>JAEOAD010000041.1:4117500-5615000 GCA_036365145.1 Orientallactaga sibirica
GTGGATATATTTTTTCTTTTCCTAAAATTTGTGTACAATGAGTTGCATATGCTTAGTTATATAAACAGGCATTTTCTTTTCCTATTTTTACCATCACTTACTACACTATCTTCTAGTTGCATCACATCCCAATTTGTAATTAATGCTAATTTCTTTCTCTTCTCCTTTGATATAGAGGATTTGGGGAATAGGATAAGTTTTTATTTATAATTATATTTCCTATATTTACATTGTTAAAGTGTGTACCTTTGAAATGGGTATGTGTTAACCAGTAAAAACAAACCCTAATTTTTTTATTTACATGTTTATATGTCTGTTTAAAACCATGTCTATGGATCAGGAAGAATTGTTATAGAACTGTAATGTCTAATCTATAATATTAGGAAACTTTCTCAAGCATTAAGAAGCCCTACTTATTGTCATCATTACTTATATTCTGAACCAGTCATTACAGTAAGATTATATAGCTAGTGATAATTTTTAAAATGGCCTATTGCTATTCTATTATTTTTTAAGCTGTAATTAGTAATGAACTTCAAGAAAGCACTAAATGTCTCCTAGTATATCTTCCTGATTGTATACTTCTGACAACTGTATGATCAACTAACAGTTTTAGAGAAAAATTTAATTTAATTGAATAATATAGTGTTTTTAAATCAATGTGTTCCTCAGTATTCACATAGAATGGCATTACTATTTCCCAATGTTTGAGGATCAATAGTACATTTCCTGAAATTTTTGTCATGGTATTTTCTTGTCTGTGTTTTAAGTATTAATGTAAATAAACAGAAATTATTTAATTTAATGTTCAAAGATGATTGCATTTATTTCAAATATTATGTAAATCCCAAATGAATTGCTCCATTAAAATAAATTCCTGTAACTGAAATGTGTAGTTCTTTATGAAAGTATATTGACAAATATCACAGTGTTCTTGGTTTCAGAGGAAAGAAAATGAATGATGGCTTTTGGTAAAAGTGGACAGTGTGGGGTAAACTACATTCTATACATGAATATCTGGTATATTTATATTCAGATATTTTGGTGTATCTTTCTAAAATATCTATAATCAGTCAAACATATTTAACACACAAAATAAATGTTTTCTGAAGATACCCACCTAATCTACTTTAAGTTTTATTGTTTAATCTTCCTCCAACTCCTACAAATCATCTCATGTTTGTAATAAGAGAACATTTCTACCTTTTTGCCTCCATAAACCATCTTTTAAAAATATTTTAATTATTTATTTGCAAGAGTGAGATAGAAGAGAGAATGCATGCATCAGGGCCTCTAGCCACTGCAAACAAACTCCAGATGCATGTGCCACATTGAGCATCTGGATTATGTAGTTACTAGGGAATCAAACCTTGGTACTTAGGATTCTCAGGCAAGCACATTAACTGCTAATCCATCTCTCCAGCCCACTCTGTAGCTTTCTGACATAAATGCATGCCAATAACAGTAGGTACAAGATATTTTTAATTGAAGAATGCCGAGAAGGAAATGCTTGAATGTATATGTAAATATTCACATAATAGGCTTTACCATGGAGTCATATTTAACTATGTTTCTCTGTTAGATTACAGTCTGACAAAGTTAGGGTATCTCTAGTTCCTGGGTGAGGTTGTGCTTTGAATATTTTAATTATAATGGAAGGACAGTGCTAGAGTACTAAGAGACATGAACCTGTCAAAAAGATTACAGCTGCCCTTTTATTCCCTTTTGATTTTAATAGACAGAATACATTTAAATAAAATCTACATTGTTTTCATCCTCTGTATGACAAGAGGATATTTCACTTGTCAGAGAAGGCTGAGCCGCCATCCTGGTCATCATTCGTTTGTAATTGATAACTGACACCAGGAAGACCACCAGAGGCTATCTGCTATACAGATCGCACACAATGGAGAAGGAGACATTTCAATGTTCATCATGGTGTCTTCAAGACAAATTTGTCATAATGAAGTCTTGCCAAGATTACAACTAATTAACTAAGTCTATTCATTATGTTCAAGCAAAATCCCTTCCTTTAAACTAAGGGACAAATCTCCTTGAAAGCATTAGGGAGATAAATATTCAACAGACATTGGCATGCATTATTTGACATTCTTCATTGCCCTATAAGGAAGAAGATAATGACTTTAATTGGAACAAATGACCAAAATTTACTAGCATTTTTATTTTTTGTAAAACAGCAAACTATGGCATGGTGGGTGATATGAAAAAATGCCTCAGGAGCCATACTCTGAGAATTTATCATGACCCCATTTTAAAAACTCATTTATTTTTTAGCAAAATGGTGTGAAATATGTTCTTACAAATTACATATTGATAATTTTAGAAATGGTCTTAGAATGTCATTCCAGACAAAATCCTAACACATGTAGATTTCTACTAATAATTATTCCCATGATCCTACGGTGCCATGATAAGTAAACATGATCCCTCATAGAACAATAATTTCTGCATAGTGGTGTTACATCTTCATTAAGACCTTACAATAATCAATATTGTCATTATAAACATTGCCTAGATGCAGAGATTGTGCTCACCTTGCTTCCAGCTGAAAGGCAATTAGACATGGGTAGTTATGAGTATAATAAAATTTAAAGTGAATGATCATCAATAAGGCCTATAAGCATGTGCTCAAGAAGCAGTAAAGATCTATTTAAGAGAGGACTGATTGTAGCCATTCTGTTGTTATTCAAAGAAGGGAGAAATAGCTCCCCCTAGGCAGTTGAAGAGAAAGCAAATTTTTCTGGTGGAGGATAGTTTTTTATGCATTTAAGTGTATAAAGAATGATTGATATTTTTTCATTAGGAGTGATTTCATGGGAATTATATTCCAGTTTAAAGGAACATGTGACCAGAGGCAAAAGGACAGAAAAGCACAGGGTCTGATTTGAGCAAAAAAAGTAGGATTCTTTAGAAAGAGTTATAGAATGAATCTCTGGAGGAAGCATCAGGATTAAAATGGAGAATTATCACTGAAAACTCAGAGGAAGTACTTATTCCATATTTTGGGGATTTGAGAAGATTGTTTGAGCCTCAATGTAAGAAGTTTGCATTTATGCACAATGAAGATAATCTGGGAGCCCAGGAGTAAGTGAGAGAGTTCTAAAGAAGAGTATGGATTGAAAAGAGCAGTTTAATAAGGAACATCTCAAAAAATTCATGTCTATTTAAGATATCAGAACATAACCTTGTTTGGAAGTTAAGAAATTCAAAGTTAAATCAGTAAGTATATTGGATCACCCTTAAAAACTATGAGCAGAATCCTTAGGTGAGAGGGAAAGAACACAAACAAAGATGAAAGAGGGAATGTGGAAACAGAGGCAGTGTTTAGAGTAATGTGAAACTAAAACTAGAGAGGGAGGAGGTAGAAATAGAAAGATTGAGATGGACAGGAGATTTACTGAAGAGATTATGTGTCAGAGACCATATTGAACAATTTTCTCTAAAACAACTACTGAAACTGCACAAGAAAAAATGGTATTAAAAGTCCATGACATATGAATAAATCCTTGCTTTTCCAAGTGCTATGCAAACTCCCATATCTTCATGACATGGCAACTGATCTAGTTAAATAATCTTTAGTGTAAGAGAGAGCCTGTAGTCTTCAGCCTGACTGTCTCAGAGTATGGTGACATCCTTATCAGACAAGTATGTCAGGCAGGTCACATGAGTCATCACTATGAATAAAGTCCAACAAATGGCATGTAGCCATATCAAGAAGTTGGACACACCCACAAGTTTAGTAGAAATGACCAATTTAATTCTGAAGCATTATTTAAAATATAATTAAAAATATTTCTAAACCAGTTGAAATGTACTTACTTTTTAAAACAGCTCATTCGAGATTTGCAATATTAACAATATTGAGGCTGACAACGTAGATGAAGATAATCAACACAGATATAATAGTCAAAATCATAGTGTTGACGGAGCTCTCACTGAAGGGAAAGTATTGAAGTCAGGTTTGCATTGCTGGCAGAAATCATCGGACCAAGAACAGCTTGTGGGGGGACAAAAAGGTTTATTTTGGTTTACAGAATCAAGGGGAAGCTCCATGATGGCAGGGAAAAATGATGGCATGAGCATCAGTTGTCCATCACCTCCTGACCAACATCAGGTGGACAACAGGAACAAGAGAATGTGCCAAACACTGGCACAGGGAAACTGGCTATAACACCCATAAGCCTGCTCCCATCAATACACTGCCTCCATGAGGCTTTAATTTCCAAATACCATCAACTGGGAACCTAGCATTGAGAATACCTAAGTTTATGGAGGACATCTGAATCCAACCACCACATGCTGCCCCTGGCCCGTTAAACTGATAACCATACATGATATAAAATACAATGCCTTCAGTTCAACTTTAAATGTCTCCACAGTTTTTAATCAATCCTAATGATGTTCAAACATTCCCATAGTCTGTGATCTTTTAACTGAGCCATAATACCAAAAAATCCCCCTCAAACCCATAAAGGCACAAAAATAAACATTCACATTGTACAAGATGACATTGGGCATACCAAAGAAATATTTAACCAATACAAGATTTAGAGAGGGCAAACATCAACCTCTGTAGCTCCAAGTCCAATAACTCTAGCCAATGACAAGTTCCCAAGGCCAATAATTCTAACCACTGACAAGTCTCTATAATTGCAATTCTGCCCCTCCAGCTAGGCTACTTACAGTCCTGAAAAACTTCATCTGGGGCGGGAAGCTTTATTAGCAGCCATCTCGTGGATGTGACATCTCCAGTGGGTCTTCACTGCAACCCACAGTTCACCATCACAGCTCCATCTGGTCTCCATGCAGGCATCCAGCAAACCTGCTTCACATTGCCCATGGCCATTTCCAAAACACAAGATGGTGTTGCAAATTCGATGATCCTCTCTTTCCTGCATTTCTTATACTCCATACTTATAGGTGGGGTGCAAAATTGTTAATCTGGAGGGGGGATAAAGCAGACTTTGAAGAACAGAACACTCCTTGAGCATTCAGGTCCCTTTAAAAGAGTCTACATTCTTCCTATTGCCCAAATGCAGGTCAGCTGGCTCAATCTCAAAGATTTTAATCTCTCATACAATTGCAGCTGCACAGTCCCACTTGTCAGTACCAACTTTACTGTTGCAGTGAGGTTCACATTGCTGGCAGAAAACACCTGACCAAGAGCAGCTTGTGGGGAAAAAGAGTTTATTTTGGCTTACAGACTCAAGGGGAACCTCCATGATGGCAGGGGAAAACAATGGCATGAGCAGAGTTTGTGCATCACCTCCTGGCCAACAGCAGGTGGACAGGAACAAGAGAGTGTGCCAAACACTGGCAAAGGGGAAACTGGCTATAAAAACCATAAGCCTGCCCAACAAGACACTTCCTCCAGGAGACATTAAGTTCTAATTGCTATCAGTTGGGGTGACTAGCATTCAGAATACCTAAGTTTATGGGAGACACCTGAATCAAATCACCACAGAGAATATTACAAAAGAAAAGACAGGAGGGTGAATTGTGGCAAATACAAGCACCATGTTGGCTGTTATGAATAACAGAAGGAGACAATTAGCTGTATGAATTTTAGAGTAAAATGATAATTACTAATTATATATCCAATAAATATGTGAAGTAGAACTTTATTGTGATTGACTTTTGTGGCTGTTTCTAGTTTGGTCCATCACTTACAGAAAATGTCAAGTGATTCTCAAGACCACCTGGAATTGATTTAACTGCAAATCCCCCAGGAAGCCTCAAAAGGTCAAGTATCATCTTCCAGTGCCTCTCAGACGCCTTTACATCATTCCATGTTCTGTGTTAATCTTCCTCATGCCTGTGCAATTCACATGTGGCAATGCTCTAGATACCAATCACATAAGTTCTTTCAATTTTTGAAACTGGTCTATTCTTAGGTTCAAGTTGATCACCCCACATTTTAAAGGGAGAACTTAAAATGTTGAAAGCAAAAAAAAAAAAAAAAAGATCAAAACATTAAGGCAAATTAAAATTTCCCAAGAAATACATTATGAAGAAATAATGGACACTTTATTTTTTATTTGTTTTTACTTTTCTTTTTTTATTTTATTTATCTATTTTTTATTAGTTTTGTATATACTCAGTGTGTAAATAGCACATGTTGGTACCATCCTTATCCTCCTGTCCTCTGCCCTCCATAGGGAATATTCTTACTGTGGATGCCAATTATTCTCCTGTGGATTGTAGATAATGCATAGTGGGGGGATCAATCAGTTATGGGAAGAGCAATGTCTCTATGCATAATGTCCCAACTTGTGGCTCAAACAATCTCTCTGCCCCCCTCTTCCATGTATTTCCCTGAGCCATGTTGGGTTTGTTTTAGGTCTACTTCAGAGATGAGGTCTTGGGAGCTTCTATGTCTCTAGATCTCTAGTTTGATAAGTGTTGAATGCTCTCTGTGTCTATCTCCTTCACCTTTGTGCTGATACCAGTTTCACCAAGAAAGCAGAACTCTTATTCATTTCTCCAATACTCTATGGTTTAAGTTGGGGCCCTGGTGAGGTACAATGGGCTGATTCTCTCCTCAGGTTTTGCATCCATCTGACAAGGAGAAGCAAATTCTCCAATGGAGAGTAAAGTCACCACCAGATAAATGAGATAACCATCATTAGTTTAGAAAGTTTAAATAGGTGTAGTCCCTCTTGTCACCCAAGATTGGTGGGAGCTTGATATTGGAGAGTGAACTCTTCTTTGGATATGATTCTGACTTGTTTCCCAGTTCCAGCTATAGGTTCCATTTCACTGAGTGAATCCATTAGCCAATTCAAGAGCAGTTGGTTACCCACAATGGCTAGGTGCCACTATTGCACTTGGGAGAGCATCACATCAGGTTGTTTGCTGCTGAGTAGCTTAGACCACGAGTTGCTTGGACAGGTGCTGGCTATTTCCCCCCAGTCACTCATGTAGCACCTTCTGGCAGTAGACAAGCTGTCTGGGGACTGACTCTCTTCCAGATTCCAGCCAGGTCTCTCCATGTTCCATACCAACAGCATATGGTGTCTTCGGCAGTAGGGTCTCACTATTAACCTTTGGTGAGTATTCAAGTGTTCTGACAGAAGTCTGTCTTATTATGGGAAACCTTGTAGGTCTCTCTTATCAATAGCTCATTGTGGATATTAACTGCATTGGTACTAGGAGTTACAGACCAGCACCAAAAGAAAAGAAGGAAGAAAAAGAGAGGTAACGTAAATGGGAAAAAGAGAAAATAGAGAGAGAGGAATAGGAGAAAGATTAGTCTTCATCCTACCCTGTCCAGTGTCCTTGGATTCAGATGTTCCCTTTAAGGACCTGATGAAGGTACAACCTTTTAGTCTGTCTTTTAGGATATAGAAATTTATGGTACCATTTCCTTTCGGGTCCAGATTTGTGCCCCCCACACACACACTGTTGTCCTCCCCTTCTGCAGACCTTGCTTATTGTCTGGTCTTGAGCTGCTTATTATGTATGTCAGACTCTCAGGCATATCCAAGTTAGGAGCCACAGATGAGTGAGACCATGTGATGCTTGTCTTTCTGTGATTGGGTGAGTTTGCTGAGAATGATCTGTTCCAAGTTTGACCATTTTTCTTCAAATTTCATTGTGTCCTTTTTCCTTACTGCTGTGTAGAATTCCATCATGCAGATATACCACATCTTGGTTATCCATTTGTCTAATGATGGACATCTGGGTTGATTTCAGTTCTTAGTTATTATGAATTGAGCAACTATAAACATGGTTGAGTAAATATCTTTGAACTGAGCCATGAAGCTTTTAGGGTAAATGCCCAGTAAGGGAATAACTGGGTCTATTGGTAACTCTATAGTCAACCTTTTCAGGAGTCTCCAATTTGCTTACCATAGTGGTTGTATCATGTTACATTCCCACCAACAGTGAATGAGGGTTCCTATTTCCCCACAACCTCACCAGCATTTGTTTTCCACACACACTCTGCCTCCTGCGTGCTGGGATTAAAGGTGTGAGCCACAATGCTCAATTTAAAGGCTTTATTAAAATCTATAAATTTCATTTTATCTCATTTTTTTTCAATAAAAGGGAATACTTGCCCAAAATTTAGCATTAATTTTGGGATTTTTTTGAGTTACTAATACAGT
Source organism: Orientallactaga sibirica (assembly GCA_036365145.1). Lineage (NCBI taxonomy): Eukaryota > Metazoa > Chordata > Mammalia > Rodentia > Dipodidae > Orientallactaga > Orientallactaga sibirica. The sequence goes on from JAEOAD010000041.1 coordinate 4,125,630, forward strand.
GAGATTCTACTATGTTTATACCTTTACATATTATATGTTGCCTGCAACATTCATATACCTAATATTTTATTATAAGTTTCATGATAAGAACTAAGATTTAAGGAGTAAGAAACTTAGGCAGGTTTGAAAGTCTCAAAATTTGCAAGTTTCACTCACTCCAACTCTCAACCAGTACTCCAAATTGTCAAATAGTTCAAATATTAAAATTATAATGTAGATAAACAATGCTACTGTTGTCTAAAATAGAGGAAAAAAATCTAGGCATGGTGGTGTATACCTTTAATCCCGTCACTGAGGAGACAGAGATAGAAGGATCAACTTGAGTACAATGCTACCCTTAGAGTACATAGTGAATGCCACATCTGCTTGGACTAGAGCAAGCACTTACCTAGAAAACCTTATAAAAGAAAAAAAAGTAAAAATATAATCAAAGATACCAGATGTTTACAGTGGATTTAAATTACTTCCAAAATGACAAAAGGTAGAAAATGTAAACCTTAAAATGATATACACAATTAACATATTGTTTGGGCTGGAGAGATGGCTTAGTAGTAAACACTTTCTGGGCAACACCAATGACTTTGGTTTGGATCCCCAGAACCCATCATGGTGAATGTCCAAAATCTCAGCTTCTCCTATGGTGTACTGGGAGGCAGAGACAGGGCCATGTAACCTGGAGTATGCAGGGGTGAATGAAAGACACTGCCTTAAAAAGGATGCAAAGTGAGAATCAACATTGGATGGCATGCTTTGACTTTTGCAGGTGGGTCATGTCATAATCAGACAGATGAACACATATAAAGAAAATTTAAAAAGAACTTTTAAACAAACAAAAACAACCTTAGGGTTAATAAAGAAAATATGTCACCTTTACAATTTGTTTAAAAAAAATTCTCAGTCTTCTCTGCATCCTGTTTTCAAGGAGGCCTTACTTTTGACTTTTGCACCTACTGGGTAAAGTCCTGCTAGGTTACTTTAGACTGACTCCTGCTCCCTTGGTGTCTGACCACCCTTGATATCACAGCAAACTTCTACCCTGGCCAGTTCCCTCACATGATTATATCTGATTACCCTGGCTGCCTTCAGGTAGAATATAGGTTATTCCATTTGTAGGACTCCCCATACCTTTCGTGTTTCCCATTAGAGATTGTATATATTTTTTTCTGTACCAATACCCTTCTCTACTCCTTGGTTATAAACCTTTACCTGTTTGTTACAGAGCTCTCTGTTATATTCCTGAATAATACCCTGTTTTTGCTAATTCATCCACTGTAACGTTGTGCTATTTTCTTTAACAGTGTATATACATGCATCATGGGGAAGGTCAACCATGTTTTCACTCTTTACTTCAGGTTTTTGCTTTCATCTATGAAAGAATTTATAGACAGACATTACTTGTAGGCCAGAAAACAAAAGGTTTATTTAGACAAGGAAGTACTTGAGAAAGCAGAAGTATATATGCTGGGAACAACGTTGGAGGACTTGTGGGGAAAGTGGGTCATTTGCTTTTACTTTGCCAGCTATGTTGATGAGAGAAGAGTATGGGGATCATGGACTAGCCCTACCTTTTATGAAAATTAAGTTATATTACCATACCCTTGGTGCATGGATATTTTGACTAGAAGCTGAAAGACATACACAGTGGGATCAATTTTCCTTTAAATACAGCTTTACACTAGTGGAAAGCCACGTATGGGTGGTGGTGGGGTTATAAGATTGCATGTGCTCTGAGGTTTGTGCTTGGTAATGATTCTAAAGACAAGAGAGACTATTTGGAAGGAAGAATAGTCCTTTTGTTTTTTGAACTGACAAAGATTGGTGGCTGTAAACAAAGAGGGAATAATGAATAATAACATGAGGTAACTGGCAATTGTCTTTGATCCCTGATCACTGCCTTTTCTCTCATTCAGGACTGAGAAATCAGAGGGAAAAAATGAATGTGAAAAACAATGATATTTTACATTCCAAAATGTTCTTACCTATATTAAGAAGATGATTTGCATGGAAGCTTTTAGAATGTGATCATTACGTTCAAATACCAGCATGAGCGCTGAGGTAATTTTCCCTTGTAACACCAGAGACAACACGGTTGTTTGGTTCTTCAAAATGTCAACTTTGTGGAGGCAGGATGGAATGCTTCTTTTAATCTACAAGTGAGAACTATCCTGAAGAATTGCAGAATCAGCCTGAAGCAAGCTGTGGACTGTGTCACCCCAGTACTTAGCTGTTGTGATTAGGATTTTCTGTGGTTAAAATAACATGCCTGTCTTCCTGTGAGCTACCTTTGATGAGCAGGGAATTTCTTTAGAGAATTCTGAATCCCATCTCCACAGGTAAACCAGTTAGCATGGATAAGATTCTGACGGAGTGAGATTACTTTGTCAAAACTACATCTCCTGAAGCTGTCATAAAAGACTTTTAAATATCATCAAGCCAGCACTTTGAATACTGGAATAACAAAGGCAGAGTTTATCTTTTGTTTGATAACAAGTCTTTTGTGATTTCTCTTATGTACTAAAGAAACTATTCATGTTAACTGCAGTAAAAATAACAGCCAAATCCTTTTTAGCAGCAGGTATTGGATAGACAAATTTTCATCAGTAAATTTAGCCACCCAACAAACAAAAATTAAAACTTTAAACTTGTGACTTGATAGGTTTTAGATTTTTTAATAGGCAGAATTAAATAATAATTCTTATAGGACCAAAAAAAAAAAAAAAAAGCCCATTCACTCTGTTTCTTCAATAATGTAAGTAGTAAATATATTCCAGTACCCAAGGTCCTGCACTAGTCGCTCTCCCATTATTTCCCACAAGATCTAATAGAGCATTCTTGATTTGGATCAGGTCAGACATCCTGTCACATTCCAATCTCGACACATCAGTGACAAATCTTATCAGAGGAGTCAAGAGTTTACAACATGTAATGAAAACTGAACCAAAGTCAAGCATGCATACTCTTACAGGCCAAGGGTGCTCTAGGCAACTAGTTATATACAGGCTCCATTACAAATATTTGATGTATCTAGCCCTGGGCAGGGTGTTAAGGACGAGATATAATCAATCTTTAGAGATCCCTTTTGAAATCCATCAGATGAATCATTCCTTCCATGTTTTTAAGACCTGCCAATGAAAGCTGATGACTCTCCATCACCTTTGACAAGTGGAGCATCCACCTTTCCCTATGTTGTGAAAATGATGTAGATGGCTTTGTGTCAGACATGCTGTGAGTGATAAACTAGTCATCCCTGTGAGCTTCTCCAGAGCCCAAAGTCAAAACTAGAAAGATGTGTGTGATCTCATACCCCAGAGCATAGTGGTCACCAGAAGAGAGATAAGACTATTCTAAAACTTCATTTACAAATATTTCATGTCAGCAATATCTTGGAAGACAAAATTAACCAAATTTTAAACATCTTAATTGGTTATTATCCAGCAACATTTTATTACATTAGACAAAATATATGTTAGCTATCATGAGCCATGTGGGAGGGGCTCGTTCCCCAAAACAGAAAGGAGATTAAGAAAGCAGTAACAAAAAAAAAAGTAGATAGGTTATTTCAAAGTTAATTTCTTGGTAAGAACAGGACTGGTGACAGAATAATAGAAAAATGGTTTATAAAGCCCAAGATTCTTAGAATACCTTTTTATGTGTGTGTGCAAGAGGCAGAGGGAAGTAGATCCCAAGTAAACGAGCATGCTTGAAAAATTTACCTGCTCTCTTTCTGACCATGCTCCTTTGAAAGTCAGATAAAGTTTAGTTTCTACTGGGTAATGTGGAAGTTCAAAGTGAGTATCACCAGGTTGATATGAGGCCTGATCTGTCATCTAATACAGGAGGTTAGTCCTAAATAACAGTCCAGATAATTTAATTTAACACTACAAGATGCTATCTTCATGCTGAATATCTACATTCAAAACTAAAGACTTATAAAATGAATAAAATGGAATAAATGATGCCAAATATTTGCAGCAGTACATCACCATGTCTATTAAATAGGTCTCCTTATTGTAGTGACTTTGATTTTCCTTTTTTGTTGATTTAATACATTAACCTATGGCGTATTCTTAAAAATGAAACAAGAAAGAATACAGATTAATTCTGGTTTCCTTTCCATGTCACTGTGTATAGACTTAGTCCCATACATTTGGCATTTAAATAGGGTGCAAGGTATAACAAACTGTTCAAATTTCAGGTATCAGAAAGATTTTCTTCTTGAGAATCCTACAGAATTTGTATTAATTACTTTTCTTGTTGTTTTGACAAAATACCTGACAAAGAGCAACTTAAGGAACAGGGTCGATCAGGGCTCAGTGTTTGAAGACACAGTCATCAAGACAGAGAAGGCACAGGTAGCATGAACAATGAGGAAACATGTGCGGGAATTCTATTCTGCTGCTTAGCTCACATCTTCTCTATCAATGTTCAATGTGTGTTGCAATGTAGTGGGGGTGGGGGGTTGACATGTGTGGTGTGATGTGTGTGCTGGATGCACATTTGTGTGCTCTTGCTGCATGTTATGTGTGTGCCTATGGTGGACATCCTCACCTGAGGTGGCCTTCACAGAATGTCAGCTGTTCTGTCTGAGTAACAATCATGTGAGCAAAAATAATTTTAAAAAATAAGAGTGATAGACCGAATTCTTACCATCCATGAAGATAAAAACAACAAAACAAAAGGGAAACAAAGAACAATTGAAAGGAAAATGGTATATACAGAGAGTATAAGGAAACTTAAATAATTAATCTTCAGAGAACTGAGATTAACTTATAAAAATATTACCAAAAATTTAAAGTACTAGATTAAAATTTCCAATATTAAGAAGGAATTTGTAAAATTTCAATAAAGAGACAACAAACTTAGAAAACCATATATAAGCTACAGTTAGGGATATGTTAGAGAAAGTTCATAGCAAAACTGAAATTAAAAACTTGTAAGCAAAAATGATTAAAACAATAATTCATGTGTTTCAACATTCAACTATTATAAAATGGACAAGAGAAAATGAAGTGGAAACATCAAAGATAATGTGCTAATAGTTCATTAAACTAAAGGAGATGATATTCAATATTATACCCTAGTAAAAGAACATAACATAGCAGAAGAAGTATATACAAACCCACACACAAAAATAGTACTCATTGCAAAGGGAATAAGAGATAGTTTATTCTGGGTCTACATTATTTAAGTGACCATGGCCCAGGTGCACAGATTTAGCTTACTTCAAATTTTGTGCTCCAATGTATTAACAATTTTATGGCAATTCTATTGTAATGGAACAACAATTGTTTAAATCCAAACACCTTTTAAATACATTGGTGGAAACATCAGGTAGGTGTGCTACAGCAAAGCAGGGAAATTTGTGCTATATTAGACAAATGCCATCTGCTAACAATCTTATTTATTGTGTTGGTGGAAGTTGAGGGAGTCTCTTCGTATATTCGACAAATTTACATAATTGTCACAGAATATTAAGTCAGTTTCAGAGATTAGTAATCAATAAATGGTCACTTAATAGCCAGAGGTAAATTGGCCCTGAACCTCCATCATATCAACTGACATAATCCCTAAAGTTCTAATCAGCATTGCATGTTTAACAGAAGTGTGCCTTCTATCTGAAAATTTCAGTTCACAGAGGGAAGTCTGACAGAAACATATATATGGTAATATCATAATTCCAGGAGTTTTATTCTCAAGACAATAATATTATAATAAGAAAAAAGTATGTGTACTTATTAAAATCCCAAAGGAGAATAGCATGATTTCTTAATAGTATTGTAACTAGAATACAATGGAATGAGGGATTCTTGACTAAGAGCAAAAGTGCAGTTAAATCTAGAGTCCCACATCAAAATAACCAAGATTATGATGTACAGTGTTTCAAAAAAGTTGGGAAAATATTCCAAGAAACCAGCAGAGTAGTTTCCTATGGATACTGTCCAGGAAGTCCTCAATATGCCTCTTGGCTATACTAAACTAGATCATCTTCTTTCTTACACTGGATTGTTGACCTCTCTTGTTTTAGTGCACTTACTTCAGAAAAAGTGTTCATTGTGAATTATTCCTCTATCTCTTTAGAATTATTTTTTTTTTTAAGAACAAGCATGTATTATAGGCCAGAAATTTCTTTCTTGAAGCCTGAGAGGTTTCTTGGTACCTAATCACTACCTCTATTGCCCAGCAGATATCTTCCTCCAAGTTGAAAACTGACATAAAGATATGAATAGTTTATTAAATAAAGTGAACTAGAAAGAACAGATAAAATACCCTCTCCCCACTACCTCCGCCTATCCAAGATTTTGAAAATATAAGTCCTAACCCATAAACTTCCCAATTCTTTTACTGGAGTGGAGCTTACACAATTCAGTCATGTTCATCTCTGTTGCAATGCCCTTGAATCAAGCCTTCTTCTTTGCCTTGTTAAAGTTTTGCAGTACAATTTTTCTTTTGGTACAACTATAGATTGTGTTTTAAAAGGACATGTAAGAAATATCAACACAACTAGGAAAGGTCACAGGAAAGAAACAAATAGACACCCTCCCCCAACACAATGGTAAGAGGCATACTAAATATGAAATTGAAAGCATCAGGATTTAGGGGAGAGAAAGTTGGCAACTTACAATACTACTACTATAACAAAACACTAAATATTGAGAGGTTTAAGCAATAGTCATTTACTTTTCACAGTGAAGGAGATTATAAAGTCTAAAACAAAAATGAAGGCAGTTCCTGGTGAGTAACTGTATCCTCCTGGTTTGTAGATATGTGCCTGCTCAATGTTCTGTCATGGTCTGCCCTGGGAGAAATAAAAACAGAAGGGAGAAGAAGGAGAGGAAACTAAGGATGGAAGGAGGAAGGGAAGGAGGAAGGATAGAAGGCAGAGAGAAAGAAAAAATGAATCTGTTCTCCTCTTATTATTAAGTCATCAATTCCATCATCTTTACCTAATCTAAATCTAATTGCCTCTGAAAGATCACAGCTCCAAAAGTGCTTCTATTGCATCCCAGAATTTCAATTTGAGAGTTTTGATGGGAGGGAAACATAAACATTAATCTCATAACTTCTGCAAGAAGTACACAAAAGGAAGTGGCACATTTCTAGATGACTGTTGTCATATTGTGAGGAAAAGTACAACTGTATTTGACAACTTATTGCTCAGCTAAACTATTCTTAGTGTATATAGAAAATTCAGCCCAGTGAAAGTAAATTGTATATTCATAGGTGTATAAGGCTGGTGTCCTGGTGGTCTCTGCTCTGAATAATATTTACATAGTCAGCATACTACAGATGCTAAATACATGTTAACATAAAAAATACAATACTGTATTTATACTGGAGAAAGGGAAGTAGAGAAAATATTTTTAAGTATATAGTAAGAGAACTAAGTGTCATATTAGTATTAGGTAGTGTGGTGGCTTGATTCAGGTGTCCCCCATAGACTTAGGTGCTCTGAAAGCTAGGTTCCCAGCTGATGCAGATTTGGGAATTAATACCTCTTGGAGGCAGTATATTGCTGGGTGTGGGCTTATGGGTGTTACAGCCAGTTTCCCCTGGCCAGTGCTTGCCAATATTTGGCAAACTCTACTGCTGATGTTGTCTACCAGTTGTTCGCCAGAAGGTGATGTCCACCCTCTGCTCATGCCGTCATTTTCCCCTGCCATCATTGAGTTTCCCATTGAGTCTGTAAGCCAAAATAAACTTCTTTTTCCCCTCAAGGTACTCTTGGTTGAGTGTTTTCTGCCAGCAACGCAAACCTGATTGCAACAGGTAGCTAGTTAGTTTGATAATTACCACGTTTAAAAGTCCATAGGGGAGCCGGGCGTGGTGGCGCACACCTTTAATCCCAGCACTCGGGAGGCAGAGGTAGGAGGATCGCTGAGAGTTCGAGGCCACCCTGAGACTACATAGTTAATTCCAGGTCAGCCTGGACCAGAGTGAGACCCTACCTCGCAAAAAAAAAAAAAAAAAAAAAAAAAAAAAAAAAAAAAAGTCCATAGGGATGGATCCCTCTTTAATAATCATCAACTTGTACAACCAGATATTCGAATGATAAGACACTTATTTTTGCTCAAAAGAATAGGATGAGAAAATTTCTTGGCCTGGGTGAAGTATGTTATTCTAAACTCTCCGAAAGGACAGAAGATTACTATCTAGGCATAAAGTGGCTTTCTAATGTAGGACAGATATAATTGTCCCTTCCCATAGGAAAAGCCTTTTTTTATTATTATTATTAAAGATGTTAGCAATAGTACCAAGCCTACTTAAATTGTGGTTTGGCACTATGTTCTCTTTGGTCATGCCCACTGTAACCCCTTCGCAGTACTTTGTAATATAGTATGCCTATCTTCCACACTATACTCTATGTGTCTTATCTAAATTTTCTTTGGTAAGGAACCCAAGGACCAGAGAGATAAGAGAATTCCTTGTGAGAACCCAGGGACATCATTTAGAACTTCTGCCTTGATATGATTGGCTCTCGTTCATTCCATCATGATAAGGCATGGATTCCCCTCAACTATGTAGAGATTATGAACTTCGCATCTCCATCCTTACTAGAACAGCCTCCCATGGATGAACTTCTGTGCTTGGCTAAGAAATCTCCATTACCTTACACTTGTGGATACCGCTAGTTGCAACTCATGCATTCTTATTCCAAGTATATTTCTGTCTCCAGCTACATCCACGCTCATCTTTTAGATGACACTCTTTTTCTTTTTTTTTAAAAATATTTTATTTATTTATTTGAGAGAGAGAAAGAGAGAGAATGAGTGCACTGAGGGGCTAACCACTGCAAACTCTAGACACATGTGCCACCTTGTGTATCTGGCTTAATATGTATACTGGTGAATTGAACTGGGGTCCTTTGGCTTTGTAGGCAAGTGCCTTAACCACTAAGTCATCTCTCCACCCCCCCCATTTTTTGTCAAAAAAGTGACTATTCTCATGAAATGTTTTCCAGGTATCTCTACTACCAATAAAGTAAATGTATACCATATTGGATCAATAATGCAATGCCAAACCTCAGATGTGGGTTCTTGTTTTTTCTGAGGCACATATTTTGCATAATATATTGAGTACTCTAATGCATTGTGGCATTTTCCTTATTTTTGTAGATCCTTAAAGGTAGAAATTTCATACTATGTCTGAGAGAGAAAATCTTTTGTTTACGAAGCCAAACACATCAGCAATAATAAAATTTGCCTGTTTATCATCAAGGCAACTCCAGAAGAAGGGAAAGCATACTGCATCTCAATTCCCAAGAAATTTTAAACTTGATGCTTATTACATAGGACACTCATCCCTTTGGTCAAGGAAACTCTGAAATTGGAGATGCATACTATACCACCTTCAGGAAGCTCTGGAACTTGGCACCTGCCACCAGCCACCTGCCAAGGCAACTCAGTACTCATGAGAGACATGTAACACCTGATTCTTAGACTCACAAGTGAACAAGGGATTTGGCCAGGTAGCAGGGACACTTTCACCACAAACTCCTTGTGCTCTTTGTCTTCTAGATAGCTACTTCCCTTTTCAACTCTTGCTAATATTTTCTTCATAATTAAGAAAAATTGATCCCCAAGCCTTAAAAAGAAAGAAGTTAACTTGGTCTTATCCAAACAATGTAACCAGGCAATTTAATTTAGATTTTAGTGATATATTACTAATAACTAGAAATTATTGGCCAGGGGCCTAATGAAAATCCTACTACCTTATTATAACACCCTAAGGTGCCTATGCAAAAGAACAGTATAATTAATTCTCACTCCTTTGAAGGCAAAATCCTTCCCTGGATAGTCTTATTCCTTACTCGGTTTGTTCCTAACATTAGAATAAATTTATAAAAATGGTGGGTTGGACCCAAGATTCCCATAATAGACTGCTAAGCACAGTGGATTCTCATTTCTATAAGAGTCTAGAAGAGAAAAAGAAGTTAAAAAGAGACTAAAATTATGAGAGAAAGAGATAGTGAATAAAAACATATAGAATATCTTACAACTTTATGAGTGTTGTAAAATATCCTACTGACTTCACTCCCCAAGGAAATAAAATGGAAAATAAATGTTATTTCTATCAACAGAGAAGTCACTGAAAGATGCAATGCTTGAATTCAGGGTCTCCTCTGAATTCTTTTAAGGTATACCAAATGGATATGTTAGAAAAGAGGATATGGGAGCAAGATTCTAGTGGTATTAAGAGTAAAAAGTTAACACCCACTCATTAAATAGGGAAATACTAAAACAGTGAAAGAAGTTGATGGTCAGTTCAGGGCTCTGAATTAAATGCATTGAGTCTGGAATATAATGGGCTTCCTTATAGTTCTAGAAGCACACTTTGAAATTTTATTTGGTATATATAAAATTTTAAATATAATAAGAACAGGATGGATAAGATGTAGAAAGTATATATATGATTGCTGAAATAAAAATGATTAGAGCTGGGCGTGGTGGCGCACGCCTTCAATCCCAGCACTCTGGAGGCAGAGGTAGGAGGATTGCCATGAGTTTGAGGCCACCCTGAGACTACAGAGTGAATTCCAGGTCAGCCTGAGCTAGAGTGAGACCCTACCTCGAAAAAAAAAAAAAAAAAAAAAAAAAATGATTAGAAAAGATAAAAGCTGTGAAAGAGAAAAGAAAACAAATAGAAATGTAAAGAAAAAAACTAAAAATAATATTTAAAAACATGAATAAAATATTTCATGGGATGTGTGGATGATTACTGGCCCTGGAAAATAACTCTACTGGCAAAAAGAAACTGAGGCAAGGACCAGTACTTAGTGCAACAAATGGGACTCATTCGTTGAGTGACAGAGCTAACCTATACTAAATATTTTCAGGATAAGAACCTTACCACCACATCCTATTGTTTCTGCAACCTATTGTATGGAATTAATAGGAGATCTCCAAATATTTCTATAACCATCTGCGTAGCTATTTGAGCTATTTGAAAAGTTCACCATCCTCCTCAAGTCCTTTCAACAATCCCTGCCACACTCATTCTCAGCAATTAACCTTACCTCTTACCTTACAGAGAATTGAACACCATCAGATCACACCTCACTTTCTCATTCTTAAATTCTACACCTTCAAATATCTTTTAATTTTCACCTATACATTCTCTTCTCTCTCTTCACAAGTGTTTGAAAACTGGAACTAATGTCTCACTTGCACTCTTTTTGCAGTCTGTAAAGTTCCAGGCCAAAGTACAGACAGGAATAATCTAAGTCTCAGAATTATATAAAATTCACTAGTAATCAGTATTATGTATAAAACAAAGCCTCAAGCCCAGCTATTATAAATCCCTTAGAAATATTTATTCAAGTACTTTAAATATTTAAGCATTTTCCATGTAACAATTTCTAAATCCACTAATATCATTATTCACCTCCACTCTTAAGTGATGTTTATAAAGAAAAAAATGAGACAGTTTTGACTCTACAGGACTACAAAATATTTTCATAATGCCTGCCATATTTTATATATATTGTCAATGAATTCTGAAAGTTCAAGAATCATTTTGTTATCAAGTCAACATCATTAATTCATAATTAGTCTTTCCCAGAAACCCATTTAATGAACCTGGTATCCTTTATTTTCATAGATGTCACTCAGTGTTACATTCTGCATGTATGTGTGTGTGTATGTGTGTGTGTTTATATGTACGTCAGTGCACAAGCACACATCTATGTGTGTGGAGGCGGAGTAGCATCTCAAATGTTGTTTTCAAGCATTGCTCCTTCAGGCATCTTCCAACTTTTTCTTGAGACAGAAACTTCACTGGCCTGATACGTGACTAATCTGGCTAGACTGGCTGGCCAATGAGCTCTAGGGATCCATCTGTTTCCATCAGCATTTGGATGACAAGTGTGTACCACCATGCCAGCATTTTTTCTGTACAAGTACTCATGTTTTTGCTTGTGAAGTAAGCACTGTACAATTTTTCTCTCCCCAGATTTACTTGTAATCTCTTCATCTTCATGGGTCCTTTCCTCTTAACAACAAATAAAGGCACCAAAATAGCATTTCATAACTTGACTATAGATATGTTCCTCCCACTGATAATTCTGTATATTTAATTCACCAGGATTTTTTTTATAATTTATTTTTTATTTATTTTAAAGAGGAAGAGGGAGGGGAAGAGAGAGAATGGGTGGGTCAGGTCCTCCAGCCTCTGCAAACAAACTCCAGACGTATATGCCCACTTGTGCATCTGGCTAAAGTGGGTCCTGGGGAATCGACCCTGGGTCCTTTGGCTTTGCAGGACAATGCCTTAACAGCTAAGCCATCTCTCCAGCCTTCACCTTTTTTTTAAAAATCCCTCTTTACTTTAAATTTTCCTTACTCTGTCCCATTTCTACTTGTGGCTATAGTTACAATAATCTGATTATTTCCCTGGTCATTTTTGTTTCCTCCAACTCCACTTCCACTTTTCTTTGAGCTTAAAATTTACATGTTGATCTTTTCATTTAGATACTCACATACTTTCCCACACTCAATTCCTCTTAGGCCTGTTCAATTTACCCTCTAGTGTAGCAGTGACTGTCACCACATGTTTCTAATCCAAGAAGATTCCCAATCATTGTCTGTGTCTTAACAGTCATCAATGTACAAATTCTCTCATTAATGTCTCTCAAATTTGTCCAGTCTCTTAACTCCCATGGATATATTCCTTATTTAGAAAATGGTCATTTCCATTTGTATTTCTGAAACAACTTCACATTTGATCTTTCTGCCACAAGGTTCATTAGTCATCTGTTCATTATCCTGCGGAGAACAGAGTGCCTTCATGTGAACTTACTAAAAGACAAGCAAAACTCCAAGCTTTCTCATTAATAACCAGTTTGAGGGCTTTCTGTTGTCATAAAAATAAAGCAATTGCATCCTTAGCCCACCTTACAAACCCCTTGAATATACATTCCTCCTTATCTAAGCCTCTATCCTCTTCCATTTCACTACTTCATTTTAAAGGAGTTGCAGAGTTAATTTTGTTTTTCAAGTAAAAAGTCATTTCTTCTGGACTTTTATATATCATATTTCAAATTATTTAAATATTTCCTTCTTTTAACAACCATATTCTTCAAAATTTCCTCAATTTTTAGTTAAAGTCTCTGAGTTTCCACTGAAAAACAAAGGATTTTAGTCATACACAGTTCTTCACACTGGGATTCACATTTATTATGTAGGCTTGGCCATAGCCTGCAGAAAGCTATCAAAAGCACCTTGTGCCTTTTCTGAGTAGTTGCTGCTACAAAAATCCTATTTCAAGTGGAACTCATCTATTATTCCAGCAATGAAGAGGTGAAAGGAGGCCAATTAGCATATTAAAGCTAGCCTCCACTAGATAGCAAGTTCAAATCTTCTGGACTACATAAAACACTCTCTCAAGAATAACAGAATTAAATTAAACAATTTTGAAAATATATTTCTAAATAAATTCTCATTCTAAAATTTCAGATGTACATAAATTTGTGGAGACTGTATTTAACTCAGAAAAGATACACTTTTAATCTTTTTCTGCAGCAACTGAACAGCCTGTAGCATACTAGTTATGCCTTTAAAAAAAAATCCCACTGACTTTTCTTTTACTTAATTTCATAAAAACCACAAGATGCTTCCTTCTAGGTCAGCTATGTGCAGTACCCACTATAGTGCCTGGCAGAGAGCACAGGCCAGGCAAATATTTGAAAATGAACAGAATAAGGAAAGAGTGGAGAATCAAAAGCTTCTTAAAATGCACACGGTCATCTTATAAGTGTCAGGATAACTTCCTACCTTAAGGTAAACTTTAAAAATAATGCTAACGTTAAAACAGAAAAAAATATCCATTCCTCTTTTTTCCTGCCTCTCAGATCATTTTCTGAACAAACACCAAACAAAAATAATACGAGGCGGGAAGGGAGGGTAAGGATTGATTGGGGATGGGGGGTGGATACAAAACTGGACCCAAATGGAACTGGTACTATAAAATCCTGTATCTTGAAAGACACACTAAAAGGTTGAACCTTCATCAGGTCCTTAGAGAGAACACCCGAATCAAAGGACCCTGGATAGGGTAGGATGAAGACCAACCTTAATCTCCTATTTCTCTCTCTTCTATCTTTCTCTTTTATATGACCTATCTTTTTCTTCCTTCTTTTCCCTTGGCACTGGCGTGTAATTCCCAGTACCAGGATACAGTTAATATCCACAATGAGGTGTTGATCAGACAGAACTACAAGGTTTCCCATAAAAAGACAGACTTCTGTAAGAACACTTGATTACGTACCAAATGTTGCTGGTAAGACCCTTTTGCCAAAGACACCATATGCTGTTGTTATGGGACATGGAGAGACCTAGCTGGAATCTGGAAGAGTGTCATTCTCCAAACAGTTAACTTGTCTAGTGCCAGAAGGTGCTACCTGAGCTACTGGGGGAAAATGTCCAACATCTGTCCAAGCAACTCATGTTCTAAGCTACTCAGCTGCAAACAACCTGACATGATACTCAACCAAGTGTAATAGTGGCACCCAGCCATGGTGGGTAACCAACTGCTTTTGGATGGGTTAACAAATCCACTCAGGGGAATGGAACCCAAAGCTAGAACTGGTAAACAAATCAGAATCATATCCATAAAACAAGTTCACTCTCCAATAGCAAGCTCCCACCAATTGTGGGCTATAAGAGGCCTACACCTATTAAATTCTCTCTAAACTAATAATGGTTATCCCATTTTTCTGGTGCTGACTTCACTCTCCTTTGGAGAATCTGCTTCTGTTTTTCAGATGTACGCAGAACCTGAGGAGAGTCAGTCAATCACACCTCACCAAGGCCCCAGCTGAAACCATAGAGTAAATGTGGAAATGAGTGAAAGTGTTGATTTCTTGGTGAACCTGGTACCAACACAGAGATCCAGAGACACAGAGGCTTCCAAAACCTCATCAATGAAGTAGACCTAAAATGAACCCAACATGGCTCAGGGAAATTTGCAGAAGAGGGGCTGGAAAGGTAGTTAAAGCCACATGTGGAGATATTATGCACAGAGACATTGCCTCTTCCTCATAACTGATGGCTACCCCCACAATGCATGACCCACAGTTCCCATGGGGATAACTGCATCCCCAACGAGGATGGTCCCTTTGGAGGGGGAAGGACAGGGAGTAGGGTAACAATGGTACCAACATATGCTCTTTACACACTGAGTATGTACATAACTAATAAAGAAAAAAATATTAAACAAACTAAGAACTTTTGAAAGTAAGATACATTTTATCTGACCAATTATTATTGGTATTTTACTCTATTTGGTATTCCCCATCTCACGATTCTTCTTGTTAGTTCTCACTTTTTTTAATTTATTTTTTGAGACAGTGAGAGAGGGGTGAGAAATGGAGAGAGGGAAAGAGAGAGAGAGAGAGAGAGAGAGAGAGAATGGGTGTGCTAGGGCAACTAGCCACAGGAAACAAACTCCAGAATCATGTACCACCTTGTGCATCTAGCTTATATGGCACCTGGAGAATTTAACCTGAGTCCTTAGGTTTTGCAGGTAAGTGCCTTAACCAGTAAACCATCACTACAGGACTCACATATCTTTTAAACTATAGTCATTTAATTTCTTGGTAATATAATCATCCAGCCCTCTCCCCATTCCATTACTTTATAGTAGCTTCATATCTGCATATCCCTAGAACAACTCAGGTACTGTATTATCTATAGTCCTGTCTCTCTCATCAATCCCACACACTCTGCTTTATATCTTATTGCAAGCTTCTGACAGCACTGTGATGCTTGAAATGACATATAGTCAAAGTCCATGTGAAGCCCTCAAACACAGACAAATTGTTACAATATAGGAAATAACTTTATAGTTAGAGATAATCTATATGATCACTAAACAAATTGCCTGATGTTATTTGTGTCCTCTATCTAGGCAGGTCCTATGGTTAGACTGGTTCTAAGACATTGCTTAGTTTCTAACACTATTCATCAAGCTCTGTCATGTATCAACTTTTGCTGTAAATGATCTATATTGTCATAGTCAGTGCAGTACTTTATTTCCCATGCCCACTATGTGCAGCATTGTGCTTACAATATGGTAGGAAGCAATAAGTGTTTCTGCTTGTTTTTGTTCTTTAATATCCATATGAGTTATCTCACAATTTTATTTGCATAGTGCAAAATGTATATGAAAGTTAGAGTAAAGGTAAGGCACTTGATCCTAAAATTATCACCTTTGTTTTATATTAACTGTATTAGAATAAATTACATTGTGCATTTATAAATGAAATACCACAGCATGTATTTTAAAATATAGGACATATTAGCATATCCTATATTTCACTTCATTTCTATAGATAATTGTCACATATCATGATTTCCTTATTCGATTATGAGCTTATTATGAATATTTAAACATGCTGGATGCATGGAGGAAGTAGGCAAGAGCTTCTACTTCATTCTCCACCCCCCAGGTTCCAGGACCCAGTAACTCTGCTGCTGGCATAGGGTGGCCTGGACTATGTGTGTGCTGTGGAACCAAGAATTTGGCTCCTGACTTCCTGAGTGACCAGCCCCTGGGTCCCAAACTCCCAGATTCGTTGTACCAGAGGGTGCACATGGGGTGAGTAGGCATGGAGTAGGCACATGAAGAGTTCCTAGTTAGTTCTCCACCTCCCAGATCCCCAGGTACCATTATTGCACTTTCAACTTCTACAATCTGTGCATCTACAGTTATAAACCCTTCCTACTCCAATATGGCTCAAGTTTAAAATACAACATTTACTGAAGATCCTACTAGGACAAATAAAACAAAACTTTTAAACTTAAATGGGTAGACCACAAAAAAAAAAAAAAAAAAAAAAAAAAAAAAACTAAAGTTAGAAAACTGAGAGATCTCCACCAAGGATTCCTAGTCCCAGAATGAAGGCCTCCAATAAAAACAACATAAATTGAACCCCAAAATGAGAACACAAAAAGCTATGTGACCTGACCAAGCAAATAATCAAAAAATGCATAAATGAAATTGAGCAGAAGCATCTCTTAGAATACACAGCTTTTGTCACTAGGCTTAATTTAACTGAAGAAAACCAGGGAGGCCTCTAAAGAGAGACAAATAAGTTGAAAGTGAATCAACAAATAGAGGTTCTCAATATCACCTGATTAAGCTTAATGTGGACATGATCAAGTGCAAAAATAAATTCTAGGTGGCATCAAGAAAATCAGACCTTTTATATAAATTATATCTCAAAAAAGGCCATGATGGAGAAAAACATCCTGCAAACAAAAATCAAATAGAACTTTTAAAAATCCATTCTAGAAGCCTTCAATAACAGAGTCACTCATGAGGAGGACTGGGATGGAAGAGAAGACAGAAGAAATTAATCAGGAGTCCAAACACATCGTTAAGTTAAAAGAAAAAAAAAATCATGCAACTAGAATATGAAAGCATTGTGGAATACCCTAAAATGACCTAATACCTAGATTAGAGGTTGTGGTAGTTTAAATATATGTCCCCCAATATATTCAGTGTTTTACTAGTTATAGTTTGCATCTGCAATCACCTTGCTAGAGGCAATGTCACTGGGGGCTGGTCTTAAGGTGTTAATGGTGGGTTTGAGATTCCATTGTAAAGATATGCAAATGTGCCTAGCAGGAGTTCCTAAAGTGTGCTGTGTGACCTTTTGGCTGTAGTTTTGCTCTGTGTGCTGTGGTGGCTGGTTGGCTTTTTCTCTCTCTGCTTGGCCCTATGGAGAGCAGGCCTCTTCTCTTGCCATTATGGAACTTCCCCTGGATCTGTAAGCTTCAATAAATAATATCCCTTCCTCCATAACTGTGCCTGGTCTGGAAGTTCATCTCAGTGAACCTGAAGCTGTCTGCTACAGTAAAGTGGTACCAGGAGTGGGGTAAAATGAACCAAATCGTGTGGATGTTCATCTTTTAAAACCTTTGTTTTGAAGAAATGGACATGGACTTGGTGCTTGCAACTGAAGATGCCTTCTGGAGTGGTAAGCCAAGTTTTATGGACTATTCTGATCAGAGTTTGAAAATGCTAAGTGCAGACAATATTAAACTTCAAGGCTTGGCTTATGAGCTTTCTAAGGGAAAGAAAAGAGTACAGATGACTTTGATGAAACTGGGCTACTGGCATAAGGGATGGCTACGTTCTGCTACCCAGGCCCAAAAAGTTTGATCAAGGTTAAATTTGTAATGGACTAATATGCTTGGCTAAAGATATCAGATGGAAATTTTAAAATTTAAGTTGAAAAACCTCAAGCAAGTTAAAAATAAAGGCACTGAGACTGG
Organism: Orientallactaga sibirica; assembly: GCA_036365145.1. Taxonomy (NCBI): domain Eukaryota; kingdom Metazoa; phylum Chordata; class Mammalia; order Rodentia; family Dipodidae; genus Orientallactaga; species Orientallactaga sibirica. The sequence continues at coordinate 4,143,905 of JAEOAD010000041.1, forward strand.
TTTTAGGTTACTGGAGATGCTATTGTCAACACATTAACAATCTTAAAGAAGATGAAAGAAAGGTGGCCTGACTTGATTTACATTAAAACAATAAAAAGGATGCCTGAAAAAAGACTGTTAAAAATACAAATTCTTAAAAAGAGCTGACTAAAAAAGAAACCTGCTTTTCAAGGCTATAATTTATTTTGTCCCTAGATTAAGAATATGGCTGTGTCCTACACACCTGGTATTGGTTTTGGAAACATAAAAAATTCATGAAGTGGTCATGAATTACACATGGTTCCAAGAGCCGCTGCTGAGCTGCAGCATGAGGCAGGGCATAAAGACCCTCAAAAATAGGCTAAAAGAGCCTTTAAAAGATAGACCGTGGTTTACATAGAGACCTAAAGATGTTTTGGATATACCAGGACTATGAAAGGACTACCATGTAATGCAGTGTTGGCCTGGGATCGAAGTTTTTCCTGGCGACTCTGTCCAGCTGGAGGAGTGAAATTAAAAAACCTAAAGACTGTCAGTCTCTGGTTATATTAAACTTAAACTACAAAAGTTTGATGACTGCTAATGATGGCTAAGTTTGCATTGTTCTAGTCTCTCCTTGCTATGCCTTTTACTAGTTAAAAATGTTTTACTCTGTGCCTTTACATATTAAAAGTATTTAACTTGTTTGATTTTACAGGACTCACTGTCTTAAGTTAATCAAGACTGTGAAAACCTTTAAAATTGGACTGAGTACAATTTACAATGTGTAATAGTTATAAATCTATTGGGGACCAGGAACAGGAAATGTGGTAGTTTAAATATATGTCCCCAATATATTCAGTGTTTTACTAGTTATAGTTTGCATCTGCAATCACCTTGCTAGAGGCAATGTCACTGGGGCTGGTCTTAAAGATTCCATTGTAAAGATATGCAAATGTGCCTAGCAGGAGTTCCTAAAGTGTGCTGTGTGACCTTTTGGCTGTAGTTTTGCTCTGTGTGCTGTGGTGGCTGGTTGGCTTTTTCTCTCTCTGCTTGGCCCTATGGAGAGCAGGCCTCTTCTCTTGCCATTATGGAACTTCCCCTGGATCTGTAAGCTTCAATAAATAATATCCCTTCCTCCATAACTGTGTCTGGTCTGGAAGTTCATCTCAGTGAACCTAAAGCTGTCTGCTACAGAGGTATACACCAAGGGGAAGAACCCAGGCGAGAAGCATAGAGAACATATTCAACAAAATTATTGAAGAAAAATATTTCCCAGTTTTGCAAAAGAGAGGCCAACCCAGTTACAAGAAGCTCACAGAACACCAAACAGACTGGGCTAAAAAAGCAAATCTCCCAGGCAAATCATAGGTAAAACTCTAAACAATAAAACAAAGAGAAAGTGCTAAAAGCAGCAAAAGAGAAATAACTCATTATATACAAAGGCAATTCCCTTAGAATTACTTCAGATTTCTCAACACAAACCCTGAAAGCCAGAAAGGCTTGCAATGGAACACTTCAGAGTCTAAAAATCTATGGCTTCCAATGCAAACTACTGTACCCAGAAAAACTACCCCTCATAATAAATGGCGAAAGGAAAAATTTCCATGAAAAAAAAAAAAAAAAAATCAGCTCTTTGATTTTATGAACACATAGGCAAACTTACATGGAATATTTCAGGAAATAATCCACCCAGAGTAGTCAAAAAACCAATCTTAAGAGACTACAAAAAGATCACAAGAACCCAAACTAGATAAGGCTCCAAAAAGGACAAAGCCCAAGAAACCACCAAAACCTATAAAGCACCCCATCATGGTAAGGATTAAATCAAACCTCACTCTTATAACCTTAAATATTGATGGTCTTAACTCACCCATCATACGACACATGTTAACAGGGTGGATCCCTTCTATCTGCTGTCTTCAAGAAACCCACCTCACCACTAAAGACAGACACTTCATCTGGGAAAAGGAGGGAAATGATATTCCAAGCAGATGTGGTTGTATAATACTTGATAAAACAGACTTCAAACCAAAAGTAATCAAAAGGGACAAAGAAGGCCACTTGCACTCATGAAAGATACACCACAATTTACAAAACAAAACCTACTTAACAACAAAACAGAAATAAACACAAACACCATTATGGTTGGGGACTTCAATACTCCACTATCATCAATAGAAAAGTCATCTAAGCAGAAAAATCAACAGGGAAGTAATAGAGCTCAAAAACACCATAGATCAACTAGACCTAATGGACATCTACATAACATTCAACCCAAATTCTACAGAACACATATTCTTCTCAGCAGCTCATGGAACCTTCTTCAAAATCGATCATATATCAGGCCATAAAGCATACCTCCACAAATTGAGGAAAATTGAAGTAACTTCTTATATCATGTCAGATCACAATGCTTTTAAAGGTAGAAATTAACAATACATCAAACACATCAGAAATTCCACTAGCTCCTATAAACTGAACAACATATTTTAAACAATGATTGGGTTGTGGAAGAAACCAAAAAGGACTTTTAAAATTTCCAGAATTGAATGACATTGAAAATAAAACATCACAATTTATGGGATATATGAAGGTAGTGCTAAGGGAAAAATTCATTGTGCTAAATGCCTTCCTAACAAAGATGATGAAATCTCAAATTTATAACCTAACCATCCACCTAGAGACATTGGAAAAACAAGAAGAATCCAACCCTAAGTGTTATACATGAAAATAAATGATCAAGATGAGAGCAAAAATTAATGAATTGGAAACTAAAAAAAATAATAAAATCAATGAAATGAAGAGCTAATTCTTTACAAAAATAAAGAAGATTAATAAACCCTTGAGCAATTTGATCAAATGGAAAAAAAAGTGGACTAAAATTTAAAAAATAATAATTAGAAATGCAAGTGAAGAGGTCACAACAGACATCAATGGAATTAGAACAATCATCAGGACATACTTCCCAAACCTCTACTCTACAAAACTGGTTAATCTGGAAGAAATGGATGAAATCATAGACACATACAACCTACCAAAACTAAACTCAGAGTAGATTAATCTCCTAAATAAAAATTTTATCACATCCATCAAGGTTGAAAAGGTAATCAAAAACTTCCCCAAGAAAGCAAGTCCAGGACCACATGGCTTCTCAGCTAAATTCTATCAAACCTTCATTGATGAACTGAACCCAATTTTTCTCAAACTGTTTCACAAAATTGAGAACACGGAATGATCCTCAAAATGTATTATGAAGCTAGCATTACCCTAATTCAGAAACTAGACAGAAATACAACAAAAAAAGAAAAGTATAGGCCTATATCCCAGATGAAATTTATGCAATGATCCTAAACAAAATCCTTACAAACCAAATCCAACAACATATCAGAAGCATTATTCACCTTCATCAAGTAGAATTAATCCCAGGGATTCAGGGGTGGCTCAACATATGGATATTAGTAAATTAACACACAACATAATAAATTTAATCACAAGAACCCCATGATCATCTTAACAAATGCAGAGAAGGCCCTTGACAAAATATGTAACTTCATGCTCAAGACACTAGAGAGAATAGGCTTGTAGGATTTATATCTCAATACTATAAAGGGCATATATAAAGGACCCAAAGCCCAAATAATACTTAATGGGAAAGACTCAAGGAGTACTCATTGAGATCAGGAACAAGACAGGGGTGCCCACTCTCACCACTGTTCTTTAACATAGTACTAGAAGTACTAGCCTATGCAACAAGACAGGAGAAATAAATAAAAGGGATACAGATTGGAAAGGAAGAAGTCAAATTACCCCTACTTTGCAGATTACTTAACCCTATATCTATGTGACCTGAAAGTGTCCACCTCAAAAGTTCTAAAGGTGATTAATTCCTTTAGCAGTGTAGCAGGACACAAAATCAACACACAGAAATCAGCAGTTTTCTATATGCAAAGGATAAATATACAGAGAAAGAAATCAGTGAGGTAGTCCTATTTTCAATAGCCACAAAAAAAAAAAAAAAAAAATCAAACAGGTGAATTGACACTGACCAAGTATATGAAAGACTTAAAATAAAAACATAAAACTTTCAAGAAATAAATTGAGGAGTACATAATACAATGAAAAGACCTCACATGTCCCTGGACAGACAGAATTCATACTATGAAAATGGCAATTCTACCAAAAGCATTATGCAGACTAAATGCAATAGTAATAAAAATTCCTGTATCATTATTCAAAGAGATAGAAAAGTGATCTCAAAATTTATATGAAATAGCAACAGTCCTCAGATATTTAAATATACCTCAGTAAAAGTAACACCTCTGTAGGTATCATCATGCCCCATCTAAAGCTATACTACAAAGCCATAGTAACAAAACCAGCATGGTACTGGCAAAGGAATAGACATATAGAACAGTGCAACAGTAATGAAAAGCCAGCCCTTAGGTCAAGTAACTACAGCTACTTGATTTTTGACAAAAGTGCCAATAACTTAGACTGCAGAAAAGACAGTATTGACAACAAATGGTGTTGGACAAATTAGATAACCTCACGTAGAAAAATGAAACTAGACCCACTCATTTCACCATACACAAAAATCAACTCCAAATGGATTAACAAGCTTCACATAAGTCCTGAAACTTCTCAACTACTAGGAGGAACTCTCCATGATATAGGAGTCAGAAGAACTTCCTGAACTATACTGCAGTAGCCCAGGAAATTAAAAAAAAAAACTCAACTAATGGGATATCATGAAGCTAAAAAGCTTTTTCACAGACAGACATTCTACAATCAGAGCCAATAGATTACTGACAAAATGGGAGAAAATTTTCACCAGCGATACCACTAACACAATCTTAATACCTAGAATTTACAAAACCTCAAAAAAAAACTAAACAATAAAAAACCCAAATAACCACCTGTCATGGTGGCACACATCTTGAATCCTAGCCCTCAGGAGGCAGAGGTAGGAGGATTGCCGAGAGTTTGAGGCCACCCTGAGATTACATGGTGAATTCCAGGTCAGCCTGAGCTAGAATGAAACTCTATCTCAGAAAACAATAAACAAATAAATAAATAAATAAATAAGAGCTCATTACTAAAGTAGACTTAAAACACATCCCCAGGGTTGACAGAATTTTTTGGAAGAGGAGGTGGAAAGATTGTTAAGAGCTACAGGTTAGGAAGCATACCCATAGGCAGTGATTTTCCCCAATAACTGACTGCTGCTCCCACAATGCATAAGCCCCAACCCAATGGGGAATATCAGAAATCCCACTGAGAAGGTCCCCCAGCATAATTGGGGCAGGGAAGAGGAAAAGGTTGTTACCAACATATCCATACAAAGTATGTTCTTAAAAAAAAAAAATTAAAACATGCTCTTGACATTTATTTCCATTACAGTAGTTCATTGTTTGATAGTATTCATAAATGCCTCCACAAGTATCTGATAGGTTTAAATTAAAATCCTTCCAAGTTATTGGTTTTGGAGAAGTGCAATCCTATAAATACATGGACCTATTTCATATTATTATTATTTCATATTATATTTCATATTATTATTTTGATAGAAAAATCATACTCTTAAAATTCAACTTACTTATTTCCTGAACATTCAAAATGTAGTGTGAATACATTTTTGTAAATCAAAACTCATTTCATTGTTTTAATTTTCTTTGATGTTATTTCTTTCATCAATTGCTGTTTTTATTACTACCATTGCCTCAAAAGCTTTCCTTTTTCTGAAATCACATTTACCTGGTTTTATATATGATGTGGTATGCATCCAGGTGTTTTGTTTACCCCTATTGTCTTCCATTTTCTTATTAAAATTACTGATTTGAGAAGGAGTTGGCCTCACAGACTGAGTCTACCAGTGTTAAGCAATATCAAACAATATATTCAGCTTTGCATTGTGGCATCTTTGCATAAATGTCCTACTGGAAATATTCAAATGTGTCCGCTGCTAAAATTAGCAGAGCTTAAAAAGAAGCAATATTTTTGAGTGAAATAAAAATACTAACTAGAAAGTGGAAATCATTGCTTTAAACTTCCAGTTATGAAAGCACTGTATAAACAACAGTTTTTCTATGTCCAAAAGTTTTTATTTTAAAATATACTTTAAACTTTTTCCAGAATACATTATATAGAGAGTAATTAAAAATAAGACCATAATTTTGACAAAACTTATACATATGGATATGATTGGCATATGATTTGCTTGATATCTCTTGAATCATGTTAAAACACAAGAAGAAGGAAAAATATATAATTATGCTCATGCTACAATGTCTAGAGATAAGAGTTGCCAATAACTACCAGATAATAAGATGTGGCTTCTTATTAGAATAATTATAAAGAACTTTTGTGGATGATTTCATTTATTGATAACTACAATTGACTGGCCATTTACTAGGATAAATCCATTTGTTTTATAGGAAAGTGACTTTTTAAAATCTTATATGAATTACTTTACAGTTGCTAATTTATGCCTGCTTAGAATACACAGAATCTTGGTGTCTCAGCCTTTGCTTTAAATTTCATCTCAACATTTACCTAGTTTGTTTGCCTGTGTAAGCTCTCAAAAAACTAATGGGAAATCAATTTGATTTTTAATAAGGTTCTTGTGCTAGGAGGCCCACCAATACTTCTTTATCAACCACACATTTCCTAGACTTAAGGTGGTTAATATGATGGGTCCCTTCCCCATCCTTTACTTCATTCACCCTCTCTATCACATGCTCACACCACTGTGAGGCTCTGCCAAAGGACATGACATTGAACACCTACATACTGAGCACTCTGAAAGTGTAAGACAATGCAAGTCCTTTTTTCTTTACATTGTTTCTATCAGGTGTTTGTCATGACAATGACAGAAATAACCATCATGCATACACTAACACAAACACAAACACATACATAATAAAAGATTGCAAAATGGGTGTTGGAATTATGCTCTTTATTCATGAGTCTTATACGGCCATTTAATTCATCTGATTCACATACTTTCTATAAGTAAGTGCCCTTTAATTTCCAATTCAGAAGCCATTCAACTCTATTCTTTTTTTCTTTCAATTTAGCATACAAGATTTCCATTCATTTCTGAGCTCATTATCTTTCAGTCACAACCAACAGGGACTAAATCATGTTTATATTGTTTACTATGTGTTTCTGTTTTTACCTCTTTATTTAAAGAAAAAACAGGGTTGGAGAGATGGATTAGTGGTTAAGGCATTTGCTTTCAAAGCCAAAGGACCTTGGTTCAATTCCCCAGGTTCCATGTAAGCCAGATGCTGAAGGATGAGCATGTGTCTAGAGTTTGTTTGCAGTGGCTGGAGGCCATGGTGGGCCCATTCTCTCTGTCTCTGGTCTCTGTGTCTCTCTCATTCTGCCTCTCTCTCTCTCAAATAAATAAATAAATTATATATATATATATATATATATATATATATATATATATATATATAATTTTAAAAATAAAGATAAAACATTTTAGACACAAAATACATCTTCAACATTCTCATAGAAAATGCTATTCCTAGGCAGTTAAATCCTTTTAGTCTCTAATAACACTGCTAGCCAATACCATTCCATAGTTCGGTTATTTGTTAAGAGAGCTCCTGATCCAGTAGCATCAAGTCAATAGAAGTCCAATTATTATGTGGAAATGAAAATCTTGAAAAACTTCATGTCTTAAAGAGTATCTATCATCTTTGTCTCATTGAAGAGATGTGTTATATTGCATGTCAATAGAGGGTCTCATTTCTAGACTGGTGGGGATTACATTTTAACACACTAGAGTAGATGGAGGAAAAGTAAGAGAGGATGATAAAATGTCAGGTCTTAAAACTGAAGCTAAGAATCACACACGGCACATCTGTTTACATTCTTTTGATCAAAGCAAGTAACATGATATGCTGGACTAAATAGCCTCTCCAAATTTATGACCACCTGGAAAAGCAAAAGGATTGAATCAGACATAGCTTCTTTGTAGATGAAATTAATTAAGATGAGATCACACTACATCCAGATTAATTCTAAGCGTAATTACTGGTATTCTTACCAAACAATAAATAGGAAAATACTGTGAAGATGTGAAAAGTGAAGGAAGTCAGATGAATGTAAAAGAAGAGATCACACTAGTGATGCATCTACACACCAGGAATGAAAAGGACAGTGGTATCTGTAGAAAACCAAGAGACAGATATGCAACAATTTCTTTCTCAGAATCTCCGGTATGACCTGAAAAGCTTTGGCTTTTCAGAATAGTCCATAACACTTGGCTTACCACTCCAGAAGGCAACTTCAGCTACAAGAACTAATTCTATACCCATTGATCCAAAACAAAATTTCCAAAAGACCAAAATCCACATGGTCAGATTCATCTCATCTTCACTCCACATTTTGGTACCAATTCTGTAGTAGTCAACCTCAAGTCATGAACTTCCACACCAGGCACAGTTATGGAGGAAGGGAATTCCTTAAATATAGAGGGACAGTTACATAATGACAAAAAAAGTTGGCCCACCTTCACAGGCCCATGTAGAGAGAAAAGCCACCACCAATATGGTAGTACTACAAACTGTGATTACAAACTGTAATAAAACCCTGAATATACTTGGGGTCATCCACTCAAATTATCACACTGACCCTCAATGGCAAAATTTGTCATAGGGATCTTGATCACCATCAGTGAGCAAGGAGGGTTACAGTGATGAAAGGTCGGAGGTTACTTTTGAATTGGTGTGAAGATAGGTCAGTAAAACATGAGTGTACTGTGTCATAGCTTGGATATGAGACTGTTCAAAGAGGAAGGGCAAAGGTAGTGTTTTCTTTTCCTAAGAAGGTAAGTATGAACAGAAATGTTTATCTCATATAATTGTAAAACATTATTAGTAATAAGAATTTATAAAAGTAAGAACATATATGAAACAGATAAAGGTTAGTCAAGCCTCTATAATATATCCATCAAATGTTATATCTGTGAAAAAAATAACCAGTAAAAGTGTAAAGGAAGAAAATATTTGGGTCGATGTTTGGGATCATATAGAATTGGAACTAGGGTGTGAGAGTGAATGAAAAGGAAGGCAATGTTCTCCTCATAAGACTTCACTCTGCAGATAGGATGGGTTTTCCTTTGTAGCATATGCTCTTACCTAGAGCTGTTCTTGGTGAAACTTTCTCTCTTCATTTTGTTTGACAAGGAAAGATATTTTTCTGCACTGAACAGGAGCAGGATAAATCTTTGAGGAGTGGACAATTAAGAGCAAAATTTTTACATAATATATCTAGGGAGGAAGGTAGAAATCAAATGTCCCCAAAGAATTAAATGTAACAAAATTCTGATAGATCATCTCAGGTTTAAAGTATTTCCCAAAGTATCAGCCCCCTCCCCGCCCCAACTCTCATATCTCACAAGATGCCATTGGTAGTGGCTGTATTTAATATTGAAGATTGTGTTTTTTTTTTTTTTTTGTTTATACTTCATGATATTAGTATACCTGGATTTATTTTGCTTATGGGGGCATTTTTACATAAATATAAATGGTTTCAAATGCATTTATTTATAGTATTTGTTCATAAATAAAAAGATAGATATGTGTATTCATATTTAGATTATGTGAAATGCAATCATGCAACAACCTATTTATGACTCAAAAGACTTAGATACAATAAGTAATTAAAGGAGGACTATTGCAAGATGAAAATGTTATTTAAAATTATATGCACATAAATGTACATATTAATTTTCTCATGGTAATTTCAAGGAGTATTGTCACATAAGTGTCAGATAAATAAAAATAAAAAACAATACTCACATCTAAAATATGTAACAGTTAAAGGAGCAGAAAATTTGACTTTTTCAATAGCATTTTAAGTGTGATAGTGAGTGATAAAGTAGGTGGGACTAGAAGTCTGAGAATCTCAATTTCATATGCTCTTTCAAAACATTCCAGTTACAAGATCCTAGTTTGAAAATAACATAATTTTTCCTATAAATTCTGGTTGAACATTGAAGGAGGAGGTGATCCTTATACATGTTATGGATGTTAGCATATATGAACACCCAGTACACTGGATCTTATTATGTCATAAGAATAAAAGTACAATGGGGGAAGACTCAAACAAGTATCAGAGAGCAAAAATTGGAGTGTAATATAAATAATATCTCAAAGAATACGAGCTGCTCTACTTGAGTTTAAGTGTCTGCCTCGCACACTTTTTAGGAACTTTAGAGTTTCAGTAGACAGAGTTAATAAGTTCTGCTAGATACCATGGTTAGGATGAGACTGGGTCCAACTTTATTCTCGTTATTCAAAATAAACGGAAGAATTCAGTACCAAAGTTTTATATGTGTACATTTGTGACCAGTTATAAAATGTACAGTATATATTAGCCCAGGATGAAACAGGGATCATGGGCAATCAACATAAAACCATTGAGTCCTGAATAAGAAGAGGGAGGTGATAACAAATCAGCTTATATCTATCAAGGGTAGTTATAAATGAAACACTCAGTATTGCTTGACATTAATGTTGGTCTTTTATTCACATTGGCTATAAAGATAACATATGGCTATCTTTTAGTCTAAATTAACTTTCATTCACTGTTAATCACTGAAATAGGAGCTGTGGAGATCTCTTGAAGGTGAATGTCACAGTGTGCTTGGGAGCTAAAGGTTTCCCTACATGTAGGATTCCTCATGATAAAACAAAACATTACAGTCAAATAATGAAAATATTGTCATTCAATAAATAAAATAAAATGACAATCTATGGTAAGCATCAAGTATCTTTTATATTAGGATGCAAAAGCAGGTATCTCTTCAGTGATGATGGCAGTACCCTGAAGACACAAAGATTAAAATCTTACTATGACAAAGCACTAGTTTTATCATACAGAATAGTAAATACTGATCAGGTTTTGCATTTAAATCATTTAATGTTACAACAATTTGAAATATTTTTTGCTCTTGTAACTGTTTTGTGGATTAAAAAAAAAAAAGCTGTAATAAAGATAAAATTACGTAACTGTCCTAAATTCACATAGCATCCATAAGGTGAAGGTTTGCCATTGACATCCACTGTTAGCTAAATGTACTAGAAGTTGGGTAAGTGTCTCCTGGTACTTTGCCTTTGGTAAGTGTCTAAAAGAGTGAAGGCCAGGACTCTCAATAAGAGAGAAGAGAATGTGTGTTCAGATTCCTGGTCTATAAATTAATAGTGGCATTCAAAACTGGGAAATTCCTGAATGCGCAAAACTAGCTGTGACTCTGGAAGAACCTCTATGTATGCCATCAGGAAGCTCCCAACCAGAAGTCCTAAAATAAATCCTCATCTTTAAAAATGCATGGAGTTAATCCAGTATGTCAACATCAATAATCAGAGTCATGACCTCACATGCAGAGTAGAAGGTGCTGCTTGCTAATCTCACTGGGCAGCCAGAATCCCCAAGTCAACAGGAGCTTTGGGGCTGGCCTTTATCACCTGTGAACATCTGAGGACTCAAGTAATAACAGGGCTCCACTCATGGTCACAGCTACAGATACTACTTGCTAGTGAGCTTCCCATCTCAGGGGTAGTGTGGGAGGCAATCTAGTTTTGCTGGGAGTTTTCTGTGAACTGTCTTTTTCTCTCCTTTCCTGGGAGGTGCCTGGCAGGAGAGAGAGCATCCCAAGTTTTCTGCAGATGGGACATGGTGTTCAAAATCTCCACACTAAACTAGAGTTTCTGGTGTGATAGGAGGAAGAGGGGCTTGATGGACAGAAGAGAAACATTTAAAAAGGACCAGAGTTTAACTCTATAATAGTTCAAAGGATACAGTAGTAGATATAGATGTAAAAGAATCAAAACTTGATTCAACTTACAAAACCTCTGAGAGTCTTCATTCTTTGTTTCTTCATTGTGCTGAATGTCACCAGCTGTCTCTGCCTGCCAAGCATGATGGCCTATAATCTGGGGCTATAAACAGAAATAAACCCTTTTTCCCTTAAAAAGGAAAATGCATCTGACCCTCCTTTCTCTTTCTCCCCTCTTTCCCTCTCCACCCCTCACTCTCTCTTTCTCTCTCTTTCTCTCTCTGTCTCTGTCTCCTTTTCCCTCTCTCTTATGAGGTTTCAGTCATGGAATTGATATGATTTTTGTAAGCAACATAAGAAGATGGCAGAAGATAAGGATCAAATGAGCTAAGAAGATTTATTTAGAAGTAGGATCAGATAAAATTAACTGGTTTTATAGCCAACAGCTTAGCAGTTTATAGATAATGGATCTATAAATTTTCCAGAAACCATACACTTTTGATTGTCCCTGGAAAACATTAGAATTCAGGATTAGGAATCCTAAGAAGAAATATTCAAAAACCAAAAAGACAAAATACTTTGGGATTTGGAGACAGGTTACAACACAAATATTTTCAAAGGTTGAATAAGGTAAGAACACTCAAACACTCAGTGAACGTTCATGCTAAGAGATGATTGTAATCTACCACAAGAAGTTTGAAAATTTGGCACAGAATGATCCCTGACTACAGCACACTATAGACTGATTAGGAATTGAGGAAGTGAAGACAGAAATTGAAATATGTACCTTCCATACAAGGAAAGAATGAAGACAAGAAAGATCAGCTGAATGAGAGCAGTGTGTATGTTAACTTGTGTGTGGGCATTAAAAGATCCTGAGCAAAGAGAGGAAGAGAATTCGTTTCACTCTGGCTTTCCTACTGTTTAGTCCCTGAGCAGCTGGTTCTGCTCTTTTTGGGCGGTGATGAGACACAATCTCATGAAAATGGAGGAGAGAGACAGAAAGAGTAAGAGAAGAAGACAAGAGAATGTAAGGAAAGTGGGAAGCAGAGGGGAATAGCTGGCCTTCTTCTTTTGCTTTTTTATTTATTTTTATTTTGTATATTTTTATCTATGCTCCCTCCTGATTTTATGAGCCTTCGCACATGCTAGAAGAGTCTTCCCCTACTTAGTTGCTGTTCCACACACAAATTCTGTCTCGGATCATCTTCACAGATACCCAAAGAAGAGGTGCTATAACTAACCCCTGTAGAAGACAATCTCATGTCGCTGGGAAGAACTTCCAAACCAGGCACAGTTATTGAAGGAAGACAATTTAATGAAGCTTACAGATCCAGGGGAAGTTCCATAATGGCAGAAGAAGCTGGCCCGCCTTCCCAGGTTCATGCAGAGAGAAAAGTCAACACCAAAAGCACCAGCAAAACCTGCAGCCATACTAGCACACTCAAGGAAGCACACTATAGGAACTCCAAGCAAAGCTCAATCACTTGGCATGTCTTAGGCTGGACTTCCACCAAACATACCTTAGGGCTGAACCCTAGGGTCCATCCACAGTGACACCTCCTCTAGCCATATGGCTGGAGAGCTAAGAAGCTTTAATAAAATGCCGAAATCTGTTGGAGGGCATCTATTCAAGCTACCACAACCCCTAGGTGTTTCTCAATCCAATCGAGTTAAAAAGCTTAACAAAGACATTGCATGTTGAGCACAGTTGAATCCTAAGGGAAGAGAGTTATCAGCATCTGCCCCACAGGAGGGAGATGCTGAGACAAAGCAGCAGAGGGTACTAATAGTCTCCAAGCAGAGCGATGCTGAGCTCACCTGCAGAATCCTAGATATTCTTTGGTTTTTCCTTCACTTTAAGTTCCCAAATTCAAGAATAAATAGATGGGTACCCACATAAAATTATCAAAGGCTTTTAAAATTATCATGGTATTTAAATCTTGAATAGTGACTGATCACATTTAGTTTGAGCTTTAAAAAGCTCCTCAAAGAGTTGTAAATTAAAGAAAAAACAAAATAGTAATTAATCTTTGCATGACATTTCAATTTTACTGAACATTTTCCTAAGTATTCCATACATCAAGTAAGTCTTTTCTAAAGAACAACATAAAGTTTTACGTGGCTAAGTGGGACTAAAAATACCACTTTCAGAATCTAAATACAGGCTACTTCCCATGCAAAATCCTTATTCCCATAATGTAGAGACCACATTGTTTAATGTTGCTTAAAACTGATATTCTCCCATTAGTATTCCAAAGACAAAAACAGAAGATTAAATTAATTTAAACTCTTCTAAAAAGCTATCTGGCTATGTGTGATATTTCAGACTCATCTTGGAAACATTTAAATGCCAATGTTATGAACATATATACAGCTGGGGCTGGGAATAAGGCTCTGTGGGTAAAAGAACATGCCATGCAAGCCTGAGTTCAATCCGTGGCATACACAGAAAAACGATGGGCATGGTGACAAAGCCCTGTTACTCCAGTTTTTCTGAGGGTAGAGTAGGGAAATTGCTGGCTCTCTGTGGTCACCTATTCTAAACAAAACCTGAAACTCTGAGATTTATAACGAGACTCCATCTCAAGAAAATAATGTAGAAGAGCAATAGAGAAGGACACTGGACATTCTCCTCTGGCTTCTGCATGCATGCACATGACACATACGTGTGTCTGTACACACATACACACACATATTTATATAAAACCGCATGTCAAAACCCCACATATCTGTGGATTCTCTTATTTTTCTAATATATTTAATTTTCTTGACCTTTCCACAAATATAGCTATTCAATAACCCAGTCATATTGATCTTGTGCTTGTCCTCAGTGTCACTTCTGCCAGCTTCCTGCCCCAAGACAATGCAGATCCTACAGATTATATGTTTTTGGTTAATGCCAACATGTGCTCTCAAGTTCTTTTTGTAAACATGTTTAGATTTGGGTCTTTTTATAGTTTTCAAGTGACTTCATTGAGGACTAGTTTAAAATCAGAAGTTTGAACTGATCTCTCTAGGAAATTATACTACTACTAAGGTGATATTATATATTGTAATTTTTTTATCAGTTGATTCATAACACAAAATCTCTTCTGTTCATGTTGACATCACACCATTTTGAGGGTATGAGGTGGTCTTGGAATATTGAAAAGAAGACAATTGATTTTACGTGCACAATCCAGGCATCAGAGTTCCTGGGCTTTTATACAGAATAATGTCACACGACCAACATGTTGAAATTTTGATCATGAGAGCCAATTTTATCCCAGTATACATAAATAGTAGGTCATTCCCCTTACTTTTTCTTACTCCAAAATTATGCTAATACATTTTATCTTTGATTTGAATGACAGGTCAAAAGAATAACAAAATTGTAATAATTACACTTTACATCAAATTGATCTGAATGAGCTTAACAAACTCTAAGGGGTCATTCAGCTTATGACTAGTGGTTTTAAGGTGTAACTGTCAAGGTCTTTATAGGATTACAAAAATATAAGAACATACAGAATTTAATCCTGAGAATTCGTTTTATAAGTAAAATGACACATGAGTCAATTAGGGCCAAGCATTTGGAGGGAGGAGTTATATTGCTGGTGTTATTTGTCAATTTAATTGTAGGGGAGACCTTTGGACCTTGGCAAAGAAAGAGTTTACCTGGTCCATATTTTGGTGAGAAGTCAGGAAGCATGTGTCTGGGGTTATCTTAGTCTATTGGACTTAATTGTGAACATTCTCTGATACTTCATTCTGTCTTAGGCCTGGACCCTTTTTACTTTATCTTTCTTTCACTACATTTTGAATGTATTCTCTGACTGTCAAGGTTGTTGATGAGGTTCATAGCTGAACTTAGTGGAAATGGAAAATAATTCTATATCATATGGATTAGACTGAAAGTCCTTTGTTTCTAAAGAATTGTTCCTCATTCCTGTCATTGCATATAACAAGTATGGTTGTCATTATTGTGCCCAAATGTAGCTGTCAATATTTCCCCCAGATCTAGCAATATCTAAGGCCATTCTTGGTAAACATGCCTCTGGGAACTCTTGCTGGAATCTAGGGTATGGAACCTACTATGTTGTTAAATCTCTGAGCATGCACAGAACAATCCCCAATAAAAATTCATGCCCACAGTTTTAATAGTGCCATGGTTGACATTTATGTAAGCATTCTAATTTATGAAGATAGATTTTAAAAAGTCATTCTCAAAACTATTTTAGAGTTAGATATCAGCATCACAATAGCTACCAGCTTTGATGTACAAATCCTGTTGTCTAACATGCCAAAAACCTTCCAAATATATTCCTGAGGATTTACAATTTTCAATTTTGAAAGTTCCCTTTTCTATAACTTAGCACATTTATAAATCAAACTGGAATAGTTATTTTGTCATTTGGCCTTGAGACTCTACTCCATTTAGTAAAGGAAATGGTTTAAACATTACTAACACTTGCCCCTCCCAATACATTTCATTCAATTATATGCACAAAGGGGTTCTGGGGCTTTGTGCTTCATTTGCATATTTTTTTCTTTTGAATTCTAAATGTAATTTGGCAAACATTTTAACAACTATTATTCTTTTATCATTTGATGTTCTAATTTGCTCTCTATGCTAGCATCTAATTTACTATGAATCTTTTGGAGAGTTGAGGAAAGATCCTGGAAGTCTTGCTTTTTACACATTGCCACTGATTTGGGAACTCCCAGACTCAAAGAAGGAATTGATGTGGCAGCTGATTGCTGAGTTGTGAGCTTTGGAGCTATTGAGTTACTGCCAGGGAATATTTGTAGTCTGCAGCCTGGACTTTATCCTTCCATCAATGAAGTCTCTAGCACACTACCTGAGTGTAGACAATGATCCTTGATGATCTTCCTTGTTGGTGCAGAGGAATTCTTGTCAATCTCACTATTGCTCTGCCCTGTCCGATTAGGATGTTGGGACCAATAAAGCAGACAGGTATTGCTTAAAATACGCCACTCTCAAAAGTCCAAGAACAGAAGGTTTTGGATGAACCAAAGCAATTGGCACAGTTGTTCAATTGCTAATTAGGCACACTGAGGCACTTTCCTCAAGCTGCCCAGATCAGGGTGCCATCTGCATGACAGAATTGTCTCTGATGATATGTGCAAACAGAGCTTAACCAGATCTCAAGAAGAAGCTGCTCACTGACCTTGCTTTAAAAATATATGACGCATGCAAAAAAATGAAATAAATGAATATAATCATTAAAAGGGTCCTATTTTTAGCATTTAGTCTTCCTTTGTATGTATTTTGTTAGGTGCTATCTGTTAGTTTTAGTAATTGCTTTATTCCATTGCTATATATCTTAGTAATATTGCTAATTAACTCTAGTCTCTGGGGGTCAAAAGACTTCTAATGCAGAAACATAATGCATCATAATTGGTTTTACATATCTGGCTTCTCCCCATTGCTTGTGAGTTTCACTGAAGAAAAGAACCATGCCGTGCTGGAGAGATGGCTTAGTGGTTAAGGCATTTGCCTGCAAAGCCAAAGGTTACCAGTTCGATCCTGCAGGACCCATGTAAGCCAGATGCACAAGGGGGCACATGCATCCAGAGTTCGTTTGCAGTGGCTGGAGGCCCTGTCACACCCATTCTCTCCCTCTCTCTTCCTCTTTCGGCCTCTTTCTCTCTCTAAAATAAATAAATAAATAAAATATATATTTAAAAAAGAACCATGTCCATCTCATCACCTTACTACCTACTAGTGTTCTCAAAGGTGGTGAAATAATGTAATGATTTTGAAAATATATATTTTGGAAAATATTTCTTATGTTTTTGGTTCTTTATATCCATGTTCAATATTCTAAAAATGATATTGTTATATAAGATTGCTTTGGCTAATATTTTTCTCTCCATAGTGTTCTATGTACCTCAGGGAACATAATGAGAAAAACTGAATGACTAAAATCTTACATCTCTTCATGACAAAAACCCTGAAGACACTAGGAGTAGAATAAACATATTTCTTTTTTTAAAACAATATTTTATTTCGATTTATTTATTCAAGAGAGATAAAGAGGCAGAGAGAGAGAGAGAGAGAGAGAGAGAGAGAGAGAGAGAATGGGAACATCAGGGCATCCAGCCACTGCAAATAAACTCGACCCATGCACAACCTTGTGCATCTGGCTAATGTGAGTCCTGGGGAATGTAACTTGAGTTTTGTAGGCAAGCACCTTAACCATTAAGCCATCTCTCAAGCCCAGAATAAATATATTAAAAAACAGTTTGGACTATAAATAACTAACCTATAGTTAATAATATACTCAATGGAAAAATCAAATCATTTTTTCTAAGATCACATGAGTGTCTACTTTCTCTGCTTTTTAAAAATTTCATTTATTTATTTGCAAGCATAGAGAAACATAGAAAAGAGAAATAGACAGAGAGAGCAAGAAAGAATTGACAAGCCAGTGCCTCACTCCAGATGTATGTGCCATTTTGTGCATCCGGCTTTACATGGGTCCTGGGGCATTGAATCTGAGTCATTAGGGTTTGCAAGCATCTTAACCATGGAGCCATTCTTTCCAGCCCCACTTTTTCTACTCTTATTCAATAGAATGCTTAAAGTTTTAGCTAAACTTTAGTTAAAGAAGTAAGTCAAGAAGAGGAAGTAAAACAGATACAAATCAGTATGGAAAAAAGACAAATTATCCTTATGTGCAAATAATATGATTCTAGGCATAAGAGACTATAAGAGTGCAACAGAAAACTTTAAAGCCGATGAATGCTTTCAGCAAAGTGGCAGAAATCAGTAGTCTTCCTATAATCCAGTAACAAACCTGATGATAAAGAAATCAGGAGACCAATGCTATTCTCAATGGTCTCTAAAGGATAAAGTTCCTTGGAATAAATCCAAGCAAGGCAATGAAAGGGAAACTTTAAAATACTGACTAAAGAACCAAACCATATACTACAAGTTGGAAAGACCTCATGACAGAAAAGAAGAATCACTGCCAGGAAAATGACCATCTTTTTAAAAGCAAAGATTCAATGTGATCCCTTTCAAAATTCCAACTCCATTCACAGAAACAGGAAAAATATCCTTAAATTCATTTGGCAGTACAAAAGATTTTTATATCCAAAAAGATTCTGAACAAACATAGTATTGGAGCTTGTCTTGCCGGCATGAGGACCTGAGTTTAATCATTAGCAACTATGTAAAATACTGGTCACAGTGGCACATACTTACACACCCAGTACTAGCAAGGCAAAAACAGGAGGACTCCCTTGCTAGCTGTTAGACTAACTGGTGAGCTTTAAGCCAATGAGAGACCCTTTCTCAAAGGAGGTATACAGCATTTCTAGGGTGAAATCCAAGGTTTTCATCTGGCCTCCAAACACATATACATACATATGCAGGCCTACGTGCACACACATATGTATCTATATACACATGAACATACAAACATAACTACACTCACAGACATACACTTCTATAAAAACTTTAAAAGGGGTAAAGAGATTGCGTAGTGGTTAAGGAACTTGCCTTTGAACCCAAAAGACCCAGGTTTAACTCCCTAGGACCCACATAAGCCAGATGCACAAGGTGGTACATTTGTATGAAATTCATTTACAATGGTTGAAGGCCCTGGCATGCCCATTCTCTCCCTCCCTACCTCCCTCCCTCCCTCTCTCTCTTTCTTTCTCTCTCCCTCTCTCTCTCTCTCTCTCTCTCTCTCTCTCTGTCTGCCTGCCTCTTTCCCTCTCAAACAAATAAAATTTTCAAAAATCTTAAAAATTTTTAAAGATGTCTTTTGCTACCATATTGATAGGGAAATTAAATATCAATTTTCTGCTAATTGCAACCTCTAACTTTCATACCCAAATTGAGCATCACACAAATTAAATGTTTATTCCAGAATGTTATAAGGTGGAGCCAATAGGTTTCGTTCTCCTTTCCTTATGCAGTTAAATCATTCAGTTTTCTTTGAGGATCACCTATGAGGTATAGAATTGACACACTTTCATGATCACCTATTTTCCTGACAACTGTCATTAACAACTTCAATAAATTTCAAACCACTTAGTAGACATACACTGATTATGCTAGGGAGAGAAATCCATTGTATGGCTACAGTTCAGCA
The DNA here is from genome assembly GCA_036365145.1 of Orientallactaga sibirica. Taxonomy (NCBI): domain Eukaryota; kingdom Metazoa; phylum Chordata; class Mammalia; order Rodentia; family Dipodidae; genus Orientallactaga; species Orientallactaga sibirica. Next base: position 4,163,771 of record JAEOAD010000041.1, read on the forward strand.
ATACATGAAAATTGTGGAAGAAGAGATCAATGGGAATCTGGCAGAAATGACACAAAACCCCAGAAAGTGCAAGAGGAATGATCTTCACGTTTAAGAAAATGCTCAACATCCCTAATCATCAGGGAAATGCAAATTAAAACAACTATGAGATTCCACCTTACCCCAGTAAGGATGGCTAACATAACAAAAAAATGAAAACAAATGCTGACTAGGCTGTGGAGAAATAGGAACAAGCTTTCACTGCTGGTGGAAATGTAAAATGGTTCAATCATTATGGAAAGCTGTATGGAGACTCCTGAAAAGGATGACCGTAGACCTACCAACAGATCCAGTTATTCCCTTACTGGACATTTATCCTAAAGGCCCCAAGCCTCAGATCAGAGACATTTGCTCAACCATGTTTATAGCTGCTCAATTCATAATAGCAAAGAGCTGGAATCAACCCAGGTGCCCATCATTAGATGAATGGATAACAAAGATGTGGTATATGTATACTATGGAATTCTATGTAGCAGTAAAGAAAGATGAAATAATGAAATTCGAAAAAAATGGTCAAACATGGAACAGATCATCCTCAGTGAGCTCACCCAATCACAAAAAGATAATCATTGCATGTCACTCCTAACCTGAATCTACCTGAGATACTGCCAAACCTAATAAGCACTCTGAGGAGCAGATAATAGGGAGGGTGGGATGGAGGGAGGGTAAGGGTGAGAGGGAATGAGAGGGTAGGAGGGAGGACAAAGGTGGGGGAATACAAATAGGGACCCAAAAGGAAATGATACTATAAAACTCTTTATTCTGAACAACAGGCTAAAACATTGATCCTTCAGCAGGCTCACAGAGGGAACCAACCTTAATCTTTTCCTGCTTCTCTCTCTCTTCTCTCTCCCCCTCTCTCTCTTACTTGGTCTCCTCTCTATATTCACTTTCTCTTTTATATTATCTATCTTTTTTTTTTTTTTTCCCCTCACCTTCCTAGGCATGACTTATAACTCCCAGTACCAGCACAGGGTTAACTTCCACAATGAGCTGTTGATCCGAGACACCTACAAGTTTTCCCAAAAAAGATTTCTGTCAGAGTTCTTGGTGACCCACAAAAGGTTAATGATAAGACCCTACTGTCAAAGACAGCATACATGTGTGAGACCAAACATGGAGAGACCTGGCCAGAATCTGGAAGAAGGTCAGTCCCCAGACAGTTAGCTAGTCTAGTGCCAGAGTGTACTACACGAGCAACTGGGGGATAATGGCTGACATCTGTCCAAACTAAGGCAGATATTCAGAGACACAGAGGCTCCCAAAACCTCATCACTGAAGTAGAACTAAAATGACCCCAATGTGGCTCAGGGAAATTCGTGGAAGCGGAGGCGGAAAGAATGTTAGAGCCACAAGTTGGGGCATTATGCACAGAGACTTGGCCTATCCCCCATAAGTCTTGACTACTCCTACAATGCATGACCCACATTCCCCATTGATGAGGGTCCCTTTGGAAGAGGGAGGACAGGGAGGAGGATAATGGAGTCACCATTATGAATGTAAAATCAGAATAATATAAATAAAAAATAAATTATATAAAAAAAAGAAGAAGAATGAGCTTCAGGAAAAGCAGTGGATAAAACTAACTCTACAAAATGTTAGTGAGGAAAAGAGAAGCCAAGAATGATGATGAGGATAAAAATAAAAATGCAAAGAATAGCCGGGCGTGGTGGCGCACACCTTTAATCCCAGCACTCGGGAGGGGAGGCAGAGGTAGGAGGATTGCTGAGAGTTTGAGGCCACCCTGAGACTGCATAGTTAATTCCAGGTCAGCCTGGACCAGAGTGAGACCCTACCTTGCAAAAACAAAAAAAAAAAAAAAAAAAAAAAAAAAAAAAAAGCAAAGAATATAGACATCTTTCAACAGATTTTTTACTCTAATAATGCATTTCTATCTGTAATATCGGGATTTGTGAAAATATTACAAAAAGTTTGAAAAATATATATTCAAAATGTGCCTAATATGGTCCAGACACTGGAGTGACGATTCATTTTGCTAGTTCAAGAAAGAATCTGAATGAAGAAGTGAGTTACATTGGAGATAAGTTTATTCAATAGAAGGGCAGAACAGTTTCAGAGGCTCAGATACTGTAGTTTGCTTAGGAATCCTGAACCTGAAGTGTATCTGTAGGCAGATCTTACAAAAAAAAGTGGTTTCCTAAGTCCTTCAAAGTCATTAAAGATTTCAAAGAATAGCACAGAGAAAGCATCCTGGAAAAGTAAGGTGGTTGGAGAACACTTGAAATCTTCTCCAGCTGAATTGCTTTTAGCCAAGACAGAAGATGTTGTGGAGAACTCTGGACACAGAAGAGTCATTACAGAATGGGAATGAGTTATTGCCTGTTCCAAGTAGGAGCGGCGTGTAAACATCTGTAGTCAAACACATAGCTGGGGATCTCGCAGGAAAGGAGACCAAAGCGAACACACTCACCATCGCTCTTTTCTCAGGTGCTTCTTTCTTATGGAAGAAGCTGAATAGAGATTGTTACTTCAGAGAACTGCTGTATAAATGATGCAATTAGAGAAAAATTTGTTAAAAAAATAAAACAACTTAAATTGCATGGAGATACATGAGGAAAAACTGAAAAGAAGCATAAAAAGAAGAGAAAAAAAAACAGACTAAAGGACAGTTCAAAAGGTGAAAACAGAAAAGAAACATGAGAGGATAGGGATATGGAACAGTCAGCAAAGGGATTGTCGTACAAGCATGAAGATCTCAGTTTGGATCCCCAGCACCCAGGTAAAGTCTGGATGTGGGGGAGTGTGCCTATAGTTCCAGAGCTGGGAAGGCAGACACAGGACAATTCCTAGGATTTACTGACTAGGTAGTATAGCGTGGCCTATATATGTACCCACATGCATATGCATACTCATGTGCATCTAAACATGCAGAGACACTTGCCCCGTGCCACAGAATCATGAGAAATTTACAAACACTGAAAGCAGAGAAGGCCCAACTAATTCATGCCAAGGAGATTAAACAGAATGAGAAGAAGCAGCCTTACAATAAATAGCATATGTGAAACCTGAGAGCATATCAAAAAGGAAATGGAGCCTTAAAGAATGAAATGGCATAGGCCAAGTGCCACATAGCTCTTTCCTTGGACAGTGGTGACTAGTCACAGAAAGTAACTCAGAAGAGATACATCGTCATGTTATTCTCACCATCTTGCTGATGACTTTGACAGAAAAGTCCTTATTTATTTGCTGCCTGACTCTAGGAAAGTTATCAGAAGTTTCAAAGTAAACACTTTGCTTTACACAATGAATGAACAAACTACAGAAGAGAAACAAAACAGAAGAACATTAATTATGAATTAAAATAGGAAATAATCCAATGTCAAATAGTGTTATAGAAATAATCTCTTCACTCCAAAAATATTTTACAGAGCAAAGTATGGTAGTACATTACCATGAATCTGGCACTCAGAGAAGCTGAGGTGGGAATATTAAAACTTTGAGGCCAGCCTGGGCTACATAGTGAGATTCTATCACAAAAATGAAAAGAAAGTAAGAAAGAAAGGAATAAGGAAAATAAAGGACTAAATCAAAGATGTTCTAAACTCCACACTAAAATCAATTTTTTCTTTAGTGATGACCCACATATTTCCATTTATTAGTCATTTCAATATCAGAGCTTCATTTTTCAAGCTACTAGTAAGATAATAGTAACTTAAATAATAGAGTTGCTATAATTTTGTATCTGTTTTGGCCTTATAAGATTTTTGTGGTCTAAAACCCACATACATGAAGAAATATTATTCCCTGTTACTCTATGTCACCTAAAGGAAATCTGCAGAACATGTAAATAAAGTTCTCTCTCATAATCTGGGAAATAATATATATATATATTCTTCATTAAAATTTTCTCTATATTGGGCTGGACAGATGGCTCCTCAGTGAAGTCACTTCCTGTGTAAGCATGAGGGCCTGAGTGGATCTAAGACAATTATAGTTATAATCTCTACAAATCTCATGAAACTAACTGGGCATGGCCAAACTTTCCTATAACCCCAGTTCCATAGGGGAGCAGAGACCAGATAATCAGAGCCCAACAAGTTCCAGAATGTGTAAAGAGAATGAGGCAGAGAAAGGAAGGATTGGTAAAGCCAAGGTTCCTTTCTGGCACACTTAGATGAGTCTGAGCTTATGGAGTGTCACACCACACCACACACACATTCCACAGTACACACACTACACACACACCACATTGCACAATCACACAAACAAGAATATATATTTCTTCTGCATGCTTTTTTGGAACAACGGATCAATCTTAGTTTACTTTTTCTTTTTCTTTTCTTTATTTTTTTTGTTTGTTTTTTTTTTTTTGAGGTAAGTTCTCACTCAAGCCCCTAGAATTCACTATGTAGTTTCAGGGTGGCCTTGAACTCTCAGCAACCCTCCTACCTCTGCCTCCCAAGTGCAGGGATTAAAGATGTGTGCCACTACTGCCTGGCTTTTTTTTTTTTTTTTTTAGTAGAATTTATCAATGAAGTCATTTTGTATGATTTCTTAATAATTTTCAATTGCATATTTTATCTCTTTCTTTTATAGATTCAAAAGTAGGTTTTCAATGTAAGATATTTCTCTTTTATTAAATATAAGCATCCGTTGCAGTTACCTTTTCAGTGCTAGGACAAACATCTGCCCAGAGCAGCTTCTGGGAGGAAGGATTTATTTCAGGCTCAGGCTTATTGATTCCAGGAGAAACATCAATGGTGCAGTAAACTGGCTCACTTGAGCATCCACAGCAGGGATAAACTACTGTTAGCAGCAGCAAGCACCAACAGCCAGAACTCAAACAGGCTCTTTATATACCTTAGGACTGGACTGAAAGATCTGCCCCCCTACCATGACACCTCCTCCAGAGGGCTGCTGGAGACTTAAGTAGGAAGTTTAATCTTAATCAAAAATTCCTGGGTCTATAGAGCCATACCTTCAAACCACCACACCATCTATAGCAATAAACTCATAAATTATAAATATTACTCATGTTTATAATCTACATGCACAGCCATTTGTATGCATGCATCTATCCACCCACCTATCTATTACCATGTAGCCATCTATGTTTGTAATCACTAGTGTGGCCAAGTGTAAGGGAATTAGAAAGCCCCATGTACTACTGACAGTATTGTAAAATAATCTTCTCCTGGTTCAAAAAGTTGCATAATTCTTTGAGAAGCTAAACCTAAAATTACCATATAATAAATTATTTTTATCTATAGTTACACATCAAAAATGAAAATATATCAATGAATAATCTTTCATGTACATATTTACATCCAATCAACAGAAGCAACTCAACTGTCTATCAATAAGTGAATGAGCACATCGTGGTACGTAACATTGAATCATGTTTAGCCATAGATGGAGTCAAGTATTCATGCATGCTCTAACTTCAAAATGCTATCTAAATAGAAGAAACCAGAAACAAAATGTTTTATATTGAACTGTATGTATAAACATAAAATTATATACATAGGATCAGTAAGTCCATACAGATAGAAGATAACTTAGGAGTTATATGGATGATAGTGGGTTAAGTGTTATGATTAGAATATGACATATCTACTCCAGGCTCAGGAGTTCAATGATTGATCAAGTGCTCTTGGCACTATTGTCATACATGGTAGAAACTTTAGGACCTTGGGCTTAGCTAGAGAAAACTAATTGGGGTTATGACTTTACACATGGTTCCCTGTCCAATCTCCTCTTTCTACTTCCTGGCCACCATGATGTGACAGCTCTCTTCTTCTCTCCATCCCCTTTACTCGCTGTGCTTTTGCCATGAACACTTTATAGCCTTCCCCAGCACACTCCTGTTGCTAGTATAATACTTTATAAACACTCCATTTGCCCAGATGATATATTGGTCATTTTTTCCTTTGTTCATCTGGAGAACTAGTAGTCATCTTTATTCCCATTTCTTTGATAGTTTTATTGCCTTTCATATTTTTCTTTGGAAAGATGTTATAACATTTAATTGGGTGGGAAAGAATATAAGCTCTTCAGTCTTCCAAAGGTGGACCAATGAACTTGCATATGATAAATGAATTAAGAAAGTCTTTACATCCCAATATAGTTATTTTTTAAGATTATCACCATAACATGAGACACAGCTGTCAATATAACTAAACATAAAATAGTAGAATGTTTTTTTTTTTGCTTCAATCTGTTTTGATTTTCTTTTTTAAAAAATATTTTATTTTTATTTATTTATTTTGAGAGAGAGAGAGAGAGAGAGAGAGAGATACAGAAATAGGCAAGTGGAGAGAAAGAGAGAGAATGGGCAGACCAGGGCCTCTAGCCACTGCAAACAAACTCCAGATGCATGCGCCCCCTTGTGCATCTGGCTTACGTGGGTCCTGGAGAGTTGAACAGGGGTCCTTTGGCTTTGCAGGCAAATGCCTTAACCGCTAAGCCATCCCTCCAGCCCTGTTTTGATTTTCTATATTATCTTATTTTAACTTTTGGGTTTAGACTATGTGAGGTTCTCAAAAAAAAAAAAAAAGTATGGGCTGAGGATGACTGGTTAAAATTGAGTAAAAAAATGAGGAAAAATCAGTGTATCATTTCCATATCTTCATTGTTTTGAGTGCCTCTTACTGTTTTGTTTGTTTGTTTGTTTTATTTCATTTTGCATAGTATGAAATGTCGATTTTTAGGGATCATGTGGCCAAAGACTAAACTGACATTAAAAATCTCTATAAACATATTTATAGAACATATAAGGTTTACAAGGCAGAGAAAGTGCTAGGAGAGCTCAGAGGTATTACAAACAAACTTAGTTTTTAGAACCCTTATGCCTTCAGATAAAGGCTATTATAAGTCGGGCACGCCTGTAATCCCAGCACTTGGGAGGCAGAGGTAGCAGAATTGCTGTGAGTTCGAGGCCACCCTGAGAATACAGAGTGAATTCCAGCCAGGTTAGCCTGGACTTTTAAGTGAGACCCTACCTCAGAAAAACAAAAACAAAAACAAAAGGCTGTTAGCATAATCATACAAACTCTAGGAACATATGGTAAATTAAATTTATAATGTAGATTGATATGTAATAATGGGGTTCAGGATTGCTATACTAAAATAGCCAATTTAGACCAATTTAGAGAAAAAAGCAAAGCCAGAAAGGACACTCTTACAGGTCATTGTTCACCTGCTATGAATCAGATTAAAAGGTCTCAAGTGAGATTGCCCTCTCTGGACCTGGAGAAAAGGAGCACTTCTATTTCTGTTGTAAACTAAAGTTACCTGAAAACAGCTGTATCTGCTGCACCTACTTCCAGCAACGCTGAATGGACTGATAATGCTTTTATGATCACAGAGAGATGTAAGTCAGAGCCAAATTACCTTGGGATACCTTTAGCCCTTTAATAGCCATTTATTGTCCGTCCACCTCTGCGTCTGAACTAACATCCTGGTGACTATCAGTTGATCAGGTGTAATTCTTTTGGAAATGCAAGAACAGATGGCAGCTTCCACCAACCCAAGGTCGAAGAATGTCATCAGATAGCATCTGAGGCCTATGGTGGAGATTTGCCCGCTTTGATATAACATCATGCTCAGCCAATGTATTTGAAAAGTGCCTTGATTTATGACTTTCTTTTGTTCTGTAAATATAAAACCTTCATAAAACTGTTAACGTGTTGAAACATGAAATTTGGGGTAACCTAAATCTATGTTCCTGGGCTATGGTCACTCATAATTGGCTCCAGAATAAACTATCTCTTATCTCCTTCGAGATGAAAGCTGTGTCTTTTGTGTTGACACTGTATACCGGAGAAGAAATGAGCAAACTGGCTGTAGTAGTTTGAATAGTTGTCCCACAATATAGTCAGGAATTTCATTAAAGTTTCTTGGATTTTCAGCTACCTGGCTGGAGGAGATGTCACTGGCCAGATCTTAGGGTCTAACTCTAAGGTGTGGGGGTGGATTTGGAATTCCAGCCTAAGATATGCAAAGTGCTTGAGCTTTGCCTGGGCTTTCCAGGTGTGCTTGCTTGCTTATGGTGGCTTTTGTCTTTTTTGCCTCTCTGCTTGGTCCTATGAAAGAGGGCCAACTTCTTCTGTCATTGTGGAACTTCCCCTGGATCTGTGAGCTCCAAATAAATGCCATTCCTCCCATAGACTTTGTATGGTTTGGAGGTTCATCCAAGCAATGTGAGGCTGTCTGATACATAGGCCTTACTAACTTTTCCTTGTTCATTACCATTAAGTTACAACTTCTGTACAATCATATTTGTCCATGAATATCTCTTCTTGATCACACCTACCATAAAATTGCACTATTTTAACTTTCTTTTGGCTTTCAATAATTTGAAGTTTCAAATATCCTATATGAGTTATGTTAAATCAATTTGTTTGCTTTTCTGCTGTTTTTTTTGTCATTTGTTATAGCCATAAATCTAGGACATAGAAGAAAAATATATGTTTCCTTCAGTAGGAGTAAGGGGGAAATTAGAGTAGATTTAAATCATCATTTTAAGAAGGAAATGTTCTATTAGGGTCTATTGCCACATTAACAAATACATGGAGTCAAATGACAAACCAGAGGCAGTAATTAACTTTCAATTTTCTAATGGACACACTAAAATGCAAGGAGAAACAAGTAAAACTTATTTTAATAGTCCTCTTTCTTTAGCTGAATGCACCCAATATATGATTTCAACATATAATTAATTAAGAGCATAACATCTGTCAATCATTCCTGTCTATATTGTCCTATGTGCTCAAAGTATGTTATGCAATTCATATGGAGTCATATCACAATATTATACTCTCTGAGATTCAAGCACTTAGTGTTTGCAGCTGGACTCACATGGATAGTATAGTGTCACACAAGACAGAGAAAATTAAAAACAGAAGGATTGTGTATTTTCATTGAATGCATGTATGATAACGATTGGGCTCTCTGATATAATGTACTCAGAGAATATGAATCTTTTCTATAGAATGAAGAAAAATATACTTAGGGAATAGGTAAGTGCAAGGAAAAAAACAGAGCTGGATGGCACTACTCAAAGGTTTGCATTTTTTTGTTTTTTTTTACAATGGTGTTTGTGATTGAGAGCTCTCCATCATGGACTTTTATTAATAGTTTAAAAGTATATCAAAATTAATGCCAAATAAAGTGTCAAGAGGATTATAGGCTTTTGTTCAATATATTTCTAAAAACATCTAAAACAAATTAATTTTAGTATAGAATTTAAAGATATAAACAATTATGGAGACTATTTATATCTCAAGTAATTATCTTATTTTCTTTAATATTATCCCTTTTACTCATAACCTGTCTTTTTGACAGCTCAACTATGGATCTGTGTAAGACACAATGAATACAGCTAATTAGCAAAATTGGTTACAACTCAGTGATTCTTTTGGTGGTCCTTTAGTAAATTCACAGGAGTTTCAAGATTCAAGTGTGTAGGTCATTAGAAAACTAGTTTTTTACTGTGGGGATACATTCATAACCCCATAATACATACCAACAACTGAGGAGGACCCTTAGTGGAAGAGGAGCAGGAAAGAGGGAATATGAGAAGATAAAATGAGGGGAATGGGACCAACACAGGATTTGTTCATACGGTAAAGTTCATAATTAACAATTAAAAAAAAAAAAAGCAGAACTGGAGAGATGGGTCAGCAGTTAAAGGCACTTGCCTACATAAAGCCAGATGCAGAAAGAGACCCTTGTCTGGAGTTTATCTGCAATGGCACTAGACCTTGCAGTCCCCATTCTCATTCTGCCTCTGTCTCCCTCTCTCTCTCTCTCTCTCCCTCTCTCTCTTTCTCTCTATCTCTCCATCTCTCTCTCATCTTGCAAATAAATAAATACAATTATTTTCAAAAGTAGTTTATTTGTGCATGTATGACAACTAAGACAAAATGATGTCCATTCAGATGCAGTGATGAAAATGTTTCACAGCTGTGTGACTTCTCACATAACAATTTTATTCTGTATAAAATACTTCTTATAACATTATAATTTTATATCTTCTACTTCAACTGTATTTCTACAAATATTTTGCAATTGCTACTTTATAATTACCCAAATGTAGTAGCAAGAAAATGGCTCTCTATAGCTATGTTTCTCATAACTGTGATACAAGCCAATAGCCCTTGATCTCTGAATCCCACTTATCTGTGTCCTCCATCAATTCAACAAGTGGAAATGGCATGGACTAGCTGTAATGGCACAAGGATTCCAAAGAGCTAAAATTTAGAGAAACAGAAGTGATATGGCCTTGCCTTACGAAGTGAGTAGGGAAAATCTGAATTTTCTCATGGAATTTGCTCATGGACTCAGAATCATGTAAGGTGTGTTAACACCACCTATCAAAACCAACTATCAGAGCAGAGAGAGAAAAGGGAGAATTAGCATTGGAGTCAAAAGGCATAATTATGAAAATGGAAAAATTGTATGTTAAGCTATGTTGGAGGTGAACAGTCTACATGAATAATGTGCTTGCTGGTGTGAGTCACTCATGGCTTTTGTTGAAGAGATATGACTGGTACATGTTTTTTTGAATTGAAATTCTAACTGGACCATTTTCAATAGTGGGTTTTGTAACTTAATGTTTTTGGTTGTTCTTTTTTCATTTTAGTAGGAGATGAAAGATTATTTAGAATAGTGTTCCTTAAACTTTTTCCAACTGTGAGTTTCACCATTCACCTATGAAAGTTTTGAAAAACTATAGGTACATAGGCTTATAAAATAGGTATGCAAATCAAATCTTTGTTGTGATAAATCATAAAGCAATTTACTTTAAAACAAATCTTTGGTATGCACAAAATTTTTCCAATTAATTAGAAATGAGAGAAAATTTGCATTTTTTGCTTTGCTTATTTTTACATAATGGATTAAATCTTGGTTCAATATTTGATATTGCAGTACACAGAGCAACTTCATTGTTTTTCAGATTTGATAAATAATTTTATTTACCAATCTTCACTGCTGAGAGCTACACTTTGCATAAATATGTACTATAAAATGGTCAAATTGTGTGAAGTATCAATTTAGAAGTTATTGGAAATTCCACCATAATCCGAAACCAAAAATCATTTTGTGATTTTTTTTATGCAACACAAGTCAGCAACTCAAGTAGCACCTTTTAAAATTAAACATTCTGACCAAATATATTCCAAAGACACTAATGTGATGCTTCCATAATAAGGAAAACATTTTAATTTTCTTTTCTAATAATATCAACATTTTGTATAAAAACAAAAATATTGTATATAGCACAATTCATATCATACAGTGGTATTGAATCTTAGCCAAGATGTTTCAGGTAATGCTCATTAGCTCTGTTTGGTATGATGGGATGAGCAGACAAAGTGTATATGCAGCATACTCAGGACCATGGCTACAATGAAGTCATATGACATAGCATGAGTATTTGTAGAACACCTCAGGTTCACTGTGTGTAGAGTGAAGTGTACATGCTGTGTGTTCAGGAACATTGCTTCAATTTAGTCATGTGACACAGTATGAACACCTGTAGAAATACCCCAGGTATATTGTGTGCAAAGCAAAGAGTATATGCTGTGTGTTCAGGACCATGGCTTCAATGAAGTCATGCGATATAGCATACATACTTTTAGAAATACCCCAGGTTCATTGCATGTTTGTTTTTGAATGAATTATTGGTTATTGCTCATTCAGAAACCTTTTAGAGTTAGCCATTTTTGAGACCCTAACATTCAGTTCCAAGCCCCTATGTGTCGTATTGACTAACAATTCAAGATACTGTGACCTAGAACACCTTTATGAAAAATAAAATAATATAACATTGGACTGTTTGAGTTGAAGCAGGCATGGCTAACTTACCTTCTTAACAGTTTACCTATCTCTTGAGATACAGGTCTTCTTTGTACTATAACTGCCTTAAATTTGAAAGGTAAATATACTAACTCTATTTCAGCAAAGACAATCCCTCTTTCCCCCATTATTTTATTATTAATATTATTATCATTATTATTAATGTTATTTATCAAACCTCTATTTAATTGAAATAGCAGCCTTTCTTTATATTTTTACCATATTTCATTACATTATTCCTTTTTCTTTCATAACATATACTCATCCATGATATCCCCATGCTTGGATGCTCATGATCAACAGACTTAGGAAGATTTTAAATGAGAAACATCTTCCCAAGACTATTAGTTCTGGCTGAAGTAGCTGCTTCATTTGAAGTTGCCTGCCTCTTGCCACTTCAAATAATAATCAACTATCAAAAGATGCCCTCCAGGAATGTCACTGAGATGTACAGATACATATAAAGAAAGCTTTCTGTGCCCTTAGAATAACTAATAGATCTGAATTTTTCTCATAGACTGATGACTCATTATTATTGCAGATTTGAATAAATCATGAATTCTCCATCTGCAGATGAGACCTGTTTCTATGCTTGAAAAATAATATAATCAAGGTAGTTTTCTAGTTAAGGTAAGAAAGAAAAAAAAAATACACAAATTTACTTTGATTGGCAAGATATTTAAAGTATATAGTTGGTTTTTTTTTTTTTTTTTTTTTTTTGCTTGCCTAAAAATACAGCACAATGGCTACTCTCTCTCTCTCTCTCTCTCTTTGTGTCTAGTATGTGAAAAGGAGAATAATTTGGGGAATAAAAAGTATTTTGTTTTCCCTCGGTCGGGTTGCAAAAGACTCATCAGTGTTGCTTCTGGCTATAATATAGAAATACATAGGAACTGTAAAAAGTAATTGAAACTTGCAGAGTGATTTTCAGAGTTTCATTCACTGCTGAATTTTGCAAACTTTGTCTTTGCTCTACATGAACTCAAAGAACTAAACAATTTCCCCCCAAATCTCTCAAGGCCATCTGTGTTTCCAAGGATCATTTGTACTCTAATCTGAGGTAAAATAATAAGCTCTACAGGTTTGGCTTAGTCTAGGGAATTCTAACCTCAATGCACATTAAAATCAACTGTAAATATTAAATATATATATATATTTCCCAGGTTTCACCTGCAGAGAATGTGACTTATAGTGAATGGCCCATGAATGGATACCTTTGAAGGAGTCCCTATATGATCCTAAAGCACAGTCAGGATGAAGAATCATCAAGCTAGTAAACATACTGAGAGATTTTATTTATTTCCTAATAGTGGAATTCAATTCATTATACTTATATATTCACTGTATTTGAAAAATGTAATATCATATATGAAGTCTGACTTGCCTTACCCAGTCCTCTTACGTTAAGTCTTGGTTGTATAATTGTAGGCTTGATATTATCAAAACCTGTTGAAGAAGAAATCAGCCACTTATTGTCATTGTGAAGAGGCATGGGGTTAGTCTCATTGATGTTGACTTCCAGACCTTGATATTCCTTTACACTTATGACTGTATGATAGTGTTCCTTTGTAACCCTAATGATCTTTCCTACATCTTGAAATTGACTAGATTCTGCATTTCCAATGGATCAGTTTCCAGTTAATGCCTTGTTAATAAATCAACCAGAATGACTCAGAGTCCTGACATCTGGATATTGCCTGCTATACCACCCCAGCCATCCTGCTTTCCACCTGGCCCCTGCCTGTCTGGAAGATAGCTGAAGGAACCATGGCTCTGGGATAATTCAATCCCCTTTTCAACTACTCTTAGCTGGCCAACTTTTATTACCTAGCTTATGACATAATGTCCTGGCTCTCTGGCTTCCTCACCATATATTTCATCATGTACCTACTGTTCTATAATGTTGATTTTCAAAATTACAGTTAGTTTTGTTTTCAAGTTTTTTAACCTTATTTTCACTTGTATCTACAAAACTACATATTGATTTATTTACCTACTATCCACTCACCAAAGATTACAAAATGTACCATATGTGCTGGCAACCTGTAATTTTAGAATCTAAAGAAAAATGAAAGTTTTAAAACAAAAGAACAGCCTTCTTTCTAATATGACACCCTGGAGATCAGATAGCATTTAGTCATTAAATCTAAGCCCGGGGCATTGTAAATGCCTTCCAGGAATTTGTTTTTTCTTGTTTAGAATTAATTGAACTTTCAAAATATTCTGTTTCAAATGATATACTGGGTTGAAATATTTAATATTGGGCTCTAAATAAGAATTCAAGGAAAGCAAAGACATCTCTCCTAAAATATGTCTCTACTTCTTAATTTTAACAAATACTTGCTTTGTTTTTCTCAATTGTAGAATGAATCTAAGCTCACTATGCATATAATATAAAATCTAATATTTTCTATAGATTATTATATTTATTTCATGTGCTTGTTCTAATATAAAAAGTTTCCAACTAAAATGATTATTGGGCTGGAGAAATGATTTAGAGGTTAAGGCGCCTGCCTCCTAAGCCTAAGAACTCCAGTTCCAGTCTCCAGTGGTTCCAATCTCCAAGTCCCAGGTTTAGCCAGATGCAAAGTGATGCAAGGGTGCAATGCTGCACTTGATCACAAGGGGGTGCATGCATCTGGATTTTGTTCACAGCAGCTGAAAGGCTGCTGGTCCGCCCATCTCTGTCTTCCTCTCCCTCTCTCTCTGTCTGTCTCCAAAAAAAAAAAAAAAAAAAAAAAAAGATTATTGATGTAAGTTGATTTTTAAGAGTATATTACTGTTCTGTCTTTTATGGATATCTAAATTACTAGGCCTTCATATGCTCCATGCTATTGCTATTACACTATGGCTTAGCATAATGCAACATTACCCAATGATGGAGAAGGGTAGAGAAGCAAGTCCTATTTTTTCATCTATTTCTATACATTCAGAAAGGCATAATGACATAATCCTTCACCTCTGATGGCCTAACAAAACACACTGAAATGACAATAATGTATTCAAAAACATACAAACCCACAAAAAGACAATAACATGTGACAAATGTTAATCCGTTTTGAATAATGAACAATAGATTAATAATGTAAGTACTCAACAGATATGGAAAATCTGTTATAATATATAAATGAGGTCTTTCCCTCTAGTGGGTGCCATAGAGTGCTTCACAGTGCAAGGCTGATGAAGTGTGAGCCCATCATTGACTATTACTTCCAGATAGACATGTCTTATTGACTGTGCAGCAGCATCATGAATGAAAATGACCCATCCACACCAAAGCTTATGTCAAAAATTTTTCATATCATTGTCCTTAAGGACAATCACAGGGAAGAGAAAAATTATGCACTAATTCAAACCTTGTGAGACTAGACTTCTAAGTAGCAAAAAATATATGATAATAGACTATTGTCTTTTAACTTTGGAGATAAAATGTTTCTCAAATCATGTGCTTAACAATTTAAATTTTCAATGACATATGTGACTAGTTTTAATCCACATACCCATATTTTCACTTTTTTTTCATTAATTCATTCTGCAAAACAGATGATGTATTTTATATAAAAATTATACCAAACATTCCAAGAAGTTAGAAAGAGAGAGTAAAAATCATCCCACAGTGACATCTATGCATCAGGCTTATACAGGGACTGTTCTCGATAGAAAAAAGAAAAAAAGGTACCTGTCTCTAGAAGAAATTAACACCCAAAATAATGAGCCTGACAAATTGTGATATTCTATTTTTAATGTGTTAGTCAGAAATGTGTACTTCATTTATAGATTTTTGGTGTTAAATACTGATTGCCACAAAATTTAAGCAAATGACTAGAAGGGCAATTCTTGCCTCCAGAGTCAATTGAAAACTGTTCTCAAAGGCTGATATAATCATAATATTTGGATGATGTAGAATTGAGAATATTGAAATTGTCTTACTAACACAAACACTAATTGATATAACTATATAGGAATCACAGGAAGAGGAGAAATGTGTGCAACTAAGTATACATGGAAATGTGTGAAATTACATGTGCATGCTTGCTCCCTGGGTGGTAGCTGAGAGTTTGCTGAAGTATTATATCCATATAGTTCATAGAATGAAATTGGCAGATACTATACTTTAAGTATCAAAATATACTACTAAGTATACTACTTGGAAATATGTAAATTTTAAAATGAAAATAGCCAACATATATACTTGGAGCAGCAGCCTGTCCTCAGTGGAGAAGCAGGGGAAAGAAGGAAAAATCATTAGGCTACAACCCCTGCCATTAACATGTTAAAATATTTGGTTTTCATTATCCTATACAACAAACTTTATTAAGAAAAAATACTCTGCATAAAAATATGATAATCATGGATAAGCATGCTATTTTTTTCCACTGATAAGCCACATCAAGTAACTGAAATAATATGGCAAATTAAAACTGCTTTATAATGTGCACAGGGCTTATGAAATAATCAAACAGATAATATTCATGTATCCTCTGGCTTCCAATGTAATTTTCTGTCATCTGATAATAAATTAATATTAACTTCCAGATTTAACGATTTCATTACAATAGTCATTAATGTAATATGGAGGTTAGCTGTGAAATGTAAACTTGACTTAAGTAAGATATTCAAATTGTACAATTAACCAGTTACTATTCTTGAAAGGACATGCAAAGTACACAGTGCTATTCTTTTATAACATTCACATTTTTTATCTTAATGGATTGCTTCTTATTTTGTTGTGACTAAAACAGGGTCTTAATTGGAATTTTTTCCATTTATATTTACAAAGAGTTATGAGGATTTCATCTGCATATTGATTAAGTATCCTACTGCTATATTTCATGATTTTTCTGTTCATACCTCTAATATATATATATATATATATATATATATATATATATATATATACACATATATCATATTTCAACTTTGTGTTCTCCAATATCAAATGATTGTATCTGAAACAATTAGTAGTGACTGTTTTATAATGTGCACATGGCTTATGAAATAATCAAATAGATAATGTTAAACTACAGCTGACATCCACAGGTAATTTACTAAATAAGAATTTTATGGCTACAAGTCATCAGCCAACACAGACTGAGAAATAACACTTATGTAGAGAGGGGTTTAATATCTCCTGATTTTTCTGCTGTTACCACATTGCAGGTTATGCATTCTGGAATTCTTACATCTTAAGACATGGAACTCTTTAGTCAAATTTAGAAACCATTTATTTACAGTGATAATTATTTCTTCACCAAGCCAGTAATAACACTCAAATATTTCCCCTGAGCATGAATATTTAATCTAAATCTACATTCCTGAATTATAGATTACCTATATCTAATGATGAATATGTACTTTATAAAAGCTAGATTCCAGGAGTTTTAGTAGTTATGAATTGGCCTGTGTGTTTCTACAGTAAGTTTAACTTTACAAAGTATAGATCAGTCACTATCTCCTTGGTACTTCACAATCCTAGACTATGTTCTTCAATAGCCAGGAAATATTTCATTAAAAAAATAGAATAAAATAAAAAATTACCAGAAGGCTTATCTTGCATATCTCTACTTTCAAAATTAAATCTGTAAACAGGGATAGGGTTAGAGCTTATTGTTAAAGCACTTCGCCTGCAGGTCTAAGGTCCTAGGTTTAAGTCCCAGCAACATAGTCATATACACACACACAGTATGCACACACACACACAATAATAATAATAATAATAATAATAATAATAATAATAATAATAATTAATAATAAAGCACGTAAGCATTCTCTAAGAACAATATATTTATCCCATAAAAAATTTTAGCCCCTTAAATTGTGAGTGTACTGTATTTATAAAAACCATCATTAAGTTCTGATTTCCATATTACATAAGGATCATCTACAAGATGTCTGGAATGGACCTGAATGGCAGATTAGTGTACATCAAAAACTTTGGAGAACTTATGCTCTAAGCAGCACTAGGTACAATATTGGTTGCAGTGAGGGAAATTACTGGACATTAACCAATCACCATTCCTCCTTTCTGTAAATCAGTCAGCACACAAGATGTGTATTGCTGCATGTGTATTGCTGTATGTTCATATACCCATGACTATTTGTAAGTGTGTGATAGTACATTTACACGAAGGTGCATGGGTATGTGTATTATTCGCATGCATGAGAAAGCCAGAGGTCAGCATTGGGTGTCTTCCTCACTTTCCACCTTCTTTTAAAGTCTTTACTAAACCTGGAGTACAGACTAGCATATCATAGAGGTCCTCCAGTCTCCATGGCATATCTCCAAAGCACTGAGATTGCAGGTACGTGATGCCACACTCAGTTTTTAAATGATTGTTGGCAATCTGAACTCAGGTCCTCATGCTTACACAGCAAGCTCATAATGAACTAAACCATCTTTCCACCCACTTATCCATGGTTTTACTGAAAAAGAAGAGAATGCTTCCTGCCACCTAACCTCCTAGTACCAAGTTCTTTGCCTGCCACTTTTAAATGCTAAAGTGAAAACGTAGTCTTTTCAGTGTTTCAAAAAAGGACAGTTTAATAATTGGATTTCTTCACTGCCAAACACCTCTGTCTCTAGAAAGACAACAGAATGGGACAGAAAGCATGCTTTTATGAAGCAGTTGCTGCATTGACTCCTGAGCTTGACTTTGGCAAACCTCTGTGCCAACCTCTATTGCTTTGAAAGACTTCCAAAAAAGACATTTGAAAAAATTCTTTAAATGATTTTTATTTATTTACATTCTGAAATTTCCTAGCACTACTTTGGACAACTAAGCAATTAACTAACAAGAAGATTAGTAAGAAGGAATTAGCCCTTCTTGATTTTGGCAAAGTCCCAAAATAACACAGACTAGTTGTGTTAAGAATTACAGCAGGGGTCTAATAAAATTAAGTTAGTTTAAGCCATTACAAGTTATTATAGCATAAGTAATGAGGCTAAGTGCAGGCTTCCAATTACATCTGACACATGGGGCTGTGCCAACTGTGGTCTACATAAAAAAGCTGCCTGGCTGAGAATCTACAGGTGGCGCCAGAAATCACAACTTCCCTAAGCCCACTCACATTTGCATTAGGAAACTGACTACAAATTCTGGGAATATGGTTGCATCTGCTTTGTATACCCAGATTGGACGCTTTGTTGAAATGCACATACATGTTCTGAGAGTGCTGGTAGTAGGTCCTACTTTACATTTTACATTTCATAGAATAATAAATTACAATGAGAAGTAGAGATGAATTAGTTCATCAGTCTGCAAAACTTTCTGTAGAATTTATCTCAAGTTTATTTTTAAAGAATGTAACTGGTCTTGTTAGATGGGAAGTTTTTATGCATTCATGTAACAAAAAAGAAAATGACAAAGTCAGGTCACATGTGAGAGTATAAATGCTGTCCAGGCAGTCCTCCTCTGTGCTGGGTGTACTACCCTCTAAGTTTGATGCCTTTCTATGTGGATATATACCCACTTCTCCATTATGTGATTTATACTTGTATTCAAAGTACAATATCAGTGATTTGCAATGACTAAGCTATTTTATCGTTAAAATATTCAGTTTACTCGGAATACATAAGTATTTAGTTATATGTGTAGCCATAGACACATTCATATCAGAAGCATTTCATATATGTGAACATGTATTCATGTACTTACATGAATGTATATATGAAAATTGGTTGCTGTTACTTCTTGTTGCTGGGACAAAGCACTTAATCAAAAGCATTTTGTGGGCAGAAAGGGTTTTTTTGGGGTTATAGACTGGAGGGCTCCTTGATTGCAGAGGAAAACATGGCATAAACTGAGGTTAGACATCACCATTGCCACACCAGGTAGAAACAGAAGCAAGAAATTTAGCCAAAATTGGCAAGAGAAAGCTAGCTATAAATTCTCACCCTTAAGCCTAACCCCAGCAACACACCTCTACCAGCAAGGCTTCACCTCACAATCTGCCATCATCTGGGGACCAAACATTCAGAACACATGAACTTATGAGGACACCTAATTCCAACCACGACATTCTGTCCCTGGCCCCCATGAACTGATATTCATAATGTAAAGTTCCATGCATTCAGTACAGCTTTAAATTTCCCCATAGTTTTTATCAATGCCAACACTGTTCAAACATCGTCATAATTCAAGGTCTCTTAACTGTGAGCTTGTAAAACCAAAAACATATAATGACACAGAGTAAACATTCACATTACAAAGGTTGGCATTTGGTATAGTAAGGAAAGAGCAAACCAATACAGGATCTAAATCAAACACGGAAAACATCAAATCCTATAAATCTAAGTCTGACATTTCCAAACAATGAAATCTCTGGAGTTCAAATTCTGACCCTCTATCTGGGTTGCTCAGAGACCCAGAGAAAACTATATTTCAAGATGGCAACTCTCCTTGGCAACCATCATAGTCCTGACATCACCATTGGTTCTCCACCACAACCCATAGTTCATCCTCATGGCTCAATCAGGTCTCCATACAGGGACTTTCAACCCCCCGTCTTAAATAGCCCATGACCATTAAAAAAAAAAAGGTGCAAATCCAATAACCACCCCCCCCCTTTTCTATATTAGTTGTACTTCATAATTCTTGGTGGGCTACCAAATTTGTCAATCCAGTGGGAATAAAAATTACTTGGAAGAGCAAGACACTGCTTCAGCTTTATGGCCCCTACTTTCAAAAGATTCCACATTTTCCTGCTGTCCCAATGCAGAACAGCTGGCCCAACCTCAATGGTGGTAATCTCTCAAATATTGTAGCTGAATGGGCAGAATTTCCAGCCTGAAACTTGCAATTATTTTCTATGCCATATCCTGCTCATACCAGTACAGTTTTAGGCAACATAGCTATGCATAAATTTTTAGGATTCAGGCAGGCAGAAAGCAGCAAGCCTCTTAATCTGCATCTAGACAAATCCTGACAAAGTTGTTTCTTCCTCTCATAAGCTAAACCTCACAGTCCATAATTTATTGTACTCAGGTCATTCAACTCTTACCAGCATGGTCCAAGAAATTCTGTCCACTGCACATCAAGGCATCTCTCAGAACAAGGTTTAAAATCCTTCCACATTCCTCCCACTAATTAGTTCCAAAAGGTACAAAACTACACAATCAGGTTTGTACCAGCAACAAACTCACTCTCGTTATCATTTTTCTGTTGCAGTTACCTTCCCATTGCTGGCACAAAGCACCTGACCAAAAAAGTCTTGTGAGAAAAAAGGATTTATTTTGGCTTACAGAATCAAGGGGGGGGGGGATTCATGACAGCAGGGGAAAGCATAGTATGAACACAGACTAGATATCACCTCTTGGTCAAAACCATGCAGGCAGGGCTGAAGAGATGGCTTTAGTGGTTATGGCGCCTGCCCAATAAGCCTAAGAACGTCAGTTCCAGTCTCCAGGTCCCACATTTAGCCAGATGCCAAGTGACGCAAGGGTGCAATGCCGCACTTGCCCACAAACGGGCTCACACATCTGGCTTTTTTTCGCAGAGGCTGAGGCTGCTGGCGAGCCCATTCTCTGTCTTCCTCTCCCTCTCTATCTGTCTCTCTGTGTCTCAAAAAAAAAAAAATCATGTAGACAACAGTAGCAGTAGAGTGAGATGAACACTAATAAGGGAAATCTGGCTATAACACACATAAGCCCACCCCCAACAACACACTTCCTTCAGCAAGGCTTTGATTCTCAAATTGCCATTAGCTAGGGACCTAGCATTCAGAGCACATGAGTTTACTTAGAACAGTTAATTAAAACCAACACAATACATATTAATATATCTAGGCTATTTGTGTCTTTCTGTGTATATGTGGATATGTTCATATATATTTCTTCCAAATTTTGGTCCAAGCAGTAACTTAAGTTAATATAAATCATGATATAGTAAGTTCCCTTTGGTATGTCAGTAAAACTAATCCCTAGAATAAAAGTTAACCCATTTCTGATTTAATGTGAAAGACATGTTTCTATTAGAATATGTTTTCACATTAACTGACAATCCTATAAGTTGTAAAGAAAAAAAAAATCCTGTGTTTAGTGTAAAATGTCATGTGTATTCTAAGAAAGGTTCTATCTTAAGGTTATATGGAAATTAACTAAAGGTAACTGCAATTATAGAAAACCAAAATGCATTGAGCACCAACTCTTTGAACCATATTTGTAGAATGATTGAAAGTTGAGTACCCTCTACAATATAAATGTGCACTTCATCACAGAAAAAAAAATAACAGAAGAAGGAACCCAAGCTGCACACTTATATATTAAAATAAACTTTATTATTAATATATATATATATATATATATATATATATATATATATATATATATATAATGTAGATAGGAGAATTAAAATGAAATGAGTTATTATACTTATTTAAATGATTTAGATGTTACTTATAGGTTTTTGTTCTTTGATCTTTTGTGGCTAGCAAACAAACCCTGGGCCTTGGTCATGTTTTCATTTGATCATAACAGAAACAAATGCATAATTATTTTAAGTTATATAGGTGTGTGTAGATACAGAAATAATGTCAAGTATACAAAATAAAAAAATTATTTTAATTAACAGAAAATAATATATTTATATTTATAACCTCAGGAGAATTATTTCAGATACAATAATTATAATATCAATTTTTTGTTTATATTTATTTGTTTGAGAGAGAGACAATGGGCATGCCAGGGCCTCTAGTCACAGCAAACAAACTCCAGACACATATGTTACCTTGTTCATTTGGCTTACATGGGTCCTGGGGGAAAGAACCTGGGTCTTTTGGCTTTTCAGGCAAGCACCTTTACAGCTAAGCCATCTCTTCATCCCCAGAACTTAATTTTATAAAAATAATGTGACTAGCCTGGGGAGATTGCTCAGTGGTTAAGGCACTTGCCTGCAAAGCCTGAGTATCCAGGTTAAATTTCCCAGTACCCACATGAGCCAAATGCATAAGCCAGGTGGATGCATCTGCAGTTCATTTGTAGTAGCTGGAGGCCCTGGCCTGCTCATTCCCTCTCTCTCTCTCTTTTCTCTCTCTCTCTCTCTCTCTCTCTCTCTCTTCTCTCACTCTCTATCTACCTCTCTCTGCCTAATAAAACTTTAAATAAATAGATATTAAAAATACTCTGACTTATTTAACATGTCAATCTGTTGATCTGCAGGGTTTGAGAGACTTTCTGGATAAAATAAACATAGGAAGCTGTA
Organism: Orientallactaga sibirica; assembly: GCA_036365145.1. Classification (NCBI taxonomy): domain Eukaryota; kingdom Metazoa; phylum Chordata; class Mammalia; order Rodentia; family Dipodidae; genus Orientallactaga; species Orientallactaga sibirica. Next base: position 4,186,831 of record JAEOAD010000041.1, read on the forward strand.
GAAAATCCTAGGCAATCATGTATAAGTGATATCTGCTACAGTTCCTTGTCAATGTTAAATGTCAACATTGAGCAATATGGAAAAGGAGGAAAGGTGGAATAATGGCATTATGGGTCAAAGTTTCTCAGAGTGAAATTGATATGTTATGACAGATGTGAGAATTAGTAAAATATATTGAAAGAGATTAAAATTTTTTTAAGTAGATTGTGGTGGGCAACAGCCTGAAGGTCATCATAGTTATTCATGTATCAGTATTATTTGTCAATTATACAGAACATTGCTTTCCAAACAGGGTCCAAGGAACCCAAGGATGACCTCAGGGATGAATGCTATTTTCAAAAAGCAACAAGTTACTTGAATTAATCAATGGGCTGGAGAGATGGCTTAGCGGTTAAGGCGCCTGCCTTCTAAGCCTAAGAACTGGGTTCCAATCTCCAGGTCCCATGTTTAGCCAGATGCAAAGTGACACAAGGGTGCAATGCCGCACTTGCCCACAAGGGGGTGGACACATCTGGATTTCTTTCACAGCAGCTGAGAGACTGCTGGCGCGCCCATCTCTATCTGTCTCCCTCTCCCTCTCTCTCTGTCTGTCTCTCTCTGTGTCTCTCTCCAAAAAAAAAAATAAAAATAAAGTTACTTGAATTAATCAAATAAATTAGAAACGACCGATGTTTGACAACCCAGTGAACATTATTTCAAATCACACATAGTTATCCCTTAGGTTGAATCTAATTTGAATGTGGATATATTTTCACCCTTTTGAATTAATTAAGAATATTAATAAATAGATATAATGTAATATTAGCCATAAGTAATATCGTCCAGTTGGATTTTAAACTCTAACTGAAATGTAATTGTGATTCTCATGACCTTAGATTTCTACACATCCCTTTCTTTAATATCAGGCAAGTTTACTTCATAATATTAAAACAAGATCAAAACATCACAATACTAGTAAATAAGGTAAACACGTAAGATGCACATGACATTCTTCTCCTAGGGTGAAATTGAATTCTAGCAAGAAATATGTAGCAATCTAAATTACTTACACTTCTTTAGGAAACATAAAATTTGTACCTAAGTACATGATAAAATTTATTTATTATAAATAGTGAATTCATGAAGCAGAAATTGTTCAAAAACAGGTTTTAAGTTTAGTCCAACCTCAAAAAACCCAAGTTGATTTAATATAGCATACAATAAGTATATTTATTCCTTTTATAAGTAAAATACAAATTAAGTTTATTTTATGCACTTGCCAACAATTTCTCAGCAAGTTAGTAGTAGATATTTTATTAAAACCCATGATCCTATGTCCCATATTATATTATAAAGGCATTGCTGACATCATAATGCTTAAAACAATAATTGAGGGAAGGGCCTCTATTAAGAGGACAAACTTTGCATATCTTCTCAAAGAAGAAAGATCTAAACTTTGCAATGTGGTAGCTAATTTAAAATTAACCCAAAGTAGTGTGTCTGCAAGTTGAAGTTCATTAGAGAATATTTTTATCTGAGAATATATTCAAATTTTGGAAAAGGTTAAAAAATGCAACAGGAGAAAAATATCATTTTAGAATACAAAATTTGGCTATGGGTTGAGTTTAACTTGTTGGACTTGACCTCATTGTGACTGATGTTCTTTAACAGTATGAAGGTGAGTAACAATATCTTTTAATGAACAGTGCAGATCAAGTGTCGTGTAATATTCAGTAATAGTCATTTCATACAGCAAAACTCCCATGTGGATGCCTGTACATATACCCTTGCACAAAACAATAGTACACTTCTTCCAATATCAGGGAACCTGTCCCTGTCTAAAAGCAGCTACAATCCCATAGCATGAGTGTTTATCAGTTACTATTAAGATGGCCTCAAAGACATAGATTCTTTATAGATAATTCAGATAAGTCTATGAGGTCAGATAATTTTTCTTTTTGCTCCAAGAATGACCTTTTTGAGGTCACACATCCAGAGCCATCAAGGAAAATACAAATTCATTTTCCTGGTTGCACAAATCACTGAGTTTGTTGCAATGGGAAGCAGGCTGACTGAGAACATGAATTGCGAAAATCAGAAGGTAGCATCAGAAGCGAACCAGTGCCTTGTTGCTAAGAAAACGATGATGGATTCTACTATCTAGTTATAAGAGTATAGCAGGAACTTAATGAAACACGTCAGTTCTGCAAATGCTTCTCTTTTGTGTTAAACACACATTATGACACATTCAGATACTGATGAGATCTCTAAGCTACAAAATCATCAAGTGAGCCATCACGTCCCATGGATCTCCTGAAAGTCTTGCTGTCTTTTATTAACTGAGCAATAAAAAATGTTTCATTGGATCTGTTCTTTGGAACAGTCAAGGTAAGTGACTGTAGCTGTGACAGGAACTCTGAAAGTGTCATGGATTAAATCTTACAGAACCTGCTGTGTGACCCAACACAATCAAAGTACAGCTCATCCCACAATTCTAGGAAGGGAATTCCTATTTCTGTGCCTAATGTGTTCTCTTTGTTAAAGTCAGGCAGCATCATTTCAATAAGAACACTGGAATTAAAACATATCCCCATGTCCCTGATAGTGAAATACTCCAGGACCAAAAAAAAAAAAAAAAAAATCATTTGGAAATAGCATCACTTTGTGAGTGGATTGCTCCTATTTGCTCACACTACACAGAGAAGAAATTGCTCATTATTTCTGGATATTGCCTTTGAAATGCATCAGTAATTTCTCTCCCATCTCATACCCATTCTTAATAGTATCTTAACATCAGAATCTATGCTTACAACTTAATGGCATGCAGACATAAATATAGATTATTTGGGAAAATTAATTCCCAGGTTTATGATAACCAAAAATATATAGATGGCTACAAGAGAATAGATGTTACTACATATTAATAAATGATTGCACTGTACAAATTTTGAAAGGCATTTGTGGTGTGGGAATATCACATTGATTTACTTGTAATAAATTAGTGATGTTAAGGTTCATCTGAGTTGATGGATTCATGAGGCATGTAGCACTGTGTATTAACGTATTAAGCATCTAAAAATCAGCTCTGTTCCTGTTCATTGGCATGTATCAGTGAGACAGGTCAGGAAAGCAGAACCACTGTGTAGGCAGTGACTAGGAAAAAACAAGGAGGTATGAAGAGGAAAACTGTAATTTTAAACAACAGTAGCAAAGAAAACCTGCTTTGGCATTTTGAGTCCACTAGTGGAAAGGTAGTGATAAAGTGGATACTCTGAGGCTACCACATGGCTGTTTGGAAGAGGATGAATCTTCTCAGTTCACGGGGGTCTATTTCTAAGAAGGGATCACATACTGAATGCCTGGAGTTACCATACTCACCCTGTCTTCCAGCCTGCCCTCCAGCAAATGCCTCACATACATAATACTTATCACTTGTGGCTGGTTTCTGTCTTGTCCACTCTATACTGATGCTCTTCCCTCCTTTTGTAACTGACTCCTGACTCTTATAAGCAGAAAGTTGCACCTCTTATCCACTCTATATATAGAGACTGGAAATTTCATTTAAACATGTTACATTATTTTCACTAAGAACATTTTCTTCTAACTTTCAGTACACATATCTAATATAACTTCGAAGGCTCAATAGTAAGTATATTCAAAATATATTTAATTTTGTAAAGATTCTATGCTAATTTAATTTGTGTTAACCTTTCCTGATACACTTAAGAAGAAAATTATATTTGTATATATATATTTTTTGTGTTATAGTTTCTAGTGACAGATTGAAATGTACTATAACAGCACTATACAATGTTTTGATTTTTTTGATGTTTTATTTTTTATTTTTATTTTTAGAGAGAGACACAAAGAGAGACAGACAGAGAGAGAGGGAGAGGGAGACAGATAGAGATGGGTGCGCCAGCAGTCTCTCAGCTGCTGTGAACGAAATCCAGATGTGTGCGCCCCCTTGTGGTCAAGTGCGGCATTGCGCCCTTGCCTCACTGCATCTGGCTAAACGTGGGACCTGGAGATTGGAACCACTGGAGATTGGAACCAGCGATCTTAGGCTTAGGAGGCAGGTGTCTTAACCCCTAAGCCATCTCTACAGCCCAGATTATAGCCTTTTATAAGATTCTGAATTTTTAATAATCAAAAGTAAAGTAAGAAAAACTGAAAAAGTAGTTAAAATATTTTTCATCAATATGACAAAGTGATTCTATATCCATTTAAGTTAGTGATACTAAAAATTTTAAACTTCACCTTGTAAAGTCAAATGAAAATGAAATTATTAAAATGTATATATATACTAGGGTCTCCTTAGAAACAGAACCAATAGTGTGTGTGTGTGTGTGTGTGTGTGTGTGTGTGAGACAGAATAATGTTTACTATAAAGAATTGGGTTATATTTTGATGGATGTTGACAGGTTTCAAGAGCTTTAGGGGAAGTCAGTGAGTTGGAGAACTAGAGGAGCAGAGAGCTTAAATTGGGAGAATGGGAGGAGATGCTGTTTCCTTTTGAGTTTGCAGTCAAAATCTAAAAGCACTGATCTTCATTTTTATTTTTTCATTTTTTTTTTATGTACTGAACTGATTGAACTAGGCCCATCCACATTAAGAAGTATACACTGAGGCTTGAGAGATTGCTTAGTGGTTAAGGTACTTGTGTGCAAAGCCAAAGGACCCAGGTTTGATTCCCCAGGACACACAAAAAGCCAGATGCACAAGGTGGTGCACGTGTCTGGAGTTCATTTGTAGTGGCTGGAGGCACTGGCATGCCCATTCTCTCCCTCCCCCCTCTCTCTTTCTCTCTCTCTCTCTCTCTCTCTCTCTCTCTCTCTCTCTCAACAAATAAATAAATAATTTTTTTTAAAGGAGAGCACTCTGCTTTAGTCAACCTATCAATTTCAATGTTGTCCAATAAGACCCACAAAGAAACACTTTGAATAACATTTAATCAAGAATTGGGGCCTCTTATGGCTCAATAAAATTAAAAATTAAAATTAAGTGTACTTAAGAAAGTATTACTCTATGATAGAGGTAAAAAAGCATCAAAACCAAATAGCAGACTATGTTGCCAGATATATAGCAAATAACTCCACACAAAGATGTTAATCAACCCTAGGCCACCAGTGTACTTCAGAGCTGATTTACAGTGATTCCAAAGGGTTCCCTACCAGAAAGCTGTCTGTGAAAGGAGCAAAGTTCTAAATCCTACCTGATTTGATGACTCTGCTTTCCTGTAACCCACCAACCTGATGGTCAGCCAACGTGTTTGAAAAGTGTCTTGATTTATCACTTTCTTTTCTTCTGAAATATAAAACCTTCATGAAATTGTTAACACATTGGAACATGGAGTTTCCTGAACATGAGACTTGGAATTTCAGGGGTAACCTGAATCTGTGTTCCCAGGCCTTGGTCGCTCATATTTGGCTCTAGAATGCACTTTGTCTTATCCCCTTTGAGGTGAAAGCTGTCTCTTTGGCATCAGCAATACAAAGGAAAACAAAGACTTATCCTGAAGGAACCAAGAAACTTTTTTGTAACCCAAACTAAAACTATCAAAATTCCAAAGATAGCAAGTATCTCCAAGCAGCAGTTCAGTGCATGTGCAATCAGGACTCTGAAATAGAGTCAGGAGCAAAATCCACCATAAAGATCTCACCAAAAGACTGATGCATCTATATACATTTAAGAATAATGTGGGAAACAACATAGGGTTATCTACTATTTTTAAACTCCAATAAGCTTTGCAAATAAGAAATCAATAAGATAATGGTGTTTATAAGATATACTTATTACATCTAACCAATGGGCTAAAGATGTCTATACTTTGAAAATATTAAACAGGGCTGAGGAAATGGCTTAGCAGTTAAGGCATTTGCCTGAAAAGCCAAAGCACCCTAGTTCAATTCCCCAGGACCCACGTAAGCCAGATGCACAAGGGGGCACGTGTATCTGGAGTTCATTTGCAGTGGCTGGAGTCCCTGGCACACCCATTCTCTCTCTCTCTCTTTCTCTGTTTCTCTCCCTCTTCTCTCTCTCTCTCTCTCTCAAATAAAGAAATAAAATATTTTTTTAAAAAAATTAAACAATGGGGGCTGGAGGGATGGCTTAGTAGTTAAGGCATTTGCCTGTAAAGCCAAAGGACCCAGGTTCAATTTCCCAGGACCCACATTAGCCAGATGCACAAGGGGGCACACAAGACTGAAAGTCATTTGCAGTGGCTGGAGTACCTGGCAGGCCCATTCTCTCTCTCCCTCTTTCTCTGTCAAATAAATAAATAAATAGAAATAAAATATTTAAAAATATTAAACAATGACAAAATTAAAGAAGCATATAAAAGCAAGAAAATCCTGTATTTATAGGCTAAAAGAATTGATAGTTTAAATTTCCCTAGTATCCAAAGAAAGACTCAATGTAATTCTCTACCTATGATAATTTTCACAAAATAGAAAAAATAGAAAAATAATCCTATAATAATTAAGAAATCACAAAACCAAAAAAAAAAAAAAATGGAAGCAACTGAGCAAAACTAACAGAACTTATGGCATCATACTATATAATCACAATAATCTACCACAAAGTTTTAGTAATGAATATAGCATGGTCCAGGTACAAAAACTGAAATATAAAACATTGAAATAAAATAGAGTCTAGAAATTAAATTACAAATCTATAGTTAACCGATCTTTGAAGAAAGTACTAAAAGCAGAGCTGAAAGAACCCTACCAATAAGTGAACTTAAAAACATGCAGATTCACATGAAAAATAGTGAAATTTGAATTCTCACAGATTAATGCAAGGTAGATTAAAGATTTAAATGTAAAATCTGACTCCCTGAACTTTGTAGAAGAAAACCGGATTAAAGTGCTATCACAACAGACTTGACAAAGACTTATTTTTAGGTTGCCCTGGTGTCCCATGCCTATACTCCCATCTAATTGGGAGGTTAAAGCAAGTTAATTGCAAGTTCAAAGTTCAAAGAATAGCTTCAAGCCATGTGTGGTGGCACATGACTTTAATCCCAGCACTTGGGAGACAGAGGGAGGAGGATAACCTCAAGTTTGAGGCCACCCTGAGACTGCTTAGTGATTTCCAGAATTCCAGGTAAGCCTTGGCTAAAGAAAAACACGATCACACACACACACACACACACACACACACACACACACACACACACACAGATTAGCTTGAGCAATTTAATGTGACCCTGTCTTAAAATTTTAAAAGTCAAATACAAATAAAAAATGTTTGGATTATAGCTTAGGGAAAGAGTACTTTTTTGGCATGTGTAAGGTCTTGGGTTTAAGTCCCAATATTAGGGAAAAAGAGTTTTTTTTTTTTTTTTTTTTTTTTTTTTTTTTTTTTTTTTTTTTTTGATGTGACAAGGAGCATCCAGATGCAACAAAATCAAAAACAGATAAATGGAATAAAATGAGTCCAATGATGACACAACTATTCATGAGTCAAAAATATTACAAATACACATCACACCACAGGTTAATTTCAAAAATATAAAAGGAACTTAATACAATAACAAGAAAATAAATAACTCAAGCTTTCAAAGCAGGGTAAGGATAATAACACATATTTCTCAGTGTTTTAAGGGTTGTGTACATGAGCATGTGATAAAGGTCTTTTGAGTTCCTTGTATGCCAATGCACTGATAATTTGGGATGTTCCCAGCTCCTTGACTTATGAATTTGAAGAATGAAATCCACAAACCAGAGAAAGAGTTTCAGAAATATTTACTTACAGCTTAAAGTTTAAAAGGAAGAAGAGAAGGGGGCTTAAGGTTAGAACACAAGAGAAAGAAGCAAAGTGGAGCTCTTGCCCAGGGAGGCAAAAGTGGGGGGGGGTTGAGAAGCCGGCTGAGAGAAGAAAGCAGAGCTCTTGCCCAGAGAAGCAGGTGGGCATTTGACAAGCCCCCTTGGAGACTCACATCTGGGTTTTATTTACAGGAGTGGCTACATGAGAAAGACCAGGTCAGCGGATTACTAGTAATCTTAGCTGAGGCTCAGAGTTTCTGTCCCCTAGAAGGGTACAAACTTAATCTGGCAATCTTTTCTGGATGGTGTAAGATCTTGGTTTCTGCAAGGTTAGTGACATTTCCTTCTTCTAATCAAAGAACAAAACCCATTCCCTTTTGAGATTCTGTTACCGTGACTGCCTAGCCAATTTTATCTTTTATCACATGGGTGGAGGGTTATTTACTAAAGCATGTGCAATTTTCCAGTGGCAAACCATTACAGAAAATGTCTCCCCCCATAACACACACACACACACACACACACACACACACACACACACACACACCAGCAACCATTCATTATCAATAACTCCTTAAAGTGGACAGAAGGGAGCCTCATGCCCTCCTCCAACATCCATGATGTAATGTTGATGGATCAGTGTTATGCAGGCAGTGATAATCGCTGGATGGTCATGTCATGTCTGTAAGGCAGCATTGCACAGAACTCCTCATCCTCTGATATTACATTCTTTCTGTTCCCTCTTCTACAATGTCCCATGAGTCTTGAAAGGATGGATATAGATATCTCATTTAGCACTGAGGACTCAGCAGTCACTTAGATGTTTTAGCTTCCCCTGTAGTCACTGCCAACTATACAAAGAAACTTCCTAAGTTTAGAGCAGCACTAGTGTCTAAAATAAATGTAAATATTTAGAGGGAAATATGATGAGCACAACATATTAATTTAGAAAACAACAACAACAAAAAAAGCAGCTTTCCTGTTAGGACCTGTGACCTATGATCCAGCCTTAAGATTTTGACTAGGTTTTAGTACAAGGCATGAATTCCTTCTTATGAATCAGGATCCAATCAGAGTAAGGTTAATTACCCCAATAATGGCTGTGTCCCTATACACCAATGAATACATCTTGCCTGGCCAGCTCTCTGTGCAGCTTGCAGGTCTCCTACTTCCCCAAACCAGCAAAGCATTTTCCAGAATTAAGACAGCTAGCTAGGAATGAAGGCTAGTTTTATAGAGTTCAGTAATCTAGGTTGAGGCATATTTTCTTCCTATGAGGACTTAAATTTCTCCATACACTCTTTCCCTGCTTGTGTGGCTTTTTGGAAAAGTTAGACATATTTCTTATCTTTAAAGGTAAACTGCAACTCCACTCCTAGTTTATATCACAATTTTCATTTACTACTGATTTTCTGAAATTTGAAAGTGATATGCCTGGACATTAGTTTGTTTTCAGCATTGATTCTGCTCCACAATTTCTTGGCTTAGTGTATGAACATAATCTAAAAAAAATCCTGTTATATCTTTCTTCTCTTTCAAGTATTCCCATTTTCCACTTGTGACAGTTTTTTCTTGGATTCTGGATATTCTATTCTATATTTTGTTTTTTTGCTGCTAGGTTTTCAGTTTTAGGATCTCTCACATTCAGAGATCTGTTACTCAGATGGTCAAGGCTACTAATAAGCTCATCAATGACACTATTCATTTCTGTTGTAGTGTTGTTTCTGTCATGTATTTTTGGTTTTTGTTTCCATCTGTCTGCTTATATTGCCCGTCTGCTCCTGCATGCTGTCTGTTTTATCGTTAGAACCCTTAGCATATTAATCATAGTATTTAAAAACCCTATCTGATTATTTCAACATCTCTTCCCTTTTGAGACTGGTTGTGATTCCTGCTCAAAACTTTAACATTGAGTATTCATTACTATTTTTCTACAGATGGGTGGACTATTCTGTGTAGGTGGAGCCACTGAAATAGGTCTTTAACACAGTGATCATACTATAGTATTATTATTCAGTTTTTGTCTTTGCCTTTGGACTGTAATGGCCCATATGCTGATTTTCTTTTTTGCATGTGCATGTATATGATATAGTTGTATATATGTGTATGCATGCTTTCATAGCTCTGTGTGCAGTTGTATATGTGTGTTGTGTGTGTGTTTTCATAAGCATGTGGAGACCAGAAGTCAATTTAAGAATTTGCATCAATCACTCTTAAACTTATGTATTGAACTCCCATCAGCATTAAATAAGGGTTCCTCTTTACAAACACTATGGAAAGCAATATGGAGACTATTGAAAAAGATGAAAATAGATCCACTATCTGACCAAGATATTCTACTCCTGGGCAATTTACTCTAGAGATATCACACTTTTTTTTTTTTTCAGAGATACTTGCTTAACCATGTTTTTGATGCTCTATTTATATCTAGGAATTGGAAACAATCCAGATGCCCATCAACAGAAGAATGGATAATGAAGATGTGGTATACATATACAATGGAATTCTATTCAGAGGTAATGAAAAATAAAATAATAAAGTTTGCAGGAAAATGGATTGACTTGGAAAATATCATCTTAAACAAGATCATGCTGTCTATGAAAGTCAAATGTCACATGTTTTCTCTGATATAGGGTTCCTACAAATGACCAGCTGAACATAAGGGAAAAAAGCAGTAAGTATTAGGACTATGGGCATATGACTAGAAGGAGACCAGGAAAAAGTGAAAACAGGGAGAGATGAGAGGAGGGGATAACAGACAAACTAATAGAGGGAAAGAATATTGGGGGGTGGAGGGGCCAGAAGAAGGGAAGGTGGAAAGGAGAACTACATAAAACTAAAGACTGAAGAAGTTAGTACATTAGGAACCACCCTCTGGGAAGCCAGCATACAAGACCCCCAATCAAGGTAACTACACAGACCAAACAGTTATGCCCAGAAGAAGGTAGATAAAGCTTAACCCTAAAATCACTAGCTTTGGCTTGGGAATCCCAGGACCAGAACGGGGTTGCTCTACCACCACCACCACAGCAAGCAGTTGGCCAGGAAGATCTGTGAGATCCCCAAAACAATGTACTCCTTTGCCAAGTACTTAGTTACCCAAGAGAGCTAAAATGTAAGACCCTTTTCTTGAAGACACCACAAGCTGCCATCACACATGGCTAGTAAGAAGAAATCCAGTCCTCTCCTGAGAGACCTTCACAGAACTGGAAAGTGCTATGGGATAACGTGCCATCAGCAGCACAAATAAGCAGGAGACCCTGCAAATTTCTCAACCCACCAGACAGACAAGAAACATGCACTTGTGCAATAATGACACACAATCCATATTGGTAGCCAACTACCTGCCAATTGGACATGAAGCTCACTCAGTGGAGAGATCTCACAACTAGAGCTGAGAACCAAGTCAGTGCCCCATAGGCAGGAAACTAATAACCCCCAGAGAGAAGCTCCTATTATTCTCTGGTCAAGTTGAGTGGATATCCTCATCAAAGTATCTCTCAAACTTCTAGGCATATTCCCCCCTGACTCAAAGATGATGTCACCCTTGGTTGGAGAATCTGTTTTATTTTATATATGGCAGAGAATACTGAGAAGATTGCAAGATCCACCAATTCAACAAGAAAAGATACCCTACTGCACAGCACAGTATGTGCTACCTTTATCACATTTATCAGAGCTCAGGAGAAACCATAGAAAACGCAACAACAAGAGTACAGCTCCCAGTGCTAGCCTGACAATGCTTCCAGGGAAATAGTAACAAACACAGAGGTGAACTGAAACATATCATAACAGAAATACAGAGGCTATAGAGGACTCAACACTAAATCAAAGTGCTAACACACCAAAGGCTCAGGAATAGTTCTGGAAGAGGCAGCACAAAGATTATAAGAGCCACAAGGTGAGTAGAAATATTCTAAGGTACAATCCTCCATCTCAGAAATCACAGAGGCTTTAATTATCCTACAGTGACACCAAGGACCCTACTGAGAAAGGCCCTCAGGAAAATCAGGACTAGGGGTGAGAGAATATAAGACTATAACTGTGTGTGTGTGTGTGTGTGTGTGTGTGTGTGTGTGTGTGTGTGTGTGTGTGTTAAGGCAGAGATCTCCAAATTAGCTAGACTAGTGAGCCAGCAGTCCCAAAGGATTTTTCTATCTCCACCTCTAAGCAGTGAGATTACAGACATATACTGATATATATGGCTTTTACCTGGGTTCTGGGAATCCAAAGTCAGGTCCTCACACTTGGGCACCAAGAACTTTGTCCGAGGAGTCATGTCTCCAGTCTCTCATCTGTTTCCTAGTGATCTCCCACCAAGATTTTGCAGCTATATTGAATGACATTTGGGTATTTCTCTTCCCTCTGATGAAACACTAGCAGGTTTGGCTCTTGTTAAACACTTGTTTCCTAATGACAGATCTAATTATGAGGAGAATGTTCAGAGATATTTCAGAACTACTCCTTTCCCTCCTCTGCCAGGACAGGAAGAGGATAATTAAAAAAAAAAAAAAAAACTGTTATCTTTGATAAATTGTGGAGCTCCAAAGGATAAAACTCATGGGAAAGGGGTTCCCAATGACTAGGTCCTTCTAAAGTCAAAACCTATCACACTTAGCTACAGCGCACCTCAACGATGGAAGTTCTGCTTTCCTACATTAGTATGGTTTCAATGGAGGTTTTAACTTGTTTTGTTCATGTAAGTTGTCAAATTTGATTCTCTGTTCCTGTCTGATAGCTCTTCCTATTGGCGGGGGGAGTGGCTTGGTATGTGACTTCAATATTTGCAAAGTTCTAAGAAGTTTAGTTTTCAGCTTATTTATTATTTATGTATGTATTACCTATTAGGATGAAATGGACATTTTATAGTTTATTGAACATCAAACCAAAGCCCAAAGGCAAAAACAATTTTTTCAAAAATCAAACCTGGACATGGTTATTGAACATGTAACTGATATGGATATCAAGAGACAAATTTTACCAGATACTGTTAAACATCTGAGTAAGATAAATTTTATTCATATTTACAAATAAAATGTGAGATACTTCATTGACTGCATTTTACAAATGAAGTCATTAAAATTGAGAAAAAATAAATATTTTGTCCATAGTTGGTGCCCAAATTGAAAATTAAGCAACAGTAGTGAAAGGCTTTTGGGAACAGGAACAAAATGGAAAGACATCAGGAATGAGGAAGGAAGATCTAAAGGTGAATGGGCTTGAGGGAGAGATTAAAAAGGAGATAAGAATAATTACCTTTGTAGTCCTTTAAATATGTTTTTGTTTCAGCTTTTGAACCTACTGTGACAATAGAAATAATAAGATTTTCAAAGCCAAGAAGAGACAATGTACTACAAATTGTTCACAATGCACATATTCTGCTTTATCCAAATAAAATGCTGTCACCTGATGAGAATGAACTTATGATTAGGAATAAACAATTGGAACACTTTGAGATGTTTTTCTTACAACATAGGAGAGAACAAACAGACATTTCATAGTTTGAATTAGGAATGCTATTATTCCATTGGTATGTAATCATATCATCAAGAAGGAGAATGAGAGAATGTTGCTGTCCTCCATGCCTGGCTGGTTTAATGTTGGACAGAGCTGGTGTTTTATCACCATTCTACAAAGGTGTCACTGTCTAGGTATATAAGACTCACTCAGGTACACTTCAGTTCAGTTAAGGCAGGAGACTGGTGCACTTTATAAATCAATGGAGACGAGTTTACTCTGTGTTTAGTTTATGCGACATGCTCCTTGTGATGAAAAAAAAAAATTGAAAAGCAGTATACCTTGGAAAAATGAAAGGAGACAGTTGACTGATGATAGTGGATGCAGCTCTCACCAATAATTTTACCGTCAGTCAATCCATAATGCTTTTCTTCCCATGTGTATTTATTGACAGTTGCACACAGACATTGCTCTGGTTATCATCAAAGTATGGGATATATTAGTAAGCCTATTACAGACCAAGAATTTCCAAAGTTCATTTTAAGAAAAGATCTATTTAAGGGCAGAAAAGCTTTTTTTAAAAACCTAAGCCTCTGCATTAATAACAGGTGGGAGTATACCTCACTTTTTGTGTGCTTCAGCACAGTAACTACTTCAAAATCTAAAAAAAAATTAGACAGGCATTATATCAAAGGAACTAAGAAATAGAAGTACTATGCAATTTGTGTTCACTTAAAAAGCAAACAGTGGGCTGGGGAGATGGCTGAGCAGTTAAGGTACTTGCAAGGCCCAAGGACCCAGGTTTGATTCCCCATTACCCACGAAAGCCAGATGCACAAGATGGCACATGCATCTGGAATTTGTTTGCAGAGGCTAAAGGCCCTCGCATGCCCATTCTCTCTCTATGTGCTTCTTTCTCTCTCTCTTTTTTTACTCTCTCAAATAAATTTCATACACACACACATATACACTTTAAAAAGCAAACAATTTTTATGGTGTGTGTGCATATGATATAGTGTGGATATGAACAGTGGATGCGTATGTGTAATGCAGATGTAGACATCCAGTGCGCATGCCTACAGAAACAAAGGCGAATGTAGAGTGCCCTCCGCTTTGGGCTTTTGTGCATGCTTCCTTGAGTATCTCTCACTGAACCCAGAGCTGTCATTTTCAGTCAGAATGGCAGCAATGTTGCACTCCACAGGACTAGGGTTGTACGCATACATGACTAAGCTCAGTTGTTTATTTTGGTGCTGGAGAATCAAACTGCAAGGTCCTCAGGCTTACGCAGCAAGTAATCTTAACCAACGAGCTATCCCAGCCCCAGAAAACAAGTACTTCAGTGGAGAAGTCTTTAGCCTATTGTCTTCCTACACACACTATTTCCCTCCAAGAGTTAAGACCCTAAAATCCTTAAATATGGGTAGCAACTCAAAGCAGAGGCAGGGTATAGAGAAGTTCTGAGAGTGCTTCTTATGGAAAACCCACTTTAATCTTGTAGGGAAGGTCAATATCTATGTTGCCTTGGACCTGTGTCTCTAATTGACTACCTTTAAAAGAAAATCACCTTTCTCCTAATCTCCATAATTAATGGCATATAACTTTATGAAAACACAACATATATGCCCGTGGTAACTCAGATGCATTTCTTTGATAGAGTTGTACTAAAAGACTATCACAGATCAAGTCACTTATAAAACAAATGGATTTTTTCCACAGTTCTTCAGGCTCAAAGCTGATGGTGGCTCATGTTTTTTTTTTTTTTTTTTTTTTTTTTTTTTTTTTTTTTTTTTTGTAGCAGACAGCTTCAGGTTCAGACCAGGCACAGTTATGGAAGAAGGGATATTTATTAAAGCTTACAAATCCAGGGGAAGATCCATAATGGCAGAAAAAGCTGGCCTGCCTTCACAGATCCAAGCAAGAGAGCAAAGCCAACCAGCCACACAGCACAGCACACTTCAGGAACTCCTACTAGGCACACTTTGCATATCTTTACAATGGAATCCTAAACCACCACTACACCTTAAGATCTGCCCAGTGACATTGCCTCCAACAAGGTGGTTGCAGATGCAGACTATAAACTAATAAAACACTGAATATATTAGGGGCCATATATTCAAACTACCACAGGTTTGTTTTTCTCTCCTTGGCTTATACATAGCTATTTGTTTTCTGTGACTTCACAAGGTCTTTATTTCATGCCTGAACATGACTTATCTCTTTTTATGTGTTATAATCTAATTATGTGAGGACACCATTCATTTAGAATTGGGGATTTCCCAATTTAATTTAACTGTCTTTTTCAAAACTTCCTCTCCAAACATCATTAGGTTCTAAGATATTGGGGTTTAGTGTTTATGGTGGTTTGAATGTAAAATAGCCCCCAAAGACTCATATGTTGGAATACTTAATCCTCAATTGATGGTGCTATTCAGGAAGGTAGAGTCTTAAGAGTGTGGAGCCTTCTTTTAGGAAGTATATCAGTAAGGGGTCAACCTTGAGGTATTACAGCCCAGCTCTCCTTGCTGCTGTCTATGTCTCTACTCCATCCTTGTTTATTTGAGGATATCAGCCTGCTTCCTGCCATCACCATGTTTTTCTAGCCATGATACACTCTACACTGTAGAACTTTGAGCAGAATTAAACCCTTTTTCTTCCACAATCTGCTTCTTCTTGGGGAAATTGTTCCAGCAATGAGAAAATAATTGATATAGAAAATTGGCACCAAAAAGTGGAGTCGTTTCTATGACAAATCTGACTATGTAGTTCTTTGTCTTTTGGAACTGGATTATGGGAGTAATATGGAAGGATTCATAAATTTGGACTAGAGAAACAAACAGAGCTCAAAAGGCCATTCTATTGGGAGTTTGAAAGACCAGAACACTAAGAGAAATGAGGATTGTGGAGGCTCAGTTTAAGAAGTTTCAGAGAGTAGTAATCACACTACCAGAAACTTTGAGAGAGGCAGTGTATATAATATGCTGGCAAAGAATCTGACTTTATTCTGACCACATCCTGAGAACCTGAATGAAGTGGAAATTGAAAGTAAGGGGATAATATGTTTGGCAGAGGAAACATTAAGACAGAAGTGTCTAGTTTCTGGTCTGATTTCCTTCTGCTGCTCTCATTAAGATCTATAATAAAAGAAAGGAAAATACAAAGAAGCTATGAAAATTATAAAGTTTGTCACAGAAAACAAGTTGCCAGTCCAAGGCACTGAGCCCGTAGCTGCTTCCATTGCAATTGCTAAAGAGGTCTTCATCTCTTACAGTAAACCAACTACTTTGAACTATGAAACTAAGAAGGGTGTCCTAATGGCAAGAGTAAACCATTGAAGTCTCAAGATAGTAAGAATGTAAATTCTTGTGAAAGGAAAAAGCCTGAAGGGAGGAAACTTGAGGAAGTCTCTGCTTCCCTAGGTCAGCATGTATATACTACTACAATTGAGAATCAAGGCCAGGTTCATTGCAGCCTGATGGTAGACATGTGGTACTTGATTTGGAAGAATGAAAAATGCAAGATGGAGATCTCACAATATTGCACCACTATCCAGAGAGTCATAAAGGATAAACAATGTGAAGCACAGTTGGAATCCCTGCATAAAGGGCTAGTGAGGTTAAAGCATGAAGTTGTAGAAGTAAACCATGAATTGTAATAGGGATCCTGGGATTTTGTAGATGCCAGAGCTAAGGGACATCCACCAAGGTAAGCTTCAGGCTTGGGGTCTGACCTGCCCATGAGATAATTTACAGTAAGCACAGGTGGAGGGGCAGAGGCACCCAAGCTTTTTTAAAAAATATTTTATTTATTTATTTATTAAAGAGATAGAGAATATAATATGCAGAGAGGGAGAGAATGAGTATACCATGGCCTCTAGCCTCTGCAAACAAACTCCAGATGCATGTGCCACCTTGTGCATCTGGCACATGCGGGTAATGGGGAACCAAACCTGGGTCCCTAGATGTCCCAGACAAGTGTTTTGTGAATAATGTGAATCATTTAGCCATCTCCTTTGTCCATTTTCTTATATAGTTCATACTTGTTTTTCTTTGTTTTTTGTTGTGCTTTTTGCTATGTGCACATTGATCTTTGTAGTTTCCCCATATTTATAGGGGGTACTTTCCAAAACCTCAAGTATATGACTGAAAACAGGTAGTACTCAACCTTGTATATTGTAGTTTCTTTTCCTACACATACATACCTATGATACAATTTATTAATAAATTAGTACAGAAAGGAGTTAATAGCAATAACTAGTAATAAAGGGGAATAACACCAAAATAGCATAATAGAAAATTTGCTCTTATTATTGTGTTTTTTAGCAACATATACTCATTGTTATTATTAAGAAAATAATTTTTACTTGATTACTTAAAAGGGATTACCATATCTCCTTGTCACATGTGAATTGCCACAGGGACATTATTTTGTAAAATAATGGTTTCTTAACACTAAGTACCACTATACCCTGACATATGACCTGATATTTGAGAGGGCTACTATGTGACTAGCAGACAGGAAGCATATTCAATGTGGATATGATGGACAAAGGGGTGATTAACTTCCCAGGCTCCATGGAACATGGAGGTGTGAACTTTAAGCATGCTACTCAGGAAAGGGTACAATTTCTAACCTATGAATTATTTACTTCTGCTATTCTTTATTTAATATTTTGTAACCAAGTTTGCCTATGGGTAACTGAAAACACAGAGAGAGCAATACAGACAATAAAGGATGCTAGTGAATTTTTTCAACATAGAACATCTTGATGTTGTAATAAAAGTCTCAATGTTTTATCTGTTTTTTTTTAATTTGTTTTGTTTTTGCTTTAGTGCTTTCATTGTTAGTATATCTTAGCCAGTCCAACATTACAAAAAAAAAAAAAAAAAAATCTTGTATTGCCCCAACTAATTTTAGATTTATGACTCTCATTTTATTTTTTTCTGATTTAGTTGGAAGTCCTTGCACTAATGCTTTCTCATGAATACAATGATACTACATGTCTTGTAAAGCAGAAGTTAATCAAGAAACAAAAGATTAAAATTAATCATAAACAAAACTAAAAAATTAAGATATCTAATTCACTGATAGAGAAGAATACAATGGAAGAATTTGCCATAGGTTACTGCTAAAAATTACTTTATAGTGATGTCATTAATTGAATTATATTTTACTAAATTCCATAGATTGAAGAATTTTATCAGTTAATCTCACGGCTGGGATACAATACGTTATCAGAAGCAGCTTCTGGTAGAAAAAGGGTTCAATTCAGCTTACAAGTCCAGAGGATAGAGTCCAAAATGACTGGGAAATTATGGGTAGAAGAGGAAGCAGGCTTATATGATGACATTAGCATGGAGGAAGTAGAGCAGCAAGCAGGGCCTGGCTGTAAAATCGAAGGCATGCCTTCTCTCACACATTTCCTCCAGCAAGGTTCAGCTTCTTAAAGGTTCCACGAAATTCCCAAACTGTGGGCTGGAGAGATAACTTAGCAGTTACGGTGCTTACCTGCAAAGCTGAAGGATCCAGGTTTGATTCCTCAGTACCCACATAAAGCCAGATATACAAAGTGGCACATGTCTGGAGTACCTTTGCGGTGCCCATTCCCTCTCTCTTTCTCTTTTTCATAAATTAATAAATAAATAAAATTTCCAAGGTAACCATGAGTGTAACTGTCTTCATTACTCATTTCTCCTCTGAATTTCCTGACCTCTTCTTTTATATTTTCTCTATTATTCTTCCTTGAGCCTCACTGTTTGTCCTCTTAACTTCCCTGTACAGGAAAGCACATGGTAGATGTAATGTGGGTCCCTACAATTATATCTAAGTTCTTCCCACCACATACTTCTGGCTGTACTCCATTTTTTTTTTTTTTTTTTTTTTTTTTTTTTTGCCCAAAAGATGAACCTTGTATGCTATGTAGTGTTTCTACATAAAAGTGTGTTTCCTAAACCCCACTATTTGTCATTTCTCCAATAAATAAATGCATAATTTGTAATTTCCCATTAAATAACTTAAAATTCAAAATTTATCCTTCTTGAGTTCAACTTCATTAATTATTTATTAAAAGTAGGACAGAACCCAAAAGTTGGGGTTCATAAAATTCTGGGAGTCCTCTCCTTAATCCCAAAATCCTGCTTCATTACTACAGATTGATGAGGCAATGTGGGAGGGAATGTTCAGTTAAGGCTGGTGAGAAGGCATACTAACATTCCATTGTAGCCACAAAATTGTGCACAATACAAACTATAACCCAACATGTCATTTGATATAATTATTTGTATGCATGTTTCTAAAGGAAACAAGTAGGAGTATTCTCTATTACATTATTGAGGGATCAAGGAATGACTGCCAATCAATGAGTTTTATCATTGTCAAAATGGGTAAGAGATGTAGTCAGAGTATACCAAAAACTCAAGTTCAAGTCAGGGAGAGAGAGGCATTGGAGTCAAGTTGATTTTCTGACTCATTTACCACATGTCCCTTGCTCACCATCTCCCTGTTTACTTCTGTCATTCATGAACCTTGGCCTAAAAGGACAGATCTCCCTTCCTACCATTTTTAGGATATTTCTTCCTGATTTGGACAGAGAACATAGGCTAGTAGGTTACTGGCCAGGTAAATCTCTTAGTATTACTTCAATTTTTAAAATTTTTTAAATTATTATTTTATTTATTTTTGGAGAGAGACACAGAGAGAGACAAACAAAGAGGGAGAGGGAGAGGGAGACATAGAGATGGGCTGGCCAGCAGTCTCTCAGCTGCTGTGAACGAAATCCAGATGCATGTGCCCCCTTGTGGTCAAGTGCGGCATTGTGCCCTTGTGTCACTTTGCATCTGGCTAAACATAGGACCTGGAGATTGGAACTGGGTTCTTAGGCTTAGCAGGCAGGCTCCTTAACCACTAAGCCATCTCTCCAGTCCTTCAAATTAAAAAAAAAAAAAAAAATTAAATAAATTGCCTAGAAAATAGTCTGGTTTTTCTTCCAAATTTGACAGGTTATGCATAACTGGGCTTGCAGTCCTTCTCAAAAGAATACCTGTGTCACACTTGCTGGCCTAGTCAGCAACAACAATGTCTCCCCAGAGGCTGATGGCCACACTTCATCACATCTGCACTGCTACTTTCCTTCTAGAAAATGTCTCTTTACCAAGGCAGTGTTTGTTTTGCCTATACTGCCCTCAACTTTGTGCCAGGTTAGTTACAGTTTATACAAGGTTTTCCTAACTGTAAGCTCTTGTGTTTTGTGTGTAGATTTTACTTCAGAAAGCATAAAAATAAAAAACCTTTATCTTGAGATCTAAATCTTCTTCCAGCTTCTTGCCAATGTTACTGTCCAGAAATATCTCCTTCAAAGATCCTACTTAAAAAAATGAATTCATTTAATTAATGTATTTATTTGAGACAGGCAGTGGTAGAGATTTGGCACACCAGGGCCTCTAGCCACTGCAAACAGTCTCCAGAAACATGTGCCACTTTGTGCATCTGGCTTATGTGGGTACTGGGGAATCAAACTCAGGTCCTTAGGCTTTGCAAGCAAGCACCTTAACCACTAAGTCATCTCTCTATCCCAAAGACACTACTTTTACCCTTCCCCCATATAAACCTGTGGTGGTTTGATTCAGGTGTTCCAATAAACTTAGGCCTTGTGAATGCTAGGTTCCCAGCTGATGGAGTTTTGGTAATTAATGCCTCCTGGAGGCAAGCTATTGTTGGGGGCAGGCTTATGGGTACTATAGCTAGTTTCCCCTTACCAGTGTTTGGCATACTCTCTTGTTCCTGTTGTCCACCTGATTTTGGCCAGGAGGTTATGTCCAACCTCTGCTCATGCCATCATTTTCTTCTGCCATTGTGGAGCTTCCCCTCCAGTCTGTAAGCCGAACTAAATCTTTTTTCCCACAAGCTGCTCTTGGTCAGGTGATTTCTACCAGCAATGTGAAAATAATTGTAACAGTAAAGTTAGTACCAAGGAGTGAGAATGCTCCTAGACACCTGATTGTGTGGCTTTGGCTTTTAGGACCTGATTTTCAAGAGGAATGTGGATGAATTTGAACCTTGGCCTAAGAGACACCTTGCATTCCTGTAAATACTGCTTGATGGATTATTCTGGTCAGAGTTTGAAGACCTGAATGCAGTAAGAACTAAGATTGTGAGGTTTGACTTATGAGGGTGAAAAGGAGCTTTGTCTGGACTGGGCTAGAAGCAGTTTGTGTGAGAGGCTTGCTACTAAACCCATGTCCTGAGAATTTGTGCAGGGTTGCATTGTGTAGGAATGGACTGATGTGAGCAGAAGGATATGGCACAGAAAGAAATCTTTGTGCTGAAACTTCTGCCTGTTTGGCTGCAATTGTATAAGAAATTAGAACCTTTGAGATTGGGCCAGCTGACCTGCAATAGGGCAACAGGAAGAATGTAGACTTGAAAGAGCCTGAATGCTCAAGGAGTGTCCTGTTCTTCAAAGTCTGCTTTATTCCTTCATGGATTAACAAATTTGCATACCACCTGTAATTATGGAGCATAAGAAATGCAAGAAAGACAGGGTCATTGAATTTGCAACATGGTCTTGTGTTTCAGAAATGGTCATGGGCAGTGTGAAGCAGGTTTGCTGGATCCCTGCATGGAGACGGGATGGAGCCGTCAGGATGAACTATGTGTTGCTGTGGAGACCCAGTGGAGATGCCAGGACCATGAGATGGCTGCAAAGGGAGAGCTGCTGGCTCTGGATGAAGTTTTTCCAAACTGTGAGTAGCTAGCTGGAGGGGCAGAATTGGAACTCCAGAGAGTTGTTGCTGGTTAGAATTTTCAGAGTTAGGGACTTGTCACTGACTAGAGTTGTTGGACTTGGAGCTACAGAGTTTGATGTTTGCCCTGTTTAAATGTTTTATTGGTTGAATATCTCTTTGCTATGCTCAATGCCATCTTTTGCAGTGTGAGTATTATTCTGTGCCATTATGGGTTTGGGGAGGATTTTATTTTTTTTTTTTTTTTTTTTTATTTTATTTTATTTTATTTTATTTTATTTTATTTTATTTTGTATTATGGCTCAGTTAAAAGACGTTGGAT
The DNA here is from genome assembly GCA_036365145.1 of Orientallactaga sibirica. Lineage (NCBI taxonomy): Eukaryota > Metazoa > Chordata > Mammalia > Rodentia > Dipodidae > Orientallactaga > Orientallactaga sibirica. Next base: position 4,209,099 of record JAEOAD010000041.1, read on the forward strand.
TATGGGGATGTTTGGACATAATTAGGATTGATAAAAACTATAGAGACTTTTAAAGGTGGACAGAGTATATTGCATTTTACATCATGCGTGGTTATTAGTTTATAGGGACCAGGGGCAGCATATGGTGGTTTCATTCAGGTGTCCCTCATAAACTTAGGCATTGTGAATGATAGATTCCCAGCTGATGGAAATTTTGGAATTAATGCCTCCTGGAGGCAGTGTATTGTTGTGGGCGGGCTTATAGGTATTTTAGCCAGTTTCCCCTTGCTAGTGTTTGGCACACTCTCTTCTTGCTATTGTCCACCTGATGTTGGCAAGGAGGTGATGTCCACTCTGCTCATGTCGTCGTTTTTCCCTGCAATTATGGAGCTTCCCCTTGAGTCTGTAAGCCAAAGTAAACCCTTTTTCTCACAGGCTGCTCTTGGTAGGATGATTTTTGCCAGCAATGCAAACCTGACTCCAATATCCTCCAAGAAGAATGATCATGTAGGGTGAATGTGAGGCTAACTGTAGCTGGCTCTAATTAGCAAAGATGGCCAAATTACATGGACCTACCTCCATCCTCAAATACTCTTCTGTTGTTTCCACACAGTTGAGTTCAGTCTCTCACTCATAAGTCACCAACCATGACCTCTCTTTCTAGTCTACAGGAAGCTCTCCATTGCCTGTTTAAATCTGCCCAGAGCAATTTTGACATTCTCAAAGTAAGCACAAAGAAAAAAGAAACCATAATTCTAGATATTTTATGGGAAAGCAGAAGATATACCCCTTAGTGAAAATAAAGACTATAGAAAAACAGAATAAAGTCTGCCCCTTAGTGAATATAAAGACAGATACATATGCAAAAAAGCCAACTCATGCTGGAGAAAGTTAAACCCTGGCTGCTTTGTTCATTTGGGTGTCTGTGTGGATCTGTCTGTATTTGAATTTGTGACCCTCAGTTTATACTTTCACAAAAGTTAGAAGGAGGTTATTTTCAAGTGCCTTCTGCTTTAGGCCCTGAAAGGCCCCTGAGGCAAAGAAACACAAAGGGCTTCTTAGAACAGAAGGAAAATGCATGGCACAGAGCACAGTCAACTCACATACTTCCTCATTGTTCCTCGGTGAAGGAAAGAAAACAAATGAATTTTCCAGTAAATAATCCTGTGACAGGGTTGGTGAAGAGTTTTCTGCTCATTTTCACTACCTCCAATGTGCCTGCTTCTGAGTAATAAACCAAGACACACTCAGTAGTAGCTTCTTGTCTGTTTTATAGTTTTTTTTTATTTATTTTACTTTATTATTATTCTTTATTATTATTATTATTATTATTACTATTATTATTATTATTGGTTTTCTGAGGTAGGGTCTCACTCTAGCTCAGGCTGACCTGGAATTCACTATGTTGTCTCAGGGAGGCCTTGAACTCTTGGTGATCCTCCTACCTTTGCCTCCCAAAGTGCTTGGATTAAAGGCGTGCACCACCGCGCCCTGATTGTTTTGTAGTTTTTAATAAGGTTAGGACATTTTGGTTTTCATTTTGATCTACAGGATCTAAACTATAATAAAGATATTTTATTGTGTCAAAGTCAATTTGAAATATGTTTAAATGTGCTGAGAAGCTCTGATGAAAGAAACAAGGTAGATATTCATCTTCTCCAACACTAGGTCCTACTGGGTTTCTTCTATGATGCCCAAAGCGACACACTTGCCCTTATTGTGAATCATGCTGGGTTTAATCTGCACACTGTTGTTCACAAAACTTCCATGTGGAGTCATCCTAATTTACATTTGCTGCATTTTTGTTGCCAAAGGCATCTTCAGGAGGAAATGACAGATCACAAAGGCATTCTTCAATTGGTCATCCCTCTTCCTCAACATTTCTTTATTCATCCAGTTTCCAACATATGCAATGTGTACTAATACTTCCAAATTGAAGTTGATATTGTACACAAAATAATAATTTCTTTGGAACACACAAATTACTACCTATATATGGCTATCATTTTTTTTCCTCTAAAGGAAAAAGTCTTGTGTGTTTCTGTGTCATTCTTATTTACAGAAGTTTGAAAGGTCAAGAAACCAAGCTAATCTCTTCTTCCTTGTGGAGTTGTGTTTGCTTGCCTTTGTCCCTTTACCCTAATCTGTCTTCCACAGCTAAGTCTTCACAATGCAATGCACAACAGCACATCAGGGACCTTAGACACTTGCAGAAAGTCTCAGTTCTGTCATAGCCACATGCATCCTCAAATTATAAATCATGCCTGAGGCTTGTGACTCCTTCACACAAATGTGCCACAATTCACATGCAAATCAAGATTCCTTTATGGGAGACCGCTGACTTTAAATTACCTTTATAACACAGAATTTAAAATCAATAAATAAATTCACCTTGAAAGAGACCACACTGTCTGAAAGCATCTGTTTAAGCTTTTTGTTTTGTTTTGTTTTTTTTTTTTTATTGATGCTGAAAAACAGGAGAAAATGACAAAGGCTGAGTAATATTAAGGGAGTTTTTTTCTATATTTTTAAATTTATGATTTTCATCATAATCCCATCCCCAAATCTTCTTTTGCCAGCCCCGTCACCCTTTTCCTCTGAACTCCTTCTCAGTCAGACCCTCTTCTATTTGAATAACTTGACTTGTTTTACCCCTCCTCCATCATCCGTGTTGAAATACTGATGAGCCCAGTATTGTAAAGGTCTTGTGGGGGCAATGAAAGCTGCAGTGAGGTCATGAAGTACTGGCCATGAAGGGTAAAAATAGTGTCCCCAAGTATTCCTGCTTAAACTCTGGCTCTCACATTCTTTCCATCCCCTCTCTTGCCTTATTCTGTGAGTTTTGGAGAGTTGATGAAGATGCCCTATTAAGGAAGGATTAATGCTCAATCATTCCTTATTCTCACTTTGATGAGTTTTGAGTCACCCCCGTGATCATAGTTGACCCCACTGCTCTTGAACCAATGGTGAGGCAGCATTTATGTGGCAAATGCCCTTCACCAGTTGTCTGAGAGAGAGTCCAAAATACCACAATATTCATTGAAGGTATAAGTCAGTGGCCCTCTTCCCTCCCACAGGCTCCTCCTCCTTCAGTTTCCACTTCCCAATAGAAGTATGGGATGACAACCAAGCCTTCACTCTAAGGGCGTCTGGATGACACATCGCATCTGTGTTATAGATCACATTCAGAGAACAATACTGCCTTAGCTTGCAAAAAATTTCTTTCGCATTTCCATGCCCCTTCAGAAGCTATGGTATTTATCTTTCTACTCACTTCCTCTGCCCACTTCAGGCACATATACAAACCCAAGTATACTAAAAGTTGTTTTTTTGATGTGTTGTTTGCTTTTGCTTTTCTTGTTAATTTGTACTGATTCTTCATTTGCATTTATAAGAAGAGCTAGAAAACTTATTGAAGTAATGATATTAGTAAATATATTTGTTCATCATTTTTGCTTGAATACTTATATAAACTATCTTTTAATGTATTAGTGTAAACTGGAGATACGTTGAGATGCATATAAGATTATATATGTATAATGTATACATATATACATATAATATTTTATATCTTACATATAAGATGTTAAATCAGGACAATGCAGCACAATTCTTGATCCTCTTTGGATTAAATTATTTCTCTCTTTTTATTTCTTTTTTGAGGCCAGCCCAACAGACTGGTCTTTTTTAGCAACAATGGAAGAAAAGAGAAAGAATTGGCATGCCAGGGCCTTAGCCACTGAAATTGAACTCCAGACTCATGCAATCACTTGTGTTACTTTGCATATTTGCATCACTGTGTATCTGGGTTATGTGCGACCTGGAGAGTTGAACATGACTCCTCAGGCTTTGCAGGTGAGCACCTTGACCACTAAGCCATCTCTCCAGCCTTTAGCTACATTTTAATTATAGTCATGACATAAGTTTTTAAATACTCAGGCATATTAAAACAAAATGGGACGTACTTAGATATATTTTACCTATAAAGGTACACTTAGTTATGTATTTACATTATATATATTTTAAAGCCTATTGAAAATATGTTTATATTACTGTGGTAGTTTGATTCAGGTGTCCCCTGCTGATGGCAATTTGGGAATTAAAGCCTCCTGGAGGCAGTGCATTGTTGGGGGCTGGCTTATAGGTGTTATAGCCAACATCCTCACACCAGTGTTTTGCACACTCTCTGGTTGCTGTTGTCCATCTGATGTTGGCCAAGAGGCAGTATCCACTTGGCTTATGCTATTGCTTTTCCCTGCCATCAAGGAGCTTCCCCTTGAGTCTGTAAGCCAAAATAAACCTTTTTTCTTTTTATTTTTTTTTCCACAAGCTGCTCGTGGTCTGGTGTTTAATGACTGGAATGCAAACCTGACTACAATTACATTTAAGTTTTAAAGCCTGGGATGCTCATTTCAGGCTTTGTGAGCAGATCCAAATAAATTTGTTACAATTTTTCTCTTTATTTTATTTATTTATTTATTTATTTATTTATTTATTTATTTATTTCAGAACTACATAGTATGGATACATCATGTGTTGGTACCATCCTTTCTTTTGTCCCTGTCCCCATTCCGCTGGGGGCCCCCTCCCCCTCTGTGGGGTTACAGGTATTCTCCATGCACTTGTGGTTTATGTGTTGCGGGAGCAGCAGTCAGTTGTTGGGGTGGGGCAATGCCTCTGGCCATGATGTCACAATCTGTGCCTCTTACAATATGTCCACCCTCTCTTCTGCAAAATTCCCTAAGCCATAATTGGTGTGTTTTAAGTCTACTTCAGTGATGAACTCTTAAGAGCCTCTGGATCTCTGCTTTGGTATGTGTTGACTTTCCTAAGCCTCTGTCTCCTCCACCCTGGCACTGCTTGTCAGATGGACAATGTAAGCTGGATTCTTGCTCATCTCCCCAATTCCTCTGTGGTTTCAGCTGGGGCTTAAGTGTGAGGGGTAGATTATCTCCTTGGGCCTTATAACCATCTGAAAAAGAAAAACAAATTCTCTAACAGAGAGTGAAGTCAGCACAGGTTAAATTGGATAAACGTTAATAATTTAGGGAGAATTTGATGTGTGTATTCCCTCTTTTACTCCAAGACTACTGGGAGCTTGACATTGGAGAGCGTAATCTTTCTCTCCATAGGATTCTGGCATGGATCCCAGATGTGGATTCTGTTCCATTGTGTGGATCACTTAGCCAATCAGAAAGCTAATGGTTACCTATCCAGGCTGTATGTGACTGTGGCACTTGTGTGTACATTTCTGTCAGGGTGTTTGTTTCTGAGTAGCTTAGACCTCTGGTTGCTGAGACCATTGTTGGCCACTTTCCCCCCGTAGCTCATGTACTGCTTTCTAGCACTAGATGGGTTGCCTGGGTACTGGATCTTTTCAGGATTCCAGCCAGGTCTCTGTGTTCTGTGCTAGCGGCATATGGTGACTTCAGAATTAGGGTCTTACCTTTTACCTCAGGTGAGTAATCAAGTGTTTTGACAAAAGCCTATCTTGTTTTGGGGACCTTGTACGTCGCTCCAAACAACAGCCCATTATGGATAGCAACTATATTCTGGTAACGGGAGTTACAAGCCTAAGGCATTTTTTTTTTCCATTTCAAATAGTTTTTATTTCTCTCTTTTTTAAAAAAAAATGTTTGTATTAGATATGGACATACTTCTATGTAAACAAGCAGATGTTGGTACCATCCTTTTCTTCATCCCTGCCCCTTTTGTGAGTAGCCCAGATCTCTGTTCCTGACTACTCCCAGTTCCCTGGTCCCAGGAGGCCTCATTATGCCTTGCTTGGGGAGGCCTGGTTCCTGTGTGTGTGTAGAATCAAGCCTTTTTCTCTGGTATCCTTACTGGCCACTGGGTACCAACATGCCTGAACACCTGAGTCAAAGGATGCACAGGCAAAAGGACAAAAACTTGCTTCCTCCTCAATAAAATAAAGCATCTCCTTAAAATGAGTAGACAACCATGGGAATAAGACAGGGTGTTCCCTCTCACCACTGCTCTTCAACATAGAACTAGAAGTACTAGCTCAAGAAATAAGACAGGAGAAAGAAATAAAAAGGGATTCAAATTAGAAAGGAAGAAGTGAAGATAGCCCTATTTGCAAATGACATGATCCTGTACATAAGTCACCCAAATGTCTCCATCTTAAAACTTATAAATGTGATTAATTCCTTCAGTAAAGTGGCAGGATACAAAAATCAATGCACAAAAATCAGCAGCTATTCTACATGCAAATGACAAATATACAGAGAATGCAAACAGTGAGGCTGCCCCATTTTCAATAGCAACAAAAAAATTAAATGCCTTGGAATAACACTAACCAAGGATGTGAAAGACCTATATAATGATGTGAAAAAACTCAAGAAAAAAAATTGAGGAGAACTTGGGAAGGGGGAAAGACTTTCCATGCTGCTGAATAGGTATAATTAATATTGTGAAAATGGCAGTTCTACCAAAAACAATATACAGATTCAACACAACACCAATAAAAATAACAGCATCTATCTTCACAGAGAATGAAAAAATGATCTCAAACTTCATACAGAATGGCAGCAGGCCTCTAATATCCAAACATATCTTCAGCACAAAAAACACCTCTGGAGGTATCAGTATACCTGATCTAAAGCTATATTACAAAGCCATAGTAATAAAAACAGCATGGTACTAGAATAAAAACAGTAACAGACAAATGGAACAGAATTATAGATGGAGACCTTAGATCAAGTAACTATAGCTGTTGATGTTTGACAAAGGTGCTAATAATGTAGACTGGAGAAGATAAAGAATCTTCAACAAATGGTATTGGACAAATTGGATGAACATATGTGGTAAAATGAAACTAGACCTGCTCATTTCTCCATGCACACAAATCAAGTCCAAATTGATTAAAGACCTCAATATAAGACCATAAACTCTTCAACTACTTGAGGAAAACATAGGAGGCATGCTCCACAATATAGGACTGGGAAAAGACTTCCTGAACAAAACCCCAGTAGCCCAGGATATTAAACAAGCATTCAACCAATGAGATTTCATGAAGCTCAAAAGCTTTTTCACAGACTAACATACTATAAACACACCCAATAGATTATCCACTGGATGGGATAAAATCATTGCCAGCTATACCACAGACAGAAGCCTAATATCTAGAAACAACAAAGAATTCAAAAACTGAACAATAAAAAAAAGAAAAAACAAAACAAAACAAAACAAAACAAAACAAAACAGTCTTCTGCGTAAGGTGGCAGCATGTAAACCATGGCAAACAAGCCTAGCGAGGAATTTAAGTAAAACTGCAGCAAAATACACTCTTTTTCTGAAAAGTGAAGGTGTATAGGTTTTTATTACCTATAGCAAAGAAGCAGGAGAGACCAATATCCAACAGAAAGGAGGAAAATGGCCCTCATGCTGCTGTGCTTGGGGCCCCAATCCACATGATTTCACAATCTGCGCACCTACCTGGAACTGCTTGCCCAGTGCCAAGCTGCAGGAGAAGAAACCAAACAAGGGGATTTTCCAACCTCATCAGCGTCCTTGCAAAGTCAAGAAATCTCAAGGGGAGATAGCAGAGGTTAGCTACAGAGCTGCTGAAAGTGATACAGGTGGGACCAGCTCAGCATTTCCAGTACAACTCCAAGCTTCCTGCACTCTCCCATTCCCCAAAAGCATCAGAACTTGAACCTCCAGAGAGTGCATTCAGCCCCCAGTGGCAGGGCATCTAGCACAGCTGATCAGAACACCAGGTCCATAGCACAACATGAAGGGATTGAAGAAGGCACTTAGCATTGGTGAGATTGGTAACCACCCCAAAAGGTAATGAGGCTGACTGACAAAAAAGCAGGTACATAGGCACTGGAAATGCTAATCTCTCTTTCCCTGTCAGGGCAGATTATGGGTTACATAGTTTTGGCTGGCTTTACTATTCTCAATTAAGCTATATTTGGGGCCTGATTACTGTTGTCTTTGATGCTTTCAGATGTATAGGGTCTTTGTCTTTAGCTTCTGTCATTATGGGGGCAAGGTCTGATTCAGATCCAGGCTGACCTGGAACACAATTCAGAACAGAAATCTCTACCTCCCAGCTGACAAGATTAAGGGTGTAGATCATCACCCTTAGGGACTTTGGATTTATAAGGTCATCTGTTTGTTTTAGTCCTCACCATTGCATCCTCCATGCTGGTTTTCACTGAATGTGTATAGTTCTCAGGATGGCTACCACCAAGAAAACAAATGACAATAAGTATTGGTGTGGATGTGGAAAAAGAGGAATACTTCTATACTGTTGGTGGGAATGTAATCTGGCACAGCCATTGTGGAAAGCAGTGTGGAGGTTCTTGAGACAGCTCAAAATAGACTTACCATATGATCCAGCTATAGCACTCGTAGGCATATATCCAAAGGACTCTTCTCACTACCTTAGAGATACTTGCACAATGATGTTTATTGCTGCTCAATTCACAATAGTTAGGAAATGGAAACAGCCTAGATGTCCCTGTATAGATGAATGGATAATAAAGATTTGGTACATTTTACACAATAGAGTTCTATTCAGCAGTAAAGAAAAATGAAATTATAAGGGCTGGAGCAATGGCGTAGTGGTTAAGGTGCTTGCCTACAAAGCCAATGGACCCAGGTTTGATTCCCCAGGACCCACGTAAGCCTGATGCACAAGGAGGTGCACACATTTGGAGTTCATTTGCAGTGGCTAGAGGCCCTGGCATGCCCATTCTCTCTATCTCTCCTTCTCTCCCCTGTCTATTTCTTTCTCTCTCAAATAAAGAAAAAATAAAATAAATAAATAAATAATGAAATTATGAAATTTGCAGGGAAATGGATGGATCTGAAAAGGATTTTACTAAGTGAGGTAACCCAGGCCCAGAAAGCCAAACGTTTGCATATTCTCTCTCATATGTTGATTCTAGCTACAATATTTAGACTTATATGTGAACTGGAACCAAAAATTGGTAGCAGAGCCTAGTAATCTAGAAAAAGGCTATACAGGAGGGAGGAGAAGGAAGGACATTAGGGGATGGTATGGTATATATGTAAGTAGAAGAACATATTACAGGGAGTGAAATGGCCTAAATGAGGTCAGGGAAAGAGATTGAGTAAGAGAAGTTTGGGGGGAGGGTCAATCAAAATTCAAGATATTCTGAATAAAACATATGAAAACCTACTTCTATGGATAATGGCACATTAAGAAGCCATAAATTGCTACTAGAAAAATTTCATTGCCAGGTATAGGACACCTTCTAGTGAATTGTTGGCCAAGGAGGTCTCTGTTGCCTACAAAACATTACAAGCTATTGCCAAGGCCTTTGGTTTCCTACTGGTAACAGATGGTAAGAACTTATTGCTGAAGACTTCACATGCATTGTCAGCAATGTCATTGAAAAATCAAGCTGATGCTGGGCTGAAAACCTTCTCCCTGTAGACCAGCCAACTGTAAGCTAAAAAAAAAGCTGCACTGCATCCAGCCCTATGGGAGATAGAAATCATCAGTGGTGAAAACATTTGACACTGGAAGCCTCAAGTTTGACCAGACAGGCCAAAAAAACTGAATGGGTACAAAAGTGGCATGTCTGCTCTGGTAGAAACCAACTGTGCTCTAATTGTACTGCAGGCCCACTCTATGGAAGGGAATACATGCCTGGTACTGAAAACCTAATCAAAAGCCTATGGAAGGGGAGGTCATGAGCCTACGGGTATAAAACCCACTCTTGCTAGCTAAATGCATATGTTATTCTCACCAAACTACCCTACATTTCATCTTCATAATCATATATTAATGCTACTCTCACTTTTAGTTAGAGAAGCTTATCTTTTCAGAAGGCAGTGACCACTGGGTTTACCCAAAAGGTAACATAGTGCTGTGAAGAAAGGACAGAGGAGTGTCCAGCACTGAAATATCTCTATCACACCCTCCAAGACTCAGGGCCCATTGTGGAAGAGGTGGTAGAAGAATGTAAGAGCCAAATGAAGTGTACCATCCCTTACAGTGCAGCTGCCCAGATAGAAATTGGCTTCATTGTCCATGACCTTGCAGTGCCTAGCCATACCTTCACAAGACCCTCATAATAGGAGTAAAAGACGATGACATCAGATTAAAAGAGAGACTAATGGAGAGAGGGAGGGGATATGAGGGAGAGCAGAGTTGTGAAGAGGAAAGAGAGAGGGGAGGGAAATATCATGGTTTATTGTCTGTAAGTATAGAAGTTGCTGATACAAAAGTCTTAAATAAAAAACATCACACATCCCACTCAAAAAGCGGGGCAGAGAGCTGAATAGGGAGTCCTCAGAAGAAGAATTACAAATGGCTAACACACACTTAAGAAAATGTTCAACATTCCTAACCATTAGGGAAATGCAAATTAAAATAACTATGAGATTCCATTTTACCCAGAAAGGAAGCAATCAGTAAAAAATTAAATGAAAACAAATTTTGGCAAGGACATAAAGAAATAGGAACAATCATTCACTGTTGGCGGGAGTGTAAGCTGGTACAGCTGCTATGGAAATTAATATGGAGACTCCTGTCTCTGGATATCTGGCTTATTAGGAGTTGAATGTTCCCTGTGTTTATCTCCTTCAGCCTTGTTCTGGTGTCAGGTTCACCAAGAAAGCTGCACTCTGGCCCATTTCCCCCTTTACTCTATGGTTTCAGCTTGGACCCTGGTGAGGTACGATAGGCTGATCCTCCCTTCAGGTTCAGTGTACATCTGAAAAAGAGAAGCAAATTCTCCAACGGGGAGAAAAGTCAGCATCAGATAGATGGTATGGCCATTGTTGTTTTAGACAGAATGTTATATGTGTAGACCCTCTGATAGCCCACAATTGGTGGGAGCTTGATATTGGAGAGTGGGCTCATTTTTTTGGACATGGTTTTGACTTTTTTTACAGTTCCAACTATGAGTTCCATTCCATTGAGTGGATCTGTTAGCCAAATCAAGAGCAGTTGGTTACCCACAATGACTGTGTGCCACTATTGCACTTGTTTGAGCATCACGTCAGGTTGTTTGCTGCAGAAAGACAATATTAATTCTACCTATCCAGGAGCATGGGAGGTATTTCATCTTCTCAAGTCCTCCTCAATTTCTTTCTTGAGTTTTTTTCTTTATTTATGTTTTCTGGTATGCTACAGGAAATTATGTCAATTTTCCTGAATTTATGGAGACAGGCTTTATGGACTAATATATGATCAATTTTGGATATGGTTCCATGGCATGCTGACAAGAATGTTTATTCTGTAGAATTTGGATACAATGTTTTGTAGTTGTCCATTTAAGTCTTGTTGATCTATGGTGTTGTTGAGCTCTCTTACTTCCCTGTTGAGTTTCTGGTTGGATTATATATCTATTGATGATAGCAGAGTATTGAAGTCCCCAACTATGATGGTATTGGTATTTATTTATTTTTTATTATTGTTTTGTTTTGTCAAGTACATTTTGTTTTATAAACTGTGGTTCACCTGTGATTGGTGCAAATAGATTTATGATTGTGATGTCCTCTTGTTGGATCATTCCTTTGATGAATAAGAAGTTGTATTCTTTGTCCTTTTTGATTACTTATAGTTTGAAGTCTCTCTCTCTCCCTCTCTCTCTCTCTCTCTCTCTCTCTCTCTCCATATATATATACTTGGTTTTTTGAGGTAGGGTTTCACTCTGGTCCAGGCTAACCTGGAATTGATTATGTAGTCTCAGGTTGGCCTTGAACTCATAGTGATCCTCCTACCTCTGCTTCCCAAGTACTGGGATTAGTCATGTGCCACCACACCAGGCGTGAAGTCTAATTTTATCAGATATTAATATAGCCACCCCTTTTTTTCTTATCTGCATTTTTTCAGAATATCATTTTCCATCCTTTCACCTTGAGGAGGAGACTGTATTTAGTGGTGAGGTGGGTTTCTTGAACACTGCAAATTAAAGGGTCAGTTCTCTGATCCACCCTGTTAACTTATGTTTTTTGATGGATGAATTAGACCATTTATATTTAACATTATACCTGTGAGGTTTGATTTAATCCCTGCTATGTTGGGGTGCCTTATGAGGTTTGGTGTTTTCTTGAACTTTTTTTTTTGGGGGGGGGTGGTTCGAGGTAGGGTCTCACTCTGGTTCAGGCTGACCTGGAATTCACTATGTAGTCTCAGAGTGACCTCGAATTCTCAGTGATCCTCCTACCTCTGCCTCCTCAATGCTGGGATTAAAGATGTGTGCCACCACCCCCATCTTTCTTGAACTTTATACTTTTTTGAACCTACACTAGTTTTAGTGATTGTGATCTTCTTGTGAGTTCTTGAGATTGTTTGTTTGAGCCTTTTATGTGTATTATTCCCTGAAGTATTTTCTGTGTATTTGGCTTTGTGTTCTTATAATCACAGAGCTGGATTTTACGTGGAATGCTTTTCTTTCACCATCTATTATGAGGGATATGTTCACTGGGTACAGTAGGTTTGGTTGGAAGCCATAGTTATTTTTAGACCTTGAAGTGTTCCATTCCAGGCCCTTCATTTGATGTTTCATGTCGCTTCTTTTGTTTGGTGGTCTGTCCATCTCAGTGTGGGAATCTTATTTAATTAAGAAGGAAGCATGTGTTTTCCCTTGTAGTGTCTTCAGTAAGTCATTCTGTTTTATGTTTAAATAGAGGAGGATAATGATGGCTTTGTATTCCGGGATGCACATGTTGTGAAGCGTGTAAGTGCACCAGCCACTCTGGGTTGGTGCTTAATATCAAAATTGGGTTTGGAAGTCTGGAATTTCTTTGACCTAGTCTCAGTTGTGTCTTGCCTATGGCTCTAGAACCATGACACTTGTCCAAGTAGTCATTGGGAGTGGGGTGGGGCACTGGGAGATGGTACATAATAATTGTGCATTCAAACCTATATCATAAGCAAAAATGTCAGAATTTTCTGGTCCTCATTACATTTATAATGGACTTTGAGCCAAAATGTACTTTCATATGTCTTATAAAGCCTTCTGAATTTGGCTACTGGAGGTTAGGGAGAATACATGGAAGAAAACACAGAAAAGTTAATCAATGGGTATTATGTGACAGTGAGATAAGAATAAGAAGTTCCTGCATGCAATTGCACTGAAAGGTACCTGTAGATAACTAACACATGTATTAAAACCTTGTACCTAAAAGCATTTTGATTTATTTTATTGAAATCATTGTTCATGTCTTACTGTTTTTTAATAGGTTCATGAATAAACAACTGCGCTATCTTGTTATGAAGTGTTTTTAATCCTGACTTGAAGAAATTCATTTATCCAAGGTAAGATGACATTCTTATTCCTGGGCGAGACTTTAATAGACATTTCAAGTAAGGCTTGATTATAAAACAATCTACAAGCTATTTTCTGTACCTATAGTAAGCCTGTAGCACTCAATTCTGATGCCTGGATCAACCAAATGAGATAGAAGGAGAAAATGGCCTGAAGCTATGAGGTATTGGGAATCACAGGGAACAGAAGCACGAGGAAAATGAATGCTCATCTTCTCAACCTGGACATGGAGGAGAATCTTGTTCTGATTGATTTTTCTCAGGCTTTCTATAAGTAAATCAGTTGATTTTCTCTGAAATATGTTAAATTGCTTTGGAGAACATCATGGAGAAGTCTGATTACTGGTTACTTAAACTCAGACTACTTAAATTGTTTAGCAGATGTGGTTTGCGCCATTCTCAACTAAAAATACCTTTTGGACTCATTCTAAATCAGAGTTCCTCTTTTGCCAAATTGTTTCATTCCACCCTCAGTATTCAATACTCAGTAACTTTATTTTTTTTTTCTTTGCAATTGCTCCCCTCTTTGAATTTGTTTGTTGCTGTTTATAGAGACAGCTTCCCTCTCCATTGAGCCTACCACTGGTGTTACAGGTCCTGGCAAGGTCAGGAGAGGCATGCTCACAGCTGGCTTGCAGCTGCCTTCTTCACAGGATTCAATCTATCTCTCTCTCTCTCTCTCTCTGTCAACAACCCTTATCATCACCACCTCCAGGAAGACATAATAACATGTTTTTCTTGATTTTTTTTTTTTTTTTTTTTTTTTTTTTTTTGCGAGGTAGGGTCTCACTCTGGTCCAGGCTGACCTGGAATTAACTATGTAGTCTCAGGGTGGCCTCGAACTCTCGGCAATACTCCTACCTCTGCCTCCCAAGTGCTGGGATTAAAGGCATGTGCCACCACGCCCGGCTTTTCTTGATTTTTTTAAAAATGCAAAATGATAAGTTGTTTTTGTAACAATTTTTACATGTATAGTTATTTATAGAAATCAAGTAGCATGCCCTATTTGTGAAAATTCTTCACAATACCTCATTAAATATAAATATTTAGCAATAAAAATCTACAAATATAAACAGTTTTGAGATGTCATTGATGACATCTGACACATTAGTTAATTACCCACAAGATAGATAGTTTTCTGTATGTCTGTGCCACTTGACAGTTCCACAGTCTCACGACAGTTGCTGTGAATTTCCCTCATAAGTGCCCTTGGCACAGTATTCAAAAAAACCCTATAATAATTTTCATGATGATTGTGATAACAATTGGTTCATCAGTGTCCCAACTGGAGAACAGATGGTACATCAAAAAGAGACACTTGAACAAAGGTTATTAAAGGCTCTGTGTGCAAAGTTGTGAGTTAATTTGAGGAGCTCCAACAATCAATAGTGCAGGAATAGTGCAGCAGGAAAAACACAGCCACCCTGGGCCTGAGGTGGACGGGGGAGGGTGGGTAGACTGGAGGTCAGCAAAATTCTTATCTGTGTGTATGGGAAAGACAATGAGGAGGACTTTACAGAACATCAAAGTCCTCCTAGAGTTCAGAAGTTTAGTCATTGTAATGCCAGTAGGGATTTAGAACCATTTGTTCTTCCATTCTCTGTTCTACTGGGAATGCCTTTCAGCATTTGAACCCATCTTGAAACTGGAAATGGAGAGTCATGAGTAGTGTCCAGAAAGGAAGAGCAACATTGGATCTTAAAGCAAGAAGAGACTAGCCAATATGCCACCAGATAAAGACCTCCAATGCTTTATTTCATTTAAATTTTACAACAGCTTTTCATCATGTTAACAGTTGAAAAATTGAATCTCAGATTTTGATAAAACCTAGGTGGTAACTTAGATAATTGTGCTAAAGTCATACTCTTACCTAATTCCAATACTGATGCTTCTTACTGAAGTGTGCCCATATAATGAATACTAATTTCAAAAGACATTTTATTTTATGAACAAGTATAGTTTCTCTTCTATTTAGAAGAATCTCAGGAATATTCATCCTAAAATATATATTGCAAGATTTGCATATGATTTTCCTTGTCTTAGCTCATTATTTACAGAAAAAAAATCTTTCTTACCTTAGTTTTCTTGTTTTACCATATTTTCACCTTGTATGCTGAGTTTCAAATATTCTCTAAACCAGTTATATCTCTGCATTTAACATCAGTTCTATTTTAGACCATTAAAGTGAGGATTGTGCCTTCATAATTGAGCTCAAGCAGAAAAATTCTTCTGAACTACAGACAGAGGAATGTAAGGAAAATACAAGTAAAACAAGTCAAGAATCGGGCACAATTAGGAGAAAGGGTTGACAGACTAAATTACTCATGTTAGTTATGCAGAAAGAATATAGTACTTTCCTCTCTATCTCTCAACAATAAAATAAAATAACATAAAAAATTAAATTTAAAAATGTTAAAAAAAATCTCTCTGCCTCTTTCTCTCTCAGTCTCTAAAAAAATGAAATAAACTTAAAAAATAAAATAAAAAGTTGTTTATTTTTTTAAAGTTCGAGAGATTTCTTAGTGGCTAGGGCCCAATATCTTTCTTCTCTCTGCCTCTTCCTCTCTTTCTGTATGTGTCTCTCTCAAAAAATAAAAATAAAATAACAATAAGAATATAAGATGATATTCTGAATATGTTTTATATCACTACTTCATATATCAATTGATCAAGTGACCTTGCTATCTAATTATGTTTTAATGTACAATATACTAATATGGATACAGAATTTTTTGGGAATAACATAAAAAAGTGAAAATAAAAAACAGGGGCTGGAGAGATTGCTTAGTGGTTAAGGCACTTTCCTGTAAAGCATGACAACTCAGGTTCAATTTCCCAGTACCTATTTAAAGCCAGATGCACAAAGTGGCACATGCATCTGGAGTTTGTTTGTAGTAGCATCAGGCCTTGGTATGCCCATTCTCTCTCTCTCTCTAATCTCTGTTTTTCTCTCCACATGCAAATAATAAATAAATAAAACATATTTGCAAATACAGTAAGTAAAAATTTCATAAGGATTGTTGCTCATTGTATCATTTTCTCCCTCATTTCTGGGAAAAAATACCTTCTCAAAAGCTGCTTATTGAACGAAAGGGTCTATTATGGCAGGGCAAGTATGACAGGAGCAGAAATAGAGTCACATAATCACATGAACATGGATGAAGTAGAAAGCACAAAAGCACCCAAATGGGGATGAACTCTAACTGCCCAAAGCCTTCCCCAGAGAGACACTTTCTCCAATACATCCTCCACTTCCTAATGGGTCTACAGAATTCCCAGAAGTACCACCAAGTGGGCCCATTGAGGTTATGGGGCACATTTTATATTCATACAGACTTTTTTAATTTTTATTTTTCAAGGTAGAGTCTCACCTTAGCCCAGGCGGACCTGGAACTCACTCTTTAGTCCCCTTTCCCCAGACAGACTGGTCTCAAATTCATAGCAATCCTCCTACTTCTCCCTCCCAAGGGCTGAGCTTAAAGGCATGAGTCATCGATTAACATCCAAATTACCATATTCATAAAGATTATTGCCCCCTTTAAGAAAATCTGGTTATTTTTTCTTGGAGCACAATACTTATTTTTTTCTTCTGTTTGTTTTTCTATTTTTCAAAAGTATGTGGAATTTGATGGAGTACTGATCACTGTAAAGGAGAGCAAGATAAAAAGTGATGAGAAAGTAAGAAGTATACAGATTAGGAAGCGTGGGAGTGTTAGTTCTATGTTTCAACTCACAACACAAATTAGTTACCTAATTTATATATTATTGAAAATGAATTGTTAAGTTGAATGAGCAGAGCACTTACGTTGCTATTGCTGGAGGCAGCCATAAGTCACATTCTGACAGATTACACGTATTTAATGCAACTATTTATTTTCTTACAAAGGAGAATGAATAATTTCTTTAGTAATTGAGAAATCATGCATTTCCTGAAATCTATGGTATCTTTGTCGGTTAATAAATTTACTAAAATGTCATTTGAACTTACGCATATTTGAAAGTAAATTCAGAGGAAATAAATATAAGAGCTTTCAAACTTCATTTCCAGAGTGACATTGAAAGATAGCTTGCACTTTGCTGTATTAACTTATATATATATATATATTTTTGTAACTCTTGAATGTTTCTCACATTTTAACAAAATTTACCTAGATACAAAAGAGGCTATACACTGTACTAAGGCTAATGTATAGTAACTGCATCTATATTTTTCATGCTTTCTCATCCATCTAGGAGACTAGCAGAGACATATTAAATATGTATTTGTAATTTCATATTGCTTTATACACATTAAGTCTGTATTTTCATTTTATACTTTGAATATTCATACACTTCATATATACATATATATATATATATATATATATATATATATATATATATATATAGAGAGAGAGAGAGAGAGAGAGAGAGAGAGAGAGAGACAGAGACAGAGAGACAGAGACAGAGACAGAGACAGAGAATAAAGACAAGAAATCAAACTTTACTGCACTTAGTCGTGTCTTTCTGGGACTCAATAGTTAATATATTACTAGAAAAGCAAGCATGTAACTTTTGAACAAAATTGAGAAATATAAAATCAAAGGTAAAAATAAATTTACCCATAGTTAGATATGATCATCTAGGCATTATTCAGTGTTCTCTTCTGAATTGGTGGGGAAATAAGGCAATGTATAATACTGGAAATCTTGAGGAAAAATTATCTATTTTTCTCTTCAGTGATCTTCATTATCATAAGACAAATTCCCAACACCCCTTACCTCTGAGAATAAATTACCATTTAGTCTTTAGCATTTAGGCAAGAGGGCAGAATGTTCTTTGGAGTGATATGTTTGGTATAAGAATATTATCTTGAACTATTCTAAGAAATGCATTTTCCCAAATTCTTATTCTCCAAAGAAGTTTTAAAAGTTACACTTTTTTTTTCTCAGAATAATTTACAATCCTTGACTGAGCTTCACTAAAATCCAGTCTTTCACTCATTTTTATGCCTATTAATAGACTGAGCAAATTTCATCCAGTGATTCTGACAATGGATTCACATAACATTTAAAAACCAAGCATGTTCTCTTTTTTCCATTTTTCACCCTTGACATAAAATCTTGTACCATTGTTTTTTTAAAAAAAATTATAGACTTTTAGAAATTATCACTCACGTCTTTATCTCTAAAACTCTAACACTCCTTGAAATAATAACTAAAATCAATTCAGAAATGCATAGAAGTAGCCAGGTATGGTGGCACATGCCTTTAATCCCAGCACTCAGGAGGGAGAGGTAGGAGGATCACTGTGAGTTCAAGGCCACCCTGAGACTACATAGTGAATTCCAGGTCAGCCTAAGCTAGAGTGAGACCCTATCTCAGAAAATCAAACAACAAAAAAAGTTATGAAGTAGTTTTATATGATTATAATGGATAGCAAGATGCATCTTGAACCCAGCAACCTATCAAAAGCTATGGGAAAAAAAAAAAAAAAAAAAAAGTGTTCTTTCCTTCACAGCCCTCAACAGCATGCCAATATGTTAGGCATAACCACAGGGGGAAATCAAAAATAATTCAGTTTAAAGTCTTTATTAATAACTTGCCACTGTGTTAGGATGACAGAATCTAAAATCAGAAGGAATAAGATGAACACCATGACCTAACTGTAGCAGGCTACATGCCCACTCAGACAGGAGGTGCTCCTTGACTACGCCTGGCCAAGTTTCTCCATTTTCTAGTCTAGAGCAATAATGATTAGGAACAGAAACATTATTTTGTCTTCCTATTGTGCATAGAGTTCTGTTTCTATGTGCTCGTCTTCCTGTTCAGCAAACACAATACACAATCTAGAAAATTTCTCTAGCTAATGTATTTGCTATCGTCTTAGAGTTTTGAATTAAAATAAACTAAATACAATTTTCCATGTAATGATGCTTTGGTTTAACTCTACATCAGGCAGTGATTCCAGAATACTATATACCTAGTGATATTATAGCCATGATAGTTGGTATAAGCATGCTCTATGATGTTTGCAGGAAGATAAAACCAACCAATGATGCATCCCTTCATTTAGCACTGCATAACTCTATTAGGAAAATCAACTCATCCAGCCTCTTCTTATTTCACTGTTGATACTTAAGAAGTGACTCATCCGAGTGCTTCTTGGACTTGTGCATTTAATGCTTTGAGATGTAACAGATTCAGCCAAGTTGCTCATTAAATTAAAGTGGCTTCTTTACTTCCTATGCTGGATTGTCATACAGTACTTTTTTAGCAAAGGAATTGTGGTGTTCAGAAATTCTGCTGGGGGTGGTCTGAATTCCACAAAATAAGAATACAGTGATAAAAATGTTAGTCAGGCAGTCTCCTGCTATTGTATAATCAATACTTTATCTGACCAGAAAAATGAAAATAATAGAATGATTTACCCACAACCTTCTAAGTAAAAAAAGGTTAACATAACTAGATCTTATTTATAGTGTATTTCTAAATCTGATCCATTATTTCTGAGATCATGAACAGATTTTTTTTTTTCTTTTTGTATGTTCCATGGTGACTAGGCAGGTCCTTGAGTACTAGCTATAATTTGACTGCAGTGGGCTGACCCATGCTCTAGAAACAGTTAGCAATGATTACAATAAATGGCAGAAGTGGAGAGTCTATGGCCAATGAGCTATGCATGCTCACTTACCTCAGATGCTCATTGGTTGTATTTAACCTATTTCTCATCTTGGTGTAATAAAGTTGGGAATTCTTACTTTTTCCTGGGTGTGTTTTATCTTTGATGTTCTATATTTATTTAAATTATCAAGTTAAAATTGGTTATATGAATCATGTTCAATGTGATTTTTTTTTTTTTTTTTTTTTTTTTTTTTTTTTTTTTTGGAGGGAGAAAGAGTGGGAGAGGGAGACAGAGAATGGGCACGCCAGCAGTCTCTCAGCTGCTGCGAACAAAATACAGATGTGTGCGCCCCCTTGTGGGCAAGTGCGGCATTGCACACTTGCGTCACTTTGCATCTGGCTAAACGTGGGACCTGGAGATTGGAACCTGTGTTCTTAGGCTGAGGAGGCAGGTGCCTTAACCACTAAGCCATTTCTCCAGCCCATCAATGTGATATTTTTAAAACATATATACAGTGTGGAATGTTTAATTAATATGTGTTACCATATGCATATCTATCTGGAGAGAAACTCCTCTCACAAATCTTTGAGAATGTAGTTAATTGTTATTACCTACAGTCACAGTGGTGTACAATGTCCCTCAGCTTTATTCCTCTGTCCCTCTGGAATGTTTTTTCTCTGCTATGAGCACACTTACCTGCTTCTCTGTCAGATTGAGCAGGTTATCCCTGATGGAGGCAGTACATATGTGTGCAGAGTGTCTCCAACTATGTCTGTTCTCCTCCTAAACTCAACAGATTTCTTTTCTCATGATTCTATAATTTGCATACCCTTGACTTCTCTTTTCTTTTCCTTCTCTCTTCCTATAACTCTAATGCTACCTAAGTCCTAGATAAAGTGGATGTTAATGACTTATTTTTTTCCTTCTGAATGGTGAAAGATTTGTATCTTTTAACCTCAAGAGTGCAAGAACACCAGAAAGCAGGCAACAATCTTCCCATAAATGGAAGACAAAGTTAAATAATTATTTCATTAATTACAGGGTTAAATATATCACACTTGCATTATTCCATGTTCATAAGACAGCTTAGGTGGTATTTGAATAAAATTCAGTTAAGGAAAAATGTTAAGGATGTTTAGGAACATTTTCTTATAGTTTGGGAAAGAATTCCCCAGAAGTCCATAAGTTACAGGCTTGTTCTGTAACCCTTGGCACTATCTGAAAGTAGAGGAGATACTTGCAGAAATGTCACTGAGGGCTTGCTCTTGAGGTGAACATTCGGACCTCGGCCCCTTCTCATCTCTCCTTTTCTGCATTCTACCTGCCAGGAGGTGAACAAGTTCCCTCTGCCATGCACCCCCACCATGGTACTGCCTTACCACAGTCTCCAAAGGACTGAGACCAAATGGTCATATATTGAAATATCTGGAAAGGTGAAGCAAAATAAACCTTTTCTTCTCTTTAGTTGATATTCTTAATTATTTTGTGAGAGCAATGGCAAATTTACTAACTCATGATTCATTAATTTGAAACAGTATTTTGTTCAGCATTGTTTCCACCACAATACAATTATGTACTTCTGTGTTTGTGTAGATATGCATGCAGTAATGCTAAAATAAGAAATATTAGGAATATATTAGGGTTTTAATCAGGCTGAAATGTCATTTCTACTGGGCTAAATGGTTTTTATATATTGAGAGAGAAACAGAGAGAGGGGGGAGGGAGAGATAATGCCTTAGGAAAAGAGGCAAGAGGTATGGAACAATGAGAGTGTCTTGAAAAGTTAATTTAATTTATTCCTGGGCCTATGTTTGCTTCTGAGTAGCTTAGACCACTGCTTGCTCAGATCATTGTTGGCCACTTTCTCCCAGTAGCTCATGTAGCAATAGACAGGCTAATTGCCTGGGGTCTGCTCTCTTCCAGATTCCAGCCAGGTTTCTTGATGTTCTGTTCTAGCAGCATATGATGTCTTCAGCAATAGGGTCTTACCTTTCACTTCAGGTGGAGGGTTGTGTGTGTGTGTGTGGGGGGGTAATCAAGTGCTTTGACAGAAGCCTGTCTTGTTTTGGGGACCTCATAGGTCTCTGATCAGCAGCACCGTGTGGGTAGCAATTGCTTTCAAAAGACCTTTCTTTTACAAAGTCTTTCCAAATTACTGAATCAAATGCTCATGAACACATGGATTTCTGAAGCACATAAAAAAAAAAAAAAAAAAAAAAAAAGCAGGGCTTTAAAATTTGAAGGTGGCAAGAAAGGGTGCTGCAGCAGATTCTATGCCCCACTCCTCAGTGCTTCTGATTTTAAAATTAGAAGTGATTCACCACACCTGAATTACCTGAAGTACTTTGGCTCTGATAAGTAATTCCAATAGATCAACTCTTGAGACAATCTCCCAGCCTTAAAATCAGACTCACTGAAATATCTGTTCTCATCAAAATATTATTTTGGAAGTTAAGTATGTTGTCCTATGAAGATCTGTGATGCTTTAAGATGAGAACCACATGAGATTTGTTACATCACATGCATAATGTAAGTTTGACTCACTTCTCAAGGATTCTTATTTTTAAAAAATATTTTATTTTTATTTATTTATTTATTAGAGATAGAGAGAGGGACAGAGAGAGAGGAGAGAGAGAGAGAGAGAGAGAGAGAATGGGCACGCCAGGGTCTTCAGCCACTGGAAACGAACTCCAGACACATGTGCCACCATGTGCATCTGGCTTACATGGGACCTGGAGAATCACACTGGGGCCCTTAGGCTTAACTGCTAAGCCATCTCTCCAGCCCAAGCCTTCTTATTTTTATGAAGACTTACAGTTCAAATACAAATTCAAGAGATTCCTCATTATGCTTGTATCACTCTAAAGGGAAATGGTAGAAATAATAGTTACTGTAGTGTTATGCTAGCAAAGAAAATGAATTAGCTTAGGTCAAAGGATATAAAAGCAGAAGAGTAAGAAGATATTTATTGAGTCATTAGAAAAAGGAGGAGAGGCTCCAAAAAAAAACAAAAGCAGTAGAAAGAATTGGAGTCCATAACCATTGTTTATCTTAGGGCTCAGTTGATAATGGAGATCATTAAAGAAGCAAATTGATATTTCTTTTTTAAAAAACAACCACACCATTTAATTATTTAGTAATCATTTCTTAGAGCTTTTTTGTGAATCTGTGCACATTAGAACTAGTCATGTCTTTGTGGACTCCCCCTTTTTAATGTTTATTATTATTATTATCATGTTTCATATGGACACATGATCTGTTGGTACCCTCTTCTCCCTCCTCCCTGTCCCCATTCTGTTGGGAATGCTCCTCAGTGGTGTTGCAGGTATTCCCCATGGGGCTGTGGCTTGTGTGTCATGGGAGCAGCAGTTTTAAAAAAATATTTAATATTTTATTTATTTATTCACTTATTTATTTATTTATCTGAGAGAGAGGAAAAAGCAGAGAGAAAGAGAGAATGGGTATGCCAGGGCCTCTAGCCACTGCAAGTGAATGCAGATGCATGTGTCCCCTTGTGCCTCTGGCTTACGTGGGTCTTGGGGAATTGAACCAAGGTCCTTAGGCTTCACAGGCAAACACCTTCACTGCTAAGCCATTTCCCCAGCCCCAGTCAGTTATTTTTGAAGGGAGGGAATGCCTCTGGGCATGATGTCTCAACCTGTGGCTCTTACAATTTTTCCACCCCCTCTTCCACAAAATTCCCTGAGATGTGACGAGTAAGTTTTAGTTCTACTTCAGTGATGAGCTCTTAGGAGCCTCTAGATTTCTGCTTTCATAGTTGTTGAGTATCCTCAGCCTCTGTCATCTATACCCTGGCACTGATTATCAGGTACAGCATGGAAGCAGCACTCTTGCTCATCTCCCCATTCCTGTGTGGTTTCAGCTGTGATTTGGCTGAACTGTAAGGGTAGTTTATCTCCTCTCGTCTCACTACCTTATGAAAAAGAAGAACAGATTTCCCAACAGAGAGTGAAGCCAGCATAGTTTAAATGGGATAAGCACTATTAATTTAGGGATAATTCGATGTATATAACCCATCTTTTAGCCAAAGATGAGTGAGAGCTTGGCAGTACAAAAGATAATCTTTGTCTCTATAGGATTATTATCTGCTTCTGAATTCCAGATGTGGGTTCCTTTATACTGAGTGGATCTCTTAGCCAATCAGCAGGCTATTGGTTTCCCACTGAGGCTGTGTGCCACTATTGCACTGGGATATACATCTGGTCAGAGTGTTTACTTATATTATACTATTATGCCTTGAAAATAGGATTCCTCTATGCCCCACGTTTCTTCTGAGGTCATTTTCTGAACTTGGACAAGTGCAATGCATAGAAAAATTCATTCAAGCCAATTAATAACCATGTAGAGAGGATGAAAGTAAAATAGAATGGATTCCAACATTGTGTTTCATAGCTACAAGATGGATAGTTTATAGGTATTTATACTTATGAAATCATTAAGAAAATACAATAAAAATTGTGGCAGTGAAAAAATATGATGAGATATTTCAAAAGCTGTCAAGCTACAAAGATGTGTGGTCAATTTCCTCAGAAACCACTTCCATAATTAGTCATGCCATCTCCATTATTTCTACTATATGAAAATAACTTTAACTTTTAAAAGTCTGTATTTACATCTTGGTCATTCATAGGGTCAGAGCCTAATCATCATGATCAGAACCTCAGTACTTGAATATAAATTCTTTAATAATAAGTATTAGCACCAGACATACTTTTGTTCCAGGAAATAATCTTTTTCTAATGCAAGAAATATGACAAGATCAACTATTTCCTAGAGACCCAAGATCTAAGACTTATTGCTACAGAAGTAAACAAAGTGGCACAAAGGAAATTTCAAAGCAGTGAAAACAAGTGTGAATATGACAATATATTTCTATCACTACATGAGTTATTAACATAGTCTAAAACTTTTGCACTTGGTGAGTATTTTACTCTATATGTATTGTCAAATCAATATCCAGATTTAATGCAATGCCAATATAAATACTAGGATCATTCTTCACAGAAATTGAAAAAAAATGATTTCAATATTCAAATGGAATGGCAGCATGCCTTAGGTACCCAAACATATCCTCAGGGAAAAAAAACCCTCTGGAAGTATCACCATACCTAATGAAAAGCTATATTACAAAGCCATAGTGACAAAAACAGCATGATAATAAATAAAAACAAAAACATAGACCAATGGAACAGAATTGAAGACTGAGACCTTAGGTCAGCTGCTTGATTTTTGACAAAGGTGCCAATAATGTAGACTGGAAAAAAAGACACCATCTTCAACAAATGGTGTTGGACAAATTGGATGACCATATGTAGAAAAATGAAATTAGACCCACTCATTATGCCATACACAAAAATCAAGTCCAAATGTATTAAAAACCTTAATATACCAACTGCTCTTGATTTGGCTAATAAATCTACTCAGTGGAAAGGAACTCATTGCTGGACCTGGGAAATAAGTCAAAACCATGTACAAAAAATGAGCCTAGGACTGGAGAAATGGCTTAGTGGTTAAGTTGCCTGCCTGCTAAGCCTAAGAACTCTGGTTCCAATCTCCAGTGGTTCCAATCTCCAGGTCCCACGTTTAGCCAGATGCAAAGTGACGCAAGGGCGCAATGCCGCACTTGCCCACAAGGGGGCACACACATCTGGATTCCGTTCACAGCAGCTGAGGGACTGCTGGCGCGTCCATCTCTATCTGTCTCCCTCTCCCTCTCTCTCTGTCTGTCTGTCTCTCTCTCTGTGTCTCTCTCCAAAAATTATATATATATATATATATATATATATATATATATATATATATATATATATATATTTTTTTTTTTAATGAGCCTGGTCTCCAAGAACAAGCTCCCACCAAATGTGGGTGAGAAGAGGGCCTACAAATATTAAATTCTCTCTAAAATAACTATGGCCATTCCATCTATCTAGTACTAACTTCTCTCTCCTTTGGAGAATTTGCTTATCCTTTTTAGATGGACAATGAACCTCAAGGGAGGATCAGCTTATCATACCTCACCAGGGCCCCAGATGAAACCATAGAATAATGCGGGGAAAGGGCAAGAGTACAGCTTTCTTGGTGAACACAACACCAGAAAAAGGCTGAAGGAGATAAACACAGAGAACATCCAACTCCTATTAAGCCAGATATCCAGAGACACAGAGGCTCCCAAAGCCTTACCACTGAAGTAGAACTAAAATGATCCCAACATGGTTCAGGGAAATTCGTGGAAGAGGGGGCAGAAAGATTGTTAGAGCCACAAGTTGGGTCATTATGCACAGAGACTCGGCCTCTCTCCCATAACTCTTGACTACCCCCACAATGCATGACCCACGTTCCCCAATGAGGAGGGTCCCTTTGGAGGGGGGAGGACAGGAAGGAGGATAATGGAGTCACCAATATGAATGTAAAATTAGAATAATATAAACAAATAAATAAATAAATTAAATCCTCAATATAAAACTTGACACTCTTCAACTACTAGAACTAAAAATAGGAGGCATGCTGCATGATATAGGACTGGGAAAAGACTTCCTGAACAAAGCCCCAGTAGCCCAGGAAGTTAAACAATTACTCAACCAATGGGATTTCATGAAGCTAAGAAGCTTTTGCACAGACAAATATATCATAAACAGAGCCAATTGATTACCCACTGAATGAGAGGGAAATCTTTGCCAGTTATACCACTGACAGAAGGCTAATATCTGGAATCTACAAAGAACTTAAAAAACTAAACAATAAAAAAATCAAACAACCCACTCCAAAAGTGGGGCAGAGAACTAAATAGGGAGTTCTCAGAGAAAGAATTAAAATGGCTAACACACACTTAAGAAAATGTTCAACATCCCTAACCATCAGGGAAATGCAAAATACAACAACTATGAGATTCCACCTTACCCCAGTAAGGATAGCAAACATTGAAAAATCAAATGAAAAAAAAAAAAAATGCTGGCAAAGACGTGGAGAAATAGGAACACTCTTTGTCTGTTGGTGGGAATGTAAGCTGGTGCAACCATGATGGAAATCAATATGGAGACTCCCAAAAAGAATGAATGTAGAGCTACCAACAGACCCTGTTATTCCCTTACTAGGCTTTTACCCTAAAAGTTCCACATCTCAGATCAGAGATATTTGCTCAACCATGTTTAGAGCTGCTCAATTCATAATAGCTAAAACCTGTAATCAACCCAGGTGCCCATCATTGGCTGGATGGATAACCGAGATGTGGTATATCTACACGATGGAATTCTACTCAGCACTAAGAAAACATGACACAGTGAAATTCATAGAGAAATGGTTGAATTTGGAATTGATCATTCTAAGTGAACTCACACAATGACAGAAAGACAATCATCTCATGGTATTACTCATCTGTGGTTCCTAACCTGGATCAGCCCAAGTTGCTGACATACCTGAATAGCATCTCAAGGCTTGGACAATAGGGAGGGTAAGGTTTGGGAGAAAGGGAAGAGTGGTAGGGGCACAAAACTGAACCAAAATTGAACTGATACCATAGAATCCTGATTCCTGGAAGTTAGACTTTAGGGGGATTGTCTAGAACAATACTTCTTTATTTTTGGGGGGGGTTTCATATTTCAGTTTTTCAAAATAGGGTCTCACTCTATCCCAGGCTGACATGGAATTCACTATATAATCTCAGGGTGGCCTCAAATTCATGGTGATCCTCCTACCTTTGCTTCCTGGATGCTGGGATTAAAGGTGTGTGCCACCACGCCTGGCTAGAACAATACTTCTAACAGGTAACTTCTGCAAAGTAGGGGCAAAGAGATACAGTTTTGGGGCACCCCATTTTTGTAACCTTTTTCATTTAGAAAGACTTGATATTTCTTTGTAAAGTCATTATAGACTTTTTGAAGATGACTTTCAACCAGGGAAGATCTTGATAAATTGTCCTGTCATTGAACAAAGATGATGAATATAATTTACTTACAAATATTTAATTCCAGGCCTGTCCATACAAATACCTTCAAAATTTTTATTTTCTGCTTGGACGTGCCTCCAATTTTTCAGTCATATCATTCAATATTTCACACTACTCACTTTCCCATCACCCATTTCCTATTTCTGGTAGCCATTATTACTTCAGATACAGACTGTCTAACATGTGTTCACCATTATCTTCTCACCATCACCAGACTTTCTGTCTTCCTACACCTACTTCTGTGATTCATTGCCATTCTAAGTCACTCACATACAAAACCTTAGTCACATTTCCCCCTTGTGGCTCATATGAATAGTACATTATCACAATGCAATTATTGCATGGGTTTTTATTCCTCTTTACATTTTCACTACCAACATAAGTATGATGAAAGGCATTACTAAGCTACTATTATAGTTTTCCTATATCTATAGGTTTATGCTATTGGTACTTGTCTGACTCCCTCACATTCATATTAGATAAGGTAGAGAATCCCTGGGGTTGGATTACAGAATTTCTATTGCTATAAAAATCCCTTATGCACAATGCTGTAAATTGGGCATGGTGATGCATGCTTGAAATTGCAGTAGTAAGAATTTTGAACCAAGAGGATTAGGAGTTCAAGGCCAACCTGGGTTATAAGAGACCTTAGCTCAGAAAATAAAAATGTTGTAGTGTACATCTTATCAAATACACTAAATCACCTCTAAGTTACTTATACTTAATAGAGTGAAAATACTATAAAGTGGATATATTACAATGTTTAAGAAATAATGGGCAGAAAATAAGTTCTTACATGTGATGTACATACAACATATTTTCACATATTTTAATCTGACTTTGGTTGACTTTCTTGAGGCAGAAACCATATTTAAAAGTAGACTGACTGATAAGACTAACAAATAAGTAACTAAAATACACTGTTGTCAACAAATTACTATTTTGACAAGTTACCTACATTGCCCAGAATCTCAACCTACAAAATATAATATTGCATTCTTTGATAGATGCAGTATTCATTCTGTATAACATTTTCAACCAAAACCAGTAATTAAACCCAAATTCTTCAAGACTGGTTTGTGTTAGTGTATGTCTATGGATATATGCAATTTCTTTTGCTAAGTTGTCCATCAAACTATCCAGATTTATTAAATGTTATTCATATCTTTCTTATATTCTAAAGATCATGGCGACTATTTCTTTCAATTAATTAATTTGAAAGTGTGTGTGGTGTGTGTGTGTGTGTGTGTGTGTGTAGTGTGTGTGTGTGTGTGTGTATGTGTGTATTGGTACTACTGAGTCTCTTGTTTCTGCAAATGAATGTCCATCTTCCTTTATGTGGGTGGCTGGAAATGGAACCCAGGCTAGTGGGCTTTGTAAGCCAGTGCCCTGAACTACTGAGCCATCTACCCAGCCCCCACAATGAATGTTTCATCTTCAAAATTTCCATTTTTATTGAACTTTCCCCTTTTCATTTTTGAATATGGGAACTCAGGTAGGAAGCATTTTGTTCATATTT
The DNA here is from genome assembly GCA_036365145.1 of Orientallactaga sibirica. NCBI lineage: Eukaryota > Metazoa > Chordata > Mammalia > Rodentia > Dipodidae > Orientallactaga > Orientallactaga sibirica. The sequence continues at coordinate 4,238,442 of JAEOAD010000041.1, forward strand.
GCATGTATTATCTCATCATTACAATTACCAATGTAAGATGGGAAGAACACTTCATTTTCCACTGATTTTCATGACCATTTTGTAGAATGTTTAGACATGGCAGAAACTCTATTTTATTATTTTAATTTTCTGTTTCCACTTCTAGGGCTGTTGTTATTAATGATTATGACTGTTCTGTGAGATAAATTTGAAAGTATGAAATGTCTAATCACTGTTAAAGATTAAGATGAGAATTTGGGTATTAGTAAGATGATATTAAGTCAGAGACTCATGGCTGCCTGAATTCTAAAGCATTAGTCACAGCTCTGTTCCTAAGAGATGTTTAGTATTAGACACAAACAACTCATGAGGTCTCACCTGGAGTGCAGCCATAATCTAATCTTTAGTCTTGCTTTCTCTTGTCCCAATTTATTACATATGGAGACATTTGTATTAATAAAAAGTTAAAGTGAAATCAGGATTCAGAATATAGAATTTTTAGAATCCATGATTCAGTTTTACACATTATATTATGTTACCATTGAAATATTCCTGAGAAGTGACCTGGCTGGAATCTGGAAGAGAGCAAGTCACAGATAATTAGAGCATCTAGTGCTGGAAAGCACTACATGAGTACTGGGGGATAGTGACCCACAACAGTGTGAGCAAGAAGGTGTCTAAGCTACTCAGAAGCAACCAGCCTGACAAGAAGTACACACCAGTGCAATGGTGGCACAAAACCTTGGTGGGTAACCAATGGCTTTTTGATTGGCTAAGATATCCATTCAGTCAAAAGGAACCCATATCTGGAACTGGGAATCAGGTCTGAATCCTATGGAGACAAAGATTATGCTCTCCAATGTCAAGATCCCACAAGTCTGGCTAAAATAGGACATACATCCATCAAATTGTCCCTAAATTAATAACGTTTATCCAATTTAACATATGCTGACTTCACTCTCCACTTGAGAAACTGTTTTCCTTTTACTGAAGGTAGTGAGCCTAAAGGAGATAAACCACCATAACATGTCAGTCAAAGCCCAGGTAAAACCACAGAGGAAGTAGGGCGATGAGCAAGAGTGCTGCTTGCATGGTGAGCCTGACAATCAGTATCAGGATGAAGGAGACAGACCCTGAGGATACTGACCATATACCAGAGCAGAAATCCAGAGGCTCCTGAGAGATCATCACTGAAATAGAATTAAATCATACCCACAAGGCTTGGAGAGTTTTGCGGAAGAGAGAGTGGAAAGATTGTAGAGCCATAGGTTGAGATGTCATGCCCAGAGGCATTGTCTCCCTGAAATAACTGACTGCTGCCCACACAAGGCATAACCCACAACTTCATGGGACATACTAGCAAGCCCACTGAGGAAATCCTGCTCTGGAATGGGGGCAGGGAGGAGAGAAAAGATGTTACCAACACTTGATATATCTATACATAGTTTGTTATCAATTAAAAAAAAATATCTAACAACAACAAAAAAAGGAAAGAATTATTCTCAGAGCCAGGCTGGTGGTGCATATGTTTAATTCCAGCACTCAGGAGGCAGTGGTGGGAGCTTTGCCATGAGTTCAAGGCCATCCTGAGACTACATAGTGAATTCCATGTCAGCCTGGGCTAGAGAGAGAACCTTCCCGAACCCCTCCCCCCAAAATATATTATACCTATAAATATATTATTCCAGAGACAATAGTGTAAAGTAAGAAATAACAGCACAATATATGCTCTAAAATTGTTATTCAGATTAGAAATCAATACTGGGAAAAATAGAGTAAAGAGGACTAAGGAGGGAAATAGATACTCTTAAGGGAGAAAAATGGAATCCTTATAATGCAAAACATATATATATATATATATATATTCCAAAACTTAACAAGTCATTTATTACTTATTATTAAAGTGGGTAGGAGTCTATAAATGTTGCTTTGTGTTCAAAAATGTACAATATATTTTAGAATTTACATTTATAAGCAAAATATAATTTGTGTGAATCTGTAATGTTGGCAAAGTTATTATTATTGTTATTTATAATTTTACTATTACCATTATTATTTTTGTGCTGGGGATTGAGTTATGGTTCTTGTACATTAAGCACTATATCAATGAGCCACAAACTCAACATGTAGATTATTATTTTTATGAATAAATAAGATGCACTATTATATGTATTGATAGTACATGTACTATTTTGATGTTGCATGCACTTATTATATTGTACTTTTGAAAACAATAGAGGAGAAAGGAGCTAAATATGCATTAATATGTAGTCTGTACAGTTCTTCATATATAGCAACAATATTCTCAGTATTGCAATTTCATTTCCTTATTTTTAAACTATGATATCTCATTTTTAACATATTCTAGTTGTAGGACAGCTGTAGGCATTAACTAGGGAAACAGATTTTGTAATTGGTTTCAGTTAGAAATCACAGGGATTATTTTGTCCAGTTGATGTGGTTAAGGAAGAACATTAGTATGGTATTAGGGAGTCTCTAGAGGAACACAACCAGTAGAATGAATATTTTAAAATGAGGGATTTATTGGATTAGCTCACAAGATACAGGCTGTGCAATTCAACAACAGCTGTCCAGAGACCAAAGAGTCAGACAATCCAGCAACTGCTCAGTACACCAGGCTAGATGCCAGCCATAGTTGTAGAATCTGGAGCCTGGGTGTCTACAAGATTAGACTCAAGCTGGGAAATTCTAGAGCCAAGCAACCAGTTGATCCATGAGGCTGGAAGCATACCAGAATCATAGTAAAAAGCCATGCATTCAGTCCAACTTTAAAAGTCCTCACAGTTTTTAACCATCCCAATGATGCTTGAACATGCCCATGTTCAAACATCCTCATAGTCCAAAGTCTTTTAACTGAATCATAATACCCAAAACAAACAAACAAACAAAAAAACATAATGGCACAAAGTAAACATTCACACTAGATAGCACTGAGCATAGCAATGACATATTCAACCAGTACAAGATTTAAAACAGACACAGCAAACATCAAACTTTACAGCTCTAAGTCCAGCAACACTGGACAGTGAAAAGTTTTAAATTCCAATAATTCTAACGAGTACAGAGTTTATGAATTTCCAATTCTGTCCCTTCAGCTCGGCTACTCAAAGTCCCAGAAAACTTCAGCAGGTACTGGCAGCTCTCCTTGGCAGCCATCCCATATTCCTGGCATCTCCATTGGATCTACATTGCAAACCACAGTTCATTCACATGGCTCCATCTGGTCTCCATACAGGTAACCCAACAAGCCTGCTTCTCATTGCCCATGGCCATTTCCAAAGAACAAAAATGTGTTGCAAATTCAATGGCCCTCTTTTTCCTGCATTTGTTATACTATACTCCATAGTACCGGGTGGGCAGCCAATTTGACAATTCAGTGGGGAGTAAAGCAGACTTTGAAGAAGAAGACACTCTTTCGGCATTCAGACTCCTTCAAAAGAGTCTTACAGGCTGGACAGATGACTTAGTAGTTAAACCCCTCGCCTGAAAAGCCAAAGCACCCAGGTTTGACTTCCTATGACCCACATAAGCCATATGCACAAGGTGGCTCTCCCCCTATCTCTCTCTCTCTTTCTCTTTCTCTCTCTCTCTCTTTCTGTGTGTGTGTGTGTGTCAAAAAATAAGTAAATAAAAATAAAATATATATAAAAAGACTTTGCATTCTTGCTGTTGTCCCATTGCATATCAGCTGGCCCAGTCTCAATTGTTGTAATCTCTGAAACAGTTGCAGCTGAATGGGAAGCTGTTTTGGCCCAAAGTTTTATTGTTTTCTATGCCATATCCCCTTGATCACACTAGCCCATTCTTAGAAAATGCAATCCTGCACAAGTTCTCAGAACATGGGAATAATAATAAGCCTCTCACACAAACTGCTTCTAGTTGTAGGACAGCTGTAGGTATTAACTAGGGAAACAGATTTTGTAATTGGTTTCAGTTGGAAATCACAGGGATTATTTTGTCCAGTTGATGTGGTTAAGGAAGACCAAGGCACAGCTCCTTCTTATCTCCTATACCAAACCTCACAGCCCATAGTTCTTACTGTGTTCAGGTCTTTCACCTCTGCCCAGAATGGTCCATCAAGTTGTACTTAGAGCACTATAAGGCATCTCTTAGACCAAGATTTCAAATTCTTCCACATTTCTGTCACAAATCAGCTCTTAAAGGCCAAAAACCACAGTCAGGTTTCTATCAACAACAACCCCACTTCTCAGTACCAATTTTACTATTCCACATAGCTTTGCATTGCTGTCAGAAAACACCTGACCAAGCTCAATTTGTGGGAGAAAAAGGTTTATTTGGGCTTACAGACTCAAGGGGAAGCTTCATGTTGTCAGGGGGAAATGATAGCATGAATGGAAGGTGGAAATCACCTCCTGGCCAACATTTGGTGGACAACAGCACCAAGCAAGTATGCCAAATACTGGCAACAGAAAGCTGGCTAGAACATCCATAAGCCCATCCCCAATAATATATCACCTCCAGGATGTTCCTATTCCCAAATTGCCACTAGTTAGGAACATAACATTCAGAAGACATAAGTTTATGGGGTCACCTGAATTAAACCAACACATTTGGTGAGAGTTTGAAAATGCTAAGTACAGAGAGATTAGGGTTGGTTTTGGAGCTTTCAAAGGAGAAGGAAAGACAGCAGGCAACTTTGTTGGAATTGTGCTGCTGGAATAAAGGCTGGGTTCATTCTTCTACCCTGCCCAGAATGTTTAAACAAGGTTAAATTTAAAAGTAATTTAATGTGCTTGATAGAAGATATGGAATTGAGAGAAATAAGATTTAAAGTTGGAAAAATTCAAAGAAGTTTAAAATCAATAACAAAGAAACAGGTTTTAGGTTACTGAAGCTGCTCTTTTGAAGAAAGTCTAAGTTTATTGGCACAGAGTCTGTTTGCTGAAGCTGCTTTTGTTAAAGAGATTATCACCATTAAAGATGACTCAACTGCTTTATATTGAAACAATGGAATGGATGGTTGAGGTAATTCTACCCAGGAAAGGCTGAATAAATAGAAATACAAACTCTTTTGAGATGACTGAAAGATAACAGCACTTCAAGAGCATGATTTATTTCCTTAAAGAGGCTGTGTTGCTGCACACCTGAGATTGGTTTGGAAACATGAAAAATACATGGAAGAGGGACATGAAGTGTACAAGGTTCCAGGAGCCACTGCTGAGACATGGCATATGAAACAGGACTTCCTCTATTGGAAGCTGATAAGCACATTGTCTGCAGTTCAATCAGAGCCACTGTTGAGATAAGACATGGGAAACAAGATATTCCTGTTTTAAATGCAGATAAGGCCAATGTATGGACTTGAAGATGGACTATGGTTTGCAGTAGACACAAAAAAGATGTGTTTTGTTTTGTTTTGTTTTGTTTTGTTTTGTTTGAGGTAGGGTTTCACTCTGGTCCAGGCTGACCTGGAATTAACTATGTAGTCTCAGGTGACGGTGATCCTCCTACCTCTGCCTCCCAAGTGCTCTGATTACAGGTGTGTGCCACCACGCCCAGCTCCAAAGATGTTTTAAATATACTAAGACTGGGGCTGGGGAAATGGCTTAGTGGTTTAAGGAATTTGCCTGCAAAGCCAAAGGACCTCAGTTCAATTCCCCAGGACCCATGTAAGCCAGATGCACAAGGGGCACATGTGTCTGGAGTTTGTTTGCAGTGGCTGGAGGCCATGACATGCCCATTCTCTCTCTATCTGAATCTTCTGCCTCTTCCTCTTGGTCTCTCTCAAATAAATATATAAGTAAAATCTTTAAAATTATATAAATATACTAAGACTATGTAAGGACAACTATGGAGTGATAATGGCTCATGTTGGAAGTTTTCACTGGCTACTCAGCTCAGCTAGAGGGACAGAATTGAAAAATCTAGAGAATGTCATCACTGGCTATAGATGTAGGACTTAAATTACAGACATTTGATGTTTACTTGATGGTCATGCATTTTACATTGGTCCAGTCTCTCCTTGTTATGATTTATTACAATGAACATGCTTACTTTGTGCCACTATATGTTGGGAGTGTATAACTTGGTTTGATTTTATAAGTCACAGTTAATAGACAATCTTAATGCTGGTAAATACTATGGGAATGTTTAAAGTTGGATTGAATACAGTTTATAGTATGAGATGATAATGAATCCATTGCAAGAGGGACAGAATTAATAATTTGAGTCTATATCCCCATATAAGTTTTATTAAATCTTGATCTAGCCATCTGGCTATAGGAGGTGTCACTGGGTGTGGTTCCTATGATCCAGCCCTAAGGTGTGTTTGGGTAGATCTGATTTCAAGCCAAAAGATATGCAGAAAGTCTGATATCTGGCTGGGTCCCTGCTGTTTGCTGCTGGTTTGTGTTTGTTGCTTTTTGGTGTTTGCTGGCTGGTGATGGTTCTTCTCTGCTTTGATTTATGGAAGCTCCTTTTTCTGCCAGTAATGGAACGTCCCTTTGGACTTTTAAACTTAAACTTAAAATAAATCCCTTCCTTCCCTACACTGTGCCTGGTTAGTGTGTTCATCCCAGCAATGTGGAGCTAAGGCAGGACTTATTCTAATTTACTTTCCTAGTAGTTTCTTAGTGAAGGTATTTTCATTAGGGAAAAAATAAAATAGCAACCACATGAATTTCCCAAAATTACAAGTAGTGTAAAAAATAGAAACAAATACACTAGCCAGTAATTTTTTTAGCAAATAAAATGAATTACTCTGCAGGTTTTTTTTTTTTTAATTTCTCTTTGTTGTTGTTGTTAAGTTTACAATTTGTTTGGAGACATAATGTGTTGGTACCATCATTTCCCTCCTCCCTGGCCTCATTTCACTGAAAGCACTCCTAAGTGGGATTGCTTGCATTCACCACTGGGTTGTGAGTTATAAGTTGTGAGAGAAACCACCACTCATTGTTGTGGGAGGGGGAAGGGCAATGCCTCTGGATATTCCAACCCACCCTTTGGCTCTTACATGCTTTTCGCCATCTCTTCTGCAACATTTCCTGAGCCTTGTGGGTGTGCTTTAAGTCTACTTTAGTGTCAAGTTCTCAACAACTTCTGGATTTTTGCTTTGGTACATTTTGAGCATCTTCAGAGTCTGTCTCCATCACCCTTGACCAGTTTGTCAGGCTCACCATGGAAACAGGACTGTTGCTTATCTCAAATTTCTCTGTAGTTTCACTTGGGCTCTAGCTGATGTTTGATGGGTGGTTCATCTCCTACCAGGGAGCTAGCTATCTTTTTTTTTTTTTTTTTTTTTTTGGTCTTGTTGATAGATTTTGGTTGTCTTCAGTTCTCACTGCCTTTTGAAAAAGAACAGCTTATCCAACAGAAAACCAGATCAACATAGGTAAAAGGGATATGAATTTTAATTTAGAGAGATTTTGAAGGATGTAGTAAAAGCTTGTCATTGGAGACCATAATCTTGGTCTCCATAGGATTATGACTTGGTTCCCAGTTATACCTATGGATTCCTTTTCACTGAGCAGATCTCTTAGCCAATCACAATGCCATTGGTTACCCACCAAGGCTGGATGCCACCATTCCACAGGTGAGTAAGTCTTTCTCTCAGCATCTCATGTAATACTTTCCAGTACTATACAGGCTAATCATCTGAGAATTGCCTTTCTTCCAGATTCCCACTGGATCTCTATCTGATGTTCTTTGCATGTGGTGTCTTCAGTAATAGGTTTTTGTGTTTTACCTCAGGTGAGTAATCAAGTGCTTTGACATAAGCCTGCTTTATTTGGGGGACCTCATAGGTCTCTCCAACTAACAGCTCAATGTGGGTTGTATAATCAATTTCTAGTACTAGAAATTATAAGCCAGAGCCAAATGTTTGAGGATTAGGCTTCATTTCACCCTCTCTAGGGCCCTTCTTACCAGATGGTCCCCCCATAGTCCTGTTAAGGGTTATATTTTTTTTTTTATTGTACTATCTAGGACAAAGGTTTCTATGACACCAATTTATTTTTGGTGTAGCTTTGTATTTCCCCCAACCCTCTCATTCCCCAACCCCCAAAACTCTTCTATCCCTATTGTCTTTCCTTATGTTGTCTGTCATATATGTGAACAACTAAAGCTGTTCCAGGTTATGAACTACAGATGAGGGAGGACATTTGATGTTTGTCTTTCTGTGCTTGCGTAGGCTTTAAATTTTAATCATATGTTCTTGTAGTGGTCATAATTGACAGAGAAATGTCACTAGCTTAGAATCAATGGGGAGGTATGTTGTGCTTAGTATGCATTTATATTAATCAAAAACTTTCTATACAATCAGTGGTTGTGTGCCTGTGACCAAAATAGATTAAGTCACAGAATGGATGTGGCCACAATTCAAACTGTGTCTAGTGTTGTATTAGTCAGGGTTCTCTAGAGAAACTGAACGGATAGAATGAATTGTATTAAAAGGGAATTTATTGGATTAGTTTACACAATCCAGCAATAGCAGGTTGTAGGTCTGAGAGTCAAGCAACCCAGTAGCTGCTCAGGCCACGAGGCTGGAGGCCTCGGCAGTCCCAATCCGGCACTGAAGACCTGGAGGCTTCCTGGAGAGACGCTGTTCTTCAGTCCACCTTGGTCTTCTGTCCACACTGGAAAGCAGCCACACCAAGCAGCAAGTACCAAGCGGAAAACACCAAGCACCCAATGGCAAGGAGTGAGCAGCACCAGCAGCCAGGTGGGAGAGAGAGAGCCTTTCTTCCAAGAGCTTCTTTTTATCAACCAGCCCCCTCCTCCAAGAGGGGCCACCCACTCTGGGCCACCCACTCTGGGGGAAGGGCTTACCCCTGGGGGAAGGATTATTCCTTTTGTTAATCCTTCCTAGAGGCAACCTCAGAGACACACTTATGAGGAATGTCTGTGGATTCCTAAACAAGTCAAGTTGACACAAATTTAACCATCACAAGTGTTTTCATTACATTCTGAACTTTTTCACTCAGCAGTACTAAACAAAAAAATGGAATACAGATCATTCATTCATTCAAATTGCCCACATTTATGAAGACCCAACTACATGGCTTATATAGTGATATGCTACAAGTAAGATTCCACCTTGACTTACTAGTTAACAATCTAGGGAAATCAAATAAGTATTAATAAGGTTCAATGTATGAATATAATTTGTTTTATAAGAAATCATAAAACTCTTGCTACACCATCAGCAAAGTGGTTAATAGGGATACTGTGGAATCTCATTTTGCCTTAATTTGCATTGCTCTGATGACATACAATATATTAAATTGTCATCTATAATCTTCTTGGTAAAATCTATTAAGGTTTTTGGATTATTTTTAATCAGGTTGTTTATAATCATATTATTGAGTTTTAAGCATGCTTTGTAGATGTAGGTTGACAAATCTATCTTTTATAAGTAATTTCTCCCATTGTCTTGTCATTAATTTTCATAGAACAGAAGGTTTAAGTTTAATGGAGCCTAATTTAATTTTTCAACTATTTCACAGATCATACCTTTGATTTTTATATCTTTATCAAGGTCATCAGCATACACATGGTCAACTAGATTTCTTCTAGTGTCATTGTCTTGTACCTCTGTAGCTTTGTATTACACATTTAGTTTCCTTTTGTGATGGCTGTTAGATCTGTTTCTGTAAGTTTTTTGTTTGTTTGTTTGTTTTGTTTTGTTTTTTGGTTTTTTCAAGGTAGGGTCTCCCTCTGGCCCAGGCTGACCTGGAATTAACTATGTAGTCTCAGGGTGGCCTTGAACTCACGGCAATCCTCCTACCTCTGCCTCCCAAGTGCTGGGATTAAAGGCATGCACCACCATGCCCGGCTCGTTTCTGTAAGTTTTTGTGAAGTATGTTCCACTGGTTTTACTTTTTCTCATGTGTCAGATGTTATAAGGCTATTCTTACGTGAATGTACTCCTGGGCTCTCTATTGTGAGTGTTTCATTCATCTATGTATCTATTACTTCAAAAATTTCTCACTGTCACAATTGTGGCAACTTTACAGTATGGTTTTAAGTTTGGTAGTGTCAGCCCTCCAATGTTCTTCTCTTTTACTATTTTGTTGGTTATTCTGGGTTTTGGTTTCTTTATATAACCCTTAGAATAAGGTAATAAATAACCAGGAAATTATATCTTGGTATTTTATTAAATAAGTATGTCAAATTGGTAGGAACAGATATCAGTATTGAGGCTTTCTATCCTTGAACAAGGATGGCCGATTAAATTATTTCATTCCTTTTTGGTTTAATTAATTTAAAAAAATAATGGAATTCCTGCTATAGGGCTTATTTTAAAGATCTCATCTTTAAAAAAAAAAAAATTTTATTCACTAATTTGCTTCATTTTTTATATTTTCATACATGTATGTAATGTATTTTGATCTTACTCCCCCCAATTACCTTCTCTTATCCTCCTCCCTCTCCCACTAATAACCTTCTTCACCATTAACTCCGATCTTACGTCCCTGCCTTTTTTTAATCCATTGAGTTACATTAGGGTTGCTTTGAAGATAATGGGTGGAAAGTTGTTTACCATGGAATGGGCAATGTACCATGACTGTTCACACTGATGAACCTGACTCTCTTCTCCCAGCAACCATTAGCTACCCTAACAGATGAGACTCAGACATCCTTCCCCCATCAAAGGTGATGTATTGATCAGCTCAGATTTGTTTGGGAAAAACAGATCTATGAGTTCATGAGTATAAACAGCTCATTATATCCAGCTGACAGAATTTTTTGTTGCCCTCTTCCCCATCCTCCTGCTCTTATATTTTTCTGTTCCCTCTTCCATAATGTTCACTGAGCCTTGTAGGGATGGTTTAGATGTCCTGTTTGAGGGTGAGCTCACACTGTTCATTTATTCTCAGCTATGCATCACTGCATTAACCACTGTCCACTGCAGAAAATATGTGGATCCTAGTTACAAATGTATAGAATTGTTTGTGAGCTGGAATCAAAAATTGGTAGCAGACTCTAGTAAGCTAGAAAAGGCTATAAGGGAGGGAGGAGAAGGAAGGACTTAAGGGATGGTATTGTATATATGAAAGCGGAACAGATTACAGGCAGGGGAAAGGCCTAAGTGAAGCCAAAGGAAGAGATTGTGTAAAAGAAGAGCAGGGGGCAGGGTCAATCAAAATTCAAGATATTCTGAATAAGGCTTATGTAAACCTATTTTTTTGAATAATGGCATATCCAGAAGCTATAGATTATGACTAGAAAATTTTCAGTGCCAGGGATGGGATGCCTTCCAGTGAGTTGTTGGCCAGGGAGGTCCATGTTGCCTCCAAAACATTATAGGCTATTGCCAAGGCCCTTGAGTTTCCTTGAGAAACAGATGGTAAGACCCTATTGCTAAAGACTTCACTTGCCTGAGTGACATGGTCACTGAGAAATCAAGCTGGTGCTGAGCAGAAAACTTTCTCCCTGTAGACCAGCTAAATGAAAGCTAGAAAAAGCTATACTGCATACAGCTGTGTGGGAGACAGAAATAATCAGCAATGAAAACAATGACACTGGAAACCTCAAGTTTGTGCACACAGGCCAAATGACCAAATGGGTGCAATAGTGACATGTCTGCTCTGGGGGAAACCAACTGCTCTCTAATTGGACTGAAGGCCTGCTTTATGGGAGGGATTACATGCCTGGTACTGAAAACCTAATCAAATGACTATGACAGGGGAGGTCATGAGCCTTAGGGGTATAAAGCCTGCTCTTATCTGGCTAAATGTATATATTATTCCCACCAAGCTGCCCTGGGGGCACTACACTTAATGTTCATATTCATATATTAATGCTACTCTCACTTCTGGTTAGAGAAGCTTATCTTTTCAGATGGTGATGACAACTGGGATGACCCAAAAGGCACCATTGTGCTGAGAAGGGACAGAGGAGTATCCAGCACTGAAACATCTCTATTACACCCTCAAAAGCTCACAGTCCATTGTTGAACAGGTGGCGGAAAGATTGTAAGAGCCAAAGGAAGGGTACAACTCCTTACAATGCAACTGTCCAGACAGAAATTGGCCTCTATATCCATGACCTTGCAGTGCATAGCAATACCTTCACAAGACCCTCATAATAGGAGGAAAAGATAATGACAGCAAATTAAAAGAGAGACTAATGGAGAGAGGGAGGGTATGTGATGGACAGTGGAGTTCTGAAGGGGCAAGGGGGGAGGGGAGGGAAATATGGTTTATTGTCTGTAAGTATAGAAGTTGTCAATAAAAATGAATAAAGAAAGAAAAAAAAAACTCCAAAAATAATCTGTGATCTCTATTCACAATAGCTAGAAAATGGGATCAGCCACAATGCCTATCAACTGATTAATGGACTACAAAGTTGTGATACAAATTCACTACTGATTTTACATAAACTTTATTTGACTTATTTTTTGGTGGCACTAATATATATAGTATTGCATTTTAAATTTCCAATTCAACTGTTTATTGCTGAAATATAAGAAAGCAATTGGTTTTTACAAATCAACTTTGGGTTCTGAAATGTTCTATAATTGTTATTAGTTCCAGGACTTTTTCTTAGTTCTTTCAGGTTTCTTCATATGATGAACATATCATCTCATAGTTGTATTTCTGCTTTCTTATTATATATAACGTTTCATTTCTTGTGTTATTGTATTAGATAAGACTTCCATTATGATACTGAAAAGGACAATTTTGTTTTTTTCAAATGTAGTCACAAAAGGTTCAAGTTTCTCACCATAGTCTGATGCTACATTTAGGACTGTTTTCGACATGCCTTATCAAGTTGAAATTCACCTCTACTACTAGTTTTCTGAGCACATTTTTGTTTGTTTAATAATAATAGGTGTTGGGTTTTCTTAAAGTTCTTTTCTTTGCCTATTAATATGACAATGGAAATTTACATTTGAGCTGCTGATGTGATGGATTATGTAAATTTATTTTGAATATTGCTTTGGCACTTAAGCTCAATCTTATTATTTTTCTTTTATGTAAGAAAAATATATTTAAATAAATTTTAATGCTTTCATGAAAACAGTTGACCAAAGTCTTTTTAAAAGATTTCAAGAATTGGCAAACACTCATAGAAGGAATTTCAAATCCTTTTGAGCTATTCATGGGTCTTGAACCCCTTTGAGATTCTAATGAAATATCATGCACTTTGAGGAAAAGTAGAGGTTGCATAAATCTACACATTTTTGCATATAATTTGCACTGTGAAAGTAAATATGCTCACTGACCTATGCTGACAGAGCAAGTGAGACAATAGTGTAAGCTGTGAACAGTTAATTAAAAAAATAAAGTAGAATAAGAATAATTATGATTCATATTAAGTTCCTTGAAGTTAAATTGATTCATGACAATTAATGGAAGTGTATAAGAGCAGTTGCCTTTAAAATAAAATTGTATACACATTATGAATTTTCAGGAGTAACTTTTTAGTAGTTGTATATTGTGTTTGTTTTAAAAACATGGCAAAGAGAAGTCATTCCCATGCAATGTTAAGTACAAGTCATATTCCCATGGGAATTCTCATTACTAGGCATTATCACCTTTTTATTTTTTTATTATAATATGATGCTATTCCTGAGATAGACAATTAATAGTTGTTTGCACTAATAATTATTCTAAAAGTCCATTGAAGGGGTGTGTCTCTGTGGTTTTGTTCATGCTGATTTTCCCTAGAATGTTCTGGGAGGGAGATCTTTGCAAATTGATGCTGGGCCTAAGGTCTAGATAACAAAACTTCCCTTGTGAGTTCTTCTAACACTTCAGATAGACGATTTCACTCACTTTCTTGTATTGCCACAGAGCCGAGTCACCTATTAGCTATAAGCCATTTATTTGTGTTCTGTAGTAAATATCTTCTAATAGATTATGAGTTATTTAGGGCAGGAATTGAGTGTTATTGGTTTCCTCAGCCACAGTACAAGTCAAGGAAATAAGTACTAATGTTAGTTTACTGAATCAAAAGTCTTTTTTTTCTCTCTAAATGTAAAGAGGTTACCAGTAATAGCTAATGGTATTACTCCTTTGTACTAAATAACATGGAGCTCTATAGCAGAGAAGTCATATTTATCCTTTGCGCACCACTGCAAACCTAGCATTAGACATGGTGTCTAATATACTGTAGATCATCAATAAGGAATGGCTGAATGAGTTGTAAAAAGCATGGCACATACATAGGAGTATGTTACTGCAAACAAGTGGAGTTTGGGGGATTATTTTACTGTTGTATTGTTAGGGTTTTATTTGATTATGTGTCGATGCTAGATTTATCAAACAAACATTAAAAATACTGCATGTAGCCGGGCATGGTGGCGCACACCTTTAATCCCAGCTCTTGGGAGGCAGAGGTAAGAGGATCGCTGTGAGTTCAAGGCCACCCTGAGACTACATAGTTAATTCCAGGTCAGCCTAGGCCAGAGTGAAACCCTATCTCAAAAAAAAAAAAAAATACTACATGTAAATAAGAGGAGGGCCTTCTTTTCAATCCACAAGGTATTACTCTTACTTATTTACCTAACAGACAGGATGATTGGGAATCAGGAAGATTAGTCTGAAGTCCTTTATATCACAGTTATTATGGGAGAAATAAAATTCATCACAATAAACTGTTGCAAGGGTGACTAATGTGCATAAGACCTTAACCAAACGCACACACCATGCAACTATTATTTTTTCAAAGACAAGAGAGATCTTCTAGAGGAATTAGAACTGAAACTCATTAATGATTGAGGTGGGGAAGAAGTCATGGAACAGCGGCAAAGAGTGGCGTGGGGAAGAGGCTTTCCTTGGAGGCTGGAAAAGAATGAAGCAGAGAATTTCACAAAAAGTAGTAGTTGTAATCACGACTCCAGACTGCTGCCCCTTCGAAGCACAATATATTCAAGTATTTCTTGCTTGAAAATAGAAAGAAAAAGCAAAATCAGTCTTGAGTACCTTTTTTCCCATCTGGCCAATTACGGTCACTTCCTTGCAGTCTTCACTGAACTGTTGCTGCCACGTCAAGGCCTGTCCTTACACCCTGCCTCCTGCATAGAGTTCCTGCAAAGTCTAGTCCAACCAGCTGGAGGTAAAGCTCATTTACCTGCATCTGCACCCTGCTCAGGTAGAATGAAAACTCTCAGATCAGATGTCTGTCTAGACTGGCCTGAATGAGTGGATGGATGACTAAATACAGAGGCTTCTATTTTCGCTTTCCTTATTTTTTGATATCCACAGTGAAGCCGTTTAGATATTCAAAAATGCTAATATTTCTATGTTCTTCACCCAGTTTTTCTTTTTTAAAATTATTTTTACTTATTTCTATGGAAAGAGATAGAATGAAAATGAGAGAGCCAAAGTCTTCTACTACAATAAACTCCAGGGATGTGCCACTTTGAGAATCTGACTTTACAGTGGGTACTTGTGAATTTAACCTGGGCAGTCAGTGCCTTTAGCAAGAGCCTTTAACTGTTGAGTCATCTTCCCATCTCTCACTAAGTTTTTCTACTTTGTGGATGATCAGGGCTAAAATCCAAAGTACATTAAGCCTTTAATACCAGCACTTGGAATGCAGAGGTAGGAAGATCACTATAAATTGAGTTTGAGGTCAGCCTGAGACTACATAGTGAATTCCAGTTAAGCCTGGGCTAGAGCGAGACCCTACCTTGAACACACACACACACATGTATTCTGTAAAGGTTTTCACTTTCCTCTACAGCACCAAGATATAGGTTTGTTGTTTGTTGTTTAATTCCAGAAAGAAAATTTCCATTCCTCCTGTTACTTGTCACTTTCAAAGGTGTTCTTTCCTCTTCTGATCACTCTTACTCCTGTCTTCATTTACATTAATATGTATTTCATTCTGTCCATGTATACACTTGGAAAAAATACTGAGATTTGGTGGCTGGGGAGATAGCTCAATGTTAAAGTCCTTGCTTTGCAAGGACCTGTATCCAATCCCCAAAGGAACAGAAAAAATTTTTTTAAATCCTGGAGTGGCATATGCCCTTATAATTCTAGCACTCAGGAGGCAGAGACAGAAGGATCTCTGTTGACTTTCTAGCTAGTCAGTCTTGTCTAGTTTGTGAGTCGCAAATCAATGAGAGACACTGTCTGAAAATAAAGTGTGTATAGCATTTTGGAGGAACACCACCAGCACTTGTGTTCTGCCCTCCACACATACCTGCATGCACATTTGTACACACATTTACACACACACACACACACACACACACACACACACACATATATATATATTTTAAAGAGGATCTGGGAAAATGGCTGCAAAGTTTGAAGGTACTTGCACTTTTAAGTTTTCTGACCTGAGTTCAGTCCCCAGCACCTACATAATGCTGGGTGCAAAATGGAGCATGTATCTCTAATTCTAATTTGCCTATGGCAATGTGAGGCAAGCCAAGGAAATCTAGAAGCATGGGAGCTAGCTGGAATGGTGTTTGCAGAGGCAAAACAAGAGATATCCAGTCTCAAAGAAAGTAGAGGATCCATATCCCAAGATTACTCTCTGAACTCCATGTGCAGGTGCCAACACACGCATGTGCACACACACACACACACATACACACACACACAATAATAAAATGAGATTTAGAGAAAAAAATAGGTTCATTTATTAGATATTTCCCAAAAGCAATGCTTCCTCAAGGACTTCTACACATGTGGGTTGATTTATTCCATTCTGTGTTTCTTTTATTTTATAGAAGGTAATAATAACAGCTCTTTTGAAATTGCATTTTCCAATTCTATACTGTCTTTGGTGTCTACATTGTCATTGGTGGAAATTTGTTCAATTAAATATCTAGTTTTGTTTGTACTCATTGAAATATATTTGCTGCCATAAAATTAGTTGGATCCACATTTGATTGGATTTTCCATTTTAGTGAAACAATCTATATCCCCTAGCCTCTCTCACATCCCCCAAGTTTGAAAACTGTGAGGATGCACACAATGGATAAATGGATAAATAAAACATGGTATTGATATGTAATAGATTATTATTCAGCCATTAAGAAGAGATCTAAAGTGCACTAAGTAAACAAAACAGACTCAGAAAGAAAAGCACAGAATGTTCTTTATCATAAGTGGAAGTTTCAATATATGGTGGACTTGAATGTGCAATAGTGATTACTAGAGGTAGGTAGGGAAGCTGTATTTAGTCAGTACTCACTATTCATGCATTGAAATTTCATATCAAAGCCCATTGGTAGACAAATTTATACTAATAAAAACCATTGTCAAAGAATGTAAAGAAAGGCTACATAATTTTCATTCTACCCTATCTTTATTTCTCTGTAACTTTTTAGGTTCTCTAACTTTATGAAGTCATGAAATGAGGTTACAACCACCTGAATAATGTTTCTCTTTCTCTCTTTTTTCAGATTTCAAAAGCTTTCAGTTCATTTTCTTATTATAATTATGAACTCATATTAATTGAGAAAAATTATAGGCTTCACTGTGGCATTTCAATATATACATGTTTTACTTTCTAAAATAATTTTTAATTCTTCATCTAATTTAAAAACTATACATTCATCTAGAGCTTTTGGCAATTATACATGAAATAATATTATCCTTACATAAGTTAAACAGTCTAAAATCAGTTCATAAAAGACATCTTAAAATAGGATCCTTTTCTAATGTAATTTTAACAAAATAATGCCCGTCTACTTTGTCTTATACCTGTAACATTTGGCATCATGATTATTAATAGATGATTAATCTCCCCAATATTTATTTAAATTTCAGACTTTGAAAAACTTACTGCCCCTGTGTCTCACTTAATTCCTTGAGGTACAATTTTCATATTATTTAGTACACATTATTTTATCTCTGTCTGTGAAAGGTGCTATAATTGTGAGTATAAGCCTGTGTACACATCTATACACATGTGTATGTATACAACCTACATTACTACAGTTTGACAAATTTAATTGATTGCTTTTCTCTTATATTATTATCCAGATTTATTTGCTGCTGTAACAATGGGCTATCACATCATTATTGATTATTATATATATGCTTTCTTTTCTTTTTGATTAACCACATTTTAAGAGGAATTTATGATTGTTTAAATTGTTAATTTAGTTCCATACTATCATCCCTTCCAAGTACTCAATATGCATCTATTTTGAGTATTTGTATATTTTGCAAGTTCAGGAAATGTCTTTTGGCAGTTCTCTATATATTGACACTAGCCCATTTTCTTCCAAATTTCACTATAAAAATATTTTCAAACACACTTAATGGTCTTGTTTTCTTTAATTCTCTTTTTGCCTTTGTTTTTCCACAACAGTTATTTTATGTGCAATTTTCTAAAATTATCATTATTTTTATCTAATATGTTGTTTGTCTCATTTAATTATTCTTTTTGTTTTGTTTTGTTTTGTTTATTTGTTTTTAGAAGTAAGGTCTCGCTCCTCTAGCCCAGGCTACCTGGAATGCACTATGTTGGATCAGGGTGGCCTCGAACTCATGACAATCCTTCTACATCTGCCTCACATGTTCTGGGATTAAAGGTGTGTGTTGCCATGCCTGGCTTAGTTCTTAAATGAAATTAATTTTGTTGCTAAAACTTTCATTTTATATTTATATGTTTTTTATAAATTTTTATTTTAATACTGAAAATTATTTTAAACTATGACATTTTATATATTTTTTCTATAGCATTTGTATTAGTTTACAATCGTTTTCAAACCTAAATTAATTTCAGTTATGCATTATAATTTTTTACATCTTGTTTTGAAATTATTACCAAAAAGCCCATTGTTTATGACATAATGTAACATATTTGAAGCAACTGTATAATTCATATGAATTTAACCAGATTCAAATTATAAACAGAAAGTCTCTTTAAAAAAAATAAAAACTGGGCTGAAGAAATGGCATAGTGGTTAAGGCATTTTCCTGTAAATACTAAGGACCCCAGTTTGATTTCCCAGGACCCACGTAAGCCATATGCACAAGGGGGGTTGCATGCCTCTGGAGTTCGTTTGCAGTGGCTAGAGGCCCTGGTGTGCCTATTATCTCTTTCTCTCTATCTGCCTCTACCTCTCACTCTCAAATAAATAAATACAATAGAAATAAATACAATCAAAATAAATACAATAGAAAAATACATAAAAATAAAAACCTATTAGCCTAATTCTCTGAAAATATATCTAATATTTCATTCAAGAACTATTGATTTTTGAGAGAATTCTTGTGAATTTAATGGCTTCTAAGAACATCAATATAAGACAGAATTAAGTAAATATTTTAATTATTTTTATTATTGGAGAGAGACAGAAAGAGAGACAGACAGAGAAGGAGACAGATAGAGAATGGGCACACCAGCAGCCTCTCAGGTGCTGTGAATGAACTCCAGACGTGTATGCCCCCTTGTGGGCAAGTGGGGCATTGCGCCCCTGTGTCACGTTGCATCTGGCTAAATGTGGGCCCTGGAGATTGGAAACAAGGTTCTTAGGCTTAGCAGGCAGGCACCTTAACCGCTAAGATATCTCTCCAGCCCCAAGTAAATATTTTAAAGTGCTATTTTATTTGTTAATTTTTCATTAGTGTGACCAACATACTTGCGGGAACAATTCAAAGGAGACAATACTGATTTTGTCTTAGTTTCAGATAATAGCCATGATGGAAGGATGAGGTGGTGGAGCAGAGAAGTTCACATTAGGCAAGGAGGAAGCAGAGAAGGGAAATGCCAGTTTGTAATGAACCCATCAAGATATAAGTCCATTATGACAGAGACCTCATGATCTAGTTACCTCAGGAGATGCCACCATGGCTGAGTAGATGGCTCAGTGATTAAAAACACTTGCTTGCAAACTTGCTGGTCAGAGTTCAATTCTCTTGTCACACACATTAAACCTGATTAAAAGAAAAAAGGCACAAGTATCTGGCATTCTATTTGGAGTGGCAAGATACCCTGGTGGGCCCATACAATCTCTCTGTCTTTCTCTGTCTTTCTCTCTCTCTCTCTCTCTCTCTCTCTCTCCCTCTCTCTCTCTCTCTCACACACACACAGAAAGAGAGAGAGAGAGAGAGAGAGAGAGAGAGAGAGAGAGAGGGAGAGAGAAATATCAGGGCTCAAGAGATGTCTCAATAGTTAAAGGCACTTGTTTGCAAAGCTTGATGGCTAAGCTCCATTTCCCCAGCATCCACATAAAGCCAGATACAAAAAGTGGACCATGTATCTGACATCATTTGCAGTGGCAAGAGATCCTTACACACCCTCACACATGTTCAAAAAAACAAAATATATATTTTAAAGAAGGAAATGCCATTGGAAGCAAAATCAGAGGAATATGTGCACTATAAATCTGTCAGTTATCTTCTAATACATCAAGTAGACAACCAAAATTAACAATAAAATCTAGACAAAAGTTATCTGAGATGGATGACACACCATGCTGAAAAGACACACATGGATGAATAGAATATAATTGTTTGAAAGAATAATATTGTGTTTCTCTATGGCAGTATTCATGGATTTAATCATGTGAATGCCATGATCAATTTTCTGTTTTAGAAAATTCACGTAATAATTGAAAAGGGTAGAAATAAGTCATACAACTATGTAGTACATTTCTCATATATGTGTTTTCTCCTATATTCTTTGAAATCAAAGATCAAATATTCTAGGTATACCAAATATCTTTAGATAATTATGTTACATGAATAATTAGTTATGCTATAAGTGGTAGTTGAATTGGCTTTAAAAATTGTGAATCTGGCATGTGGGATTAGCTAAGTGTATAAAATGCTTGCCCCACAAGGACAAAGACTCAAATTTGGATCTTAAACACCAACATAAAATGGCAACTTTGGCATCAGACAAACAATCTCAGTGTTGAGGAAGTGGAAAAAAGGAATCCCTTGAACTCACTGGCTAGCTTGTGTAGGTGCAACAAGAGTTCCTGTCTCAAAGAAAAAGGTAAGCAGTGAATGAGAAAGATGACTTCTGACCCACACATATGTGTGGATACCCCCATACACACATGGGCTCATATACATAAGAATATGAGCATGCAGACACACATGGATGCACACCATGCACAAAAATTGTGAAATAAAAAATTAAATCAAAATATAATTAATGTAATCACTATAATCAAGAGAGTATAAGAGGTTGACTTCTGGGTAAGATGGTGGCATAGAAGCCATGCCAAACCAGCCTATGAAGGGATTTAAGCAAAACCACAGCAAAATATACTCTTCTTTTGAAAAGTTCAGGAGTATAGTAGGGTTTTCTTAGACACAGCTGAGAAGCATGAGAGACAAAGATCCACCAGAAAGGAAGAATATGATCAGAATCCCACTGACGTGCTTTACAACGAGCAGCAACAGCAATGACCAAACAAGGGACTTTGCAACCTCATCAGCCAGCCTCTTTGCAAAGTCAAGAAATCTGAAGGAAAGACAGCTGAGACCAGCTAAGGAACTACTAAAAGGGGTACAGGTGGGACTGTATGAGTTACCCCAGGCTTCCTATACCCTCCCATCCCCCAATCATCAGAACTACGAATCTCCAGCACTCAACCCGGCAGCACTTCCAGCACAGCTGAACAGAACTCCAGCTCCACAGCACAACATGGAGGGATCTTGGTGGACATTCAACATTGGTGATATTGGAAGCCACCTCGAATTGTAACAAGGCTGACTGACCCCCTCCCCCCCCCAAAAAAAGTGATAATCTCTCTATCCATGTCAGGGTAGGTTATGAGTTACATATTTTTGGTTGGCTTTACCATGTTCAAATAATCTGTATTTAGGGGTTGAATATTGTTGCTTTCAGATTTATAGGGTCTTTGTCTTTTGCTTCTGTCAATACTGGGAGCAGAGTCTGATTCATATCCAGGCTGACCTGGAACCCAATTCAGAACAGAATTCTCTGCCTCTTAGATGACAGGATTAAGGGTGTAGAGCAACACACACCCTTAGGGATTTTGGCTTTATAAGACTATCTCATTGTTTTAATTCCAATACTTGTATACTTTGTGCTGGTTTTAATTGGATGTGTATATTGCTCAGTTGAAGTTTTAGAATTTTTCAGCAAATTGTTCTACCCATTCCACTAGAATACCTGCTTAGCAAGCAAACTCAATACCTAGGGTTACTTCTGCTGTTGTATTGGGTTACAACAGCTACACTTGGCACCTTAAACTCATATCCTGAAAGTATATAAAGGTGGATCACCACATCTAAGAACACTGGACATAAGTAGAAAACCCAACCATCCAATCAATGAAGGATGCAAAAGTCACAACATTATAATACAAGAAACACAAAGAATCAAGACAATACAATCTCAACAAAACTTATATATCTTTCAGAAATGATCACCAATGAATCTGTTTTAGATGAAATGTCTGACAGAGATTTCAAAACAATGATGTTATCTATACTCAAAGAAATAAAAGAAGAAATGAAAGGAATCAAAGAAGAAAACAAAGAAATTAAAGAAGAAAACAAACCCCTGAAAGAGAACACAGGAAACCAGCTTAATGAAATAAGGAGGTTATTACAAGACATGAGTAAGGAAATAGAAATACTGAATAAAAACAAGGCTGAAATTCTAGCTCTGAAGAACACAGTCAAATAAAACACTGTGTGGAAATTCTCAACAGTGGAATGGATGAAGGAGAGGACAGAATATCTAAACTAGAAGACCAGGTGGCAGACCAAATACAGCCCACCAAAGAGAAAGACAAACTAATAGGAAGGTATGAATGGGAATTCCATGATATCTGGGACACTATGAAAAGATCAAACATAAGAATTCAGGGAATAGTAGAAGGAGAATTTCAATCCAGAGGATTAGTAAACATTTTCAGCAAAATCATGGAAGAAAAATTTCCACAAATTAGGAAAGAAATACCAATGCAGATAAAAGAAGCTTTTAGAACACCAAACAGACAAAACCTGGAAAGAACCTCTCCTCACCATGTTATAATTAAACTACTAAACACAAAGACCAAAGAAATTTTATTGAAAGCAGTTAGAAAAAAACAAGTCACCTACAAAGGCAAGCCAATCAGAATAAGAGCATATTACTCAACACAAACTTTAAAAGCTAGAAGGGCTTGGAATGATGTATTCCAAGTTGTGAAAGATAACAACTGCTAACCAAGCTTACTTTATCCTGCAAAGCTATCTAACAAAATTGATGGAGAAATAAGGACATTCCACAACAAAAACAGGCGAAAGGAATTTATAACAACTAAACGAGCTCTACAGAAAATATTTGAAGGAATCCTTTACGCTAAAGAGAAAGTAAAACACACACAGTAGGAAATAGGAAAAAAATAAACCAAATTCAAATAAAAGTTAAAAGAAGTGACTAAAGGCAAAATGTGAAGCACTACAATAAAAGAAGAATGATGTGAATAAATACATACCTTTCAATAATAACTCTTAATACCAACAGTCTCAATGCCCCAACCAAAAGAAATAGGCTTGCAGACTGGATTAAAATACAGGATCCTGCCTCCAAGAAACTCATCTCTCAATAAAAGATAGGCACTATCATAGCATGAAAGGATGGAAATGGTATTTCAAGCAAATGGGTCAAGGAAACAAGCAGGGGTTGCTATCCTAATATCTGACAGGATAGACTTCAAACCATCATTAGTGAGGAAAGATAAAGAAGGTCACTTTATACTGATTAAAGGAATACTCCAACAGAAGGACATTACAATCCTAAATGTATATGCACCTAACATGGGGGCTCCCAATGTCATCAAACAAACACTATTAGACTTAAGGTCAGAAATAACACCAAACACAATTGTAGTGGGTGACTTCAATGCCCCACTCTCATCAATTGACAGGTCATCCCAGCAAAAAATAAACAGAGAGACATCTAGATTAAGTGATATCATGGAACAAATGGATCTAACAGATATATACAGAAGATTCCATACAAATGCTGCTGAATATACATTTTTCTAAACAGCACATGGAACATTCTCTAAAGTAAACCATATATTAGGGCACAGAACAAATCTTAACAACTACAGGAAAATTGAAATAATCCCTTGTACTCTATGTAATAACAATGGGATTAAACTACAAATCAGCAACAGAAAAAACTATAGAGCATACAGAAATTCATGTAGACTAAACAGTACACTATTGCATAATGAATGGGTCATTGAAGAAATCAAAAAGGAAATCAATAAATTCATAGAATTAAGTGATGATGAGAATACAACATACTAAAACCTTTGACACACAATGAAGGCAGTCCAACAGGGAAATTTATAGCTCTAAGTGCCTTTATTAAGAAATTAGAGAGTTCATAAGTAAACAATTCAATGCTTCACCTTAAGGCCTTGGATAAAGAAGAGTAAGGCAAAACAAAAATCAGTAGACAGGAAGAAATAATAAAGATTAGGGTAGAAATTCATGAAATAGAAACCAAAAAAAAAAAAAAAAAAAAAAATCCAAAGAATCAATGAAAGAAAGAGTTAGTTCTTTGAGAGAATAAACAAGATTGATAAACCCTTAGCAAATATGACCAAAAAAGATAGAAGAGACAAAATTAATAAAATTAGAGAAGAAAAAGGCACATTACAACAGATAACAAAGAAATTCAGAAAATCATATTGACATACTTTAAGAATACGGATGCCTCTAAGTTTGAAAATCTGAAAGAAATGGATTATTTTCTTGATTCATATGACCTACCAAAATTAAATCAAGATAAGATAAACCATTTAAATAGATCTGTAACAAGTATGTAGATCCAAGCACTTATAAAAAGTCTCCCAACTAAAAACAATCCAGTCCCAGATGTATTCATTGGTGAATTTTACCAGACCTTCATGAAAGAAATAACACCACTGCTTCTCAGACTTTTCCATAAAATAGGAAAAGAAGGAATTCTACCAAACTCCTTCTATGAAGCCAGCATTACCCTGATACAAAAAAAAAAAAAAAAAAAAAAAAAAAATCAGACAGAACAAAAAGAAAAAAAAATATATAGATCAATCTCCTTCATGAATGTAGATGCAAAAATTCTGAACAGAATACAGAAAGATTATTCACCCTGACCAATTAGGCTTTATCCCCGAGATGCAGGGATGGTTAAATGTACACAAATTGGTAACTGTAATACATCATATAAATGGTCTGAAGGACAAAAAAAATCACATGATCATCTCAATGGATTCAGAAAAGGGATGTGACAAAATTCAACATTCCTTCAAACCTACAGCCAACATAATACTAAATATGGAAAAACTTGAAGATTTCCACTAAAATCAGAATCAAGACAAGGGTGCCCCCTATCCCCACTTTTATTTAATATAGTATTGGAAGTCTTAGCTATAGCAATAAGGCAATAAGGCAAGAGATGCTCATAAAAGGGATACAAATTGAAAAGGAAGAGATAAAATTATCATTATTTGCAGTTGATCTGATTCTATTCATAAAGGACCCTAAGGACTCTACCAGCAAACTATTAGAGCTGATAAATGCTTTTAGCATTGTAGCAGGATACAAAATAAGCACACAGAAATCAGTAGCTTTCCTATATACTAACAACAAACATGCAGAGGATGAAATCAGGGAATCTCTCCTATTCACAATTGTCTCAAAAGAAAGAGAGATAGAAAGAAAGAAAGAAAGAAAGAAAGAAAGAAAGAAAGAAAGAAAGAAAGAAAGAAAAAGAACAAACGAACCTTGGAATAAATTTAACCAAAGAAGTGAAGGATCTCTACAATGAGAACTTTCAGACACTCAAGTGACAAATTGCAGAAGACTCAAGGAAATGAAAAGACATTCCATGTTCTTGGATTGGAAGAATAATATTGTGAAAATGTCAATCTTACCAAAAGCAATCTACATATTTAACGCAATCCCCATTAAATTTCAATGGGATTCTTCACAGAAATTAAAAAAAAAAAATCTCAAATTTATTTGGAAGCACAAAAAACCTCAAATAGCCAAAACAATTCTCAGCAACAAAAACAGGCTGACAGTATCACCATACCCAATTTTAAGCTATATTACAAAGCAATAGTAACAAAAACAGCATGGTACCAGCACAAAGACAGACATGAAGATCAATAGAACAGAATAGAGGACACAGATGTTAATCCAGGCAGCTATAGCCATCTGACTTTTGTCAAAAATGCCAAAAATATTCATTGGAAAAAAGGCAGTCTCTTCAACAAGTGGTGCTGGGAAACTAGATATTGATATATACAAGGATGAAAATAGATTCTTGTCTTTCTCCATGCATAAGAATCAAGTCCAAGTGGATCAGGGACCTTAATATCAGACCTGAAACTCTGCCATTGCTAGAGGAAAAGGTAGGGAAAACCCTTCAACATATTGGCATAGGCAATGGCCTTCTGAATATAATCCCAATTGCTCAGGAAACAAAACCACTAATCAACCACTGGGATCTCATGAAATTACAAAACTTTTGTTCAGCAAAGGATGCTGTAAATAGAGCAAAGAGACAACCTACAGAATGGGAGAAAAATCTTTGCTCACTATACAGCTGACTGAAGATTAATATCCAGAATACACAAAGAACACACACACACACACACACACACACACACACACACACACACACACAAACTAAATAATAAGAAATCAAACAACCCAATTAAAAAATGGGCTATGGAACTAAATACAGAGTCCTCAAAGAAGAAATACAGGTGCCATATAAACATTGAAAAAAGTGTTCTACATCCTTAGCCATCAGGGAAATGCAAATTAAAACTACTTTGACATTCAATCTCCTGTCAGAATGGCTATCATCAAGAAAACAAATGAGAATAAATGTTGGTGTGGATGTGGAAAAAGAGGAACTCTACTACACTGTTGATGGGAATGTAATCTGGTACAGCCATTGGGGAAATCAGTGTGGAGATCCTGAGACAGCTAATAATAGACTTACCAGATATAGCACTCTTAGGCATATATCCAAATGACTCTTCTCACTACCTTAGAGATACTTGCACAACCATGTTTATTGCTGCTCTATTCACAATAGCTGGGAAATGGAACCAGCCTAGATGTCTCCCCACAGATGAATGGATATTAAAGATGTGGTGCATTTATACAATGGAGTTCTATTCAGCAATAAAGAAAAAATGACATTATGAAATTTGCTGGGAAATGTATGGAACTGGAAAGGATTATACTAAATGAGGTAACCCAGGTCCAGAAACCCAAACATTGTATGTTCTTTCTCATATGTGGATCCTAGCTACAAATGTATAGACTTGTGGGTGAGCTGGAACCAAAAATTAGTAGCAAATTCCAGTGAGCTAGAAAAAGGCTATAAGAGAGGGAGGAGACAGAAAGACTTAAGGGGATAGTATGGTATATATGTAAGTAGAAGAACAGATTAAAGGGTGGGAAAAGGCCAAAGTGAGGCAAGGGGAAGATAATGTGTAAAAGGGTGGGGGAGAAGGTCAATCAAAATTCAAGATATTTTGAATAAGACATATATAAAACTACTTTTCTGAATAATGGCACTACCAGAAGCCATAGATTGTTACTAGAAAATTTTCAGTGCTGGTGATGGGATACCTTCCAGTGAGTTCTTGGCCAGGGAGGTCCCTGTTGCCTCCAAAACATTACAGGCTATTGCCAAGGCCCTTGGTTTCTCTTGAGAAACTGATTGTAAGACCCTATTGCTGAAGACTTCACTTGCCTGAGTGGCAAGATCACTGAGAAATCAAGTGGTTCTGAGCAGAAAACATTCTCTCTGTAGACAAGGCAACTAAAAGCTGGAAAAAAAAAAAAAAAAAAAAAACCTGCGCTGCATGCAGTCCTATGAGAGACAGAAGTCATCAGTGGTGGACACTGGTACCTTCAAGTTTGGCCAGACAGGCCCAATTACTGAACGTGTGCAATAATGGCATGTCTGCTCTGGGGGAAACCAACTACCTTCTATTCGGACTGAAAGTCCTCTCTATAAGAGGGAATACATATCTGGTACTGAAAAACCTAATCAAAAGACTATGGCAGGGGAGGTCCTGAGCCTTAGGGGTATATAGCCTGCTCTTGTCTGGCTAAATATATACATTATCTGACAAAACTGCCCTGAAAGCACCACACTTAATGTTCATATTCATATATTAATGCTACTCTCACTTCTGGTTAGAGAAGCTTTTCTTTTCTATGACAATGACCACTGGGATGACCCAAAAGGCACCATAGTGCTGAGAAGAAGAGACAGAGGAGTGTCCAGCACTGAAACATCTCTATCACAACCTCCCAGGCTCAGGGTCCATTGTGGAAGAGGTAGCAGAAAGAATGTAAGAGACAAAGAAAGGGTACCACTCCTTACAACCAACTGTCCAGACAAAATTGGCCAGAATATCCATAACCTCGTAGTGCCTAGCAAAACTCTCATAAGACCCTCATAATAGGAGAAAAAGATGATGACATCAAACTAAAAGAGAGACTAATGGAGAGAGGGAGGGGATATGATGGAGAGTGGAGTTGTGAAGGATAAAGGGGAAATTGGAGGGAAATATGGTTTATTGTCCATAAGTATAGAATTTGTCAATAAAAAATAAAAATTACAACAAAGACAGTATAAGATTCCAGTTTCTCAATACACTTTGTAGACATTGTTTGCTATTAAAATGTAAAGTCTGATAAAATGGTTATTTATATTAAACACTAGAATAAGTGGTTTTATCAATTTTCTTAGAAAATTAAGAGTTTTTCAAAAAAGATTGGAAGGCTTGTATTGTTTCTTACAAATTAAGAAAAATTTCTGGAAAAACTAAATGTTAAAATGGTAGATAATGTTTTTCATGTCATTAAAAAAAAATCTATGGTGTGGTGGTTGTAAATAATAATTGTGCAGATTTTATTCTCTGTTGCATCACATAGGAACTTGATTTTGGCAATTGGTTAAATATCTAGGGAAAATAAAAAGTAGCTCCTCATAGATTGTTGGCTTTAAAATGCTTAATTTGTAAAAGTATTTTTAGTTATATATTACTACTCTATTAAGTCTATAGAGTTGTAAACTCCCACTAAGGCAGCCAGAAACTCTACAGTCTTTTTCTTTAATATTTTTAATGGCAACACTCTTTAAACAGTTATATCCCAATTATTTTTGCCTGGAAACAGAATGGGAGTATCTTGAGATGGAATTTAAATCTCATGTTAATTATCTGAAATTCAATTTGTTGTCTGGATCTCTTTAGAAAAGTGAGCTATGTAGTATGCAGTATTCATATTATGGCTAGAAACCTCATATGAGTGTAATTTAATTGTCAGTGCAGCTCAACCATTGTTTAATGAATTCCTAACAATTTGAAAAGCAAGCTTTTGGAAGGCCATTATTAAATTTCATATTTGCTCTGTACTTTTTTTCACCATTGCTTCATCTATTCAGAATGGTGATAACATTAACTTTTGAATTCCTTTAAATAATAAAACTTTCTTTTTGCCTAATGACACCTCTATACTTCTTATCTACTTGTACTATAGAGTAAATTCATTTTAAGGCATGCTTGCAATTAGGTCAAAGAATGATGATCCACTAGCCTATAAAATAAAACACAGATTCATAAAACAAAAGGAGTAATGGTTCACTAATTCATGCAGTAACAGTAATAAAGAATATTTTGTTAGTTGCTGAAGGGAAATTCAGGTAATTATAGAAAATCATAGTCTTAGCTTATAAATAGCTTAATAAATTTTAACCGTTAGCATACTTTAAAATTACTTTAAGTACATTTTATTTATGTTACTCATCATGCCAAAGAGCATACTAGATTATTACTTTGTTAGTTTATCGTACTGCCTTAAGAGGCATGACAGAAACCTGAATTGGGGGAAGAGCTTGCTTTCAAACCAAATCCCCAAGGTGAATCTGAAGAAAGACATTGATTAAGTCAATGATTTCATCTGTAAAAAAAAAAAAAAAAAAAAGAAGAAAACAGGACAGATACTCCAAGCCTTTTAACCATGATAAATGTTGAATCATTATTTATTTATTTATGAAATATTTTATTTATTTGTTGGAGAGAGAGAAAGAAGTAGATAAAGAAAGTATGGGCCCACCAGGGCTTCTAGCCACACACATGTACGATCTTGTGCATCCAAATTTACATGGGTACTGGGGAATCAAACCTGGGTCCTTTGTCTTTGCTGGCAAGTGCCTTAACTGCTAAGCCACATCTCCAGTCCCCTCCCCCATCATTTTTTTTTTTTTTTACTCAAAACTCACCAAAGCAGAAGTTCAGAAGCTCCTGAGAGCTCAATAATAAAGTAGATTTAAAGCTTACCCACCAAGGCTCAAGGAATTTGAGGGAAGTGGGGGCTCAAAGAAAGTAATAGGAGGGAATAACCAGAGACATAAATCTTCCCACAGTGACTGACTGCTGCTCTTACAGCTCATAACCTATAACTCCATGGTGAGTACCAGCAATCCCGCTAAGGAGGGTCCTCAGAGGAGTGGGGCAGGGAGGAGGGAAATGATGGTTCCAACACATGATATGTCTATACAAAGTTTCTACTTAATAAAGAAGAAAAAGAAAAAAATGTATTTATTTGTGAGCAGAGAGATGAATGGTGGGGGGGTGTTGGAAATATCATCTCCCAGGGTATCTTGCTCCTACAAAGAAACTCCAGATGTATGCATCACTTTACGCATTGGCAATACATGTGTTCCAGGTTATCAAATGCTAGCTAGGAAGCTTTTCAAGAAAGCTTCTTTAACCGCTTAGAAATCTTCTCAACCCTCAATCTTGAATCTTACAACCAATTTAAGTACAACATTTTCTTTTGTATGCATTTGGCCACTTTCCTGGTCTGTAAAGTCTCATATGAAATAATATTTATTTATATTTAACTATAACCAAGAAAATCATCACAGACCATGTTATGTATGTGTACCCTTCATGGGATCACTGAGCATTTTTTTGAAAATAAAGAAGATAAACATTTTCCAGATTGTGAGGCGGTATTACCCATAAGAGGGGCTCCTATAAGCATGCTGTAAATTGAAAACTAGTAAACTAAAACACAGAACAATTTTCTGAAAAAATATAATTGATCTATTTTATAAAGTACAGCAATTCAGTGTATATTTCATGACTGTCCATTTAATTTTTATGCTATAGACAAGTTTCTGTCTAAGAAAACACATTTATAAGAGCAAAGATATATAGTAGGCATTAAATAAAGAGATATCTCCAAGTCATTTATATTTATTTATTTAAGAGAAGAGACATATAAAGGGGTAGAGACAGAGAAATAAAGAGAGAGAGAGAGAGAGAGAGAGAGAAAGAGAGAGAATTTATGGGCATGCCAGGGCCTCCTGCTACTCCAAATGAACTCCAGACACATGTGATAGTTTGTGTTTTTGGCTGTATGTAGGTACTGAGGAATTGAACTCAGACCATCAGGCTTTGGAAGCAAGACAGCACCTTTAACCACTGAGCTTTTTCTCCAACCCTCCAGATCACTTTTATATTTAATAGTCCTATGGCTTCAAATGGGAGTCAAATATCTTCCCTTTTAAAAATCAAGTCATTTGGAAATGGCCACTTACAATCAGATTTAAAATAGTATTCCTTACTTGGAAGACATTTTTGTAGATGTTTATTAGTCAAGATTCTCTAGAGAAACAGAATGAATAGAATTACTATATATTACAAATGAGATGTATTACATTGTCTTTCATGATACATGCTGGATAGTCCAAAAATAATTGTGCACTGGAGAGGCTGAGAACGTGGGAGCTGCTTTCTAATAGCCTACTTGTCCCACTATTGACAATCTGACACTGAAGGCATGGAGAAATTCTGGAGAGACCCTGGTCTTGTGTTGACTTTGAGAAAGCTGAAGAAGCTGGGCTCCACTGATATCAAAGATGGTGGCATTACCTGGGTAGGTACACTCACCAGAGGGGAGTGAATGTGGGCAAGAGAGAAACACAGCTTTCTCTCAGGCTACTTTCTCTCTGGGATGCCCGAAAAGATGTCCACTCCAGGAGAGGGTCTTCATAACCTTGGTTAATCTTCCCTGCAAATGCCTTTACACTGGCCAAGAGTTTTATCACCTAGTTGATTTTTGATGAGTATATATAAAATGTTAGTTACAGATGAAGAACATTATAGGTCGAAGCTAGTTTTATTATGACTTATTTCATTTATTCCCTTCATATGTAAATATTATCATGTATTGGACTTGGTCTGTGGTTTCTGAGTGAAAATAAAGTTAAAACTTATTTTTGGTAATTTGGGATCAAATTTGATATCATAATTGCTATGGGTAGTACATTCTGTAATACTACTACCACCACATCTACAGAGGCTATGCAACTCCTCCCTCACCCAATTTTGCTGGATGACTGCTTCTGGCACTTTGCTAAGGACTTTTCATGCACTATCCCATTTGATTTTCACATGATTTATTATTATATTCATCATTTCACTTTATTACAAATTATAAATTGAATTTATGTCCAGATATGTTTTACTCCACCTTTATCTAGCCATCAAACCATGCTTGTTGTCATTCTTATAATTCAAATAGAAACTGGCATTTTATTCCAATTATCCAGACAACTTCTTCAGGTCAAGGTTCTTCTGTGTTCACAAATGTAACATGAGTACA
Organism: Orientallactaga sibirica; assembly: GCA_036365145.1. Classification (NCBI taxonomy): domain Eukaryota; kingdom Metazoa; phylum Chordata; class Mammalia; order Rodentia; family Dipodidae; genus Orientallactaga; species Orientallactaga sibirica. Next base: position 4,271,003 of record JAEOAD010000041.1, read on the forward strand.
TGAAGCCAGATCTCTGAACATTTCAGAACAAAACCAAGGGGCTGGGGAGATGCCCAAAAGGGTAAAGTGCTGTCAGTACAAGCATGAGAACCTGATTTGGGTACCTAGCACCCAAAGATGCTAGACACTATGGTTGACACCTCCTCTTAGTGTACCTTCAGGGAGAAGCGAGGCAGAAACAGGAGAAGCCATAGCCAGTTCAAGTCCAGCCACTCTTATGAACTGAATGGTGAACAATGAGAGACCCTGCTTCACAATAAGATAGAAGGTGACAGACTACACCCAAAAGTTGTCCTCTGACCACCCACATATATGGTATAGCATGTGCACACTCCCACATACGGGGGGACACACACACACACACACACACACACACACACACACACACACAGGATTGAAACCAAGAAAAGGCCCCAAACAACAACACACACACTATCTCTGCTTGCTCTCAACTTTGAGAGATGAAAAGCATGTCATCTTTCATCTCCCTGATGCATCCTTAAAATATTTCACAGAATATATGATGCATGGGTAGGGAATAATTGCATATTTAGGAATTATAAAATGAGAAATGAAGAATAGTGGTACTGTATTATTTTACAGCCCAAGTCAAAAGCCTTTGTCATAAACAATATATTTAATAAATGAGTCTGCTAAGAAAAAAAAAATACAGACGTCATAAATCCAGATGATGCTAGGGGAGAAAAAGAGATTACCCTCAAAATGAATGGAATGGGTAGGCTATTGCTAGAGAGAGATTGTTTCTGAAGGAGTCAGAAAATGGCAACTTGGAGAGCAGTTATTTTCATCTGTTCAACAGACAATTTTAAATGTTATTTTTCTGCTCTAATTCTACATTCTGCCATATCATTTGTAGCTAAATTTCCTAGCCAGGTGGGGGTCAGTTTTAGTATACTTTTTTATGTATTTTTTTGAAAAATATTCAAAAACTTCCTTTTGGGAAAACCATAATTTTCTTCTTTTCAGCTGTCAAGATGATTCAAAATGTGATCTCTCAATCAATGGGCAGTGACCATTCTGTCTGTAAATGATTTTTTTTCCCTCTGATTCTCTTTTGTCTTTTGTTCCATAAATGTGCCATTAAACTAGTGCCTTTGAGTTGTTCAAATTGGCCCATTTCTTGAATTGTCTTTCCTTTTCAAAGTTTCAGTTAATGTTTCTCTAATGGTTACTGTCAGAAGCCTAGCAAAAGGTATGCCTATGAGATTATGTCCTCACTAATGCACACAATCTTGAATATTTAATAATATAATTCTCTGAAAGGATGCATTTTTATCTAATTGCAGGCTCATTTTCCTGTCCTTCTTGTGGGATGTGTGCTGTGAAATTTCTGTTGGTACTTTTTAATCTTAATTTTGACTTCATAATATTAAAAAAACTTTACAGAGGACATCTTTTCAGGATGTCAAATGTAATTTTACTTCAATATGCACAAAACCTGGATGATAAAAGGAAGGAAACAAAAGCTAACATTTATTGACTATTTTTGCTACTTTCTAAATGTGCCAGATTTTTCCTTATTTAGTACTTTATGCAACTTCATGTAATTTGGAGACTATTCAGCAAAAGTAAGAAATAAGAGCACTTTTAAATTAATTATGCTTCATTGTAAAGTGGTGAGAAAAATTCTGAAAATAGTTACATTGACAATGCATAGCAAACCCTTATTTAAAAACTATACAGAGAAAAGAAAATGAAATATTTATTTGCAATAACTATTGTGTATGTGAGAAACTATTTATGCCTGACATTGTATCTGTGCATTTGGTTTTGTGTCTTTTTTTTTTTTTTTTTTTTTTCCTTATAAGACTCTTTCTCACCTCAATGGGACCAGATGGATCATGGGCTTTGAATAGATTTCTTATTTTTGGTTCATTGACTTACGTTAGCTATTCACTCCATGCTTATCATATGTAGTGTATATTCATCAGTCCCTGCTAGTACTGCATATCTCAAATATGTCCAGGTCAAATTCTTTTCTTTTACATTCTTTGTTTTCTTTTCTTGCTTTCCCTTTCTTTTTCTTTCACTCGTTCTCTTTCTTTTTTTCTTTCTTCCTCCATTCCTTCATTCCCTCCTTCTGTGCTAGTTTAGAAGTAGCAGTGTCCCAGAAAGTAAAAGTGAGGAAAGTTCTTCAGCTTGTAGGGGAAATCCGGTCTTTCCCATCTCGTTTACCCTAATGGAGTCCTCGAAGCCTGCTCCTTGCTAGAGGCTAGAAATGTCAGAAGTAGGTCTGGTTTTTCCTTATCTCTAATTTTGAAGAGGTCATTACCCTTTTCCTAAGAATGTAAATGGGATTACTCCCTGTCCTGGAAACCTGGCAAAGCACCTGGTTACCTGGCATAGAAGCTAAACTGAGCAGCTCAGCCCCCATCCAGTAAATTCCCATGAAAGACCCCAACAGAGGAACCAGGTGAGCTTTTGCATTTCTGGGGACCCCCCCCTTGCCTTATAGCAGGAGCTCTGCCTACTTTCTTTCTCTTAAGATCTATAATAATACCTTTCTACACTTCACTCTGTATGGTCTGTGGATTTCATTGGTAGAATTCATAAGATAAAAACCTGAAGGCCACAGACTCAGTGACATTTTTGTGTGGCTAAGACCACCAGTGCACCTTCACCCTTGGGTTAATGCCCACATTCAAGAGAAATGTTCCAGTGCTCTCAAGCACACCCCAAATTTTTCCCTCATTTTTTCCTTCCCTCCTTCCTTTCTGTATACTCCTCTTTCTTTCATTCATGTTTTCTGCAAGGATTTATACTTCTTCTCCTTTCTATTATTTCATTACTTTACTTTCACCATAGTTTCAGTAACTTTTCTGTATTGTAAATTAGCATACCAAAGCAAAATACATTTTAAACTAAGTTTAATTCATCTTTCCAAATATATTTGCAGAAATTTACCATGAAACCCGATATTGCCCTCTCTTCCTCAGGACTGATAAAAGTACCTATAATAAGGATGGATGATTTCTGGGAAGTAGCATTAATTCAGCAATGTATATTCACCAAGAATATCTGAAAATAAAATAAATAATTTCATTCACAATTACACAGAGTATTAAATACTTGGGAATAAATTTATCAAACAGAGTTCAAGTTCTGCTCTGTAAAAGTACAAGTATTTCTACAAAAAATTTCAAAGATCTAAAATGACCGGAGAAGCAGTCTATGTTCACACACTGAGAAGCTCCACAATGCTAAAGTAGCCCAGGACAGGTTTTTCTAGAGGCTTCATACAATTATTATCCTGGAAGTGAATTTAAAAAAACTTGACCAATTTAACAGTTTTAAATTTTGAGAACGAGTTCTGAAAAAGCTTATAATATATTTATGATAATAACAAAACTGGTATGGTATAAGGAAACATACATAGAACAATGGAATAGAATTAAAAATTCAAAAGGAAGCTGTAGCATTAATATTCAATTGAATTTCATCAAAGATTCTAAGTCAATAGAAGAAATAGCAATGGGAAACTTGATATTCCCGTGAAAATTATTATTTAGATACTTTTCTCATAATACCTGCAAAAAATTAACAAAAGATGAATTACAGGCCAAATGTTAATGATTAATTGTAAAATTTATGGATGATACATGTGAGAAATTAACTTAATGAATTTAATTATGTAAAATTTTATTAGATATAACACAAAGGAAAGGCTAAATAAAAATATACACAAATTGGATTTCATTTAATTAGATTTTTTTTTGTTTGTTTTCAAAAGACATCGTTAAGGAAATGAAATGACAACCCATAGACTGGATAAAAATATTTGTTATACATATATATGACTAAAGACTTGTCAAATACTTGTATCCAGAATATTTAAAAGACTTATTTGAGTTTAATAAGAAAATAATACAATTCAAAATGACAAAGTCAATACAATGTACATTTTATCAAAGAAGATATATGAATGGCTATTAAATACATGTAGGGAGTTTAGCACATGTAATCAATAGAATAATGTAAATTAAAATCCCAAGTGACTGCATTTCAAATCCACTAGAAAAACTATAATTAAATCGATAGACAACAAACAATGTGGAAAAACATATAAACACCAGAATTGGCTGGGCATGGTTGCTCATGCCTTTAATCCCAACACTTTGCAGGCAGGCAGAGGTAGGAGGCTAACCATGAGTTCATGGCCAGCCTGGCCCACTGAGTGAGTTCCAGGTCAGCCTGTGCTAGTGAGACCTCACCCCAAAAAACAAACAAACAAACAAACAAAAAACAAAGAACAAAAACAACAACAGGATCTTCACTAGAATGTTGCTAGGGACAAAATAAATTGGTTACAACCACTTTGGGCTGTTTATTTAAATGAAAGTTACTTTATTTCTTGGCAATCTTACTCTCACATACCCTTTCATAATAAAAGAGGCCCATATAAGATTTGTAGACAATCAGGAATGAGCCTCATAAACATTATGTGAGATGAAAGAAACCAGATATAAAAGATTACAAATTGCATAAAGTGCCTAGAAAATTCCAGACTGTGGCTGGGAAGCAGGCCTTGAACGAGGCTGAGTGTTAGAACTGAGATTGGCTGCTGACAGGTAAGTGGAAAACCTCAGGAGTAAAGTTCCTAATAGTGGTACATCAGCATTGATGGGCATTTCTATAACTGGACTGTGGTTATCCAAATCTGCATAGTTTCTATAAACCAAAAGAAGTTCTCTACATAAATTTCCAGGTATGTATTAATCTTTCTCTGATCTAACAAGTGGCCAAAAACAAGTAGATGAAACCAATACAGATTAGGAACCTTATATTCCACTATTTCCAAAATCTGACATGTTTCTCATTGGCTCAAATCAAAGCATTTATCTGTGTGTTCCATTCTGGAGTCTTTAGGGGAAATTGCTTAAACTGTTCCTCACCCATTGACCGAATTTAGCTTCATGCAGCAGGAAGATGTCTCTTTCCTCTTTCCCAGGGGTCTCTTCAATTTCAATATAAAGCTTCTGCACATCAAAATGAACAAGGTATGTTGGCTTCTAGTGTGCTTGGAATTACCCTCCTGTAATCCATGACCTATTTTGACCAATAGGATTTTCAGCTCTAAAAGCCCATGTGACTAGATTGGATCCAGGAACATAATCTCATCATCTCCACATTTATAATTTCAATTCTCCTGCAAGTCTATGTGTCATATGAGATTTAAAATTATCATTTAAAAATTATTGTGTGAATGTACTGGGAGATTGATTTTTCTGTTACATAAAGCAAGAATGCATGCACATTTTTAATCATGTGCTAAAGTTTAAACAAACAAAAAAAAATCTCTCAGAAAAGTCTGTGAAATTGTGGTGGTTTGATTCATTTGTTCCTCATAAAATTATGTGTTTTAAATGCTTGGTCCCAAGCTGATGTCAATTTGGGAGTTGGAGCCTTACTGGAGGTTTGTCGTTGGGGGCAGGTTAATGGGTTTTAGAGCCAGCTTTCCCTTGCCAGTGTTTGGCTCACTGTCCTGCTACTGTTTGCCACCTGCTGTGGCAGAGGTGATGTCCAGCCTCTGCCATCCTTTCCCCCTGCCATCAGGGAGCTTCCCCTTGAAATGATAAGCCAAAATAAACAATTTCCTTCCATCAGTTGCTTTTGTTTTTGTGTTTTGTGCCAGCAAAAGCAGATAACTACAACAGAAATGAAGAAAATTATTTTATCTGTGAATGAAAGACAGTTTAGTTTTTTTCCCTGCTTACACTTACAGTTTTTTTTTTTTTTTTATTGACATTTACTATAATCCTCTAATTTTACATATCTAAGAACTGTCTTAAGATTCTCAGACTAAAAAAATCAGGGCTATTTTTGTATATTCATGTCTTTGTGTGTCTGTGTCTATGTTCATATAGGTGTGGTATGTCTTACTTACCTTCTTGTTGCTGGGACAAACACCCAAATGGAAGCAGTTTATGGAGAAAGGGGTTTATTTCAGGCTTATATTTTTGAGGGAAAACTTAAGCTTAATTATAGCAGAGGAAGCTGGCTCACTCCATCATACATCCACAACAGAGACAGCTGGCTCTGAACACCTCTGAGAGCTGAACTCAAGATCTGTTCTCAGTGACACACTTCCTCCAGCAAGACTCTGCCTTCTTGAGCATCAAAAATACCTGAGGCTGGGGGTGGGAAGGACATTTACAATAAAACACAACAGGCTGTGTGTATGTATGTGCAAGGGTGTGTGTGTTTGTCTCTGTGTGTGTGTGTGTGTGTGTGTTTGTCTGTGTGTGTGTGTTTTGTGCAGGCTAGAGGTCAATATCAGGTGTCTTCCTCACTCTCCAATTTATTTTTTTGAGACAGGGTCTCTCACTAAAGTTGGAGCCGATTTATCTGGACTAGCTAGCCGGTGAGCCCAGAGACTCTCCTATCTCCACCTCAACAGTGCTGGGATTACAAGTCCATGGGATGGATGTCTGACATTTTATTCAGGATCTGGGAATCCAAACTCAGGTTCTAATTATTGCACAGCAAACATTTTACCCAGTTGTTGCAGCCAGGTTCACAATACTGGGAGAAGACACTTGACCAAAAGCAGCTTGTGGGATAAAAAAATAAAAATAAATAAATAAATAAATAAATAAATAAATAAATAAATAAATAAAGTTTATTTTGGCTTATGGACTTGGGGGAAGTTCCATGATGGCAGGGAAAAACAATGGCATGAACAGAGGGTGGACATCACCTCCTGTCCATCACCAGATGGACAACATCAGCAAGAGAGTGTGCCAAACACTGGCAAAGGGAAACTGGCTATAATACCCATAAACCTGCCCCAACAATACACCAAGAGGTGTTAATTCCCAAATCTCCACCAGCTGGGAACCTAGCATTCAGAGGAGGACACCTGAATCAAAATGCCACACCAATGTACCATCTGCCCAGCTCTAGGATCATTTTAACCCCTCTTTCTCTCAAGTGCCATACAGAACTCATCAATTCTCATTTGTATCACTCTACTCCTATCCCTGGGGCGTTTTACTTGCTCATCTCTATTGCCCTTTAAAGAGATGTCTGTTTCTGGCCTTTCTTTACCCCCCTCATCTAGTTTGCTATTAGTTAATTTTTTTTTTTTTTCAAGGTAGGGTCTCACTCTAGCTCAGGCTGATCTGGAACTTACTCTGCAGTCCCAAGGTTGGCCTCAAACTCATCCTCAATCCTCCTACCTCTGCCTCCGGAGTGCTGGATTAAAGGCATGCTCCACCATATCCAATTTAGTTTACTTTTCATTTGATAATTCAAGTGGTCCCTTAGTCACAGTGTTAAAGATAGTAGGGCTTAAATACCCTTAATATACCAACACACACACACATGATGGGTACATGTGGTTATGGATATATGAATCAAATTGCTTGTGCTGTATTACATATAGCAAAACATCATATTGAACACTTTAAAAATAGACAAATTTAACTGTCAAACATATCTCAGTAGAGAATAAAAAATAAAATAAAATCTGTAAAACGTCATTATTGCTCAGGGTACTTGAAAATAGCCAACATTTACTGGGTTTTACTTACTAAGTGAATAATAATAGTTTTACTTTTCATAAGGAAGGTTTATTATTTCCCCCACATTTTCACATTTACCAATGAAAGCACTGAAAAAATTAGCTTATATGAGATAAGTTATCTAGCAAATTTAGCAGGCAGAATTTGCACCCACATCAATTATTCCAAAATGTGATTTATTATTAAATTCACCTTCATATGTTGACATGGATTTTCTTATAACCACCAAATACCTTTCTCTTCATTTACTGCTTCTACTTTTCCCCTCTTCAATGTGGATAGTTACATTGAGTAAAAGATTTGAGGAGTTCTCACCTCAAAAGGGATAAGAGAAGTTTATTCTGGAGCCAAATATGAGCGAGCATGGCCCATGAGCAGATTCAGTATACCACAATTCCATGTTCCAACATGTGAACAATTTCATGAAGGATTTATAGTTACAGAACAAAAGAAAGTCATAAGTCAAGGAACTTTTCAATCACATTGGCAGACTACCAAGTAGGCAGGTAACAGCAAAACAGGGAAATCTCAACCGTATGCTTCAGGTGCTAACTGATGACATTCTTCATTTAGCCTTTGTTGGTGCAAGCTGGGGGTCTGTTAGTATATCCCCAAAATGTCACACCTGATCATTGATAATCACCAGGATGTTAGGTCAAACACAGAGGTGTGAAATAAATGGTTTTTGAGGGCCCAAATATAGCTGTAGTTAATTTGGCTCTGATCTTGGAGCATTATATCTCTGTGATCACAGGAGTATCATCAGCCCATTCAGCCTTGTTTGAAGTATATGTCGCACTTTTCTGGGAAGTTAAGTTCACACTTAGAACTATAAAGAAAACCTGATAACTTGGCAGTGCTCAGTATCATTGGCCACACTAAGAGTTCTCAGAGATATCAATCTTCATTAATGATGGGCAGTCTAATGGAGTGGCCATCTGCATCCTAGTTTGATATCTATTTACTGAACTTTCTTTTGCCTTCATGGAAGCATGGGGAAATCTTCATTAATGATGGGCAGCTACTTTCCTATGTTTGCAGATGGACAGTGTTGCAGCAATCAGAATTCCAGATCAGAAGCCTGGGCAGTTGGGCAGTGGGAGTACCTTTAAAGCCTCTGAAGAAAGTTTGTATACTCTGTGCTGGGAGATTGGCCATTTGCATCCAGAAAGGTTTCTGAAACCCCAAGGCAGTGATAAAGGGCCATTTGGACAGTCAGATGGTGATAGTTCAAACAATGATATTTTTTAATTATTAAAATATTTATTTTCTAGTTCAATACAATGATATTTTTATAATAGTTTATATTTATTTTCTGCTTAGGGATATATATTTTTTTAAATTAACTGGTTGTTAAGGCCTCAAACCTCCAAGAAATTAGATTCATTCCTGCATTTTTTTTCAATATGTTACATAATCAAATTAAACCACTCACAGCCTCAGGACCTTTGCACAGACAATCTGTATGGTTTGCTCATATTCAATTTTCATAACTCAAGTGTCAAATTTTCAGAACAGGCTTTCTTGAGCAACCTACCTAAACGTTGTCCATCCCTAGACCCAATCAGCCTACATTGGTTTATTATATTCACTGCATTGCCACTTACAGGGCATTAGATGTTCTCTGTATTAGCAGGTTCAGCAGGGCAGGTGCAGTAACTCCACTTAGAAGGCTGGACTAGAAGCTTGGAAAAAATGGCTAAGGTTGTCTTTCCTGTACCAGAGGCAACATGCTGTCAAATATCTGACACAGAGAGATGCTACCACCATCATGGTACCTTTGAAGGGCCTTATATGACACCTCAAAAGTCTTGGAACTTGGCATGCCTTTGCCTACGCCTCAAGGAATCCACTTTTCCATGTTCCTAGTTCCCTTTCAGTTCCCACTCCAACCTGCTGCAGTTTGCAAGGTATGAAAAGTGCGAAACCCTAGAAACAAAGTGGATGCCACCTTCCTGCATTGGATCAAGATGACATTGTCACTATGCCATGGATTGATTCAGGGATAAAAGATCTGCTCTACTATGTGAAAAGATCAGCTTTGAAATCTCCTTTCCAAAGGCTGTGAGTCAAATGTTCAGAATAGTAATTGCAAAATATTTGCACATTTCAGTGTGTTCTAGTAACAGTTGAGATCTCGTTTGAGTGATCTAGGCAATTACTTCTTTCATTCGTGGCTATCTGCTTTTGAGAAATATGCTGTTTCTGTTCGAAACTGAAGAACAAACGTGACTTTTGAAGCACTTCTACTGGTGCATTTATTAAATAGGATGGGTGGTGAATGTGGCAACAAGTCTCTTTAAAGATTCACTCCCACATGGAAAATGTTGTAAAAATGAGTTAATGTTCTGGAGACTAGCATCCGAGACGGATATGCAGAGGTAAGAGCGGGTATCTGATACAGACTGTTCCAAGGCAGTCTCACCCTCATTGAGCACTGAAAGATCATTATTCTGGTGGCAAAGGCAAAGTGAAGCTCAGAAAGGAGGACTGGCGTGCATATTCAATTCTTGGTAAATACCATCTCAGGAAATTAGTCATTTATCACATCTCTATCTTAAGGACCAATCCTTATCATTAAAAACTGAAGAACCTTGCTTAGTCCCTAATTTTGTTGTTAGAAAATCAAATTGCTTTATGCTTGAATTCTCCATTTTCATTAGTAGTTCAGAACTGAAGGTAGGAATAAAGGGTGTTGTGGAAGGGCCTGTTTCAGCACTTCTGTTATTCAGTAGGAACAGTTAGGTTATGTAGGGCAAACAGTTAATTACAGGAAATAATACTCCTATTAACACCAAGGTGAGTCTTTTGCCTAGAGACTTTTAACAATGTTTTACTTGGAGATACTTAGCATTGAACATGAAGAGAAATGAAATAATTATGATGATTTATATTTCATGAAGCCATTACAACAACCATCTTTTCCATCACTGGAGCAACTGTGTAGGAAATAATTAGCATCTTATTTATAGAGATGGAAACTGAAGCTTAAAGAGGCTGAGGGCCTTACCTCATGATGATTTTAATAGACTCAATTATCTTTCTATGAGATCAAAGATTCTACCACTGTTTATTTGATTTTAAAGACAGGTGTAGCCCAGGCTGAGATTGAATTCCTTATCTGACAAAAGAAGCTGACTTTTAACCCTGATCTTCCTGACTCCACTTCTAAATGCTGGGATTACAAGCATCTACTACACTCCTGGCTTTCTACCACAATAATTGGGCCTCTAGCATTCATGTATTTCCAATTGTGTATAAAATGCAAACATTAATAAATTAGATGATTTGTGATGTTGAGATGCAGAGGCTATTATTAGCTATCACTATAGGGAAATAAATAACATCTTGTAGCTTCTGGATTATGTTTATAATACATAATATAATATGGTTTGATACAACTGTGCATCTTTTGTTTCTCAAATTATTTGTTGAGTGCCCCCTAGGTAGCAGGTCCTTAGTGACTACTGAGACAAAGAAGAATTTCTGTGTTCCAAGGATCAAGTAGAGGTAGGATCACAAATGATTAGAAATAAATGCCACAAGTACAGCAAGCAGACTGCTTTGTTTTCAACACCTCAAGGAAGGTGAAGTCAAACTTCTTTAAAGGATGAGATAAAGGTCAAAGGATGCTACATCAGGACTATAAACTATGTGAGAAATGAAGTAAAAGTTCCAAGTAGAAGAAATGGTAAGTGACAAAAGTGAGCACATTGAGAAGGCTGAAGTGTTCGATTTCCTTTCTCTAGACTAACCCAAGAAGTTCACAAGATACTCTGTAAGTGCATAGCTTCAAGTGCATTTCATATCTTAAAATGAATTATTCAAAGCTTATCATTTAATTGACCATATATTAAAAGAAAGATGGCATGTTAGTCAACTTTTCATACTATAGAAAGTAAGAGAAACTTTTTGATTTGGGCTCATGGTTTTGTGATTTCTATTTCATTACTTCTCAGTGTACATGATGCCAGTGCTTTAGGGTGTTGGCCTGGGACAGAGCAAAAGTTCCTCACCACATGGCTGTTAAACAAAGAAGCAGAAAGAGACATAATCCCTCAAAACACACCTCAGATGAACTAAAGGCCTCCTACCAGGCTCCACAGTCCCTCCTACCTCCAATAACAAGAAATTGAGGATCACAACTCTATTATATTTACCCTTTGAGGGACACTCAAAATTCAAACCATAGCGTGTAGTGATGCTCAGACTCTGCTATCTTATATTAGAGTTGGGGATCCTCAATGAACTCAGACCCAATTTAAATTACTAATTCTTAATTATGGAGGCTGTGAAAATATTATGAAAAATAAAATTTATTTGTATTAGATAGAAGTATATTGATTAATTTTATTATCTAACTATTATCCAACAACTTCATATCCTTAATGAAGTTTTCTATATCACAGGAATGGTATGTTATAATAATCTAACATTATTCCTTGTTCATATGCCGAGAATCCTCAATTTTATTAATCAATTAATTAATGTGTGAATGAGGGTGGTGGGGGACATGCCAAGGTCTCTTGCCACCATAAACAAATGCCAGATTCATGTGCCATTTTTTGCATCCAGCTTTATATGGGTGCTGGGAATTGAACCTAGGCTGGCAGGCTTTACTCGCAAACAACTTTAACCAAAGAGCAATGTCCTCATCCCTATCTGAATATTTTATTCTTCTCATCACAAACCATTTTCTACTACTCCAATGTACATACATATACAGGGTACCATGATTGGTTATTTTTCTCCTTATCTTCATTCACTAACAAGTACAGAATTTGATGTTTTTCTATCCATGGTCAAATCTGAGGTTTGAAGCTGATGGCAATGCAGGGCATAACAAAGGTGGAGCAGCTATCTCAAAGCTAGAGGAAAAAGGAAGTCCTCATGTAGAAGGAAGGAGTAGGGTCAGAAAACAGTGCTCTAGCTGACATAGGGAGAGAATATGGGTTGAGAAAAGCAAATTTGTAGGAACAAAGAAAATGCACTATAATATGACTATCTTTGTAAAATTTTGTAAAATGGATATGAACTATATTTTCTTTTAGTCTGTGGATTCAATACATCTCTTCTGGGGTCTTCTGCTGGGATTTCTTTCACTTCCTTTGTTCCAATAGCCCTTCTGAAGCAGGAGGTTGTCGATTACAGCCCATGGGGCCAAGTCCAACCCATCACCTCTTTAAAATTTTATTTTATTTTATTTATTTTTGGAGAGAGACACAGAGAGACAGACAGAAAGAGAAGGAGAGGGCAACAGATAGAGAATGGGCGTGACAGCAGTCTCTCAGCTGCTATGCATGCGCCCCCTTGTGGTCAAGTGCGGCATTGCGGTCTTGAGTCACTTTGCATCTGGCTAAACATGGGACCTGGAGATTGGAACCGCTGGAGATTGGAACCAGAGTTCTCAGGCATAGCAGGCAGGAGCCTTAACCACTAAGCCATCTCTCCAGCCCAACCCATCACCTCTTTTTGTGAATGAAAGTTTCATTCAAAGTCTCATCCACTACTTGACTTTTTTTATGTATGTATGTATGTATGTATGTATGTATGTATGTATGTATTCATTTATTTTTGGCTGTTTGTGTTCTAAGTACTTATAGGACAGACAATTTTTCCCAGAAGCCATAAAGTGTTTTCATGCTGGCCTTTCTTATTAAAGCATTGAACAATCTGCAGTGATACATCTTAGTCATTTTTGTATGTTCAGTCCCTGGTCCTGGCCAGATGTGCAGCAGAAACACAACCATTGTACAAGGAAATAAGTGTGTGTTGTTATTGACCACAGAGCTTGGTATTTAAGACAAACACCAAAAAAGATACAGTACAAACTGCAAATTAATATGCGACACTGTAGAGGGCTCAGCCTCAAGCATGGTGTCAAGGCTTGTCACTCATGATGGGATGTGACTTAGTATGTTTGATGGTAACCAAATTCCCATTAATGAGTGTAGCAGACAGCTTCAGTTTCACTGAGATGAACTTCCATACCAGGCACAGTTATGGAGGAAGGGATATTTATTGAAGATTACAGATCCAGGGAAAGTTCCATAATGGCAGAAGAAGCTTGTCTGCCTTCAAAGCACCAGGCAAGAGAGAGAGAGAGAAAGCCACAAGCCAAAAGCTACACAGCACAGCACACTTCAGGAACTCCAGCTAGTCACACTTTGAATGTCTTTAGATTGAAATATCAAACCCACCATCACACCTTAAGATCCACCCAGTGACATTGCCTCCAGCCAGGTAGATGCAGATGCAAACTATAAACTAATAAAACACTGAATATGTTGGGGGCCATCTATTCAAACTACCACAATGAGCGTGCAGATACAGCATGTTTTTTTTTTTTTTTTTTTTTTCTAGAAGATAAACATTCTTCAAGATATTTTTCTTCTAACATGGTGTTTAGTCTTTCAGACAACAATTGCAGAATGTAGTACCAACTTAAGAGTAATTTAATTTCCAAAAATATGCAGAGCCCACCAGGAGAGGACTTAATTGTCATAAAAATAATATACGTTTTTTTCTGTTGTTTCTTAGTTGTTCTTTTATTTTATTGTCGTGCTTTAGCTAATTCTCTAGTTTTTTTTTTTTTTTTTTTTTTTTTTTTTCTCAAGAAGCTAAAAAAATTCTCTAACGGCAAAAACTGTGGTACCTGCTGATTTTATAGAGGAAAAATCAAAACATTTGGATATCTGTCTTTCGACTGTGTGAAGACGTGCACATGGAATGAATCAATTTAGCATTCTAAGAAAGGACTTAGTTTCTGTATTGTTTTTTGTTCTTTTATTTTTTCTTCCTAACATTTGCTTTAAAAAAACTTTTATTTTCCTCAAAGTACTAGGCTATGCTAGGCTTTCTGATGTATTTGTATTGTGCCAGTCTACAGCTAGAAAGAACAGGAGCCCAGAGTGCAGCTCAGCAGTTCCTTTTCAAATGCCCCACTACGTACACTCCTCTTTCCCTACTCAGCCCACCTCCACTGCTCACCTCGCAGCCACATCAGCATCCTGCTGCTATCCATCCTCCACATGTATCCAGCCCAGTGGAGCTGCATTACCATGAGCTGGGCTTCACTGCCAGGAGATTGGCTGCTTGCCAGAACTTCATTATCCGTGATCCTTCTCACTGCTCATGTGTCATAGGCTCTGGGTAACAATGAATCAGGTTTTCAGGAAACTCAATACAAAATTGTGGCAAGCCTACATTTCACTGCCTCCACCTTGTAGAGGCTAAGTCTAACCGGGCACAAGCAAGTCCTATGCACAAAGGAAAACTGTGTAAGTAGCTTGGTATTTCAAGTTCTGTATACTAAGATGACTTGGCTGCATTTTCTTAGCAAAACATACCTCACCACAAAGCTGGAGAGATGCTTTCAAAGCCTAAGAACTCATGTTCAAATCTCAAAGTCCCACGTAGCCAGATGCACAGTGACACAAGTGTGCAATGTCACACTTTCACACAAAGGGGCACACATGTCTGGAGTTCGTTTTCAGTAGGCTGAAGGTCTGGTGTGCCTATTCTCTCTCTCTCTCTCTCTCAAATAATAATGATTAATAATAATAATAATAATAATAATAATACCTCACTGTAATCTTGAATAGCATTTTCTTAAACTGTTCCCACTGTGAAGATTTACTCCCCAAAAGACACTAGAAGTATTAGTACATCTCCCTATCAAACAAACCTGCTTTCCAATTCCTTATGTTGATAATCAAGACAGTTGTGCTATAATAGGACAATGCCATCTTCTGTCATCACACCTGTAACTTGGAATGAAAAAGGGAAGAAAGCCTGGCAGGATATAAATTTTAATAGAAATATATTCTGAATTTTTTTCCCATTTAAAGAATGAATGAAAATTAAGATTGGAAACAAAACCTGCAAAGAGGTTTTTACAAGTGCCTTCTCCTACAGGGTCCCTCTACTTCCTACTTCAGAAAGAGGTTTTTACAAGCGCCTTCTCCTGTAGGGTCTCTCTACTTCCTACTTCAGAGGCTAAGCTGTTTTTTTTTTTTTTTTTTTTTTTTTTACAAAAGGGGCCTATGCATAGAAGAGCAGATGCATGAAGCAAACACCATCCTTTTCCTTTTCCACCACCTGGATAACCTAAAGTTTTGACTCTACCTTTGAGCAAACACAGAGATAGTGAGAACCCAGGCAGAAAGCACTGACAGTGGCCCTCAAATGGATTAATAAGGAATTCAGAGATTTGGCCCCTGACCCTCCAGCAAGGTCCTGTAAGTCCAGATGGGGATGTTTGTTTCATTGGCAAGCCACAATTATGGGATCTAATCATAGCTCAAATCAATTCATTTTCCTACAGACAACCCCTTAAAATCACATAAGGTTGCATTTGCAATTTATCATCCACATATCGACAGTAATGGAAGCATTTGTCTTTATATTCTAAGATCACAGTGCACTCCTGCTTTAACTCTTTCTAAAGTTCTATGATCCATGATATGTTCACTGTTGAGTGATCCAATCCTAGATAACCCACCACCACCACTCAGTTCCATAAATTGAATAAACAATAAACAGAGAAAAAAAAAAAAAAAAAAAGGAAAAGAAAACTGAGAGAAGTATATCTCGGAAGTGGACTTATAAGTATGCCACGTGATACTCTCAAAATTCAGTGCAACTTGCATAAACTTTACTGCTTTTTTAAAAAAGAAAACAGAAATGGAAGTTTTGAAATGCATTTCCTCTCAAAATCTTTGTCCTGTAGGGGGACAAGATCAAGCATTTTAGCCCCTCTTTGGGGAATGACATGACTTTTAGGATTAAGCGGGAGAAGGACTGGGTCAGGGGAAAAGGTATGCCCAAGAAGTCTTTTGCAAAGTACAAGTCAAGTTCTGCAAGGTGACTCAGGAGAAGTTCTTACAAATAGAGGGGGCAATTTTGGTTCCTATGAGATGATGTCCATCTGAAACAGGGTGTAGGAAGAGTCTTTAAACTCCAAACTTTGAGTTCGTGTCTGTTTTTACCAAAATATTGGGATAAAACAAGACTGAGGAAGATAATTTGAAAACCATAGCATTTTCATTCAGAAACATCAGGGATATGAGGGAGGGTTCACTAACTGGGAAGGGAGGGTGGATACACCTACTTAGTCAGAGGGACCATGTGGGGTTGCATAACATGAGCCCTGGAAACAAAAATGTACAAAGAGATTTTTCTAGAAAGGTGTGAGCTTAAAGAAATCATAAGTCCATAAAAATTAGCAACAATCACAGCTCTCAGCCCCACCTCACAGATGTGTAGCTGAGGATTTCACACCCAGCCCAACATGCCCTTTGAACTCAGAGTTTACTGGAAAGGCAAACCACTCAGTAACCACAGCCACTCTTGACAAGTCTCTTAGTCACCAATACCAATGTGACCATCTGATCTAAAGCCCTTGCTGTCCACCCAGGGTTTACTTACCAGTTGAGTAAGAATGGAACCATGTAGCAAGACCAGAAAGGACTATGTTTGCTATTACTCAGCAAACAAATAGATTTTGGGCATGAAAATGCCAGCTTCCAGAGATTCAAAAGAAAGGCTGGTGGCACTGTCCATGCCCTCCTGAAATAGTTCTAGGGACCCTTCAGAATGTTTGTGTCTTCTTTTTTGGTCCAAATCAATCAGTGAACATCAATAATCCCACTGAGGAGGGCCCTCAGGGAAAGGGGAGCCGGAAGAGAGGGGATATAAAACTATCACCTATGTAAAAATCAAATAAATAAATGCATAAATAAAAGTATATTGAAGTAGTTGTAAAAAAGTAGTAACTACAAAATGTCTTTGTTAGACAGTCTTACTGGTGGCAATAGGACATAGAGATGTGACTAGCCAAAGAGCCAGAAAGGGAACCCCCGACTCCCTCTGAGCTTAGGTAAGACTATTATGCATTTGGAGTCATTGTTTCTGGAAGAGGTTGGCACACCTGTTTGCAAGGTGGGAAAACCAATGAGCCTGGGCTCAGAAAATGGGTCCACGCACACCTGGGTGGTGTGTGCACTGGAGACAGAAATGTGATCGGGTGGGACCTGTAGAGGATGAGTTCCAGTTCTGCTGCTGAGGCAGGCAAGGCAGCAATGTGATAAGGTTTCTTTTTGAGCGTTTCTGATCTAATTGCCTGTCTTCTAAGGCTACCTGGCTAGTCCCTCTCACTTCTCCAGAGGGAAGGTGGGGGCTATCTCATCAAGTGTGTGAGGCATCACTGTTCCCAGAAACCATGGTGACTGCAAGTTTATGACAATGGGGAGACTTTCAGATGCTTTTTAGGAAGAGGGCATTACAAAGGCTGATGGGAAAATTCTCTCTTTCTGCCTTCAGCCTTGAAGGGGGATAAGATAGCTTAAGAGTTAGCTGTTTTTAGGTACATCGTTTTTGAAAATTTTACATGCCAACATACAGAGTTGAGTAGGAATCTTACCCAAAGTAAAAGAGACAGAAAATAAAAGCAGATTTTACTTAATCTAACTTGCTTGTTGTTTGTTGTACAATATGAATCTGTAGGCCCAAATGAGGATTCAGTATCTATTTAATTTATGTTAATTCAACATTTTATTTTATTTTATTTTATTTTATTTTATTTTATTTTATTTTATTTTATTTTACTTTATTTTATTCCATTTCATTTCATTTCATTTTCCAGGTAGTGTCTCAGTCTAGCCCAGGCTAACCTGGCACTCTGTAGTCCCAGGCTAGATGCAAACTCACAGTGATCCTCCTACCTGGGCCTCCTTAGTGCTAGGATTAAGGGTGTGTGCTACTATGCCTGGCAAGCTAATACCTTTTGGCAAAAGTATTCTCTAATTACTTGTTATAGATAAATAGATGATATCCCCATCAGTGTTTCTTGAACCACATTTGATGTTTAATATATGATGTAAATTGGCAAAAATACACTGTTTTATGAAGTGTACTCTATCTTCAAATAATTATATTTTATTGTTGAATAGTGCTTCAAACATTTAAAATATATTTCTATTAATTTATTAATTTACCTTGTTTATAAGAGGAAATCCAGGGCTAGTATTTCATGTCCCTTTTTATAAAAAAAATGTTAATTTTCAAATAATTGATGAGCAGCAGTTCTTAAAGTAATTCCAATGTTTTAAAATTAGTTCAGTTTTCAACAAGAGAGTACTTCTTATATAATGCAAAAAGACTCCTACAACAGTCTGACACAGTGACAATATACAGGGTTCTAGTTCAAAGAAAGAACAAAGGTGATAGACACCACTTGTCTTTGCTAATTCTTGGAAGAGTATTATTTTTGAATTTACATACGTAGTGCTACTAAGCACACCAAAATGCAAATGTTACACATTAACATAACAATAAAAAAGATTAGTCTCCTGCATTTTCATGTGCTCAGTCTCTCTGGGAATGGGAAAATCTATGCTAGATTCGACTCTTTTTAATGCTACTTTGTTGAAACATAACTCCAAGAATCTTACTGAATAATGTAATCCTCACTTACAATAATCTTTTAAAAACTATATCCAGTGTATCAAACTACTTATTCATTTTTGCAGCATATCAACATTGAATTGATAAATACAATCACTGTTTCTACTGAAGTATTTAGAAATGCTTGATTAGGCATTACACATGAAGGCTTCTGGTGGTTCTCTGAAAACTTCAGTGGAATTGTTACTATGATTTATCTTGCATGTAAATACTGTCACAGATCCGTTTGAAATTCATACAAAGTCATTTCTCAATACTCATCATAAAATGGAGAGAAAAATAAGGATTATATTTAATGTGACACCAGAGAAAGTCAGTTCCAACACATCAGAAAAATGCAGTGTCTAAATCACAAAGACCATTACTGATGGATAAGCAAGGTAGGGCCCAGACTAGGTAGTAAGGTATATAAGGAACTAGTTTAATATGGTCATCATGTTCCATTTTGTGATTTAGTTCTTTACATATAACTGTGTTTCCTACACATAGAATTTCATGTAAAGACTCATGTAACAGATTCTCATTAATCAATATTTGAGGTTATATATCCATTACATTATTTCAGAGAGACACCTGATTGAAGAGAGGAGCAGAAACCCAAATCTAGCTTTGGTCCTCACATCATTCAGCATGGAGTTTCTCAATTGAGAGAAGGGGCTTTTTATACATAAACAATGAAGTTGCTATTTTGAGTGAGAAACAAAAAAAAAGAAAAAAATACTAGAGATGGGCTGGAGAGCTGGTGCTTGCTTGCAAAGTCTGACAGTATCCACTTAAGCCAGATGCGTGCAGGTACATGTATCTGGGGTTCTTTGCTGTGGCAAGAGGCCCTTGTGCATGAGCCCCCACCCCCTCTTTCTCCTTGCAAATAAATAATAAAATATTTTTTAAAACTAGAAGTTTTTGCAGAGGTAAACTTATTTCATAGTAAAAAATTAAAATTTGGTCTAGGAAAATGGCTCAGTGGATAAAGTGTTGCCCCACACATTTGAGTATCAGCGTTCATATTCCCAGAACCCACATAAAGCTGGATGCTGTAATAGACATCTATACTTCTAGTACATGTATGATCAGAAGGAAGGTAGAGACTGGAAAATCTCCCAGGAGCTCACAGGCCAGCTAGCCCGATGATCCCATCAGTAAATAACCAGCGATACTGCCTCAAAGAAGGTGGATGATGAGGGCTGACTCTCAAAGTTTTCTACTGACCCCATATGCACACCATGCTCATTCCTACACTCACATAAATGAACACATATCAACACAAAAAGTGGGGACAAAAACGAAAATAAGTCCAAGTTCTAAAAAATGAATACTATCTTGAGGTAGTTCTTCGGATGAGACAATATGTCACAGCCAAACTGAAAGACACTACTGTCCTGGAAGAGTGCACATATAATAAGAGCTTTGCAATGGCTAACTGATGAAGCTGCCCGGGTGACCCACAAGAGAGGAGCACAGCCAACCTGAGTTTTGACGTAGTGGACTTTACTGGGCTTTTTCAGTTGGGGGCAGGTGAGGAAGGAAAAAGAACTTGTTAAGTTGAATAGAAAAGTTTCTTTAGGGAACATCATTACATTAACCATTTTAAATAGCTAGGGTGTGACACCAGGACAGTGACCATGTAACTTAGAGATAAGGAGGCAGGACACGGTTAGACAAGGAGAGGGTAATAACTGGGTGGTTTCTTGAGGAATGTAGATAATCCATTTTCCTATGCCTCTGTCACCGTTCTGCTGATCATGCTGACCTAATAATGTCTAGTTCTAGTGTGCAAGCTAGTTTACTGTAGAGAACACATACAGCTTGCTAAACAGAGTAATTATACAGAAATCATCCAATTACACATGAAGGTGGATTAACAAAAGACACATATGCTCATTCTGTAGTGATTTTTCTCAAGAAAGTAGAGAAAGTGAATAAATCTAGCAGACTGCTCCAAATATGTCAAAACCTGTATTATTTGAATGGCAAGAGAGATTGAAGAGGGCTCTGAAATGGCTCTGGGGTTAAAGGTGCTTGCTTGAGAGATATTGAAGAGCCAGGAAGTGGAGGCATGGAGAACAGCATTAGGAAGAGCGGCACAGTATGGTGGGAGGGCCCTTTTCTGGGAGCTTGGAAAGCAGTCATAGGTTCTTGGTCTGCTCAAAGGGGTATGCTTATGTGGTTTCTGCCAAGAACACATACTGAAGAGAAGGAAGCGACAATATGAAAATACCACATAGCAACATTTCCAGTGCTCAGGAATGCTGAAGATCAAAAACAGAGGTTTGCAATTCAGTAAAGATTAGTTGACATACTACTATTATACTTCATACTCTGTGGTACACATGAAGTTAGATAACATTTCAGGGTATTAATTTCCTCATGGATCATAAGACTTTCATACTTCTCCTTGCAGAGTGGTTGAGCTTGGCTGGTCAGGGTTGCTGACTGACTATACATTGCACGCCTGTAGAAAGCAAGCTTTTGGAGGTCAGAGTTTAACTAGATTGGAAGCCCTAACACACTGACCAGTAATTGACATACAGTGGTTACATTATTGTGTTATGCTTATTGGATAATCAATTATAGAATTAAAAGCCAATAACCCAAATATATATGAGCATCAAGATGCCCTAAGAGTAAGTGATGGAATGAAAATGGCTTGGATGGTGAGGAATGCCATTCTTAACAGCTACCACTATACATCTACAGTAATAAGGAGACTGAAGATTGAAGTGTTCTCTGACAGTGCTGAGATGTTTCAATTATGCCTGTTTTTCTCAGAGTCAGGGGAAAAGTCACATATTTTCAATGTGTGTCCTTTAAAAAGCACAAGGATAAACACTAGTGACTAAAATATTAAGTCAGCTATGTGCACATCTGATTATCCCACACTCTTTTTCAACCATTTTCCAAGTACAAAAGGTTATATTTTAATATAGAATTTACATATGGTTTAATTGATAAGACACTCCCCCCAATATAGCATAATATAGATATAGCATTAATGTTACTGCTAATTACTAATTCTCTTGTAATACTTAGAAAGTAAAAATTTTAAGACACCCTTAGTGTCTTCCTTTCTGTTTGTCTACCTTGGGAAAACATACCCAACCTCCAGTGCTCTTCTTTCTCCTAACCCTCAAGCTTAAACCTCAGCTTTATAACAGCTAGTTTTCAAAAATTTTATAGCATCTCAGTTATGAGTCCTGGTCTGAGCTTGAGTTGTGGTCCCTAAAAATATTAGGGAAGTCCTCAGTTTTCACTTTTCACTTCATGGTGAAAGCATGAAGCGGTGTCATCTCACTGCTGACAAAATCAAATGGAAAGAAGCATCGTTGACTGCATCCCAAGCAGACCATCACTCTTTACTGGTTTAGGTTTCCATTTTATTTCTGCATAGTAATATGCACAGACAATATCATAGGCTAATGATGCTACAGTTTTTATAAGGAATAGTGAGACTTAAATAGATCTCCATTATTCTCCACTAAAAAGAAAGTCCTCTTATTTATGGAATGGTTTAGTGAAAAGGGAAACACTATCCTTACATTGAAACTTCTTGAAATGCTTGGCTAAACATTGAGAAAACTACTTGCAGTTCTGTCTTATAAGTACTATGCCGTATGATAAATTTCCAGCTGTGTTGCTTTTTTCTTTTAAATCAGTTAAATATAGCTGTCTGTGTGTTTATGACTTTTCAAGTCCTCAAAGGCTATAATTTGGAGTTTCAGATAAGCTTTTAATGGGCTTAATTTAGTTGGTAATCTAAATTTCTATTGGACTTTTCAATAACAATTCAATCTGGGGGTCACCCAACACAGCTCCATTTAGCCTCCATCTAAGAGGTTTGAAGAAATTGCTTGAAAATTAATACCTAAGTTAATAATTATGATGGGGTCATACATATACTTTCTATCAATTTAATTTGACAATGTTACTGTTTCTGTGATTACTTGTGACAAATATAGCCCTACATTCAAACTACAGATAGATTATTTCAAATATAAGAAATAAAAATCTCAGAAATGTGTCTAAATTTCAACTAAAATTTGATATTACAGTTGTTTCTGCCTCCCATACAATAAAATTAAATATTTAATTTTATACAGTACTATACAATTTTACAGTCAAATATTTCATATACAGGAAGCCTATAAGTATTACCACACTCTTCCTTTAAAATTACTTCACATGTAAGAGTATTGGAAGTTCTCAAGTCCTGAAGTATTTTTGGTAGCACTTTGCTTTTGTAAATCATAAAAAAAAATTTACTATTTTCTGTAGTCATGTAAGTAGTACTATAAAATCTATATTATAAAATCTTACTGGTACAGATATTATAGCATTAAGGGGCATTATAATACAAGGACAGGAAGCACAACTCTCTGCATCAAATAAATAGTGTAAAATTCTGTATTGGCTGTTCTTTCTGCTAGTCTTTCAAGTCTGAGAATTGTGTATCTATAAAGCTTGAAGTTTTGAATAATGGTGCACTCATATAGCATTAAATGGTTTAATTGTTTCTTTATTATAGTAGCACAAATGCATATATAGAAGCTAACACATGTTAGCTTGAATGACAAGTGCTTTATCCATTGAGCCATCTCTTCAGCCCTGCATGATCCTTTTTGATACATTATTTTGTATGTTTATTAGAATGTTGTTATAAGTGTATCTTCAGTTTCCTTAGACACATGTAAATAAGCAACTTCTTTATTTTCTTTTGACTATATATTTGTCAGTCATTATTGCAATATATATATATATATATATATATATATATATATATATATATATATATATATATATATAAATTAGGCCACATTTTAGAATTTAACTTTTTAAAATTTTTTACAAACAGATTTTAAAGTTTTGATAGGTATTTCTTTTTTTTTTGATTAATTTATTTTATTTATTTACTTAAGAGAGAGAGAATGGATATGCCAGGGCTTCTAACCACTGCAAATGAACTCTAGATGAATGTGCCACCTTGTACATATGGCTTTCATGGGAACTAGGGAATCGAGCCTTGGCCCTTAGGCCTTACAAGCAAGTACCTTAAACACTAAGCCATCTCTGTAGACCCCTGACAGGTTATTCTGAATGAAATTCTATTAGAGAATTGCAGATTTAAACTCAATTTAGGATTACTATGACATTTGATCATTGAAACAAATAAATTCCTAAATGTCAGCAACCTTTTAAGCATCACATATGAGACTGAGATAAGTAAATCTTACCAAGGACAATTTAATATCCTAGTAAGTACAGTATTAATATGAGGAGGGAGAATTAAAGTATATAGTTAAGACATTTTTAATATATATGAGTTTGTTTTTGACAATTTCATACTTATATATTACATTTGTTTATATGTATCCAACATTGACCTTGTTTGGTTGATTTGCATGTTTGAATTCTACAACTTTTCCAATAATTAGAGAATGAAAGCACTGCACAGAAGTCCTTTTAACTGAAAATTAAAATCTTTATGTTTTTCCTGCCCCAGATCAAAGCAAATAAATATAGGGATTGCTGTTTAAGCCAGATGACAGAGGCAATGAAGTGAAGCTGTCAATCTGATCATCACTCTGACTGCTGGCATTGCTGAGGTGGCAGCCTCATGGAGAGGTATATGTTGCCTGTGTAGAATCTTTGCCTGCAGAGAGAATTTTTCTCTAAATGAAGCTAGGGGAAAATGTGCTATTTTAAATATAGCAAATTTCCCTACTAATTTTAGAGAGAGTATAAAGCAAACATTTCAAGGCGATAAGCTCAGACTATCTTCATTCTGATGACAATACTCGGCCATGTTGTATGATCCTACAGTTTTTGTAATAACATTGGATTCTTACTTTTTCCTTGCTGTTGTCATTTCTGACAAGAGAAGAAGACATAAGCATTTTTATACCACATATATGTTTTGTTTTAATTCTGGCTAAATTCCATTGCCAGCAGGCTACATTACCATAGCTCTCTCTTCTCAAGTGTCCCAACCATATGTACATAGTCTTGTGGTCCTGTGCATGACAAGTCTCTGAAGAGATTCTTTCTGTTAGACCTACTTATAAGTCACCTGGACACCTGCAGCATTTTTTATGAATCAGGAAAAGAAATCACTAACATATTTTCATAGCTTGAGATTTTTCCATTCCAGTAATTCTCATATAGCACATCTGTGCTCCTCTGAATAGACAAAACTATGAATTCTAGAAAACTTAGCCATAGCATGAAATTTAGGAACATATGGGACAAAGTGACAAATTTTGGTATATGAAGGGCAAGATAACCTGTCAAGTTAATGGTTTTTGTCCCATGTTTATCTTATTTAAGGGATGTGGTGGTGTTTTATTGTTTCTGTAAATTGTAGAATGCTACCTGTTATTAATAAGTTAGAAGTAGTAACTTATAATATTATTTCATTTTCTGCAGACTAACTTGTGTAATTGGAATATATATATATATATATATATATATATATATATATATATATATATATTTCAGTCATAAGAGAGAGAAATAAGTTTTAAGATTTTTCATTTCAAAGCTAGTTCTTAGACATGTTAGATAAAGACCCATTTCTCTGTTAAGAATTGACCAATGGTCTTTCTCTACATAAAGGGGAGAAAACCCTCTCTTCAAATTTGCTCATTTGTTCTGACACCTGTTTGCTAGATTCAACACATGCTTTGTCCAAAAATACTCCTTGTAGTAATAGATTAATTCACCTGGTTTCTGTTTTGTCTGACATCTTTGGGTTTTTTATTTATTTATTTATTTGGAGAGAGAGAGAGAGAGAGAGAATATGGGCATGCCAGGGACTCGCTCTTGCAAATGAACTCCAGATAAATGTGCCACTTTGTACATCTGGCTTTATGTGGGTACTGGGGAACTAAACCCAGGTTGTTAGGCATTGCATGCAAACTCTTTAACCACTGAACCATCTTTCTAACCCCTGACTTCTTAACGTGGGAACTATTCAAACTTTGAATGTGCATGTATTCCTATCTCAAATTAAACTGTGGAAAACTCTTCTTAATTTTTAAGATGAGGATAGTAACAACCTTTGTATTAGAAAAGATCACATAAATAAATTGATTTAAACTAAGACTCTTGCTGTCAATAAAAATTTAAAAAATAACTAAGACTCTAAGTGCCTCATAGTTATCTCTAAAATATATATTTTCTTGTTCTATCAGAATTAATGAAATCAAACACAATTTGAATAACTTCATGTAGGTGATATTTGTGCTAAACATTGAACTTGTAGTGTTGACCAAGGCCTATGATCCCACCTTCTAGGTTGAGAAATTATGCAGTGACTTTCCTGCTGAGGCAATCAGCAGCAGTTACATAAGAAAATTGTAATTTAAAATAAGCTGAAAACACATGCAAAAAAATCTCATATTAAGAAAATTTTTTTAGGATAGAATGATTCATTTATTATGAAGAATGATTTCCTCTTGTATATGCCCATGTGGCATCTAATGTACTCACCTGCTTTAGGGCCTGCTGACCTGTACTGGCCTGAGTGGAATGTGAGGTGTCTTGCTCCATCAGAGCCAGAATCTATTACTGATTCCAGAGCTTGCAATTGTTTTCACTGGCTCCAGTGATTCTTGAGTCTCTGATGCCCTACAGGACTAGGGTTACAGGCATGCATGGCCATGCTAAGCTATTGTGGGTTCTGGAGATTTGAACTCCAGTGGTCTTAGGCCCCTTCAGGTCTTCTTGCTTACTCAAGGAAGCTCACTTAACCACTGAGAAATCGCTCAATCCCTAGAAAGCTATTTTTTTAATTGAGATCTTTAGTATATGAACATATGTCAATTTTTAATATTCTCATGAGGTTATACACTTATGCCCTCTTTCCTGTGCCCCCATTCCATTGAGAGTCCTTGTTAGTGGAGTTATTGGTAATCACTTTGGGGTCATGCATACATTAGTCAGTCTCTTAAAGAGCTTCCATTGTCTCAGCGAGGTTCTCTCTGAAGCACTCAGAGGTGTTTTAAAGAGTAAACATTTTCTCTGGAGAGATAAGCTGTAGAGCTTTGCTTTCAATTTTGTTCATTCTTTAGTGTGTCATTCAAACATTTATTTCTCCATGATGAATTACTGGATTTGCCTAAAGTAAATAATTATTATGTCTTTGATATGTTGTCATACTCCAATTATAACCCAGAGAGTCTATGAGCAGTGGCTTCTCCAACAGAAAAGCACATCATGAAAATTTTATTTTACATATAATATGGGAAGGTAAATAAATAACTGAGATATTTTATACCACTGTCCCATTCCATAAACAGACTCTGCAAGCAATTGAGAAATAATTAATAAATTCAAAACAAAATGGAGTTTAAAGAAACACACTTCCTTATAAGACCTCAGGGACATGAACACACATTGATATGTAAGCCACTACCAAAGAGGAAAGTATAGCACCATGTATCGGAAGAAGTTGCCTTACGACAAAATGTGCTGTTTGGGAATGTTACTTCTAGATATCTAGGAAGGTATTGTAGTTACATTCAAGTTGCTGGCACAAAACATTCACCAAAAGTAGCTTGAGGGAAGAAAGGGTTTATTTTGGCTTACAGACTTGAGGGGAAACTCCATTATGGCATGAGAAAATGTGGCATGAGCAAAGGGTGAATACCATCTCATGATAAACATCAGGTGGACAACAGTAGCAATAAATTGTGTCAAACACTGGCAAGGGGAAGTTGGCTGTAACACCAATAAATCTGTCTCCCAAAACATACTGTCTCTAGTAAGGATCCAATTCCCAAAATGCTATCAGCTGGGGTCCTAGCATTCAGAATACATGAGCTTATGGGTGACCCCTAATTCAAACCAGCACAGAAGATGTTATTAGAAAATCTGCATAAAATCTTACAAATTTTCAAGGGTACATTATTTATTGTTTTTATCAGTGTGGTATGTCCACCTACTGGTCCTGTGTTCTTCAAGTTCATTCTTATTTGAGGGAGGGTGTCTCAAGATAGGGTCTTGCTCTACTCCAGGCTGACCTGGAATTTACTATGTAGTCTCAGGTTGGCCTGAACTCATAGTGATCCTCCTACCTCACCCTATGGAGTGCTGGGATGAAAGTTGTGTCACTGTTCCTGGATGCAAATTCATTCTTGAATGAACCAAGTTCATTCTTCTATCCAGATGTTTTTCTGTGTATGGCAGAGGAAATTTTAACATTTACTAGAAAGGCCAGTGGTGAGGAAAGTTGGGAATTCTCCTTGAAGTCATATTTTTCTAAGAGAATATGTTGTGAAAGACTCTTAAAGAAGGGAGTTCTCAGTTTGCAGTGATCTCATCAGGGGCTTCTATTGAATGTTGTTTATGAAGGTTGATGAAAGATGTAATGCAACAAAAGCTTAGGAGGGTTGTCTGAGTTCCCATCCTGAATTGGAAGGATCTTGTGAGATCTCCAATTATACATACAATAAATTTTGAACTTGAACTTTTACAATAGTGATTGTTAGCAAAATGATAAACCCTTATTCCCGAAACAAAGAGGTTAATTCATATAAGCAAATTATAATGATAATCAAGAGAGACCCAAGTTACCTTTTTGGTTCCTATCACCGTCCAAGCCATAAAGCATTACAAAGTGGATGGAGGGAGGCAGGACATAGCATAAGAAAATTACTTTCTCCTCTCCACCAACTTGATGGAGTCATAATCTAGTCTTTGTTGGCAGGGCCTGTGAGTCAAAATTGGGACTGAAAATTTTAGCCATATATAGTTAAGTCTCATTAATAAATATGAGGATTCTTAAATATTTAAATCACCTGAGAAATCTAGAACTAGATTAACATATTTTGAGTGAGTCTAATATGTAGGAAAATTATATATACCATCTAATTAACATCTCAAATGTGCTATCTTGATTTTTATCCCCCATGCCTACAATACTCCTTTTGCATAATGGATGCATATGATCTAGCCTGTTTGTGAAATTACTACTTGATAAGATGAGGTTGAGAGATTGGGAAAGCAACTATAAGATTGTTAAACCACTGTCATAGCAGCATAACGAATGGAATAATGCCTGGTGTGTGTAGAGTACCCATTTGCTTGTGGGTGATGCTGCTATACCTGTTTTGATGAGCTAAACTGCATGTGAGACTCTTGCCCTTGCAACTTCCAAGTCCAGATTAAGAAGAAACAGGTAGGGAATACAAAGATTGTAATATAAAAACTGTGGCAAAAAGCAAATAGACAGTTTAACAAAAGTTGACATTTTCTTTCTTTAGAGACATCCTGGAAAAAGATGAATTGGGTGACATCGCTATAATATAAACATTGACTGACAAATCTGGCCTCTTTCTCAGAAAGAATACAGTCTTGGTTGAATACTGGAATATGCAAATGTTTGTGAATTGAGGATTTTTTTTTTATGAATTACTGTACTTTTGTACATATTTATTATATTTGAAGGCATCTCTGACAGGCAAAAATCTTAAGTGCAGTGAGACAAAAAGTTCCTCTGAGACCTTCACTTATATTTTAAAAGACTTTTATTGTCTCACCTGGTTAAATGATGAACCTTGAAGTCACAGCCCTTAATTTCAAATGTACCAATAAAAAATATCTTACTCCCAGCTCTGCTTGAGTTTGTCCTTCATCCAAAAATAGGTACATAAGTGCTCTTTATTCCACCAGGGTGCTATGAGGAATAACTAATAAAAATGACTGTAGCATATCCCTTTGTTAAATTGGAAGTGCTATGCAAATAGTAAGTAAGGGCAAGGCTCATAAACACGTAATCAGGTGTGCTCCTAAAAAAGTGCAGTGCATATGGATACATAAATGATAAGTGACACACATACCTTCTCACATAAGCAGATGTCCCTTACTAGTTAGTCAGCTCTTAATTTTCAAGGCAAGCCCTTCTGGGAGCAAGAGATTGATAATAATTTTCCAAACATAGTCCCCTGTAAGAAAAGAAGAGTTCATATCACAACTGCTGATAATAATCTAATGGACACCAGAATAAAAATTAAGAAGTATTGACTTTGTTTCTAAGTGATTGCAAGATAAATTCACTATACAGTAAGTGCATACTTTCCTTGTCATTCCAAAAAAAGAAACCAAAAGGAGATATTCTCTATAGAGAACAAAATGAATTACCAATTATCACCATAAAAGTCAGTTATATATAAAGTGTGTTTTCATAGTTCAAGGATTGCTTGTTTTAATATAATACTACACAAGCCCCTTTAGCTCCATTTTCTTTAATGATTTTTTTTTTTTTTTTTTTTTTTTTTTTTTTAGTAAAAATGTTGCACACATAGACCCCTCTCCCAAGTTGTGCTGAGGGTCTTTGGTGAGGATGTTGGTATTGATTGTGGGACCAAGAGGCCTCAGCCAGTCACTGCAGGGATGGGAGAAACAGGATGTCATAAGTTATTCCCACCCACACTAAGGCTCTGACAATCTTTCCACCCCCTCTTCCATGATGCTCCCTGAGTCTTGGTGGGCAAGGTAGAGATATGATTTAGTGTTTGTTTCTCTGTAATCTCTGGATCTTTTTGTGAGGGTTGAGTTACCACAGTGTCTGCCTGGAACTGGTTTTCAGGTTAGCCTTGTCACAACTTCCCCTGTAATGACTTCTCTGCCCAGGGAAGATGAGATGGAGGTGATCCATCTCTTGGTAGACAGTGGACTTTCCTTTCTTTGTGTATATACATATACTTATTCTCCCCTGGATTCTTCTCCATCTGTAAAATCTAACAGATTCTCCAACCAAAAGTGAGAACAGTTTGTATAAAAAGGGACAAGGCTATTCATTAGGGAGAGATATTGATATGTATATCCATGTTTCTTAGTTAGAGAGCAGTAGAGATACCCTCTGGAGCCTATTGGCTTTCTGATCTAGGGAATCTCTCTTGGTTCTCAGAACCAGATATGAGTTCTCCCCCACTGAGCAGGTCTCATGTCCAATCCATGAGCAGCTGGCTATCGACGTCAACTGTGTGCCACTATTGTATGAGTGCATACTTCTGTAACTGGCAGGATCTCTTTCTTAACCAATCAGTTGGAAACTGTTATTCTCCAGCCACACTTATAGTACTTACAGTACGTTCCAGCAATATCAAGCTGTTGTACAGATGAGCAACCCATCAACAGAGAGCCATTTTCTTCTTCTTCTTTTTTTTTTTTTTTTTGAATTTTTGCTTAAAAGCTTCCTTCAGTGTTGTACTACATATTCATGTAATATTTTTTTTAATTTTATTTATATTTTTATTTGAGAAAGCTATAGAGAGAGACAGAGAGAGAGGGGGAGATGGAGAGAATGGACACAACAGGTCCTCTAGCCTCTGCAAACAAACTCCAGATGCATGTGCCATCTTGTGCATCTGGCTTTACATGGGTATTGGGGAATTGAACCTGGATTCTTTGGTTTTACAGGCCAGTGCTTTAACCACTAAGAAATCTCTCCAGCCCTTCTTTTTTTTTAGGAAAATATAAATTTTCTTGTTCCCACTATATACTCTTTCTTAAGAGAATTGATGTTGAAACAAAATGTGTTTTCCTATTAGGCTTCTCTCCTTGCCTATTGAATGGAAGATGGCCTTCACATATTCATGCCATAAAACAACAAGAACTGGGCTGATGGGAGGAGCCACATGGATTATATGATATACTCCAAAATTTCATCTTCATCCTTAGTCACTGATCCTATTTTAGTCACTATGGAATGTTGCATCTACTCAGAATAAGAGATCATGAGGAATTTATGTTGTCTGAAGAAACCAGAAGGAATGCATTTTAATACTTGGCATTTGGCCCACTAAACAACCCTCTGTGAGCAGAGAGCAGAGCGTGTTGTTCAGTAGTGGAGCATTAACCTAAATGTGCAAAGCCCTGGGCCCTACCACAAAACCAAACAGAAGGAAACAAAACAACACAAGGCTCAAATCAAATCCCACTGTTACAAGCTCTCTCAAAGAACTATGAAGTACTTATGAAGCTACTGCAAAATTAAGCCTTGTATCTATGTCTTTGTTTACCCTGTCTTTTGTCCGAATATCCTGAGATTTCAAATGACTTCAGAAACACCTTTTCCACAGGTACTATATTATAGGCAACATCTTCTCTCTTCCCTCTATTTTTTTTTTAATAGGACAGGAAAGTTTTCTTTAAAGAATCTTTACTTGCTATGGTCAACCTATTCAAAAATAGCTTCCTGATAGCCCCACGCCTTTTCAGAACTGAACTTGCACCACATCTTTGCCTTTTCTCTTTTAAACTCCTAAAATAATTGGAAGAATATTTTTTATTATGCCATCTATCTGGAAAGGGAAGGCTGGGACAGTATGAGAAGGACCATTCTTTCTTGTGGTATTTTTGGCTTGACTCAGGGTGGGGTGTTTGATATGTCATGAGAAAGACGGCCCTCATTAGACTGCCAGCCCATTTGCACAGACACCAGAAGAGCTCAAAGGGGAAGGATCAGCATCCCATCCCTCACCTATGAAATTTCTGTCTTTTGACTTTGGGCTCACACTTTTTCTTATACTAGCATCTTTTTTTCTTCTTTTTGTTACTGTTCTTTAGTCTTTATTCTCCTTTTCTCTTTTTCCCTTTACTGCTTTTTTGTTAAATTCTGAGATTCTTAGTAGTCTAACCACATGCCTAGAACTGTTTGGAATTTTATAATAATAGTAATATCCCATGCTTATGCAGGACGTTTCCCTTAGGATCCCAGAAAATTGCGTACATTTCCTCCTGTTAACCTTGGAAACTTTCCTGATGGATCAATACATAGCTTAGATCCTTCAAGCTCTCTGACTTCCCACTAAGTTTCAGAAATGTGTACATGACCATCCTCCTCGATATTATGAGTGGTTTACTGTGGAGCAGTGTGACAACATGAAGTAACTCCAGATCAATACATTAAGCCCCTGTTGTGAGTGTTGTTAGTCTCCTTGTAATAAGTATGACATTCATTTTGGACAGAAATTCATGATGCTTTGCCTGCTTTGAATTAAAAGCATCACTTTCTGCTCATTAACCATTGTATAGCTAAGCTTAATGCATACACTTTTGCCCAAAACCATCTCTTTTTTTTTTTTTTGCAATAGTAACAAGGGATATGAATTCATATCAACAGTAATTGAAGGCTTCACCAACAAATGTACAGACAAATATAAATTATTCACCTTTAGTCTAAAGAGTAAAACAAAATTGCATACAGTTACCTCTGATGCTGAACTACTTTGGTATTATTTTTGGATAATTATAGCTTAGGTACTATCACTGATTGAAAATTTGTACTTAAAGATATTAAAAAATAATAAAAAGTAACAGATTAAATGCCATATGTTTCACATTCAAATATCAAGGTCACAATAAATACATATTCATACTAGACATCAATGTATAAAACGTTTGTATTTGTTGTCATTCTATTTATAATTTTAATTTTTCCCCATTTTTGACCACAACCTGCCCTTGATCTAATGCCTTCATATAAGATGTTAAATGTAAGGACCAACATTTGCAGCATTGGAGCATCATGGACAGCTACTTGTATTTTAATCTAACTTCTTCTTGTAAGTAATAAACAATCTATTAGGAAAACTTTCTGAACTTTTGTCTCCATATTGGTGAAAAAACTTAAAAAAATTTAAAGAATTATACAGGGTAATCATGTAGATAAAGCATGTAAAATAATTAGTATCATCAAGTTTAAGCTTGTGTTCAATAGATGACAGTAATATCAATAACAATTATCTTGCACTTTAGTAATGATGTCTCCGGTTTTGAGTTGAGCTATCTTTTCCCACATCAGTAGCATTACTGTTCATTCATTTGAATTTCACTGTAATTTACTGTGACATTTATTATCTTCATGACCCAAATGTTTAGTGTCTTTGGTGTGGCATATTAGCTTGTCTGATCATCATTGTCAACTAACTAGTCAATGAAAGATAAGTGAGATGTCCAGGTGTTCTCTGTTATTTAAGCTTACCAGTGAACTTGGATTTAATGGAAAAATTCTAAAAGCCATATGGGGAATCATAGAACATTTAACTGAAAGGAATATAGATTACCTTTTCCCAGTAACTGTCTCTATTTTCTGTAATGACTAAACAAAGTCAAGAGATTTATCAAATATGTGTTCTACACGTCAAGTCTTTTTAGAAAATACAACCAACAGATGTCTGGTTAAACCAAGTACATGTATATAAAATTCATTTAAAAATTGGTTAATATGTCATAGCTTATATGATAAAATTACCGATCTGTGTGATTTGCAAAGTATATAAATTTTATTATCATTGTTCTGTAGAGTGGGAAATCAAAGATCAAAGATTCAGTTGTTTGGTAAGGGTTTATCTTCAAAAGGAAGACATTATGTTGCTTTTACAGTTTCAGTATGGATATAGAGTATTTCCCTAAGGCCCTTGTGTATTAAAGTTATAGCACACCTAGGTGTATATCCAAATGACTCTTCTCACTACCTTAGAGATATAACAACCATGAATAAACAACCATGTTTATTGCTGCTTTATTCAATAGCTAGGAAATGGAACCAGCCTAGATGTCCTTCCACACATGCCTGAGTGGAAAGGTCACTGAGAAATCAAGCTGGTGTTGAGCAGAAAACCTTCTCCCTGTAGACCAGCCAACTGAAAGCTGGAAAAAAAAGTCACTGAATGCAGCCATATGGGAGATAGAAATCATCAGTGGTGAAAACAGTGGACACAGGAAACTTCAAGTTTGGACAGAGACAGGCCAAATGACTGAACGGGTGCAATAGTGGCATCTCTGCTCTGGAGGAAACCAAATGCTCTCTAATTAGACTGAAGACCTGTTCTATGGGTGGGAATACATGCCTGGTACTGAAAAACCTAATCAAAATACTATGGCAGGGGAGGTCATGAGCCTTAGGGGTTTAAAGCCTGCTCTTGTCTGGCTAAATGTATATTTTATTCCTACTAAACTACCCTGAAAGTACTACACTTAATATTCATATTTATATATTAATTCTATTCTCACTTCTGGTTAGAAAAGCTTCTCTTTTCAGATGGTAATGACCACTGGCATGACCCAAAAGGCAACATAGTGCTGAGAAGAAGGGATGAAGCCATGTCCAGCACTGAAAAATCTCTATCCCACTCTCCAAGGCTCAGGGTCCATTGCAGAAGAGATGGCAAAAAGAATTTAAGAGCCACCCTTACAATGCAACTGCCCAGTCAGAAATTAGCCTCGATATCCATGACCTCGCAGTGACCAGTAATACCTTCACAAGACCCTCATAATAGGAGAAAAAGATGATGACATCAAATTAAAAGAGAGACTAATGGAGAGAGGGAGGGGATATAATGGAGAGTGGAGTTCTGAAGTGGAATGGGGGAGGGGAGGGAAATATCATGGTTTATTGTCTGTAAGTATAGAAGTTGTCAATAAAAAAAGAAAAGAAAAGAAAAAAAAAGTGTTGGTCTCCAGCTGGTGGTACTATTAGGAACTCGTTTAAATTTTAGAAAGGAGTGCCTTCTAAAAGTTGGGGTAAGTAGGTCACTGAGAGTATGCCTTGAAGGATATATTTTGACTCTCTATTTGTTACTCTTGTTTATTTTACATAGATTATAGTCTTGTATCCCTTCACCTCCAGGTCTCCATTTCCATGATGGTCCTCCTTAATAGGGTCCTTGGTATCATTGTGGGTTAATTGGGGTCTCTGTCAGTCTCTGGATATTTATATTCAGGACATTCTTCTTCCCAGCAGAAAGGAAGTGAGAAGCTATACTCTGGTCTTCTCTTGTATGCTGCTATTTCTGCCTTGCTGCAGACCTAAAAGCATTCAAGCCAGCTGACCATGGACTGAGATCACTGAAACTGTGAACCAAAGCCAGACATTTCTTCTTTTAAATTGTTTCTCTCGTGTATTTTACACAATAACAAAAAGCTAACACAGATTATTGGTATAAGAGGTATGATCATTGCTGTGAGTATACCTGACAATGTGGTTCAGAAGAATCTGTATTTGGTTTGCAAGAGGAATTTGGGAATGTTTGGAGAAGCAGGCTGGAAGAAGCTTAGAGTAGTAAGAGCAGGGCAGGATAGGTAATTCTGGTAGAATTTCAGAAGACTAAAGTGTTGATAGAAATATGGTTTGTCCATGCCTTGATAATTTCAGTGAAACTGAAATTTTATCTTTCATTTACACTGTGAAGGAAAGGTCAAGGCAGCAAAGCATTATGGCTGAGCAAGGTACTGCTCACTATTTTAGCCAGAATCACAGTTAAAGTCAGACATAGTCACTCACACTCTAGAATCTGAGTGCTCCTATGACAAGATAGGAGCTAGAGAGAAGAGAATCTTCAGATGCTTCTGGGCCAGTTAGCCTGGTGCACACAGTGGGAAGAGGAAGAGACCTATTTCTAGCAAAGTAGAAGATGAGGGCCTCCACACACATGCTGCTTCATGTATGCACATGTTCTCCCACATGTAAACATCATACACATACCATACACACATATACACACAAAGGTTTTAAAAAATGAATGAGGCATGTGTGGTTGTTAAAGAAATTAACTCTATTAAAAAGAAATCAAGTCACTGGCACCTGGGGTAATACAAAAGATGTTTTCAGAATACCACAAAGATTGTATTGAGAAAACCCACATTGCAGTATCAACAGTGAAAAAGTATAACCTCATTGGAAATAGTTTTTTAAGTATTTTTATTTTTATATAATTATTTGAGAGAGAGAGAGAAAGAGAGAGAAAGAGAGAGATGGATAGAGAATGGGCACTCAAGGCCTCTAGCCACTGGAGAGTTGATTCCCAGTTATAACATACTCTTACTATGTGACCTTCACATAAACTTCATTCTACATTGTTCTCACATGTAAGAATCCTACCTCATCGTTGTGTTGTGTCATGCACAAGTAGGTAAACACTTTTCTTTTTGCAAGCAGGGTGAGATAGACAGGAGACAAAGAGAATGGGTGTTCCAGGACCTCCAACCACTGCAAACAAAAGGCAGGTGTCACTTTGTGCATTTGGCTTTATGTGCGAACTGAAGAATGAAACTCAGGTTGTTAGGCTTTGCTGGCAAGTGCCTTAATCACTATGTCATCTCTTCAGCCCAATATTTTTTACTTTATCATTTACTATCTGTCTGAGTGTGTGAAAGTTAATTAATTTTTGAAGCTTAATAGTTTTACATGTTTAAATTATTACTTGAATTTGAAATAATATCTAATATGGAGTTACTATAATTAAGTAATAATGCATATATGAGAAGACAATTATTTTAAAAAATACTATTATATATTCATTTGAGAGAAATTACAGCTTGCAAAAGGGAGTGATAGATTAGATAGATAGATAGATAGATAGATAGATAGATAGATAGATTGATAGATAGATAGATAGATAGATAGATATAGATAGATAGATGTTAGAGGGATAGATGATGATGATAGATAGATAGATAGATAGATAGATAGATAGATAGATAGATGATAGATAGGCAGATAGATGAAAAAATAATGAGGGAGACAGAGAAAAAGAAGAGAGTGTACGGGTTCACCAGGGCCTCTGGCCACTACAAATGAACTCTAGACAGATGTGCTACTTTGTGCATGAGTACATGATTTACATGAGTATAAGGGAATCAAACCCAGATCAGTGGGCTTTACAAGCAAGCACCTTTAGTTACTGATCCTTCCTTCTACCCCAGTTATTTATTTATTTGTTATTTTTGTGTAGAATCTCACTGAAGCCCAGACTAACCTGGAACTGACTCTATAGCCCAGGTTGGGTTTGATCTCACAATGATTCTCCTTAATGGACATTTTGCCCATGAAATTGCCTATAGAAATTGCTATTTCTATATACTTATTTTCACATGTGTATGGGTATGGGCCCACAGCAGGTTCTCTTGCCTCTGTAAACAAATGCCAGATAATAGTACCATGTTTTATTTCTGGTTTACATAAGCTACTGGTGAATTGAATCCAGGCTAGAAAGTTTTGCTAGCAAGCACCTTTAACTATTGAACCATCTTCCAAGCAGATAATACAAACTTGTTAAAACAGGGTTAAGACTCTGATATACAAATGAGCAGCATTCAATAATGACTGTATTTTAAACATCCTTTCTGTGC
This sequence comes from Orientallactaga sibirica, assembly GCA_036365145.1. Lineage (NCBI taxonomy): Eukaryota > Metazoa > Chordata > Mammalia > Rodentia > Dipodidae > Orientallactaga > Orientallactaga sibirica. The sequence continues at coordinate 4,309,144 of JAEOAD010000041.1, forward strand.
TCAAAGCCAACAACCTCGTTTTAAAATATTTTTTTATTTATTTGCAAGCAGAGAGAGATATAGAAGACAGAAAGAAATGAGGGTGCCAGGGCCTCCAGCCACTGCAAACAAACTCCAGAAACATGTGCTACTTTGAGCATTTGGCTTTACATGGGTACTGGGGAATCATACTTGGGTCATTAGACTCAACACCTTTACCACTGAGCCATCTCTCCAGCCCCAACAACCTCTTAAATATAACAGAAATTTCTAGAATTCATTTTAGATATCATAGTTATAGTTAGGTTGGTGAAATGTTGTTTAGACACAAGTTTAAAGGAACACTTGTCCTTTTTAGCTGATCTATCAAGTTGCTGAAAAGAAACCTGATGAAAGACAATATGGAGCCCATCCAGAAAAGGGGCCAAGCTGAGCAGCAGAAGCCACATTGATGGCGGCTAGCTCACAAGGGCGCCCTGGGCCACTCTGCCTCAGGCACTGTGATGTGCTCCTGTACTTTCACTTTCTTCTTTCTGTGAAAAGAAAGGGAGGCCATTATGATGCATCATCCCTCTGCAGTGGAAAGACTCTCTGAAGGGCTGATACCAGGAAATGGAGGAGGACTTCCTTGTGGCATGAAGAAATCTGGCAAGGCTCCCACTGCAAGGGAACAGGGCAATGATAATGACATTTGCAGTGTGGCCTCACAGTGCTTTAGGTTCACATGAGACAGCAAAGACTCAAGACTATCATGGAAAAGAATCGTGGACAGACATTCAATTTTCTGAGAAGATGGTGTCTTTGGTTGTTATTTTCAGATTATACGTTTGTACTAAAATGCCATGAATTTTGCAGTGTAGCAACTAAGCAGAGTTAAATCTACAACCTTTCCCAGTATGGTCCAAGTAATAAACATATTCCAGTCAAAAAAGTCCTAGCCAGGCATGGTGGCACATTCCTTTAATCCCAGTACTCAGGAGGCGGAGATAGGAGGATCACTGAGAGTTCAAGGTCACCCTGAGACTACATAGGGAATTCCAGGTCAGCCTGAACTAGAGCAAGAACTTACCTTGAAAATAACACAATAAAACAGAAGTCTAATAGTCATCAATTTCCATTCCAAGCAGTGAATTTCCTATGCGTATTCCACTACTACCATGAACAGAATATCAAAAGCTTTCACTCAACATGGCACAGATCTTTGTTAGAAGTGTAATTTTCTGCTCAAGAGAAGGCACACTACTCATTTGAGATCCAGTTTAATTCAACTATCCTCAATATCTTCTCTACTCAATTTGGACTGCCTACCAGCAACAGCATCATAACTGTGCAGCTTGCTAGAAATGCAGATTACATGCTCCATACCAGTCCTACTGAAACCATCTTTATTCTCCATGATATTCAAGTGATGTTCATTATTCTTGTAGAGTCAGAATGCTTTAATCTTCACCAGTCTTATTCAATCTAGCAAATTTCCATGTAATAAAGATCCTCTGTATAATTTGAAAACCTCTACTCTCTGATGCTTTATAGTTGAAGATATTTAACAATAGGTGTTGTGCTGAATTAAGGACACATTTGTTTCCGATGTGAATAGGTGTTAATTTGTAGCATCTTATAAACTACATTCATCTATAAGTAGTAACATTATAGATTAAATGCTATGATCAGGAAGTTAAAGAAAATAATTAACACGGACACTATCAGTGTTTGCTCCTTTTCCAATAACATTTTTCATGTGTTTGCCTCCTAGAAATAACATAAGCACTATAGCTTTTTAACAAAGAAAAATACTACTAGACTTTCTGCAGTCGAGAATCATTGAAATATATAATATTATATTAAACATTTGGTTATAACATTAATACTAAACTTATTCTTAAATATTTATTTATTTGTTTACTTGAGAGAGTAAGAGAGAGAGAGAGAGAGAGAGAGAGAGAGAGAAAGAATGGGCATTCCAGGGACTCTACTTACTAAAAACAAACTCAAGACACATGTGCTACCTTGTACATCTGTCATATGTGCATATGTGGATACTGAAGAATCAAACCTGGATACTTAGTCTTCACAGACAAGTATCTTAACTGCTAAGCCATCTCTCCAGCCCCTAAACTTATTCTTTAAATGGATATCAGACATTTTTGTAAGGACTATATTGTTATTATTTTGTGTTCTTAGTATACTTTTCAATAGCTCAGAATTGCATACATTCTTTTTAGACTTATGTTGATTTTTCATCTGGCCATATAAATGTCATTCAAATTCACCAAGAGATGTACAAGAGACTTTTAAAATGAACCCTTCTGAAATGATTTCTCTTACAAAGTTACTGTAATCACTATCCTAGAAGCCCAAATTGGAAAGCATTGAGTTATTTCTCTCAAAAATATTAAATGCCCTCTTCTAATTTGATAAGCATTTTGATGTGAGTCTTCGGTCTGTTTCTCTGCAAAGTATCCTGGAGGTTTAGAGACTGGCAGAGCAAATGGTGCTTTAACTGTAGCATCCATTGTCTGTGTAAGCCCAGGAGTCTTATGATAATCCCAACCCAGAAAAGGTTACAGATAATAGGGACCTTTGTGAGGCTTTTCTTTACATGGTCAGTATTTATAAGCCTGTTATTTGCTAAACTTTTAGTAGAGTTCATGCTTGTGTTGCATTCATAGTAACCTCTTCATTATCACGTGATGACCATGAAATTGACAATGCAAAATACAATTCATTTTATATTCTGTAAAAGACAAGTTTACATAAAGATTTCTATACAATTTTCAAGGAATTAATGATGTGTTATATGAAATGCAAAAATAAAACAAAAAGAATGTTCATTTTATAGAAATTAGGATAATAAGATGTATTACTAAAAGAAAAGCAATTCAGTACTGATCCACATAGAAAGTGTGCATTCACTTATTCTACAAAGTATTGAAGTGGATCCTACAGGCTAACATTATACTTTTCTCAAAGGAAAATGTGATTCCAAATTGTGAATAATGTGCTTTCATGGATTTTATATTCTAGTGAATGTAAAAATTATATACAAGTGAAAATATTAAAATATGATAAAAGTAAGGAGACAAGGCACACAATTGAAAAGAGAGTGGGGAAGAATTTTCATAAGAAGTCATATTTAAGTTGGGAAAATAGAGTTTAAGGTAGAGATATCTGGGGACTTTTTTTTATTGTTGTGTGTTTGTTTTCAAGAAGGGGCCTCACTCTAGCCCAGGTTGACCTGGAACTCACTCTGTAGTCCCAGGCTGGCCTCATACTCATGGTGATCCTCCTACCTCTGTCTCCTGAGTGAGTGCTGAGATTAAAGATGTGTGCCACCATGCCCAGTTTGGGAATTTTTTTTATAATCTGAAAACACTGAACTGGCTTTTATATCTGAGAGAGATAGAGAGAGAGCTAGAGAGAAAGAGAGAGAGAGAGAGAACGGGCATGTTAGCAGCCTCTCAGCCACTGTGAAAGCACTCCAGATGCATGCACACCCTTGTGGTCAAGTGTGGCATTGAACCCTTGCGTCACTTTTTGCATCTGGCTAAACGTGGGACCTGGAGATTTGAACTGACATTCTTAGACTTGGCAGGCAGGCGCCTTAACCGCCAAGTCATCTCTCCATCCCTGAACTGGCTTTTAAAAGAGTGTCATAGGAATGGAAGTTTTGTAATAGACCATAGGCTCTTCATGAACAGGATCATCAACCAGGCATGTCTGGATTGCACTTGAAGATTGGTTGGCAACAATGAAAGAATCATAACAAATAATTATTGTAGAAAATTTTCAAAATATTTTCTTATGTGTAGGAAAATGGCTCAATGAATAATGTAATCACAATATAACTCTGAGTACCTGAGTTCTGATCCTAAAACCCCACATAAAACTTAAAAACTATGGTGAGCTTGAGTTTCTATTAGCCAGAAGGCCTCTGATTAGGAGACACCAACTAGAGAATTTCCCAAGATCTAGTAAATGACAGTGATGAATGAGAGATACTATTTCAAACAAATAATAATTAGAAAAATATACATGTACTTGAAGAGCACCAGCTCCTTGTAGCACTGGAGGAGGCAGGAGTGTGTTTTGCATTCAAACATGAGCTTCCATCTGACTTCATCCATTTATGTATTGTGTGTCCAGAGACAAGATTTATCATCCCAGGCATACATTTTTGTATTCCTGCAAATCAAGCATTAGCAATATATAGAATTGCTTTTTGGCAAGCAAGTTCATTGATTCACATATACCCAAGGTGCTGATAGTTGGTGATGATAATGCTGATTGTAAAATGGAATAGGATAGCACTAGAAGAAAAAGGCCACTGCAAAATTATAGCTGCTCCGGGGATAACGTGTGATACACAGCAGAGATTTATGGAGAACCACAGAGTGCAATAATATCCTTTCTCAAAAAAATTCTTGGGCTTGTCAGTTGTAACTGAACTTTAATGAACTTGACAAAGTTCATTTTATTCCATCATATTAACCTTCTTTCTGCAGTCAAAATTATTAAGAAAGGAGGCAGAATTGCTGGCCATGGCTATCAGGGCAGTATTGGCAGTATTACCAGAGGAATCTGAGGAGAATACACAAGTGGTAATTTTCCCCCCCCTTGCTGAATTTAACAGCACAAAATCTCAGATAGTCTTTCTTGCCATATCCAACTTTTTAAAAAATAAAATAATGTAAAATTGTAGCCAGCCTATTAAATGAGAGGACAGAATGCTATCCACATCACAGTATAATCCTTTTTAGGTAGGAATACTGTGTATAATTTTCTACATAAATGGAAAAAAAGTAATCTTATCTCCAGTTTATCCCTCTTCTGTGATGTGCTGGGTTAGTCAGGCTAAAGCTGTTGACAGAAAATTCACCACTAGGATGAGAAGCAAAGATGAGAAGTGGTATTGCACTGGTGATGGAAAAGCTTTATATAATGAGACAAATCCCAGCACCTCTGGGAACTCATTCTATATGGAAACCATTTCATGTTTCTTTCATTATGGGAATGATACACTGTCTATTAAAAGTCTAGAAGTGAAATTGCCTAGACAGTTATTTTAATGGGGTGTCTTGCTTTGGATCATCATTTGGTTTTTGTGAACAGCAAGCAAGCTTATTTTTCTATAAAACCTTTCTCAAACAAGCCTAGTTTATCAGCGTGGTGGAGTAAATGCCTCTTATTATATAAACTTGTCAGAGCATTACAACATAAACAACACATTCTGTCCAGCTGCAAAACACTTCTTCGAGGAGTCCATTTAGTTTCATAAACTTTTTCTAAGTCTCTGACACCTTAAACAAACTGTGACAAGCATTTATATTATATGCCAAACAAGAGGAATGACTCACTGCATAAAAAGTGTCTAGTGACAACCAACAAAAGAGAGACACAAGATCAAATAAACCTCTGACAGAAAAAATTCAGACATATAATCATTCCTATGGAAATATTCACATTTCTTTGCATGTCATCAAAAACAGACCATGACAAAGGTTAAAATTTAGCTCAAACTCAGAACCTTTTCTAAATTTGATTTTATATAACTTTATCCTTTTGGTAGTGCTATTATGGTGCTTCCCTGTGTTTATTCACTTAAAATATTATGTAAATGTAGGAATATGAATAAATGCATATACCTTTTCTGTGACTGAAAACTTGCATAAGGGAATGTGTATATACCAGATATTACAGTTCTATTCTTGTTCCTAAATATGTGTGTGCTTTCTCTGTATTTGTCTTGTCTGTGTTTATGTGTGTGTGTGTGTGTGTGTGTGTGTGTGTGTGTGATAGCAAATAAGATAATGAAACAAAACAGTGTTCTGCCCTTACACATCTATTTTCTGAAGAGTAATTACTCTTCTGTAAGCTGAGCTTCCAAACTGAAACATGCCTGAAGGCAATTCTGCATCAGAACACTGTGGTTTACAGAACTGTTCTCAATTTTCCCAACCATACAATTTAGAAATTTCCCCAAGTATTGCCAGAATGAGCCAAAGTCATTCACATAGGAAAGCAAACTTATAGGAAAAGAGACAAGTGCACTTTCAAGGGACTAAGATTTGAAATATTGATATAGTCACATTAATTGAATTTTTGCCTTGAGAAGTGATTACAAAAATGTTGCTCCAATATTAATTTGTATCTGCTTTGGATAAGATTAACATTAATTTCTTCACCAGTCCCCATTTCTCTTTTATTATTCATTAACATCTCTCTTTGCATGTGTAAGATACCTTGATGAAGCATGTTTATTCATAGCCTAACCTTTTTAAATAATTCTAACAGCTCTCTAACAGTCACCTTCCTGGCATGCTGAATATCTTGTCTTTGTTTCATTATTCAATGCTTGCACTCTAGCCTCCACTTGAGATGCTGAACATGAATCAGGCTCCTCTTCCTACCACTCTCCTCCCACTAAAATGTCCTCTGCAGCTGGTTCCCACAGGAGAACTCTGCTCACAAAATACTGCAGCACACCTCTGTTCTGTTCTGGTTGGATCAGGGACAGGATAATTTCCATAGATCTGGAGTGCAATTATTGACTCACTTCTTTTGTCACCCATTACACATTTGTTACCATATTTTAGTTCATTGTTCATGTACCTTTTGTTAGAATATTTAGTTTGAGTCTCTCTTTGACAAAAGCTCTCGAGGTGACATTTTCTCTTTTTTTTTTTTTTTTTGGTGGATGTGAGCTCTCAGCTTATTTTTCTGAACAGATACAGTGGACAAAGCAATGAAAATAAGAAGGAAAAGGAAAAGAAAAGCAGCATAAGTGAAGTAATTACATTTTTCTTCAAGCTGAGATATAATGTCTTTATTGGACCCTCATAAGGCTTTATAAATACTTAAAACAAACATTTTTTTTTCTCATTTCAGTTACAGGTATAAAATTATAAACTTTCTTTTTTGTTTTATGGCCAAAATATCTATTTAAATGTTTCTGCCATCAAATTATTTTTTATGATATTGAAGGTACACTGCATAAACTTGTTACTGGAAAATAAACTATTCTGTCATCATTAATGATATTTATTTGAATGTATTTTACTAAGCTTAAGTTCAGTAATGCCATGTTTTCCTATAATCACACAAATAAATATTTTCCCATAGCTTCTACTTTGTTATAACAATGAAATGAAAACACAATCATTTCAATAGAGCTGAGGAACATCCTGTTAGGTCATATATAAATTACTACATAACATTTGATTATTTTTCTTCATACATGAACTGAATGTAAACCTAATTTGTAAACATTTCACTTAACTTCTCATACATTTGGGTAATTTTTATTATTATTATTTTCATTTTATTAGTTCTTCTACTTTAATGCCAACTACAGAGTCCTCTGCTCCCAAATTCCTGCAGGAAGGGTCATGAATGTCAAGTAGGGTTTTGTTTCACCAATCATCTACTATAAGAGGAGTCTCTTAACAAAAACTACCTGAGGCTATAGGGAACAAAAGGTCATAGGTTTGCTGTAATGCTCCAAATCAAATAGTCTGAACACTTGTGAAAATTTCTTACAGCACAACTTAATTCAAATTAATTAGCTTTACTGTTGAGTTCATCTTATACCCTTAAAAAAAAAAAAAATTGAAAGAAAGAAAGAATGTTTCTTGTTAAGACCTAAGCACCAGAAGTGAAAACGTACAAATCAAGAAACTGAACTTGTGTAAAGTGAGTGACAATGGTCTGGAAGCACATAGTACCAGACTGTGTGCACATGGAAGAGCAGAGCAGAGCCAATGAGGAGAATGTCACCCCTTTATTAAAAGGGAAGGATCCCATCCAGTGACCTTGGTAAAGTGGAAGCTTTCATGAGGTGTTTGATGTCTTTCTTTGATAGAAACAAGGCCACGGGGCACAGAATTTATAAAGGAACTTCACTTGTAAAAGACAGGAGAAAAATCCCCATTAAATGAAGAGGTTTAGACAAAGGGGGTGAACTTGAGTTCTAAAGTTTCATTTGTTTTAAGAAACTGAATATAGAAGTAAAGGTACAGAAATTATTAGGATGCAGATCAAAGATCAATGTTTGTATGCATGTGTGATATAAATCTCATTGTCATCCTTCTGGAAATTATTAGAATAAGTGTGGTAGTGCAGCCTAAGAAAAACAAATACCACATGCACTCTTTCATATAAGGATCCTAGCAGTATACATTTTATTTATATATGGTGTGTGTGTGAGAGGGGGGTGCTTAGGTATTAAACTAGAAAAGGAAAAAGATAAGAGGAAAAAGGTATAGAGGAAGGTGTGCAAGGCAGTCGATCGTGTGACATGAAGCAGAAATGGGGTTACTCGCGGTGGAAGGTATGGGGTTGAGGAAGAAGAGGGGGAATGTATAAATGCAAATTTTGCTTAAGATACCATAATAAATTCCATACTTGCTATGCTAATTAAAACATAAATTTCAAACATCCAAGGAAGAATTTATACTTATGACATTTGTGATTGTGTCTTCTTAAAGAAATACCAGAAATAAAATAAATAGAGAAGGGTGTCACATCCCTCAGAGCTTGTAGAAAATAATAAACTTCTCTAGAAAACTTTTCCAGTCAAGATTTTGAGATTAGCTTTCTCCAAAATCTGCCATCTGTTGGCCATTATTCTTTTTTTAAAATTTTTAAAAATATTTTTATTTATTTATTTACAAGGACAGAGAGAGAGAGAGGGAGAAATTATATAAATGAGAGAATGCAAATGGTCATTCCATGACCTCTTATAAACAAACTCCAGATGCATGTGACACTTTATGCATCTGGCTTTACATGGGTACTTGGGAAACTGAACCCAGGCTGTGGGGCTTTTAGGCAAGTATCTTTACCCAATGAGCTATATCTCCAGCCCTGTTTTGATTTTTAAATACATCCCTTTATATTCTGCTCTAGAGATCTTGTTATGTTTTACAGTCTGTATGATAATGCATGACAAGCTTACATATTTCACAGTATATTCTCAAAAACCATTGTATTGTAGCGATGTCAGGATCAATCACAACTATGTAGAGACTGCACAGATTTAGAGAGGAGTCTCTCCATTTATAGCTAGTGACCCAGTAATACTCCATGAGAGAAACACAAATGTTCACGAGTAAATAAGAAAGAATAAAAGGTTAATGTGGTGGTTTGAATCACATGTCCCTGTTAACTAATGTGTTCTGGGTGCTTGCTCCCCAGCTGGTGTCAGTTTGGATGGTGGAGTGTTGGTGGAGGAGCTGTCATGAGGGGTGCATTTCTGGGTGGTATAACCGGCTATCCATTGCCAGAGCTCAGTTCACTCTCTTGCTGCTGTTGTCCACCTGCTGTAGCAGTAAGTGGCGTCCTCCTCTGCTCATGCCATGCTTCCCCTACCACCATGAAGCTTCCCCTCAAGTATATAAACCCTTTCCTCCCAACAGCTGCTTTACGTTGGGTGCTTTGTCCCAGCAATGCAAATGTAACAACAACATTTAATGTAAACGGTTCTAAGCTAAGAAGTTAATGATAGATGATAAATTGAGAATAAACCTTCTAATTTGTCAAATTCCCCAATGTTATGCTTACCTGATGTAGATGGAAAATACTGGAAACAATTGTATATTGAAATATATAAATGGCTGGATTATTTTTTCCAGTCCATGATAAATACATTTGTCACTTATAAAACACAGACTATGGGACTAAAGAGATGGCTCAGCAGTGAAAGGTGCTTGCTTGCAAAGCCTAATGACCCAGGCTCAATTTCACAGGACCCACATAAAGCCATATGCACAAAGTGGCACATCTGCATGGAGTTCATTTTCAATGGCAGGAAGTCCTGCTACACCTATACTCATTCTCTATCTGTTCCTTTGTCTCTGTCTCTCTCTGTCTCTCTCTCTGTCTCTCTCTCTCTCTTTCTGTCTGTCTTTTTTTTACATTTTTTATTATTTATTTTATTTGAGAGAGAGAGAGAGAGAGAATGGTCATGCCAGGGCCTTTAGCCACTCCAAACAAACCCCAAACTCATGTGCTCCCATATGCACCTGGCTTTACATGTGTATTGGGGAATTGAACCAGGGTCTTTATTCTTAGTCATCAGCAACTATCTGATACTAATTTTTAAATTTGCTTCTCAATAATTTATTTATTATATTAATTTTTTATACTAATGTGGTAGGTTGAATATATGGCCCCCAATATATTCAATGTTTTATTACTTTATAGTTTGCATCTACAATCACCTTCCTAGAGGCAATGTCACTGGTCTTAAGGTGTTAATGGTGGGTTTGAGATTCCATTGTAAAGATATGCAAAGTGTGCCCAGTAGGAGTTACTGAAGTGTGCTGTGACTTTTTGGCTGTCATTTTTGCTCTGTGCTATGTGGCTGGGGGCTTTGCTCTCTCTTGCCTGGTCCAGTGGAGAGCAGGCCTCTTCTTCTGCCATTATGGAACTTCCCCTGGATCTGTAAGCTTCAATAAATAATATCCCTTCCTCCATAACTGTGCCTGGTCTGGAACTTCATCTCAATGAACCTGAAGCTGTCTGCTACAACTAATTTATTATACTTGGATATTTTTCTTATTTCATTTATATAATATGACTTTTTTTAATATGACTTTTTATCACTCCAGTATATTTTACATTATTGGTAAAGTAAATTTTAATATTTGGGTGTGAAAGAATTACTTCTTTATTTACCTTTCTTTTCCATGATTTATTAAATATTCTATAGCCTTAATTTTTCTGGGCAAGGGTTAGAATGAAATTTTTAACTTTATTTAAATAATTCATGTCAATACCAGAAATAAAATGATATTTAATTGAAATAACAGTAGGTTGACAAACCTATTTGAGGCAAATTAGCTCATTAAAATATTAAGATTTTCATGCAGAACAAATGTTTTTTATCCAATTTATCCATTTTAAAACATAGTTCACAAACTTGAAATACAATTCATGTTAACAATAATAAATATATTTAAATGTAGCTTTGGAGGTTTATTATTTTTAAAAAAAATTTATTATTTTATTTATTTTTGGAGAGAGACACAGAGAGAGAGAGACAGAGGGAGACAGATAGAGATGGGTGTGCCAGCAGTCTCTCAGCTGCTGTGAACGAAATCCAGATGCGTGTGCCCCCTTGTGGTCAAGTGCAGCATTGCGCCCTTGCATCACTTTGCATCTGGCTAAACGTGGGACCTGGAGATTGGAACCGCTGGAGATTGGAACCAGCGTTCTTAGGCTTAGGAGGCAGGCGCCTTAACTCTTAATCCATCTCTCCAGCCCTGGAGGTTTATTTTTAAATATATTGTTTACTTACATTTAATAAAATGTGTCCTCAGGGCTGGAGAGATGACTTAGCAGTTAAGGGGCCTGCCTTCGAAGCCTAAGAATGCCCATTGGAATCTCCTGGTCCGACGTTTAGCCAGACACAAAAGTGATGCAAGCACATAACATTGCACATTTACACAAGGGGGCACACCCATCTGGAGTTCATTCACAGTGCTGAGAAGCCCTGGCATGCCCGTTCTCTTTTTGCCTCTTCCTGTCTGTCTCTCTCTCTCTGTCTGTTTCTCTCTCTCTCTCTAATTAAAAACAAAATGTGTCCTCAGATGTATTGTTTTGCTTTATGATTTATTCATTCATTTAATTATTTTTTGATAAATGATACATGGGAACATTTTTAGCTATAATTACTAACTGTATTCTTAAATATAGCAGTATGTTTTCTAAAATTACATAGCTATTTTAGTTATTAGATCAAAAGCTATTCAGACAATAGAAAAATAATTAATATACTACTAAAATAATATAAAAAATATAATTTAACCCCAGCACTTTGGATGCAAAGGTAGAAGGATCACTGTGAGTTTGAAGGATGCCTGAGACTACATGGTGTGAATTCTAAGTCAGTCTAGGCTAGAGTGAGACTTATCTTGAGCCCCTACCAACAAAAAAAAAAGATATTTTGGCTTTGGCTTTTCTTTAACATTTCTATTTATTTCCTTCACTCCCTTATTTTATTTTCTTTATTTATTTGCAAAAACACAGAGAGACAGAGAGAGAAAATGGGCATGCCATGGCCTCTATCTGCTGCAAATGAATGGATACTAGATACATATACCATGTTGTACATCTGGCTTTATGTAGATACTGGGGAATTAAACCTAGGCTGCCAGCATTGCAAGCATGCACCTTAACCACAGAGCAATCTCTCCAGACCCATTAATTGGAATTTCCAGAATGCGGAAGGGAAAAAGCTGTCCAATTTTTGTGCAAATGTTCTATTATTGACTTTGGTGGATATTTTGTATTGAGTATCAAATTTACAGAAATGATAAAGCTGTGTTTCACAAGATAATAATACATGTGCAGTGCAAAGGATGGTCAAGGCTGAACGTATTGTGTTAAGGCTTTGAGTGTACAAGGCTGTTTTCATGTATGACTCCTCAGGCTCTGTAACTTTGTAAGTGTACAATTCACGCTGTCTCAGAAATTTCAAACATTGCTCATATTTATACTCATATTTATTTCAAAGCAAGACCATTTTTTCTCCCATATAATGCATATTTATATCTTCTAAATGTAATTTTCTTTATATCTCAAGTGGAAGTTTTATATTTGTTCATTGTAAACAGAGTGTTGTTAATTTGCTTTAGATTTTTAGCCCTATCCTAGTGTGGATGAATTCTTCACACCTAAGATTAGTAAATATTATCAAAGGACAGAATTTAATTAAATCCTATTTCAGATGATTTTGCCTTATATAATGATGTATATATGCCACATTGCTAGACTTTGACCTGTTCTACTGTTAATAAGTTCTCATTGTGACACACCCAAATCCAAATCAGATGTACTTGTAAATGATTTTTTTGAATGAATCACATCTTAATAAGTAATGTTAATTTGTTCTCTTTACTAGGTGAGAAATCTTTAAAAATGTTGTATTCTTTGTGTTATGAATACATTTACCTGTTTCTTGAATACTGTATGGACTTCTTTTATAAAACAGGCTGCACCTATTTAGTTTTTTTTTTTTAATGACTATTTTTCTCTTTTTGAAATAATTTAAGGTTTTATTAGAAAATTACATATACATCACTTGCTGCAGTGTTTTATACCATATTTAAGATATGTGACATCTGGGGATATATGATCACCAACATTTTGTACCTCAGGTATTTGCTTTATTTTATTAATTATTTTGATTAAGGAGTACAATGAATCTTTTATAAAAATAGTTCAGGGGCTGTAGAGATGGCCTAGCAGCTAAGGCATTTGCCTGGAAGGCCAAAGGATCCCGGTTTGATTCTCCAGGTCCCACATAAACAAGATGCACAAGGGGATGCATGCATCTGGAGTTCATTTGCAGTGGCTGGAGGCCCTGGCAAGCCCATTCTCATTCTCTCTCCTTCTGCCTCTTTCTCTCTTTCAAATAAGTAAATAAATAAATAAATAAATAAATAAATAAATAAATAAAATATATTTTTAAAAAGTTCAGGGAGGAAGAAATGGCTTAGTAGTTAAGGCACTTGCCTGTGAAGCCAAAGAAACCAGTTGCTATTCTCCAGGACCCACATAAGCAAGATGCACAAGGTGACACATCCATCTAAAGTACATTTGCAGGGGCTAGAAGCCCTGGCATTCCCATTCTCTCTCTATCTGCCTCTTTCTCATGCTTTCTCTCTCAAAAAAATGAATAATTAAGATAAAAATATTTTAAAATTTAGACTGTCAAAAATATAAAAATTAAAAGTAGTTCATTAGTGAACTGATCAAAATTTAATTTTTCCATTTTTGACATTTTTCATACATGAATATTATGTATTTTGTTTATATTCTGCCCTATTATCCTTTCTTATCCCCTTCCCTTTATCTCTCAACACCTTCCTTCTTCTCCATTAATGTCCATCTTATTCTCATGCCTCTCTTTTTTGTTTGTTTATTTGGTTGGTTGGTTGATTTTATTTTCTAAACCTATTGAGTGAAATTGGAGTTGCTTGCATGATCATAGTGGCAGATTATTTACTGTGAAATGGAAAATTTGCCAGTGGATCCACTGCTGATGAACCTAACTGTCCATTTCCTTGCAATCATTTGCTGACATTAGCTTCTCTGGGCAGTGTGGGGTCTCAAGGACACTATTCCCACTAAAGTGATGATAGATAAGCTAAATCTTGTTCAGGAAAGTACACTGTGATTTCATGAGTATCCATTTCCTATCCAGAAGACAGCCCACCTCACAATCTTCCTGTCCTAATATTCTTTTAATGCCTTCTTCCTAGAGATTCCCTGAGTCTTGGAGGAGATGGTTTAAGAGGTACAGTTTGAGGCTGAGCCCACAGTAGTCAATGACTCTTAGTGATTGTGACAGGTATGCATGTCTGCATTAAACACTTCCCATTGTAGTGAGAAACTTCTGTGATTGAGATTAGCTTTCTTCATACCAGAATATGTTTTGCTTTTTGTAGACAGTGTCTAACCACATAACCAAGGCTGATCCCATACTAGTGATTCTCCTGCCTCAACCTTCTCAGTGCTGGGATTAGAAACAAATAGCTCCAACTGAACCAACTTTTAAAAGCATCCCTGGGAATATGATTTCATTTCTGCTCTAATTTGTTAAGCAACACTTATAAAACAGTATATTTTAAAATAATAGTTTGGTTGCATATATTTTTGAAATATATTCTCAAAGAAAATAATCTCAAAGGGAAATGCATTTTTAAATTAAACCTTTTTATGATGTTTAGATTTTCTTTTATTTTGTATAGCTTTTTTATACTTCTTTTCAGAGTACAAGAAATGCAAGCAAAACAATCATAACATTTTCACAGGATTTCTTGAGAAAGCCACTTCCTTCAGCATGAACCAAAGAACATTCAGAATATTGGCCTCAAGGTCAAAAGATACTCCCTTCTCAGTTCCCAGAGCCTCAGCAGGTCTCTAATCTAGTGTTTGGCAAAACATCCTGCTTCTCATTAGCACACTGTAAAAATGTTCACAGGCCATGAACAAACAGGTGTTCAGGCAAATGGCTCCTGACATATCCCCTTTTTAAATTTTTTTAAGAAACCATACCCTTCCAGTTATGGTGCAGAAAGACTGTGCCTGTTTTAGGCTGTTCTCTATGATATTTAGGCCTTACCCATCATTGGCACATGAATGTCATCATCCATCATTCATGCCCTATCTTAGGTTGACCTAACTCGAGAGAATCTTACCCATTTTTGACTACCAGCCTCTGCAGGGGAGAACATCCTCTTTATGGTAGGGTTTGGAGCCAGACATTATGCACCTCAGCTTTAATGTCCCAAAGTGAGCTAATGACATGTCTAATTATTGGTGGGAGTAAACAGGCACCAAGCACGATACAGATACCCAAAGTTGTGATACTTCCTATCCAGGAAGTAAATGAAGACCATGACGGACATGAAGGTAGGGAAGCTCTTAATTTTTCCAAGATATCATTTGCTGTCTTAGCTGCATCAAAATTAACCTTCGTGTTTTTTAACATTAGAATTTCTTGATGTAATTGAATCAAATCTAGAGATATATTTGCATTATGCCATATTCCTTTTAAATGCATTTTTACTTTTTCTCAGTGATGTTGACTGTTATTATATTTTTTGACATAACACAAATCCATTGATAACCTGCATGACATTCTAAATGTGCTCTAATTTTCAACTCTTGTATCTCTTCACCCAAATATGTAACTGCATCATATAAAGCATATATTTTCTGTTCTAATTTACTATCTATGTCTTCTTGAGTTCCCAAAACAACAGAGACATTTTTTTAAGATTTAACACTAAGTAATATATATATATATTTTTGAAAACTTCTATACTTACATACAAAAAAATGCATATTCCCTCCCCTCCCCCCATTTCCCTTTAGAACTCCAATCTCCATCATATCCCCTCCCTCTCTCCATTAGTCTCTCTTTTAATTTGATGTCATCATCTTTTCCTTCTATTATGAGGGTCATGCGAAGGTATTGCTAGGCACTGCAAGGTCATGGATATCAAGGCCAATTTCTGTCTGGACAGTTGCATTGTAAGGAGTGGTACCCTTCCTTTGGCTCTTCCATTCTATCTGCCCCCTCTTCCGCAATGGGCCCTGAGCCTTGGAGGGTGTGACAGAGATGTTTCAGTGCTGGGCACTCCTCCATCCCTTCTTCTCAGCACTATGTTGCCTTTTGGGTCATCGCAGTGGTCATCACCATCTGAAAAGAGAAGCTTCTCTAACCAGAAGTGAAAGTAGCATTAATATGTGAATATGAACATTAAGTTTAGTGCTTTCAGGGCAGCTTGGTGGGAATAAAATATACATTTAGTCAGACAAGAGCAGGCTTTATACCCCTATGTCTCATGACCTCCCCTGCCATAGACTTTTGCTTAGGTTTTTCAGTACCAGGTATGTATTCCCTCCCATAGAGAGGGCCTTCAGTCCAATTATGGAGCAGTTGATTACCCCATGAGTAGACATGCCACTATTGCACCCATTCAGTCATTGGGCCTGTATGGTCAAACTTGAATATTCAGTGTCCACTGTTTTCACTACTGATGACTTCTGTCTCCCATATGACTGAATGCAGGGCAGCTTTTTCCAGCTTTCAGTTGGCTGGTCTATAGGGAGAAGGTTTTTGCTCAGCACCTGCTTGCTTTCTCAGTGACCTTGCCTCTCAGGCAAGAGATGTCTTCAGCAATAGGGTCTTACTATCTGTTTCTCAAGGGAAACCAAGGGCTTTGGCAAAAGCCTTTAATGTTTTGGAGGCTACAAGGACCTCCTTGGCCAACAACTCACTGGAAGATATCCCATTCCAGGCACTGAAAAATTTCTAGTAACAGTCTACAGCTTCTAGATGTGCCATTATTCAAAAAAGTAGGTTTACATAAGTCTTATTCACACTATCTTGAATTTAGATTGACCCTCCCCCTGCCCTTCTTTTATGCATTCTCTTCCCATGGCCTCTCTTAGGCCATTTCCCCTCCCTGTAATCTGTTCTTCTACTTACATATGTGCAATACCATACACTTAAGTCCTTCCCTTTCCTCCCTCCCTTATACCCTTTTGCCAGCTTATGGAATGGGAGAAAATCTTTGCCAGCTATACATCTGACAGAGGATTAATATCCAGAATATACAAAGAACTTAAAAAACAGAATAATAAGAATTCAAACAACCCAGTTAAAAATGGGCTATGGAACTAAATAAAGAGTTCTCAGAAGAAGAAATACAGATGGCATATAAACGTCTAAAAAAGTGTTCCACATCCTTAGCCATCAGGGAAATACAAATTAAAACCACTTGTAGATTCCATTTGACTCCTGTCAGGATGGCTACCATCAAGAAAACAAATGACAATAAGTATTGGCGTGGATGGGGAAAAAGAGGAACACTTCTACACTGTTGGTGGGAATGTAATCTGATGCAGCCATCATGGAAGTCAGTGTGGAGGTTCTTGAGACAGCTAGAAATAGATTTACCATATGATCCAGCTATAGCACTCCTAGGCATATATCCAAAGGACTCTTCCCACTACCTTAGTGATACTTGCACAACCATGTTTATTGCTGCTCTATTCACAATAGCTAGGAAATGGAAGCAGCCTAGATGTCCCTCCACAGATGAATGGATAATAAAGATGTGGTACATTTACACAATGGAGTTCTATTCAGTGGTAAAGAAAAATGAAATTATGAAACTTGCAGGGAAATGGATGGATCTGGAAAGGATTATACTAAGTGAGGTAACCTAGGCTCAGAAAGCCAAACGTCACATGTTCTCTCTCATATGTGGATCCTAGGTTCAAATGTATAGACTTGTGTGTTTAGATTTTCTTTTTGTTCAAACAATGGGTCTTAAAATATATTAATTTGTGATATTTGTGGACTTGTTTTTTTTTCTCTATATTATAATGATTTTGTAAAAATTATATAGATTGTGCTAACTTAGGCCATCCTACTTTTATTTCAAATCCTATAAGACAAGTCGAAATGAAGACATTTTTACATATATAGAAATATATCTCCTAAATATAATCTTTGGCACATAGACTTGTATGACATTAAAATATTTTTTTTTTTTTGGAGAGAGAGAGAGAGAGAGAGAGAGAGAGAGAGAGAGAGAGGAAGACAGATAGAGATGGGAGCGAACGAATTCCAGATACATGCGCCCCCTTGTGGTCAAGTGCAGCATTGCGCCCTTGCTCACTTTGCATCTGGCTAAACATGGGACCTGGAGATTGGAACCCCTGGAGATTGGACCAGCGGTTTTAGGCTTAGGAGGCAGGCACCTTAACCACTAAGCCATCTCTCCAGCCCAACTTTAAAATATTTTTAATTATATCATTCTAATTCTCAATCTTTCTGCTTCATTGTAAAGAAAAAAAATATTTTAAAAAGGCAGGATAAGTGACTCAGCAGTTAAAGGCACTTGACTGAAAAGCCCAGTGTCCTGGGTTTGATTCCCCAATATCCATGTAAAGCCAGATGCACAAAGTGGCACATGCTTCTTGAGTTCATTTGCAGTGGCAAAAGGCCCTGGCACACCAATATTCATTCTCTCTCTCTTCTTGCAAATAAATTAATTAATAACATTTCTTTTAGTATTTTATTTATTTGAGAAAGATTGAGAGAGAGAGAGGCAGAAAGAGAGAGAGAGAGAGGCAGAGAAAGAGAGAGAAAGAGAGAAAGAAAATTGCAAATCAGGGCCTTCAGCCATTGTAAACAAACTCCAGATGCATGTACCACCTTGTGCATCTGGCTTTAATATTCTTAAAAAGAGAGATTTGGGATTAGAAAATTATATTCTGCACCTGATACTTGGTTTTCTTCACTCTCTGCTTCCATGAAGTTATAAGCTATACACAGAATTTAATGCAAATGCTCACATCAAATAGATTTTCATTGTGTTTTTCCATCCATTGATGTAAACTATTTTAAGAATTTAATTAATTTCTAGTTGGGCATGGGGGCGCATGCCTTTAATATCAGCACTCAGGAGGCAGAGGTAGGAGGATCACCATTAGTTTGAGGCCACCATGAAACTACATAGTTAATCCCAGGTCATCCTGGACCAGAGTGAAACCCTACCTCGAAAAACCAAAAAAAAAAAAAAAAAAAAAAAAAAAAAAAAGGATTTAATTAATTTCTTAATATAAAAATTGCCTCATGATTCATTTTTGTTTTACTTATCTTCCTCTAACTTTTATTATTTTGAAAACAGAGCATGAATTTCATTACAAAAACACTGTTGAAAAATAATACAGGAGGCAAAAGAGACAGAAAACTAGAACTTTATAAGTAGTCAAATAGTGAACATTCCTAGCAGGTCCGAAAAGTGCTGAGGATGAGATCAAAGCCTCTGGAGTGTTAGGCAAGCAATTCATCACTGAGCAACACACCAGCCTGTGGAAAAATTTTTATCTTCCTGTGAGGTTGAAATGCAGACATCTGGAGCCATACAACACCTCAGAGAAATTGCTAGCAAGGATTGATTTTGGAATAAATCTTGAAGGACAAATTATAGTTAGTATTAAAATAAACTTGGGAGGAAGCAATTATCTTCAAAAACCATTTAATGACTCCAAAAATAAAGGTGAATAAAAATATAAGTAAACACAGAATGAACAGTAGTTTGAGTACATAAAGACTGCTTTTTAAAACTTCACTGTGGACACTTTTCCAGAGTGGTTGCAGAGTGAGCAGGCCACAGCTCCTGGTTAGTTCCCCACCTCCCAGTTCCCTGGTCCAAGTACCCCTGCCGCTGCCTTGGGAAATCCCGGTCCCTTTGTGTGGGCTGTGGAAGCAAGCCCATCACTCTGGTTTCATTATTGGCCCCTGGGTACCAACATCCCTATTCCTCTGAGTAAGAGGGTGCACTGCACAGGCTACTAAGGAGCTGGCCTTTGGCCCCTGCATCTACCGCTTCCTTGCTCCTGCTTCTCCAATCTATGATCCCTATGTGCTAAAGAGTAAGTGCAAGTGGAATGGATAAGCCAGAGTTCCCAGTTCGCCAGGTACCTTTTATATACCAGCAATCTCCGCAATCTGTGCATCTGTAGTTAGAACCCTATAGTACACCAGTCCTCCAATCCAGTTCATATTTAAAACAGAACACCCTCCTAAATTCCTACAAGGACAAAAACTTGCTTCCTCCTCAATAGAATAAAGTGTCTCCCCAAGATGGGTAGACCACAATGCAAAAAATGAAAGTCAGAAAACAGAGAGATCTCCACCAAGGATGCCTAGTCCCACAGTGGAAGCCTCCAGTGAAATCATAGAGAAATCATCAGAAATTTACTCTCAAGATGAAAACACAACAACCAATGAGACCCTTATCAAAAGAATTGTTGAACTGGAAACAACTCATCAAAAACCCAACAATCCTACAATGAAACTGAGCTAAATTGTTTCTTAGAGCATTCAGCTTTTGTCAGAAGGCTCAACATGATTGAAGAGAATGTTAGAACCCTCAAATCAGATATAAATGAATTGAAGGTGAGTCAAGAGATGGAAACTCTCAATAACCAATTGATTAAGCTTAATGAAGACTTGATCAAATGCAAAAATGAATTCTAGAAAGCATCAAGAAAATCAGGACTTGAACTGAAATTGTATCTCAAAAAAGAGATGGACACAATACAAAATAACACAACAGAAAACAAAATCAAATAGAGCTTACAAAAAAAAAATTAAAAAACTTTTTTGAACCCCTCACTAACAGAGTAACTTAATGGAAGAGAGAAACTTTGACCTGGAAGACAAGACAGAAGAAATTGAGTGGAGGCCAAAAACTTTGCTCAGTTCTTAAAAACAAGTGACTAAATACGAGAGAACTGTGGGATACCTTAAGATAACCACACATCTGAATCATAGGTATACCAGAAGGAAAGGAAATCCATGCCAGAAGCATAGAGTACATATTAAACAAAATTATTGAAGAAAAATTTCCCAATTTCTCAAAAGAGACACCCATGCATATACAAGAAGCCCACAGAACACCAAAAAGACAGGACCAATGAAGAAACTCTCCAAGACACATCATAGTTAAAACTCTTAACACTGAAAACAAAGAGAGAGTGCTAAAAGCAGCAAGAAGTAAACAACTCACTACATACAAAAGCAATGCCATCAGAATTACCTCAGATTTCTCAATGGAAACCCTGAAAACCAGAAGGCCCTGGAAAGGAACACTGTGGCTTGCAACACAAACTACTCTACTCAGCAAAAGTAACCCTCACAATAGAAGGTGAAAGGAAAACTTTCCATGACAAAAGTCAAGTCTATGATAATATGAACACAAAGCCAAACCTACAGAGAATATTTCAGGGAATAATCCACACAGAAGAGTCAAACACCCAATCTCAAGAGCCAAAAAAAAGCCAAATAACCAAAACTAGACCAGCCTAAAAAATGTACAAAACATAAGAAAACACAAATCCCATAAAACACCTCATCATGGCAGGGATTAAAACAAACTTCATGGTTATAAAATTAAATATTAACTATCTTAACTCACCCATCAAAAGACACAAGTTAACAGGGTGGGTCAAAAAAGGGGACCCTTCTACATGCTGTCTTCAAGAAACCAACCTCACCACTAAAGACAGACACATCTTCAGGGTGAAAGAATAAAAAATGATATTCCAAGAAAGTGTAAATAAGAAACAAGTAGGCATTGGTATATTAATATTTAATAAATTAGACTTCAAACCACAATAGTGGCAGCAGCTGGGGACCAAAAGTAATCAAAAAGAACAAAGAATGTCATTTCTTACTCATCAAGGAAATGATGCAACATGAGAATATCACAATCATAAATCTATATGCACTAAACACAGGTGCACCACAGTTTACAGTTTACAAAACAAACCCTACTTAACAACAAAACATAAATAAACACAAACACCATCACTGTTGGAGACTTCAATACTCCAATATCAATAGATAGTTCATCTAAGCTGAAAATCAACAGGGAAATAATAGAGCACAACACCACCATAGATCAACTTTGAGAAAATACAACACCACTTCAGGATTAAAGCACTGGAAGGAATAGACAGGGAGGGTTTATATCACAACACAATGAAGGCTATATATAAAGCACCTAAAGCCCAAATAATACTTAATAGGGAAAGATTAAAGTAGTTCCCATTGAGATCATATACAAGACAGGGGTGCCCACTCTCACCACTGCTCTTCAATATAGTACTAGAAGTACTAGCCCAAGCAATAAGACACGAGAAAGAAAAAGATGGTGTGATAGTTAAGTTTGTGTCAACTTGATCTGTTTAGTAATCCATAGACATTCCTCATAAGTGGGCCTCTGAGGTTGCTTCTAGGAAGGATTAACTAAAGGAGGAATCCTTTCTCCAGGGTGAGCCCTTCCTCCAAAGTAGGTGGTCCCTCAGAAGGGGAGCTTTATCTAAGGAAGTTCTGGGAAGGAAGGGATCCTCTCCTCCCCACTGTCTGTTGGTGTTGCTTGCTGTTTGCTGCTTGGTGCTTGCTGCTTTCCAGTGTGGACTGAAGACCAGAGAGGACAAGAGCAGTGTCTCTTCAGGAAGCCTCCAGGCCTTCAGAGCCAGATTGGGACTACTGAGCCTCGTGGACTGAGCAGCCACTGGGTTCCTTGACTCTCAGGCCTGCAACCTGCTATTGTTTGACTGCCACAAGCTAACCCCATTAAATTCCCTTTAAATACAATTCATTCTATCAGTTCTGTTCCTCTAAAGAACCTGGACTAATACACATGGGACACAAATTGTAAAGGAAAATGTCAAGTTAGCCCTATTTGCAGATGACATGATCCTATACATAAGTGACCAAAGAACTTCCATCTCAAAATTCCTAAAGGTGATTAATTCCTTCAGAAATGTGGCAAGATACAAAGTCACTATCCAAAAATCAGTAGCCTCTCTATGTGCAATGGACAAATATACAGAGAAAGAAATCTGTGAGGCTGTCCCATTTTCAGTCACAACAAAAACAATTAAATATCTTGGAATAACACTAACCAAGGATGTGAAAGACCTATATAATATAAACATAAAAATACTCAAGAAAGAAATGAAGGAGGACTTGAGAAGATGGAAAGACCTCCCACTCTCATGGATAGGTAGAATTAATGAACATGGCAACTCAACCAAAAGCAATATACAGATTTAGTGCAATAGTGGCATGTCTGTTATGGGGTAACAAATTACTCTGATTGGACTGGAAGCCTGTTCCATGGGAGGGAAAACATCCCTGATACTGAAAACCTATGACAGGGGTAGTCATGAGCCCTAGGGGTATAAGGTCTGTTTGTGTCTGGCTAAATGTATATACTATATACCAGTGAGAATTCCATCACCATTATTCACAGATATAGAGAAAATGATGTCAAAATTCATATGGAATGGTAGCAAGCCTCAAATATACAAACATGTCCTCAGCAAAAAAAAAAAAAAAAAAAGAAGGAAAAAAGAAAGAAGAAAAAGAAAAATGAAAATGAAATTTGCTTGAAAATGCATGGATCTGGAAAGGATTATACTTAGTGAGGTAACTCAGGCCCAGAAAGCCAAAAGTCACATGTTCTCTCTCATATGTGGATCCTAGCTACAAATGATTGGACTTCTATGTGAGTAGGAGTAAAATTCAGTAACAGAAGCCAGTAAGGTACAAAGGAGATATAAAGGGAATAGAAAGGGAGGGAGGGGGACTAACAGGATGGGAGTGTATATATGTAAGTAGAAGAACAGATTAATGGAGGTGAAAAGGCCTAAGTGATGTCAGGGGAAGAGATTGAGTAAAGGTGGAGAGAGGGCTAAACAAAATCTAAGTGGATATAAATAAGTCATATAGAAACCTACTTTTCTGGACAATGAAATACTCAGAAGCCATAGATTGTTACTAGAAAATTATCAGTGCCAGGGATGGGATAAGTTCCAGTGAGTTGTCAACCAGGGAGGTCTCAAATACCCCCAAAACATTATAGGCCCTTGGTTTCCCACCAGAAAGTGATGGTAATACCCTATTACTGAAGACTCCACATACTTTGGCTGCAAGGTCACTGACAAATCCTGCTCGAGCTGAACTGAAAGCATCCTCCATGTGTACCAGTTGACAGAAAGCTGGACAAAGCTGTGTTACATGCAGTTCAACGGGAGAGAAAAAAACACCAGGGAAGATATTCAACAATGAACACTGCAAGCTTTAAATTTGTCCAGCCAGGCCAAATGAGCCAGTGGGTACAATAGTGGCATGTCTGTTATGGGGTAACAAATTACTATAATTGGACTGGAAGCCTGCTCCATGGGAGGGAAAACATCCCTGATACTGAAAACCTATGACAGGGGTAGTCATGAGCCCTAGGGGTATAAGGTCTGCTGGTGCCTGGCTAAATGTATATACTATGCTCACCAAACTGCCCAGTAAACACTTCTCTTAATGTCCACACCTGTATATTAATTTGTGTGGCAGTTTGAATAGATGGCCCCCAATATATCCAGTGTTTTATTAGTTTATACTGTGCATCTGCAGCCACCTGGCTGGAGGCAGTGTCACTGGGTCGATCTTAAGGTGTGGTGGTAGGGTTAGGATTTCAATCTAAAGATATGCAAAGTGTGCCTATCTGGAGTTCCTGAAGTGTGCTATGCTGTGTGGCTTTTAGCTTGTCACTTTCCTCTCTGTGTTTGGTCCTGTGAAAGCAGGGCCAGCTTCTTCTACCATTAAGGAACTTCCCCTGGATCTATAAGCTATAATAAATCCCTTCCTCCATAACTGTGCCTGGTCTGGAAGTTCATCTCAGCCAACCAGAAGCTGTCTGCTACAATGCCACTCTCACTTTTGGTTAGAGAAGCTTCTCTTTTTAGATGGTGGAGACCTTGGGATGACTCAGAAGGCACCATGGTGCTAAGGAGAAGGGACAAAGGAGTACTCAGCACTGAAACATCTCTAACACCCCTTCCAAGGTTCAGAGTCCATTGTGGAAGGGGGGCAGAAAGAATGTAAGAGCCAAAGGAAGAATAGGACTCCTTACAATGTGCTCCTCCAGACACAAAATGGCCTGGATATCCATGACCTCACAGTAATTGACACTACCTCCACAAGACCATCCTAATAGGAGGAAAAGATCATGACATTAAAATGAAAAGAGAGACTCCACTCTTAAAAATAAGCTCCAGGCCCAGAGAGCTGGCTTAGCAGTTAAGACACTTGCCTAAAAAAAACCAAAGGATCAAGGTTCAGTTCCCCAGGACCCATGTAAGCCAGATGCACAAGGTGGTCCATATGTCTGGAATTTTTTTGCACTGGCTGGAGGCCCTGGCATGCCCATTCTCTCTCTCTCTCTCTCTCTCTCTCTCTCTCTCTCTCTCTCTCTCTCTTTATCTCCTTATATCTCAAATATAAATAAATAAATAAAATATATTTTAAAAAAATAAAGAAAAGAAAATTAGCTCCAAAAGGCCAAAGCCACACAGTCAGGTAATTAGCAGCAATCCCACTTCTCTGGTACCAACTTTACTGTTGCAGACAGGTTTGCATTGCTGGTAGAAATCACCCAACCAAGAATAGCTTGTGCTAAAAATAATAATAATAATAATAATAATAATAATAATAATAATTGATTTTTGCTTATAAATTCTAAGGGAAGATCCATTATGGCAGGGAAAATGGTGGCACCAGCAGAGGGTGAACATCACATCCTTGCCAAATTAAGGTGGACAATAGCAACAGGAGAATGTGCCAAACACTGACAAGGGGAAACTGGCCATAATACCCATAAGCCAGCTCCCAACAATACACTGCCTCCAGGAGGCTTTAATTCTCAATCTCCATCAGCTGGGAACCCAGCATTGAGAATACCTAAGTGTATGGGGGATATCTGAATTAGACCACCACATTCAACACCAAGTCAATAACTAATACATGATCTTTAATTTTGTTACTGTGTTTTATTATCTTCAAAATCTTTTCTTAAAAAATCCATTCCTGTTATGTTTGCTAAATCTTTAAAAAAATGTATCCTACTATATTTCTCCTTTTGGTTCAGAAACAATACATGTTTTATATTCTTTTGAAAATGCCAAGCATTTATTGAGAATGGTACAATGACAGTTGCTTACTTTTATCATCATACTCTTCTTTCTCAGCTTTAATTATATATGTTATACTTTAATGTCATATGCTGAGTTTCTTAATCATGTTTTTTCATTAATCTGCTATAAACTCTTAGTGTTGCATTTTTATATATCTGTTGAGTCCAAGCATTTGGTCTTTGATTGAAGAGTTTAAAATTCATATTAAATATATGCAGTTTTTAGAATTCTTCTTTTTTTTTTTTTTTGTCATGTAACACAATTCCCTGTATCTTAAATATTGAATTCTAAAGGGAACTTGGTACCTAACACAATTCCCAGTGTTTTATTGTTATTGAATTTCTGAAGAGTATGTGCTACTTAACACAATTCTTATTGTCTTATATGTACAGAATTTTTAAAAAGAATTTAGTACCTAATACAATTCCACTGTCTTATAGCTATAGAATTTCTCAAGAGAACAACTGTCTTGAAATCCTACTTCCTGGCAGTAATGAAAACTTAAAAATAGCTTTATTTATTAAACACAAAATTAGCTAAAACCTACTACACATAACAAATGTAGCCAATGTTTTGAATGGAGAATCTTTTGTTTCTATTCAAGAAAGATAATCATTCTAGTGAAAGGCAGTTAAGATCTAGCTAATATCAGTTAATATGCAGAAGTTGAGAGAATATGTAGAAAGAACACTTCATCCATACAACTTACCAAGAGTGCCTGAGATATAAGGGAACAACGGAGATAAATATTTAAAAGGTGAATCATGACAGAAAATAAAGCTTGGGAAACTTGCACACTGAGAAAACGGTGTGAAATTAACAGTAAATATGAATAAAAAGTAAGTAATAAAGAAAGAATGAAAGAAAGGAGTTAAAAAGGAAGAAAAAAAGAAAGTAAAGTAAAGAGAAAAGTGCATTGAGGTATGATGAATGTGAAATGTTTTGCCTGTGAGGTAAAATTGGTGAGATAAACAATTAACTGACCACAAAGGATCATTTTGAAATTATTTATTTATTTGAAAGACAGAAATAGGCAGGGAGAGAGAGAGAGAAGGAGAGAAAGAGAGAGAGAATAGGTATCCCTGGGCCTCCAGCCACTGCAAATGAACTCCAGATGTGTGTGCCCCTTTGTGCATCTGGCTTATGTTGGTCTTGGGGAATTGAACCTGGGTCCTTTGGCTTTGCAGGCAAGTGCCTGAACCTCTCAGCCATCTCTCCAGCCCCATAAAGTATCTTTTAAGCAATATTAAGTAAAATTATTATCTGCAAAGTAATACTGAGGTATTGAAAATTTAATGAGGGAATTGGAGGAAGAAAATGCATCTTACAAAGACCCGACTTAAGAATAAAACATTGTTTGGAAAAGAGCAAAAGACCAGCAGATCAGTTTAAGAGCAATTATAGTTGGAGAGAGATGATGCTGCTGCTAAAAGGAAGTGAAGACAGAAAGAGAGTTGAGTATATGTCTGAGGTAATTAAGACTTAGAATGCCAGGAACTTGGTAATTGATTGTTGAATGTGACAATGTGGGGAGAGAAGCAAATAACTGATCTCTGTTTAAAACAATATATCATTTGAACACTGATATTTTGAAAAAAAATGAAAATAGAAAGACATTTATTATCTAAGTATGGGAACAAATTATATGAAAAAAAAAAAACAGGTAAATTTATTGCATGGAAAATAGCCAGTATTAGCTACATATAATGGTGCATGCCTATAATCCCAGCACTCCAGATACAGGGAGATTACAATAAGTTTGAGGCCAGCTTGGTCTATATAATGAGCTTAAGACCAGCCAGGGATATATAGTGCAACCTCCTCTCCAACACCAGTAGGAAATATCCATAAATTTTGTGTACAGTGCTATTTTACCAAATGAACTTAATCATAGAAGAAAAATAAATTCTTTTTCAGGGCTGGAGGGATGACTTAGTGGTTAAGGAATGTGGTAGTTTGAATAGATGGCCCCCAATATATTCAGAGTTTTATTAGTTTATAGTTTGCATCTGCAGCCACTTGGCTGGAGGCAGAGTCACTGGGCAGATCTTAGGGTCCAACCCTAAGGTCTGGTGGTGGGTTTAGGATTTCAATGTAAAGACATGCAAAGTGTGCTTAGCTGGAGTTCCAGAAGTGTGTTGTGTGGCTTTTGGCTTGTGGCTTTTCTCTCTGTGTTTGGTCCTGTGACAGCAGGCCAGCTTCTTCTGCCATTATGCAACTTCCCCTGGATCTGTAACCTTCAGTAAATAATATCCCTTCCTTGATAACTGTGCATAGTCTGGAAGTTCATATGGATGAACCTGAAGCTGTCTGCTACAAGGTACTTTCCTGCAAAACCAAAGAACCCATGTTCAATTTCCCAGGACCCATGTAAGCCAGATGCACAAGGTGGTGCATGCATCTATAGTTTTTCTCTCTATCTCTCTTTTTTTTTTTTAATGCAGTGGCTGGAGGGCCTGGCAAACCCATTCTCTCTGTGTGTCTGTCTGTCTTTGTCTCAAATAACTAAATTAATAAGTAAAAATTTATTTTTTTAAATCACATTCTATTGGAAACAATTTTCTTTCCTGAATGTGTTCCTTCTTTTATTAAACACAAATAGATTTAGGGAAGAAATGCATTGAAATTATTTTCTTTACTGAGGGTTTGAATATTGAAGCAATTCAGGGTTACTGGGACCCCAAAAGTAAACTGGCACCTGAAGATAATGCTCTGACACTCCCTACAATTTCATGTATCAGCCAATGAACAGAAATTCTTTTCCCAGAAATAGCACATAAATCAAACTTATTTGGTTATTCTTTTCAATAACCTATGTTTTTGTAAATCAGTGGTCAACTATGAACTTCAGGCTACCAAAATAAAAGGTGAGGGATTTAGCTTTTATATCAGCTCAGCTATTTTGCTCATCTGAGAAATTAATAGTCCTCTCCAGATTTTACAAAATCTTTTCTTGATTTACAAAGTCTACTTAAATTCAGTGTTTCTTTAATTTGTGGCCTCAGATTCCATTTGTGATTATCAAATCACTTACTCTTCACTGGGCTTGTTTCTTCAAACTTGTTTTTGGGGTGGTTTCAAGATAGGGTCTAGAGCTGGAGAGATGGCTTAGCAGTTAAGCACTTGCCTGTGAAGCCCAAGGACCCAGGTTCAAGGCTTGATTCCCCAGTACCCATGTAAGCCAAATGCACAAGGTGGCACATGCATCTGGAGTTGTTTTGTAGTGGCTGGAGGTCCTAGTGTGCCCATTCTCTCTCTCTCTCTGTTTCTCATTCTCTCTCTCTCTGTCTCTTTCTCTCCCTGTCTGTCACTCTCAAATAAACAAGAGTAAAATTTAAAAAAATAAAAAATAAAGATAGGGCCTAGCTCTAGCCCAGGCTGACCCTGGAATTCACTATGTATTCTCAGGCTGGCCTCAGACTCACAGCAATTCTCCTACCTCTGCCTCCCAAGTGCTGGGATTAAAGGTGTGTGCCACCAAGACCAGCTTATCTAACATTTTTAAAAAGCAAAGGTTCATTTTTTTTTTTCCATTTTGAGCTTAGAAATGTTCTTCTGAAGATATTCACTATTTGTAAATTGTGTTTTTAATTAAACTTTGGAACAGTTTATTTTAATGTTCCAGGAATTGGGTTTCCACCAGATCATAAAGCTGAAACTGGAATTCTGAGAAAAAAAAAAAAATATATATATATATATGGAATATAAAGCAAAGGTAGAGGCAGCATACTGACACCTGGTGGTCACTGCTCCTCATGCGCAGGCTCACTCCTCCCTTGACCTCTCTTGGCTTATCTCTAGCAAGAGTCCTTTCAATGTCCTGAGTTACAAGGCTTTCCACATCTCAAGGCCCTAATGTCAATTTCTCCACCACTTGTTACTTTACCATTAAACCATTGTGAGACAATTCAATTTTTGTTTGGATACCACCACACTCCAATAAGCAAAGTGTTATATGACTTTAGGTAAAGAGACCTGTTTAAAATAAGAACCCAACATTTCATTGTTATTAAGATAATAACACTGTATTTTTCCCACAAAATTTCCAATAGCCTTTCATTATTGACTCAGTAATTTTCCAAAGATGATTAAAAGGATTGTATTCCATCCATTGTTTTGCATTTACTATCACTTATGGACCCCAAGACCATTAATATTTGCCACAAGCTTCTTGAACATAAGCTTAAGAATATAGAGAATTTAGAGGAGGATTTCTTGTTCCAGTCATGAAAATAGTAGTCATCAGGTCAATTCATGTTTTATTGGTCAGAATTTAATCATGTAGCCTTGCCTACTAGCATAGGATATAGGGACAGGTAGGGGATTGCTATAATCCAGAAGAAGAGAAAATAAATGCTATGAGCAGTTATACAGTGTCTAATATGTTAAATGTGATTTTAATTTTACTTCAGATTCCATACCACCTTTTTAAAGAGCTTTTTAACAACGTTTTATTTGCTTATTAAAGAAAGGGGGAGAGAGAGAGAGAGAATAGGAACACCATGGCCTCCAGCCACTGAAAACCAATTCCAGATGCATGTGCCAACATGTGCCTCTAGCTTATGTGGATACTGGGGAACTGAATCTAGGTCCTTAAGGTTTTGCAGGCAAATGCCTTAACAACTAAACCATCTCTCCAGCCCCCAGGCCACTTTGTATTACAAGTATTGATTGGCAAAGGTAGACAAATCCCACTCCTTGAGGCTCCTTGGAGCTAAAGCCTTGTCTCATCAGGCACTTCTGTGACATCATATAGGAACTGTAATGTCAGAGGTACAACAGCAAGCAGTCAGGCATGTGTACACTTGCCCTAAAGTTCTGATCTTTACTTTTCTTCATGGGGTTCTTTGAGCCTTTGATGAGGCAGGATTAAAACAACTAATACAGCAAGCTATGAGTTTTTAGCAAATTTCTGTCTTAGTAGGGAAACTGATAAAATATTCAGAACTACCAGGGCAGTTAGACACAGCAAAAAGGCATGAGACAAGTTGTCCTGACACAGATTCTAGGATTAGAGACATCTCAAGTTTACATCAAGCAAACTGAAGTTTCCCAATCAAATAAACCCACTTAACCTCTCTAGGAGATCCATGAGATATATTCGGGTTTTTAAAAATTATCAAAGACATAGGACTAATACAAAAATTAAATACAGAAGACAGAAGGCTAGATGGCAACATTTTATTTTTTCCTTTATTCAGGAAAACAAAGAGGAATGTAAATTCAAATTCAATTGGGTCTGCTGCCATGGCTGAAAGCATAATCTGGCCAACTGATCTCCAGCTTGCTGCTGGCTTTTTGGCCAAGAGAAGCAGAGCCCTCCTTTATTCTACTGAGCATTACTGCCCTCCATGACAACTGCCCTTCTCTATACCTTGCCATGTGTGGGAGGCTCTCCTTCCCCTGAGTGGGTGAGATAATTCAGTTTTAAGGGTTGAAAATAGGTCTTAGAATTTTTATGTTTTTACAGATATTCTTTTAGCCAGTATTCAATTACAGGGAATTTGCAGAAAGAAAAAGAAAAAAAGAAAGTCAGTCAAGATTATACCTAAGATCTGCTTATTCTCTAAAGATTTCTAATCAGCTTAATTGATCCTCTCAGTTAAATATTTTTTTAATCAGCTGTCCCCTAGATGAAATCAGTATGAGCATAATTAAAAATTTGTTTCCCTCTTATCTTGTGATGAAATATTTGATGATATTGCCTTTTTGAAAGATTTAAAACATCCTGGAGTCTGGAAAAGAAGTCAGGTGTGAAGTTGAAAAGACTTGGTGAGGGCTGGGGAGATGGCTCAGTGGGTAAAAGCACTGGCTGCATAAGCTTAAGGTACTGACATTTCTCTTTTTTTAGTGGTAATCTCACCTGTAATCCATGCACACCTGTGTAGAGATGGGAAGCAGAGACAGGAGAAGCTCTGGAAACTCGCAGACCAGCTAGCTTGCCAAATGTGACACTGAACAAGTGACCTTGCCCTCAAACAATTGGAAGGTGAGGGACAACACCCTAGATAGCACTATGTCTTCTGTACATGCACTGTGGCATGATCACACCTGTAATCTCATGCATGAATATGCATATAACAAGCTCATGTGTACACACAAACACACACAAAAGGGTAGAGACAATTCAGTTCTCCCTGCTGCTATTGCTCAGTCTTTAATACTGATTACAGAAGTTATTCTTACTATCCATTACAATCAACAGGAAGGGTTAAAAAATGCAATGGAAGGGTAAGCCAGGAGGGGCAGGCAATGGTGGGAAAAACAAACACAAAATTAAATCCAAAATGAACTGGTACCACAGAAACCTTTATCCTTGTATATAGATTAAAAGATATAGCCCTCAATAGGAGTAAGGGGGGAGCACCAGAAAGAAGAGCCCTGGAGAGTGTGGGATAAAGCCTAAATTGGTGGCTATCAAAAATGAGCTGTTGATTGGAGAGACCTATGAGGTCCCTAAAACAAGACAGATTTTTTGTCAAAGCAATTGATTACCCACCTGAAGCAAAAGGTAAGACCCTATTGCTGAAGATACCATATGCTGCTGACACAGAGCATGGAGAGACCTGCCTGGAATCCAGAAGAGAGCCAGTCCCTAGACAGTTAGCCTGTCTAGTGCTACATGAGCTAACAGGGGAAAATGGCCTACAAGGTTCTGAGCAACCAGAGATCTAAGATACTCAGAAGCAAACACCCTGACAGGATGTACATGCCAGTGCAAGACTGACATACAGCCTTGGTGGGTAACCAACAGGTTTCTGATTGGCTAAGAAGTCCACTCCGTATAAAGGAACCCATATCTGGAATTGGGAACCAGATCAGAATCCTACGGAGACAAATATTCTGCTCTGCTGTGTCAAGCTCTCACTAGTCTTTGGCTAAAAGAGGAGTTACATATATAAAGTTCTCCCTAAATTAATAATTCTTATCCCATTTAAACTATGCTGACTTCACTTTCCTTTGGAGGATCTGTTCTTCTTTTTCAGAAGGGAGTGAGAGCCAAGGAGATACAATATACCTCGCACTTCAGCCACACTACAGCTGAAATCACAGAGGAATTGGGGAGATGAGCATGAGTGCTGATTCCATGCTGCACCTCATAATCAGAGCCAAGATGAAGGAGACAGACCCCGAGGATACTCAGCAGTTACAAAAGCAGAGATCAAGAGGCTCCTAAGAGCTCATCACTGAAGTAGACTTAAATCTCACCCACCATGGCTCAGAGAATTTTGTGGAAGAGGGGGCAGAAAGATCATAAAAGCCACAGGTTGAGACATCATGCCCAGAGGCATTCTCTGTCTCCCTCAAACTAACTGACTCCCACTCCCACAACAAATAACACAATCCCACAGGGAATACCTGCAACCCCACTGACGAAGATCCCCAGCAGAAAGGGGTTAGGGACGAGGGAAAAGAGGATACCAACACGTGAAATATCCATACAAAATAAGTTGCTAATAATAATAATAATAATGAAAAAATAAAGTTCAAAGAATAGGCTTTGGCCAAGCTGACTTCACTGTGGGTAGGCTCTTCTTTAATGTCCTGAGACCAACACACAGGGCTCCTCTCCTGGGAGATGCCTAGCAAGACCTCACTTTGACGGGGCTGTTGGCCATAAGTGGAAATAAGCAATCACAAAACAGAAACCAAATCATCACCTGGCTAAGAGCTTCTTCCTTTCGAAACAGGAACAAATTTTTCCTCCTCTATGAAATTTCCTTTATCCCTAAAGTCAAGATGCCATGGAATTAGCATAACCACCAGCACAATTCAGCACTTACTCACAGAGAATTTCAGATATATTTCTAAGTGAGTGAATTTCCAGCATGCTGAGTGATGTGATTTGTCACATTACTCTAGATTTCAGGTGCCTAAACTTTCTCTGTGAGAAGTATCTACAGAGTTTTTGCTCAAGAAGTCATGAAGAACATATGTGGGAGATGATTGTTGTTAAGTTGGTAAGATAGAACTATCATGAACTTCTTTCTAAGCAAAACATCTACACCAATTAGATAGCAGGGCTGGCTATCAAATGAGTGAAATATCTTTTTCTTTCCCTAACTTATTAGTATAAATTTTCTCTTCAACATAGGCACCAAGAAATATCCATGGGAGCCAGAATTGACTATGGAATGATGGTAATCTCTGACATTAAGGTGAAGTCAGTGGGCTATTGAATGGTAAGGACCCTGTTTTTATCACAGCTAGTCCTCTTTTCTCCCTTTTACCATACCCATGTGGAGAAGTTTCCTCAGCAATCCAGTAGTGTGAGTCTCCATGGTACTGGAAATTATATTTTAGTTCTACATGCTAATTGGCTATGGTAGTTTCTATAGATGGCCCCCGATATATTCACTGTTTTATTAGTTTATAGTTTGCAACTGCAGCCACCTGGCTGGAGGCAGTATCACTGGGCAGATCTTAAGGTGTGGTGACGGGTTTAGGATTTCAATCTCGAGATATGAAAAGTATGCCTAACTGGAGTTCCTGAGGTGTGCTGTGCTGTGTGCTTTTGGTTTTTCTCTCTGTGTTTGGTCCTGTGAAAGCAGGCCAGCTTCTTCTGCCATTATGGAACTTCCCCTGTATCTGTAAGCTTCAATAAATATCCCTTCCTCCATAACTGTGCCTTGTCTGGAAGTTCATCTCAGAGACCCTGAAGCTGTCTGCTACATTAGCCATGTGAGTTTGGAAAATGATTGCACTCCTGGGATCATCAGGGGTGACACCAACCTCTTTGTTGACGAAGGCAACAAAAGTAAAGTGTGGTGCAAACAATTAATATTGAGTGTTCCATCCTCCTGTGGGGGGAACAGGAAGCAATTTAGCTAATGTGAGTTGCATGGTAAGATAACCCCACCCTCCTGTCTAGGCCAAGACCATGTTTATCCAAGGGACACATATTAAATGTCAATTTTATTCCCAGAGTACAGTTTTATCATGGGCTATCAACTCTAGAATATGGAGGCTGATGATGAAATTGCTGAGCAAACTCTGATAGCTTTAGGAATGTAATGGGCTTCTTAAGGAAACAAACCTGCAAGGTAAGCCCTTCACTTTTTCCTGCCAAGGAGGTGATTATGCAGGCCTGTTGCAGAAGTTTATAATATGACTAAAGAGTCAGCATTCAATCAAATGCTGAGAAAGTTCCCAAGAGGCAGTTTACCTTTACCTTACTTGTGCATTACTGAATTGAATTTGTGAATGTCTTTGCACAGAAATCTGAGGAAGGAGTTGCTTACTTTGTCTATGGCAGTGTGAAAATGGAATGGTAGGGGAAGGCTAAGCACAGTTCCTAATTTTAATAATTAATACACGAGAAAAGTTACCTCTATTTATATTTTAAAAACTCAATATGAGTAGACAACCACTGTAAGCATTCTGCTGAATGTTTGCTCATGTTAACTTGTACCAGATTTACATATGGTGAAGCAATTTGTATTAACACATGATAATGTTTCCAATTTAAACCGATACAATAATTCAATTTCCAATTTATTTCTAATATTCCATATATTACTAGTTCTATAACCACTAAAATGTGTTAAATATATGGTAAAGGAAGACGTGTATACTATCCTTAAAAGAAAAAATGTTTCCCAGTAAACCAATCTGTAAGAGATAGGATTTTTATATTTAATATTTGAAATTATTTACTTATCATAACTCTGCATGGGAAAATATACAGATTTTATCTTCTGAAGTACATTAAAAACCACAAGAAATCTGCTTATCAGTGAATTTACTGTTTAAACTTGAATAAGTGTATGAAAAAATATTTCTCCTCAAAAACACAACTGCTCACACAATGGAAAAATTACATGACACTTGAGAAAGTCAAATATCTTCAGGACATCTCAATTTAAGTAATGTAGAATAGAAATCAAAACAAAATGGACAGACCTTAAAGTTTTCTGTAAAGGATCACAACTCTGGTTATGAGATGTATAAGATGATGGGTATTTAATAAGTAATATAAATAGTTGTTAAAAACATGGAGCACTAGATGACCCAGTTTAAAATCCCTGCTCTTTCTCAACTAGCTTTGTGAATTTGGATAGGTTTCATGCATCTCTGTGCTTTCCTTTCTTTTCCTTATCTTTAAACAGGGAAGTTATATTATCTTTGAAGTTCATTTTGAGGACTAAAGGAGTTTATACATGTGAAATGCTTCAATTCATTCTTAGGAAAGAATATTGGGCTGGATTTAGTTCTATGGTAGTGTCTAGTGTGCATGAGGCCAGGAAACAGGGAATGTGATGCTCATTCATGCACACCAGGAGAGGGAAGAAGGAAGTACTGAGAAAATAGGGGAGGG
This sequence comes from Orientallactaga sibirica, assembly GCA_036365145.1. Classification (NCBI taxonomy): domain Eukaryota; kingdom Metazoa; phylum Chordata; class Mammalia; order Rodentia; family Dipodidae; genus Orientallactaga; species Orientallactaga sibirica. Next base: position 4,345,511 of record JAEOAD010000041.1, read on the forward strand.
ACAAAGGAAACATGGAGTTGAGAGCAGAAGTGAGGCTAAGTTGGTGGGAGGATACAAAGTGGGATACTTTCTAATACTAATTAAAAAGAATTATTAACCTAATAAAACTTTAAAAATAAAAAAATAATATTTAATAATTTAATAAATGTGTTTACATTTGATTACCTATGCCTTATGAAATTCATTTTACAAAAAATTTAGATATTATTTCACATTCCTAATACTAACTCCATATTATGACTAATTTTCATTGTTCCTATAGCAGGTTATTGATACAGAATTTTTTCTTATATGCCAATGTACCAATAATTTGGGGTGTTCCTGGATCCTTTTCCTATGAATTTGAAGAATGTAATACATGAACCAGAGAATAAGATTCTGAAAGATTTTATTATAGATTAAAGATTTAGGAGAATAAAGAGAAGGGGGCTAAAGCCTAGAACATAAGAGAAACAAGAGAGACAAGAGGAGGTTTGGGAAGCCCCATGATGGCAGAGGACAGAGTTTAACTGAAAGCAAACTTCTCTGGACAAGAGGGGGTTTGAGAAGCCCACCTCAAGACCCAGATCTGCAAATTTCATGTGGAGTGGCTACATGAGGAAGACCAGGTCAGCAGGTTGCTATGGACAAAGGGCAGATTTTACAGCTTTTCCTGTGATCTTAGGTAAAGATCATATTCTCTATTCTCTAGGAATGGTGAAAGTATAATCTAGAAATCTTTTCTTGAAGGTATAACATCCAGGTTTCTGCAAACTTACTGAAATTTCCTAATTTTAGTCAAAGAATAATAAAATATTCACTTCTGGGGTTCTATTACCCTAACTGCCCAGCCAATTCTGTCTCCTATCATTATGACATAGAAGACAGTGGTAAATTTCTCCTTACCAATGTCAGTACATTTTGGAAAACTCAGAAGTGATTGACAACAGTGTGTAGTACTCTTAAGTGATCAATAGCTATGAGAATCATGTGTATACCTCTTAAAAAACACAGATGGACCCACCTCCACACTGAAAACTGCATTATTCCCACATTCTCAAGTAATGTTGGGATTGAGACTCTTTTTTCCAGACAATAATTTGGAGAGAATTAGGTACATTTGAATATGGAAACGATGCTATTTCTCTATGTACCTGAGATAAACATAAGTGTAATTTCTGCAAGCATGTGTTAGCAATTTGTACTACCAAGTTGATGTGTAGAGAGTAAGTATTTCAGTGGGCATGGTGGCACATGCATTTAAACCCAGCACTTGGGAGGCACAGGTAGGAGGATTGCCATGCATTTGAAACCACCCTGAGACTACAGAGTGAATTCCAGATCAGTTTGGGCTAGGGTGAGGCCCTACCATGAAAAGAGAGAGAGAGAGTAACTATTTCAAAGACTTGGATTCTGACTCCTATGAAACACCCTCTTTACAAATAAATGTATTTGGAAACATCTTTATCAATATCCAATTAGCAGAAATTCTCAGTCTTTACTAGGTATGAAGGTAATGACAGGAGAACAGTTGGATAAATTATTGAGTTGACAATTCCTTGGCATCTTTAATCAACATAGCAATTCAAACCCTGGAGTGTGGGGAAGACGCTGTCTCTGCTTATAGGTTGTTTGACCCAGGAAAAATCAAAAAAGTAGTATTTTAGAACTATTAACTTTGTAATAGAAAATAAATAGAAACAAATTTGAGCTGGGGTGAAGGATATGTTCATAGAACATATGTGGTGGCAGAAATGGAGACAGAAAGAGAGAACAGGCAGGTAGAGACAGAGTCAGAAAAAACAAGTAAAACCTAGTCTCTAGTGCTATGTGGAAATAATTGATGTTTCTAGCTTGGAGGTGGAGTGCCCTTGATCCTAAGAGAAAGCTGCTAGAGGAAGTGCTCTACTACAGCTATACTCGGTCAAACCTCGGTTTACAGACCCAACATCACTTGGCTTTGAAAACAGTATCTTTTTTTTTTTTCCCTACATCAGCCTGGAAGCAAAAATTAATATTAGTGTTCATGCTTCAAATGAAAACCCACATTCAGTGATTAATTCAATGAGAAATTCATATCACTAAAATCAAATCCCTTTTAGACATTCTGCCAATTCTTTTCTCCCCTCTTGGACTTTCAAGCTTACTTTTATCTCTCTTATTTTTGTTCTACTCTCCCACCTTCCATAGTACATGAAAAACTCAGGGGTATACAGAGCAGGTTCAAGACAAATCTTATGCGAAAAATGGGGAACAAAGATGTTTTATAATTTAGGATAACAGGAAGATGAAACTGAAGGGAAATGGAGAGAAAAATATTCATATACACACATGTATACATACATCTTGAAATGGAAGATAGGATTTATACATAAATAATTATGTATGTATTATTTTAATTTTATAATTGTAAGAAACATGTTTGAATAACTTATTATATGTACATGGAACATTGTGACTAAGTAACTGAGATTGTTATTTCATCTCCTTAAGCACAAATTATGTTTTGTTGTTGTTGTTTTGGAGATAGTGTCTCACTCTAGCCCAGGCTGACCTGGAACTCATTCTGTAGCCCAAGCTTCTATCCCCCAGCAATGCTCCTGCCCATTTTCCTGAGTGCTGTGATTAAAGACATGTGCAACCATACTGGCTTCATCTGTCTTTTGTGACCGTCTTTATTTAATTTCGTTTATTTATTAGAGAAAGAGATATAAAGATAAAGAACAAGCGAGAGAGAGAGAAAGGTGCTCTAGGGCATCTACCACTACAGTCAAATTCTAGACGTATGAGCCACTTTGTGCACTGGCTTACATGTGTACTAGGGAATCAAAACAAGGCCATTAGGAAGCCCCTTTATTCTCTGATCCATCTCTCCAGCCCCCACAAAACTTTTTATTTATTTATTTTTTTGGTTTTTCGATTTTTCGAGGTAGGGTCTCACTCTGGCCCAGGCTGACTTGGAATTAACTATGTAGTCTCAGGGTGGCCTTGAACCCACGGCGATCCTCCTACCTCTGCCTCCCGAGTGCTGGGATTAAAGGTGTGCGCCACCATGCCCAGCTCCCCACAAAACATTTTGACCAACACAAAATATTACATGTTATGAGATACAGTAGGATACATCTATATTTAATATATGTAAATATGATATAGTATTATACTGATGGTATGTGTATGTGTGTGAAGAGAGAGCACTGTTTGTATTGTACTTTTGCTTATCTTTCATTATAATATTTAAAAATTTAAAGATCAAGTTTTCTGAGGACAGAAGGGGAAAGGTGTCAGGCAAGAGAAGGAAAGGGACAAAAAGTTAGGATACAGTGACAAGAGAGATACATACTGTGTGGAGGTCCTGAAGTCACCTAACTCCACTGTTGCTAGGTGGGAAGATGCAGTCAATCATGTAACATCACCTTTATGGGCATCATTTCTATTGCACACCACAGGTCAGAAGCACAACTATGAAACCTCACAGATTCTCAGTGTCTAAAACTTCAGGCTATTTAGTAATGCATTACACATTTTGCATGAAGCTGTTTTTGTAGCAGGCAAGAAATATAAGGCCAAAGTGCAAAAACAAACACTTAAAAGCCGAAAGGTAAAGGGAAGCAGCCAGTGGCAAACTTCTGCATAGAGAAGTCCAAGGACAAAAAATGAAATGCATCCATAGATAGTCAGCTGTTGGTTGGGAATTCCAGTCTCCCTAAATTTGGAAAAGTCACTTTATAATGAGCACCACAACTAGGATCTATTATGTATCATGAGCTGATGTCTAAATGACAAAACTGTCTGCAAACATCTCCCCGAGTTTTGTGTGAGATATTTTTAGGGGTAATCTTGGTGACACAGTCATGACAGTTGATAGCTTGATACCATTTAGTGCAGGCATCCTTAAAGTTGATACCAAATCCATTTTAGTGCTTGATAAAATGTACCATTTAAAAAATGTACAACCTATAAAATATATGAATCATTTATTTTCATATATAGTTTTTCAAAGTAAAACTGAAAAAGTTAAAAACTTAGCACTTTAAGAGAAATTTCAACTTTGGCAAGCCAACAGAAGCTTTACATTTGGGTTATTGTGTTTTTAAATCCTGATTCTGATCATCCTTGGGCTCACAAAGAAAATGAGAAGGAAATTAGTTATCAATTAAGATGGAATTTTTTAAATATATTGTTTCTTGAGTGGTGTAGAAAAAGATTTAAATTGGAAGGACACTGATGTTGAATCTGAAGAGGAGAGGACAGCAAATGGCACTGAGAATTCTTAACATTATAGCTACCTAAAGGTCAGCATGCCACAGCTTATTGATGAGCACAGGTGAGGACAACCTGGGAATGTGGTCTTTGTTCTGTGAGCCCATCTCTTTGAAGAGGAAGACCTTGTACTCCTGAATAGAATATTTTGTACCACAGTCTACCTGAGATTCCAAGAAGATGGGGAGGAGGTAAAGAGAAGATTAGTTCATATCTGAACATTCTGATTATGAGTACATGAAAGAAAATTCATAGCATTGTTCCCATAGTGCAGTGATTTATGCATTTCCAACAGTTGATTTTCTGCTACACTGACAACATGTAGCTAAAACTGCCCTGGTTAGTGCAAAGGTGTTATGAGAGTTAGTAGGAAGATACCATTACTTGTGAGCATGGAGATACTCCTTGGATAACCTCAGCATATGCCTTAGTCATGCATTTTGTGTTTATGTACATGAAGTTTATCTATATCAAGGCTTCTTTCAAATGCTTATGGATAACTCTATCTTGTCTGGCTAATTATGTACACTACTGACCAGAAGCCTAGCTCAGGCATGGAAATAGAAATCTTATGATGAAATATCAGTGGCTATTCTGGTATCTGTTACCTACTTCTTCACAAACATAGTCTCTCTAATCTCCCTAATGGCCCTATGAGAACAATAGTATTTTGTATACCCATTTAACACATATATGAGCAGAAGCCAAGGTCCCATAAATAAAATATTACTGAACCAGAGTTCATATTTTGGCATGTTTTTTCAAGAGCTTGCTCTTAATTTCTCTGCTACGCTGCTATTGATGGTATATTCATTCTAATCAGATCAGCTTTGAAGCAGAGCCAGTTAGTCTAGAAAACAAAATAAAATACTCTTGTCCTCAAGCAATGATGGATTGTTTTCAAGGGTTAATGCCTTGAACACGATTTGTCGTTCATTACATCTAGAAAGTATTCTGCACTCTTTAGGAACTCTATAATAATTAACCAATCTTGAAACTAAAGTGCAGGCACAGGAGATGGTACAGTTGGCTAAAGCCATGCAAGCATGAGGAGCTGAATTTGGATCCCCAGCACAAACATAAAGCTAGTTATTGTGGTGTGTACCGTAATCCCATAGCTTAGAAGGCAGAGATGGGGGATCCCTGGACAAGCTGGTGAACTAAACTAGCCAAATTGGTGAGCTATGGATTCTGTCCTCTACAGACACCTGCAGACAGGTGCATCCAGAGGCATATGAACATATCAGCAAAATAGTTGTGTACCTGTTTCATTCTTACTGTTCTCATACCATGTAGTGATTAATCAGGGATATTCTGTTTTGTGTCATTTGTGGAGTTGCTGCCTGGAGCATTCATCGCTTGTGCTGGAAATGTTGCCTAAAATAATTTTAGCATCATTGGACTTAACTTTTCTATGGGGGTACGAACCACTGATATTCTATATGACAGTTGAGGAAACTGAGATTTGAAGCAGTGAATAAGCTTGTCCTGGCTCTTTCAGCTCGTTAGAAGTGGAATGGGAACTTGAAACTGTGTCTGTGAACTCCACAGCCTAAGGTCTTAAACATTGCACAACACTTGCTCTCTATAGCAACAAGTCATGAATTATGTTTCCTTTGATGTCTAATGTCTTTGAAGCCTTTATCCTTTTAGGTGTGCATGCTAACCAGTTGTGCTACATGTTTGTGACTATAAATTAGTTGGAATGTTTAACCTTTCATCAATAATATCTTTGTAAAAAATAAAATTTCCAAACGTCATTTTATACAATTTATTTAATATAAATTTTCTTAAAAACACTATGATACAAAATGAAGCATTTTCAAGGTAGCTTTGACATGGATCCTTTCCTGGAAGACTTTATTTTCTGCATCTGTTCATCAGTGAGAATGGACTGGAAGATGTAAGAAATATAAAACCATCTCATGAGAAATATATTATTCTCTTTACTGGTGTAACCCAATGCTTGACAACAATGATTTAAGGAAGGTTTCTCTGGCTTATAATTCCAATCACGGAAGGAAAACATGGAAGCTGGATAGGAATTCAGCTGCTAACAGTGCATCCAGAGTCAGGGAGGGAAGGGGAGAGAGAATTGAGAGAGAGAAAGAAAGAGGGAAAAATATAGGTGGGTTGGGTTATAAAATCTCAAGGCTAGGCTGGAGAGATTGCTTAGTGGTTATGGTACATGCCTGCAAAGCCTAAGGACCTATGTTCAACTCACCAGATCCCATGTAAGCCAGACGCACAAAGATGATGTAAGTGCAAGGTATCACACACCCACTAGGAAGTGCAAGTGCCTGGAGTTTGATTTCAGTGGCTGAGGCTTGGCAAGCCATTTCTCTCTTTCTAAAAAAAAAAAAAAAAAATCTCAAGGCCTACATTGACCCACTTCCTCCAGTGAAATTCTGTGTTTTAATTTCCAGTCCCTTTCCAAATAGTACCACTGTCTGGAGACCAGGTGTTCAAACACATGAGCCTATGAGAGTTGTGTCACATTCAAATGAAAACAAGAAGTATTTTGAAGTCTTATATGTGGTATTCTCCCATTTCCCCAAGAAACTGATATTCCCATTTCCAGTTTCATAACACAAAGTCATAAAATATAAGAAACTATGCTTCAAATCCAGGATAAGCTCAGGGCCATGCATAGTCTGAATCTCATAGACTATTCAGCCAGGACTACACTGGACATATTCCATGTGGTTACTTGGTATTTAGATGAAGACAAAGCAACATCCCTTGTGTACTGCTGAGACTATTACTTCTGGAAAATGGAGGCCATTCAGATCCATCCAGTTGTGTGAGGCCAAGGTCAAACATCTGTCCACTTGTAAATGACTAAAAGATAACACATTGAATTTTCAGACCGTCATAAAGTGTGTAACATAATGTCACTAACATTTCCTCACCTAATTATCATAATAAACCCCCAAAGTAAAGGATTCCTGCTTACCAATAGAGAAGAATACAACCATCTTTGGGAAATAAAGTACATTGACTTAGCAGTAAAATGTGTGCTGAGCAGAGGTGTGTGAAATGAATAGCAAAAGCTACATGAGTCATGTGGCTGTTTGAACTAGCTTGCATGAGTGGGGTGGTTGTGAGAAGATAGAGGAAATAGAGGATGGAGTTTGACTAAGCAAGCTGAAAAATCACTTGAAAGAGGATGAGTCACTGGGGTTATTTCAGTGAACCAATTAGCACAATCAATGCCAAAGCCGATCAAATATGAAAATGTTATGCCAGTCTTTAATTAATAAGCCTACAGATGAAAATAGAATTTCAGCTAAATGTTCAAGTCCTGGTTCAGAAGCAGGTGACAAATGTAGGTCGGTATACTGTTAGTAAGTTTATGGTCTCTGTTATCCTCATGTCTGCAAAATAACCCACAAATGCAGTTCAGTAAATACTTAATTATATCAATATGTTCATAAGACCATAATAAAAATCAATGTTTTCTTCATAGAAAGCTTCCATTAGAAGACTTCCATTTTTTATCTCATTAAAAAAATGTTTATTTATTTATTTGAGAGCAGCAGAGAGAGAGAGAGACAGAGAGATAGAGAGAGAATGGGTGCACCAGGGCCTTGAGCAAATGAGCTCCAGATGCATGTGTCACTTTGTGCATCTGTCTTACGTGGGTCCTGGGATATAGAGTCTTGAACCAGGGTACTTAGGCTTCACAAGCCAGTGCTTAACCACTAAGTCATCTCTCCAGCCCTCATTTTTTATTTAGAAAACAAAACAGTTTCTACTTGAATGCTGGATAGAAAATTTACTATTTCTCCAGGGCTAACTTCCAAAAGTTCTTTATATTTAATACACCTTTATTGAGCAATTTCTTTGTTTGTTTTTTGAAGCAGGGTCTCACTCTAGCTGACCTGGAATTCACTATGTAGAGTCTCAGGGTGACCTCAAACTCATGGAGAACAGCAATCCTCCTACCTCAGTCTCCCGAGTGCTGGGATGAAAGGCATATGCCACCACACCCACAAGATGAGTAATTTTTATTCAGTAGACCTTAATAACCAAAACATCTCACTATTATCTAAAGTTCATGTGAATTTTACAAGCAAACAAAAGCCAAGAGGAAAAAAAAAGGGTTTTATTATACCTGTATATGGATCCAACAGTATAATTGAGAATTTCAATTATAGAAGCAACTTCAGTTACAAACCCTCAATCACTGTGCACTTGCATTAAAAAGTAAAGATATGGGACTGCAGAGACTGCTCAATGAGTAAGAGTGCTTGCTGTGCAAGCATGAGGATGTGAATTTGATATAAAGAGCTTGGCATGGATGTATATATCTCTAACCCTAGTGTTGAGCGGAGTGAGTGGGAGTCAGAAGTATTGCTAGAGCTTCCTGCTGAGCGAGTAATACTGAAAAAGTGGGAGCCATAAGCTCAGTGAGGGACTCTATTTAAGAAAATAAGGCAGAACAATAGAGGAGGACACCTAGCGACATGTACACAGGGCTCCTACACCTGCACAAACACGAGCATCCACGGCAATGTGCACACACACAGATATTCCATGTACTGGGCACACAAACACACACCCCAAAGATATAAAAAGTCCTATTTTAAACATGTTGTTAATTCTTCTTTTTCAATATATAACAAAACAGAAGTGAAATTAATGTAATTTACAACCACCTTGAGATTGTTTTTGTGTTTTTTTTTTTTTTTAAGAAAATATTATGGGCTTGACAAATAAAATGAAATATGTGAGTAACTAACATCTTATTTTTTTAATTTTTTAACTTTTGTTTATTATTTTTTAATTATTTGAGAGCTGCAGACAGAGAAAGAGAGAATGGGCGCACCAGGGCCTCCAGCCACTGCAAAGGAACTCCAGATGCACGTGCCACCTTGTGCATATGACTTACGTGGGTACTAGGGAACCCAGCCTCAAACCGGGGTCCTTAGGCTTCAGAAGCAAGCACTTAACCACTAAGCCATCTCCCCAGCCCCTAACACCTTATTTTTGAAACTACCATTTCTGGGTAAAATATGCTTTGTGCTAAAAGAGATTGATATAAAAAATGCATGCATGCTATAAAAGAACAAAGACAAACTGTTTTCTAAAACATTAACTTTTTATATTCACACATTTAGATATTGGAGAAAATAAACATTTGAGCAATCTAACAAGCTGCCCCAAACCTGCACAGTCCTTTTGTATGCATCTAAATGACAGGTGCTGGAGCAGAAAGTTAACGATCTCCTTGAGAAGTTGATGTCACACAGCTAGTGTTGCCAGCATTTCCACAAATTCTCATTGCTCAAGCTGAGAGTAAAATAAAATTGAAAAATGAAATAAGTAGGTATTCTGAATTGTTTTAAAACATATTGTCACATAGTATCTGTTTCTGTCAACCTGCCAGCAAAGTAATTTAATCAGTTCTTTGGAGTTTCAAAATACAAAAACTTACCAGTTGATTTCAGTCTATAAAGCAGCCTGTTTTCATTTCCATGATGTTCCTATAATGTATCAGCGTATTTTCCCTAAAAAAGAAATTCAAATTCACCTGCAATTAGTAGGTGCAACCTATTTTTTAATTTAAATTTGCATTTGAATACTTCATCAGTATTTGATGCTAAAAATTAAACTGCAGTAGGATTAATTTTCCTATTAGCTGTGGGGGGGGGCACTACACTTTCCCACAACACTCCCTAGAAACCCAAAGTATGCAACTGGAGGAACTGTGACTGAACTGTTCTCAAAAAATTAAAATTAAACAACCTCTTACTCATTCATGTTCCTTTACATACTGACATTTAACACCATAATACGAAATTCCCCGTGGAGTTCACAGGATAATAAAAGGAATCTAGAATGAAATGAATTCTACTGAAGAATCAATTTACAATTACTGACTTGTTAGACAAGATAACTCCCCACTAGAATTGTATGGCGAATTACCCAGTTTTCTAAGAATTAGACTTTTCCTGTCTAGTGAAGACAAAAATTGTTTGCTTCCTCATAACTGTCTCTTATCAGTAATTTTCTGTGGTTTTCTGGGGAATAATTTACCCTAAAGAATGAAGAAAAAATAATCTGTCCTCAAAAGGTACACAGTTGGTCTAAGAATGGAAGTGCATAGCTGCAATCCTAGCACTTGGGTGGTAACAGAAGGCACAGGTCATCTTCTTCTGCATAGTGAGCGCTAGGTCAGCCTGGGATACATGAGTCTCTCAAAAAAAAAAAAAAAAAAAAAAAGAAGAATAAAAAAAGAAGAAGAAGAAAAATGTGTAGTTTTATGAGTTCTAATTATGGAATTTTAGGGAGTATGGGGGCAAGATAGCTTTTCATAGAAGTCAGCCAGGAACAGAGACCCAAGAAAATGCCACATTGCTTCCCTGGCAACACTAGAACACTTGTCTGATCCATTTTCATTTAAGAGGGCTGCAAGCAATAATTCAGCAGTGCTTCCTGCTTCTTGAACTTGTCCCTGGCACAGCCCACCCATGATCTGGCCCTGCCTGAGTCAACAAGTTGAGTTCATCAGCCAATGAGTTATCTCCTTTATATAACTGAGTCTGATGACGAGCCTCATCCTGATCGGATGTTTCATATACATAAAGTAGCCTAACCTCGTGTGTAATCTCGCTTGGCTTCTTTCTCTGGATCCCTTCTGACATACGAGTGCAAGTCTCTCCCAGTCTCCATCATTGCCCATTCTCAGCCTGGCTTTTCATGCACTTTTCTGACTTGTTTCAGGGTGTCTTCTTGCTTTGCTACTTACATGATCCCTCTTTAAACTCTGAGTCCTTTACTATCACTTAGTTTTCTCTGGCCCCCTATGTGAGGGAAATCTTTTGGCTTGGGCTTTCCTGCTTTGGCTTTCCGTGTGTGTGTGTGTGTGTGTGTGTGTGTGTGTTTGTGCATGCCCCACACTTTGTGCTAAGTGAGAGAGACTTTCTTCATCTCCCCCATTCCAGCTTGGCTAAGGCAGATTTTCTTTTTGATTGGACCTACCCTACTACCCTTCGTTCTGGATCCTAATTCTCCCCAAAACCGATCTTATAATTCATAATTTACCTCTCTTTGAGTTTGTGTTTACAATTCCTTGTTTAGTTGTATAAAGACCCAAAAGTCAAGCCTGGGATCTCCTAGCTCTATGGAGTTCTGGCAGTTAGGTTCGTGTTGCTGGCAGGAAATACTCAACCAAGAGCAGCTTGTGGGGGGAAAATGGTTTATTTTGGCTTATAGACTCAAGGGGAAGCCCCATGATGGCAGGGAAAAATGATGGCATCAGCAGAGGGTGGACATTACTTCCATACAAATATCAGGTGGACAACAGCAACAGAAGAGTGTGTCAAACACTGGAAAAAAGGAGCTGGCTATAAAACCCATAAGCCCACCCCGTCCCCAAATAAACTGCCTCCAGGAGGCCTTAATTCCCAAATTACCATCAGCTAGGGACTTTGCATTTAGAACACCTAAGTTTATGTGGACACCTGAATCAAACCACTACATTCCACCCTGGCCCCCATAAACTCATAACAATCCATGATGTAAAATGCAATGCATTCAGTCCAACTTTGAAAGTCCCATAGTTTTTATCAATTCCAACGCTGTTCAAACATCTCCATAGTCCAATGTCTTTTAATTGAGCTTTACTATGAACAAAAACAATAATTGCACAGAATCAACATTTATACTACAAAAGATGGCATTGGGCATAGCAAAGAAATATTCAACCAATACAAGATTTAAACAAGGCAAACATCAAACTCTGTAGCTCCAAGTCCAACAAATCTAGCCAGTGACAAGTTCTCAAGTCTGATAATTCTAACCAGTGACAAGTCTCTGGAGTTCCAATTCCACCCCTGCAGCTAGTCTACTCACATCTGAAGCTGGCAGCTCACCTTGGCAGCCATGTCATAGTCCTAGCATCTCCATTGAGTCTCTACTGCAACCAGTAGTTCATCCTCCCAGCTCCATTGAGTCCCCACGCAGGTACTCCAACAAGCCTGCTTCACACTGTCTAAGGCCAATTCCATAAAACAAAACCATTTTGCAAATTCAATGACCCTCCCTTTCCTGCATTTGGTATACTCCATAATACAAGATGGGATACCAAATTGTTAATCCAGATGGGAATAATGAAGATTTTGAAAAACAGGACACTCCGTCAGCATTCAGGCTCCTTCAAAAGTGTCCCCATTCTTCTTGTTGTCCCAATGCAGGTCAGCTGACCCAATCTCAAAGGTTGTAATCTCTCACACAATTGGAGCTGAACAGGCAGCAGTTTCAGCAGGAAGATTTCATTTTTTATATGCCGTATCCCTCTGCACACACCAGTCCACTTCTATTCAATGCAACTCTGCACAGGTTCTCAGGACATGGGCATAAGAGCAACCCTCTCACACAAACTGATTCTAGAACAGTCGAGGCAAAGCTGTTTCTTACCCTCATAAGCCAAACCTCACAGTCCATAGTTCTAACTGCCTTCAGGTCTTTCAATTCTGACCAGAATGGTCCATCAAGCTGTACTTACAGCAGTGGAAGGCAGCTCTTAAGCCACAATTTCAAATTCATCCACATCCTCCTGCAAAGCAGTTTCTAAAGGCCAAACTCACAAAGTCAGGTGTCGAGCAGCAACAAGCTCACCCCTCTAGTACCAATTTTACTCTTGCATTCAGGTTTGCATTGCTGGCAGGAGATACTCAACCAAGAGCAGCTTGTAGAGGGAAAAAGAAAGTGATTATTTTGGCTTAAAGACTTGAGGGAAAGCCCCATGATGGCAGGGAAAAATAATGGCATGAGCAGAGGGTGGACATCACCTCCTGGCGGACAACAGCAACAGGAGAGTGTGCCAAAGAGTGGCAAGAGGAAGCTGGCTATAACACCCATAAGCCTGCTGCCAACAACACACTGCCACCAGGAGGCTTTAATTCCCAAGTTGCCATCAGCTCATGACATGGCATTCAGAACACCTAATTTTATGGGGGCACCTGACTCAAGCCATCATATTCCCTGTACCCAAAATTGGTCCACTCTGATACTGAAAGCAGCTACTTAAGGATAATCTAAAGTAATTGGATTTAGATGAAGCTGTAAATTTAGCCATCTATAACGTTTCCAGACCTATATAAGAATAACCTGAGAAGGTGTATCTGATGCTAAATTCTCTTCTGTGACTTTGTACTTAATAATTTTAGATTTGAGGGTGTGATAGTTTGAATAAATACCTCCCCTCCCCAGTAGATTCAGGAGTTTATTAAAACTTCTTGTATTTCCAACCACCTGGCTGGGGGCAGTGTCACTGGGCATATAGTAGGGTCCAGCCCTAACGTGTGGTGGTGTATTTGAAATTCCAATCTAAAGATATTAAAAGTGCCTGGAGTTCCTGAAGTCTGGTTGTTTGTGGTGTGACTTTGTCTTTCCTCTGTGTATGTTTGGTCCTGTAAGAGCAGGCCAATTTCTTCTGCCATTATGGTACTTCCCCTGAATCTATAAGCTTCAATAAATATCCCCACCTGCCTAACTGTGTCTGGTTTTGAAGTCCATCTCCATGACCTGAAGCTGTCTAATACAGTGGGAAACATTACACTAAGCAATGAAAGGAACCTGTTTTCAAAATTTTACTTTTTTTTTTGGGGGTTTCGAGGTAGGGTCTCACTCTAGGCCAGGCTGACCTGGAATTCACTTTGTATTCTCAGGGTGGCCTCGAACTTACAGCAATCCTCCTACCTCTGTCTCCTGAGTGCTGGGATTAAAGGCATGCTCCACCATGCCTGGCTATAATTTTACTATTTTTGTAAACCAGAGGAAACAAACAAAATTAAAATCTTGTTCAAAAACAGTTGGTTTGTAACACTGCAATAAAAATTCTACTTTCTGATCTTGGACATTTGGGTCTTTACCACCTACTTCTTTTCTCCATGTCTGTGCATAAGAGGAGGCTTTGCATAATTATGGGGCTTATATGGACTTGCTATGAAACTATCCCAGTGAATACAGAGAAGTCTTCTCCTCCCCAAAGAGAACTTCTCCATTTATGACTACAATTGGTGTGTGGATTTCCAAACCCCCAATCACTTAGATAATATCAGGGTCTGGGAATGTGGGGTGAGAATGCTTGTGTCAAGGGTGGTAATTGAAATACTATCTGCTGTACTCCACCTTAAATCATCTCTCTTCTTCGTAGTCACATTAAATATAAGGTCCTCTAGAAAGGAAGCAAACAATAAACTGCAAATCACAGAAGAAAAACTATGTTAACTATTATATCTCAGGCACCCAGATTGACAGTGCTAGATCACTGCACAGAATTATGAGTGGTTGTTCCTGTAACTAAGAAGCCATGGGGAGAGATCCAGGAAGCACTTGGAAAGAGAATTTCAGGTAATAGAATACCATGGGGAAATGGTGGCATCAGTGACTGCCTGTCTCCAGCAATGAATTAGCACCACATAACCTCTTGAAAACTGGGAAACCCAACATCATGAACATGAGCAATCATCTTACTTTTCTTTTAAGGCCTTAAAGAGTAAGCTAAATCCTAGAACTGGGGAGGCTAAAACCTGAGGATTACTACAAGTTTGAGGCCAGCCGAAATTGTGAAATGTACAGATAGAAAGCTAGAGTCTGTCTTAAAAACTAAAAAAAAGTTAAAAACATATATAATACAATATAATATATATAATATATTTTATATATAATGTGATCTAAATAATATAACACTATTTGCACATATTTATTTATGGACTAAAATCCATATTCTCTGAACTAAACTATAGTTAGACAACTAGCACAATGTCTGCATAAATAATAACCTTTCCTGAGATATATCTGTGGGTCATGGCTCTAAGGCACCTTCTTGCAGGAGTGATTATACGTATAGATAGAAAAATTAATTGGTTTAGTTAATGTTAACTCCTATACTCCTTTCATATTTCCTAAAACATAATTGTGGTAATTTGAATGTTGTAGTTTGAATGCATGTCCCATAAACTTAGGCATTTTTTATTTTGTTTTATCATTATTATTATTATTTTTTGGAGAGAGACCCAGAGAGAGACAGAGAGAGAGGGAGAGGAAGACAGACAGAGATAGACATGCCAGCAGCCTCTCAGCTGCTGCCAATGAAATCCAGATGCCTGCACCCCCTTGTGGTCAAGTGCGGCATTGTGTCACTTTGCATCTGGCTAAACGTGGGACCTGGAGATTGGGACCTGGAGATTGGAACCAGCATTCTTTAGGCTTAGAAGGCAGGGGCCTTAACCTAAAGCCATCTCACCAGCCCAACTTGGGCATTTTTGATTAAAGTTCCAAGCAGGCAGATCTCTCCTCAGGGTATATGTCATTGGGGTCAGATCTTTAATGTAGCCATACTAGGTGTATTCAGAACAATTATTGTTTTAGCTATTGAGCTTGAAGCTGCAGACAGCTGTGACTCTCTGCTGAAGATGCAGAAGTGACCCAGCTTCTGCCATTGATAATGGTACCCTGGAATTTGTAAGCCTGAAATATATTTCTTTCTATAAGATGCTTTTGGTCTTTTATGTTTTTTTTTTTGTATTGATAACCTATAATTATGGAAATAAAACATTATAATTCCCCCTAACTTTCCCCTTTACAACTCCACTCTCCATTATATCTCTTCCCCTCTCAATTTGTCTGTATTTTATTTTATTTTGATGTCATCATCTTTTCCTCCTATTATGAGGGTCTTGTGTAAATAGTACAGGCACTGTGAGGTCATGGATATCCAGGCCATTTCATGTCTGGAAGAATGCATTCTAAGGAGTCCTACCCTTACTTTGGCTCTTACATTCTATCTGACACCTATTCCACAATGATCCCTGAGCCTTGGAAGGTGTGATCAAGATGTTTCATCTCTGAACATTCCTCTGTCATTTCTTAGCACTATGGTACATTTTAAGTCATCTGAAAAGAGAAGTTTCTCTAACCGAAAGTGAGAGTAATATGAATATATGGGTGTGAACATGAAGAAAAGTGCTTACCAGAAAGATTGGTGAGCATAATATATGTGTTTAGCCAGACACCAGCAGGTATTTTACTCTTGGGGCTCATGACCTTTCCTGTCGTGTTTTCAGTACCAGGTATGCATTCCCTACCATGGAGCAGTCCTCAAGTCCAATTAGAGAAGTGTTGGTTTCACCCATAACAGACATGCCACAATTGCACCTGTTGGCACATTTGGCTTGGATGGCTAAACTTAAAGCTTGCAGTGTCCACTCTTGTTTTTCTCCACTGATGACTTCTCTCTCTCCCATAGAGCTGCATGTAGCAAAGCTTTTCTCTAGCTTTCTGTCAGCTCATCTACAGGGAAGAGGTTTTCATCTCAGTTCTAGCTTGATTGCTCAGTGACCTTGCAGGCCAAGCATGAGGAGTCTTCAGAAATATGGTTCTACCATATATTCTGGTGAGACATCAAGAACCTTGCCAATGACCTGTAATGTTTTGGGAGTATCAGGGACCTACCTGGACAACAACTAACTGAAAGTTATCCCATCCCTGTCACTGAAATTTTTCTAGTAACAATCTATGGCTTCTGGGTACAACATTGTCCAAAAAAGGTAAGTTTCAGCTTGGCATGGTGGCACACGCCTCTAATCCCAGCACTTGGGAGGCAGAGGTAGGAGGATAACCATGAGGTCAAGGCTGCCCTGAGACTACATAGTGAATTCCAGGTTATCCAGGGCTAGAGCAAAACCCTACCTTGAAAACTCAAAAATAAATAAATAAATAAATAAATAAATAAATAAATAAATAGTAGGGCTCCATATGGCTTATTCACACCCTCTTATGTTTTGATTAACCCTGTCCCCATCATTTTTTTACTTAATCTCTTCCCTTGTTCTCACTTAAGCTATTTCACCCCCAATAATCTATTTATTTTTATTTATTATATATATATATATATATATATTCTCTTTAACTCCTCACTTTTCCTCCCTGCAGCCCCCCTTACAGCCCCTTTATCACTTACTGGCCTCTGCTACCAAGATTAACTCCAACTCAAATAAAAATCTAAATATTTGTAGCTAGGATCCATATATGAGAGAGAACATGTGGTGCTTGGCTTTCTGGGCCTTGGTTGCCTCAGTAGTATAATCCTTTCCAGCTCCATCCATTTCCTTCAACATTTGATTTTCTTTACTGTTGAGTAGAAATCCATTGTATGAATGTACCATATGTTCATTATCCATTCATTAGATGAGGTACATCTAAGCTGGTTCCATTTCCCAGTTACTGTGAATAGAGATGCAATAAACATCGGTGTGTAAGTATCTATAAGGTAGTGAGATGAGTCCTAAGTATATATGCCTAGGAGTGGTATAGTTGGGTCATATGGTAAATCTATTTTTAGCTGTCTCAGGAACCTCCACACTGGTTTCTACCAATTTACATTCCCCCCAACAGTGTAGAAGACTTCCCAATTTTCTGCATCCTCACCAGTATTAATTGTCTTTTTTTTTTTTTTTTTTTCTTGATGATAGCCAGGAATGAGATGGAATCACAAAGTTCTTTTCATTTGCATTTTCCTGATGGCTAAGAATGTAGAACACATTTTTAGATGTTTATAGACCATTTGTATTTCCTCTTTTGATAATTCTATATTTATTTCCATAGCCCATTTTTCAATTCGGCTGCTTGATTTCTTATTATTTAGGTTTTTTAGTTCTTTTCATATCCTGGATATTAATCCTCTGTCAAATAAATATATATATAGCTGGCAAAGATTTTCTCCTATTCTGTAGGTTGTCTATTTACTCTATTCACTGTGTCCTTTGCTATACAAAAGCATTGTAATTTCATGAGGTTTTAGTAGGTGATTAGTGGTTTTGTTTCTTGAGCAAGTGGAGTTACATTGTAGCAAATTCCAGACCAGAAATGAACAAAAGACCACCTGAATGAAATTTAAAAAGGAGAGTCTTTATTCAGGCTGGCGGGCATCTGTCTTTCCACAGCTGGAGGCTGAGGAAGAGAACAGCAACAGCCTATCTCTACAGTGAGTTTTTAAAGGCAAAAGCCACATTCCCGCCCTTCAGTCTTCAGTCATCCACTCTTTCCCCTAATTAATTTTGCAAGAGCAAGCAAGCATGGGTTTACATAAGCAGAATTTGGCAGTCAGCACAGAGCAAGCACCAGATAATGCAAGACCAAACACCAGATGTTGGTATTCAGCATTACCGGGGGCCGGGTTGCCTTGCCTTTAGGGAAAGCCTAGCACCAGATATCTTAGCTGCTGTTCTGTGTTAATCTTGATTCTCCCTTAGCTCCTGGAGAATGTCTAAATGGCTACCCTTAGGTCTGTTAAGGGTGTTTCATTCCCCACTGGTTTTTGTAACTGAGTCAAATCTTAGACTCATCCGTTATCATTGGCTCACATTTAGTCATGAGAACCATCAATTTCCTAAGGAAATTCTCTGTTCAATATACTTGACTAGAGCATTTAAAATATGGAGGCCTACTATAAGTAGCTGAATTATGGGTCCAGAGATGGCAGTAATCAGAGTGGTGAGCCAGAGTGACCAAGAAAAAAATTTTATGTCAACTACCTGAATTTTTATGGAATCTCGCCCCTGTGTTTTAGATGTTTTCCAACTACAGCCATGTTCTTTCAGATAACTCTAGAGTAGATTGCATAGAAATGGCAGGTTTCTTTTAGAGCCATACAAAATCCCCAATGACTAAAGAAGAGTTTCCTATAGGGGCTGATGTCACTATTCTCAAGCTTACAAGTAAGCAGCAAAAGGTAGGCACCAAAAACGAAGATCACCTCTTTTGTATAGTTTCAGGGAGAAGTGAGAGAGCAAGCAGGCGCCTGGTTTACAGAAACAGGACATGATATTTAGCTTGTATAGTATATATGTTTTAAAACAATTTGTCAAAACATACCTATGAATCAACATGTATATTAATCATGTCATATGGTCACCCTCACCATAAGCTGTGTTATACTCTATTTTAGTTTAAACTGTCCTTCCCTTTTATCATCCCTCTGGGTCCCCATACACAGTTCTTTCTTTGGAATCCTTTCAGCTACTGACACAGTTAAGTTTAGCTCTTCAGCAGTTAACTCCTACAGTGACTTAGTGTATCAGTTCACCTTTCAGCTTCTTGTTTCTTATATTTTCCTCCTCCCAGTCAAAATCCCTTATGTTCTAACATGTAACTTTCCCAACTAGTCACAGCAAACACCAGTAGGACCAGTAGACATCGAGTCAGTTTTTCCCCCTGATATATCATATTGAATTTCTCAAGCTTCTGCATGAGTAGACTAGTCAGCTTCTGGAGTGACAATAGCAGGGCTGTAGTCTCCTTTTCAGAGACAGGTGTCCCCTGGAGATTGACTTGGAAAGAACCCTCTGGGTTCCTGGTAATCTGTTAGCTGTTACAATCAGCTGAGGACACTCTCCTCTTGACTCTGGTGTGATGAATTAATATCCCTTGGTTTTTGGGTATGGGACCAATTTCCAGAGGGAATGTGGTTCCCCTTGTGTTACAAATTTTAAGGAAGCATCAACAGTGGCAGGAGAATCTGGTTTACCTCTATAAATCTGAGCAAAGAGACACCTTCAAACAACCAGCACCACCCACATCAGCAAGTATAAACAGCTGAAACTCTGAATCATTTAGGATGGGGGCCCGAGATCTGTTCTTAGCAATATGCCTCCTTAAATAGGACATATCAAGGATAGATTAGACTAATACAAATCAATACCTATCAGGTGAACATAACCAGTGAAGACAATTTTTGGAATTTTTATTTAAAGGCAACAGTGGTTGACTAATAAGGGACAGGCAGAGGCAGAAGGCATGAGTTAATGTTAGAATTCAGTATTGTAAGTCATCATCAGCAGGGGAGCCTGTTAGTCTGAATCTTTGTTTATATTATAATAATTTGTAGTTATATTTTCTTACTAGGTGTTTAAGATCATGGAGGCAGTCAAAATTAGCTAAGTATTATATTTTAGAGGTCATTTATGGCTCTATAGAAGAAACCTTAGAGACCTGTGAGATGTTCTATGACTCTCACCATTGTCATCTGTTAGGATAATTTAAGGCTGTGCTGACCAAGTGGTCCTCCCTCTCTTGGGAACCAAGAGGACCAATTTTCTTCCAATGTTACTCTACTATTGCAGATACACAAACTTGGAATTCATCTCTGGGCTGCATACCCTCCTTTATCAAAAGACAGGTAACTTACCAGAGGCTAGAAACTAGCAAATGCCCCATCATCTCCTGTGGCCTTCTGACCTGGGAGCAGGAGCAAAAATGTTGGTTATCCTTTTAACTCCATTGTTTCCTATCAACTTTGGCTTCTACATATGTTTATTAATCAGTCACAGAGACTGCACACATCTGATTATAAAAACAGATCTAGTTAAAGAAGTGCAAAGCATAACTGGTTAGCAAAGCAGATCTGGTCAGAGAATGACACAAAAGTTTAAAATCATTTTGATTAGCCTTTAAGTTTAGCTGTCAGGTTACAGTGTGAGCTACATCTGAAACATATAAAGCATACATATTTTAGCTTTGAAGCATTTGCCAGTTATAAGTACAGGCAGAACATTTTAGTAGCCCTAAAAACAATACTTGATCAATTATTTTATCAATAACTTTAAATCAATTGGTTTAATTTAGAAACTGTATTTCAAGAAAAGGCAAATCAGTATAAAAAATAGCATCAGTGTTTGAAAACAACTTTGGCTAGTCTGTAAACCCATACAGGTACCAATTAACCCCAAAATTGGAAGCAGAACAGCAGAGTTTAAGATTATTATTTTTTTTAACAGGGAGCATGTCTTTAGCATCAATATATCTATAAGCAATGAACTTAAAATATAAGAAATGAGACAATTACTTAATTAAAATCTTGACTGAGACTGATCATATGCAGTTTAAGAATAAAGCCAAACATGGCCATTGTTGAGCTGAACTAGCCTGATTTTAAACATACATTAGAGACATTTTGATAGACACAAAGTAATTGCTTAAGTTCCTTTAACCATTGAATAGTTTTACAATTTAACACAAAGAAATATTTATGATTGTTAGAATATACAAAGCTTAGAAAAAACTATATTAGCATTGTTTGTAAACAGTAGATTTCCCTAAGACATGGCGAGCTTTCTCAGTTTTCCTAAGAAGAAAGTCACAATGACTAAATCACATTTTATAAGACTTAGATTATAGCCTCAGTGATAACACCAAGCAAAACCAGAATGAACAGGACAGGAGTCATCTTAAAATTACAGAGTTTTAGATATAATAATCTCATGAGAGAATTAAATATGAATGAGCCAATTTTAACCTTAAGATTTAGTTAAAAGTTTGACAAGTAGAGGAACATAGCTAACTTGGTTGAGTACATTAAAATCCATTTTTACAACCATTATCACAACCAGATTAATATTAATAAGTTAAAGTTTTTAAGTTTACAACCTGAATACCATAGCATCCTGATGCCAGACAGGGCCATCCTTTGTTAGCTCGATATAAGCCCTAGGCTAATAGTCATTTTATATATCTCAAGCATTTATAATCTGATCAAGTACTTTAAGACTTAATCATGTTTGTCTTTAACCTTCTGTTTAAGCTTACTCATTCCTTCATCCACATACTTTACTCATACCTTCATTAATATACTTTTTTTTTTTTTTTTCATTTTTTGAGGTAGGGTCTCACTCTAGCTTAGGCTGACCTGGAATTCACTATTTTGTCTCAGGATGGCCTTGAACTTGTGGCGATCCTCCTACCTCTGCCTCCCAAATGCTGGGATTAAAGGCATGCACCACCATGCCCGGCCATTTATATATTTTTACCTTACAATTTATGTACCCATACTGTAACAATCTTTTTCATCATACATTTACCAACATTTAAAGATTCCTCTCCAGTTTATTTTCCTTAGTCAGTTTGTCTCATAATTACCAATGAACACTTTCATTGTCCTTACCATAAGACTTTTTTTTAAAAAAAAATATTGTTTTTTATTGACTTTTATACTTACATTCAAAAAAACCCACCTGATATTTCCCTCCCCTCCCCCCATTCCACTTTAGAACTCCAGTCTCCACCATATCCCCTCCCTCTCTCCATTAGTCTCTCTTTTAATTTGATGACATCATCTTTTTCTTCTATTTTGAGGGTCTTGCGGAGTATTGTTATGCACTGCAAGGCCACAGAAAGGGGGGTGGATAGAGTCATGGATATTGAGGCCAATTTCTGTCTGGGCAGTTGTATTGTAAGAGGTCATACCCTTCCTTTGTCTCTTCCATTCTATCTGCCCCCTCTTCTGCAATGGTCCTGCCAGCCAGTCCTCATTACTAGAGAGTGTGTTAGGAGGCAGCTGTGTGTGGAGGTCATCTCTGGCCTTGGAGCTTCTGGTCTGGCTCTAGCTGAGCATTTTTTTTTTCTCCACATCCTTGCAAACTTTTGGTTTCATTTGATCTTTTAATATATGCTATCCTTACTGGAGTAAGATGGAATCTCAAAGTTGTTTTAATTTTCATTTCCCTAATAGTTAGGAACCAGGTTGCCTTGATTTTAGGGAAAGACTAACATTGAATAGCTTTGCTACTGTTCTGTGTTAATCTTTATTCTCCTATACCTCATGGAGAATGTCAAGATGGCTTCCCTCAGGTCTGTTGAGGTTATTCCAATATTCAGAAAGTCATTGCCTATGCCAACATGTTGAAGGGTTTCCCTACTTTTTCCTCTACCAGTTTCAGTTCTTATATTAAGACCATTGATCCTTTTGTACTTGATTTTTGTGCATGAAGAGAAATTAGGATCTATTTCATCCTACATAAAGATATCCAGTTTTTCAAGCACTGTTTGTTGAATAGGGTATCTTTTCTCCAATAAGTTATTTCTGACATTTTTTACAAAAATCAGGTGGTTGTAGTTGTCCAGACTTACATTTGGATCCTCTGTTCTGTTTCATTGATCCACATATCTGTTTTGTGAAAGTACATGTTGTTTTTGTTACTATGGCTCTGTAATATAGGTTGACATTAGGTATGGTCATACTGCCAGCCTTATTTTTGTTGCTCAACATTGTTTTGACATTGATTCAAAGTTTTATGTGCTTCCAAATGAATTTTAGGATTGTTTTGTTTCTATTTCTGTGAAGAATGCCATTGGGATTTTGAGGGGGTTGCATTAAAGGTGCAGATTGCTTTTGGTAAGGTTGACATTTTTATAGTATTGATTCTTCCAATCCAAGATCATGGGGTGTCTTTCCATTTCCTAGTTTCTTCAGCAATTTCCCTCTTGAGCCTTTTTAAAGTTTTCATTGTAGAGATCCTTCACTTCTTTGGTTAGGTTTATTCCAAGGTAGTTTAGTTAGTTAGTCAGTCAGTCAGTCAGTTAGTTAGTTAGTTAGTTAGTTAGTTAGTTTAGTTAGTTAGTTTGTCAGTTATTGAGACTATTGTGAATGGGAGTGATTCCCTGATTTAATCTAAAGCATGGTTGTTAGTATATAAGAAGACATTGCTGAAAGTATTTATCAGCTCTAGCAGTTTGCTTGTAGAATCTATGTATAGAACCATATCATCTGCAAATAATGATAATTTGTTCTCTTCCTTTCCAATTTGTTTCCCTTTCATGTGTGTCTCTTGCCTTATTGCTATAGATATATCTTCTAGTACTATATTAAATAAAAGTGGGGACAGTGGACACCCTTCCCTTGTTCCTGATTTTAATGGAAATGCTTCATGACTTTCCCCAGTTTGTATTATGTTGGCTGTAGGTTTGTTGTAAATAACCTTTATGATGTTCAAATATCTTCCTGCTATTTCCAGTTTCTGTAGGACTTTTACCATTAATGAAAGTTGCATTTTGTCAAATGCCTTTTCTACATCTATTGATATTTTCATGTGATTTTGTCCTTCAGTCCATTTATATTACATTACATTTATTGATTTGCCTATGTTGAACTATCCTTGCACCTCTGGGATAAAGCCTAATTGGTTTCAGTGAATAATCTTTTTGATATATTCTTGTATGCTTTTTGACAGTATTTTGTTGAGAATTTTTGCATCTATGTTCATAAAAGAGATTGGTCTGTAATTTTTTTCTATCTTTTGTTTTGGTATCAGAATTGATAGAAAGAGTCTGGTAGCATTTCTTCCTTTTCTATATTATGGAAAAAAATGACAATCATTGGTGTTAGTTTTTCCATGAAGGTTTGTTAAAATTCACCAGTAAATCCATCTGGGCCTGGACATTTTTTATTTAGGAGATTTTCTTTATACCTGTTTGGATCTCTGTATTTGTTATGGGTCTATTTAAATGGTTTATCTCTTCTTCATTTAATTTTGGTAGGTCATATAAATCAAAAATTATCCATTTCTTTCAGATTTTCAAACTTAGAGGAGTATATGCTCTTAAAGTATGTCCTTATAATTTTCTGAGTTTCTTGGTATCTGTTGTGATGGTGCTATTTTTATCCTATTCTTATTAATTTATGTCTCTTCTCTCTTTCCATTGGTCAAACATGTTAAGGGTAATTAACTATTTTTTTTTTTTTTTATTCCTTCAAAGAACCAAAGCTTTGCTTCATTGATTTTTTTTTTTGTATTCAAAGGTTTTGTTATGTTGTGTTCTTATTATCATTTGATTCTATAAATGTTTTGATATCATTCTTAGTTTCTTTACTGATCCATTCATCATTTAGTAGTGTATTTTTTAGTTTCCATGATTTTGTGTATGCTCTATAGCTTCTCTTGCTGTTGATTTGTAGTTCGATCTCATTGTGGTCAGATAGAGTGCAAGGAATTATTTCAATTTTCTTGTATTTGTTAAGATTTGCTTTGTGTGCTAATGTGTTTTCTATTTTAGAGACTGGTCCATGTGCTGCTGAAAAATATGTGTATTCTCCAGCATTTGGATGAAATGTTCTATAGATAGTGGTTAGGTCGATTTGTTCCATGACTTCATTTAATACAGATATGGCTCTGTTTATTTTTTGTTGGGATGACCTGTCAGTTGAGGAGAGTGTGGTATTGAAGTCACCCACTACAAGTGTATTTGGTTATATCTATGACCTTAATTCTAATAATGTTTGTTTGATGAAATTGGGAGCTCCCATGTTAGGTGCATATATGTTTAGAATTATAATCTCCTCCTGTTTGAGTGTTCCTTTAATCAATATAAAGTGACCTTCTTTATTTTTCCTGTGAGATATTAGGAGAGAAACACAACACCTACTTGTTTTCTAGATGCATTTGCTTGAAATTCTATTTTCCATATTTTCTCCCTAAGATAATGTCTATCTTTTATGAATAGAAGGATCCTGTTTTTTAACCCAATCTGTAAGCCTATGTCTTTTGGTTGGGGCATTGAGGCCATTGATATTAACAGTTATTATTGAAAGGTGTGCATGTATTATTGCAATTCTGCTTGTTTTGTAGTTCTTCCTTTACGCTCTTGTATTGACTACTATTTGTGTATGGTTTACTTTTTTTCCTGTTTCTTTATGTGTGTACTTTTCTTTCTCTTCATCATGAAGGATACTTTCAAGTATTTTCTGTAGAGCTGATTTAGTGGTCACATATTCTGTTAGCCTGTTTTTGATATGGAATGCCTCATTTTCCCATCAATTTGGAGGGATATCTTTGCTGTATAAAGTAATCTTGGTTTACAGTTGTTATCTTTCAGAATTTTTTGAATACGTTATTCTAAGCCCTTCTGGCTTTTAAAGTTTGTGTTGAGTAATCTGCTGTTATTCTGATGGGCTTGCCTTTATATGGGACATGATCTTTCTCTCTAACCGCCATATATATATATTGGTTTGGATGTTCTGTAGTTTAATTATAATATGGTGGTAAGAGGTTCTTTCCTGATTTTGTCTGTTTGGCATTCTAAAAGCTTTCTGTATCTGTATTGACAGCACCTTCTGTATTTGGGGGAAATTTTCTTCTATGATTTTGTTGAAAATACCTACTATGCCTTTGGAGTGAAATTCTTCTCTTTCTACTATGACCTAAATTCTTATGTTTGATCCCTTCATCATGTCCCAAATGTCTTGAAATTCCCATTCATGCCTTCTAATTTGTTTGGCTTTCTCTTTGTTGGACTATATTAGATTTTCCACCTGGTCTTCTGGTTTAGATATTCTGTCTTCTCCTTGACCCATTGTACTGGCAAGACTTTGTAGAGTTTTCTATTTGACTTACTCTGTTTTTCATTTCTAATGTTTCTGGTTGTTATTTTTTCATTATTTCCATTTCTTTATTCATGTCTTCTATTGAACTCCTTATTTCATTAAGTTGGTTTCCTGTGTTTTCTTGAGATTACTTCAGGAGTTTTTGTTGTTGTTGTTATTGTTGTTTATTGTTTTTGTTTTTGAGTCCTTTGATTTCATCTTTGACCATAGCTATAATCTTAGTTTTTAAATCTTTGTTAAGCAATTCATCTAAAACAGTCTCACTGGAGGTCATTTCTGATGGATTTATAATTTTTGGTGGAATTGTATTGTGTTGATTTTTTTGTGTTTGCTGTATTAAAATGTAGAGATTTTTGCATCTTGAGTTAATATAATGCTTGGGTTTTCTAATTAACTGCAGTATTCTCAGCTATGTAAATCTGACTTTATATATCTTCAGAGTAGGCTCATAAGGTGCCAGGTGTGGCTCTGAAGTGACTCCCATAGTAAAAGAAGAAGTGATCCTAGGTATTGAGTTTGCCTGTTGTTCAAGTATTCTAGTAGGCTGGGCAGAGCAAATTACTGGCATATTCTAAAATTCAACTGAGCAATATACACATTCAATCAAAATCAGCACAGAGTATTTGTGAGAGAGTGGGGATTAAAACAGACAGATGATCTAAAAAAGCCAAAATCCCTTAGGTTGTCCTATACCCTTAATCCTTTCAACTGGAAGGCTGAGATTTCTGGTCTGAAATGGGTTCCAGAAGAGACTAGTGCCAAGTGAGTCCCTGCCCTCAATAATGACAGAAGAAAATGACCAAGGCCCTATAAATCCGGTAATGTCAAAGGTAACAGTAGTCTACACCAAAATAAAGCTTATTTGACTGATGAAGCTGATCAAGAATGCATAAATCAAATCTCACACATAACCTGCCTTGCTGTGCAAGGTGATATTAGCATTTCCAGTGTGTAAATAGGCCCTGTTACCTTTTGGAATGGCTTCCAATCTCATCAATGCTGCATGCCCATCTCAGTCCCTCTCTATTGAGCTCTGTTGTGTTCTTTACTCAGTTAGTCTGCTTGCATCACTGGATCTTGTGTTCTGATTGGCTGGGCTGGATGCCTTATGACCAGGGGTGGATAAGTTCTTAGGTGGTTCACAGCACTGGCAGATGGGGGAAGGGTGCCTGGAGTTGTACCAAATCCTCTCAGCTGGTCCAGTTTTTGATCTCCTTCTGCAGCTACTCAGCTGGTCCCTGCCATCTTCCCCTTTGGATTTCTTGATTTTGCAACAAGGCTGATGTGAGTAGAAAATCCCTTCACCTGGCTTCTCCTCTTGCAGCTCTACACTATACCAGGCCAGGCAGGCATGTGGATTAGGGCCTCCAGCTCCAAGATGGGGGCTGCTTTTGTGCTTCCTGCTTGCTAGCAGTTCTGGATCTCTCCTGTTTCTCTGCTATGGTTGATAATTCCTTATATACCTTCACAGTTTTTGAGAAGTGTATTTTGTTGTTTTAATGCTAATTTCTCTCCTACACTCCTTTGGAGTGGATACTATGCCATCATCTTACTTGGAAGTCCCCTGGTTGGGTTTTTTACAGCAATGAGAAGCTGTCTGTAGCAATGATTCTTTAATTTCACACTAATTTCTAAATATATTATTTAAAAATACAAAAGTCAGGGGAAAAGTTATTGCCAGACATGTTGGCTCATGAGACATTAATTAAAAACATATATAAGTCAGTTATTTGGAAAATTCTCAAGTACAAACATGACAGAAAAGTTAGAGTGATTAAAAAAAGATTTGGGGGTCTAGTACACATTCCCCAAACTAATCTTTAGGACTATGATCATTAAATTAGAAGTAGTGGTGAGAATAATATTACCCTGACATGTAGTTTTGATTGTATATTTACTATTCACCAGGAATTGTAAATACAGTTCATATATTATTTTATTTTATTCTGCTTTATTTCCAAAATGCATACCTTTCACCACTTCCATATTGCTGTCCTTCAACAACTACCAACTTTGTAATAGGCTTTCAAGAGAATAGGGATCAAGCCTAAGTCCTTCAAATGTGAAAAATAATTTCTACTGCCATCACATGCTTCTCTACATTTCTCTGGATAGTAAATGAAACACTCGTAAAAATTAAAGAATGTGCTGCTAGACTGTTCTACTTGAATGAATGAATGAAGAGGTGAATAATTATCTTGTGGACATATCTCCTGTTTGCATAGCTTCACACTAATAAAGCCAAGTGCCTACCCTGTGCCTTCTACATTAAACACTGGTAAGAACCTCTACAAGCTAGGTATGCAGGAGATAAGGTGTAATCATTACACCTCTAGACATCACTGAAAAATATGTGGAGAGATGTATCTTTTCTGCACTGTTATTTTCATATGTGGAGAGTAGTTTTCCATGGCTATCACAGTGAAAATCCCATCTGTTACTTGCTGTATATAGATACTGAGCAAGAACCACAGAACTTTAAAATGCTTATTTGTTACAAGAAAATACAATACATTTTCAGAGTTATCCAATATTGAACCAGAAAGATTATACCAACCTGTATCCCAACAAAGGCTAGTGGAGATTACAAAACAGTATATTGAGGAAAAAAAAAAAAAAAAAAAAAGCATCATGAATATCTCTACTGTGTAAACAGGCTCATTATTTAGTTTTGAAAAATATTGAGAGTTTTTTCCTCTACTGTTTCTGATATAATTTCAAAGTCAGGAAGGTAATTGGAAAGGAGGTGCTTCAGGGGCACATACTGTACATGGCAGGAGCAAGCAGGACTGAGGAGGCAGGGGATGCACAAGTTACTTTAACTTTTGATTCTTTATAGAAGAAAATTATTTAGTAAATGAGTGGCAGTTGTACACACCTCCAGAATCTCAACATCTTAAGTAGTTGATATCGCATCTTAACATACTAAACATGAGCTGCCAGCTGTTGCCTGAGAAAAGCAGTGTACGTATTAGCTTTTCCTGTCTATTGTCTATAAATTTTGATATTAAAAATTCCTGTTTTTCAGGTCATGATAGGAAATAAAGTTGGCCTGCTTTCTAAACATACAACACAACACAAACAATTCTGATTGCTTGAAAAGTATCTTTTTAGTGACTTTTTTTTCAGATGTTTAAAATATTTAATGTGAGGAAGAAGAAAATACTTATAATGAAAATGTGACCAGTATTATTTACATGTATTTAGATTCCCGGTCATGACCTCTTTATTTATTTATTGATTTGGCTATGCCCATGCAGCTTATGAATTTAAACAACTTCTAGGAAGAAAAGTAACTTTTATGTGCCCTTGCTTTTTTAAGTAGATGTTTTATTAGTCCCAAAGGTATGAATTGTTGGAATAATTTAATACTATCCTAGGGATAGTCAGATGTAAATAAGTCTGTTCTCTGAAAAAAAAAAAAAAAAAAAGCTGCCTAAAAAATGCAATTCAACATCTTA
Source organism: Orientallactaga sibirica (assembly GCA_036365145.1). Classification (NCBI taxonomy): domain Eukaryota; kingdom Metazoa; phylum Chordata; class Mammalia; order Rodentia; family Dipodidae; genus Orientallactaga; species Orientallactaga sibirica. Next base: position 4,375,376 of record JAEOAD010000041.1, read on the forward strand.
GACTATGAAAAGGAACTGATTGAGTATACATTTTATAATACAGCCCCTCTACTCATGTTTTAAATCAGCACTTCCCATTAGATTCAGTAATAGGAAAAAGTACGCTAAATTATGAACTAAATTCACTCAAATAAAGGCAATGATAATGATAAAAATATTTTCTATAATTTTATCATTTTTAGTCTTTAAAGAAGTCAAGTTTCCCAAAAATTACAGAGCTTTCTCGTACCTTGTGCATGCACATCTGTTTGGTCTGCTGCTTCCTATCCTCTAAGTGACCACAGTAAAATAAAGGTCAAGTGGTTTAATCTAATGATGAGCAGACATTTTTTAAATTATTTTTTTAATTTTTATGTGTGTGTGCATGTGTGTGTGTGAGCACACATATATAGTATGTGTGTGATGTTGTGTGTGGTATATACATGTATGTGTGCAGGTGTGATGCACACATATACACTAAAGAATAGAGACTTCTTTACTGTAAATTGTGAGCAGATGTAGAAAAAAATTGGTTTGGCTATGTTCCAATATTTTTTTAAATATTTTTTAAATATTTCATTTTTATTAATTTATTTGACAGAGAACGAGGGAGAGAGAGAGAGAATGGGCACATCAGGGCCTCCAGCCATTGCAAACAAACTCCAGACGCATGTGCCCCCTTGTGCATCTGGCTAACGTGGGTCCTGGGGAATCGAACCAGGGTTCTTTGGCTTTGCAGGCAGATGCCTTAACCACTAAGCCATTCCTTCAGCCCCAATAAAAGATTTTTTAATAAAATGGGCAGTGACTACATTGTCTTTGAACTACACTTCTCTATTGCTTTAAGTATGCTAAGAACTTTTAATTGAGAATTTTAATGCATATACATACTAAAATATTCAAATAAAAATAAAATTTAATCACTTTCAGGCTTTGGTATATGCAGATCCTAACAGGAAATAGTTTGATTTTTTAATATATAAGTTGCAGTAAGCATCAGTTGTTGTGGTGGTTCAAATACATGGCCACATAGACTTAGGTATTTTTCATTAAGATTGAGCTCACCCAATCACAGAAAGATAAGCATTGCATGGTCTCACTCTGTGGCTCCTAATTTGTATTATCCTAAGATGCTGACACACCTAATAAACAATCTCAAGGACTGGACAATAGGGATGGTGGGGTGGGAGGGCAGGGAAAGGGTGGGGGGACAAAAAATAGGACCCAAATGGAAATGGTACCATAAAATCCTATAACCTGAAAGACATACTAAAAGATCTAACCTGCATCAGGTGTTTGGAGAAAAATCTGAATCACAGAGGCCTGGAGAGGGTATGATGAAGACTAACTTCAATCTTCTTTTTCTATCTCTATCATTCCATCATCTCTCTCTTATCTCTTTCTCTTTCATATGACCTATACTTTTTCTTCCTTCTTTTCTCTCGGCACTGACCTGTAACTCCCAATACCAGTATGTGGTTAATATGCACAATGAGCTGTTAATCAGAGAGACCTACCAGGTTTCCCAAAAGAAGGCAGATTTCTGTCATAGTACTTGATGACCCACCAAAGGTTATTGATAAGACTCTCTTGCTAAAGACACCATATGCTGTTAGGACAGAACATGGAGAGACCTGGCTGGAAGTTGGAAGAGAGTCAGTCCCCAGACAGTTAACTTGTTTAGTGCCATAAAGTGCTATATAAGTGACTGGGGGAAAACAACCGACATCTGTCTAAGCAACTCGTGGTCTAAGCAACTCAGCAGCAAACAGCTTGGCATCATGCTCACACAAGTGCAGTAGTGGCACACAGCCATAGTGGGTTACCAGCTGCTCTAGATCTGGCTAATGGATCCACTCAGTGGAATGGAACCAATACCTGGAAACGGGAAACAAGTCAGAGCCATATCAAGCTCCCACCAATAGTGGGATACAAGAGGGCCTACACCTGTTAAATTCTTTCTAAAATAATAATGGTTATCTATGTATCTTACACTGACCTCACTCTTCATTGGAGAATATGCTTCTCCCTTTCAGGTGGACACAGAACCGGAGGAGAGAATCAGCCCATTGCACCTCAACAGGGCACCAGCTGAAGCCATAGAGTTATAGGGAAATGAGCAAGAGTGCTGCTTTATCAGTGAACCTGGTCCCAGCACAAGGAGGAAGGAGATAGACACAAAGAACAATCAACCCCTATCAAATCAGATATGCAGAGACACAGAGACTCACAAAACCTCATCACTGAAACAAAGCTAAAATTAACTCAGGGAAATTGGCAGAAGAGGGGGCAGAAAGATTGTTAGAGCCATGAGTTGGGTCATTATACACAGTCATTGCCTCTCCCACATAACGGATGGCTACCCCCATAAGGCAAGACCCACATTATCCATGGGGGGGGGAGAAGGAGAAGGCTAACAATGGTACCATCATGGCTGTATATACACCATATGTATAACTAATAAAATATATATTTAATAAAAAAAAAGATTTAGCTTGCAACTTGAGTCTCTACCAGATGTAACCCTGCTGGTGAAGAGGTATGTCACTGGGGGTGAATCTTGTGTAAAGAACCAGATTTCTGGCTGTTTCTCTGTCTCTGCTATGTTATGCTGATATATGGCTGAGTGAGGCAGCTTCTTCTGCCACTGATGGTGTTTACCCTAGAGTCTGTAAACTTGAAATAAACCCTTTCTTCCCATAAGCTGCTTCTGGTAAGATGTTTCTCCAGCAAGGAGAAGGTAATTGCAACAGTAGTATTTGTTAGGAAGCTAGAATGAGGTTTTGAGAGAGGAGAAGCAGGGAGGGATTGCAGGAGGTTATGGTAGACATGCAAGTGGAGAGACAGAAGATAGGTATTGGAAGGACCTGGGGTCAGGGTGGGGCAAGAGTAAGGGAAGTAGAGGAGCAGAATTCACAAAACTAAAGATGACATGAATTAGTACTTCTTATAAACCTACTTCTTCATCAGCTAATTAAAAGATATAACTCTCTTTAAAAGGAGAGAGAGAAGGAAAAAGGGATAGTTTTGACATTAGTACCCTGCTGGGGTGGTGAAAGCTTTACTCTAAAACTGTAAACTGTTGCAAGCGAATCCCAGTGCCAGAATTAAGTCACTCCCACAATAAGCTTCAGGACAAGGAGGTCCATGAGCCCCACTCCAAACAATGCAGGATAGTGTCAAAGCACCCGGTTATCCAACAAAACTTGTGGGTAAGACCCTATTGCTGCAGTTGCAGGACATTGAGAAATTAAGCTAGATGAGATGGAAGCCAGTTTCCTGCCAATAAGCTCTCATAGTGCTGGGGATAAAAGTCACTAATAGTGTAAATAAGCAGTGATTCTTGCAAGCTAGAAATTATCCAACTAGTCAAGATTTACCCACAATTCAATAGTGGCATATAGGTATGGGGGTTATCAAGTGCTCTCTAATGAGGCCTGCTTAGAGATAATTCATGTTTGGTACTGGGAACCAACCAAGTCAACAACAAGTTATGGGCTTGGAAGGTAATAGACCATAGAAAGAATCACCCACTGTCTCTGACTAAAAAGAGAAGCTATGACTGTCAAAAAGTCTTCCAAATGTCTATGTTTATTCCCTTTGATACATGCTGCTCTCACTTTTGGTTAGAAAACCTGCTTTTTACAGATGGCTGAAATGCCACAGAAACCCAAGGTCCATCAGAATGACCAGAGGCCAACTATTTAGCGACAAATGAGTTGTCTCTGTCATACTCATTAGGACCCAGAAAGCATTAGAGGAAAAGGCTGACTTAAGATGAATACTGCTCTCATTATTAGCCAGAGAATCTTTTACAGGGAGATGGCAGTAGACACTCAGGAGACTCAAAACTCATTAAAGCAGAAAATCAGAGCTGCTGAGAGATCAACATTAAAGGGGATTTCTAACTTTGCCTATGAGCTCAGGAAACATGGAGGAAGAGGAGAAAAAAATGTCAGAGCCACAGGGTGGGATGATGTACTGTGAAGCATTGTCCTCTCCACAGTAAATGACTGGTGCAACAATGACATCACAGTGACTAATGATATCTCACTGAAGAGAGAGGGCATATAAGAGCATGACCCATGGGAATTCAACCAATTTGCAGTATATTCCTATATTAAAGAGAATCTTACACACTGTCATAAAAAAATTTTTTTTTTTTTTAAGTTTTAACAGTGTGTGGCCCAAGACAATCTTTCTTCATCTATTGTGGCTCTGATGGGCCAAAAAGTTGGACACTCATAATCATGTTATCAGCAAGCCAACATTTTCACATGATTGCCTCATGTGATATTTGAGGTATATGTAAAGTATGCACATTTTTATTTTCTATATGTTTTTCCATATTCTATTATTGTTCAGATTTATGTGCTACTTATTGACATCTGATCAAACAGGTCAGTTTTCTTCTACCTTCAGTCCTTCAACAAACAGCTCGATATTTATTTCTGAGGGACTGAACCCATTCTTAGTCTTTAACACCTTCTTGCAAATTATTAAAATGTGGACACAAACAGAACAAGCTACTCAAGTGGGCTTTGTACTTGGTGAAGTTAAAATACTGAGGCTAATTTGCAAAATTTCCTAAGGATGACAATTTGGAAGGAGGGCATTTTCTAAAGTATGCCTTCATTTTTTTATTATTTTCATTTATGTATTTGAAAGACAGAGAGAAAGAGACGGATACAGAGAGAGAATGGGCATTCCAGGCCCTATAGCCACTGCAAAAAACTCCACATGCATGTGCCACCATGTGCATCTGGCTTATGTGGGTGCTGGGGAATTGAACCTGAGTCCTTAGGCTTCTCAGGCAAATGCCTTAGCTGCTAAGCCATCTCTCCAGCCCCAATGCCTTCATTCTTAATCATGGCAGTCCACTACCTATAGCATGTCAATTTTAATATTTCTGCCTGTTTCTCTCTTGATATCACCAGCAGGGAGAGAGTCCTTCATATACTTCTCAGCTGCATAGAGTCTCTGTTGAGAGCACTTACTATTTTACTTGTGTCTGCTGAGCACTTTACCTTGCCTAGTGGACTCTTGAGTTACTGCAGCTTGGTGCTGTCCCTACATATACTGTAACATTGTTTTCTCTACTGTTTTGTTACCATTGAAACTATGTGTTTTTCAGACACTTAAATGAGCTAAAAATCATTTTTGCCTTTTTCATAACAATAGCAAAATAGATCTATTAAAACTTTCCAAGTGTAAAAAGAGAATTTAGGATTTAGCTGGAAGTAAGGCAAGCTCTGCTCTCACTGCCGATTCAGAGTCTCCCTTCCTCTTCCTCTCATGGAGCGTACATGTTGCTGGCAAAAAAAGAAGTATGGGAGAAAACCTCACATGTTTCATTCATCATGACCCATTCTGTGTCTAACCCTGACATACATTCCAGCTGGTTACATCTACCTGTCATCCAACAGCTCATGTCCTCATGATTAATTACTATATAATAGAAAAAATAAACAACCCATCACTACTGCAGAACAGTAAGCATATATTTCCTTAATTTTGGAGAAATTATGAAATCCTATTCATCCCAGGTGTGTAGATTTATGTTATCAGCATCTGCTGTGAATCACATGAAGTTATTATTTTCATTCCACAGTACCAATGGGTGTTTATGAAAATAACTGTACACTATACAATTTTGATTGCACAGAAAGAAAAATAGTTATTTGGAGTGTAATTTGGACTGCAATATTTCTTTTTTGTTGCCTCTCATTTGGCAGCTTATCCTACTCAGATATTATCATCAATATGCCATACATAAACTTACATTCATCACATTCATCACTGGTAGTTAGGGTTATTAACTAAACAGCAATTACATTGTCGTGGGAGGATTATATGAGTGCATACAACACTGTGTTCCAATGTTTTCTTCTTTATAGCACAATGCAGATTTTGTTGTTAACAACACACCAACATGTAAACAATATATCCAAAAGCACACAGTGTCATTAATGGCAAAAACAGCATTTTCTGAACATGCCCATTTATAGACATTTATTCTTTAAAATTTAGAAATTCAGCCTTTTCTGACATAAAGATCCCAAACTGCACAGCTGACTAAAATGCAGGATGCAAGTTTGCAAAATAATTAAAGTCTGATATGTACAAAATGTCACAAGGATTACTTGAAACCAATCTCACCATTTAAACAAAAAACTAAGAGATTATTGGACTTATCAGTTCCCACAAACATTGTATATGATTTCGCCTCCAAGGAAAATAATCATGGCTTATACTCCATATTAGCTTTAAAAATATCATTTACTTATAAATAGAGATAAAGAGAAGACATGCAGAAAGGCGGGGGTGCTGCGGCCTCTAGCCACTGCAGATGAACTCAAAATGCATATATCAATGTGCATCTGGATTTATGTGGGTACTGGGGAATTTATGTGGATATGGTAGCTAGGCTTTGCAGGAAAGCACCTTAACCACTGAGACATCTCTCCAGCCCCATTACTAGCCTTTAATCTTCCTGGAGAGTGTTCACTAAACATGCCCAGCCTTCAAGATGCCAGATTAGAATATTGTAGAGCAAAGATAATCAGCTTCTTGCACATTCTCCCATCACTGCAGCAAGCCTGTGAATGTTGTGCTGGGTGCTCAATAGTGTCTTAACAGTACTCAGTATCTCTAATATGGAAGAGATTGGCCTTATACTTGAAAAGACATCAGTCGGATAGCCCAATCTGCTACCCAAATACATAATTCAGTGGACTGGTAGTAGGAGTCCATGATGGAAATTCTTTCATTCTAACTAAACGGAATCAGGCAATTTAAGGCTCACAGATGCTTATGGCATTAAAAGTTTCTTGATTTTCTATGTTTTCTTAAGCTAAGGACAGTAATCAAAGTGAGAGTTTGCAAGTACCATATATTAGGGATAGAAAAATGGTTTGAAATTTATTAGCCTAATGTAGTAGAAATTTTAAACCAAATACTTAAAAATATGTAGGACTACACAGAAATACATGTTCATAAGTGAGATTAGGAAAAGAACAATCACCAGCTACTACTAATAGTAAATATTGTCACAATGAAAGTCACATTATATACATTTGCCTAAATTCATCATGTTTATTGATATAATTGTAATTCTGTACTAATTTGCATATATGAACAATGATTTTGTGTTTACAATATAGTAGCTTCATAAAATAGCATGATGCAATTAATGTTGGGACCACGTTATTCTGTTGAATAAGAAGCCCCAAGCTATCTAGCTATGCAGACTTTAGGCAGAGACTCCACCTGAGCTGGAATGAGCTACTTGCCCTTCTCTAGACCATTCTTGCTGGATATAAATTAGAATCACAGCCCTGTGATTTCCTCAGCAATGAAAATATAAGTTTTGAACTTAAAAACATGCCTAGTTTTTAAGGAAGTAAACAGCTCTCTATAAAGCAATAACTCTGTAAATTATCTTTTACATTTAAAAATTAGAATGCAAACTTGCATTTTATTTTTAAAACATAACACTGCTGTGTGTTCCAGATGTTAGGTTGACATTTCCACTATTAGCAAGAGGTGACTCATTTTCTACATGTGATATTACAATTCCTAAGTCTATTTTCTCCTTTTCAGGCCACAAAAAATCTTGCTGATTTTCACACTTTTTAAGTATAGGTTATCATATACACAAAAATAAAATTATAACTTTCTGAAGGAGAAATTTAGAATACTGACCGAGAGTATAGTGTTCCATGGAATGACTTTTCCTTCACTCCTAAGGCTATTTTTCCCCCTGTTTTCAAGAATATTTCTTTGAATTGTTTAGGTATTTGAAAGAAGACTATTTTTCGCAACAATCCTGCAGTGCTTGTGTTATTGAAAATTATCCCATTTTCTATCAGATTTTATTGATTTTTACCCTAGTTAATAGATTACCTTTCTATGCATGAATATTTTTGGAAGAATTTTAATTTTTTAATTTATTTTAAAAAGTTATCCACACTAAGAGAGATTTAACTAATGACCACATGGCAGGGAAGTGATATATTTCTTGTTAGAGGGTACAACTTCCTAACTGAATCAAACCTTCGATTCTTAATTTTTGGCTTGGTATCATAATGATTTCCATTTTATTCTTGAGGAAAGTGAAACAGATCAGTTATATAAATTTCAAGGCTTTACAGCTTTAATTTGGAGAAAAATAATTCATAATGAGCTCATGTGGCTCCAAAGTCATTGCTTTTTTCCCTGTCAACAATATTCTGTCTCATAAGTACAGAAGAATGGAGAAGCACTTATCTAAGATGGAAAAAGGTTTAGAAGAGCACATTGGTAACAGATAGGACATGGAAGAGAGGACGAAGAGGAAGTCAGGTATGTGCATATGGATGTGTTAGGATTCAGGAACTGCTAAAAGTTGAATTGTAACCCCTCACAAATGCTGATGTTGGGGCTAAAGAGATGGCCCAACAGTTAAGAGCATGAGGGGAGGAGAAGGCCTGAGACTGTCTGAGTGTAATCCTCCAGAACCCACATCAGAAGGTGGGCATGTGCATGATGCACTATAAGGAGCAGAACCCAGAGAATCACTGAGGCTGAGGAAACAGCAGCTGTGTTAAGAGAAAAACTCTATTTGAAGGAAACACACGGATGAGCAATAGAAGAACGACACCTGACATTCTCTTCTGGCCTCTGCATGTGTGTGAGCACATGTACATACATGTGCATGCATCAAATGCACACACCCACATACACACACATCATACCACACATACCACACATGCCAAAATTTCTGCTGACTTCATTGGATAATTAATTTAAGATGAAGACATTAGGGTGAGTGCTAGCAGAATATCCATCCTTATAGAAAGGGACAGGCTAGATATGGACATACAGGGAAAATGCAATGTTAAGAGAAAACAGAGACTACCTAGCTCATCTTATAAAGAAAAGCCTAACATAGCAGGTAGACTATGGAAAAAGGGAAGAGGTATGGCACAGACTTGCCCTCATGACCTTCAGAAGCAACTAACTTACCAACACCTTGATCAAGAACTTATAGTCTCCAGAACTAGGAGACATCACATTGTTGATATTTAAGCCATTCAGAAAATGAACCTAAAAACTACTTGGCCAATATTTAACATGTAATTAGAGGTCAAATTTTATTAAACATCCATTATATGCCACTAGCTATGTTTTGCATATTACATGGATGTGTTGACTTAGATCCGATCCCTTAATAACAATAGGCAAGATTTTCTGCAACTAGCCAATTTTTAGCCAAGTAAATGAGATAAATTGCAACAGGTATAATTTTAGATAAATGTTAATGTTTCACACATAGTAGTTTCTATCATTTTATGAGTGTATTCTTTTTTACAATATAACGTCATAACTCAAATGAGAGTAAATATGTGTCTGTCTTCTGATACTCTGTTGAGTAGATTGTGTATAGTATGTGTTTGTGTGTGTCTGAATATTAGACTTCTTATAATCAATTGGATCTGTTTAATAGAAATAGGAAGGGAATTTATTATAAGTATATAATGTGCCTAGATGAATCAATGAGAGATGTATGTAGTCAAAATAAGATACTTATGGAATTAGGCTAAGCAGAACTGTGCAGAATCCATCTGATGAGGAAGCTGCTGCCACTTTCGTTCCCACCACTAGGAAGTGTGGGTTTCTCTGTGACCACTGCTGCATGACAAGCCCAAGCCTGCAGAAGTCACTGCTGTTGCTTGTACTGAGAAAGAGAACCATGGTTGCATTTTCAGATTGGCTTCTGTAGACCATGTACCTTTTGCCTCTTACAGGAAAGTAAGAATGTGTGTTGCACTTTAGAATTGAGCGTGCTAGTCCCTTCTCATAGAAATGGTCTTTTATACCCAATAAGATCTATATGATTAAAAGTCAGCCAAATCTACACAGAAGATACTACTCACCCATGCTTGCCACATAGCTGCATAGTCTCATGCAGATTTACTTCCCCAAACATAATTATGTTCATATACACAGTAGGCACATACTGTAACAAAGCCAAATAAGGGGCACGAATAAAAACACAAGTGATAGTCACTTTTATTATTTATCGAAGCTGAATTAGACTCACAGCTTTGGAATCAGACAAAATGTCATTGTTGGCCTTGCCAGCTGAACCTGGTCCCACAATCAGCACCTTGGTTCTGTTCAATTCAAGGCTGGCCAACAACTTACACTGAGATGCTTATTCTGAAATACAAGTGTTTTGTTCACTTAATGAATAACTGTGGCATTTATTAGAAATATGTTAGTTTCTGGCCCCTGAAGCAATGATTTTTCATTTGAATTCAGTTGTCGGGGAGATAAAGCTAAGGCGAAACCCATGTAACATTATTCACTTAGGAATAGAAAGTCATTAATAAATAGAACTGGGAAAATGTTTTGGCCAAACATGCATAAGAACCCCTGACTTAACTGAGCATCACACTCACAGTCTGAACACTCTTCATTCATTATTCAGCACAGATTAATTGAGGAACTAGTACAATATGCCAGCATAGATGGAACTGAGGATACAGCGGAAGGATCAAAATAAAACACTGTCACATTTCTATCTTGAAGAATGAAAGAGGGGATGATTCCTACTTCTCAATAAAGTCTATTGAACTAGAGAAGAGAAAGTTAATCAGAAACTCATTTTCACTTAAGTTATCCTACATGTTTCTATGTCTCCCAGACCAAATTGTCAAGTATGGCTCATGTCTCATTGCTCTCTGCCATATCCTTTCTTTGGCCTTTCTTCCATATGCTTATCACTTTTCTGCTTATGAGTTTCTATTTCTGTCTCCTTGAAAGGGAGAGAAAATAAAGGATACTGCTTTGTCTGCTGTGCATTAAAATGAATAAATCTATGAACTTGATCTTGGCAGTGTTCATTGTGATAATATATATAAACAATACTAATTCTCAGGTGAATAAAACACCCTTAGCACATGACTATGGATACATGGATATAATGTCCTTTAGTATGTGTTTTTCACTGCTTTTTTTAATTTTCAAATGACAGGATAACTAGAAAGGAAAGAAAGTCTGATGCATGCTTTGTCTTCTGGAGGACAAAGGATAGAACATTTTGCCACAGGTTCATCAGTTAGACTGTCCTCAACAGCATTAACTTCTCTTCCAAGCTGAACTTTTCCACATCCCAGGGGACCAGGGTCAAAAAACGTGAGGGTGTATAAGGTGAACAGACTTCACCGTTCTGCTTGAAATAAGATGCCATCTGTTATAAGATGTGACTGAACTCACATGGAGTTGTCTAACCACGGCAGCATCTGAAGTCAGGGGTAGGCCAAGGGGAGGTCAAGTACAAATGTCATTGCATGTTTTGATGTAGCTGCAAATTTAGACTCTCCCTGACAAAATCTATGTAGACAATAGCTGATTTTTGTCAACCCGTCCTTTGTTAACTGACTAGTTTAGCAGGGGCCGAACAGTGAATTTGAGGACAGTTACCTTTCTTGCATGACTCTCTTCATGGTCTGCAAAACTAAAAATCCAATCAACAAAAGCAACTATGGAGACAGAATTAGTTGATTTTTAGATAATTGTTATTTGTCCTCTGATGTACTTCATTCTTACTCATATTCCAAGGGTCAGATGCCATAGCATCCTAACACTACACTGAGTTTAGAAGAAAGGAGTGTGTTGACACTTAGAATTCTGGGTGTCTGAGTCACCACTTATTTATCTGGATAGCACTGTAAGTAAAAATTCTGGGAACTGAGTATTCCATTGTCTTTAGGAAGTAGAAAAGTGAAGTAAGCGAGGAAGACACTGTGCCAAACTGGGTATCACATGCCCACCTATACAGGGTAACAGCTATTTGGCTCTATCTAAAAATATTTGAAATAGAAGACCTAATGACAGTCCAATGGTATTTTTATTGTGTTTTTTTTTTTCACAATAAACCTGAAATCAGGAAGTTTATGTAAGGTGTCCTAATTATAAAATTAATAAACATTTTTAAGTGCTAAATATTACTTAATTTTCAAAATGTTGGCAAATAGTTTTAAGATGTTACAAATGTGTGAATAGAAACACATGTACTGGCCAGGTTTTCAAATACTGAGTACAAGTAGGTGGATTCCTTCTAGTTCAAGTGAAACTTGACCGAAATTAGTAGATAAAGGGAAATATGGATACAATGCATTATTAGTTAGTTATTACCTCTGAAATGTGACAGATTGGTTGGTTAGTTGCTTGGTTGATTAACTGACAAGATATTGCATGTAGTCCAGGCTGGTCAAGAACTTGTGATCCTCCTGAGTGCTAGGATTTCAGGCCTGTGGCATCACACCTGGTTACCTTTGAATGTTTTAATTTAAGACTATTGCAGAACAACCAGAATCTATGAACTCTATAATTTTATTTTTCTTTAAAATCTTTGTTGCCATGTCTAAATTTTATGAATCAGTAAATTTCTTTAAAAAATAGTGCTTTAGGGAACATGTACTGACTGAGCGTACAACATTGGGTTTTTCCAAATCATCTAATCTAAACTGAGTTCAATTCAAGACTATTCACAACTAAACTATAATGTCTAACTTCTCTTCACTCAGGTGAGTATAGAGGAAGGCATGGATTGGCTAGTGTTTCCTTTTATCAAATGTTTCAAGTTGGTAAAAATCTGTCATATTCTTTTTTAAAAAATATTTTATTTATTTATTTACAAAGAGAGAGAAAGAGGCAGGCCATATATATATGAGAATGGGCATACCAGGGCCTGTAGCTACAGCAAACAAACTCCAGACAATATATGTGGCATATAGCCACCTTGTGCTTCTGGCTTTACGTGGGTAGTGGGGAATCAAACTTGAGTCCTTAGGTTTTGCAGGCAAGTACCTTAACTGCTGAGGCATCTCTACAACTCCCATATTCTTGTGTCTCCATATAAATGTTTATTCATTTTAAGCCTTTTACAATTTAGGTATTAAGTCCTTTCTGTTTTTCCACTATTTTTTAAATTCATGTCACAGTACTAACCCAATTCTGGATTCTGTATTTAATATTCAATCCAGATGTACATATTTAAATTTTTATTAGAAAATTATAGTCACCTTCAGATAGTACTTAATAGTATATGCTTATAATAAAATAAGAAAAAAGGAAATTTTATGGTGAAGATGATAACTACAGCCAATTCACACAGCTGACAACAGTAGACGCTTGTATTTCAAGTTTAGGTCTGAATCAAATTATCTAAAGTGTGGCCTCCATCATGAATACAATTAGAAGATCTGTTGAATATCAGCCATATAACATATTCTTCAAGATTTTCATGGAAAATTTGATTGAATTCAGGAAAACAGTGTAGTTCTTTATTTTGTTTATTTCAATTTTTGACAACATCCATACCTATATACAATATAGCATTTTTGGTGTTTTAAAATATTTCTATTTAATTATTTAGAAAAAGAGAGACAGAGACTGGCACACTAGGGGGCCTCTAGTCACTGCACACAAACTCAAGATGCATGCATACCTTGCACATCTGGCTTATGTGTAGAAAGAACCTAAGTCCTTGGGCTTCACAGGTAAGTGCCTTAACCATTAATCCATCTCTTCTACCCCATCTTTGGTATTTTGTTTGTTTGTAATTCACTATATAATCTCAGGGTGGCCTTCAACTCACAGTGGTCCTCTTACCTCTGCCTCCCAAGTGCTGGGATTAAATGAGTGTGCCACCATTCCCAGCTCATATTTTGTATTTCTGAAATAGATTTTTGCTTTTTGGCATAGGTGGTCCTCACTATATAGGAAGCCTGTCCTGGAACTCACCATGTAGCCCACTTTGGCCTCAAAGTTATGAAAACCCTCCACTTTAGACTTGTTAGAATAGAGGTTTCAGGTGTGAGCCACTACACCCAGCAAAGCATGCTTTTTGGAATATGGGAGACTAAACCAAGAAACTCACACATGCTAGTCAAGCACTGTGCTACCAGTGAGCTATACTCTCAGGCATACAGAAGAACTCATTCTGAGGCCTAACAGCCCAGTACTGCATGACAGATCACTGTACAAAATGCAGTTCTTATAGTATTACAGCATGAAAATACATGTTACAAAACAAAATGCCATGCATTTTTGCTACCTTTGCTTTTTTTTAAAAAAATGTACTACATAATTTCTTATGATCTAGTTCACCTGTTTTGGGATGAGCATTACTATGTACTAAATAAACACACTTCAAATATGCTCTTTGCTAAATATTCAGTAAGACATTTTTCATTTCTCACAGCAGCTACTACTTTTAGAATGAATGGCAAAGAGCAACATCTTTGTAGTTTGGTGTCCATACTGAACAATCCAAGCTTCAGTAACAGCATTATCTTTAAATTTCAAGTTTTTATCTACAGAAGATTTAAAAAAATGTTTTAGATTTATGTCCTATTATCCCTAACTTTTTCCTTCTGAAACTTGAAAATTCACTTTTAAACAACTTAACTCTCATGGCAGGTTTTTTTTAGAACTTTGGATCTTAATCATTGTTGGACTGATTGTCTGAAACATGTATACCTTGTAAAATCGCTATGGAGACCTCAAAATAGTAATGATCCAGCTGGTCACAAAAGAGTCTTATTGGTCTTAGGTCTGTCCTGGGCTTTGGAACCTTTAAAAAAAAAATGAGTGATTCTAATATGTAGAAAGTTTGTGAACTATGATGTTAAGTCATTGTTTAGTTCCTTTCAACATATTTTCTAAAGAGTGACAGTCTTGCTAAGGGTCTATATCTCAGGGAAAATAAGAACTGCTGAAAGATTTTTTAAGGTAACATTTTTCCTGATGGATTATATTCAAAATGCATTCATGACAATAAAAATAAATGAAGATCCTAAAGAAAAGTAACCCATGTGTAAGAGGGATGATTTTTAGCATATGATACCAAAGAGTTCTTGCATATTCCAGAAAATGAATCCATAAGAAGCCTTCATTTACATCCATGTTATAGTAAGAAAAAACCCTAATTCCACTGGATCTATTAAGGGCAATGTTTTGAGAAAATGTAGATAATAGTCCTATAAAGACATACAGTATTTATGATTGCAATTCACTTAATGGTATTTAATTTAGGTAGTTGTATACAAGGAAGGTAATAATTGCATTGGTGCTTAATGTACTGGGAACCACATTATAGCAATCCTATGTAAGAAACAATGTGTTGAAAGAAACAAATTTATATGCAGTGTAAGGTAAATGAATATTTTATTGTGCACCCTGGGTGCCTGATAAAAATGGAATTCTGATTATCATTTGTTCGATACTTGGAGTAATGTAATAATTACTGGGGGTGTCATGTCACAATTGTCTCATTTTTTAAAACAGATTGAAACTCAAGAAGTAAGAGCTCAGCTGCTAACAAAGGAAGGCTTGATATGTATTCATCATCTGACACAATTCCACTGCCACTTGAACCAGATAAATTATGAGGGGCATTTTATCAACTTATACTTTGACTAGAAATCATAATGTGTATAGTTGAGCACAAAAAGTGTTACATGGAATGCAATTGTCTTTCAAAGGAACCATTATTAACCAAACTTTAATTTGTAGGAAACATATGTATATTTATATGCACATTTTAAATTTGGGAAAATGCAATAAGAGTAGTTTATTGTTGTATTGGACACTGACTTTCTAACAAAGCTGACCTATAAGTTCTGTGCTTTTTTTCCCCCAAGAAACAGGAGTTATTCATTGTAAATATAAATCTATTTCATTGATTAAAACTGTATATTATTCACATAATTTGCACTATAGATTCTACAAGTTGCTAAAACATTATAAACACTGGTAGAGACATGGAATCCAGCACACATACAGAGAAAGTTAATTATGTGAGTGACAACATAGAAATGGCTTGAGGGGTCATTGAATGCATTTATATCAACTTATATATTAATATATTAAATAGTAACACAGCAAATAGTTATTGAGCATCTATTGTTACATTGGACTGTAGAAACTGAGACAATAGAGAACTGAGATATTCTACAGTCATACCACCCTGCTCAAATTTGACTGATCTGAGAAGCTAAGAAGGGTCAGGCTTGGATGGTACTTGCACAGGAGAACTGGGAGAATTCACCCATGGTCAGATCCACAGCAAAACTGGAACAAAAAGGTTCACTGCTTGATCTCCAATAGAAGGTCATGTTCCTTTCATGAGGCTGTGGATACTGCAGTCCTGTCTGCCATCAGTTATTACTGCTATCACCTATGCTCCCATGAGATCAACTTTCATGAACTGTCTTCTCAACATTATATTATAAAAGGATTCATAAAGATTGCAGGATGGAAATGGCTTTAAGGTGAATATCTTGACGTCTTGTCTCCTCCATTAACATGTTGTGCAATTGCCTCTTCATATATCCATCTATCATGTCTGTCTATCCATTATTCAATCTGTGTGTGTGTGTGTGTGTGTGTGTGTGTGTGTGTGTGTGTGTGTGTATGTGTGTGTTATATGTATGGTGTCTTTGTGGATTATGCATAGGTAGTGATGTGTCTCATGTATATCCATGTGGAGGGTGGAGGCCAAAGGAAAACATCAGACATCCTCCTCTCTAGCACTTCTGCATTATTTTCTTATGATAGATTCTCTCATTGAACCCAGAGATGATCTTTTTCAGTTGGACTAGCTGACCAGAAAGCTACAGTATCCTTTTCTCTTTGTGGCCCTCAGTACTGGTATTAGAAGTGTACATGGGGCTGGAGAGATGGTTTATTGGTTAAGGCGCCTGCCTGCCAAGACTAAGAACAACCATTTGATTCTCCAGGTCCCACGTTTAGCCAGACCAAGTGACGCAAGCACGCAATGCCGTGCTTGCCCACAAGGGGGCATACGCACCTGGAGTTCATTCACAGAGGCTGAAATAGCCCTGGCACACCCATTCTCTCTCTCTCTCTCTCTGCCTCTTCCTCTCTCTGAGTCTCCCTCTCTCTCTCAAAAAGGAAAGAAAAAGTGTACATGATCATGCCTAGCTTTTTACACAGGGTCTGGGGATACAACACAGGTTCTCATGCTTTTGTCTCAAGCATTCTTATGTGCTGAGCCATTTCCTCAACCCCTTGATTTTATTTTTAAGCTAAATTACAGATATTAGTATATGTCCTCCAAATTACTTTAACACAAATATTACCTAGATTCCACTTATCACCTATAATGAAATGCAATAATCTTAAGTATATGTTTCCTGAGTTTTCATAAATATCTACCCATTTTGGTTATGCCTACTTATTATCATTCTAGAGCAATAGTAGCAATGTCTATATGTGGTAATGAATTGTGTCTGGTACTGCAACACTTCTCAAAGACGAACTTTAATTGACACACAGGCACACATTTCCATGCATCTAAAGCTGTTCTTGTACAATGGCAGAACATGGCATTGAATCATGTCTCATAATGTCCGCAAGCCCAATATACCTTCAACTTGAATCTTCACAGAATAGTGTTCTGCATAGTGTGCCACAAAATCTCCTTCCAATCAATCTCCTAGCTCAAGAATTTCATTTAAAGGAACCATAGTGCATGCATCCTTTCATGTACAGAGCCTTTCACTCATTTTACAGTTTTGGAAGGATATTCAATTTGTGGAATTTCACTGGATAATATCCTTCTATTGCTCAGTACTTTCCTGTATATAGAGAGACATTTACTTATCTCAAATTGATAACTTTTGGGTTGTTTCCAGTTTTGGGCGTTTGTATTAAGAAAACAGCTATGGCCAGGTGTGGTGGCACATGCCTTTAATCCCAGCACTTGGGAAGCAGAGGTGGGAGGATCGCTAAGAGCTGGAGGCCACCCTGAGAATACAGAGTAAATTCCAGCTTCAGCCTGGGATAGAGTGAAATCCTACCTAGAAGAAAGAAAGAAAGAAAGAAAGAAAGAAAGAAAGAAGAGAGAGAGAGAGAGAGAGAGAGAAGGAAGGAAGGAAGGAAGGAAGGAAGGAAGGAAGGAAGGAAGGAAGGAAGGAAGGAAGAAAGAAAGAGAGAAAGAAAGAAAAACGAAGGGAGAAAGAGTGAGCTCTGGTTATATTTTTCATGCCTTTGAGCAAATACCTAGGGGTTGAATTGCTAGTTTATAGAATGGAGTATATATAGTTTTAGAGGAAAATTCCAGGCTGTTTTTCAGAGTGATAATAAAATTTCACATTCCTGTCAGTAATGTATGAGAAATCTGATTGCTCCATATCCTTAACTACAACTATACTGGTGTTGTCAGGATTTGTTTGTTAGCTTAATGCACATTTCACTGTGTTTAGGATATACTTTGTGACTTTATTTTGCATTTGCTTAATAACTAAAGATACCGAACTGATTCCTGCATGCAGTATTTAGTGATAATACCAACTAAAATGAATATTTTATTTTAAGTTATTTATATTTTATTTGCATCATTATTAAAAATGGGTAACATATCTTGGATTATAATAATATGAAGCAAGCAATCCACTGTACATTTCTTACTATGATTTAGAATAAAAGCTTGCATGAGTTTATTCAATGCAATTATTTCGCTAATTTCTCATTTATCTTCTCATGGAATATTTTTGTTTGTTTTTAAAATACAGCATTTCATCCTACAGTCCAGGATGGCCTTAAACTCAATATGTGCCACAAGCCAGCCTTATACATATGATACTGCTCCCTTTACTTGATGAGCACAAAGATGACAAACCTGAGTTATTAACACCTATGAAACTTATTTTTATTGGTATTTACTTTTGTTATTGTTTCTCCTGTTCAGGGATCTAGAATTATGAAAGCAAACAAAATAGAAGATATCTGTGCAATGGAGTAATATACATTCTAGAAAATAGATACTAGACATCTAATATATAAATTGCTATTATAATGTAAAATAAAGGAATTACATAGAAAAGTAGATGAGGAAGAAATGAGTACTCATTTTCCACAATAATCCAGTACCCATTCTTCTTGAAATCCTTCTTCAATAGACAACACTTTCTTAGGAGACCCTTCTAACTCTTAAGGGAATAGGTGAGCCATAAATGGTTGGTTTTAGGTAAGTTCTAGCCCAATTAATCTATCAAGTCAATGATATGAAGCTTCTCACAAAATTCTTATTGAATCTTTAAAAACAATTGACACTTGAAAAGAAAATCTTTTTCACATATTTACCAATAGATGAGGGATGGTTAAGGAGAAGTTCTGCCTGCAAGGAGGCTCAGGAGATTTATGAATCTACCTTTCCAGGTTCTGCAGTATCTAACTCATAAATCTATTTATATGTAGATATTTCTCTATGTGACCAACACACTTTGAAACATCTATAGAACTCCAATAATAATGATATACATAATAGATTTTTGCTTTCCATAGGGACACATGTTTAAAAATGAAATAAAGGAAATAATTTTTAAAATAAGGGGGTAATCCTTCTAATGCTACATTGCGAAGTAATTACAGTCAAAATGGAAATGAGACGTAGCATAATGTAGTGCCTTGGCCAGCTCTGTCTAAGATATTGTTTAGAAATAATAGGAAAAGTTTATAGAAAACTACGTTTTAAAGTTGTAGGTAGTAATTCTCCAAATAATGATTTAAAATCACTTCTATAAAAGCAATAAGTGAGTCCACCAGTTACATAGTTGTTAAGTAAGGAAAGAATCAATTGTCTTTGAAAAAAGAAGTGATCATTTTCCTAAAATCAAACATCAACTGCCATGGTTTGATAACATAAATTGCTTTGAGTGGCCCACTGACCACCATAACAAATGGCTTCATGGTGAGGTCCTTGGAAGTAAGAATTTAATGCCTGTTCATTAGAACCTGTGCTATAGCAACCTAGAAAATCTCTTATTTATTTATACTGGAAGGTGGGAAGTCAGGTAAATATCTTGAGAATTTAAAAGGAAGGTGAAATAAGAATTTTTCATATGCAGGAGAGACCTAGTTTTTCTTTACCATGTACAGTTGAGATTATGAAAAATAAATTTATGTCATTTTAAGACAGAGACATTATCTCTTTTGTACAAAACTATAGCTCTGGTGCCTCAGAGTGTTCTGATCACAGTAGTTTCTATAATACCTACTTAAGCACCATAATATTCCATTTTTAAGGTTAATCATCAAAGGGGTCAACAAATTAATAAAAAATGAATTGTAGAATACCAAGTCCCCAAACATAATCAGGTATAGCCAATACTACAATTAGTGGGAAACTCTAGTTACTTTTTAAAAACAAATGCACAGTGAACTAGGAATTCTACTTAAATAGTTAAATAAAATGTGTTGTACAAATATATTATAAAGCTGGGCATGGTGGTGCATGACTTTAATCCCAGCACTCGGGAGGCAGAGGTAGGAGGATCGCCATGAGTTTGAGGCCACCCTGAGACTTCATAGCTAATTCCAGGTCAGCCTGGACCAGAGTGAAACCCTACCTTAAAAAAAATATCTATATCTATATCTATATCTATATCTATATCTATATCTATATCTATATCTATATCTATATCTATATCTATATCTATATCTATATCTATATCTATATATATCTCTCTCTCTCTCTCTCTCTCTCTCTCTCTCTATATATATATATATATATATATATATATATATAGAAAATCTTATCATATAAAGGTATCAAAAAAGTAAGTTTAAATACAGCGTAGATATTTATACATACATATTCCAATGAAGGAAACAACAATTGGGCTGTGTGCATAACTCTGTGGAAGAACGCTTGCCTAGAATTTCTGAGATCCTAGCTTACATTCCCAGTACCACACAAAACCAAAAGACAATACCAATTAATCCAATTTGAGGCACTCTATTTTTAACTTAAATTTTGTCCTTTTATTTATAAAAATCAAATGAATAATCCTTCATGTAATTTAAGTAAATTCATGTAAACTTCATGGTAAAACATTTTTAATTCTAGCTCTTGAAAATATATTATAGAAACACAATCTTAGATCTAATTTAGCCCAACTCTCTCATTTTCACAAAGAAAAAGATATGGAGGCCATAAAAGTAATCTGTTTCAAAATTATATCACCTTATTTAGAGATAGACTAAGCTTACAGAATCGTTTGATTCAGCAAATGGTTTTGAAATGTACTGTGAACCATGCCTTACGCTAAATGCCTGGGGTTCATATTGTCTCTGCTCACCAAGTATGTGAGATTCTGGAACAGCATACCTGAATAACATTGGTTAAACACTATCAATGATGAGGAGACAAGGTGCTACAAACAGTGGACAAAGGCTCCTAAGTCCAACTCAGGAAAGCCTAAGACAAATACACAAGTGATAGTTAGTAATGTGACTGCTGGCATGCATGGAAGATGGTTGGATTTATCTCCGGCTTAAATGCAATACATTTTTTCCCCAGAAAGCAGATGGTGTGAGTAAAATCTCTACCTGGCAGTCTCTCTGTCATCACTGAGTGACATTTTTATATTGACACAGCTGCTAGTCCACAATCATTCTGTACAACATCTACCCTCCAAAATCATTAACTTACTAACATAGACATTTATTTCATGCTCATACATTTATACATGCACTGGTGTCTGAGTAGTCTATGCTGTGTTTGGCAGATTTGGCTCTATCCATGGGTTGATTCCTAGCCCACTCCCTCTTTTCCTCATTGTTCTTAGAATACTAGAACCACAGGACACATATCTTCTCACAGATAAAGGCAGAAACACAAAAGAACAAGCCAAATCACACAAGCTGCTATGCACTCTTGTATGCAATATGCAGTAAAATATGACAGTAAGAGTTGAAAGATAAGAGTCTCAGGGAAGCAAAATTATACCCATAGCTCCAAGAAACATGAGGAGTGGCAGGCCATGAAAGGTCACATGAGGAAGTCCCTTTAGATGCTCAGGTAATAGAAAACAAAAGTAAGGGAAAGTGAAGTGTGATGTTATTATTGATTGCAGCCTAACTAGACCAAGACACACTTATTAATGCCTTTGTGTATTCATTATATGGTGACACTATTGGGAAATGGTAAAAATAGATGGGCCTAGTGGTAGAAAGTAGGTCATGAGAGCATGCCTTTTAGGACTGTCCATTTCTCAAGTCTCTCCCTCTTTATAAATCCCCCCACTCTCACTGCAGAGATTGCTTTTTAGTGGTTAAGGTGCTTGTCTACAAAGTCTAAGGGCCCATGTTCGACTCTCCAGATCCCACATAAGCCAGATGCACAAAGGTGAGGCAAGTGCAAGTTCTCACATGCCTAATAGGTGGCACAAGCATCTGGAGTGACCAATACTCTCTCTCTTTGCCTTCTTCTGGAAACTGAAGAACAGCCAGTGTCATACACTTTTGCCACCATGATGCTTGTAGCAGACAGCTTCAGGTTCACTGAGATGAACTTCCAGACCAGGCAAAGTTATAGAGGAAGAGATATTTATTAAAGCTTACAGATCCAGGGGAAGTTCCATAATGGCAGAAGAAGCTGGCCTGCTTTCACAGGACCAAATACAGAAAGCAAAGCCACAACCACAAGCCATACAGCATGAACTCCAACTAGGCACACTTTGAATATCTTTAGGTTGAAATCCTAAACCCACCACCACACATTAGGGGTGGACCTTCAGATCTGTCCAGTGACACTGCCTCCAGCCAGGTGGCTGCAGATGCAAACTATAAACTAATAAAACACTGAATATATTGGGGGCCATCTATTCAAACTACCACAATGCTCTTCCCGAGCCTGTGGCAAGGAGATACTAGGCACTGACTGAGCCCTTGGAAACTGAACCACCCTAAACCTTTTCTCATCTAAGTTGCTTTTTTCAGGTATTTTGACACAGCTTTGCAAAAGTAATCAAACTAGCATAGCAAGTTAGAGATTTTAGTGGAATTTCTATGGAACATGAAGATGTAGTTTAAATAGTTTTTGTAGTGTCTAAAATACATATGTGGACCTAGTGGCCTGGTCCTGAAATGATTAAGACAGAAGAGTTTCACTGTAGAGGCTAGAAAGAGGGAGTATGGCACCAGAACGACTATTTTGCATATCTAAGTTGCGTTTCTGGATAAGTTACTTGCTATCCCTAAGAATTAAAAAGTATTAAAACATCATGTTTTAGTCATGTATTAGAGGAAGAGAACTGCTAGAATAAATTATATTAAAAAGGGAATTTACTTGATTAGCTTATGGTAGTCCAATAGCAATTGCAGGCCTGAGATTCAAGGAATCCAGTAGCTGCTCAGTCAACGTGACCACATGCATCATATGAAAAAAAGAAAAATCATAAACAAGGCATGAACACATTTCAGATCTCTGCTTATCATGCTATCAGTCTATGGCCAAAATAAATCATTCGAGGCTCTGGTAAAGGTGTGATACACAGCACTTCTATAAGTTACCGAAATGTCCACCACAAAGCTCAACTCAATTGCTAATGCAATTCCTTAAAAATACATCTAAAACAATGATATGGCTATATATAATTAACAATGTAAAATATTTCAAAATTTCCCATTAACTTTATATAATTTTTAAATGAATATTGGAGATTTTTTTTATTCTGTAGCAGTTTGTAGTTTTCTCATCATTTTATTCTTTATATAGTTAAGATGTTTTTCAATGAGGTTAAAAAATCTAAGCCATGACAAAGGTGAATATAAAATCTCCTGTGCAAATACATGTGGGAAAGCATACAAGCGAAATCAAAGTGCTCCTGTCTGGAAGACACTGGGCTACAACTCTCATAAGGACCAATGTCCCAGGAGCAAATCCTGTTGATGACATGTGGCATATTTTTCAGTTTGCATACAAGTTACCCTGGCAGTCAAGCAGTTGTTTTTTTATTGTATTTCAATAATTTAACTGCAAGTCATATTGTTTAAAACATTTTATTCAATTTTGAGAATGCAAATTTATTTTAGCTATATGTAAATATTTTCAGGAAAAAAAATTATATAGAGTAACACTGAAGGTCTGCAGAATTGGGATAACATAAAGTAAGACACATTTCTACAAAAGAATGTTAACCTGTTAAATATTCTGGGAGTTTTCCCACTTACAACAAGAACCACAATCAGAAATGAACTGGCATATTAAAGGAAATTAAAATACTATGGTCTCTTAAAACTATATGATAGCAAGGAAGAATATATAATAATTTTGTGCACTAACTAGAGAAGAACATTAGACTTTTCTCAAGGACTGTAAGATTCATTAGGATAGTAGGCATGATAAACTGTGGATAAACTGTTTTAGAATACATGCACTGAGGTTGTTCAGTGATAATGATGGAAGGGAAAACAATGTAGAATTCATAAAGCTACATGCATTGATAAAATTTATAGTCAACTTGGCAGGGCTTTGAATCCCCATGGAAACAAGCTACTGGGAATATATCTGAGGGATTTTCTAGGTTAGATTAATTGGATTTGAAAAACCCAGCCTAAATGTGGGTGGCTTTATCCCATGAACTGGAATCCTGGACTAAGTAAAAAGGAAGAAGTGAGCTGAGCAACATTCAGCAGCACTCTCTCTGCTTCATACTATGGATGCAATGTGACTAGAGCTTCATGTTCCTGCCACTGTGCCTTGCCCATCATGATGGGTTGGGTTGCATCTTCTCAAACTCTTCCCCCTGAAGTTCCTTTGGCCCCATATGCCTGTTTGGTCTGTTGCAGCAACAAGAAAGTAACACATCACATCATGTTGGGTATTACAAACCAAATGCAGTAACATCTGGTAAACACACACACACACACAATAGGGCATATATGAACAGGAACTGCCCTGGTTAAATTTTCATGTTAGGAAACAGTGATGTATGCATAATAGAAAATCCAAATGGAATTCAACAAGGGTATGGTGCCATAATTGTAGGGTTATCTCCAGTCATAGAGCAGAGGTACTAACCAGATGAGAGCTGATAAGGACCTGCCCTAGGGTCATAACAGTGATAGCAGTGTAGTTAGAGAAAAATAGAAAGATTTAAGATCATGCAGGAGTCAGAATTAGGGATAGCACCAGCCCTCTGTTCTTCATTCAGCAAGCCTTTATCAATAACACCCACCTCTAGAAGATATTGTCAGGAAAGGCATGTTCCTGTTCTCTGATGAGCTCTTTTGTAGGAAACAAACCTAGCTATTCTAACTGAATTCCGCTAGTCATCTTGATGCCACATAATTGAAGGAAAATGTGTTGGGATTTTAACATGTTGAAGAATAAAGATTCTTCCCAAACAATTCCCTTGACTCTTCTCTAGAATAACCCTTGATACTCCTGTCACTTTCATCTAGCCCATCAGTAGGAAAGAAATGGAATAAAAACTAAGGCTTCCATGTCTATATAATGAATGGAAGAAGCTCAGCCCAGTTTTGGCCCTAACACTAGCATTTGCATTGAAGTGTCTTTTTATTCCCTGCCTTCTCTGTGGGTTTCTATTTTCCTATTACCACCACTGTTAGTGTTCTATGAGCAGTGAAAATAAATGATCATTTAGTTGCCAATGATGATCCCAAAATGAAGAAATTCCAACTAAAAATTACATCTCTTATGTGATTAAAAAACTCAGCTGATTTCATCAATTTTGTTTTTCCAGATGGATGAGAGAAGGTGGAGTTCAGTTAGGATGCTATAAAATCTTGCTGTTCAAGATGAAGAGAATAAAATAATTTGTTATTATTCCCTACTGCCCCTTCCTGAGGAGTCTGCAGTTAAAGGGAAGAGAAGCAGCTGTTTCCCTTTTAGATAAATCTAAACATCCCTAAAATAAGGAACACATTTGCCACATGTTCCATCCAACCACCTGTTCCAGAGCAGCTGAGTTTGCTGTTTCAGGCCTGGAAAGCAAAAAGGTCATAATAAAAAAAAAAAAAAAAAAGAAGAAGAAGAAGAAAGTAGAAGGCAATAAAGCCAAAAGTCTTATATGGAGTGCCTCCTTACATCCTTTTGACTATCTAGAAACAGAAAAGACTACAATTAATATGATCTGATTCATCTAAAAGTCATTGAGGACTTAATAGCATGGCTCACATTATCTCATTCCTATTGGGAACCTAGAGGACTGTGGGTCCATATGGTACCTACTTTCCAAAATATTATGTAGCACTCACATGTTACTTCTTCATGTCAGACATATATATGTCATTTGAGTTAGTGACACCATTACTTTCAAAATATTCAGTCTCTTGTTCCGAGTGTTACTCAAGATAATTGCTGCAGTATACCACATTCTAGCATTTCTTTCACTAAATATGTTAAGGAATGAGTAGAAAAATGAATGAATGGAAGAGAAAAATGTAGCACCCCATATACGATGGGCCAAGCATTAATCGTTAAAAAAATCATGTGATATATAATTCACAAATGATTCCATGATGGAAGCAAATTGTTTAGGAAATTAGAATAGAGAATGTTCCAGTAATAATTTCATTAGGTCACATAAATGGAATTTAATCTCATGTACCTTCAACAGTACAAAACTATACTTTTTTAATAAGTCAAGAAATTAGGCATTAGAGGATACTTTCAAAGTCTTCATATTTAATACTCCTCATCTAACTAGGCATTTTATTTTATGTCAGAGCCACTTTTGTATAGAGTTCTTTGAGATAGATTAGTGGTTAATTAATTTAATCACTTACTAGATTTAGGCTGATGCATGCTCTGCTTGGCAGACACATTTTCACAATTAGGAGAATGTACTGAGAACAACAGTTCCTTCAAACATAGTAGAAGCATCCCCTGGGATGTAGAAAAATGAGCACAAGCCACACAAACATATAACACTTGGGACAGTTTAGAAACAGTTTAACTGAATATGAAATTGGATAGAGAATGGTTTAGGGGCTGAAGCTGGTTAAGGCCAGATAATCCTCTTTATGGAAGCAACACTAGTAGTTACATTGATTAAAAGAAGTCTCAGGCCAAGCATGAGTATTGTAGGTCAAGTAGAAATATGTGTTTTGATCAAAACATGAAGGGAATATGTTTGTGTCTTTAAGGAAAAGCCAAGAGAACAATTCAACTGGGGGAATCAGAGGGGCCTGGGCAGGAGAAGCAGAAAATCTTACCAAAGTCCTGAAGGTATGGGCAGATTTCATGCTTTAGGTGTCAAGGAAGGTATCAGTGGTATTTGGCAGGGGAAAGGATCTGTCATGTAACCAATAACATAATTCTGGCTACTGTGTAGAAAGTACATGGTGAAAAGTGCCACTGCACGGATAGTATGGAGGCAAGTGCAAAAGTCCAAGCCATGGTCATGGCTCCATCTTAAATGGGGAAGATGCTGAGATTCAGGGTAGATTTTGAGGATAAAGCTGAAAGGATAACTAAAATAAGAGGAGCAGTCAGGAATGCATCCAGTATTTTCCTTTCAGAAAAACTTGGCAGACTAATATACCCTGAGAGGCAAGCTTCTCTATAGGGAATGCAAGTGTATTTGTGTATATGTGTGTATGGACACGGCTATACATGCATTCATGAGTATGTTTGGGGAATGAAGAACTTGAAGTTTGTACACCTTTTAGACTCCCAGGATGGATGCACCACCCTGTGTGTATGGATTCTGTCTCACTCACTATTATAGCACATAGACCATTGCCTGAAAACTTTTGGAAAATAATGTTTTTATATGAGATATTAGTAAGTATGTGAATCACAATTGAAATGTTATAGGTAACCAAGTGTAAAATTTTGAAAATCAGGAGTTGTTTGGATTGGATTACTATAAAACTATAGTACTGAATGACATCAAGTTAAGAATTTCTGTAGAAAGAGAAGACCCCTGAGTACTAATCCAAAAATTTACTGAAATCAAAATTTTAATATAAATAGTCATGATATCCAGCAAAGAAACTAAGAAGTTTCTATCAGTAAATAGGCAACAGGTAGAGTGACATTTTTCAAAAGAAAAGTGATAAATGTATTCCCTCCAGCAATGGACTTTTTTTTTTGGGGGGGGTTGCGAGGTAGGGTCTCACTCTGGTCCAGGCTGACCTGTAATTAACTATGTAGTCTCAGGGTGGCCTCGAACTCTCGGCGATCCTCCTACCTCTGCCTTCTGAGTGCTGGGATTAAAGGCATACGCCACCACACCCGGCTCAGCAATGGACGTTTTATGCTTTGAAAATGGAGTCACTCTAATTTTTTTATTTCTGCATGTGTATGTGTGTGGTGTACGTGCACATAAGACTCTTTATGCACTTGCCTGAAGGGTTGAGAGCCTACCACCAGTGTCACTCTTTTGCTTTTCTGCCACTTAACGGCACAGACCTATTACTGACCAAGACTGCTGTTTACTTTTTTTCCAGAGGCAGTGTTGGTGATTCTTGGGTATCTGGTCACCATGGGACTGGGATTATAGACATGTGTGGCCACACTCAGCTGAGTAAAATGATTATGTGCATTCTGGGGCTCAAATTTGAGTGTTTTCTCAGGCATGCTCAGACCACATGCTCTTAGTTGCTGTTCCAGACTGGAGAAATGGCTTACTGGTTAAGCCACTTGCTTGCAACACCTAAAGACCTAAAGATCTACTCTGGACCCATGTAAATCAGATGCACAAGGTGGCACATGCATCTGGAGACCACTGACAGTGGCCAGGAAGCCCTGGTGTGCCCATTCTCTCTTTGTCTCTCTGTCTCTCTCAAAAATTTAGATAAACAATATAAATGAACATTAATTGCTATTCCATCTCTCCATACCCACTCTAATTTTTAAAGTAGTATTCTTTCTATATATAACTTTCAGAAAATGTTATTAATATCTGTTTTGTGATGTGATGATTATATTATATATTATATTGTTGTTACAAACATAATATTGTATATTTTAATTGGAATACATGAATTCACTTTGCTGCAATTTGGTGAAAGAGAATGGATTGGAAAACAATTTGATATTTCCTTTCTTCTTTTGGAAGTTCGCCTCATATTATCTTACAGAGGGTTCCCATGTGTATTTTGTGAACCTGATAAATTTGATTGTGAAGGAATGTGATTTTACCAATGTTAGGATAAGAAGTATCATTTCTGCTCATTGGGTAAAGCTTTTGACAGTGTGTGTAAGAACGCACACTTTCCACTGTTGAAAGCACAGTGCTTTCTGTTTTGCCATAGCTGCTTTTTCTTCTTTTTAAAATATTTTTTTTATTTATTGGCAAGCAGAGAGATACAGACAGAACACACACACACACACACACACACACACACACACGGTGGGGACAAGAGAAAGAATGGGCATGCTAGAGCCTCTGATCATTGCAAATGGATTCCAGGTGCATGTACTACTCAGTGCATCTGGCTTACATGAGTACTGGGGAATTGAGCCTAGGTTGTTATGCTTTACAGGCAAGTGCATTAACCAATGAACAATCTCACCAGCCATGCTTTCTTTCCCTGATGTTCTTTGTCTCATATATTTTTATGTGTATATTATTTGTTTTGTTTATACTTATATAATAATACAATCTTACTTCTTTTTCAGAACACCAGAGAATTGTAGATATTTACTTCAAACCCAGTAAGAAGATAAATTTCCTTTGTCATTTTAAGAAAATAATTTGACTTGGATCACTTACCCTCTCTGGTTCTTGCCTACCTCCAGTTCCCCCCTGGTACCCCTGCTGCTGCTTTGAGGTTTCTTAGACTCTGTGGTCTTGCTGATGAAGCAGGCATGTTGCTCTGCCTTCCTAATTGACCTGCCCCTGTGTCCACCAACTCCCAGATCCCCTGTTCCAGAGGAATCATGCAGAGTAAGGAGGCCAGAGCTCCTGGTTGCTTTCCCACCTCCAAGTTCTTGGAACTGGTGCCTGTGCTGCTCTCTTGGGGCAGCCTAGTCCCTGCATGTGTGCTGAGAAAGCAAGCCTTTTTATTTTTTTTTTATTTTTTTTCTGATTGGCCCCTGGTTCCTGAAATCCCTGTTTCTCTGATCCAGAGGGTACATGGGTCACTGTGGGAGTGGGCCTCTTGCCCCTGGGTCCCCAGCTTCCAGGCTACTGGTTACTCAACCCCTGGTTCCCTTATGCTGAAGAGTGTGTACAAGTGAAGTAGGCCAAAGCTTCCAGTTTCCCACCTTCCAGTTACCCAGGTACCTTTGATGCATTTGTTTTCTCTACAATATGCACATCTGCAGTCATATAAGTGACCTGAAATTCTCCATCTCAAAACTTCTAAAGGTGATTGATTCCTTCAGCAAAGTTTCAGGAAAAAAAATCAATACATAAAAATCATTAGCCTTCCTATATGAAAGGACAAGTACACAGAGAAAGAAGCCAGTGAAATTGTTCCATTTTCATTAGCCAAAAAAAAAAAAAAATCAAATACCTTGCAGTAAGTAACTCTAGCCAAGGATGTGAAAAACCTATATAATGAAAACATTTAAAAACTCAAGAATAAAGTTGAGGTCTTGAGAAGATGGAGAAACCCATGCTTATGGATAGGTAAAATTAATATTGTGAAAATTGCAATTCTACCAAAAGCAACACACAGATATAATGTAATACCAATAAAAATTCCAGCATCATTCTTCACAGAGATAGAAAAAATGATCTCAGTATGCATATAGAATGACAGCAGACCTCAGATGCCCAAATATATCCTCAGCAGAACAAACACCACTAGATACCCATTCTGAAGCTATACTACAAAACCATAGAAACAAAAACAGCATAGTACTGGCATAAAAACATAAGTGTAGGGCTGGAGAGATGGCTTAGAGGTTAAGGTGCATGCCTGCAAAGCCTAGGGACCCCAGTTCTATTCTCCCGGTCCCATGTAAGCCAAATGCACAAGGGGGCATCCACGTCTGGAATTCGTTTGTAGTGGCTGGAGGCCCTGGCATGCCCATTCTCACTCTCACTCTCTCCCCCCCCATCTCTAATAAAAAATAAATAAGTGAGTGAATGTTGGGCCTTGCTAGAAATGGGCTGGACCTCTGAGGAGGCTGGCCTGAACTACTGGACATGGCCAGGGACCCTGGGCTGTGGGGTTACAGCTGGCCCTATGTCAGGAGTCCCTGGAGACGGTGACAGCCTTCCCTACATTGTAAAGTTGTAGTGTTCTGTCATCACCCAGACTGGGCAGAACTGGCAAGGCCCTCTGCCCAGACCCCAAAAGGCTCTGACCATTCCATAAGTCAGACTTTGCCCCCTACAGTTCCTGACCTTATGGCTAGCTGCCCAAGAGACCTTCATGTGGCTGAAGTCATGTAGCCTTCTCACCGCCCACAGTAACAGAAGTAACAGAAGTCACAGCCTTTTGTTAGCTCCTCTTCCACCCTTCCCTTTCCCTTATCCTTCCCTCACAGCTTTGAAGTTACTAGTCCTTCCGCCACCTAGATAACAGCCCATAAACTATGCATCCGATTGCCATATTGTCTGTATGTGCCATCTCAACCTTCCCCAAGTGTTTATAAACCCACTAACCTTTTGAATAAATGAGCGCTGTCCATCAGAAGATCTCCCAGGTGTTCATGACTCACTCACCCACTGCTCCAGGAAGGACCCTGATGCTTCCCTCCCAACTGCTCTCTCCCTCACCCTGGATATTGGTGGCTAACGACCCTGGTAAACAGGAATGGTAAAGACCCACAAATAAAAATAAAAAAAAAAAAAAAGAAGTATAGATCAATGGAAAAGAATTGAAGAATCAAACCTTAGGTCAAGTACCTACAGTTACTTGATCTTTGACAAAATTTCCAATAATATATACTGGAGAAAAGACAGCATTTTCAACAAATGGTGCCAGAAAAAATGGATATCCACACATTGAAATTTAAAATGAGAGAGAAGCAGGAGAAGATTAAGCTTAGTCTTCATCATACCCTCTCCAAGTGATCCCCCTAAGGACCTGATGAAGGTTCAACCTTCTAGTCTGTCTTTCAGGATATAGGATTTTATGGTACCATTTCCATTTGGGTCCAGTTTTGTGTCCCCCTCCACCCTTCCCCTCCCTTCCTGTTCCACCCTCCCAATTGTCCAGTCCCGAGATGCCTATTAGGTATGTCAGCATCTCAGGCAGGTTCAAGTTAGGGGCTGCATATGAGTAAGACCATGTGATGATTACCTTTCTGTTATTGGGCCAGTTCTCTGAGAATGATCTGTTCCAAGTTTAACCATTTTTCTTCAAATTTCATTGTGTCATTTTTCTTTACTGCTGTATAGAACTCCATTGTGTAGATATACCACATCTCAGTTATCCATTCTTCTAATGATGGACATCTTGGTTGATTCTAGTTCTTAGCTATTATAAATTGAGCAGGTATAAACATGGTTGAGCAAATCTCTCTGAACTGAGGCATAGAGCTTCTAGGGTAAATGCCTACCAAGGGAATAGCTGTGTCTGTTAGTAACTCTAAAACTAGACCCACTCACCTCACCATACACAAAAATCAAGTCCAAATGGATTAAAGGCCTCAATATAAGACCTAAAACTCTCCAACTACTGGAAGAAAAAGTAGGAGGAATTCTCAGTGACATAGGGTGGGGAAGGACTTCCTAAACAACACCCAAGTAGCACAGGAAATTAAACAATTTCTCAATTAATGAGATCTCAAGCAGCTAAAAAGCATTTGCACACTCACAAACATACTTTAAGAAGAGCCAATAGATTACCCACAGATTGGGAGAAATTTTTTGTCAGCTCTACCACTGACAGAGGACTAATATCTAGAATCTACAAAGAACTCAAAAAACTAAAAAAAAAAAAAAAAATCAAACAACCCACTGAAACAAATGGGGTAAAGATGTTCTCAGAGGAAGAAATACAAATAGCTAACACACACTTAAGAAAATGTTCAAAATCTCTAATCATCAAGGAAATGCAAATTAAAACAACTGTCAGATTTCACCTTACTCTACTAAGGGTGGAAATCATTAAAAATACCCAATGACAACAAATGTTGGTGAAGATGTAGAGATAGATGAACCCTTATTCACTGTTGGTGGGATTGCAAACTTGTATACTCACTATGAAAATCAATATGGAGATTCCTAGAAAGGATGAATATAGAGCTACCAACTGATCCAATTATTCCTTTACTGGACATTTATCCTAAATGCTCCTGCTTCACTACAAAGATATTTGCTCAACCATGTTTATAGCCACTCAATTCATGGTAGCTAGGAACTGGGATCAACCCAGGTGCCCATCATTGGACAAATGGATAATGACATTGGAGTACATTTACACAATGGAATTCTACTCAACAGTAAGAAAAAATAATAAAACAAAATTTATAGGAAAATGGATGGACTTAGAACAATAGATCATACTCACCAAACACACACAATTACAGATAGAAAAATGCTGAATGTTCTCACTCATCTTCAGTTCATAACCTGTATCAGCTTGAGTTGCTGGAATACAAGTTAGACAACTTGAGGGCCAGGTAATAGGGATGGAAGGGTTTGGAGGGTATATGAGATTGGAGTGTAGTGGTGGAGAATAAACACAAAACTAAACCCCAAATGAACTGGTAGCATAGAAACCTTTTTCCTTGAAAGTACACTAAAAGTTATAACACTCAACAGGTATAGGGGGAATGCCCAAACAGAAGGGCCCTAGAGAAGGCAGGATGAAACCTAACCTTAAAAAAATTGACTCTGACCTGTAACTCACAGTACCAGAAATAGGTGCTGTGCAGATTGAGCTATTTATCAGAGTGACCTAAAAGGTCTCCAAAATAAAATGTATTTCTTTCTTTCTTTCTTTCTTTCTTTCTTTCTTTCTTTCTTTCTTTTTTAATTTTTATTTTTATTTATTTATTTATTTATTTATTTTTATTTTTTGAGATAGGGTCTCACTCTGATGCAGGCTAACCTGGAATTAACTATGTAGTCTCAGGGTGGCCTCAGACTCATGGTGATTCTCCTACCTCTGCCTCCCAAATGCTGGGATTAAAGGTGTGTGCCACCATGCCCAGTTAATAAAATGGATTTCTATCAAAGCATTTGATTATGCACCTGAGGTAAAAGTTAAGACTCTATTGCTGAACACCCTATCTGCTACTGACACAGAACACAGAGAATCCTGACCAGAATCCAGAGGAAAGCCAGTCCCCAGTTAGCCAGTCTAGTGCTGGGAAGCACTACATGAGCTACTGGGGAAAGTGACCCCCAACAGTGAGAGCAAGCAGGAGTCTAAGCTACTCAGAAACAACCAGCTTGACAAGAGGTGCACACCAGTGAAATGGTGGCACATACACTTGGTGGGTAACCAATGGCTTTCTGATTGGCTAAGAGATCTTCTCCGTGGAAAGGAACCCATTTCTAGAAACAGGAAATGGCTCTGAATGCTATGGAGAACAATAGTGTGCGCTCCCTTGAAAAGCTCCCACAACCCCATGGAAATACTAGTAACCCCACTGAGGAGGGCCAACTGTGGAATGGAGTCAGGGAAGAGGGTACCAACACATGATGCATCCATACAAATCATGTTCTTAATAAAAAAAAAATGAAAAGGAAGGGGGACATTTCTTGAACGGTTCAGAAAAAAATGACTTCTCCTTTTCAATTCCTTCCTGTCTGAATCTACAAGTCAATAATAATGGTAATAAATCTTGAAGGATTAGAGTAAGGATTCAGTCACATATTCTATCTAAATTTTATCATTTATAAAGCACTTATACTGTGAATTTTTATATATTATAAAATGAATGATTTATATTGATGCTTTACAAATACTATTCTAAGATTGACACATGAAAATAAGTTGCCCATCCTTCTGGCTGTATACACTCCCAATAATACATGAGAGGAACTTGAGACTGGATTCTTCAGTAACACTTATATGGTGCATACACACTCTTACAAATGAGTGGCTGATTCTCCACTTTGATGCAGAGTTTTAAGCTGCTTGTAGATACTGGAAAATCTGCATTCTTCACACTCTATATAAAAAGGGCATGAGAGAGACTAGATAGACGGTTGTAAAATGTTACAGCTAGAATGGTAGTAGCTGAGTCAGGCAACACATTTCACTTAGAGACCCAAGGCCAAGAAATAGGCCACATGGGAAAAAGATAGACCAATGTAGACTATAGGCAAGGAGCATAAAGGTGAAGTTAAATTATGAGAAGTGCTTCTGGATGAGCAATTTGCCTATTTTATATGGACAAGCTGAAAGCATGCTGTAAATAAGTAGAGCTTCCATGCACAAGATGTTCTTAAGAATCTTGAGAGCCCTTAAGCATCAAATTGGATGCTCAGATTAAAAGGATAGAGGATAGACAAAGTGGGTCAAAGGGCAAAATATCATGTTTAATGTATTCTGCAAAGACAGACGTTTTTATGCCAGCTGGTTGACACAGACATAAACAAATGGTGAACAGGATGGAGAAAAAAGAAGATCATTCTGTCTAAAACAAAAGAACTTTCCTCAAAACAGAAACAAAGAGGGAGAAGTAGGGGGCTTTGGGAAGCACATAGAACAGCATTGCTTACTTGGGATCAAAAGTTCAGAAGCAAAAAGTGTATCCTCGGGCACCTGTGGAAAAGACAAGTAGCAAAGGATAAATCTAAACAGAAAGATGATTTAGAGAAAGAACATTGGCTTTGTGAGATATAAAGAAGTTTTACTGAAACACATTTGCACATAAAGA
The DNA here is from genome assembly GCA_036365145.1 of Orientallactaga sibirica. NCBI lineage: Eukaryota > Metazoa > Chordata > Mammalia > Rodentia > Dipodidae > Orientallactaga > Orientallactaga sibirica. The sequence continues at coordinate 4,410,924 of JAEOAD010000041.1, forward strand.
AAAATTCCGATAAAAAAAAAAAAAAAAAGATAATATTAACCTTAAAAGACCTTTCAAAATGCAGAGGAGTAAATGTAGGAAGTGAGGCACTCAACCTCACTGGGACAATGTCCCCACCATAGAAAATGTTGTTATTTATGATCATTTTTGTGGTTCCCATTCAACTCCAGAGGTCTGCCATTCTAGAACAAGAGGAAACTGTGAGACTGGCATTTAGAGGATGGGGGAGGTTTCAAAATTTTGACTTTAGGAGTATCGGTAGATTTTTGTTAAGAGCATACTTTGTATGGATACATCATGTGTTGTACCATCTTTTCCCTGCTCACTGTCTCCATTCCAATGGGACCCTCCTCAGTGGGTTGCTGGTATTCTCCTGTGGTTGTGGATTGTGTATTAATAGAACAGAAGTTAGTTATTATTGGGAAGAGGCAATGACTCTGGGAATGAAGTCCCAAACTGTGGTTCTGACAATCTTTTCATCCCCTCTTCCACAAAATTTCCTGAGCCTTGATGTGTGTGTCAACTTCAGTGATGAGCTCTTAGGAGCCTCTGAAATTTCTGCTTTGGTATGAATTGAATATCATCAGCATTTGTCTCCGTGACTCTGGCCCTGATTGTCTGGCTCACCATGGAAGCAGCACTCCTGCTCCTTTCCCTAATTCCTGTGTAGTTTCACCTGGTCTTTGCTGAAGTGTGAGGGATGGTTTATCTCATCAGGTATTGCTACCTTCTGAAAAAGAAAAACAGATTCTCCAAAAGAGACTGAAGTCAGTATAGGCTAAATAGAATAAGCATAATTAATTTAGGGATGTTTTATGGATAGAGACCCTCTTTTAGCCAAAGACTACTGGTAGCTTGACATTGGAGAGCACAATCTTTGTCTCCATGGGATTCCGCCCTGGTGCCCAGTTCCTTCCACTGAGCAGACCTCTCAGGCAATCAGAACGCCATTGGTACACTGGTGTGTACTTCTGGTCAGGCTTGTTGCTTCTGAGTAGCTTTGACCCCTGCTTGTTCACACCGTTCTTGGCCACTTTCCCTCAGGAGCTCATGTAGTGCTTTCCAGCACTAGATGAGTTAACTGGGGACTTACTCCTTTCCAGATTCTAGATGGGTCACTCTGTGTTCTGTGTTAGTGGCATATGGTGTGTTCAGCAATAGGAACTTACCTTTTACATCAGGCAACTAATCAACTCTTTTGACAGAAGTATGTCTTGTTTTGAGGACCTTGTAGGTCTCTAAGATCAAAAGCTCAATGTGGGTAACATCAATTTCTGGTACTGGGATTTATAGGCCATAGCCAAAATTTTTTAAGGTTAGGCTTCATCCCACCCTCTCCAGGGCCCTTCTTTTCAGATTCTCTCCCCTATACTCCTGTTGAGTGGATCCAGGTTAAGAACCACAGATGAGTGAGAACATGCAACATTTGTCTTTCTGTGATTGTGTATATTCTCAGAATGTGATCTGTAATAAGCCCATCCATTTTCCTCCATATTTCACTGTATCATTTTTTTTTCTTACAGCTGAGTAGAATTCCATTGCGTAAATATATTACAACTTTGTTATACATTCGCACCTTGGTTGATTCTAGTTCTTAGCTATTATGAATTGAACAGCTATAAACATTGTTGAACAAATATCTCTGTAATGAAGCATAGAGCATTTAGGGTAAATGCCCAGTAAGAGAATAGCTGGGTCTTTTGGTAGTTCTGTATTCATCCTTTTCATGAATACCCTTATTGATTTCCATATTGTTGTATAAGTTTGCATTCCCACCAATAATGACTGAGGATTCCTCTTTCGCCACACCCTCACCAACATTTGTTGTTGTTTGATGTTTTTTAATAACTGCCATCCTTACTGGAGTAATTTTGTTTTCTGCCTTGGATGATCTAAGTCCACTTGGAAAGCCTTTGGTGGATATCAAATTTGATAAGTTAAAGATGCATGAAATATCTCAAGGAAGATTAATTAACAGAGTGAATAAAGTTGGAAAGTGAGTGAGATGTGCAGTTTCCTGTAACCTTGTATATCTCATGTCAAGTCATATACGTGAAATGTACATATTATGTCAGATACATTTTGTGTCCCTGAAACACAAGAAAGCAATGATGAAAACAGTCTGGTAGGTGGTTGGAGCAGGAGTGCAAGATAATCTCTAACTCAGGAGTCAGAGCCTCAGCACTGGAAAATATCACTATTCCATTAGCATGGTTATACCAGATAGAATATACATATATTCCAGATTTTACACACACACACACACACACACACACACACACACACACTGTGGGCAACCATCCTAAATCAGTTTAAGTCTTCCATGCATTTTTCATGCTTCCCAAAGTAATACCAGGTGTGTAATGGCAGAGCTAATTTTTTAACCCAGGGATGAATAGATCATCACCTTGAAGAGCAGGTGATTTATTACTTTCATTCATCTGCTTTTAAGCTTGCATTTCTACTATTCATTTTTTCCTGGTTGTAATTTATCTCATGAATCTTTTCCATTATTTCAATGTAAGTACTTGCCCCATCCTTAATAGTGGTAGTAATCTATTTAACAATAGCAGCTTTACTAATTTTAAATTTGTTTGAAATTTTCCAACTTTAAGTTGTACATCTTTCAGTTCTATAGCTTCCAACAAGCACAGCAGTCCATACATTTAAATTCAAACTTAACCAAATTCTTAGGGTTTGGGCAGAAGAACACAGCCATCCCTTATGCCAATAGATTAATTCTGACTCTGTTCTCTGTTGTCTTTCCTTCCCCTTTGAAAGTTCATAAGCCAACACAATGCTTTCTGCATTTAACATTTCAAAATATCCCATAAAACTTGGTTTATCACTCTGCCTGGCTTCTGCAGTTACAAGTAACAAAACCTTTAATATTCCTTCTCCAGTACACCAGTTCTAAAAGACCAAAATCCACTTGGTAAGATTCATCATGAAGCAACACCCCAACTCTCTGGTATCAGATTCTGGAGCACACAATTCCATGATGATGGGGTAAACATCCAACCAAACATAGATTTATGATAGAAAGAGATTTGTTTCAAGCTTATAACTCCTGAGGAAGTTCCATCAATGGTCGAAGAAGCTGACTCCCATTCATAAATCCAAGCAGAGAGAAAAACAACCAATAGCCAGCAAACACTAAAAGGCAAAAAGAATGAATGGGTAGCAAGCAGAACCCCCAAAGCTCAAATCTCTCTGCATATCTTTGGGCTGGAATTTAGATCTACCCCTAGACACACCTATGGGCTGGACCCAGGACTGGCCCCAGTGACAACTCCTCCAGCCAGGTGATGAGAGACCCAAGTTACCAACTTTCATAAAACACCTGAGTCTATCAGGGACATACATTCCAACCAGCACTTGATACTAGAATGGGCCCAAGTGCTATAGTGTTACTTCATTGTCATCATTATTTAATCATTATTATTATTATTAATTATTTTATATACCAAGTACTCATTTGACCTGGATAAATTTGGGTTGTATTTTCTTTCTGAGAACCATCTATGAAATTATTTTTTGATACTAAGATAAAGATAGCAATATTAGTAGGCAACATCATATACCAAGAATATTTAAAGAACTTTACATTATAATCTTTACTATGATAGAGGAAATCATATTCTCATTTTCTTCAGCATTGGCACTGCAACACTGAAAAGTGGCTTATAGCTTTGAAATAAGACATTGGTCCTTCCTAGTGTTTTCTCGTAAGTTATCAGCAAGTCCCAGGAGTTTGGCCCTGTGTTGTTTGTAAATAATAAGTACACATAACAATCTTAAGCAAATGTGTAAAAAGTTGTACTGTAATACTTGGAAAACCCTCATCAAGCCATAGTAAGACTATGTACTTCAGTTGGGCATTGTAATCTAATATATAAGAGCGCAGAGCCAACATTACCTACCTCTATATCTTTGCTCTGTCCACTACAATAAATGTGACTTTGAGATAGCTGTTCAAAGGGCACTTAATCTCTCCAAACTTGTTTCTTCCCAAAAGTAAAATTAAATAAATAAATGTATTTGCCACATAATGATCTGTGAAACTATAACATAGAAAAATGTTTAGTAAGTTCTCAATAAATGTCAGCCATTTTTATTGTTATTATTGTTGTTATTATTATCATTATTCATCCTAGAAGGCCCAGAACTCTTAAGGCAATGCTGGCTACTGATGACAATACACAGAGCATTGTGTAGTATGTGCAGATAAAACCTACAAGGCTAATGAAGAAGAAGCAGTGAAGCACAAGAAATCTCATCACTATAAATATATTTAGAGAATCTATTTATTTTAGAGTAAAAATGTTTAATTATTAAAAAATATTAGGGGCTGGAGAAATGGCTCAGTGGTTAATGTGCTTGCCTGCAATGCCTAACAGCCTGGATTTGATTTCCCAGTGCCCATGTAAAGCCAGATGCACAAAGTGATACATGCATCTGAAGTTCATTTGCAGTGTGGCCACACATCCTGACACACCTATTTTCTCCCTCCCTGTCTCTCCTTGCAAATAAATAGAATACAACACAATACAATAAAAAATAAAAATTTGAAATAGATTATACAATGCCCAATGGAAACTTTAACAGTTCAATCGTATCTAAGTGGTAGTGACTCATTTCATTTATGTAATTTTAATTTTTATAGTTTAATACATCTTCGTCTACAGATGGTATAGATTTTTACCCTTTGATAAGTAGAACTTGATGGCCAGTACTATTTGAAATAAAAATATTGATGACTCATTTATCTGTTCATCTCAATTTTACTAAAAAAAAAAAAATTTGATGGCTGGAGCAATACAGTTAAGGCATTTTGAAATCCAGTTCAAAAAATGTGGTAGTTTGAATATATGTCCTCAATATATTCAGTGTTTTTTATCTGTTTTCATCTCAATCACCTTGCTAGAGGCAAGGTCACTGGGGCCCCGTCTTAAGGTGTGGTGATGGTTTGAAAAAGAAAAAAAAGTTCCTGAAGTGTTGTAAAGTTTTGCTCTGTGTGCTGTGGTGGCTGGTTGGCTTTTGCTCTCTCTGCCTGGAGCAAGCAGGCCTCTTCTTAGCAGTTATGGAACTTCCCTGATCAAAGCTTCAATAAATAATATCCCTTCCTCCATAACTGTGCCTGGTCTGGAAGTTCATCTCAGAAGCCATGTAAGACAGATGCACATGCATCTGGAGTTCATTTGCACTGGCTAGAGGCCCTGGTGTGCCCATTTGCTCTTTCTCTCTATCTGCCTGTTTTTTTCTCTCTCTCTCTCTCTTGCTCTCAAATAAATGAATAAATAAAATATTTCTAAAGTCTGTAAATAAAATGTATGATTATAAAGCTGAACATTATGAATCATTTAAATTTAATTTACAATTTCTTTTAAACTTAAATTTAAAGTCAAAAGTGTCAGGGATATTAAAATGCTGTTTTGACAGAAGCCCTGAGGGCAAGAGAGAAATGCTCTCCTGTATGGCACAATGCAGGCCTGGCCCTAGCCAGACCACATGGCAGAGAAACCAGGAAGTGGCTTCTGTGAAGATGGCATTCTGAGCAGGCTTGGTGTGACAACAGATACAGTCCCATGCTCGGGAGAAGCCTGCTACAAGATGTCCTGTCCAGAGACAGGCTGCCATTGGTCACAAAAAGGGGGACCACCCCATACAATGATTGACCAGCCAAGCCCCTTAAAACCCACGTGCACTCCTCAATAAACGAGTTTGTGGAGTCTCGCTTCCGCTTTCACCCAACTCCTGGAGTCTGTGTTGTGACTCTGCGCTGCTCACCCCTACTCGGCAGAGACCCTACCGTCCCTCCTGAGCTGGCCTTGGGTGGTGGACTGCAACAATCTCCTTTGGTGGCAGATCAAAGAGACCCTGCAGGTCTTCCATGGACAGAACTTGGTTGAGCCTCTCAGAAGAAGCACAGTTCTCAACTTTAATGCAATAGGTAGTAAAAGTCAGTAACATCATCATGTCATCTATGACCACAGATTTTCACTTTACATTTGCAATTTTAATTCTTCTATTCATCGATCCTAGTTTAAAACAGAAACATAAGATCATAAGAAGAAACTAATGCCCTCTGAAGATGGATCTGTTTTCTGATTGATTCTATATCTACATCCCATGCTGCAGCTTTTTATAGTAACACTGATAGAGTCTATTCAAAAATGAATTATCTCTTTCTTCCACTAATGTCTATTCTGTAGACTCCACCAGGATAGAGATTTAGATATTAGAAAAATAAGTATTCACTTATTAATTACAACCAAGTCTACTATGGTCAGGTTTTGAGAATATTGGTTTCCATTTTCCCAGAGCTTACTTACATATTAAGGAAGAAAGCAAACAGATGTCAATTAACATGCTCTTTGAAGAAAAATTATAAACTGCTTTAGAATTATTCTGGGACATTTATTGTATTACAGAGGCTAGGCCAGTGTCCCTTAGGAAATGATACTGGAGTCAGTGTGAAGAAGGATGCATAGGGTGAATGTCTGAAGGAAGAGCATTTGAAGAAGTGAGGAAACAGTGAAAGTACCATGGAAGGAGAAGACATAGCAATTGCAATGGGCATAAACAGACCAAAGTGCCTGGGAGCAATTAAGCAAAAGCTGATGGTCAAAGGTTGGGAAACATAAAGCATGCAGATGATACTGGAAGTGTTAAACACATAACACTGCTGAATAGTTTTAAATAGGTGACTGAAGTTTGCCTTTGAGAAAATTGTCCTGACTACTGATGCAAAAATATGTATGTGAGGATGCCAGCTATAACATATATTGATTTTTTCAAAGGATTTTGAATTTCAGTATTAAAGGATGGTTTTTAAGCTTCAAATTTTTCTCCAGTCGAATTTTGTGCAATGATGGAAATCTAATCTCTAGCCATTAGTTACATGTTCTGATTCTATACTTAATTGTACTGGAGTATAGGAGAATAACTGTACCTTAAGGTTATTTAATACTAATTATTTCAAATTTACATTTCAGAAAACAAGATTTCAGTCTAAATTGCCTTAAGCCCAAAAGCTATTCTCATTCCTTTACTTGAAATCTTTGTTTTTCTGTAATAAATTAAAGGTATTAGGGAAAAAATGAAGGAAATATTTAGAGGTTTGGAAAAGAAATCTGACCTTAACCTACTGATCATGGCATAAATTTAAGCATAAATTTACGTATAAACTATGACTGTCCTGGGGAAATTTGGTTTACAGCCCATTGTAATATTACTGATCTCTTTTCAGATTGTCAATACTGTCCTAATTTACATATATTGGTCCTAGCTAATTGCTACTGAAAACATTCATTTTATTTATGATATATTTTTGCAAAAATAATTAATGTTAGGAAAATGTAGCCTTTGATTTCTTTGTTAAAGTTTTTACTGAAAAGTTTTAAAGCGTCAAAGAATATATTAAGCATAAAATTAAAATTATATGATAAACTGTACCATCATTTAAAGTTGATAACTATTAAATCTAATCAAGTGGTAACATTTTGTCAGGTTCTCTTTAGTCATGTCAGTTCAGTGTATTTCATTAATTCTTATTTGCCTCACTTTTCTTGTAAATAACTTATTAACCACCCACTAGTTCTTCAGTGATGGATTAAGTGGTATAAACATAGAGCAAAACAACACGAATGACATAAATGCCAAGAATCATTTGACATTTGAAAATATACTTAATACAAAGGTTCTGTGTATGACTCCTACTAACCTACTTAAGTAAGCACATAGTAAAATAATATCAGTAATCAGCTGGGATTTGTACCAAACATTCATTTTTAAAATATTTACTCTGTTGACTGTCAGAAAGTTCTTATAGGAAATGTAGTAGGCTAAATGAATAAGGAAAAGGTTAAGGTACTGTTTCCTTATTATGGGATCACAAAGTACTGGGTGTGAACCAATGTGCATGGGACTGCACATCAGAGGGAGAGATCGCTGAGGGCAGCCTCGCTTGCTCGGAGTACCAGCTTTTATTGGGGAAAAAAAAAAAAAAAACAACTACAAGATGTATATCAAAAACAGGATGGGAGTTAGACCATAAACCCCAATTCATAGGTTGCAGTTACAGTCATAAAAGTAACCTTTAAACATAATGGGGAATTTGCATTAAGGCAGAAGCATTCCATTCTAGAGGATTAAGCAAATCTGTGAATAGTTCTGTTAAGTAAACCTGTGACCAAGAATCTCCAAGTGTCCTGCTTATCCGCCATGCTTATCTGCCCTTAAGGAGTTTGCTTAACACTGCAGGCCCAGGGTAATGCTATTCAGACCAGCAGAGCATCATGTTTATCTACCATCCCCATCTGCTCAAGCAAGTGTTTCATCCCTTTCTTTTATGGGCTCTTACAAGGAAGTGGCTTCTATTTTTCTCTAAGCTTGTTGTAAAGAAATAATAACATTTTGCCCTCTTTACACCATAAACTTGTCAAGTAGATAGAATAGTATCAAAGACGACCAACAAGTTGAAACAATTCAGAGCTGTAGAGCAGAATTATGCAAATTACTAAAGGAAATAATCCAACTAAAGATGTGCATGAACAGGGCATGATCACACCTGCCTGCAACTTCAATGCCAAAGGGTAGCAGAGACCAAAAATCATCTGAGTGGAACAAACTCTTGAATCAGAAAAGAAAAGAAAAAAAGAAAAGAAAAGAAAAGAAAAGAAAAGAAAAGAAAAGAAAAGAAAAAAAAAAAACAAGACTATCTCTGTGGTAGTTAGAATAGATGTCCCCCAATATATTCAATTTTTTATTAGTTTGTAGTTTGGATCTGCAGCCACGTGGCTGGAAGAAGTGTCAATTGTGATCTTAAGGTGTGGTGGTGGGTTTGAAATTCCAATCTAAAGATACACAAAGTGCCTAGTTCCACCTGGAGTTCCTGAAGTGTGCTGTGTGGTTTTTGACTCGTGGCTTCTCTCTTTCTGATTGGACCTGTGAAAGCAGGGCCAGCTTCTTCTGTCATTACGGAACTTCCCCTAGATCTGTAAGCTTCAATACATATCCCTTCCTCCATAGCTGTGCCTAGTCTGAAAGTTCATCTCATTGAACCTGAAGCTGTCTGCTACAGAAACTGGTACAAGAATATAGGTTGAATGTGAATTTTGGTCTTCTAGGACTTTTGTTTTGGAGCAACAGGCATGAACTTGATACTTGCAATTGAAGACACCTTCTGAAGCAGTAAGCCCAGTGTTATGGACTATTCTGATGAGAGTTCGATAATGCTAAGTGCAGACAGTATTGAACTTGGAGGCTTGGCTTATGAGCTGTCTAAAGGGAAGTAAAGACTGCAGAGAACTTTGTTGGAACTGGGCTACTGGCACAAGGGATAGCTGCATTTTACTAACCAGACCCAGAGAGTTTGATCAAGGTTAAATTTGTAATGGATTGGTATGCTTGGCTAAAGATATTGGACTGACTTATTTCCCAGTTCCAGCAATGAGTTCCATACCACTGAGTGGATCTATTAGCCAAATCAAGAGCAGTTGGTTACCCGCCATGGCTGATTGCCACTACTGCACTTGTATGAGCATTACGTCAAGTTGTTTCCAGCTGGGTATCTTAGACTGCCAGTTGTTTGGACAGATGTCGGTCATTTTCCCCCAGTTGCTTGTATAGCGCCCTCTGGTACTAGACTAGCTAACTGTCTGGGGACTGACCCTCTTCCAGATTCTGAACATATCTCTTCGTGTTTGGTCTCACACACGTAAGCTGTCTTCAACAGTAGGGTCTTGCCATTAACCTTTGGTGGGTCACCAAGAACTCTGACAGAAGTCTGTCTATTTTGGGAAACCTAAAATGACCCCAATGTGGCTCAGGGAAACTTGCAGAAGAGGGGGTGGAAAGATTGTTAGAGCCATAGTTGGGGCATCATCCACAGAGACTGGGGCCAACCCCCCAGAACTCTTAACCAACCTCACAATGCTTGACCCACATTCCCCATTGACAAGGGTCCCTTTGAAAGAGGGAGGACAGGGAGGAGGACAATGGATCCTTTACCATGAATGTAAAATCAAAATAATATAAATAATATATATATATATATATATATATATATATATATATATATATATAAAAAAAAAGATATTGGACTGAGAGATTTAAAATTTTAAGTTGGAAAACCTCTAGCAAGTTAAAATTACAGACACTAAGACTGGTTTTAGGTTACTGAAGCTACTATTGTCAAACACATTAGCAATATTAAGGAACAGATTTACATTAAAGCAGTGGAAAGGATACCTGAGAAAGACAATGATTGAGTGTAAAGTCTTTTTGTTTTTGTTTTTGGTTTTTTTGGTTTTGCAAGGTAGGGTCCCACTCTAGTCCCAGGCTGACCTGGAATTCACTCTGTATTCTCAGGGTAGCCTTGAACTCACAGCAATCCTCCTACCTCTGCCTCCTGAGTGCTGGTGAATGCAAACTCTTTTGGAAAGAGTTGACTGGAGAAGAAACCTGCTTTTCAAGGTTATGATTTATGTTGTCACTGAATTAAGAATATGACTATGTCCTGAACACCTGGGATTAGTTTTGGAAGCATGAAAAATGTGGAGTCATCATGATGTGCACATGGTTCCAGGAGCCACTGCTGAGATGCAGATTGAGACAAGGCATGATGACCCTGATAGGCTGACAAAGTCATTAGAAGATGGGCCATAATTTGCATGGAGATCCGAAGATGTTTTGGATATACCAGGACTGTGCAAGGACTACTATGGAGTGCACTGTTGGCCTGGGATGGAAGTTTTCCCTGGATATTCTGCCCAACTGGAGGGGCAGAATTGGAAAATCTAGAGACTGTCAGTCTCTGGTTGTATGTGTTGGGGTCCCTCCGAGGCCCAGCCCAGGAGGGACATCAGGGTCTCTGCTGGATAGGGGGTGAGAGGCGTGGAGTCACCACATAGACTCTGGGAGTTGGGTGAAAGCAGGCAGAGGGGAAGCTGCTGCAAACTTGTTTATTCAAGGAAGTGTAGGGGGTTTAAAGGGTTTGGCTGGCCAATCATTGTATGGGATTGTTCCCTTCTTGTGACCAATGACAGCCTGGAGCATGGGACTGTAGTTGTTGTCACACCAGGCCTGTGCAGGATACCACATCCACAGAAGCCACTTCCTGGTTTCTTCTAGCAGGCGGTCGGGCTAGGGCCTGACCTGCATTGTGCCATGCATACTAGCAGGCAGCCTAGCTAGGGCCCAACCTGCATTGTGTCCTACATATCCTCCTTTTTGTTTTTTTTATTGGCGACCCTGGGAGACATGGTTCTTTGCCAAGCCATTGTTGATTCCAGGCTCCAAGGGATTATCACATGTGACAGTGCCTGTCTTAGGTTGCCCCATCTCATGGGGTCTTACCCATCATTGACTACCTGCCATCCTGGTGAGAAAACCTGAGGGGTGCGGCTGTCACCTAGGAGACATGGGAGGGCCAAGTGGTGGTGGCTCTGTGGCATGTGAATGGTCCCCACAAACAAGAATCAACTATAGAACTTGAGAAAGACTGGGGTAGGACAGGTTTACAAATGAGAAATGGCAGATTAGATATCATATGGTGGTTCACGAGGGGTTGACCCTGCCGGTTGATAAATGGCTCCCTGTAGTAGAACCTGGTTTGTCTGGATGGTGGTGATACACTGAGAAAAAGCTCTGAGACATCTGAAAAAGATCAGCATGATGGTGAAAATAACTAGGATTCCTTCCAGGATAAGAAGGGAGGAAGGGTTGAAGAAAGAAATGTAAAGTTATCATCAGGAAAAACAGCTGCAAAGCCAATGGGTGCCTAACGATAAGATGGAGGTCAGCATGAATAGCCATGCAAGGGCTCAGTCTACAACTAAGGAGGGAGCAGTTGAGAATGCCCCTGGAAAAGAGGAAAAAGGCAGTGGCATTGAGTGTTGAGACCAAGGCAAAATAATAGGGGGTTTTAACATAAACAGGTTGTTGGGTGACTGTCGTGAGCTCACCCTTAGTGCCATAAGTAGGAGCATTGAGTGTCCTTAGTGGTAGGACATCAATGCAATCAAAGGAGTTGCAGCCTGGCTAGGGCCCAACATGCATTGTGCCATACAGTATTGGACTTGAATTGCAGAAGTTTGATGATTGCTTGATGATGGTTGAGTTTGCAGTGTTCTAGTCTCTCCTTGTTATGCCTTATACCAGTTGAAAATGTTTACTCTGTGCCTTTGTATGTTGAAAGTTTATAACTTATTTAATTTTACAGGACTCCTAGTTAATAGACAATCTTAAATCTCAGAAGAGACTTAGTACTTTGGAAAAAAATCTCAAAACAAGAACCTGCAGAAGATTGAAGCAGCAGGACACCCAACTTATGGCTATGGCTCTTCCCACCACTGGAAAGTGTCCACCTGCCAAAGGCAGGCATATGAGGCACCACAAGGCATAGGCATGTGCACACACACACACACACACACACACACACACACACACACACACACATGAACACCAAAAACACTTGGGCACACCACATTGCACACACATATGTGCACAGACACAAGACTGTTATGTTTGTAGCTGTTTCCTGTGCTGAGCTTGTCTGAATCCTTCACTGCTCTTTTCTACATGCTGAACATGCATGGCAGGTTTCACAGTGATCACAACATCATTCATTGAAGTTTTTAATCTTTTCTATTCAAGTGCATAATACAAAATCTAATTCAGTTGTTACAAAGAAAAGGATCTAACTAATGTAGACACAACACTTGAAGAAGGTTGTAACACAAAAATTAGCACATAGTTGATAATACTTACACCTGAATGATAATGATAGAACGATCAGCAAAAGACCAAGAGCCAGCCAGCAGTAAATTTTATTTAATGATGCTTCCCATGGAAGTGGATGTTACTGTGGGATGAAAGATTTTAGTCGGGGGGGAACAATGTTTTCCCAGGTAAGAGTCAAAATAAAAGTTCTTTAATAACAAGTAGAGAAAAATCCTTAAAACATGAAATTTCTCTCCTAATCCTACATATGTGTACAAACCACTTGCTTAGTCAAATAAATCATCCCGTGTATCATCAGAGATTTTCCCCAAAGTAAACCCACACAGAAGTAACTCTTACAGAGTAAAGTAAGAAAATACAGATGAATGTGACATGTTGGGTAAAGACAGAATAATGTGTGAATTCTCTGCTCATATACAAGATTTGCTACAAATTAGTGTGACTTATAGATGGATGTGCAACACAGACTAGAATGAACATATAGTCACAGCTATAAAGTTTTTCTATTTTATGTGAACATGTAAGCTAACAAAATCCTACATAAAAACTCGTGTTACACTGATGATGATTTATTTCTCATGGGTAGTTAGTGATTTTTTTAGTCTTGACTCTATGACACTTTTGTGTTGTTTCCAGGTTCCATGTGCCCCTTAATCAATTCTGATAATGATATTACTTTTGCTTTCTTTGTTAGAATGTATTGTTGACACAATCAGGGTGGATAAACAGCATTTCTTATTGAGTGGTTTCTGAGCTGGGCTCATTTCTGTTTCAGTGTGACATGACACAAAGAATGTTGAAAAGGGGAAATTTAGCATAAGACTTAGGAAAACTAATTTGAAGAAAAAAGAAATACTGCTGAGAAGTTAACAAAGATACTTCTCATAGATATCCTACCTAGTACATGTCAGTGGAATACTATTATCAACATGACTGCAATTTTTTGAGTGACTAGATAATAGAATATAACAAGAGTACATGTAAGTGCAATTAAAAGAAGAAATAATTTATTGCAAAGAGACAGCTGCTAAGTTTTTGAATATCTCAAGGAAATGAGAGAAGATAATTGAAGATTGAAATAATCCTCTGAGCTGATCTTAAAGTAGTGGTAGATTTCTGACAGATGGATAAGAAGTAGAGGATCATTTCATGGGAAGAGAGCAGCATCTCAGAGATGGGAAAGTGTAGAGAATGTCAAGTTGTCAGCTTCGACTAAAACACTGGGATTTATTACAGAAGAGATAGATAAGAATTACAAAAGTACAATGAGACTAAGGCCAAGAAATCTTTGAATTCTATCTTTACCCATGTAAATTTTTAAAATCTCTTCTCTTGATATTTGATTATGACCATCCACATGCCTCCACTATGGCCATGCCATTGGATAGACAAGAGAACTATGCTAGCTACATTTCTCAATGCTACATCAAATACCTGTTGAAAGCAATTTAAAGTGGTTTCTTTCAGCTTACATTTTGAAGAAATGAAGCACATCTTGGAAGGTAAAGTATGGGGACAGGAACATGAAGTCAGGAAACAGAGAGTAAGATTCTGGTGCTCAGCAAGCTTTCTTCTTTTTGTACAGTCCAGACAAACCATCCCATGGAAAGGTGCTTTCCTTATATAGGGTGGGTCTATCCCCCTTAATTAACCTAATCTAGAAACTACGTCACAGACATTCCTAGCAGTTTATTTCCATTGTAATTATAATAAATTCCATCAAGTTGCCAAGATTAATCATCATAAAGATATAGGTAAAAAAGAAGTCTAGGGGCGCAGATCATGCGGCTGGGTCTTAACCCAGCATACAAGAGTGGCAGAATGTGATACCAGCACTGAAAAATTAATGAATAAAGTAAAAATAAAATTAAACAGGTAAAATAATAAAATTATGCATAGTCTGGACTACTGATATGGACACCAGGTCTCATTAACAAGATGTAAGGAGCTTCAAATGTGTTATAGCTCTTATTATGCACTAATGTCCTAAGATTTCAGGTGCTCAGTTCTTATGTTAGTAAATGTTTTTGGCTAATTATAGAAAATAGAATTAAAGTGATTACTGTTATTACATAAAGGAGAAATAGAGTAGTAAACTAAGTAATCGTTAAGGCTAACATTTCTGTGATTAAAACAATGGAATTGTCATTACTGAAAATAACGAGAAATCTAGTCTTTAACAAAAAGGTGACATACACTGTCAATAGATAGCCACAATATTACTCTAAATTCTAGTAACAAAAACTTTCCAATATTATGCTGACTGATGAATTCAACAGAAGCTTCTTTGACTTTTGATAATTGTGAGAATTAACTAAAAGTATGAACTATGGGAAGAAAAACTGTGGGAACGTTTCTTATGGACCTTATAACTATTCTGAGATTATTGCTGCAAGATGCTAAATTCCTTACTTTTAATTGCCCTAAAGTTAATATTACAACTATGAAATACAGCTGCTTAAAACAATGTGACTAGGTTTCCTCTGCCTTGGTGACATTTGGCCTGAACAGCACAAGATGACCTATATTAACCAGCAATGTTTACAGATGCTGACTTATCTTAAAGTATGCTCTTTGAACAATTTCCTCAGTGGCCTGGTAAGACTCTTGACCCAGGGGCTGGAGACATGGCTTAGCGGTTAAACGCTTGCCTGTGAAGCCTAAGGACCCCGGTTCAAGGCTCCACTCTCCAGGACCCACGTAAGCCAGATGCATAAGGGGGCACATGCATCTGGAGCTCGTTTGCAGCAGCTGGAGGCCCTGGCATGCCCATTCTCCCTCTCTCTCTCTCTCTCTCTCTCTCTATCCACTTATTTCTGTATCTCTCTCTCAAATAAATAAATAAAATATTTTTTTAAAAAAGACTCTTGACCCAGAACAAGCGTTCAAGTGTAATAAGTGCTAACTATAGTGTTGAAGACAAGAAGGTTAGTAACTAAGGGTCCACAGATCTTTTGAAGACAACAGGTAGACTTAATGTGATTATACTTGGAATCAGAGTATAAGTGCATTTTAGATCAACAAAGTCCAGCAGATCGTACCCCTAAATTCCTTTCTTTAAGAAATGTTTAAGGGTTATCTAAAATTAAAAGTATCTGTGCTAGAGAGATGCCTTAGCAGTTAAGGCACTTACCTACGAAGCCTAAGGACCCAGTTGGACTCCCCAGAGCCCACATAAGCCAGATGCACATAGTGGCGCATTTGTCTGGAGTTCATTTGCAATAGCTAGAGGCCCTGGTGCACCTATTCTCTCTATATATACATCTGCTTCTCTTTCTCCCAATAAATGAATAAATAAAATATTTTTTAAAGTTTCTTAACATTTACTCATACAATGTACTACTTGTTCACATATTAGTGGATTTTGGCTGCTCAAAAAAAAAAATGCCATTGAGTACCTATATACAGCGTGATCAGAACAGAAGTGCCAGCAGATATAATGAGTTCTTCAAGCATCAGCCTCTTCTTCTTCAGGCTACTTCTAGAGGCAGCTATCACACTCTAGGTAAGACCACAAGGCTAGTTTTCTTATACTTTTAGGACTGTGTCCCCAAATATAACAGAGAACATTTGAAATGGGGTATAATAATATAATGACTTTTAACACCTCCAATGCTGCAGGTGTAGAGTACATGCCTAATGTGTGAGGCTTGGGGTCAATTCTCAGGACAATATAGACATTTTTAAAGAAAACTGCATGTCTGTGGTAGTTTGAATATATGTCCCTCAATATATTCAGTATTTTATTAGTTATAGTTTGCACCTGCAATCACCTTGCTAGAGGCAATGTCACTGGGGGCCAGTCTTAAGGTGTGGTGGTGGGTTTGAATTTCCATTGTAAAGATATGCAAAGTGTGCCTAACAGGAGTTCCTGAAGTGTGCTGTGTGACTCTTTTTTGGCTGTAGTTTTGCTCTGTGTGCTGTGTGGCTGGGGGCTTTGCTCTCTTGACTGGTCCTGTGAGAGCAGGCCGCTTCTCCTGCCCTTATGGAACTTCCCCTGGATCTGTAATCTTCAAAAAATAACATCCCTTCCTCCATAACTGTGCCTGGTCTGGAAGTTCATCTCAGCCAACCTGAAGCTGTCTGCTACAATGTCCTTTTTTATATTGACTAGTTAAATCATAACATAAGTTGTAAACATGATGTAACTAGCAGAGATAAAAATGGCTTTTTAAAAATATTTTGTTTCATAGTCTTGAGGAGAAGCTTCATGACATGGAAAAAAATGGGGAAAATGGGGCTGGAGAGATGGCTTAGCGGTTAAGACGCCTGCCTGATAAGCGTAAGAATCCGGTTCCAATCTCCAGGTCCCATGTTTAGCCAGATGCAAAGTGATGCAAGAGCACAATGCCGCACTTGCCCACAAGGGGGCGCACACAACTGGAGTTCATTCACAGCAGCTGAGAGGCTGCTGGTGCACCAATCTCTATCTGTCTTCCTCTCCCTCTCTCTCTCTGTTTGTATCTCTCTGTGTCGCTCTCCAAAAATAAATTTTTTTTTTTTTAAAAAAAGGGGAAAATAGCAGTGCAGAGGCTAGATATCACAAGTTGGAAAACAGTAGGAAGAGAGTGAGGTGAGTTCTGGCAATGGTGAGCCTGCTAAAATTTCTCTAAGTCCACCTCTAGAAACACGCCTCCTTCAGTGAGGTTCCCAAGTTGCCACCAACTATAGACCAAGCATTCAGAACACATGAGTTTATGTAGAACAACTGATTCTAACCAACAGTTGTCTATTCTATCCCATTTATATACATTACTGTACTTGCACAAATACCATGCTGTTTGTCTTTTACTATGGCTTGATTTATAAAGTAAAATGAGGCATGGTGATGCCTCCTGCATTGCCATTTTCTCTCTCTCTCTCTCTCTCTATTTTTTTGTCAAGGTAGGGTCTTACTCTAGCCAAGGCTGACCTTGAACTCATTTTGTAGTTTTATAAAAAAATAAATAAATAAAATAAAAAAAAAAAAACGAAAATCTTTAGTCACCATATAAACTCATCACTTAATAAGTTACAAAATTTTAAACTGGGCATGGTGGCATACACCTTTAATTCCAACACTCCACTTAGGAGGCAGAGTAGAATGATCACCATGAGTTCAAGGTCACCCAGAGACTACATAGTGAATTCCAGGTCAGCCTCAGCTAGAATGAAACCCTACCTCAATAAATAAATAAATAAATAAATAAATAAATAAAACTTAAAATTTAAAAAAAAGAAGCTCAAAAATTATAAATTCCTGAGAAAATAATACTATGTGTTCTATGTTCTACAAAAAAAAAAAAAAATCTTTTAAGCTATTGGCTTTCACAGCTACTTTTTCCCTAAAGTAAGCTCTATCATAGAAAAATATAATTTTAAGATTTTTCTGTGATCTTGGTTTATTTTTATTTGTTCCCATGTATTTCAAATATGTTTTTCTTTGACCTTCACACAGTAAGAAGTTGTATCTTATGGGAAAGTGAATGTCATATTTGTCTCAGGGCTCCATTTATTTTTCTCATGATTGCCAGTAATGACATATTTTATGAAGTCTACAACCACTTGGACTTTTTAGCACAGCATGATAACTGGTGAGATTTATTTCTAAACACTGCATAGTCATATTCATTAGATTTAATGTCACTATGTTATACTTGTGGGCTTTCCTCCATTTTCCCTTAAAGCACTTGCTATTGAAGTACTCATTGTGAAAGATCACCAAATTCTTTGTATGACTCCAAGGATTGCTCAATTTGTAACACTTGTCATATACTTTCACACTGTCACTAATGTCCAGAGCTCTTTCTCTGAGGTATCCTCTTGTGTAGTATAGTTATCACCAAATAATGCCCCTGGTATCACTACACAAATGAAAGTAGCACTATAAACACCTGTGTAATTCTTACAGATGAGAAATTTGCATACATATCTGTATCTGCTGGATAGAAGAGGTCCAATGGGTTCTAATAGAATATTGTGGACACTGGCATACCTGATGCTGTGTGTCTGTATACAGAAGGAATACATTGGACTGATAATCACTATTTCTCAAATTGGTTAACAGATATCTATAAAATATTTGGAAAAAAACTTAGGATGATACACAGTGGACTTTGCTGTTCAATCTCAAGACTAGAGAGGTCCACCCTACATTCTCCTTAACTGCTAATTTCTCTGAAGTTTCATAGAACTTGAAGTAGCCCTAGTTACCTAAACAGGAAAACAAAAGGTTAGATTAGCTGATGGCTGTAAAATCATTTTTTTGTAAGTTTGTTGTATGACTTTTCCTGGAGAGATGTGTGAATACACCCCAAGTAAGACACTGGGACAATAAGGAACCTATTCTACTCACATTGAGCTTAGTGAACAAGTGAATTTATTGGGGTTACTTATTGGATCATGGATGACTCAAAGGTACACTGAAAAGTGTACCTCAGCATGGGTGACAATTCATGAAAGCTGCACGTCAACTTTCAGTAGCGAAGTCAGCCAGTCTCTTCAACAATAGTTACTATTTATGTAACCTTGGGGAGAGTCCTTGGGAGTCTTGTAGAGTTTCTGGAGCTTTCTGGTATTTATAAGTGTGATTATCCCTAAGCCTTAATGCTACATGTTAAATTTCAAGTTATGCCCATTTTATTGGCATAAGCAACAACCTGAGAAAACAGGCATTATGTCTCTCCCCATAGCAATGGTGAAGTGTGGTGGTTTGATTCAGGTGTCCCCCATAAACTTAAGTATGCTGAATGCTAGTCTCCCCAGCTGATGGCAATTGGAAATTAAAGCCTCCTGGAGGCAGTGTATTGTTGGGGGCGGGCTTATGGGTATTATAGCCAGCTTCCCCTTGCCAGTGTTTGGCACACTCTCCTGTTGCTGTTGTCCACCTTATGTTGACCAGCGAGTGATGTCCACCCTCTGCTCATGCCATCGTTTTTCCTGCCATCATGGAGCTTCCCCCTCGAGCCTGTAAGCCAAAATAAACCTCTTTTTTCCCACAAGCTGCTCTTGGTTGGGTGATTTCTGCCAGCAATGCGAACCTGACTGCAACAGTAAAGTGGTACCAAGGAGTGGGATTGCTGCTAGACACCTGACTGTGTGGCTTTGGCCTTTTGAAGCTGATTGTCAAGAGGAATGTGGAAGGATTTGAAACCTAGGCCTAAGAGACACCTTGCAGTGTTGTAAGTACAGCTTAATGGACTATTCTGGTCAGAGCTGAAAGACCTGAATGCAGTAAGAACTATGAACTGTGAGGTTTGGCTTATGAGGGTGAGAAAGAGCTTTACTTGGACTGGGCTAGCAGTTTGTGTGACAAGTTTGCTGTTATGCCAGTGTCCTGAGAAGTTGTGCAGAGTTGCTTTGCATAGAAATGAACTGGTGTGAGCAGAGGGATATGGCACAGAAAAAATGAAATCTTTGGGTGAACTCTGCCCATTCAGCTGCAATTGAGAGATTACAATCTTTGAGATTGGGCCAGCTGACCTGCACTGGGGCAACAGGAAGAATGCTGACTCTTTTGAAGGGGCCTGAATGTGAAGGAGTGTCCTGTTCTTCAAAGTCTGATTTATTCCCCCCTGGATTAACAAATTGGCACCCTACCTGGTATTATGGAGTATAACAAATGCAGGAAAGAGAGGGTCATTGAGTTTTTAACGCGGTCTTGTGTTTTGGAAATGGCCATGGGCAGTGTGAAGCAGGTTTGCTGGATGCCTGCATGGAGATCCCATGGGGCCATGAGGATGGACCGTGGGTTGCAGTAGAGACCCAATGGAGATGCTGGGACTATGAGATGGCTGCCAAGGAGAGCTGCCGGCCCTGGATGAAGTTTTCCAGGACTGTGAGTAGCCTAGCTGGAGGGGCGGAATTGGAACTCCAGAGACTTGTTGCTGGTTAGAATTATCAGACTTGGAGATTTGTCACTGAGTAGTTGTTGGATTGGAATTACAGTTTGACGTTTGCCCTGGTTGTTTAAAATCTTGTATTGGTTAAGTATTTCTTTGTTTTGCCCAATGCCATCCTTTGCACTGTGAATGCTTTATTCTGTGCCATTGTGGGTTTTTTGGGGGATATTTTTGGTATTATGGCTCAGTTAAAAGACCTTGGATTATTGGGATGTATGAACATCATTGGAATTGATAAAAACTATGGGGACTTTTAAATTTGCATGAATGCATTGTATTTTACATCATGTATGGTTATCAGTTTATGGGGGCCAGGGGCGGAATGTGGTGGTTTGATTCAGGTGTCCCCCATAAACTTGGGTGTTCGGAATGCTAGGTTCCCAGCTGATGGCAATTGGAAATTAAAGCCTCCTGGAGGCAGTGTATTGTTGGGGGCGGGCTTATGGGTATTATAGCCAGCTTCCCCTTGCCAGTGTTTGGCACACTCTCCTGTTGCTGTTGTCCACCTTATGTTGACCAGCGAGTGATGTCCACCCTCTGCTCATGCCATCGTTTTTCCTGCCATCATGGAGCTTCCCCCTCGAGCCTGTAAGCCAAAATAAACCTCTTTTTTCCCACAAGCTGCTCTTAGTCGGGTGATTTCTGCCAGCAATGCGAACCTGACTGCAACATGAAGCATGCTTAGAATGCGTGAATTGTGCTTAGGTCTCTCTCTATGTTTGAAATTTCACTAGGATGGGTCATAACGGTGTATGGAGACAATAAAAAGTTGATGTTTTCACTATAGATAATACTGTGAAAGATAAAATCCTATATTTCTGATTTAAGCATAAAACTGTGGTAAGCAAACTACTTAGATTGTAAGTAAATCAACTTTCAGCCCCTTCCTAGTCCTTAACCTTGATGTGCATAGTGTTCATAAACTTTCAAGAATTTCTGACCCTCCAATCCCCCAAATGTTCACAAGAATAGTGTTCAACCTCCATTTTCAGATCAGATAAGTAGCCAGCTAAATCATGACCTTTGCCGAGGTAATTTAATTAGCTCCTCTTCAATAACTCTGTGTCCCTGACCCAAAAGCCCTGCTCTGGAAGCATGTCATGCATTCCTAACTAGAAACAGGCTCAGACCTTAGAGAATCTGAAGAGTTAAAAGAATGCCCATGAGAAATTCAGAACGATAACAGTACTCAACAGGTAAAGAAATGTAAGGAAGCACAGGAAATCCTAATTATATGTTTGATAGCTATAGGCACATTGCTGTTTTGTAGTAGTAAATATAAAACTTACTGGCTTCTCTATCATTTCCCCCCATCAAAAAGTGGATATTTTCTATCTTTACTAATTTTTGGTATATGTGGTTGTTAGAATTAGGTGTCTCCCCAAAACTTATGTGTCTTAGGGGTGTTACAGCCCTGTCCCATTTGCTAGAGTTTGCCTCACTCTCCTACTACTGTCTTCCACTTGCTGTGGCAGAGTTGATGTGAGCCTGTGTTCATGCCATGTTGTCCCCCTGATATCATGAAGATTCCCCTCTAGACTGTAAGACAAAATAAAGAATCACAAATTTTCTTGGTACTTTGTAATGTTTCAATAAATATATATGCAGTATAATGCTCAAATAATTCAGCATGCATAGCTCCTCAAACATTTGCCATTTATTTTCAGTGAGATAATTCTAAATGTCTTAAATTTTTCTTGACATACAGGATGGTTTATCATTATCTATAGCAATATTTGTAGCATTAGCTATAGGAATAGAGCACAAGAACTTATTCCTCCTATCTGGTATTGAGAACCCACAAAACACCTCTTCTGTAATTCATGCCTTCACTTGTCACTTGCCCTAGCTTTTAGAAGTCACTGTTCTATTTCCATGAGATCACCTTTTTATATTATATATACAAATGAAAACATGAGGTGTTTGATGTTTTGTACCTAGGTTGTATTTAATATACTTTCTCCATTTCTATCCATGTTGTAAATGACATAATTTTTAATCATTTTATGACTAAATACTATTTAGTATTCCATCGAGTGTACACACACACCATATATATCAACTGTTGATCAGTGAAATAACACATTTCTTTGTACTCTTGAGAGTAATGCTACAATAAGCATGTTTATGTACATATCTCTTTGGTATTTCACTTATTTTGGATATATGTCCCAGTATTAAGAATGCTGGATTATAGATCAATCTCCCCCCAAAATTAAAACAAACTGATACAATTAAATAGAAATAGAAGTAGAAATCAAAAGAAGTAGACATTTTCAAAAGAAAATACAAGTGGCCACGGGTATATGGAAAATGCTGAATGTCACAAATCATCAGGGAATCACAAACAAAATGACAAGAAGACATCACATCACTATGGTTAAAATGTCATTATCAGTTTCCCTGCCAGATGATGGCTGCATGGAGAGAGTAGGCCAGATCCCTGTTTCCATGCTCCAGACAGCTCGCTGGTCCCAGCTCCCTGCTCTGGACTGTGTGGGGGCAGGAACAGCAGCATGGCATGGATAGGCCAGATCCCTGTTTCAGGATCCTCCCAACTCCCTGGTCCAGGAACCCCAAGTGGGAGCATGTGTGGGCAGGCAAGGAGTGGAGTGAGTATGCCAGATCCCTGCTTTCAGGCTGCTCCCAGTTCCCTGGTCCCAGTTCCCAGTGCAGGAGGGTGCATGGGCAGGCACAGAATAATTAGGCCAAACCCTTTCTTCCCAGGGCCTCCCAGCTCACTGGTCCAGGTTCCCTGCTCCAGACTGTGTGCAGGTAGGCATAGCAGTGTGGAGTGAGTAAGCTAGATCCTTGTTCCCTGGCTCTGCCCAGTTCCCTGTTCTTGGCAGGTCCCATTGTGCCTTGCTTGAGAAGGCCTGGACCATGTGTGGGCTGTGGAATCAGGCCTTTGGCTCTGGTATCATGACTGGACATTGGTGCCAACATCCCTGCACACCTGAGTCAGAGGGTGCACGGGCCTAAAGACAAAAACTTGCTTCTTCTTCAATAAAATGGAGTCTCCATAAAATTGGTAGACAACCATGCAGAAAAGTCAACAAGAGGTAGAAGACCGAGATCGCCACCAAGGACGCCTAGTCCTGCAATGGCAGCCTCCAATGAAATCAAAGAGAAATCAACAGAAATTCATTCCCAAAATGAAAACACAATAACTAATGAGTATGTGATCAAAAGTATCGCTGAAGTGGAAGCAAACCATCAAAGAGCCAACAATCATATCAATGAAATTGAACAAAAGCATCTCTTAGAGCATTCAGCTTTTGACAGTAAGCTTAACTTGATTGAAGAAAATGTTAGAACCCTCAAAAAGACATGAATGAATTGAAGGTGAGTCAAGAAATGGAAGATATCAACAACCGGTTGATTAAGCTTAATGAAGACCCAATCAAATGCAAGAATGAATTCCAGAAAGCACCAAGAAACTCAGAACTCTAACTGAAATTGTACCTCAAAAAAGATATGGACACAATGCAAAATAACACAACAGAAAGCAAAAATCAAATAGAAATTATCAAAACCTCTCTAGAACCCCTGACCAACAGAGCTACTCATGTGGAAGACAGAACCTCTGACATGGAAGACAAGACAGAAGAAATTGATTGGGAGGCCAAAAACTCGATGATGGCAAGGGAAAATGATGGCATGAGCAGAGAGTGGATATCATGCCCTGGACAACATAAGTGTGGGTCCTCGCCATTCCTGTGGGTCATTGGCCACCAATGTCCCAGGTGCAGGAGGAGATGGGGGTAAGCAAGGTCTTGGAGCAGTGGGTGAGTGTGACGATGGGAAATGAGCACCCGGGAGGCAGTCTGATGGACAGCATACTCTCATTTATTCAACAGGGGAGAGTGGGTTTATAAACACTTGAGAAAGGTTGAGAAGGCACATACAGACTATATGGTGATTGGATACATAGTTTATGGGTTGTTATCTAATTGATTGAAAGGCAGAAGTATAAGGGATTTAATGGTGGGAAAAGCTTCATGACTTCAGAGTTATGAGGGAGGAGCTATAAGAGAGATAACAGAAGTGTCAGGAAAAGCTACATGATTTCAGCCACATAAGGGCCTTTGGGCAGCTAGCCACATGGTCAGGAATTGTGGGGGGATAAAGCCTGCCTATAGAATGGTCAGATGCTTTTTGGGATCAAGGGAGGGAGCACCTCACCAGTTCTGCCCACTCTGGGTGATGACAGGGAACAATACAACCTTGCCTGAGGGCAGGGAGGACCAGTCACTGTCATTAGGGTGAGTTGCCAATGATAAGACCAGCTGCAACCCCCCAAGTCCAAGGTCCCCAGCTATGTCCAGCAGTTCAGGCCAGCTTCCTCATGGTCCCAGCCCATCATTAGCATTGCCCAACAATTCCTCCTTTGTTTTTAAAATGGGGCAGTGTCATCTTGGGTAAGATTTTTGTGGCTTACTGCAGGTCCAGTTAGAGCCAGATGATGTATAAGGACCCAATCTGTAAAGATTTGTCTATGTTGTTTGAACCCTAATTTACACACACAGTGAATTATGCATAAGAGTAGTAGCAGGGTTCCTGACACCAAGAGTAGTGAAATGAAAATCTGAGAAAGAGACTGTTTGGGAGATAATTTTTGTAACATGTTCTGTAAGGCATCAAAAAATCTTTTATATGCCTTAGCAGGATCACCAAAAGACAAGTGACTATGTGAAATAACAGATATTTCCTTTTGAAAACTTTGTAAATCTATGCTGATATTATTATGATTCCAAATACCCTGAATATGATTTTCAACCTTCCACCATTCAGTAGCAGTCCCATTGTACTGTAGAGGAGAAACACATATGAATTGATAATTCAGGATAGCAAGTAAGGATATAAACAGAGTCTCTGGCAATAGAAGCTGTTGTGAATTTCATACCAGCATGACTCCTTGTTGGCACAGGGCCTCGATTTGGCCCCAAGTCAGCATGGTTTCCTCCTGGGGACCTGGGGTCCTCCTTTTCCATTTCCTGTGATGAGGGGGATGCTTCTGTTTCAGTTTCAGGCAGGCCATCTCCTTGGTCAGTGGGGTTGAATGAGTCATTTCTGGCTGGTATCCAAATAGGTTTGGGTTGGTTGTGTGAAAATAGAAGCAAATCCTCTCCATAGAGTTAGGAAGTTAGGAGGCAGTCTGGTCCCTTCCATATTCTATCTAAAGGAATTCACCATCTCACCAGAATA
Organism: Orientallactaga sibirica; assembly: GCA_036365145.1. Classification (NCBI taxonomy): domain Eukaryota; kingdom Metazoa; phylum Chordata; class Mammalia; order Rodentia; family Dipodidae; genus Orientallactaga; species Orientallactaga sibirica. Next base: position 4,436,759 of record JAEOAD010000041.1, read on the forward strand.
GAGGAGGCAGCTACTGGTGTGTGCCAATGGAGGGAGATAGGGGGCTGCTGGGAATTTTTGTATATTAGATATATTAGCCATCTGAGAGAATTAAATACTAATGAGCCATTTTAAACTTTAAGACATAGTTAAAACATTAACAAATAAAGGAACTGAACTAACTTGGTTGGGTACTCTAAATTCAGTCTTTCATAACCATTATCATGACCAGATTAACATCAACAAGTAAAAGTTTTAAGCTTACAACCTGAATACTATAGTAACTTGCTATCAGCCAGGGCCATGCTTTGTTAGTCTGATGTAAGCCCTAGGTTAATAATCATTGTATATATCTCAAGAAGTATGAAATCTGATTAAGTACTTGTCTTTAACCTTCTGTTTAGTTTTTATTCATTCATTTATCCCATTCTTTACTTTACAATCTATGCAACCACTCTAACAATCTTTTTCATCAAATAGTGTGATGGTTAAGTTGTGTCAACTTGATTTGTTTAGGAATCCACAGACATTCATCATAAGTGTGTCTCTGAGGTTGCCTCTAGAAGGATTAACTAAAGGAAGAATCCTTCCCCCAGGGTGAGCCCTTTTCCCAGAGTGGGTGGCCTCCTTGGAGGACGGGGCTGGTTTCAAAAAGAAGCTCTGAGAAGAAAGGCAGCCTCTCCTCCCACCTGTCTGCCAGTGCTGCTCCCTGTTCTCTGCTTGGTGCTTGCTGCTTGCTGTTCACTGCTTTCCAGTGTGGATGAAGAGCAGCATCTCTCCAGGACACCTTGAGGCCTTCAAGGTGCCCGATTGGGACTGCTGAGGCATCCAGCCTCATGGACTGAGCAGCGACAGGGTTCCTTGACTCTTGGGCCTGCAACCTGCTATTGCTGGACTGTTGTAAGCTAATCCAATAAATTCCCTTTAAATACAATTCATTCTATCCATTCTGTTACTCTAGAGAACCCTGACTAATACATAAAGTTGTTACTGAGGAGTGGGGTAAGATGAACCTGACCATATGGATGTTCATCTTTTGGAACCTTTGTTTTGGAGGAACAGGCATGGACTTGGTGCTTGCAACTGAAGATGCCTTGTGGAGTGGTAAGCCAAGTTTTATGGACTATTCTGATCAAAGTTTGAGAATACTAAGTGCAGACAGTATTGAACCTCAAGGCTTGGCTTATGAGCTTTCTAAGGGGAAGGAAAGACTGCAGAGGACTTTTGTAACTGGGCTACTGGCATAAGGAATGGCTGCATTCTGCTGCCGAGGCCCAGAGAGTTTGATCATGGTTAAATTTGTAATGGACTGATGTGTTTGGCTAAAGATATTGGACTGATAGATTTAAGATTTTAAGTTGGAAAACCTCAAGCAAGTTAAAATTAGAGGCACTGAAACTGGTTTTAAGTTACTGGAGCTGCTATTGTCAACACATTAGTGATCTTAATGAAGGTGGCCCAACTGCTTTACATTAAAACAATGGAGAAGATGCCTGAGGAAAGACTGTTAGAAATGCAGACTCTTTTAGAAAGAGTGTGTCTGGAGTGCTGGAGATTCTCTAGGGCGTCTCTTGGTGTTACCATGCCCTGTTATCAGTCAATGGACAACTGCAACAGCCCAATCAAGGCAGTGTGATAAATGGCCCAGATCCTTCAGGAATGAAGGTATGGGTCACCCCTCCAGGTAAAGAACCAAGACCTGCTGAGGTGCTTGCTAAAGGTGGAGGAAATACAGAATGGGTAGTAGAAGAAGGCAGTAACAAATACCAGCTAAGGCCATGGAATCAGTTACAAAAATGTGGACTGTAATTGCCATGAGTGTTTCTGTCTTACCTTGTTAAGAGTGTTGCACATATCTACACCAATATTAAGATGTTTTGTTCTTCCTCTATTAGGTAATTAATACTGATTAAGATCATATCACTAGTTAACCACTGTTGAATTTATATTTGACTTATTATATTAGAGACTAAGCATTACTCAAGGAACTTGCTTTATGTGTGTGTGTGTGGGGGGATTATGTGTTTCCAGTTGTACAAGGGATAGTTATATCATGTTAGGCTGAATTTGACCTTGTTACTGTCTTCATTTGGAAGTTACGTATGATGTAAGGAGATATGGTTTGGTATCAAGTTGACAAGGGGTGGACTTGTGATGGTTAAGTTTGTGTCAACTTGATTTGTATAGGAGCCCACAGACATTCATCATAAGTGTGTCTCTGAGGTTGCCTCTAGAAGGATTAACTAAAGGAAGAATCCTTCCCCCAGGGTGAGCCCTTCCCCCAGAGTGGGCGGCCCCTCTTGGAGGAGGGGGCTGGTTTATAAAAAGAAGCTCCGGGAGGAAAGGCATCCTCTCCTCCCACCTGGCTGCCGGTGCTGCTCGCTGTTCTCTGCTTGGTGTTTGCTGCTTTCCAGTGTGGACTGAAGAGCAGTGTCTCTCCAGGATGCCTTCAGGCCTTCTGTGCCAGATCTGGACTTCTGAGGCATCCAGCCTCGTGGACTGAGCAGCTACTGGGTTCCTTGACTCTCAGGCCTGCAACCTGCTATTGCTGGACTGTTGTAAGCTAATCCAATAAATTCCCTTTTAATACAATTAATTCTATCCATTCTTTTACTCTAGAGAACCCTGAATAATGCAAACAGTTAGCAACATTTAAAGTTTCCTCTCCAGTTTATCTTTCTTAGTCAGGTCATCTCATTATTACCAGCAAAAACTTTCATTGTCGTTACCATAAGACTTTTAATATAAGGCCTTTTGAAAAAAAAAAACTTTTTTATAAAAGAATAGATGAGACATACTATTTATTTAGAATAAATATAGATTTTATCATTTATTGATTTTGGAACTTTGCTTTCTTATAACTTTTCTGAAACACTTTTTTTTAATATGAATGCAGATTCAAACATTATTAGAAATTTTCTTACAAATTTAATATTGAGCACATTTCCTCTGATGGAGGAAAGAGATATTCTCTTTGGAAAAGGGGCTGGGATGATCGAAAAGATGGTACCAACATGTGTTGTTTACATACTAAGTATGTCCATTTCTAATAAAACTAAATTTAAAACAATAGACACTATTAGGTGGTAATAAAATCACTGCAACTTAAAAAATGTCATTATCAAATAGACAAATATCTCAAGTGCTGGGGAGGATTTGAATAAACTGGAATCCTGAAAGATTACAAATTACTACAACTATTATGGGGAAAAATCTAGGTTCCTTAGAAAATAAATATTAAATAATCTAGATGCACATGTTCTGAGTCTCAAGTATGGGATCATATAGTCCATTTCAACAACTCTCTATCCAGCTTGCTAAGAAGTCCAGCTGCCTCTCTTCTGAAGAGTTGATCTGAGGCCCTGAAGTCCCTAGTCCCCACTCAGAAGCATCTTCTCAGCCCTGGTAAGCTATGTGAACAGAGAAGGTACATTCCCCATGACTGGTCAGCTGAGGGTAGTCTGCAAATGCTAAACTCAGTAGTTAAGAGGGGGATTATGTTAATTAAGTTGCCAAACTTTATTCATTCTTCACACATGTTAATTAAGCCAAGTCCTTTTTCCTCTTGTCCTCTCAAACTATCTTAACCTCCTGGGCCTAACCCCCTGGGGCACTCACAAGCCACTCCACTTGGTACTTGGGTGGTGTCAGGGATATGGGCGTTGCTCCTCTCCATGCCAGGCTGCCAAGGGGTCCCACAGGCTGTTTCTCCTCGAGGTGGATATCAACACACAGACAGAGGTGGAGTCTGTCTCTCTGAGCTGACTGACAATTTTCTGAGCTTTTACTGGGGTTCTTATACCCATTTTTTTCCTCAGTCATCCTGACTGCAGATAGCCACCTTAGGGTTCGCTCATGTGCATAGCAACTAGAAGTGGGTCTCTGGTCAGTCTGTGGTCTTGGCTCCTGGTTGCCATTGTAATCTTGTCACTACTGGGTGAGTTCTGCTTATCAGAGAGGCCAGTGTCTGGTCAGTCCCTGGTCGTGGCCCCTGGTTACTATGGTGATCTTGTCACCGCTGAGTGAGTACCCCATTTTTACTTCTAATTATTGCTTCTAACGGTCCCCATTTTCTCTTCTAACAATTCTAACAGTCCCCATTTTCACTTCTAACTATTGTTCCTAATAGGGTACCAGCATTTTCACTTGATTTATGACAATACTGGCCTAAGGTTTCCAGAAAGAAACAGGAGACAGCCAGATCACATCTTCTTCAAGCTACCTTGACTTTCTCTTGGCACCTGCATCATTTTTGTCACTGTCTTCTTAACCATTGCAGGGAACTCCAGAGCTTTGTGCTACAGGCTTCTATGTCCTGTTTACATCTGTGATCATTTGTTTGAATTGCCACCTGTGGGCTAAAAAAGACATACACCACCACTGGTTTCTTTACAGGGCATCCTACCTAAAAAGGCCCTTTCCAGTCACAGCTATGATGAACAAACCCACACGTTAGTTCCTATGACAACAACCAATGGCCATGACAGGAGGGAGGACTGATGGAGGAGAGACCCAGCCCTTGAGGCTGCCTGGTAATGGTTCACCAGCAGCCCACAGACAAAGGCCCAGTAAGAGTTGCAAACCCCTCAAATAGTCCTATTTATGTGGGCAAACATGGCAACATTTTCCTCCCATGTGGTCTTACGGTGCCTCCCTTTTTGGTGGTTATCACTGCAATATAGTCTTATTTGGGGTTTAAGAAAAACACCTATATTCTTTACTAAAAGTCATCTTAAAAGAGCTGACAGACTTTGGGATGGGTGGCTTCTTCTCTGTTTTATAACTAGTGTGATCTTGAATAAGTCAAACAGTCACTGCAACCTTAACTTACTCCTAAATTTGTATAAAAATAGCAAATTCATCTACTTACAAATCATTTCAAAAATTATATTGAAATTTAAGGATAGGTAATCCCCACCTTCATAACACTCACCTCAAATGATAGGAATCTGCCACCTAAGTAGAGAGCACTCTCATAACTGTCAGTGACAGTCTCATTCCCTGGGTCCAGTTCATTTCACTGTGGTCAAATCTATTTCCTTAAAACTCTCCCCTCCTTACATCCTCTCTCAATCAGCGACTCTCCTCTCCTAACTTAAAACATCCCCAATTGGTTCCCCTGCCTGGCTACTGTCCCCAGCGTGTTCTATTAAGGAATGATTCTGATTTCATGTACAAATCACTTCCCTAAAGTCCTCCCACTTCCCTTCCCCTATCAAGAAGCCCACATTTCCTTACCATGGTTTTAAGTCAGTTTATGATTGGAACTCTGCTGCCCCCTCCAGTTCTATCCAGATCCACACTGGTCCAAAGTTATTTTGTTTGTTTGTTTGTTTGTTTGTTTGTTTTCCCATTTGCACAAGAGCAAACAAAAAGGGGTGTTTCAAACAGAAGGAAAAGAATTGACAAAGATGCAGAAATGTGACACAGATCATAGGTCACTGTGCTTGCAGATCTATCAGAAATGTCTATATGGCCAGAGGGCATGAATGAAGAGATAAAGAGAAGGAAAAGAAAACCAGAAAGTTCGCTCCCCAGTGGGAAAGGCTTGGGCTGTCACTGTAAGAGATAAAGGATTTATGTCCCTCTGGAGTTCTTACACATGTTATGGCAGGAGGATCTTGGCACTATGACCATGTTTTATACTGCTGGCTCTAGTGTCTACAGAACATATAAGTAAGAGGTGGAGGGTTAGTAGAATTTATAATTTAGTAATCCTTGGTGTGACGATGAAAACAGTGAGAGTGTGAATTGATAAAAAGGTAAAAGTGCCAGGAACAGTCTGAAAAACTGAGGAATGAGGGAGAGGGGGTTATGGGCCATTCCAGTGGAGTTACCATTTTGTGTGGTTAGGCACCACAGGATCCTGCTAGTGACAATGAGCAGAGGGATTTTGCAGAGAAAAGAGTAGACATTTCCCTCTTAGAAAAGCATTCTGGACACTGTAAACATGAAACTGTACCATTATCATCAAGAAATGCTTTATTAATTACCCTTTGGGTTCAGAGATTGAGCTATGGCCCATGTCTTGTACCTGAAAGCAAGTCTATTCCAACTAGTACAGATAGATATACCCTATTGCGCCATAAGATCTTTCAGAGATGAAGAACTGTCACAATCCCAAGAAAGCCCATTTTCCTAGCTATTGTAAATACATTATTGCCAACATTCTATTCATGTCATGGTCCCTTCATGTTGTTTATTTATCTTTTTGGACATTTTTTAAAAGGACTTGTGACATTCTGCTTGTGACTCTTTAAAATTCCATTCTAGACAAAAATAAAATAAAAAGTCTGTTTGATTGCAAAAGTTATAAAGATGTAAAGAGAGAAAGGTCCATCCTAGTGTTTCAGTAACATCTGTTTTACAAAAACCTGAGTTGACTTTCATCATCTACCCTTTTGTGTGTGCTGCTGTCTTGGAAAGCTGGGAGTGCTCTGAGTGTTTCACACAAGCGTCAAGCCTTTGCAGAAATTTCCCCAAATATGCATCTTAAACATTATATTTTCTTTCTATCTTTGCCTCACTCTGTTTCATTCTCTGTCTCCTCTCTCTGCCTTCCCTTCTCGAATTCTCTATTTTTCCTGTGTAAACCCCATGAAAAGAAATTGTGTTTAATTACAAAAATTCTTTCATTATAGACAGGATAAATATTCAATTAATGTAGTATTGTATATGACTAAATGTTTTATTGGGAAGTACCCAATTTTAATGGATTACTTTAATCAATATTACAAAGTACACATTTTGAGGGAGATAATTGTAAATGCAAATTCAAAGAGGAGAGATCAGTGGGACTTTGCAAATGCCACAAGGGAAATTCCATCAGGGAAAATGCATGGAATTATGAACAAAAGTACCCATTATACATAAACTTATTACTCCTAAACCTCAATTTGTACTGTATATACATGTGTGTGTATCTGTGTGTGTACCATTGAAACATGATACAATTTTTTTTTAATTAAAAAATGTTCCAAACATATAATTTTAAATTTAGAAAAATGCATAGACTTAGAAAAAAAAAAAAGTCCTTCCTGGGCTGAAGAGATTGCTCAGTGGTTAAGGCCCTTGCCTTTAAAACCTAATGACATGAATTCAGTTCCCCAGCATGCAGGTAAAGCCAGATGAACAGGGTGGTACATGTATCTGGAATTTATTTGCAGTGGCTAGAGACCCTTGTACCCACACTCTATTTCTCATCTCTCTCAGCTTGCAGATAAATAAATAAATAAATAAAAATTTAAAATATCCTCCCTGCACTGGGGAGCTTTCTCAGTGGCTAAAATACTTGCCATGCAAGCCTGAGAACCTGAATTCAGATCCCTCGGACTCAGGTAGAGCATGCCTAAAATCCCAGCCCTGGGCAGGCAGACACAGAAGAGTTCCTAGGGCTTACTGGCTTGCTAGTTCAGTCTAATTGTCAAGCTCCAGGTTCAGAAAGATCCTGTCTCACAAAGTAAGGTGTGAGAGTTATGGAGGAAAACCTGATGTCCACCTTGAGCTTCCTTCCATACATGCACACACTTATAAGAGGAAGAATATACCCATGTAAACACATACACATTAAAAAGGAAAAAAAAAGTCCTTAGTCATTCACTTTCATGCTTAAATGGTCATCTAGTCTGACATTGCTTTATTGAGAATAACAAGTCTCAATAGCCCTTTTATTATTCAGTTTACCTTGAGGAGGTAATACTTAAATTGAAGGCAGATTATTTCATTTTTATCTTTTCTGGAACTCTAGAAAACAGGCAGAAGCATTGTCACATTTCATTTTCAGGCAAACCTGTATTCATTCTGGGTTAACTGGTTCCTACCATGCACTTTCATCTAATGTTTCTATGTTTTTTTTTTCTATAAATTTATGTCTACTTATATTCTAGAATGAATTGTTTATGGCTATTTGACATTTTACAGCTCATAGATTTTTTAATGGATATCCAAATTGTATTTGTATTGCCTGGTATACACTATTTTCTAAATTGCAGAATTGTCACTTTTCTCATACAGTTTGAATCCTTACTTACATACCAGTAGAAAATGCCTTGCTGGCTGATTCATAAAGGAGTGAGTGATGGAGGTGCCTGCAAGCATTTGTACTTGATTGTGACATTATTCAACAGCCTCCTCCTCTTCTTGCTTCTTCTTCTTATTTTTTGTGTGTGTTTGTTTGTTTGCGATAGGGTTTTGCTATATATCCCAGGTTAACCTGAAATTTGCAATATTCCTGCCTCTACATTCTGAATTCTATGATTACATGCCTCTTTTCATTAAGAGTTTTACTACTCTATGAGATAGAAGAAAATATGGTGGACTACAAACGTTTTATCTGTTGGCTTGGCACAGTTTTAAAAATCTCCTACAAATAATATTCCAATTCAGCACTTAACAAACAACAGTTTGAAAACGTCAGCAGCACCATACTGCTCTCTAAGATAAGGTAATCTGGTATAGAAATTCCTAGCTACATAGGATTCAAGAGAATAAAATGGAAGCATAGACACAAAGGATAGAATCATCACTTTTTTTTAAAAGTTCTCAAGTTCTAAGCAAGTGGGCTGTCAATATTTTAGAAAGAATAAGATTAGGGCGATGGCTCAATGGTTAAAAGCACTTGTTGCTGAAGCATGAGGGCTGCTGAAGGTAGAAACTGCCAATTTCAGTTCCCCAGAACTCACAAACAAACAAACAAAAGCCTAGCATGGTCACCTATGTCTGTAACCCCAGTTCACCTGAGGAAGAGACAGGAGAATCACTGAGGCTTGGATGGTCAGCAGATCCAAGCTGAGGACAGAAATCTGGCATTCTCTTCTGGCCTCCACTCACATTTTGTATGAGTCATGCATCTGCACACAAATGTACAGTATACCACATACCACCACCACACATACACTACACACACACACACACACACACACACACACACACACACACACACACACAATTATAAGAAAAATAAACACGGCCAGGTATGGTGGTTCAGGCCTTTAATCCCAGCATTCAGGAAGCAGAAGTAGGAGGATCTCTATGAGTTCAAGGCCATCCTGAGATTACATTACCCTACCTCGAAAAACAAAACAAAACAAGAAAAAAAAAAAAAAAAACTAGGAAAATCAAACATGGGCTGGAGAGATGGCTGAGTGGTTAAGACTTTTGCCTGCTAAGCCTCAGGACCCAAGTTCAATTTCCCACTAGCTATGTAAGCCAGATGCACAAGGTGGCATATGCATCTGGAGTTTGTTAGCAGTGTCTAGAGGTCCTGGCATGCCCTTATTCTCTCTCTCTCTTTCTCTCTCTCTCTTTCTTTGCCTCTTATTCTCTCTCCTCTCTTTCTCAAATAAATAAAAAAATTAAAAAAAGCAAAGTATTTGAGTTACAATTCTCTTAAGGTATCTTATGGTTTGAATATAAAATGCCCCCATAGTCCCACATAGTCCCCCATAAGCCATGTGTTTGAACACTTACTACTCAGCTGGTGATACTGTTTAGGAAGATAGTGGGACATTTAGAAGTAGAGCCATGTTGGAGGAATTTGGTCACTGGAGATGTGACCAAAGTCTTTCTAATGAGGGCTCATTTCATGTTCATGCCTCCTATTTGTGCTGCAATACGGCCTTGGTTCATGTTCCTGTGGCTGTGCTTCTCTGCCATGAAAGTTCCCCTAAAAGCTATAAGCCAAAAGAAACCCCTTTCTTCCTTAAGTTCCTTCTGGCCAGGCAATTTGTTCCAGCAAGGAGAAAGTTACTGGTACAAGGATATAGTATGATTTATATATTTCTGAACACTGGCCAAGCATTAATGCTTTCAGGGTACATGTGTATTTTACACAATATCAGATGTGTATTTTTATGCCTCAATACTACCCTTCAGATGATTCAAAGTATTTATATAGAAAGAGGCTGTTGAATTTACTTTTCAAAATGCTTATGGGCTGGAGAGATGGCTTAGCAGCTTGCAAAACCCAACAACCCTGGTTTAATTTCCCAGTGCCCATGTAAAGGCAGATGCACAAAATGGCACATACATCTGGAATTCATTTGCAGTGGTTAGAGGTCCTGGCACATCCATCATCTCTAAATTTATCTCCTCTCTAGCTCTCTGTATATTTCTCTCTGCTTGCAAATTAATAACTACATAAATAAATTTTTGAAGTGTTTACATAATTAAGATTTGAGTTTATGAACAATCATATAAAATGGCACGAGTAGGGGTTAGCATTTTTGCATCTCTCCTCAACCAAATTTCCTATAATATTAACCCTTGAGATTCTACCAAACTCCTTAGGAGAGGGGCCTTTAGTTGGTATATGTTTATTTGGGACCCAGATGTACAAAATTTGAGAGACATAATTTCTTTTGTATTTAGATTTTTCTGCTTTTTTAGCAAATGTATTAGTACATGTTCAAAATATAATATATAATATGATATCTGGATATAGGTATATACTTTTATAAATTCATATTTGCTTGGATGGCTATTTTGCATTGTTTCTGAATAGATTATAAAATTGAATTCAATGGAAAGAAGGTCTGTTATTCCAACACATGAATCTGATTCATACTCTATTTTCTCTTTACCTCTCTCTGCAATGGGAAAGAGATGTCTGTACGGTGTCATTGCTGCCTTGAGCCTGAGAGGGAATGCCAGACCAAAATGACTTGCCTCATTATTCTTCCTCATTTTTCCTACTAACAGCATAACAGAATCAAATCTTGATAGTAAGTACTTACCTTACTAAACCGATCAATCTTTTCCATTAGATTTGCCACATGAGACCTGAACTCGACTATAATTGATTTTAAAGTCATGTGGCACAACAGCCACTATAGTATTTTCCTATGATAGTCTCAATCAATAGACCTAGCAGCTTAACAAAAATAATTACATCAACATATCTGTTTTCCTGACACTATTTTGTTCATAGGTGCTGTCTGCTGTTAGAAGAAATCCAATAAGACAGGAAACAGAAGCCTGAAAGCATAGGTGTCTAAGTGCTTGTATTATCTGTGTTCTAGTGATACTGATTCTCTCACTTCATCTATCCTTTCAACAGCTAACAGAACAGTCCTTGAGCCCTGCAAGCAGCTCTAACAGTTCCTGGATTGGACTCTGATGCAGGCTTTGTATGAGCAGATGCTTATATAAAGGCTAAAATAGGCAGGTATTAAAAGGATTAAGTGATTCAGTAGAGTATTTCAGCCAGCCATAATTCGAGACAAAATAGTGCAAATCTTCCAGTGCTCTTTTCTTTGATAAAATGTGTATTTTCACCTTTTTGGAAGTCTTTTTCTACAATGACAGCAGCAACTCCAGACTTGTCAACTCAACAATACTATACAACTAATGCCTTTCACGATGTCTGAAGTAGAGAAAGGAATCACAATGATACGGCCCAGGGTTCTGAGAGACTGGAAATGTGGCTGCATGCATGCATGCATGCATGGCTAGTTACTTTGTGGAACTAGGAGAGTCACCAGTGACATAAGGAATAAAAACACCTGCAGGAGAGCAGCAGGCCACTGGAAAGAATAACAGTATTCTATCAGATGTCAGAGACGAAAGCATGCTATGTCAGATTAAATTTTTTAAATCATTAATGTGTCCTTTTAGTGCCTATCTACAGAGTTTTAAAAGACTAACTTTTGTTGTCATCAAAAGAACAAAATTTAATTCAGTCATTAAAAGGTTAGGTATTGACATTCTGTTTATCTTGGCTATTTATTCTATTCTCTCTCTCTCTTTCTCTCTCTTTCTCTCTCTCTGCTTAATCCTTACACTAGCCTCACAGAATATGAGCAGCAATTAAACTCAATTTTATCTTGTTCTCTAAAAAATATTTGAATTTAACATTTCTTTTTCACATATAATTGTATTAAGCACAGCCAGTATAGTTTTCAACAAAAGTGTGTAAGCCGAGCATTTCTTCATCTTTGGGGTCTAGCTCAATAGTATTCACTGATTCAATACACACTGTTTTGTTGCCTGTTGCTTTCAAACTTTATATTAGAAAAAAACAGAAAAAAATACATATGGTCTTTTCTGATAAAAGGCAGAAATCTTTTAGAATTAAAATGTAAGCAAAACACACACACACACACACACACACACACACACACACACCAGTCAGAACTTGAGCAATGATTTGAAGGCAGGCAACTGAATATTCAAGCTCCAAATGGAGACAATACATAAAGAAAAGAAAGGTAAAGCAACTTATCCCAGCCATCTAAAGAAAATCATAGTGTGCTTCAAGCTCTGAATTTAATCATTAGTTAATTAGGCAAAATAGGTTTTATGAGTTTTAAGTATCCAAAAGGGTTGTACTAGTTAAGCGTATGTCCTATAGAAAGTGTATACTTCAAATACACCTATTAGCGTCAACATCAGTTCTTTTGTTGTTGTTGTTCTTGTTCTTTTTTTGGAGTAAAGTCTTGCACTAGGGCAGACTGACCCGGAATTCACTATATGGTCTCAGTATGGCCTCAAACTCACAGAGATCCTCCTACCTCAATCACCAAAGAGCTGGAACTAAAGGTTTGTACCACCATGCCCAGCAATCTCAAGTCTTTATTATTATTAATATTTTCTTTTCTTTTCTTTTTACAAGATAGGGTTTCACTCTAGTCCAGCTAGTCCAGGCTAACCTGGAATTCACTATGTAGGCGAACTCATGGTGGCCTCAAACTCACATTGATCCTCCTATCTTTGCCTCCCAAGTGCTGGGATTAAAGGCATGTGCCACCACATCCAGCTTTCAAGTCTTTTTTAAAACAAAAATTCTTTTATGGTGGCAACCAAATAACACAGTTTTAATTGATTTGACTTATTTTAGGCTATTTACTAACTGGTAAATGAAATGGGGACAAACACAATTACACTGCATAATTTTGAGACTGCTACACATACTGAGCAACCTGAAGTCAGGTTAGGATGGAAAGAATGAAGAGTTACTCCAGAGACGAAAGGCACTTGGGTGAAGGTAACTCTGTCACTGAGCAAGAACATGTTGGTGAGTAAGGTTGGGAATTGGATTTATGATTAGATTTTTTTTCTAGAATAACACAGTGATTAATTTTAGTTAATGTTTTCTGTGGGGAATAAAAGCTACACAGTAATAAGAGAGAGAGGAAAAGTGACAGAGAAATAAACATCCTTGTGAGAAGATAATTAGCAGCATAATTTTCATTGCACAGTAAAGAATGGGGTATAGTAGCATGACTAAACAGGGCAGTATTTAATCGACAGGGGAAATGGAACCAACTTTTCAAAACAATGTTTCCCCCAGATAATAAACAATTCCTTCTTTGAGATAGGGCCTACTCTTGCTCCTCCTCCCTCCTTTCTATACTTTATCTTCTTTGATGACATTACCAATTCATTCTCCCCCTCCTTTTTACTCCTCTTGGTTGTCATCCCCACCCTCCTCTTATTCATTCTTAATAAGGAGGGAGGAAAGCTGATTTAGGAATTCTTCAAACATATTGTTCCTATAAAAAAACTGAGTGCTTAATCAAAATAAACACCTAAGATATTTTCTTAGTCCTTAATCTAATAGAATAATTTGAATATATTTAAATATATTTGTTAGCAATCTAATCTTGGAAAAATTATGAGGCCATAGGGCAGACTGTGGCAACTAAATATGTAAGGCAGATAATTTTGTACCTATTTTTCTTCATGTAACTCTTTGATCTTCAATTTAATAAAATGTGTAAGTAACCTATAATTAAGTAAACTTGATTTTTTTTTTTTTTCTTGTCTAAGAATTATCCTTTAGGATCAGAAACAATTCATGAAATTTTAAAGTTATTTTGGTCCCCATTTTTCAAAGGCATGTTTTTTTTTAATTTTTTTGTTTGTTTTGTTTTTGTTTTTCTAGGTAGAGTCTCACTCTAGCCCATGCTGACCTGGAATCCACTTAGTAGTCTCAGGGTGACCTTGAACTCACAGTGATCCTCCTACCTCTGCCTCCTGATTGCTGTGATGAAAAGGCATGCACCACCATACCCAGCTAAAGACATGTTTTTTTTTGTTTTTTTATATATTTTATATTTATTTATTTGAGAGAGAGATACAGAAATAGGCAGGTGTAGAGAGAGAGAGAGAGAGAGAGAGAGAGAGAGAAAGAGAGAGAGAGAATGGGTGCACCAGGGCCTCCAGCCACTGCAAATGAACTCCAGATGCATGCACCCCCTTGTGCATCTGGCTTACGTGGGTCCTAGAGAAGCGAGCCTCGAACTGGGGTCCTTAGGCTTCATAGGCAAGCATTTAACCGCTAAGCCATCTCTCCAGCCCAAAAGACATGTTTTTTAACTAGATATTTAACAGTATTTTTTCAGGTTATTTTCACAAAAGCATTTTTCTTTACTTTAAATGATTATTTGCAGAATTTATCCAAGTCTAAGATACCTTTTTATTCATTCATTCATTCATTCATTCATTCATTCATTCATTTATATTATTCTAATTTTACATTCATGTTGGTGACTCTGGTAGCCACCTCCCTGTCCTCCCCCCTCTGAAGGGACCCTCATCATTGGGGAATATGGGTTGTGCATTATGGGGGTAGTCAACAGTTGTGGGGGATAAACAAAGTCTCTCTGCATAATGACCCAACTTGTGGCTCTAACAATCTTTCCGCCCCCCTCTTCTGCAAATTTCCCTGAGCCACGTTGGGATCATTTTAGTTCTACTTCAGTGATGAGGTTTGGGGAGCTTCTGTGTTTCTGGATATCTGGCTTAGTAGGAGTTGGATGTTCTCTGTGTTTATCTCTTTCAGCCTTATTCTGGTGTCGGGTTCACGAAGAAAGCTGTACTCTTGCTTTTCCCCCATTACTCTATGGTTTCAGCTGGGATCTTAGTGAGGTGCGATAGGCAGATCCTCCCTTCAGGTTCGTCATCCATCTGAAAAAGAGAAGCAAATTCTCCAATGGAGAGAGAAGTTAATACTAGATAGATGGAATGGCCATAGTTATTTTAGAAAGAATTTTATATGCGTAGACCCTCTTCTAGCCCACATTTGGTGGGAACTTCATATTGAAGAATGGGCTCATTTTTTGTACATGGTTTTGACTTATTTCCCAATTCCAGCAATGAGTTCCATTCCACTGAGTGGATCTATTAGCCAAATCAAGAGCAGTTGGTAACCCACTATGGCTGTGTGCCACTACTGCACTTATTTGAGCATTATGTCAGGTTGTCTCCTGCTGGTTAGTTTAGACTGCAAGTTATTTGGACAGATGTTGGTCATTTTCCTCCAGTCGCTCATGTAGTACCCTCTGGCACTAGACTAGCTAACTGTCAGGGGACTGACCCTCTTCCAGATTCTGACCAGGTTGCTCCATGTTTCATCTCAACCATTCAAGATGTCTTTGGCAGTAGAGCCTTACCATTAACCTGTGGTGGGTCATCATGAACTCTGACAGAAATCTGTCAGAGAGGGAGAGAGAGAGGGAGAGAGACAGGAAAATATTAAGTTTGGTCTTCATGATGTTCTCTCCAGGTCCCTGTGGTTCAGGTGTTCCCTTTATGGGCCTGTGGAAGGATCAGTGTTTTAGCTTGTTGTTCACAATATAGGATTTTATAGTACCATTTCCATTTGGGTCCCTATTTGTTTCCCCCCCTTACCCTCCCACTCTTTCGCTCCCTCCCACCTTTACCCTCCCTCCCCCATCCCACCCTCCCTATTGTCTGGTCCTCAGGGTACTTATTATGTATGACAGCATCTCAGGCAGATTCAGGTTACGAGGCACAGAGGAATGAGACCATGTGACGATTATCTTTTTGGGATTGGGTGAGCTCACTGAGAATGATCTGTTCCATGTTCAACCATTGTTTTTCAAAGTTCATTGTTTCATTTTTTTCTTACTGCTGTGTAGAATTCCATCATGTAGATATACTACATCTTATCCATTCATCTAACCACAGACATCTGGGTTGATTCCAGCTCTTAGCTATTATGAATTGAGCAGCTATAAACATGGTTGAGCAAATCTCTCTGACCTGAGGCTTGGAGCCTTTAGGGTAAATGCCAGGTAAGGGAATAACTAGATCTGTTGGTAGTTCTATAGTCATCCTTTTCAGAAGTCCCCATATAGCTTTCCATAATGGTTGTACCATTTTACATTCCCACCAACAGTGAAAGAGTGTTCCTAGTTTCCACAGCCTCATCAGCATTTCTTTTCATTGTTTTTTTTTTATTTTATTTTTTAAATTATTTTATTTATTTTTGGAGAGGGACACAGAGAGAGACAGACAGAGAGGGAGAGGGAGACAGAGAATGGGCCCGCCAGCAGTCTCTCAGCTGCTGTGAATGAAATCTAGATGTGTTTGCCCCCTTGTGTTCAAGTGTGGCATTGCACCCTTGCATCACTTTGCATCTGGCTAAACGTGGGACCTGGAGATTGGAACTGGGTTCTTAGGCTTAGCAGGCAGGACCCTTAACCGCTAAGCCATCTCTCCAGCCCTCATTGTTTTTTTTAAGTGATAGCCATCCTTACTGGGGTAAGGTGGAATCTCATAGTTGTTTTAATTTACATTTCCCTGATGATTAGGGATGTTGAACATTTTCTTAAACATGTGTTTGCCATTTATATTTCTTCCTCTGAGAACTCCCTGTGCAGTTCTCTGCCCCGTTTTGTGAATGGGTTGTTTGATGATTTATTGTTTAGGCTTTGGAGTTCTTTGTAAATTCTAGAAATTAGGGCCTCTGTCAGTAGTATAGCTGGCAAAAATTTTCTCCCATTCTGTGGGTAATTTGCTGGCTTTGGTTATAGTATATTTGTCAGTGAAAAAACTTTTTCAGCTTCATGATATTCCAATGGTTGAGTGATTGTTTAATTTCCTGAGCTCTTGGGATTTTGTTCAGGAAGTCTTTTCCCACTCCTATGTCATGGAAGGTTCCTCCTATTTTTTTTCTTCCAGTAGTAGCAGAGTTTCCAGTTTTATATTGAGGTCTTTGATCCATTTGGACTTGATTTTTGTTCATGCAGAGATGTGTGGATCTAGTTTCATCTTCCTACATATGGTTATCCACTTTGTCTAGCACTATTTGTTGAAGATGCTGTCTTTTTTCCAATCTACATTGATAGGGCCTTTTTCAAATACCAAGTAGCTGTAATTACTTGACCCCAAATCCGGGTCTTCTATGCTGTTCCATTGGTCTATATTCCTGTTTTTATGCCAGTACCATGTTGTTTTTATTACTATGGCTTTGTAGTATAGCTTTAGATCAGGTATGGTGATGCCTTCAGAGGAGTTTCTTTTGCTGAGGATATGCTTGGATACCTGAGGCTTTCTGCCTTTGCATATGAATTCTGAGATTATTTTTTATATTTCAGTGAAGAAAGAAGTTGTGATTTTTATTGTTATTGGATTAAATCTATATAATGCTTTTGGTAAGATTGCCATTTTCACAATGTTAATTCTGCCTATCCAGGAGCATGGGAGGTCTTTCCATTTTCCCAGAACCTCCTCAATTTGTTTCTTGAGTGTTTTTATGTTTTCATTGTGTATGTCTTTCACTTCCTTGGTTAATGTTATTCCAAGGTATTTTATTTTCTTTGTTGCTATTGAAAATGGGACAATGTTGCTTATTTCTTCTTATGTATCCTTATCTTTTTCATACAGAAAAGCTACTGATTTATGTGCATTGACCTTATATCCTGCTACTTTGCTGAAGGCATTAATCACCTTTAAGAATTTTGAGATGGAGGTTCTTGGCTCACTTATGTATACAATCATGTTGTTTGCAATTAGGGCTAACTGAACTTTTTCCTTTCCTATTTGTATCCCTTTTATTTCTTTCTCCTGTCCTATTGCTTGAGCTAGTACTTCTAGCACTATGCTGAAGAGCAGAGGTGAGAGTGGACACCCCTGCCTTCTTCCTGATCTCAATAGTAGTTCCTTCAGTCTCTTCCCATTAAGTATTACTTGGGCTTTAGGAGCATTACATATATAGCCTTTATTATGTTGAGATATGGATCGTTCATGCCTATTGTCTCCAATGTTTTGATCATGAAATGGTGTTTTATTTTGTCACATGCCTTTTCTGCATCTATCAAAATGATCATGTGGTTTTTGTGTTTGAGCTTGTTTTTGTGGTGTTTTACATTGACAGATTTCCATATGTTGAACCACCCCTGCATTCCAGGGATGAAGCCTACTTGATCAACATGAATAATGCTTTTGATGTACTGTTGAATTCAGTGTGCAAGGATTTTGTTCAGGATCTTTGTGTCTATGGTCATCAGGGAAATAGGCCTATAATTGTCCTTTCTTGTGGCATCTCTGCCTGGTTTTGGAATTAGGGTGATACTAGCTTCATAGAAGGAGGTGGGGATCTTTCCCTGTTCTCTGATCGTGTAGAACAGTTTGAGAAAAATTGGTTTCAGTTCTTCTATGAAGGTTTGATAGAATTCAGCTGAGAAACCATCTGGGCATGGACACTTCTTTGTCAGGAGGTGTTTGATTACCTCTTCAATCTTGAGGGATGTGATAGGTTTGTTTAGCTTTGATAGGTGGTATGTGTTCAGGAATTCATCCATTTCCTCAGTAATCCCCTATTTTGTGGAGTAGAGGTTTTTGAAATAAGTTCTGATGATTCTCCCAATTTCACTTATGTCTGTTGTTATCTCTCCTTTTTCATTTCTAATTTTGTTACTTTGAAGTGTCTCTTTTTTTCACTTGGTCAGATGGCCAGAGGTTTAATTTTTTCAAAGAATCAGCTCTTTGTTTCATCAGTTTTCTTAATTGTCTTCTTAGTTTCTAATTCATTAATTTTGCTCTGATCGTACTTATTTCTTTCTGTCTGGAGCTGTTCGGGTTGGCTTCTTCTTGTTTTTCCAATGCCGTTAGGGTGATGGTTAGGTTATTGATCTGGGATCTCTGTGTTTTTTCTTATGAAAGCATTTAGTGCTATGATATTTTCCCCTAAGGACTGCCTTCATTATGTCCCATAAGTTTTGGTATGATGTGTTCTCATTGTCATTCAATTCTAGACATTTTGAAATTTCAATTTTTATTTCATCCACAACCTATTTATTGTTTAAAATTGTGTTGTTCAGTTTCCAGGAGCTGGAGGGATTTCTGGCATACTTTTTGTTGTTAATTTCTAGCATTATGGCATTGTGGTCTGTTATCATGTAGGAAATTATATCGATTTTCCTGAAAATATGGAGGCCAGCTTTGTGGCCCAATATATGATCTATTTTAGAGAAGGTTCCATGGGATGCTGAGAAGAATGTGTAATCTGTAGATTTTGGGTAGAATGTTCTGTAGATGTCTGTTGGGTCTAGTTGCTCTATGGTGATGTTGAGCTCTCTTATTTCCCTATTAATTTTCTGCTTGGATGATCTATATATTGCTGATAGTGGAGTATTGAAGTCCCCAACTATGATGGTGTTGGTAGTTATTTCTGTTTTGTTGCCAAGTAGGTTTTATTTTATGAGTTGTGGTGTGTTGGTGTCCACACTAGGGCCAGCCCAGGAGGGATGGCAGGGTCTCTGCTGAGTTGGGGGTGAGAAGCGTGGAATCATGACACAGACTCTGGAAGTTGGGTGAAAGCAGGCAGAGGGTGAGCTGCAGCAAACTCATTTATTCAAAGAAGTGTAGGGGGTTTTATGGGGTGGTCCCCTTTCTGTGAGCAATGACAGCCTGTCTCTGGACAGATCATCTCGTGGCAGGTTTCTCGTCAGCATGGGACTATAGCTGTTGTCATGCCAGGCCTGTGGAGAACACCATGTTCACAGAAGCCACTTCCTGGTTTCTTCTGCCATGTGGTATGGCTAGGGCCAGACCTGCATTGTGCCATATATATCCTCCTTTTTGTTTTTATTATTGGCAACCCTGGGAGGCATGGTTCTTTGCCAAGCCATTGTTGAACACAGGCCCCAAGGGACCATCACGTATGACAGTGCCTGTCTTATGTTGCCTCATCTCATGGAGTCTTATCTGTCATTGGCTACCCACCATCCTAGTAAGAAAACCTGAGGGGTGTGGCCAGGTTTCTTCTCACATGTGGTATGGCTAGGGCCAGACCTGCATTATGCCATACAGTGGTGCACCTGTATTTGGTGTGTAAAGATTGATGATTGTGATATCCTCTTGTTGGATTGTTCCCTTGATAAATAAGAAGTGTCCTTCTTTGTCTTTTTTTGATTACTTTTGGTTTGAAGTCTATTTTATCTGATATTAATATAGCAACACATGATTGCTTCTTTTTTCCGTGTGCTTGGAATATCATTTTCCACCCTTTCACCCTGAGAAGGTGTCTATCTTTAGTGCTGAGGTGGGTTTCTTGAAGATAGCAGATTGAGATTTCTTTTGCCCTGTGGTCAGCCCATCACAGTGTAGGAATCCTTTTAACTGCAGCAGGAAGCTGTAGTTTACCTTGAAGTGCCTTCAGCACAGAATGTGGGTGGTGAGGTGGTTCAGGGACCCTGTGGGTGGGGCTGATCACAGAAGTAGAGGGTAGGAGGGCATGATGGTGTGGGACCCAGTGGGTGGGGCTATCTACTGGCATGGAGTGCAGGGGGGCTGGGTAGCACAGGGACTTGGTAGTTAGGGCTACCTGCCAGTGCAGAGGGAGGGGTGGGCTGGTGTGGGGACTTGGTGGTTGGGGTACCCATCAATATGGAGGGTGTGGGGGCAGGCTGGTGTGGGGACCTGGTCATCAGGGCTACCTGCTGGTGTGGAGGTGAGGGGGTGGGGCAGTGTCAGAACTTGGTGGATGGGGCTACCCACCAATGTACAGGGGGTGGGTGGGTGGTGACGTGGTTTCCCAGTGGGTGGGGCTACCCGCTGATGTGGTAGGCCAGGGCTTGGGGCAGCACGGGGACCCTGTGGGTGGGTCTACCCTGGATGTGGAGGGCAGAGGGGTGGGGCAGCATGTGGACCCAGTGAGCAGGGATCCCCCCTGTGGGAAGGGCCACAGTTGCAGGGCAGGTGGGGGGTGCTGTGGCACTGGAACCGGGTGGATGGGCTTCCAGCCCTCACATAGGGTGGGGGGTGGGGCAGTGAAGGAATGCCATAGAGGGTGCTACCTGTGGGCATGGAGGTCGTGAGGGCTGGTGGTTCCCTGAGAGCAGGGATGCAATTAATTAATATTAAAATACTTTGATTTATAAATTATTAAAAACTAAATTGGCATATGACTACATTTTTTGTGCAAAGATTAGTACTGAGTATATACTTGTTCTAGTAGACATGGAAAATAGTTACTATTGGCATACATGGAGTTTACTGTAAAGGATCAAGATTATGAAAAAAAAATCACTTATTCTAGGTCAATATGTTTCCACTATTTCCATAATGATTTTAATTGTATATTGTGGAAATTAAGAAATAAATTCTTTGTCTAAGAAAGTTTCTGGAAATCTAACATAATAATGGAAAAATATTTTTAGCATGCAGGATAATATATTACAGGTTTAGAATTTGATTGAAAGGTTTTTGAACTGACAACACTTTTGTAATGAGAAATGTAGGGTTTACATAGTCAAGAACATTTATGGACTAATTTTTCTTTGACTTTTTTTTGGATAAGTATTTCTAGTTATAAGTTCTGTTCACAGCTTAAATTCATATTTAATGCTATTACTTTATCTGATTGTAGGGAAATGGATATTGAGGTTAAAAGAATTGTAATATTGGTCAATAATATGTGTGAATTTTTTATAACATACAACAAATATGTTCCTATAATATGAAACTGAATAAAGAAAACTCTATGTCTTGGGAAACTTGGTATTTACTAATAAAACTGAATCTAACAGAGGTGATATATACTCTATAAATTCTTTTTAAATTTAAACAAAATTTAATATACTATCCATTTAAATATATTTTAAAATCCATTATTTAAAAATTACAAGTGGTATAATAATTTTAAAACATATTTGTCTACGCTGACTTTTTCTATTAGCTTATTTTAACCTATGGATTATTTATGCTACTGATGACAAGAAAATATTTTGAGATTGTATATAAAATAACCTCTATGTTAACAACTTCTATTTTATATTGCATTAGACTGAAGGCATTTAGGCCTATAGGAGGGATGGGTAGTAAAAAATATGTATAAATATTTAACATTAGATTGATGTCAAATAAAATTACACATGTAATTACAAGTTCAGCAAGATGATTTACACTAGAAATTTTCACAGGTAAAATTTGGAGTATTAGAAAATGAGATAGTCACTATATGCTATAGTCACATGCTCTGCTCCTGAGCTGTTCCTCCCCATAGTTAATAATTTCTAAAAAGGAAACAGATGTTTAAAAGCGTTCACATTTAAACAAGCTAATGGAAGATAAAAATCAAGTTTTCTGGTTTATAATATGAATGTCTTTACTTTTTACAATTTATTTATTTATTTTCTTTATTAGTCATGTACATACTCAGTGTGTAAACAGCACATGTTGGTACCATCTTTAGCCTCCTTCTTGTTCTCCCCTCTCTGAAGGGGCCCTCCTCATTGGGGATGCCAGTTATCCCCAGGAGGATTGTGGATTGTTCCTAGTGGGGGTACCGATCAGTTATGGGAAGAGGTAATGTCTCTGTGCATAATGTCCCAACTTGTGACTCTAACAATTTTTCCACCCCCTCTTCCATGAATTTCCTGGGTCATGTTGGGTTTGTTTTAGGTCTACTTCAGTGATGAGGTCTTGGGATCCTCTATGTCTCTGGATCTCTGGTTTGGTAGGAGTTGAGTGCTCTCTGTGTATATCTCCTTCACTCTTGTGCTGATACCAGGTTCACCAAGAAAGCAGCACTCTTGCTCATTTCCCCAATTACTCTATGCTTTCAGCTGGGACTCTGGTAAGGCACAATGGCCTGAATCTCTCCTCAGGTTCTGCATCCATCTGAAAAAGAGAAGCAGATTCTCCACTGGAGAATGAAGTCAGCACTGGATAAATGGGATAACCATTATTAGTTTAGAGAGAACTTAATAGATGAAGGCCCTCTTATAACCCAAGATTGGTGGGAGCTTGATATTGGAGAGTGAACTTTTTTTTTTATATGATTCTGGCTTGTTTCCCACTTCCAGTTATAGGTTCTGTTCCACTGAGTGGATCTGTTAGACAATTAAAGAGCAGTTGGATACTCTCCATGGCTGTGTGCCACTATTACACCTGAGTGAGCATCACATCACATTGGTTGCTGATGAGTAGCTTAGACCATGGGTTGCTTGGACAGATGTTGGCCATTTTTCCCCAGAAGCTCATGTAGCACCTTCTTGCACTAGACAAGCTAACTGTCTAGGGACTGACTTCCAGATTCCAGTCAGGTCTCTCCATATTCCATATCAACAGCACATCATGTCTTCGGCAGTAGACATTTGGTGGGTAATAAAGTGCTCTGACAGAAGCCTGTCTTCTTATGGGAGACCTTAAAGGTCTCTCTGATCAACAGCTCATTGTGGATGTTAACTGCATCCTAGTATTGGGAGTTCAGGCCAGTGCAAAGGAAAAAGAAGGAAAAAAAATAGGTAATATAAAAGAGCAAGAGAGAAAAGAAAGAGAGAGAGGAGCAGGAGAAGATTAAGTTTAGTCTTCATCATACCCTCTCCAGGGTCCTGTGATTCAGGTGTTACCTCTAAGGGCCTGATGAAGGTTCAACCTTTTAGTCTGTCTTTTAGGATGTAGAATTTTATGGTACCACTTTCATTTAGGTCCAGTTTTGTGTTGCTCCTCTACCCTTACCTTCCCCTCCCACCCCAAACCCTCCCTACTGTCTGGTATTTGAGATGCCTATTAGGTATTTCAGATCCAGCTTAGGAGCCACAGATGAGTGAGACCATGTGATGATTGTCTTACCATGATTGGATGAGTTAGATGAGAATGATCTGTTCCAAGTTTGAACATTTTTCTTCAAATTTCATTGTGTCTTTTTTCCTTACTGCTGTGTAGAATTCATCATGTAGATATACCACATCTTGATATCCATTTGTCTAATGATGGCCATCTGAGTTAATTCTAGTTCTTAGGTATTAGGAACTGAGCAGGTATAGACATGGTTGAGAAAATCTCTCTGAACTGAGGCGTGGAAATTTTAGGATATGTGCCCAGTAATGGAATAACTGGGTTTGTTGGTAACTCTATAGTCAACCTTTTAAGGAGTCTCCATATTGTTTTACATAGTGTTTGTATGATCTTGCATCTGTGTTCACTTGATTTTTTTAATGTTTGCTACCCTTACTGGGGTAAGGTGGAATCTCATAGTTGTTTTAATTTTCATTTCCCTGATCATTAGGGATGTTGAACATTTTCTTAGGTGTATGTTTGCCATTTATATTTCTTCCTCTGAGAACTCCCTGTGCAGTTCTCTGCCCCATTTTGTTAGTAGGTTGTTAGATTTTTTTTATTGTTTAGGTTTTTGAGTTCTTTGTAGTTTCAAGAAATTAGGCCTCTGTCATTGTATAGCCAGCAAAAATTTACTCCCATTCTGTGGGTAATCTATTGGCTCTGCTTATTTTCTGTTTGTCTGTGAAAAAATTTTCAGCTTCTTGAGATCCCAACGGTTGAGTGATTGTTTAATTTCCTGAGCTACTGGGGTATTGTTCAGGAAGTCTTTTTTAACTCCTATATCATGGAAAGTGCCTCCTATATTTTTCTTCCAGTAGTAGCCGAGTTTCTGGTCTTATATTGAGGCCTTTGATACATTTGGACTTGATATTTATGCATGGCAAGATGTGTGGATCTAGTTTCCTTTTCCTTTTCCTTTCCTGTTGAAGACTAGGAGGAAGCTGTCGTTTACCATTGAAGTTTCTTCAGTGATCATTGCTTTTTATGTGCCTCAATTAGGTTTCTGATGACAATGGAAGGTGCATGCAAGGCTCTGTTGGTGGGCCAAGGACCTGATGAAGGGTCTTGTTGGTCAGTGGTTGGTATATGGGACTAGGTGGTCAGGTGGCCTAAGGGGATAGCAGGTAAGAGGAATGGAGCAAAGCAGATTGTTGTTGTGGCAGGGTGGTGGAGGGGTGGGGAGGATGCGATTGTGTGGTCATGCAATGCTGAGGGGTGAGTGGATGGGACAGTTGGGTCCGTTGAGACCATATAGCAGGGGGTGGATGGAGCTGCCGGGTTTTGTGACAAGGCAGGACAGGGAGGTGGGACTGCTGTGGGTCAGGAGACATGAAGGGGGCTTGAGCAGTGGTCCAGATGGTGGGAAAGGAGGAGGAAAACTGAGGGGGGAATGGTAGCCTGCTGGCCTGGGTCCAAGTTGCCTGCAGGATGTGCAGTAGGACCTGGGTCTGAGCACCACTGTGGCATCTGGGATGGCCATCAGGTGGAGGGAAAGCACAGGGATAGAGGGGGAAATGCTGCCCTGCTAGCCTGGGGCCGAGTTGCCTGAAGGAAGTGCAGAAGGATCTTGTCAATTGGAATGTGGCTGGGATGGCGTTTAGAAGGCAGGAAAGCCCAGGGATGGAGGGGAAACACTAGCCTGCTGGCCTGGGACCATTTAGCCTGTGGTAGTGCAGTGTAGGGCAGCTAGGATGGCATCTGGGACTATGGATGGGCAAAGGCAGTTGAGAAGGCGCCTGGGATGGCAGCTGGGACTGCCGCTGGGATGGCTGCTTGAGGGGCTTGAGGGACTAGTGGGATACCCGAACGCATGGGAATCAGTCCATTGCCTAATTTGCTCCTCTGTGCCCTGCCACTGGAAGTCTACTAGGATCTGCAAACCCCTAAGAACCCCAAAGATCTTGCCTTTCCTTCCCTGCAAGGTGAAGAGAGGTTAGGCGGATGCCATCTTGACCGGAAGTCCTTTTTTCACTTTTAGGTATGTTGATTATTCAACTCATATGAATGTCTAACAACATACTAAATAACTTGGAAAAATTAAGTAAGCAAAGACAATATGATTAATTTTTGCTGTTTTATTGGGTGTTCTCTAATTTGTCGTAGCTAAAGGCCATGAAAATTATAATGACAAAATTTATTTAATAGGATCAATTTGTTTGTTCTTTTTCTTCTTAAATAATTTGTTTTAACAAGGACATACCTTTATTAAAATGATTATGAGTAACCTGAAAAAATAGCATGTTTGTTTCTTTTGAAATCAGTATAATTTGAACTCCGAGTGCACACAGCTACTTACATCTAAAACAGAAACAATATGCAATTTGTGATTAGGTGCATTTTTCTATTATATTAAAGAAACTCTAATTAATCAGTTTGTCGGTTTATTTTAGATAAGGTAGCTTTTCTTAAAAAAAAAAAAAAATGACTACACCAAAAATGGTCTCAGGAGTTCACAAGATCTACTAGCACTCTACCTCGTTAAGTCTGCAGGGATGTCAGCCAGGTTGTTAAGAATGCTAGCAAGCATGCTATCTTGTGCCATGTCCCAACTCCACTGAATGGGATCTTATCATGTCCCTGTCATGTCATGGCATAGGAGAAAACTACATTCCAAGAGTCCTTGGTGCAGTGACCAGAATCTGAATATCTCTGTTAAAAATCCCTAAGTCAAAGTTAAAAGACTTTTAAAAATTATCTCAGTCACTTAACTAAATTACTTAAATAAGCAAAAATGCAAGCAATTCATCTCCTAACCTCTTTGGTTTTCTAGGAGGGAAGTACTATTCTTCTAAGGAATTTTCTTTATCCTCTTGTTCACTGTTTTCCCATCCATGGGTTTGGAGATGACTACAGTGTTAGGACGAGTAAGAATATGGTATGTAATGTTGATAGCCAGAAAGAAAAGGATGAGAACTACTAGGGTCCAGTAAGAAGGCTTTATTTGGATGGTTTTAGAAGGTAACAGGGTATTAATAGTACAAAGTAGAAGCACCAACCATTCCCTGGCTCCAATAAACACACAGATGGCAATGGCAATAAGGGAGAAAGAGACCTAAGAGAAAGCAGATCGGGCATAAGGAAGTGCTCTGGCACTGTAATAGAGAAGCTTGGTCTGACCTCAATGCAAAGTAAAGGTTGAAGACTGGGGTGAAAGATCAGTAGCTATGGATATTTAGTCAATGGAGTCCATGGGTTCTCATCTCATAATGTTTTATCCTGCATACTTTACATTGACTTACTGCATAGTTATTCCAGCTCTGTCTTTTGAGTCCTTATGCTTTTGACTCCCACAGAAAGATAAAGGAAAAGTCTCAAACACTGTGCACCAACAGCGCCATATAAAGCCAAGTTTATGAGATTATTTGTTGCCAATGTCTATGTATCATTTTGCTTTGGTTCTTTGTAGCTTCTGTTTTTGTTAAAGTCAAATAACATTTATATTCCTTTTAGCATAAATATCCATTGGAATTCACAGGATATGTGAGCAGTGGATAAAGGCTGAATTTCTCTGGCTTCAGCATTCGCGCAGGGTCAGACTGTACCATAACCCTCAGACAAGGAGAGCACATGACTGTGCAAGTGATATCTCATTTATCTACAGTTTGACCTTTGAGACAGCTTCATCTCATTGTCCACACATGACTGTTTTCTTGAAGACATATAATCAATAGTAAGGGCATTAGTCATGTTTCTAACACCTATGTGGAGGTAAAAGTTCCTAAGGTCACCCAAGAGCCCTGGGAGCTCTCCTGCTCACTAGCCCCAAACCGCTGCATTTAAACAGTCCTCTGTTAAAATATTTAATGAAAAGTTGATTTCTTAGTGGTGCCCTGGTACAAAAGTATGAAAAATAAGTTTACTATGAGTTGTATTTAAAAGGAATTGAGTTGAAGAAATTCTCCTTTTTTGTTCTATAGGCAAAGTTGTTATTTAATCAATTTTAAAACGAGACATAAATGAATAGGCTGTAGAAAATCATCCCATCACTTTGCAAGGTTATCCTAATAAAAATAAAGAGCTTCACTCCACACATTCTATAATTTGACTTCCAGTAAATTATAAATGCCAATTCTTATCCAACAAATGCAAACTCATGGAGGGAATATCAATGGAAAACAATTACTGGGTGGATTTTTGTGCTCTGGTTCCATGAAATAAAA
The DNA here is from genome assembly GCA_036365145.1 of Orientallactaga sibirica. Classification (NCBI taxonomy): domain Eukaryota; kingdom Metazoa; phylum Chordata; class Mammalia; order Rodentia; family Dipodidae; genus Orientallactaga; species Orientallactaga sibirica. The sequence continues at coordinate 4,464,709 of JAEOAD010000041.1, forward strand.
TACATCTAGTGTTTTCAAATCAATGCTGGAGGAAATGTCAAGCCAGGGGTGCACATTAACTCATTTTGCAGAGATGTCCAAAGCTATTAACTTTCTGCACTTTAATTAGAAAAGCAATGCAAAACTATTCTCTCACTCAATTGTAGGAAATTCAAGACATTTGGTATTGGGAAAGAGTCCCAAGTTTTTAAAGTCGTATGGATTCAAATGTATTTTTAGTATAATGGCAATCGTTATTAAAATGTGTTTCTATTTTTATGGCCATAGCTTGAATCTTTAAGCATAAACCCTAGGTATACAAAGATAATGGATATTGAACAAGGAAGATAATTATAGGAAAATTAGGATGGTTAAGTATCTTTAAAAATAGTATATATGTATAATATATGAAACTACCTAGTTTTCGGCTCAGTTTTAGGGTAGAATTTATCATGGCCACTGTGGCATTTTTAACGATCTTTATTGACATAGTGATTGTTTTCTTTCTGCATACTTAAAATAGAATTCTTCCCTTTCATATGTAATTATTTAAGAATGAATCTTTATTCTAATATCAAGTCACACAGGGAATAATTCTAGTGATTTTGAGCCTTAATTTATGGAGCCCCAGCAAATAAATAGCTATTAATGTCTATACTGAATCTCCAATCTACAAATGATGAGTGCATGATTATGAACATCATATTTTGAAATCATCTTGATGAAAAATTGACTTAGCTGTTAAAGTGTTAAAATTTGTGTGTCCTGTTGTCAACAACCTCTGTGTCTTGGAAGATAATGATTGTGTTGGAATATTTCACTCTGCTACAGGAAGGTTTTACTAGTGTGTAGAGATGGACATGGACTATATAGGGAATGGGGCTGAGAGATGGGTTAGTGGTTAAAGACACTTGCTTGAGATATAAGGAATGAAGAATTTTTCAAAGAAGGGATGATAATTTATGCTCCATTATGATCATTGAAATTTAGATCCAAAATGTGGATTTTTTAATGCTAGCTCCATCCCTTGTGTGCTAAGATATTTATTTATACAAATAAATACATATTTATATTCTTTTCGTATAATACCTTGGTGATGGCTAGTGATTTGTGTTAAGTCATTCATAGACCATGTGTGTCTCAAGAATGAGCTTAGTTGACATCTGTACTCTTTGATGATGCATTTTACATCTATTAATAATTGCAAGGTATCACTCTTTAACATGTCACCATTCACATAAAACCTTAGGAAGAAAAAATTCCCTATGATTCCCATTGCTTTTGTTTGAAATTCACATTCCTTGGCAATATCCAAGACCCCCTATGGCTCATTTTCTCCCACTTTCATTCAACTTTACTAAATTTCTTTGAATTCATGTTGGTTAATCAATCACAATGCCTTTGAATATCACATCTAAATTGATACTAGTTCTAGTGAAGGCCTCCCTTATAAACTTTCATAAAATTTATTTATATAAATTTGTGATATCCTCTTACCTAATAGTCCTACAGGAACTTCATATTTACAGTTCCACTTAAATGTATAATGAACTGTCCCTTCTCTTACTTCAATACTAATTTCAGTTGGGGGACAGCACTGCCAAATTAAGGAACCAAGAAGTGGACTGGTGGTCACTGTCACTTGCTTTGTTCACCAAAATTCTTATTCAAAAAAAAAAAAAAATTGGTGAACCTGATACCAACACAAGGATGAAGGAGATAGACACAGAGAACACTCAGATCCTACTAAAGCAGATTTCCAGAGACACAGAGGCTCCCAAGACCTCATCACTGAAGTCAAACTAAAACGAACTCAATATGGCTAAGGAAAATTCACGGAAGAGGGGGCAGAAAGACTGTTAGAGCCACAAGTTGGGTCATTATGCACAGAGACATTGTCTCTTCCATATAACTGATAGCTATCCCCACAATGCATGACCCGAATTACCCAACGTGAAGGGTCCCTTCAGAGGGGGGAGGATGGGGAGGAGGCTACTGATGGCACCAACATGAATGTTTTCATATTATGTGATAACTTATAAAAAATCAGTTTAATGGAGGAAGTATTTATTTTAGCTTACTTATAGTTCCAGGTTACATTCCATCATGGAAGGAAGGGCATGTCAGCAGGAATTTGAAGTAACTGGTCACATACAGCCCACAGTGAGGAAGCAGAACAGAGCAATGAAATGCTGGTGTTCAGCTAGCTACATCCTGTTTACACAGTCCAGGACCCCAGGCCATGAAATGGTGCTGCCCTCAGTTAAGGTCGGTCCTCCCACCTTAATTGAAACCTAATCAAGATAATCCATAACAGACCCACAGAAAGGCTAACTTAATCTACATGACCCCTCATTTATGATTCTAGGTCCTGTCAAGTTGACAATCAGTATAAACTATCACAAGACCAAATCCTAAGTGAAAGTGGCATGGAGGGCAAATTCTTATACAATGAACATGAACAAGAAAGGAAAGTTTTATGTCTCTTGGATTTGGGATCATTTGTTACTGGTATAACCTAGCTTCTCCTTAGTGATATGGTCACCTAAGTTTACTGAAAACCCTGCTGTTAGTTCATCTGGCCAGATACTGTTTGCTTTATACATTACCAACAAATGTTGCTCTTACCTACTAAAGTAGTAAAAACCAATTTTTTATATATCCAATAAATTTATGAATGCTTTCAAAAATTCAAGAGAAAACAAGATTGCAAATTCTTTCTTTTAATTTGATCACATAATTTCATTCAATAAGATATTTTAGTGAACTTCCTGGAGTGAAAAAGAAAGGAGTTGAAAGAGATACTTTGAGCCACAAAAAAAAAAAAAAAAAAATACAGGGAACTGCAGCAAGTATATCCTGCCATGAGTCCATCTGTATGGAGGTAGTGGGTGAGGTACAGAAAGGCATGCATGCGAGGTTTAATGAAGAAAGGAAAATGTAACCAGCAACAGAGAGTAGTTAGTCAAGAGTTAGAAAACAGATTCTACAGACAACAGAACTAACTGATTTTTGCATAATATTTTGTGTCAAGTACTTTAAATGTTGCTTTATATGTCATATAAGAAACTATTTATCTGCATTCTCCATGAGTGGGTAATGAGGATTTGTGCATTACAGTATGGAATTGACATTCTGGTACACTGATGGACATTGCAAGTTCCCAACAATGTTGAATGAATGAATCAATGCTGAGAGGAAAAACAGCATTAGAGTGGATAAGTAGCAAGTCTAGTTTTCTAGCAATTAACTGGTTGTGAACCACAACTTATTTCAAAGGCTGCTTTTAACTAAGAGAGTATGCCACCTCCTTTACAGCTGAATGTTTCCTCAGTACAAAAGCATCCAGGAGTCCTTAAATTTCTCTAAATGATACATTATAAATGCCAAAAAAGTAATTCATTGATTAATTTGGAAATAAAGACATCAAATCTGATAAATCTCTCTGTTGCAGTTGGGTTCACATTGCTGGGAGAAATCACCCAACCAAGAGCAGCTTTTGGGAAAAAAAAAAAGGTTTATTTTGGATTACAGACTTAAGGGGAAGCTCCATAATGGCAGGGGAAAAAGATGGTATGAACAGAGGATGGACACCCCCTGGCCAACATAAGGAGGACAATAGCAGTGTGCCAAACATTGGCATGGGGAAACTGGCTATAACACCCATAAGCTCACCCCTATAAGCTCCAGGAGGCTTTCATTTCCAATTGCCATTGCCTGGGGAGACTAGTGTTCAGAATACCTAAGTTTATGGGGACACCTGAATCAAACCACCACTAAACTAAACTGTGGAAGCAGCAAGATAAGTGACCAAATTTCTGACTACATTTTTTTTTATTATAGCACACAAAATTGTCCATTAGAGATTTGCCAAATATGAGATTATAATTGGTCAGAAAATTAATATGTGAATAGTAAAATGTAGACCTAAGTTTTAAATAATTGATAGGCATTCCAGATAAATATTTGAGTGTCATTTACATAAATTTGTAGGTTTAAGTTATAGTAGGGATTGATTTTCCTCAGCCAGGAAGGTAAAGAGAGGAGGAGCTGGGGGCATTTCTTTAATAATGTATCTGCACAGAGATGGTAGGATGAAAACATAAAGCCAGATGAGAAAGCAAAGGCCCAATGGTCAATGCTCACCAGTCCAATGGACAGAGATAGCCAGATTAGTTCACTAATTTGCCAAGATGTTAAGTGTGGCAAGATAGATCCGAGGGAAACCATGAGGTAAGATGGAAATGAAGAGATGTTTTCTTAGTTTTCACACTGAATGTAGTCCAGCAGTGCTCTCTAGGGTATAAACTGTGCCAGCTGCTGAGAGAGAAGCCCTAAGCTAGCAGCCCCTCTGGCTGCCTGCTAGGAGTTTCAAGGCAAGCACTTAGCAGAATCTGCAGCTTTTCTTCGTGTGGTCTCCTCAGATCCCAGCAAAAAGGCCAGCACTGTGACTGGCAGATCATCAGGCTGATGCATTAATATGTAACGTGGTGCTTGGGGACCAAGAAAGTCCTTGAACCTCAAACCGTAGGTCTGTTTCTAATTTAATCAAAGAATTGACTAAAAAAACACTGAAAAGGATAACTATTAAACTTTTATATTTATTGAGGAAAGTATAGAGCCAAGGAAAGGCACCATGTGGCCAGAGGTCCCACATATAGGGTCTGGAAAACCTGTGGAAAGAAAACAGAAAGAAGAAAGACCAAGGAGCTCCTGCCATTGGGTTTCTGGATAAACAACATAGGTGCAGAGTAAGGGCTAGATGCTCTCCCAGCTGTGCCTGGCCCAGCACAGGGAAAATCTCATCCACAGCTAGAAGTTCCCAAGCAGTCAGAGAGCCTGCCCTCCCCTTGCAAAGGTATAATAACCTTACAGTGGTGGGCTGTCTTCTGGCTCAGGTGAACCAGAGGGAAAGCTGGGTCATTAGGGCTAGGGGCTGTCTCAGGAAGAGGCTAATCCTGATACCAACTTCCAGGGTCTGAACTTGATCAACTACAATGTTTAAATCCTGTGTAAGACCTCCCTTCCTGCAGGAATCCTGTTTCTTTGCAGAAAATCAGGGATAGGGAACTAGGTAAGAGGTAAGAAGTCAGATCATCTTTGATTTCTAGCCTGGGCAGACTTTCCTGCCTTTTTCTTACTTCCAGGGGTGCAGTCACCATAACAGTACCCCCTTCTCACATACACACATGTGCACTGAAGCAGTTCTGTCCAATCTGGCAGCCACACCTGCCTCACCCACAGCTACCTGAAAGCTAAAGTCACCAGCTGCAAACATCAACATTTTCATGTAGATGAGATTGGGAAGCATGGGAAGACATTGAAGTCACCTTTTTTTTTTTTAATTTTAATTTTTAGGCATTAACTATGGATATTGATTCAACAGGTCTGTAATGGGCACTATAAAGTTCAGGGGTGTATCTGTAGTTGGATTACCCTTCAAAACTACAAAAAAAAAAAAAATTAAGAAAATCTTAAATTGGATTTCAACGTACGTAAGTGGAAGTAATCTTCTTTGAATTATAAATACTTAATTATTGTAATACTATCTTATCTCATACTTCAGAAGAAATGAGTATTATATGATATCATAACTCAAATTTTAATGACATTAAATAACATTAAATATACTATTATTTTCTGTCCTAGAAAATATGACCAAAATTAATCTTGAGGATAGCATACATTATGATCTAAACACTGTTTTACATTTTGATAGATTCCTAAGAGGAGTCTGTTTAGGACGCAAGGGCTTTCCACTGAGACTGTTCTGAATCAAATTTGAATCTAAGAATAGACAGGATTCTAGCCAGCTGCAACTGACATGATATAGACTGGAAGATGAACTACTTTCAGAAATAATTAGGTCCCTACACATTCAGAACGTTATAAATAATAAACTAAATGTTGAGTTGGTGAAAGAAATGAAATTGGTGCTAACTTAAGAGTACAGGTGTTTAGTATTTGAGTTGTCATGCCTTGCCCACGAGGCAAGCAGACATATTCAATACAACTCAGTGAATCTGCTGGGAAGGCCCCAAATAGATAATGTCACATGAGTCCAGTGGAGGAAGAGTGGAGAACAATGATCCAGTCTTAGACATTATTAAGAGTAGAGGCAGAGTCATTCAGTGTTATGCACCAAAATTCAGAGAGGTGCATTAAAGATCTTTGCTTAAAGTACATCTAAGCAGCAAGCAAAATTGCTGGATAGTCATGGATTTGGGTGTTTCTTATTTTCATATTTAAGAGCAGTTTGCTTTATTAAGATAGAAGCAATATTGATTTTACAAAGATGTTAATAAGGCATTTTATGTGCCAGACATTACTTTGTAAACACCAGTCACCTATTCTTCATATATGTCCATTTTATGGACAAAACCAGATGTACAAAGGTTAAATGAGTAGTTCCAGGTAACATAGCAAGAAGCGATGATAGATTTTGGAATTACTTGCCGCAGTCATTCTTCACTCAGAATCACTGTGCTTTTTTTCCTTCTTACCGTATTTTACTGCCAAAATACTCAGGAAAACCAGGGACTAGAAGCTCCTTTATTGTAGACAAGTAAATATCTATACTGCAACAAATTGAATACGGTATGTCCAAATTCCATTAGGTCCCACTATTAAATGAACTGGTGCTGGAAAAAAGCCAAGAGTTTAGGTCTGACAAATGGTTGAATGCCTTGTATGTGGTAAGGTCTCATCTCACCTGTAGGAGTGCTCCCTCACTGAAGGACAAGTGGTAGGGTCCACTAACATTGGAAGCAAACTAATGTCAACACAAAAAAGACACAGCTCTCACCTCACTGGGATAAAAGATAGTTGATTCTAGAGCCAAATATGAGTGACCATGGCCTAAGAACACAGATTTAGGTTACCCCAAACTCCATGTTCCAACATGTCAACAATTTCATGAAGTTTTTATAGTTACAGACCAAAAGAAAGTCTTAAATCAAGACACTTTTTTATACATTGGTTAACGATCAGGTAGGTGGGTTATAATAAAGTGGGGGTGGGAATCTCCACTATAGCTTCAGAGATGCTATCTGTTGACATTTTTTTTTTAATTTATTTTTATTCATTTATTAGAGACAGAGGGAGAGAAAAAGAGGGCCAGAGGTGCACCAGGGCCTCTAGCCACTGCAAATGAACTCCAGACACATGTGCCACTTTGCGTATCTGGCTTGTGTGGGACCTGAAGAATTGAATCTGGGTACTCAGCCTTCACAGGCAGGCGCCTTAGCCACTAAGCCCTCTCTCCAGCCGTGTGTTGTCATTGTGAACCCTTGGGCTGATGGAAGCTGGGGGTCTGTTCTTACATTCCAAAAAGGATCACACCTGACCAACTGATAGTCACCAGGATGTTAGGACAGTCACAGAAGTGGGCAATAGATAGCTATATAGGGAACCTAAAGAAAAGGTAATTTGGCACCAACTTGCAGCATTCCATCTCTCTGTGATCACAGGAGCTTTATCAGTCCATTCAGCCCTGCTGGAAGTAGGTGCAGCAGATGCAGTGCTTTTTCTGGGAACTTCAGTTCACACTAAAGAGACCATTTCTGCCATCTGTGTTTGGGTGTATATAATCTTGGGTGGTCTCTCTGAGTGAGCTTGATGAACAATTGAGAAATGAATGTTAGTAGTAACTTCCCCGTGATTAGCAGGGAAATACTATTTTCCAAAGAAGGAAAAATCTAATTCTGAAGCCAAAATATGAAATGAATCAAAGCATTAGATGGATAGTAAGGAAGGAGCATGTTACAATAGAACAAAGCAACTTCTCATTGTCTCTACTTTGTATAGATGATCCTAAATGCTTTCTCATCAATGGACTCTGCATTTTGTGCTGAAATGTATGGCTTCACTGAACGTATTTGAAACTTCTGGACACCTGCGAATTGCATGGAACCTTTGAAATCTTCATTCATGCTGTAGAAATGTTCTCTGACTCTGGTTAATCTTGTGAAGTGGACAAGGATAGGAGTTCTCTTTCCAGGGCTCAGTAATAATCACTGAAACACTGACAAACACACAAGAACTGGGCTGAAGATACATAAGTTGTCCCCTTATAGGAATGACTAAAGATGTAAAATATCTGGTCTAAGCTTTACCCCAGAGGTGTTATCAACACATGTGTACCAAATTGAGTAATGCCCAAAGATGAAACTACCTTAGTGTTAGTAAAAGATGGACAAGTGAAAAGATCTAGGACAGAGAAACTAGACTTTATTGGGAAGGAAGTCTTGGTCTTACAGAGACACTTCTCATCTCAGTCGACTCTGGAAATGCAGTGAGCTCTCAAACATTCGTCCAGGGAAGTTTTATGGGAGAAACATTAGCAAGTGTGAAGGTAGCAGGCTTCTTTGAACTCCTTCTTCTGAAATTGCCAGCCAATTTCAAGGTAGCAAGGACCCAGTCTCCAGACAGACTTCTTGGCTTCCAGCAGTATTATGCTAACTCCTACTTTGTATCCATTGTAAGGTCATCTGAGTGAGAAATATGAGAGAGAGTGGGAGATGATAATCTCGCTTGTCAAAGGGCTAAAGAGATAGAGAAACTCAATCCTGGAAGGATGCCATTCTGTGGGAGCCCCTTCTTCTTGAGTCAGTGGTCCCTGAGAAAACGAGTCAATAGTCCTCACAACAAAAGCTTCTGCTTCTGCATTTTAGAAAACATCCCTTAATCCTTTCTTCCTTTAGTTTTATACTAGAAACTGGCATTCTTTATATTTTAGCCAAGCACATAAGAGTGTGAGGTCAAGAAGACACAGAACTCTCGCATTAGGAGATAAAAATGCCAGCAAAGTGCCTGCTGGTATGCTTGCTTGCCTTCCTGAACTCCCCCCACCCTTTTTTTTAAAGGCTATGCTATGCGCCCTTATTCAGAAGTAAACATTGCCTTGCAAATATATTTCAGATTGTGTGGTTAATCTTGAAACCTAGACTCATTTCTAACATCACTAGAGATGTCACTCTAGCCTACATGTATACTAATGGCCCTCACAAAGTTAGAGGAATCCAGGGCCACAGGGACCAATTTCCTACTTGCCTTTGCAATAAAATATTCCCAACATGGGTGGGTTAGTTGAATTCAATAGAAACTTTGTAATAGCAACTATCAATATTCAAGTCAAACTGTATGAATCTCATGAATGTGTTTATTCCTATGAAAAATATTTTGAATTTATTCATTTTTATTAAAAAAAAAAAAAACCTGACAACTAAACTTTACCTGCATAGCTGAGTGTGGATATTCCTGTTTAATATCAGTGCAAAGGGAAGGTCAACTTCTCAGTGGGGAGCATTTTGCTGTTTAAAAACGTTCACAAGCTTTGCAGTGCAACATGTTCCCTAAATGCTAGTATTACATGTTCCATAGAATTTGATGCATGAGAAGAGCCTTCCTGGGGCAATATGCAGTGAGTATATCTTTTAATTTTATCAGATTTTGAATTCTTCTGTGGATTTCCTTTGAAGAACTATTGTGTTATTAATATATTACAAATATTGTCTTTCTTGAGGTTAGGTTTTTAAAAATGTTAGTTTTGCCAAAGAACCATAATCTTACATAAGTCAAACATGTAATTCTCCTCAGTGAAGGACTACAGAGAATTGACTACATGGGAAGTCATAAGTACTTCATTTGATTACTTGTGTGCCTGCCTCTTGTGGTCAAATTGATGCCACTTCTTAAACAAATCCTCTAATGGGCAAAGACCTGCAGAATACTGTTGCAAGTGGTTATATACTTATTATACGTGTGTGCATTTATAAGGGAGATAAGTTAGAAGTAATCCCTGAAATAGAAGCTTGGCAGGTGAGGTGATATCGTGTGATTCTATAGCATTATCAGAGAAGCTGAGAATTCTCATGTGAGTAGGTGATGAATAAGAAATTTTAAAATTTACATAATGGGGCTGGAGAGATGGCTTAGCAGGTAAGGTGCCTGCCAGTGAAACCTAAGAATGCTTGTTCAGATCTCCAGGTCCCATGTTTAGCCAGATACAAAAGTGACGCAAGCACGCAATATTGCACATGCACACAAGGAGGCACACATGTCTAGAATTCGTTCACAGAGGCTGAGAGGCCCTGGCACGCCCATTCCCTGCCTCTTCCCCTATCTGTCTCTCTCTCTCTCTCTTTCTTTCTGTCTCTCTCAAATAAAAAAAAAAATATTACATAATGTTCCTCAGACCTCTGACTCAGATCACTTATAATAAACAATTTAAAATAACATGAGAGTTTAGTGTGATGCATACATTTTTAATCTCAGAACTTGGGTAGTACAAACAGGAGGGTCGGGAATTCAAGACCAGCTTGAATACACAGCAAATTCAAGGCCATCTTGGACTGCATGGTATTCTGTCTCAAATCAACCAACCAACCAACAAATCAGTAAAAAAAAAAATAAAATAAAATAAAATAAGAGGTTTATTCTTTGAGGAAATACATATGCATTAGGTCACATTGGACTAATTACTATTTAATAATTTTATAAAAAGTTTTTGTTCTTTTGAGAAAATTATTTTATGCCATTTGATTAATATCATTATATTACATAATTAGTTTTTAAATCCAAGCTGCAACACTGTCTGTCCTAGTATTTCATTGGAAAATCTGAATTACATATTCTCATCTCTCACATGGTAATATTGAAAAAGAATTAAATTTTGTTTTAAAACATCAATATACATCTTTGTTTACCTTGATGAATAATGGTTCATTAATTATATATTTAGCTGGATATAGGGAACTCTATATTGCATATATTCTTGAAATATAATAATCATAGCAAAAAAAAGATGATCATGAAAAATATTTTTGGTTCATCAATTTTTCTGGGTATCCACACACAAATCCCTATTCTTCCAAGATAGGGCAGCAACAGACAAAAGACACAATTCTAGTCTAGTCCAGCTTGGTAAAATAATGAGTTTACTGAGGTCACTTACTGGAACATGGCTGTTGGGATACAGACAGTAGTATGAAAGACCAGAGCAGTCCTATCACCACGAAGCCCACATTGCATGGGATCTGACTCATGAAAACTGCATCATTGGGGCTCCCTAGTCAACTCATAGGCAGCTACACTATTGAACAGCAATACTTTCCCCAGTAATAGTTTCCTGCTTATATAACCTCCTGTTAACTTCTTGAGCCTCTGAAAACCATTTCCCCACTAGAAGAGTGTTTCAATCCAGTTGCAACAGCTGTATACATGTCAATGATATTTTAGGTGAACTGCAAAAAACAATTCAGAAACAAGATTAACTCATGCAAATTTACATATTAAACCCAAGAGGGGACAAAGTATAACTATTAAATAAGAACCCCCACCTAAGTCTTCCCTAGGGTGGCTCAGGAAGCAAATTCTCTGACAATCGATGCATCTGGTGATTTGTTTCTACAGGCTCTGAAGGAGTGAGCTAACAGTGGAGGAAAGGAAATAACAGTGAGGACATCATTTCACATAAGCCTGTAACAAATGGAAAATCCATCCATGTGATAAAGACAAAGCCTGCTCAGAGGCTAGGAAAGAGAAGCTTTTTTTTAATGTTAGTCTAAGGTTTTGCTTTACTTTTGTCTTCCAAGTGTCTAAGAATGGACTCTGTTGCAATATTTCTACATTTTATTATCTGGAGATTGTCCCTTAAGTAATAGCACTTGAAAAGGACATAAACAAAAATATCTGTTAGTATTATTATTAATATAGGATTTGAGTCAGATTGATTTAAGCAAGGGCCGAGTTTAGCAAACAAATGCTAGACTCTCAAACATCAGTATACCTGCATTTTGGTTGTCTTACTGGTTGTCTACCATTTCAAAACCATTTCTAGCTGCATATTTGAAATAACATTCCAACAGCCTTTATTTTAAGAGTTAATATACTATAAGCACTAAAATATTCTTTGAAAATCTAAATCAAGATGGAAAAATATATGGTGTAAATTGTACCATCATTGTAAATGACATAATTTCTTACTATATATAAGCTGAAATTTTCACTCACTTTCATTTATATGAAGATTTTCTCAGTGAAGTAAAATCTATGAACTCCCTATTTCAGATGCATTCAGCTGGAGTAACATGAAAAAAATATATCATAATTTGAGGCCATTCATGCCTATTTCAGATCTGAGCATGGAGGTCCTCAATGCTATCTCCTGTATCATAATGATGACTCTGGGAAATATGTTTTATATGCTATGTTTAAAGAAGGACATTTCTCTGGAGATTTAAATTCATTTCCATGCCAAAACTTAAATTTAATTTAACCATTTTAAGTTCTTTCTTATTTCTTTATTTAATAATACTTGTAATGTGTTTAGATATTAGAAATTCTCAAGAAATCATAAAAGGGCTTATTTAGTGATCATGCATTAAAACATAAACTCTACATCCCCTTTTCTATCTCTTGGTGGAAACAATTTAGGCATGACTTCATAGTATAAGCATAGGTCTGTTCTTTCTATACTTTGAGAGCAGAAGTAATTTTGATTCTCGTAGGTGATAAAAAGCTCACTAAAATCCTTCAGGTAGAATTCGATATTTGGAACTTGTACTTCCTAATGATCTTAAGAGTAAAAATATTACATTGTTTCCTAGAAAAAAATTGAAACTTTGATTAGTTTAACTATTAACTTGGCATTGTATTTGTATAGGTGGTAGATGGTTTAAATGTAAAAATAAATCTTGAAGATATTATTTTAAATGAGATATGTGAAGAGAAGTACATTGGTAAAATGTCTCAGTATAATCCAAAACACAAATATTGTAAATAAAGATTAAATATTGAGTGTGAACTGTGTGGTTGCCTTAAAACCAATCCTATAGCAGGAGGTCCTTTCTGCTCAATATTATGTCCACTTGGGCCCTGTGGTTCTTCCCTCTCCCTTTGCTCTGCCTGCAAAGAAAATGTATTCACTCTCAAGTGTCAGGGTCAAAGTTACTAAATCTTCTGTTAAAAAAAAAAAAAAAAAAAAAAAAAAAGATCATTTTGGGTCTGGAGAGATGGCTTAGCCATTAAGTGCTTGCCTATGAAGGCTAAGGACCCCAGTTCAAGGCTGGATTCCCCAGGACCCATGTAAGTCAGATGAACAAGGTGGCACATGCATCTGGAGTTTGTTTGCAGTGGCTGGAGGCCTAGGTGCACCCATTCTCTCCCTCTCTCTCTCTCTTTCTCTGCCTCTTTCTCTGTTTGTCACTCTCAAATAAAATAAAGAAAAATAAACAAAAAAATTGGATCATTTAACAAAGAATTGCATATCATTTGAAGTCTTCATATTTAATACATCTAGTATAAAGATGGAAAATGTTGTATTTAATAGAACACATCATGAATTAAAGTGGGATCTATGCATTTGTTCTTGTACCCATGAATCAAGCATGAAATTGTTAATAGGATTCCATATTAAAAGCTGCTTGGTTGGGTGGGGTGAGGGCTCAATATTTATAGGCGATTGCTGAGCAAGCCTGCTAAATGGAGTTTGATCCCCAGCAACAGTGGAGAGCAGGACTCAAAGTAGTACATACAGTTGTTATCCTAACAGGCCTGTGGTAATGAGAAGCAAAGCCAGAAGAATCCCAAAGCTTGTAGCTACCTCGGACTCCCCAATGGCAAAAGAAAGAAAAGAGCTGGCTCAGAGAACTTCTATGTAAAGAATCACCACTGTTAGGTCAGGACAGGCTCCTAAGATGGAGTCACCATGGGGGCTGGAGAGATGGCTTAGCGGTTAAGGTGCTTGCCTGCAAAGCCAAAGGACCTCAGTTTGATTCTCCAGGACCCACGTAAGCCAGGTGAACAAGGGGCACATGCATCTGGAGTTCGTTTGCAGTGGCTGGATGCCATGGCACACCCATTCCCCCCCTCCCCGCCAATTTCTCTCAAACAAACAAATAAATAAAAAATATATATTTTTAAAAAGATGTAGTCTCCATGACCAGCAGAATGGTAACAAAGGCATGTTGAAGTGGACTGTCCACATTATTTAAGAAACCACCTGGTCCTTATCGCCTCTTTGCCTAACAATGCCCCAGATCTCAGTTTCCTGTCCCGTTATCTCATAAGTCATGTGTAAATGGTTAATGTAATGATATCCTCTAAAGGAACTTTTCTATTCAACTTAATAAATGAGTTTTTTTTTTCTTTTTTTCCCTTCCTTACCCTCCCTCAGCTGAAAAAGTCCAAGAAAGCCCACTACCTGAAAACTCAGGTGGGCTGTGCTCCTCTCTTGTGAGTTAGCTCTGGCAACTCGTGCTTTGCCCAAATAAAAGCTTTCATCTTTGCCTCAGAGCAGTTTGTGTGGTATTGGTCACACCTAAACTTTATAACCACAAGGTTTCACTGTGATCTCTCCATATGCACCATGGCGCATATGTGACCACATATTCAAACTCAAATATTTTATTTCTAAAGTTGGTTGGCAAATTGAGTTCACTCTCTTCATTTTAAACTTGTAAGATTCCAATTTAAAGCTTCACTATTTTACCACATTTTTCTTAAAATATTTACAATTTCATATAAATTTACCTTAACATAAACATAGAACATAATTCTTTTGTAACACCATCATGCAAATTTGAATTAAAAAGTGTTGTCTTGTAAGCAAGGGGAAGATGCTGAGAGAATTTTTTTTTTTTTTTGTAGAATAAGATTACAACAGAAAAATTAATTGTGTTTGAGAGAATTTCTTTCATGAGCTGAGCAAAGTCCCATGAACAAGGCAGAATTAGAAGAGGGAGGTCCTTGTATGAAAGTGAGACTTGGACATAAGATCATGATCTGTTCAGACAGATGGTCAATCATTACAGACAAATGCATGGGTTTTGGATTAGAGATGACATTGGAAACGTTCCTTGAGGTTTTCTGACAACATATTTTTCATATGTTTGACATTTTTGGTTACTTTATTATATAAATTAGAGCAGGTGAACTGTTTGAACCTTCATTGTCTAGAAAACTATTCTATTTTGCTAAATGTTTTCAATAATTTTTATAGAGATAATTGATCATTACTGGCCAATGTTCCTTTTCCATCAATGTACTTTTATAAACCTGAATTTATCTTTTATTTTGCACATCTCTGTTGAAGAAAAAAGTGACTGTTGATATTGGGAACCAACTGTGATTTTGTTATTTGTTCACATAAGGAAGCTACAAATCCTTCAGGGGGAAAAAGTCTATCTTATACTTTACTTTTGTTTAAAAGGATTATTTCTAAACATTGAAGTAATTTAAAGGTGAAATCTCCCTTTATTCAGTTATCCAAAAATAAGTTTCTCTGCTCATTTTGTAGCCTGTTGTTTACCTCTTTTTGACCTGGAATTCACTACATAGCCTCAGGGTGGCCTCAAAACCATGGCAATCCTCCGACCTCTGTCTCTTGAGTGCTGGGGTTAAAGGCATGTACCACCACACCCAGCTGTTGTGTCCCTCTCTGGAGTGAAGAAATGCTAAACAGATATCAGGAAAATGTAGGGAGAGGAAATAACCAATGCGAGCTAAGAAACCAGAGCCAAGGATTAGTGTTAGAGCCTTTGTCTCACATATGTAAGGACCTTATTTCAATCACCAATCCAAAACCCAAACAAAAACAAATGACAAACTAAAACTATATCTATATATATTTTTAAAGTAATTAGCTTTAGGTTTACCAGAAGCAAAAGATAAACCACTATGCTCATGTACAAAGAATAACACAGTGATAAAATATTTTAAATTCAACTACTGTTATAAAAAAATTCCTTGCATGTAAATGGGAAGCCAGTTCAGTATCTACTGGACTTTAAAATTATGTATTATAGTTGGAGTAAACAGCTTGTCTTTTTTCATGATGAACCTTGGTTAAAATGTTCTACATATTTTATGTTCAAATAATACTGTCACTTTTCATTTACTGACTTATCCATTTTACCTATAACTGTGCTCTGTATTCATTCATTTCTACAGAGCAAACCAGATCTTAAACCTTAACGCCACACACCTATCTGGTCTTTATTATAGGGAGCTGAACTAGAATGCTCAGTAGTTAGACAAGATCAAAATAATTAGAAAACAAATATATTTAGACATTATTAGCTAATATACTCTTTAAGGAGAAGTATTCCTTTCTTTGCTTCCTCTCCCCTGAATTTTATCATTTGGCTTAGTAACTTCCACTTAGGTACACATTTCAGAATTAAAGTTGGGGAAAAATATATATGTTTTAAGTGTCAAGAGTTGAAAAAAGCTATATAAACATATGAACATTTTTCAATATAACAGGGAAATATGTGCTATTAGATAAGATTATGATTAATTGAATCTCAAATCTCAATTTCAAATTGAATCTTAAATTCAATCAAAAACTAATAATATTGAACTATACAAAGGTATAACTGCACAGAAATAAATCCAAACTAGATAAAATTTTGGCATACACTGATTTACGTTGTATACTATGATATAAAAACTGAATAGATGGATAGATTATAAAATTTAGCAATGTAGAAATATAAAGACAAAACCCCAAATATTTTAAGTGATGACTATCCTTAAAATTTTAACATTTTCTACATTCAATATTTTATGATGTTGAAATAATGTTATAAGTAGCTAAAATTCCAGCTACTTTTATAGTTCTTTACATTCTTTAAAAAAATTATTTATTTTTATTTTTTATTTATTTGGGAGCAACAGACAGAGAAAGAAAGAGGCAGATAATAGAGAATGGGTGGGCTAGGGCCTCCAGCCAATGCAAACAAACTCCAGATGCATGCACCACCTTGTGCATCTGGTTTATGTGGGACCTGAGGAATAGAGCCTCGAACTAGGGTCCTTAGGCTTCACAGGCAAGTGCTCAACCACTAAGCCATCTCTCCAGGCCCTTCTTTATATTCTTAATTGAGTATTTTTTGAACTGACTTGGACTTTGGTAAATAATATAGCCACTGGAAAATACTCAAAAATTATTGAATGATAATTTTTTATTATATTTTTGATATGGCCACAGTGTTAATATCTGGATTCTGCTAGTTATCTCTTTTATTATTGAATATAACATGCAGTCTGATACCAATGTGAATTTTTTCCAGAAAATAAATCACCTGGCAGCATACATTGTACTTAACCATAATTGCTTTGTGTAAGATGCCCTAGGAGAAGAGGCTGAGGCATGACTAAGTAAAATAAATAAAATAAATAAATAAATAAATAAATAAATAAATAAGGAAAAATGCCAAGGGGATAATACTTCATCTTAAGTAAGGAATGTTCTGGAACAGTACCAGGTACTAATTTTTTCAGGAAGAACCAAATTAATACTATTTCAAAGTATAATTATATATAGTGTTACCTTTCCCTCGTGAAACACCAAGGTAATGATGAATTCTATGTGCATTGTATTGCCCTACAAAGGGAACTGGATGGTGATGGAGTCACAGACAAGAGACCTCTCAGACAACTAAAATTGTATTTGAGCTGCCTCGCAGAGTGCGAACGCCAGAGGGATACTCACACCATCCAGAATCACAAAGCCCAGAAAGGTGCTTTCTGTTAGGGAAAGTACATCTCTTTATTGTCAAGGTTATAGGCAGAGTTTCAAATAGTAGTAGCTTATTAAGGAACTTAAAGTTAGTACTCAGGGAAGTCATATCTATCTACTTTGTAGATTGTCGGTAAGCAGTAAGTAATTACAGAGTTGAAAGAGAGTAAACATGGGAATTGTTTCCAAAAATCAAATAATCCAATAAAATCATTATACTTGAAAGAGAGTGTGGTAGTTTGAATGTATGTCCCCCAATATATTCAGTATTTTATTAGTTTATAGTTTACATCTGCAATCACCTTGCTAGAGGCAATGTCATTGGGGGCGGGTCTTAAGGTGTGATGGTGGGTTTGAGATGCCATTGTAAAGATATGCAAAGTGTGCCTAGCAGGAGTTCCTGAAGTGTGCTGGGCTTTTGGCTGTAGTTTTGCTCTGTGTGCTGTGTGCCTGGTTGGTTTTTCTCTCTTGCTTGGCCCTGTGAAGGCAGGCCAGCTTTTTCTGCCATTATGGAACTTCCCCTGGATCTGTAAGCTTCAATAAATAATATCCCTTCCACCATAACTGTGTCTGGTCTGGAAGTTCATCTCAGCGAACTTGGAGCTGTCTGCTACAGAGAGTATGGACTTATCCTATCTGCAGAGAAGACGGAAGGGGTAAGAGTTAGAGTTGCTAGTCCTGTGTGCAGGGGAGACAGACAAGGCATACAAATTATGTATGACATCTCAGCCTGTTAAACAGGACCAAACAGCAGAGAATATATGAAGACAGCATATATAAAATTAATAAAATGTATCTATTGCTTGAGATCAACACCATGCCAGAAAAAAGGTAGATATGGAGTGAGTTAAAAGTGGAACAACAAGACAGCTTGTTCAGATCATAGGGTTCATCTGCATTTCTTCTTTGGAGCAGACAAAAAAAGTGATTTTGAAAGTAACTCAAGGTTATGAGGACTGCTTTCCAATGTGGTGGACTGCTGCTGATGTTCTTAGGTCTATTTAAGATCTATGTATGTTTACCTGATTCCCTGCAACCTTATAATGGGGGCTATGCTGTGAGGATCCTGCTTTCCAGCACCTAGCTCTCCATCTGTCTTTGAAGTTGCTGTCTTTTGCTTTGATCTGGAAATAATTTTTCACAGTGTTTTGATGATGAGTAATGGTTAAAGTCACAAAGTCAGAACGTGGCTCTTCTCATTTCCCCTGTAGGTTTAATGGGATTGTCAAAGCGGAACTCTTAAGTTCTACTTTGATAAGAAACCCATAGTTCTTTTCAAACTCATTTTCCAAGCTTTCTGGAAATAATAATAATAATGATAATGATAATAGAAACACACAGATTTGTGGGGAAAAGAAAATACTACCCATGTGTGCCTTGGAACCTTTTTCTTTTCAAGAGAAAGTTTATGTTATCACAAAAATGTGACTTTGCATTGATGGTGGCCATTTTCATTTGCCATTTTAAATAATAAAATATTAAACTACATTGACCATAGCTTCAGTTATTTGTTCTAAAGGAAGAATATCTAGGTGTCCAGAATAGGTATTTAAATCTAGGATTCAAAGATCTTAGTAGGTTTCTTTTTAAAAAATATTTAGTTTGGGACTGGATAGATGGCTTAGTGGTTAAGAGCTTGCCTGAGAAGCCTAAGGACCCCACTTCGAGGCTCAATTCCCCAGTACCCATGTAAGCCAGATGCACAAGGTGGCACATGCATCTGGAGTTCATTTGAAGTGGCTGGAGGCCCTTGTGTGCCCATTCTCTCTCTCTCTCTACCTCTCTCTCTCTCTCTCTCTCTCTCTGTCCCTCTCAAATAAATAAATAATAAAAAAAACTTTCAAAAATATTTAATTAATTAATTTATTTGAGAAATAGAGAGGGAGGGAGGGAAAAAGAGGAGGTAAGCGACAGATAAGAGAGAGAATGGACACACAAGGGCCTCCAGCCACTGCAAATGAATTCCAAATGCATGTGCCACCGTGTGCATTTGGCTTAAATGGGTACTAGGGAATCAAACCTGGTCCTTAGGCTTCACAGGCAAATTCCTTAACTGCTAATTCATTTCTCCAGCCTCCTAGTAGGTTTCTTAGTCTAACATGTTTTTACATATAAGTTTTGAGACATTTTCACAAATTAGTCCATTTCTTTTTTCCTTCTTTTGAAAAAGAAAGTGTGAGATATGGAGCAAGTTCAAGGCAAAGCTGACCTACATAGTGAGAGTGTGTCTCAAAAACAAACAAACAAACAACAAAGAAGCTTTTGTGGGTATGCCCTGAGGACTAATAATGACAAACCACTGAGAAAATGCAAACCATTGCAGCCTCATGCAATTGTCTTTCCTTCTGGGAGCACAGAAGCAATGTGCTGGACTTAGAAACTGTTTTAATGGCTAAAAAGACACTTAACTGAGAAGTTCGTTTGGGAGATATGTAATTTAAAGGAAAACCAAAAACATTCTAAGCACGCAAAACAGCAGGTATATAGATTAAACATCAAGTTAGTAATAGGGAAATGTTGTGAAGACCCATGATGCCGGGAACTCAATAACACCGCAACTGTGATCTGTCAGGATTCTTCCTCAACACAATGTGAAAGTGTAGGCAGACCTTTAAGGTCCCAGGCTCTGCATTTAGAAATAATCATTGAAATTTTTTCACTCATATTTACACTGAACCCCATAAACAAAACAGCCATATAAATTGTTTATCAAACAGAGGGATTGCTAATGTATTCTCACATATAATAATGATTTTTTTTCCTATACAACATAACTTGAAGTCATTGCATAGGGCATTGGATGCGCATAATTTGCAGGCTAATTTCATCTACTGCATAACTTTTCACTAGATACAAGGAAGAGGAGCATTTTTCAAACAACGAAAATCACTAAGTTTTAATCTTTCCATTCATTCTTCCATTCATTCATTCATCAAACATTCTTTTATTAATCATTTAAACCTATAATTATTTTTATAAGAATCAATGACATGTTAGATTTACCCAGATCATGTTTTACAGACACTATCATATTCTGGAATCTATATAAAAGGAAGAAAATATCCAAGATATACACTCTGCCCTTCATCGTTCTCTCAACAACACCCCAGTGCCCTGGCAACCAATGTCAAAGGGACAGTCCAGCAAGCTACTGTCACCACTTGTCCTGAGGTTTGAAATTGAATGCAGCCTTTTCAGAATTTGCTTTAGTTTCCATCTGTGAATTGTCACTTTTTACACATGCTCCACATCTCCATGAAGTTCTACAATGCCTCTTAAACTGGAATGTTGTTTCCTCATGACTTAGGGATGGCTTCTTTGATTCCCCTGTTTACTGCTGATGTCTTCTGTATGATGGTGTGTACTTCCATGGTGGCTACTGTCAATTGCCAAAGCCTGACATTCTGTCTTACAGGCTGGAAGAAAACACCACAGCATCTGTACAGAGACTGCTATACAGTACTTCAGAGAACACAGCAAAAAGTAACAGAACGCTTTTCATTCTCCCAAGTTGCTAAACTTGAAACTTGCATTTAAGACAGAGTTCTTTTTCTCAGTGAACTTACAAACTTTTATGGATTTTTCCTAGGAAAATGTCAAAAGCTATATAATATATATAGATATAGAAGATATAGATTGGATAGATGATATAGATAGATATAGATGTTGATATAGATATATATATATATAGATGATATATCTTACATTCTTCCCTCCATCTCCTCCAAAATGGGCCCTGAGCCTTGGAGGGTGTGATGGAGAGATCTCACTTAGCATTGAACAATCAACTGTCACTTCTTCTCAGCTTTATTTTGAGTTTTGAGACACCCCAGTGGTTACTGCCAACTGAAAAAGAGAAACATCTCTAACCAAAAGTGAGAGTAACAATATATGGCCATAAACACAAGTGTTTACAGCACAGTTTGGTGTACATATTACATCCATTTAGCCAGACAATAGGAGTTATTACTTCCCTGGAGGTTATGACTCTCCCCACCCATGTCCCCACTTCGTCAAAAGACTAAGTTTTCAGTACCAGGTATATATTCCCTCCTCTGGAGTGGGCCTGCAGTCCAATTAGAGAGCTGTTGATTTCTCTCATAACAAATGTATTGCTATTGCACAGTTGGCACATTTGGCCTAGCTGATCAGCCATAATGCTTGCAAAAATCAAATGGTCTTGATACTAATGAACCCACAGTGCCTAATACTACCTACACAAGAGCTTTAAAATAGGAGTAAATAAATGGTGACATCAAACTAGAAGAGATACAAATTGGAATAAATAATGGATTCAGCTTATTATGAAAATGGATATGTCAACAAAAGTACCTGGTACATCACCATATACTTGGTAATGGTTTGCATGTAAAATGTCCCATATAACCTGTATTATTTGTCATTAAGCCTCCTACTTTGTCCCTAGAGAATGAAGACTGGGAGATGGGGCACTGGTGGCAGGCCTTGAGGCTTTTTATTCCACCCACACAGCTGCTCAGTTAGTGAGCTCTCGCTTCTGTTGCTTGTTTATGAAGTTGTGAGCCTGCTGCCTTCCCTGCCATGCTTTTTCTGAATGAAACTTCCCCTCAAAGCTATAAGCAAAAAGAGCCCCCAAATCCTTTCCTCCTGTAAGCCACTTCTGGCCAAATATTTTGTCCCAGCAATAGGAAGGGAACTGCTATAATACCAAGATTATTTATGTCTTCAATCTTTAAGATTCATTCATTAATGAGAACTTTAAAGCACTAGTTAATAAAAACTGCATTATTTGTCCAAAACTATAACTTTAAAAGCCAGGAAAAAAGTATATTTTATCAAGAAAAATGTAGAAAAATAACTCCTGAGAGAGTGGGTGGGAGGTTTTTCCTTAAAAAGAGAGATTGTTCTTGGATCAGGGGTTTGAGACTAGGAATGTAAAATTAGAGAATCCCCAGAGTATCAGGGAAGACATGCTTTGGCTGGCCTCAGAAGAGAAACAAAAATTAGAAGAGAAAGCTATGCTTGCCGAGTTAAGGTGATAATTTCCTCTCATCTCTTTAGCTTGTTTGTAGGTTAGAGGTGGTCTCTTGACCAGGACAGTTACTGATAGACCCTGTTCAGGATCAAATTGCTCAGGAGGAAGTAGCTTTTCCCTGTAGAGTGGCAATTGACATAAGTCTTCTAACATTACCAAGGAAACAGGGTGTGATCTTTAGCCGTCAATGACCTCTGAGCTTAATGTTTGCCTACCTACAAAATTCTTTCCTAAGAATTAAGACAATACATTATTTAGTTACTTCAGGCTGAAGTGAAGAGTAGAGGGACTTTTAGGGTGTCCACCTGCTGTTAACTCTTAGACCAGGACTAGGACGTTAGGCTGTCCTAGGACAATCTGAGAGTGTAATGACTGTGACAGAAAGAAGATAAAATTATGCAGTCTAAAGATTAATAGGATTATTATTAGTATTATGATAGCCATAACCCATTTTCTCAGGAAGATCCAGGAATCTAATTTTAAAGCTGTTCACCATTAAAATTTGAAATGGCTTGAATCTGTATTAAAGCAAAGGAGACATTAAAATCAACTGTAATATACATATATACAACATTTTGTTTACAGCTGGGAAAGGTGCAAGAGTTTTTTAATTTTTATTCTTAGAGTTAAAGGGGGAAGCCTGGAAGCCTGAATCTTTGTTTATTATTTATTTATATATATATTTGTTAGATTATTATAAACAACTATAAATATTAGTGTTAAATTAATATTATTATACATTATTACTTACTCTTTGGTTATACTATCCTGCTAGTAAAGACCAAGTAAGTAGCCAATATTTAAAAAATTATGAATATATCGTTAATGGGGCTCTTTATGACCTACAATTAGGAACCTGAGAGGAGCCCCATGACTCTTTGAGCACTTGTGGCATCGCTTGGGATGGGTCATGGTCTTGCTGTCCATGTTCCTTCCCTTGGAATCATTGAGTATCTTCTATATCTTGACCTCCGACTATAACACAGGTTTTAATCCAACTTTGGGTCTCCATGGCCTCTCTGATCAAGAGGGCAGGTAGAAGCTTAGGACTCTTTAAAAGTGTCCTATTGTCTCCTGGCACCTTCTAGACTGAAAGGCAGGGACCGAAAATTTGGCTGCTGTTTTAACCCCTGTAACCTCATCGCTTTTGTCCTCACAGTTTGTTTTATTAAACACCAAGTCAATTGCATTCTTGAAGAAAAATATGGACAGAAGTACATCTGATAACATATTGTCTTTACCAAAACTGATCTAGTTAAAGGATGCTATAAAAGTTTAAATTGTCAGGGCTCACTCATTTTGTCTAATATCTAACTTAAGATATCTGAAGATAGTGTATAGAACCAAGTTAAATTTTCTTGTAAGCATTTTTCAATACTACAATTTTCAATGAAGCAAGTTTACACTCAATATATATATTTTTGCTGGATTCTGGTGCAAATTGGAAGTACACAATACTTTTGAAAATAAACTCTTTACTGAAAGTAGGTTAGCTCTTTAACCTTTGAAGAATCCTTGTCTCCCATTGTCCTAGTCATGTCTACAATGTTCATTCCACTGAGGGGTTGAACACTCACTCCTCTCCTTCGTGACTATTAAGGACTGCCATTTTTCAAGGCTGAACTTAAGTCCTTCCTGCCTATGAGTACACTCAACATTGGTCTAATCTACAATGATACGTTCTTCAATGCTTTATTTTTTCACTCATACGGTCATTTAGCTAATCACATAAAATAGTGGTATGAATTGTCTCTTGAATTATGGGGTTGTCTATTTTCATAGGAAGCCACAGCTTATATATATAATTTTGTTTTGAGGTTTATTATGACTTTCTTATTTGCAAGGAGAGAAAAACAGAAGAAAAACAGAGAGAATGAGCACACCAGGCCCTCCAGCCACTGCAGATGAACTCCAGATGCATGTGTCACTTTTTTGGGTTTTTTGACTCAATCTCAGGTTTAATGTCTGAGCCATCTTTCCAGCCCTTTTTTGAGTTTTTACTTTAATAATAATCAAATATTGTCCAAAATTGTGACTCATATTGGTATTTACATTTAGAATGTTGTAGCAGCCAAGTGTGCACATATTTAAATAGTTGTCATTACTTACCTTTGAAAATATTGAGATATAGCTGTTTATAGTCCTAATATTAAAATAATGCTACTTTTATATTGTGTTAAACAATATACAATAATAGAAACTAGATATTTTGTATCATATTAGCTCATACATAATGCTAAGGTTTTTAGAACTTACTATATCAGGTTTTGACTTACAGTAGTCATTTTTTAATATTTTAAAAATATTTTTATTTTTATTTATTTATTTGACAGAGAGAAAGAGAGAAGGGGGAGAGAATGAACTCCAGCCATGCAAATGAATGATGCCCCCTCATCATCTGGCTTGGTCCTGGAGCATCTGGGTCCTTTTATTTGCAGGTTAACTGCTAAGCCACCCCTCCAGCCCTACAGTAGTGATTTTTGATACAAACCAGTACTGCTGCCATACACTTTTGGGCATAGTTCTCAAGCACTTCATGTTACATTTTGCTACTCAGCTAGCTATGAACAATATTCAGGAAAAAGAAATAAAGATCATTTTCTATATCATCCTACCCTTTTCTCTGCTATACTACCAATTCAGAGACTCTGAACTAATGTATCAACTGACATAAAGCACATGATACAAATTTGTGAAGGCACAAAGACCGGAGGGCTTTTGTCAGTGTGGTGTAATCTAGCCAATTTAGACTAATACAAAGCCTGGGCTACATATGTCACTTTGCATCTGGCTAAACGTGGGACCTGGAGATTGAAACCACTGGAGATTGGAACCAGCGTTCTTAGGCTTAGGAGGCAGGCGCCTTAACCACTAAGCCATCTCTCCAGCCCAGAAATTGGAATTTTTATTTGCATTTTTGTCTTAATTTTTAGTTCATTGAAAATTTCATACATGTGTATACTACATTTTGATAATAATACCCTCACTTTTATTTATTTTTATTTTATATGTATTTATTTATTAGAGATAAACAGAGAGAGAGAGAGAGAGGGAGAGAGTGAGAATGGGCATGCCATGGCCTCTAGCCACTGCAATTGAACTCCAGACACATGTGCCACCATCTGCATCTGGCTTATGTGGGACCTGGAGAATCAAACCAGGGTGCTTGGGCTTCACAGGCATGTGCCTTAACTGCTAAGCCCTCTCTCCAGCCCTCATTTTTCTATCTCTTGGTACTCCTCCCTGTCCCTATTCCAATGAACTTTTCTTCCAACCTTTGTATTTAAAAAAAAAAATTAGTTATTTTTGAGAGAGAAAGAGAGAAAGAAAATGGATGTGCCAGGACCTCTTGCCACTGCATATGAAAACCAAATTCATTTGCCACAAGCAACACTTTGTGCTTCTGTATTTATGTGGGAACTGGGGAGTTGAACCCAGGCTGGCAGCCTTTTCAAGAAATCACCTTTACCACTGAGCCATCTCTCCAGTCCCATGTTATATTGATCTTGTCTTACTTTGACAGTTATATGCATCTATAGCAATTTATAACTATTATGTAAAAGTGTTCTAATGATATAAGGTAAATATGATTCTATAGTATCATCTTCAGAAATACTTTCACCTTCTAAGAGAGCCTCAAATTTATCATTGAAACTTGACAAATATTTTAAATTATAATCAATTACGTATGAAATCAGATAAATCTGAATTTTATTCTATTAGTACCACTTATTAGCTCTATAGGTAGGACATATTTCATAGCATTTTCAAACTTTTTATTGAAAGCTTCCATAATAATAGACAATAAACCATGATAATACCTTCCCTACCTCCACTTTTCCCACCACAAATCCACCCTCTATCATATCACCCCCCTCTCTTTTATTTTTCTGTCATGCTCTTTTCCTCCTACATTTTAAAAACACTTTCATTTTGTTTTCTGTGAGATGTCTTTATCTTCCTATACCAGACTTACAAGGGTGTTTAATATCTTTATGAAGATTAATTACAATGCAATGCCCATGGCAAGTGTTCAATAAAAGTTAAAAATAATTTTATTAGTTTACTTTTGTAGTATTTCCTTTTTATGTGTGTGTTTGCATGTGTGTGTGTATATGTGTGTGTGTGTGTATTCATGTTCATGTGTTAATTGGTGCACCTGTGTGTAATGGCAGAAGATGACCTGGAGTGTCATTCCTCAAGAACACCTTGCATCATATATTTTCAGACAGGCTCTTTCATTTGCCTGGAGTTAAATGGCATAGACTAGCTAGCCAATGAGCCTCAGGAATCCTGTTGTCTACACCTCCCCAGTAGGGATTAGGAACATTGCCACCACACTTCCCATTTTCATGTGGGTTCTTGGGATAGAAATCAGGACTTCATGCTTGTAAATCAAGCTCTTTATCAATTGAGTTACATAGTATTTCCTTTCTTTGCTTTTGCTTATATACATTTGTATGAATAATATGATGTGTGTATGTGTGTGTGTGTGTGTGAGAGAGAGAGGGAGAGGGAGAGAGAGAGGCAGAGAGAGAGAGAGGTGGTTTATTCACATATATGTGCCCCATGTGCTTGACTATGGTTGCAAGTCCTATTATCTGAATTTATTTGCTTTTATATATGAGCCCTATTTCACATCTCATCTCTTTAGGATTCCCTAAAAACAAGAGGGAACTAAAGAGTTAATAACTATCCCTAAGACTAGCAGGCAATAAACAAGCTTCAGAGGCATGTGGCCTTGACAGGCTACTCCCTACTGATGTACTCCCCTTAGCTCAGAAGGCCTTGAAGGACCAGAAACCATCTGAATATCCTCCCTTAGACAATTGTGGATGAAAAAGCTTATTCTTAACAAGGACACAAACAGCTACATGTTCCTTACTTATTGTGCCTGGTTCACTGTTTCTTAGGATCCTCCTTATAAGTTTGAACACCAGCCAGGTTCAGTATTTCAGCCTTCATCCCATGGGAAGGTTGCTGCCTTTTGCTGTTTCTCTCAATAAACAGTCTGGTCTATAGAGATCAAGTCCAGTGTTCTCTTTTGCTTTTCTCTTACACTTTCCTCACAATCTCAGGGCTAAATAAAGTAATATTTTCAAATAAATAATGG
Organism: Orientallactaga sibirica; assembly: GCA_036365145.1. Taxonomy (NCBI): domain Eukaryota; kingdom Metazoa; phylum Chordata; class Mammalia; order Rodentia; family Dipodidae; genus Orientallactaga; species Orientallactaga sibirica. The sequence continues at coordinate 4,492,339 of JAEOAD010000041.1, forward strand.
AATTTTATCCTTTGGACAATTATAGCAAGATAATTGAGCTTCTGTGATGAAGGCAAGGTAAAGGTATTAATTTTATTAATATCCTTGTACTAAATCTTCCCAGCATATTTTTCTTAATAGTTTTAATATAAAAACAAAGAGAATCTAATTTCTCAGCCTAGAAATGGGCATGTAATCAGGAAGTACAACAGGGGAATATGCTCACCCCTTAATAATAGAAAAAAATGTAAACACTAAATAAATCACATCTTATACATAAAACGTAGAGGTCATGCTTAATGTAAAACCATAAATTCATCTAGTTGGGATAAAACTATCTATCAGATATAAAACTATAATCTATCAGATACTCATACATGGTTTACATTCGAGATGTGGGGACAACAGTAGTGAATGGCACAGAGTAAAACCCATGTCCTTGGGGAGCAGGTGCGTCACAGAAAACAATCACTTCCCTCCTTCATGATCATTTTTCAGTTACCATGTAGGTGCTCTTGATTTGCTTTTCAATCTATTCCCCATTTCTTGCCATGTAAATATACAGAAGAAAAGAAGGAAGGGATTAAGACAGAACATACTAATGGGTCTTACTTCTATCTGTTAGTATTGTTTTCTCTTCTCTGATTTTTGTGGTCATATCTAATATTTTTTTGCAAGTATAGGCTAAATAGGGGATAACAAAGAAGTGTTTCCAATATCCTTGTCTCATGATCTTAACCATATCAAAAGTAAGATTACTGGTTAAAAACTAAACTATGTAATTAACTATAGTATACAAATAAGACAAACATTTAAAGTGAGGTAAAGGATGTGTCTTATCATAGCAAATCTGTTTTCTGATTCAGAGAACTAACAACTTGAAGAACAGCTTCACCAATCAGATTACATTTGGAGTATTGTATCATTGATACTTTTGTTAATTTTGTTTTGTCTTTTTTGATTTTTTTTTATTATTTATGTATGTGTGTGTTTTGTGTGCATGTTTGTTTACATGTGTGTCAGTGTGTGTGTTGGTACATGTGGAGGCTAGAGGTTTTAAAGTATGCAAGCACATGGTTTTTAATAAATTTACTGAATCATACAATCATCAGTATAATCTAGCAGAATATTTCTATCTCTTCAGTAGAATAGTTCATGCCTGTTCATGGTTAATCCCTATATATACTACTGGAGTCAGGCAACCCTTCTACTTTCTGTCTCTATAGATTTACTTTTAATATTTCATATAATAGAGCTATGTAATATGTGTTCATTTCTAATTGGGTGCTTTCACTTAACATATTTTTTTAAACTTTTTATTTTTTGTGTTTTTTTTTTTTTTGGAGAGAGACACACAGAGAGAGACAGAGAGAGAGAGATGACAGAGATGGGCGAGGCAGCAGTGTCTCAGCTGCTGGGAACAAAATCCAGATGTGTGCGCCCCCTTGTGGTCAAGTGCAGCATTGCACCCTTGCGTCACTTTGCTTCTGGCTAAATGTGGGACCTGGAGATTGGAACTGCTGGTGATTGGAACCAGTGTTCTTAGGCTTAGGAGGCAGGCGCCTTAACCCCTAAGCCATCTCTCCAGCCCCACTTAACATATTTTTAATGAAGAGTGTTTTGTGGAACAGTTTTAGATTTACAGAAAAACCACAAGCAGATAGAACAAAGTTGTGTATACATTTTCTGCACTTTACAATTTTCCTTATTAACATCATAATTAGGGTTTAACCTTAGCATTACATAGTTCTTTAACTTTTTAACAAAGTAATGATGTTATTTCTACAGATATAGAATCATATGGAATCGTTTCATAGTTCTAGAATCTATGAACTGTCTATTAACCCATACTCTCCATTGAGTCATTGGCATTCACTAATCTAAACTTTCTCAGACACTTGTTTTGTTTGAGATTGTAACAAGGCAGGAATGTCGAATCCAACAGTGTGTGCACAAATGCGGGCTTGGCAAAGACAAATTGAAAGAAAATGTGCTTTAGTGTTCTGTGCTTTTGTGTTTTTTATTTTGAAGTAAGACAAAGCTTCACTATACAGCCCAGGATTCTGCTGCCTCAGCCTCCCTTAAATACTGATATAACTGAGTACCACCATGCCCATGTCCAGCTTAGCTTTTTCTCCTCCTCATCTCCTCTTCCTACATTTTAAATTTTAATTTAATTTTTTTTATTTATTTTAATTTTACATTCATGTGGTGCCTCCTCCCTGTCCTCCCCCTCTGAAGGGACCCTCCTCTATGGGGAATGTGGGTCATGTATTATGGGGGTAGCCAACAGTTATGGGGGAGAGGAAAAGTCTCTGTGCATAATGACCCAACTTGTGGCTCTTCCACCCCCTCTCGGTGAATTTCCCTGAGCCACGTTGGGTTCGTTTTAGTTCTACTTCTGTGTTGAGGTCTTGGGAGCCTCTGTGTCTCTGGGCATCTGGCTTAGTAGAAGTTGAATGTTCTTTGTGTTTTTCTCCTTCAGCCTTGTTCTGGTGTCATGTTCACCAAGAAAGCTGCACTCTTGCCCAATCCCCCCCATTACTCTATGGTCTCTTCCAACTTCTTATTCCCTTCCTTCTTCTCTTCCTCCTTCTTCTCCTCCTTCTTTTCTTGTTCTTCCTCCTAAACCTCCTTCTTTCCCTCTGGGGATTGAACCTCAAGCCTCAGGCATGCTAGATTAGCTCTCCTTCTGACTTCAGCTTTATTCTCCTTCTTTCAGCCACCAGTCTGCATTTTCTGCTTTATATCCCCCAAGTCTTTCTCCCATCGAGACTCTTCTGTAAAAGAAAGATTTATGGGCTAGATAGATGGTTTAGCCATTAAAGCATTTGCCTATGAAACCTGAGGACCCATGTTTGACTGTCCAGGTCCCACATAAGCCAGAAACAAGGTGACACAAGTGTGCTAGGTCCCACATGTGAACTAGGTGGTGCACAGATCTGGAGTTCAATTACAGTGGCTGGAGTCCCTGGTGTGCCAGTTTCCTCTCTCTCTTTTACTCTTGCTCTCTTGCATCAAATAGGCTAGTCTGTTGGGCTTGTCTCACAAAAAGATTTATATAACTAAATTTAAGATAAGAGCTTTTTTCAGATATGTTTAGTATTGTATGTTTACTTTGGAAAACAAATGAGAGAACAGAGGTAATACAAATGAGAGAAAAGAGGTAATGGAGAACAATCAGATTAGCAAATAAAATTGAGACGCAAAAATATGAAGCAGGTATCTACATATAAGTAAATTAACAAAAATATACCTTTATTTTCAAAAACAATCAATTAAACCTTGCTTAATAGCTATGCATTATCTGGTAATCACATGCTTACCTGGAGGAACCCTGTGTTCCTTTTCCTTCCCAGGCGATCCCATCTACTTCCACATTCAGAAGGGTACCATTGACATCATATATATATATATATGCTAATATTCATCATACTTGCAATAATTATGAGGTATTTTTCTGGGTTTATTCACGTTAAGTTTTGTGTGAATTTCATTTATGTAATTGTGTATTTGTTTAGGATGCTGCCTGTGCCCCTTTCATGTATTCAGAGTATGATCCTGGGCAATTTAATGAATTGGGTTGTCTTATCTTTAATTATTTATCTGCTGTACTCACAAATGAGCTTGGAAACATCTCTTGCCAATCAATCTGCACTAGATAAAATTAAAGAAAATTGTGACAGCATTTGAAGTAATGCCGAATCTTAGCTCTTCAGAGTTTTTTCCCTTAAAAATTGTTGATCTAGTCTATATTTTAAAAGTAAACATAGATCATTTCTCTGTGGAATAATCAATGCATAATTATATCATTATTTTGTCACATGGCTTTCATCAAATAATTATTTGTGCCCTTTAAGTAAACTTTCAGTGCTCTGAGTTTCATGTACATGATTAATAGGCTAGAAATATTTTTTAAATTTTATTCCAGCTAGTTATAATTTATTTTTGAATACAATTTATTTTTACTTTTATTAATTTTGAACTTTACTGCATGAATATATTATGAACTATTACATTTTTGTCATATTCCCATGATATTATACTCTTATGTACCCTTTTCCTACCTACATTCCAATGAGGCCCTCCCTTAGCGGAGTTATTGGTATTCATCAAAAGGTCATAAATTCATCAGTCAATCTCTGTGGGTGGATAACAATGGCTCAGCATACTTCTTCCACCCTGTGGCTTCATCAGTCTTTATGCTCCTCTCTTCCACAATGATCTCTGAAACTTGACCGGTGTGCCATAAGTCTACTTTAGTGTTGAGCTCTCTACAACCTCTAGATTTCTACTTTGATGACTAATCAGTTTCCTCAGTGAGTACCACTACCTCCCTGTAGCAGGCTATCAGGAGAGCAGTGAGAGCAGCACTCAGGTTTAAATCTCCACTTTCTCTGTGTTGTATCCTGGGCCTTCGCAGACACATGCTGAAGGTGGTTCCTCTCATTCTAGGCACTTGTCTAATATTTCTTGTCATATTGATATATCTTGGTTCTCCCTGTTTGTTATAGTCAAGTCCACAATGCTAGGACAAACTTTCAAACAAACACAGGTTAGGGAGGATTAGATGTATTTTAAGCTGAAAGATCCAGGGTAAGTTCCATTGATGGCAGGAGAAGCTGACTCCTTTCACAGATCCAAGCAGAGATAAACCACCAATAGCCAGCAAACATGGAAAAGCAGCAAGCAAGGATTCAGACAGAGCTCAGACTGCTCTCTACACTTTTGGGCTGGAAACAGATTTGTCCTCAAACACATGTTTGGGCTGGACCTCAGTATCCACCTCCAGTGACCCCTTCTATAGCCAGATAGCTGGAGACTCAGGTTACAATTTTACTGAAGCAACTGAGTCTATGGGAGACTTATATTCACATTCAAACCACCACACTGGTTTTCACAGCCATTTTTTACAACAAAAAGAGAGAGAAAGCAGATTCTCCAACAAAAAGTAAGAGTACTATTAATTAAAGAGGATAAGTATAGTTATTTAAGAAACTTTTTTAAGTAGAAATTTTGTATGGATACATTATGTGTTGGTAGCATCAGTTCCCTCCTCCCTGCACCATGCCACTGAGGGCCCTCCTTATTGGGATTGCTGGCATTCACGATGGAGTTGTGGTTATAAATTGTGAGAGCAATAGTCATTTGGGGTGGAGACAATTCCTCTGGGTATTCCATCCCACCTTAAAGCTCTTATATTCTTTCCACTTCTTCCACAAAATTCCCTGAGCCTTGGTGGACGTGCTTTAAGTCTACTCTAGTGTTGAAATTTCAGCAGCTTCTGTATATCTGTTTTGGTGCATTTTGTATATCCTTAATATCTGTCTGTATCACCATGGCACAGGTTATCAGGTTCGCTGTGGAAGCAGCACTCTTGCTCATCTTACCAATTCCTCTGTGGTCTCACCTGGAACCTAGCTACTGTGCTAGGGGTGGTTCAACTCCTTCCATGGTTCAGCTGTCTACTTTTGTCTTGTTGATAGATTTTGTCTGTCCTTGGTTTTTGCTGCCTTCTGAAATATAGAAACAGAGTATTCAACAGAGAGTAAGATCAGGATAGATTAAAAGGGATATGTATTGTTAATTTAGAGAGATTTTGATGGTTTCACTTTTGGCCAAACACTAGTGGGAGCTTCTCACTGGCATTTATAATCTTGGTCTCCTTAGGATTCTGACTTGTTTCCAAGTTCCAATTCTTGGTTGCTTTCTATTGATAAGATCTCTTAACCAATCAGAGAACCATTGGTTACCCACCTAGGCTGTGTGTCACTATTGCATAGGTGTGTACACCTTGTCCCATGATAGCACACAATATTGTTGGCCATTTACCCCAGCAGTTCATCTAAAATTTTCCATCACTATACAAGCAGGCCATCTGGGAACTGACTTCCTTCCAGGTTCAGCTGGCTCTCTCAATGTTCTTTGTCATCAGCTTGTGGTAGCTTCAGCAATAGGGTCTTTTACCTTTTAACTCATGTGGGTAGTCAAGTGATTTGGCAGAAGCCTATCTTGTTTCAGGGACCTTGTAGTTCAAGAAATGACAGCTACTTGATCTTTGACAAAGGAATCAACAACATACCCTAGAGAAAAGACAAGGTCTTCAACAAATGGTGCTGGAAAAATTGAATAACTATATTAGAAAAACGAAACTAGACACACACCTCTCACCATGCACAAAAATAAAATCCAAATGGATTAAAAACCTCAAGAACTGAAACTCTGAAACTACTATTTGAAAAAAAAAAGGGGGGGGGAATCTCCACTATGTAGATGTGGGGAAAGACTTCCTTAACAAGACTCCAGTAGCCTAGAAAATTAAACAATCACTTAACCAATGGAATCTCATGAGGCTCAAAAGCTTTTCTACAGAGAAATATACCATGACAAGAACCAACAAACTACCTCCAGAATGGGAGAAAGATCTTTGTCAGATATACCACTAACAGAGGCCTAATATTTAGAATCTACAAATTACTCAAAAAAAACAAAAAACAAAACAAAACAAAAACCCCAAAACAAACATTCTACTTCAAAACTGGGTAGAGAAATGAATAAGGGATGCTCCAAGGAAGAAATACAAATGGCTAATACATATCTAAGAAAATGTTCAACATCCTTAACAATCAGGGAAAACCAAATTAAAACAAACATGACATTCCATCTTACTCCAGAAAGGATGTCAATCATTAAAAAAACTCAAATGACAGGGACTGGAGAGATGTTGTAGTGTTTAAGACACTTGTGTACAAAGCCTGTGAAACCACCTTAATTCCTTAGTACCCATGTAAATCCAGATGCATGAAGTGGCGCATGTGTCTACAGTTCATTTTCAGTGGTGTTCCCATTCTTTCTTTCAAACTGGAACAGCTTGGGTTGCAGGAATAACTGACAAGCAACCCAAGAGACATATAAGGGGGAAGGAAGGCTTTGGGGGTAGGGGAACAGGAGGATGGAGATATATATACTCAAAATCAAATCTAAAAAGGAATTGTTACCATAGAAACCTTCCTCCTGGATAGCAGAGTGAAAGATATATCCCTAGATAGGAACATGGAGGAATCATCTGGTAAGAAAGGTCCTGGAGAAGGTGGAATGAAGCCTAACCTTAAAACAGTTAGATCAGTCCTATAACTCCCAATACCATTAATTAGTAAAGAGTAGAGTCATTGGTATATATACCCAGGAGTGGTATAGCTGGATAAAATGGTAGGTCTATTTTCAGCTTCATGAGGAGTCTCCATACTGCTTTCCATAGTGGTTGTACAAGTTTGCACTCCCACTAGGAATGGATTAGGGTCATCTTTCACCATATCTTTAACAGCATTTATTGTCATTTGATTTGTTGATGATTGTCATTCAGTTGCAGTGACATGGAGTCTCAAAGTCATTTTAGTTTACAGTTCTCTGATGGCTAAAGATGTTATACAACTATGTAGGAGTTTATTGGCCATTATAGTTTTTTTCCTTTGATATCTGTGTATTAAATTCCCATTTTTGAGTAGGTTGCTTAATGTTTTTATTGCCTAGTTTTTTTCTGTTCTTTCTAAATTCTAGATATTAAACATTTGTCAGATATATACCTGGTGAAGATTTTCTTCCATTCTGTAGGTTTTATATTGACTCTGTTGATGATTTGCTTGCCTGTACAAAAGCTTTTCAGTTTAATGAGATCCCAATGGTTGAATGTTTGTCTAATTCCCTAGACTACTGCCATCATTTTAAGAAAGACTGTCCCTATGCCTATTTCTTAGACTGTGCTCCCTATTCATTTTCTTCTACTTGGTTTAGAATTTCAGGTCTTATATTAATATTCTTGATCCATTTTGAATTGACTTTTATGTGGGATGAGGGAAGAGGGTATAAATTCATTCTTTTTATCTGATTTCATTTTTTTAATCTGTTTATTTATTTATTAGAAACAGAGAGAAGGGAAGAAAGGGGGGGATGGGCATTCCAGGGCCTCTAGCCACTGCAAAGGAACTCCAGGTGTATGTTCCGCCATGTGCATCTGACATACATGGGACCTAGAGAATCGAACCTGGGTCCATAGGCTTCACAGGCAAGTGCCTTAACCGCTAAACCATCTCTGCAGTCCAATAAATGCATTCTTTTACATGTGGCTATACAGTTTCTCCAGTGTGTATTTTTGGCCCTTTTGTCAAAGATCACTTAGATGCAGTTACTAGCCTTATCCCTGTATCTATATTATATTCCATTGATCTATGAACCATTTTTTGTACCAGTATCATTCTGATTATTATGGTTTAATAGCATAAAAAGTGGAATCTTTCTGGTTATATGTGCAGAATTATGTAATCTGCAAATGGGACTAGTTTGACTTCTTCCTTTGAAATTTGTATCCCTTTCATTTCTTTATTTTGTCTTGTTGCATGAGCTAAGCCTGCAATCACTATCTTGAAAAGAGGTAGTGAGAGTGGACACTGCTGTGTTCTTCTAGACATTAATGTCAATGCTTCAAGACTTTCCCATTTAATTAGATAGGAGCCGTAGGTCTGTTATATATAGCTCTGATTATGTTCAGGCATGATACATCCATCCCTAGTCTCTCCATGAAGGGATGTTGTATTTTGTGGATGGCCTTTTCTGCATCTATGGAAATGGAAATGATTATGTTATACCTATCCTTATGTCTATTTTTTGATGTATTTTGGTTGCCATATGTTGCACTCAAGTTTGCATTGCTGGCAGAAATCACCCTACCAAGAGCAGCTTTTTGGGAAAAAAAAAAAAAAAAAGTTTATTTTGGTTTACAGACTCGAGGGGTTGCTGCACAATGGCAGGGAAAATGATGGTATGAGTAGAGGGTGGACATCACCCCCTGGCCAACATAAGGTGGACAATAGCAACAGAGAGTGTGCAAAACACTAGCAAGGGGGAGCTGGCTGTAACACCCATAAGCTTGTCCCCAAAATAAAGTGCCTTCTGGAGGTATTAATTCCTAAATTTCCATCATTTGGGAACTTAGCATTCATACACCTAGGTTTATGGGGGACACCTGAATCAAACCAGCACATTTTGCCCAGGGCCCACACAAACTGATAACCATACATGATGTAAAATGCAATGCATTCATCCAACTTTAAAAGTTCCCATAGTTTTTATCAATTCCAATTATGTTTATATATCTCCATAATCCAGGGTCTTTTAACTGAACCATAATACCAAAAAAAAAAATAATAATAATAATAATAATAACCTCAAAAAACCCATAATGGGACAGAATAAGCATTCAGACTGCAAAAGATGGCATTGAGTATAGCATAGAAATATTCAGCCAATACAAGATTTAAAACAACCAGGGAAAATATCAAACTGTAGCTTCAAGTCCAACAACTGTAGCCAGTGACAAATCTCCAAGTCTGATAATTCTAACCAGTAACACTTCTCTGGTGTTCCAAATCTGCCCCTCCAGTTAGGCTACCCACAGTCCTGGAAAACTTCATCTGGGGCCAGCAGCTTTCCTTCTCCACTGAGTCTCCACTGCAATCCATGGTTCATCCTCACAGCTCCATTGGGTCTCCATGCAGGCAATCCTGCTTCACGTTGCCCATGTCTGTTTCCAAAACACAAGACTGTGTTACAAATTCAATGACACTCTCTTTCACGCATTTCTTATACTCCATAATTATAGGTATGGTACCAACTTGTTAAGCTGGGGGGAATTAAGCAGACTTTGAAGAAAAGGACACTCGTTGAGTACTCAGACCCCTTCAAAAGAGTCTACATTCTTCCTGTGGCCCCAGTGCAGGTCAGTTGGCCCAATCTCAAAGGTTGTAATCTCTCAATTGCAGCTGAATGGGCAGCATCTCAACAAAAGATTTCATTTTTTCTGTGCCATATCCCTCTTCTCACACCAGTCCATTTCTATGCAATGCAATCCTGCACAACTTCTCAGGACCTGGCTATGACAGCAAGCCTCTCACACAAATTGCTTCTAGCCCAATCCAGGCAAAGCTCTTTCTAACCCTCATAAACCAAACCTCATAGTCCATAGTTCATACCACATTCGGGTCTTTCAACTCTGACCAGAATAGCCCATCAATTGGTACTTATAGCACTGCAAAGCATCCCTTATGCCACTGTTTCAAATCCTTCCACATTCCCCTTGAAAATCAGCCCCAAAAGGCAAAAGCCACATAGTCAGGTGTCTAGCAGCAATCCCTCTTCTCAGTACCCCTTTACTGTTGCAGTCAGGTTTGCATTGCTGGCAGAAATCACCCTACCAAGAGCATATTTTGAGAAAAATGGGTTATTTTGGCTTACAGACCTGAGGGGATACTCCACAATGGCAGGGAAAATTACGGCATGAGCAGAGGGTGGACATCATCCCCTGGCCAACAAAAGGTGGACAATAGCAACAGGAGAGTGTGCCAAACACTACCAAGGGGATCTGACTATAACACTCATAATTCCACCCCCAACAATACACTGCCTCCTTGAGCTATTAATTCCCAAATCTCCATCAGCTGGGAACATAGCATTCAGAACACTTAAGTTTATGGGGGACATGTGAATCAAATCTCCACACCATGTGTTAAATCTTCCCTAATTCCCTGAAATAAAACCCACATCATAAAGGTGTAGCATACTTTTGATGTATCAGTTTGCTGGGATTTTATTGAGAAGTTTTACAAGTAGGTTCATCAGGGATACTAGTCCATAATTTTCTTGTTGTGACTAGTTTTGGTATTACTATAATACAGGTTTCATAGAAGGAGTCAGGGAGCATTCCGTTCTTTTAATTTGTGTGAAATAATTTGAGAAAAAGTGGTTTTAATTATTCAGTGACACTGTGGTAGAAATTGGCAGTGAATCTATTTGGTAGATTTTGTTTATAAAATTTGGTGCACCTGCGTTTGGTGCATATAAGTTTATGATTATATACCGCTTACTGAATTGTTCCATTAATGAGTAATAACAGGCCTTCTTTATCTTTTGTTACTTTTGATTTAAAGTCTATTTTGTCTAATATCAGTACAGCCACACCTGCTTGTTTCTCTCTCTATTTGCATGGAAAATATTTTTTCCATCCTTTCACCCTAAGGTAGTGCTTATTATTAACAGTAAGGTAGATTTCTTGTAGATAACAAATAGATGGATCCATTTTTCTGATAATGCCTAATGGCCTGTGTCTTTTGCTTGGGGAATTGAGTCCATTAATGTTTAGAGTTACATCTGTAAGTTCATCCCTGTCATATTGAAGGCTTTTGGTTGTTTGGTGTTTTCTTTCTCTTTATGTTTTCATGTCTGTTCTAGTTTTGATTGTTTCTTTTCCCTGCTATACATCTTGAGTGTGTTTATGTATCACTTCTGTGTGTGGTATTCCATACAATATCCTCTGTAGGATTGGCTTAGTGCTCCAATATTCATAAAGCTGGCTTTTACTATGGAAAATTTTTCTTTCACCTTCTGTTAAGAGGGATAATTTTGCTTATTCTAGTACTTTAGGTTGGCTGCCATGCCATGCCATGGTCTTTTAAATTTGGAAATACTCCATTTCAAGCCCTTTTAGCTTTTAGGGTTTCTATTAAAAATCAGAGGAAATTCTCACGGGCTTATGTTTGTATGTAACAAGGTTTTTTTTTTCTTTGTAGCTTTTATTATTCTCTGTTTCCAGTGTTTAGAGTTTTAACTATAATGTGATATGGGAATTTCATCTCTCTTCCTGTTTATTAGGTGTTCTGTGCATCTCCTGAACCTGTTATGGGTCTCTCTTTTGTAAGGTTAGGAACTTTTTCTTTGATAATTTTGTAGGAGATATTCTTTATGCCTTTGGCCTATATTTCTTCCCCTTCTTTTATGCCCATGATCTTTTTAAGGCATACAACCATTCCCTCATATTTTGTTCAAATGTTTTTTTAGAACTTGTCATTAGTCTTCTACTAGAGTTCTGCTATGTACTCTTCCACACAGTCTATTCTGCTGTTGAATCTTTCTTGGGATCCTTTTTAAAAAGTTATTTTGGATTGGAGAGATGGTTTAGCAGTTAAGACACTTGACTGTGAAGTCAAATATTCAAATCCCCAGCACCCACATAAGCCAGATGCATATGGTGGCACATGCATCTGGAATTCATCTGCAGTGGCTAGAGGCCCTGGCATACCCATTCTTGCCCCTCCTCTCTAATGAATAAATAAATATATTTTTATTGAGTATTTATTGAATATCTATTGAATATTGAGTTCACTTTTTCTTTTTATTCTCATTTTGTCTATTGAGTTATTTTTAATTCTCTTCAATTTTGCTGAATACTTTTGGTGGTTCTCTTCCATTTCATCTGGCCATTTGTTCATGGCTCATTATGTTTATTTAATATGCTTATCTTAATTTCATTTTGGGACTCTATCTCTGGAGTGTCTTCTATTTGTGGGACTAGACATTCTTACTGGGGAATATCTTGGTTTGGTGAAACTTCCTGTTCCTTTGAAGGGATCTGACCTGGCATCCTTCTATGTGCTATAGAGGCTGGTGCTACAAGCAGGGTGGGCAGAATGATCCATGTTAGTGGAGCTGTTCTCTAATCTTAGCAATTGTGGGGCCAGATATGAGCCAGGGCCCTTCTGTCGGCTGTAGAAGTGCCTGGAATGTTGTGCTGAGATAACTTCATGGGTCCCTGCTGGAGGCTAAGGTCGGGCTGCCATTGTCTGTATCAACCGTCCCTCAATTTTGTTGCTGCTGCTGTTTTGATTTTGTGCAATGATGATATGCAAGAGAGTCCTTGCCCAGTCATCCTGTGTTGCTGGATAAATAGGGCCTGGCATGGCAAGGAGACACATTTCCCAGTGGCCACTGGACAGAGCCAAATCCTCGGTACTCTGTGGTTGCTGGAAGCTTCTTGCTCTCTCCTGCTTCTCTTCTGGGGTATCTCCTCTGTTAATAAATCCTTACCCATCTTCATTTTATGGTAGAAAAATGGAATGTGTTATGTATTATCTTACCTATTTTTCTCCAGGTTTCTTTGGCATGGCTCATAAACCATCATCTAAACAGGAAGTCTAGACATCTTTTTTTTTTTTTTCCTTCTTCTTAATGGAAAGATTATTCACTGGAGTTTTATAGTACCCAGCAACTCTATAATTAATACATATGTATTAATGGTAGTCATTTAGTTATAATGTGATTACACATTTTCAGCTGTGCTTCCTTTTTCCCATCTTTGCCTATCACATATACTTCACAATATGTTTTGCAGCTCCTGATTCTTAAGAGGGACATTCTGTGGTGTCACTTACTTTTATTATTGCTTTTTGACAGTGCACTAGTACCTACACCTCCAGTTCTATTTTATATTTTTCTAATTATAAGAGAGTCTCACTAAGTTTCCCAGACAGGCTTTAAATTTTGTGACTCAGACAGGCCTTGAACTTGTGGCCCTCTTGCTTTAGTACTTCAAGTAGCTGAGACTACAGGTGTGGGACAACAGATATACTCATCTCTTATTATGAACCATGTAAATTCATGGTTTATTTTATTGCAGAAGGATTTCAGCAGAACAAAACCTCTTCGAGGACCATTAATTCTCTTTCTCACTTCATTGAAAACTCTGCTCAGCCTTCATGAGAATAAACATGGTCCAGTCTGCTTTATGATGAGAGGCAAGGATAAACCACCACAGACACCTCAGGTGACACCAGACATGTGAGAACCAGACATGTGAACACCAGACATGAGAGAACATCAGAGAACCTTCCAATATTTGGCCTACTGGCTAACCCAAAATCATTAGTAAATTCATTATGAGGACAATAAATTTTCCAAGATGACCTACTGAATTCTGAATCATCAGAAAATCCTCTTAGGAAGTTTGGGAGATGGCACAGTAGATAGTGTCACACAAATTTGAATACCTGAGTTTAGATCCCAAGAATGGACATAAAACCTGACAAGGTACCATTTGTCCATAATCCTAGCATGCCAATTGTAAAATGAGAGAGTATGAGGACAGTAGAATTCCATGGATGGTTATGGGTGAGCTATCATGGCAAACACAGCTGTGGACAAGGAGCCACCTTGCCTCATAAAACCAAAGTGAAAGATGGGGACCAACACCTTAAGTTATGCTCTGATCTTTTACATTTGTACCATGGTACACATACATAACACACACACACACACACACACACACACACACACACACAATCACTATTGGTTTAAACCATTAAGTGTTATAATAGGGTATTATAGAGCATTGGCTCACCAATGCAATGCTTTCCAAATACTACTTTCTGTTTAGAAAGCACTTCATTGTAATATAAACACTCTAAATCCCCATCACCAGACAAACAATTCAAACTAAACTTCTAAGTAGCAATCGAATCAAAGGTGTTCCCTCAAAATTAATCATATCAGCTCAAAAGTGTTTCTTTCCTCCAAACTGTATTCCTGTTGTGCTGAATCACTGTACACAAGCTGAGAAATATATTGATCATTTCTTTCCACAATAGTTAGTTTCTTCACACACTTATTTGCCATAGCTAATGCATTTTCCACTTAAACCTTGATCCAGCATGTTTCTGACTGCTCATTTATAGTACTATTTTCATATTCTATGCTATATCATCTGTCTCCTGAATTTGTTGCCTGGCCTTACTTATATCTCTCTCTCCAATCAAACAATCCTACCAGAAATTATTTTTATAGCACACATCTAATTGCATGACATTCTCTAAAGCATAGTATTTACATTAAATTAACATACTCATACTGTTCATAGCAGAAAACATATTGCTTTTATAGATGCATAACACACAAAGACCCACCAAAATAGATAAAGCTTCACTATTGCAGTACAATGAGATTTTATTTTCAGAAGTGCTAATCTGGGATCTGGGAAAATGGCTAAATAGTTAAAGGTACCTGCTGGAAAAGCTTGCTGGATGGGCTTCAATTCCCCAGCAGCCTTGTAAAGCTGGAAGGGTATTCATTTGAAGCAGAAAGATACCCTGGCATACTCCTTGCAAAACCCCCACACAGGGCTGGAGAGATGACTTAGAGTTTAAGGCGCCTGCCCACTAAGCCTAAGAATGTCAGTTCCAATTTCCAGATCCCATGTTTAGCCAGATGCAAAGTGACACAAGGACGCAATGTCACACGTGCCCACAAGGGGGTGCATGTATCTGGATTTCATTCGCTGTGGCTGAGAGGCTGCTGGCGCCCATCTCTGTCTTCCTCTCTCTGTCTCTCTGTGTCTCTCTATGTCTCTCTCCAAAATTAAAATAAATAATATTTTTTTAAAAACCCCACACAAATAAAATTTTTAAAATACTAATCTGGATAATAAATTGGTAGATTATTTTGATAATTCTTCTCTCTACCTGAACATTAAGTAACAACAATAACCACCATAAAAAAGAACTCCCAGGGAGTACCAGAAACCCCACGGAAGAGGGGCCCCCAAGGAATGGGGTACAGAGGAGGAAAAAGAAGATACCAACACATGATGGATCCATACAAAGAATGTTCTTAATTAAAAAAAAAAATAATGACTTGGAATGACTTGCAACCACTTCCCCTTGCTTCTTATACAGTGATAGAAGTTCATGTACCATTTTATGTCCAGGATTGAGCCTTTTTATTTATATTCTCATCTTCCTTCCAAAGGCAATATGTCCCCTAAATTCCCTTTATCTCTTTTCTTAATGTTATCTTTCTGTTTCAAATGCTGTTTCTTTTTCTAATTCTAGTACATCTTCAGTTTTCCTTATGAAACCTAACTTCTAAAACAACATCCCAGTGAAATTTTACACATTACTTTCTGCTGAGTTTATGCCCTACCTGTATATTACCATAATATTTCACGTCAATGTTAAAATGATGCTTAACTCATTGTATTTAATTATATAATGATCTGTCCCCTTCTCTGCTTTGAAGTCTATTGAGGCAAATGATTAGGGAACTTTTATAATTGTATCTAAAACCCTAATAAAGTACCTAACAGAAGATATGAATGACTTAATGTCAATGACAATATATTTTAGGTAGCCTGTGTAGAACTTTTCATCACTGATTCACAGTAAATGTCTATAAAAAGGAATTGCAAAAGGCAATTGACAAGCAAACCATTGTATTATAACTTTTTTTTTAATATATATATATATATTTTTTATTTATATTATTTTGATTTTACATTCATGGTAAAGGATCCATTGTCTGTCCTCACTCTGGCTCAGGGGCTGGGGACCTGGGTCAAGATTTGCTTATCTTTTTTTTTTTTTTTTTTTTTTTTTTTTTTTTTTTTTTTTTTTTTTTGAGGTAGGGTATAGTCTCAGGGTGGCCTCAAGGGTGGCCTCAAACTCTCTGCGATCCTCCTACCTCTGCCTCCCAAGTGCTGGGATTAAAGGCGTGTGCCACCACGCCCGGCTGTGTTAGAACATTTTTAACATGCAATAAGTTATTTTAGAGTCATAGTAGTTTTGGTATAGATATTATTCTCTTTCAAAGTGGAGAGAAAACGAGTTGTCAAAAGTCACAAAGGTCGTTGAACGTTCTTGCTCCATTATCTTTTCACTTAGTTTGTGTTAGACTTAAGAAGACAGTTTAATGAAAAACTAACTTCAGAATTCATGCATACTGAAGGTTAAAAGCATGTGTGAATATTAAGATGCAAGGTCCCTAGCATATTCTTATTAAACTGCTGTTTTTCCACATTCACATTTTGTAGTCTGGATAGCCTGAAATAGTTGCAAAATAAATATCATATGAATACCTGTTATAATTACAAAATATTTCATACTTTTTGAAATATGGAAATGAGTTGAACATACTTGATTTTAAAATATATTACTTTTTAAAATATTTATGCATTTATTTATTAGACAGAAAGAGAGAGAGAGAGAGAGAGAGGGCGATGAGAGAGAGACAGAGAGAGAATGGGTGCATTAGGACCTCCAACCATTGCAAACAAACTCCAAATTCCTGTGCCTCCATATGCATCCTGCTTACATGGGTTCTGGGGAAATCAAACCTTGGTCCTTAGGCTTCGCAGGTAAGCACCTTAATCACTAAGCAATTTCTTCAGCCCTTTAAATATAATTCTTATAACAGATCAATTAATTGTCAGATTGAATATGTTTGGAAAAGAAATTTGATCAATGACATTCGTTATGGAACTGTGTCATCTTTATATCTGTGAATGGAAATATGCAACCGTGTGCTTATTCTCAGTCTCAAAGTTAGTCTTTCTCAGACCAGTTTGAGTATCAAAAATACAGAATGAGGATTTTTCCTTTTTTCGGATTCTGAAATATTTCTTCTAGGTTAAAACATATATACACATACATACCATTTGCATTATATAATTATATATATTCATAAAAGCAATGCTCTCATTAATCATAAATGGATGGAGAGTAAAATATCAAAGGCACTTGTTTGTTGGTATGGACAAAGAAATGATTTCACAAATTCTGGTTTGTTGCTTTGGCTGTTTACTTGGAAGTCATTGATCTTCTAACTAGAACTTTTGCCAGTTAAGTATACATTGTGGGTATCTGGAACTAGAACTGAAAACAAATTTAAACCAGTTACACAAAACTCCCCTTGACAACCTGCAACTCACTAGCTGATATTATTTCCCCACTTCAGATGGAGTTTATGTATAGGCTAATTAGACAATCTCTTCACCAAACAGGCCAGCCCTAAGATAAAATTCTGGAATATTTTTCATGACAATTATTTAAATGCTACTAGCCTTTTGTTTATATGAGAAGAGTGTATTCAGAGTTTAGGAAATATGTTCATTTACTATGACACCTTAGAGCTTCTTTTTGTATCTAGGAGGCATCTTAGCTAACTATTGGGGTCTTAGTCACCTTGTGTCCAATGATGACTCCCATAAAGATAGTTTCTTAAAATTTTAATGTTTTGACAGAAGTTTGCTTCCCTAAAATCATGAATGCATGACTAAATTTTACTTAAAACTTATCTGATAGATACCCATTGGAGTAGTCTCCAAAGGGACTTTTAAAACATTTTTTAAAAAATTTTTGTTTATTTTTATTTATTTATTTATTTATTTATGCATTTTATTAGTTATGTACATAATGTGAATACACTCATGTTGGTACCATCATTTGCCTCTTCCCTGTCCTCCCTGCTCTGAAGGGACCCTCCTCACTGGGGAATGTGGTTCGTGTCTTGTGGGGGTAGCCATCAGTTATGGGGAAGAGGCAATGTGTCTGGGCATAATTTCCCAACTTGTGGCTCTAACAGTCTTTCTGCCCCTTCTTCCATGAATTTCCCTGAGCCATGCTGGGTTCATTTTAGGTCTACTTCAGTGATGAGGTCTTGGGAGCCTCTGTGTCTCTGGATAACTGATTTGGTAGGAGTTGAGTGTTCACCTTTGTGTTGGTACCAGGTTCACCAAGAAAACAGCACTCTTGCTCATTTTTCCAATTACTCTATGGTTTCAGCTGGGGCCCTAGTGAGGTATGATAGGCTGATTCTCTTCTCAGGTTTGGCATCCATTTGAAAAAGAGAAGCAAATTCTCCAGCAGAGAATGAAGTCAGCACCAGATAATTGGGATAAGCATTATTATTTTAGAGTGAATTTAATAGGTGTAGGCCCTCTTGAAGCCCACGATAGGTGGGAGTTTAATATTGGAGAGTGGGCTTATTTTTGGATATGGTCCTGACTCATTTCCCAGTTCCAGCTATGAGTTCCATTCCACTGAGTGGATCAGTTAGTCAAATCAAGAGCAGGTGGTTACTCACCATGGCTGTGTGCCACTATTGCACTTGTGTTAGCATCACATCAGGTTATTTGTTGCTGAGTAGCTTATACTATGAGTTACTTAGACAGATATAGGTCATTTTCCCCAAGCCACTCATGTAGCACCTTCTTGCACTAGATAAGCTATCTGAGGACTGACTCTCTTCCAGATTCCACCCAGGTTATTCCAAGTTCTGTACCAACAGCATATGGTGTCTTCAGCAGTAGATGTTACCATTAATCTTAGGTAGGTCATCAAGTACTCTGACAGAAATCTCTCTTCTTTTGGGACAACTTGTAGGTCTCTCTGATCAGCAGCTCATTGTGGATGTTAACTGCATGCTGGTATTGGGAGTTACTGGGTAACACCAATGGAAAACAAGGAAGAAAACGATAGGTAATATAAAAGAGAAAGAGAGAAGAGGGAGAGAGAGAGAAACAGGGCCCTGTGATTCAGGTGTTCCCTCTAAGGACCTGATAAAGGTTCAACCTTTTAGTCTGTCTTTCAGGATATAGGATTTTATGGTACCATTTCCATTTGGGTCTAGTTTTGTGCCCCCCTTATCCTCCCTTCCTGTCCCACCTTCCCTATGGTCTAGTCCTCGAAATGCTTATTAGGTGTGTCAGCATCTTGGGTGGATTCACGTTAGGAGCCCAGATGAATGAGACCATATGACAATTGTCTTTCTGTGATTGGCTGAGTTTGTTGAGAATGATCTTTTCCAAGTTTGACCATTTTTCTTCAAATTTCATTGTGTCATTTTTCCTTAATGCTGTGTAGAATTCCATCATGTAGATCTGCCACAACCTACTGGCCTGGGTCTGGGTCTGTGCATGGGGGGGGGGCAGCAGCAAGAAGGATGACATTGGCTTGTGGGGCTCCTGTGCCTGGGGGATGGGGTTGGGGTGGTGGTAAGTGGGATGGTGTTCAGGTAAGGAGCTCCCATCCATGGGGTATGTGTGGCAGCTATCAGGGGGATGGAGTTTGTGTGTGGAGCCTAGGGCATGGGGAATGCTCGCCTGCTAGCCTGGGTCTTAGCCTGCGGTTAGTGCAGGAGGAACCTGCTGCTGGGACTGTGGCTAGGATGGCTACTTGAGGGGATTGGGGGGTCTGGTGGGCTACCTGAGAGCATGGGAATAAGTGGATTCCCTACTTTGCCCCTCTGTCCCCTCCCACTGAACTCTAATGAACCTTAAAGATCTTGCTTTTCCTTTCCTGCAAGGTGAGGTGTGGTTAGATGGACACCATCTTGACTGGAAGTCCCCTTTTGTAACATTTTTAATAAGATGTTTTCCCTAATATCTTACCTAATTCATTACCTCCCATTCTAAGTGAGGGAAAAAAATAAAATAGCTTTTGAAGTGGCTCATGACACTTTTAAAATTTATTCCTATATTGATCTCAAAAGCAAATCATTCACAAAAAAATCTGAACCAAATTAAAGCCTGCTTGATAAATTTCATGTTGTCTAGATTATACCTAGTATTTGGGGCTAACAGAGTGATAAGATTCTAAGTTTTTCTTTGGGTAAAATAAATAGGGGGTGGAGAGATAGTTCAGTAATTATAGGCACTTACTTGCAAAGCCTGAGAGTCAAGGTTCGATTTCCCAGTACCTACAAAAACCAGATGTACAAAGTGGTGCATGCATCTCAAGTTCCTTCACTTAGGTAGAAGGCTCTAGCACAAATATTCTCTTTCTTTCTCTCTCCTTCTCTGTGTGTCTGTCTCACAAATAAATAAATATTTAATAATAAACAGAAATCTGTTAGAGATATTATTCAAATAAATAAAATAGACTATGGGTTGTTCATTAGAACAAAGCAGAGCTAAGAATCTAGGTTTAAGGGCAATACTGTTGGAAGCAAGAACTTGGTTTTTCTAGTGTGAATTGTTTATTCATCATGAGTGAAAGAAGTGCTGAGTGGTAAATTTTATGTGTTTGGAGTGGTAAGTCAAGACATACCAGAACAAAAGTGAAGAAGGATTTCATACAGATTCCACTAAGCTATTAAGTGACTTGTGCTGATCTTGTTCTCTCTTATCATTTACTTATTTTTTCCTTTGCTTATGATTAGTTAGCTAACATGAGAAAGTTAGCACTCAGGAATTAGCAAAGATAAATATATTGGTATATGAGCCATAATATTTTATGTCATTTAGTCAATTCATAGGGAGAGGAGTCTGTGGAGTCCCCAAGGAAGGTTTTCACAGGTCCTTATATCAGGGTTTGTGTCAAGAAGTCAAGTAATTATACAGATGTAGCATTATAATGCTGATAATATGTTTTTTTCCCTCTTAGCATAGAAAAATGAAAGAAACAATGTCCATGGAATCAGAAAATTCATCCAAGTTTCAAATTCATGTCTTATTTTATATAAATATATATGCATATCAATTTCTTCCTTTTCATTTTATGAATCTGATGATGAAAATAATGGGCTCTGACCTACTCAACAAGATTATTATGAAAATAATGTTTGCAAATTATTTTACAACACACAGATTTTAGTGAATATGAGTTATGAGGTTAGTTTACCACTTTTACAATTCCCTTTTTAATTATCTTTATACTAATTATTAGAAATATAAAACAAAACACTTTGGTATACATTTCCAAAATCACCAACCATCACAGAATCAAAACATTTATTGACTGAAAATGTTAGAAGGACAGTGATCCCTCCAGATTATTTTACCATTATAGTTTTATTCCTTTCAGCTGTAGTTGTTGATCCCAAATAAATTATAAACACTTGCTTAAATTAATGAAGGTTTAGTATTCAATAAATATATTTTATTCCAAAGTTGAGAGCCCAAAGTACATAATTCAGGAGGTCTGTTTAGGGAAAGTAAAGCAAACTTCATAGAAACTTTATTACTAGACTATGCTGATGTTAGTAAAATAGAATGCCAGAAGGGTTTCAATTGTGAAGTTCAAAAGGGTACTATAAAATATACAACTTGGTTTTGTTTCTCATAGTGCTCACTTCTTTACAGTTTTTTTTTTTTTTTTTCACAGAAATTAATTAAAGCAAGTGCTTTTGTTTACTTTCATTTCTGGTAAAATTTATGAAAATAACAATATGAATGCTCAAACCAAGATGCTTGGCATTTTATCCAGCAACATAACCTCTGTGAATATTAAGCAAGTTTATGCTAAAGCCAAATTAAAGAAGCTTCCTCCCTGGAGAGATGGCTTAGTGGTTAAGGTGTAGCAACCTGAGTTCATTTCCCCAGCACCCACATAAAGCCAGATGCACAATTTGGCACATGTGTCTGTAGTTCATTTGCAGCAGTTGGAGACCCTGACGCACCCATTTTTTCTTGTTTGTCTCTCTTTTCTGTATCTCTTTCTGCTTGTAAATAAATAAATAAAAATATTAAAAATAGGAAGTTTCCTGAGAAATGCTCAGTTTTTCATGATCATGAAATTATGCTTTTGTAATTAGTACTTAGCAGGTCTTTGATCAAAAATATGGTTTTCTCTTCACCTTGCCTGGGAGGAATATTTTGAGTAGCACCTGGATTTGATCAACACATCTTTGTTCAGAACATTGATACCTCCATACTATTATTTTTTATTGAATAGCCCTATTTTGGAAATTCATTGACAAATATTAAAACTGACTATGAAACTGTGTCAGTATTATGGGTCACTGTAAATATTCTTCCTTTTACCAGAAAGGAAAGATGTTCCACTGGACAGGTGACAAAAAAAAAAAAAACCTTCTGTAGCAAATTGGTTGATTATTTCCTGGGGTTGTGTGCTAGGACCCTCAATCATAACAAGACTATACCATTTTGTCTGAGACATCAGCCCACTGCAGAGAATTCCCTTCATCCATGGATGGTAGGAAATGTGTCTAGTTTTTTATTATATGCTTATAGTTCTCTTTCAAAGTTTTGTTCATGTTTCTCTGAATGAGGAGAATAAAGTTAATGACTGTTTTGATTGCTACAACACAGGGGTATATGAAAAGCAAAAATAAAACCTAAAGTCCATCACACAATGGAACCTGAAATAGATGTCCTGAGTGAGAGGGATGGAAGAGGGATCCAGCAACAACCCTCATGTATTCCTAGAACTGGTACCCATTTCTTGGGTGCATCCTCATACACCAGGGAGGGAACTATCCAAGTTGATATTTTTGTTTTATGCACAAGTCATTAGCTGAGACTAATGTTAAATGGCTACTAAAATATAGATTGAGCCTTCATTATTGCATAAGAGGGACTTGTAATTATTATAAAGTTTCCCTATTTCTTCTTCCTCTTTCCTCCATGAAATTTTAGTCTCCAACCAGAACACAAAGCATTTGATTGAGGCTGTGCAGTCCAATATGTACATTATTTCGAAAATCAAGCATAGAACTAAAGAAAAATCTGTTCAGCTTCTGCAATTATCTGAGTTGAAAGAGTTCAACAGTGACTTCAAATGTGAAAATCTGCCCTGGGTTATACTTGGGAGAAGTAGTATTAACTTGTGTTTTTAAATGTTTTCTGTTATTTTTAAAAGATGTTGGCTCTAGCCCTCCCCTTGTGATTATTTCCTGTGAGTCCTCGATATTCCTGGGTGTCATTGGCCACCCACATCCTGGGCACAGGAGAAGCCAAGGGGAGCAGGGTCTTGGAGTAAGGTGGACAATGAACCACCTGGGAGATGATCTGATGGATAGAACTCTTGTTTATTCAAAAGGGGAGTGGGTTTATACACACTTGAGAAAGGTTGAGAAGGCATATACAGACTATAAGGTGATTGGATACATAGGTTTATGGGTTGCTATCTAATTGGCTGATGTTGGAAGGCAGAAGTTGCAAGAAAGAAACTGCAAGGGAGATAAAAGAAGTGGTGGGAAAAACTATGTGACCTTAGCCACATATTGGATGGTTACAGCTGCAGTGAGACTGTTTACTACCATATAAGGGTCTCTTGGGCAGCTGGCCACAAGGTCAGGAATTGTGGGGGGATGCAAAACCTGACTATGGAATGCTCAGGTGATTTTGCGATGGGGGAGGGCCCGTTGGTTCCACCTTCTCTGGGCAAAGATGGGCACACTATGACCTTGAGAGAAGGGAGGGCCAGCTCCGTCAACAGAGTGGGTTCCTGATGATAAGGCCAGCTGCAACCCCCACAGCCCAAGGTCCCCTGCCATGAACAACAGCCCAGGCCAGCTTCCTCACAGTCCCAGTCCATGTTTAGCAATGCCCAACAATTCCCAATTTTATCTCCATTTAAAAGATAATTCTTGGACTGGAGAAATGGCTTAGTGGTTAAGGCATTTGCCTGAGAAGCCTAAGGAACCAGGTTTGATTCCCCAGGCCCCACGTAAGTCAGATGCACAAGGGGCACATGCATCTGGAGTTCATTTGCAGTGGGGTAGAAGCCCTGGTGTGCCCATTCTCTCTGTCTCTCTTCTATCTCTCTCTCCTTGCAAATAAATAAACCTAAAAAATTAAAAAAATAATTCTTAAATATTATTTTGTATATTTATAATTTAAGCTGGAATTTTTATATTGCATTAAAATTTCCATTTTCTTGGGGAAAGGTTGAGTAGAAAATATTATTTGATAT
The DNA here is from genome assembly GCA_036365145.1 of Orientallactaga sibirica. NCBI lineage: Eukaryota > Metazoa > Chordata > Mammalia > Rodentia > Dipodidae > Orientallactaga > Orientallactaga sibirica. The sequence goes on from JAEOAD010000041.1 coordinate 4,516,626, forward strand.
GAGCAAATACTGATTATTTTATATATCAGGGAAAGAATTTTTGATACAAAGAAAACTTCATTATGTATCAAACATTTTGAGATGGTCTGAAAAATCATGCTAGTTTCAGAAGTACATTTTTCTCTGCCATATTTTAAGATTTTAATATTTTATTTTTATTTATTTATTTGAGAGTTAGAGAGAATGGGTACATCAATGCCTCTGACCACTGCAAACAAACTCTTGAGCATCTTGTGCATCTTATGGCTTATGTGAGTACTGAGTAATTGAACCTGTGTCCTTAAGCTTCCCATGCAAGCACCTTAACCACTAATCCATTACTTTAGCCCCATATTTTTGCATTTGTATGTATGTCTGTGCACCTGTGCGATTAGGACAGAATTTAATACTGGGTATTTTTCTCAATCACTCTTGTCTCTATTTTATTTTTTGTCTTCTTTTTTTTTTAAGATTTACTTTTATTTATTTATTTATTTATTTATTTATTTATTTATTTGAAACAGAGAAAGGGAGTGAGAGATAGTGAGTGAGAATGGGCCAGCCAGGGCCTCTAACCACTGCAAACGAACTCCAGGCATATGCACCACCATGTGCATCTGGCTTATTTGGGACCTGGAGAATCGAACTGGGGTCCTTAGGCTTTGCAGGCATGCACCTTAACCACTAAGTCATCTCTCCAGCCCATCTTGTCTCTATTTTAAAGAAGTAGGAGTTATCATTTGATACCAGAGCTCACTAAATTGGCTACTCTAGCTAGCCACCTTGCTTTGGAGAATCCATTCTCTTTGCTTCACAAGTGCTGGGATTGTGGATAGATCACTACACCTGCCTCACATTTACATGGGTGTTGGACAGCCTATGCAGCAAGCACTTCATTCTATTTATTATTTATTTTTATTTTATTTCTTTGCAAGGAGAGAAAGAGAGGAAGGGAGGGAGAGGGAGAGGGAGAGAATGGATGCACCAGGGCCTCTAGCCCATGCAAAAAAACTGCAGATTCATGTGTCACTTTGTGCATCTGGCTTTACAAGGGCACTGGGCAATTGAACTCAGGTTGTCATGCTTTGCAAGAAAGTGCCTTTAACCCCTGAGCCATCTCCCTGGACTGTCTGTTCTTATCATGAAGAAAGTATTAGCACTGGAAGAGGAATGAACAAATTCATGGAATTCAGTAGCTATACAAATGCTAACATGAATATGATTTACTTGTTCAGTGAAAGGTCTATACAATATAAATGCTAGCATGCATATGATTTACATGTTGGGATTTTTCAGATGATGGAGTTCTCACTCTTGTTACATGTAAATTTCTTGCCAAGACTTGTTTTTATTCACTTGTCTTTGTGGCACATTATTATAAATTCTTATTTGTGCTAACTTCAAGAATATTCCTTGTCCTCAGATAAATTCCTAATGCAGTAAATTCCACTTTTTAATTGAATAAACATGAAAGAGAACTGTAAAGCAGAAAGGCTTAATATAGTGTCCATACGTGACTACAGAATTATATCAGTTTGTATAGAACACTTCACTCCTCCTTTGTTTTGTCACCTCTCAACTGATTCATATAGGTTTATTTAATCAAGTGCTATGGGAAACATAAAATAAAGGGTAGGAATGTTGATGATGGTCAATGCTGTTTAGCTACAGGTCATTATAAAAAGGCATATTCAGTATTGACAATTTTCAATGTTTTAAAAAGTGGAAACAAATCCCTAAAGTATAATAATTTTTAAATCTTGACAAATCAATCTCTCTTTTTTTACTTTACTTATTGTGTGTGTGTGTGTGTGTGAGAGAGAGAGAGAGAGAGAGAGAGAGAGAGAGAGAATGGGCATGCTAGAGCCTCCTAGCACTGCAAAGTAACTACAGATGCTTGTTCTACCTTGTGATCTGACTTAACATGGGTCCTGGGGAATCTAACCCTGGTCTTTCTTTTCAAGGAAGTGCCTTAGCCACTGAGCCATCTCTCCAGCCCTCAGTCTGTTCAGTCTGTTTTTATTTATTTATTTATTTTATTGGTTTTCCGAGGTAGGGTCTCACTGTAGCTCAGGCTGACCTGGAATTCACTATGTAGTCTCAGGGTGGCCTCAAACTCTTGGTGATCCTCCTACCTCTGCCTCCTGAGTGCTGGGATTAAAGGCATGCAACACCACACCCAACTTCAGTCTGTTTTATGAACACAGCACAATATAGTTAGTATCCTGGCTGGCCTGTGTGCTGCCATTTGCTAACCTAACATACAGGGGAAAGAAAAGAATGCCTGACTATGGTACTAACCCATGTCAGTTGTGAGTATACTAACCACGCCATCCTGTCCCACTCATGAATCACAAAAATGGAAGGATTTCAAGGATAGGACTGTGCTAGAGAATGTAGAAAAACCAGTTAATTAATGTCCCAAATTGGTTGACAAATATATTGAATTTATTACTTGGTAAATAAAATCATGTGTGGTTTCAGTATTTCCTGTAAATATTCCTCATGGCATTTATAGTGAGAATCTTGGAAGTCTTGATGAATTCTGGAAGTTTCTAGGAATGAGTTGAGAAAAGCACCAATCATTGCATGTTCCATGTTTTGCTTTCAGAGAAAATGCGCCTGAAACATGTATTATCACTGCGAGCCATGCCTGCTCTTACCCTTCAATTACAAGTGGGGAGCCTTGTGCATCTGCTACCAGAGTGTTGGCCTACAAGCTCTTTGTTAGGAAAAACATCTTTTAAAAAGTCTAATCATTATTATTTCAACTGATTATGATGTTTATCAAAAATTGTGCTCAAACATAGCGTTGCTCATGTGACAAGATCAAATAACAATAGCATGCATATTGTTTGATCTCAATGACAGATTAGACCTTCCAAATTGTCCATCACTAGACATGAAATTTGAAAACGTTCTCATTGGCATAAATACAGAATATTAGCACAGAATTTGGCTGGAAAATTAAACTCTTTCAATTTTACTTTTTAATTTAGTTCAGATAGCAATCAATAACCATATATTCCACTACCTGAATTTTCTATTTGTTTGTTCCTTTTGAGGGGTATTTACCTTCAAATGTGCCCTTCTAGAAGATGTTGTATGTCAGTCACAGTGCTCATACCCAAGAAAGAGCTGATGCCTTTGATAAAATTCAAAACAATTGAAACAGGCATTCAAACCATGTTTGAGCCTTTTCTTCAGAAACCACTTTACACTCAGAAAGCATTTCCATTCTTTGCAAAGATGCAAATTCATGTGCACAATCTTTCCCCCCTGCTCAGCACTTAATTGAAACTTCAATTACAAGACTGGGCAATTTGACTTGACGTTTATTAATGGATTACTTTTTCTCTGCTCCTTTTCCCATGAATTTACTTATATAAATCTTGTATATTCTGGGTACCATTATCCAGATATCTTTATTTTTCATTCAAATTTTTATTTAGAATTATTTCTCCTATCTTTTAAATTTCCACATAATTCATGTTCTACTTCACTTACTTCCTAGATAGAAAGTTTCCCTTCTGGATAACATATGTACAACACATACACACACACACACACACACACACACACACACACACACACACACACACACTCACACTGCAGTTTTCCTCATTTTTAAGTTTAGCACTAATATTTTGAGTAGCTTACATTATTTTAGCTTTCTAAATGATTCTTCGTGTTAGAAATTTGTTGTTTATAGCTAAACACATTTTCTCTCATCTTTGTGAGAATGCTAATTAGAAAATTAAAAATATATTTTTTCTCACATAAATTTTCTCTGTCATTTTCTGTTCTGTGTTCTGAATGAAGCTTCTTCAAAGCACCACTGTGATCAAGACACAGATCAAGTCAAGACAAGCCCTGTCAATTGCCCAACATTCCTTCCAGCTGTTCCTTTGTGCTTTCCACATCCATTTCTAACCTATGGCAGTTGTGGATATAGGCGTTGTCCCTATTGCTCTGCTTTTCAGAATATAATCTGAATGAAATCATGAAATTTGAAATTGTTTGAGACTGACCACTTCACTTACCAAAATGCACCTGAGTCTCTTCTATGTTATGAATGGGTCAATCATTTTTCTAATTATATTTTTATGAATTTTTTTCCTTATCTAAAGTATGCTTGATCTTCCTGAGATCAGCTTTCCTTGGTTTCCAGTAATTACTGTGTGATAATAATTTAAGTAAACGTGACTTGTTTAATTTTTATTTTTTTAAAATGATGAGCAACACTATTCATAAAAGACAATGGCACAAGTTTTCTTCAGTCAAGCGGGTCTGCATTTACAAGTAGCTTTCAGGACCAGTGATGAAGCTCTTGCCCAGCATGCATAGGTCTGTAGAGTTCAACCCCCAGTACCCTCAAACAAAAAGTAAAACATAACCATCTTTATCTGGAAAAAAGGATTAGTAGTTCTATGTGGATGCTGAGAAATACTGTTTACTAAAATTTTGTGGTAGAATAAGCGATTTGCACTTAACCCATATTAAATATATGGACAGAGTAAATGATCTTCCCATTTATTCAAATGACAAAGTGTAGCAGACAGCTTCAGGTTCGCTTAGATGAACTTCCAGACCAGGCACAGTTATGGAGGAAGGGATTTATTGAAGCTTCCAGAACCAGGGGAAGTTCCATAATGACAGAGGAAGTGAGCCTGCCTTTCCAGGTCCAAACAGGAGAGAAAAGCCAAAAGCCAAAAGCCACACAGCAACACAACTCCAGCTAGGCACACTTTGCTTGTCTTTTTATTTATTTATTTATTTATTTATTTATTTATTTATTTATTTATTTATTGCTGAAATCTAAAACCCACCACCACACCTTAGATCCACCCGGTGACACTGCCTCCAGCCATATAGCTGCAGATGCAAACTACAGACTAATAAAACATTGAATATATTTGGGGCCATCTATTCAAACTACCACACAAAGTAATGGAGTTTTGGCTGTACCAAACTTAAAGTGAAACACATAACCCCCTAGTAGATTGTTCACTTTCTATAAAGCCAAAGGCTTCTCACTCTTTGTATGTCTCTTTTTCTTCTTTTTTCTCTCTCTCTCATGCACATACACACATCTCTTTCTTTCTCTCTCATCCTTTATCCCTCCATTTACCTCTTTCTGTTTTCTCCTTCCTCCTTCTACCTTTGTCCATCCCTCACCAAGGAAGATTGTCTTAGGAAGCTAACCCAAGGGTTATAGAGAAAGCCTTCCAAATTTAAGATTGATATCTCTTTATAGATCATCTGGGATAAGAAAATCTCTATTTTGGAAGCAACATTTTACTCTAGTTTATTTTACAACCTAAGCCATTTGAGGTTTGACCCACAAGTCATCATCATTTCTGTGTGCTATGCCATGAGAGCAATCTCTTCTCTTTGTGTTTATCATTCATTCAAAGAGGCCTGGGTTTGAAATGGAAGAGGAAACAAAATTGTGCACACACTAGCCATTTTCTTTTCTTGGTCATTTAAATTTGATTTTTACATAGTTTTGTATATCTGAAAACACAGAGAGAGAGAGAGAGAGACAGAGAGAGAGAGACAGAGAGATGGGCATGTCAGTGCCTCTAGCTGCTGCAGTGAACTCCAGGGGCATAAGCCACTTTGTGCATCTGGCTTTATGTGGGCATTGGGGAATTGAACACTGGTAATTAGCCTTTGCAGGCAAGCACCTAACCCACAGAACTAACTCTCCAGCACCTACACTAGCCATTTTCAATAAGAATCCAGACATTTCAATTAACAGAATGGTTGGTCTTATAAAAAAGTGCCCACTATGTGTTTTGATTTACAAAAGGTTGTCAGTCACTTTCTCCCATATTTCTCTCACTTACTGCTTGCCCCATATTTTCTATCTTATTCATGGAGATAAGCTTTTTAATAGAAACCTTTTAAAATTTGAATCACATTTAGGTCTCAAAAGTGTAATATACTAAATGAGGAGAGAATATAAAATGAAAAAAATTAGAATGCTCCAATACACAGTTAAGGACTTATGGTTTAGGAGACTTTGATAGAATTCTCTAGCACTGCAGACAGCCTCTTAGTTAATAGTAACACAGAGTATAAAAAATGTAAATGCCACTTGAAGGAAATGTGCTAGGCACTTCACATTCATATCCTTAAGCTTTTCCTTCTAATGTCTTCAGAATAACTAATATTACAAGAAGAAATTAAGCCTGGGAATTGATTTTCAGAGTTACTAAGCTGATATGAGTAGACTACAACTCAAATATGTTTTTGGGGGCTATTCACAGGGGATAGGTCTCTAACTCAGATTTATTTGCACTGCCTAACAAAGACAATTTGATTTAGTTTGTAAAAATTAGTGCTTATATATACCTCATCCTACATCTTTACCTTTCTTTAGAAAGCTGATACTTTTAAAAAGCTATTATTATTCACTTATTATAAAGTTTAATAATTTTAAATATACATTTCAATAATTAATGGTTAATATTTAGAGTTGGACAATCATCCCCACCAACAAACTTTAGAAGATATGTATCAATGAATAGAAATCCCTCCTGACTATCTGCAGGGAAGATACCCTTACCCTAATGGTAGACATGCAATGAGCTATTTGCCTCTGTACATTTTCATTTCTGTACTTTCTTAAATTAATTATATATCCCATGCTCCTGGATAGGCAGAATTAACATTGTGAAAATGGCAATCTTACCAAAAGCAATATATAGATTTAATGCAATACCAATAAAACTCCCAACATCTTTCTTCATAGAGATAGAAAAAATGATCTCAAAATTCATATGGAATGGCAGAAGGCCTTAGATATCCAATATATATCAGAGATAGTTCTATGGGTAATGTTATAATTGCAAGTATGAGTTTCTGAATTAAAGCCCTAGTATCCATGTAAAATGCCACAACAGTTTTTGCCTATAATCGTAGATTAGGGAAGGCAAAGATGTGAGGAGGTTCCCTGGAACTAATTAGTGAGAAAGTCCAATCAGATTGGGGAGCTGCAGGTGTGTAGATAGGTCCGCCTCAAAAAAGGCAGATGGTATTCCTGAGAATGACACCCAAGGTGTCTTCTAACCTCTATATGCACACTCACACATGTGCACATTAACCTGAACATAAACTTGTTCCTCACACATATACATATACACGTGCACACAATACACATATGCAATAAATAAATAAATGAAAATCATGATACATATAATATTTTATGAGACCCTTTATTTACCACAATGATTTTCAAATGAATACATTTTGTGGCATAGCCCCACAAAATTATTTTTATTGATGGTTTCTCCCCCTCACTAGGAAAATCAATTTGTGGTGAGAGGGTCAACATTATTTTTAGCTATTCACCATTTGGTGAATATATATCTAGGCTCTTTGCACTTTTGACCATGACAATTGCTGCTGTTTTGAACAATCACATACATGTTTTCATATGCTGGTGTTATTTATTTCTCATGGGGAAATTCCCAGGAGTGAAATTATTGACTCATATAGTAAAGATATACTTAATAAGCTGTCAACCTGCTTTGAAAGTGGCTGAGTGGTTGAAACATTTGACATTTCCATCAATGATGTATGAGTTTTCATTTGTCTGTAACCTTGTTGATACTTTACATTATCAATCTTTTTGATTATAATTGTTCTCATTGCTCCAGGAACAACAGCCAGAGTAGATGGCAAGCTTAATCCCTCCCCAGTCACCACCGTGTATGTGCAGAGAATCATGTGGAATTAAATTTGCCCAGCCATAATTACAAGTTAGGTTAGCAGTACCATCATTCTTTCCCATTCAAAAGCTTTTAAGGTACCACTTGCCCTGTCATTTTGCTGGTGGACATGACCCAGCACTCCAAATCAGCGAGTCTCTTTCAGCGTACGTAGGCAGTGCAGCTGCCAGAATTTACAGCCTGCACTACTCTGGCTAGTTCTCAATTTCTCCTGAGCTTGCATGGTTCTGGAAGGATGTCACTGTAGGTAATAACAATAGTAACTTCCATGATTCCTCTTTTTTTTTGTGGTGTATGTGTTGGTGAGGGGGACATACATGTATGCATATGCACTCACTCAATGTACATTCTTAAGAACATAGGACTTTATCACTCTTCTGCCTTATTTTCTTGAGACAAGGTCGCTCCCTAATTGTGGAGCTTGCACTATTATTCAGTTACACAGGTTGACCAGGGAGTCCCCCATGATCCTCCTGCCTACAGACTCCTAAGTACAGAGGTGACAGGTTATATCAACCATGCTGGCTTTTAACATGGATCTGGGAAATCAAACCTGGGTCCTGGTGCTTACACAATAAGCAAATAAAGTACTCCTGATCACTGGGCAATCTCACCAGCCCCTCTGATGGGCTTATTATGACATTTACATTCGAGAATATGGTGAACTTTGATCATATTTAACTCTGTCATTGTCCTTTTATTATTCAGACATTGCTGAAATTTCATTCTTGGAATAAAAATTTAATATATGCTCACCACCAAAAAAAAAAAAAAAAACCTTCAAAAGGACAAAATGAAAATGATAACAGTCACTAATTGAAACGTCAAACTCTATCAAATCTGCATTAGAACTAAGTACATTTCAGGTTATTTACAAAACAAAACAGAAACATGTAGTCAAATAAAGAAGAGAGGTAGTGGAAAGTGTATCATTGTAACCAGAATTGCTCCATAATGATGAGGGCTACATAGAAGATGACACTTAAGTGAAAAATTATGAACCACAGTATAAACAATACATATATTTTAATGTTGTTTCTCATAGTATTTTCTAACTTTAATGCACAAAAATTGTGATGTAAAATAAATACAGTCCAGCATATAACATTAGAAAAACATAAATGATGCATGAAATAAAAAATTACCCTTGTCTAAAAACCAACAGAGAAGAATACCGCTATACTTGAACTGCTCTTTGTAGAAGTGAGCCCTGAACAGCTATCACCTTTAAAGAATGTGCAACTTTAATGTGTTTTTAAAGGCAAGCCTCCAACAAGAGAGAGGTTTTTTTTTTTTTTTTTTTTTTTTTTTTTTTTTTTTTAAGCAGTCAGCTTTTGTTATTTTGTAGAAAAGAACTCTATGTTTCTCTCAATGGAAATAGCATGCATCAGGTATATAGTCAAGATTTGAAGCTAATGATTGGGGGAAAGTATCATTTTACTTTTAATTTTTTTAATCTATCAGATGACAGGAAGTGAATCATCTATGAAATTTTTAAAATTCATTGTTAGGCTAAGACAACACTAAGCTTTTCATATATATAAAAGCAACTTTTGTCTATAAATGTTTCCTCTTTGGTGTGTAAAAATCATATACATACACATTCAAGTATATTGAATCTTTACCTTGATTTCCATGGTTGTCAAGGTATTTATGTGCAGTTTCTATATACGCTGCCCTTCAGATGTATACGATGTATCAAGTACTAAATAAGTTTGACATAAGTATAACTTATAAAGGAATTATACATTCTACAATTCCTACAATAGAAACAATATGTACAAAATACTATTTCAATTGTTATGAGTTCTCAATCTTTTTTCTATGAGATTAATTGCAAAGACAGTAATATTCTTGACATATTTCCATGGTATGTTCAAGTCTTAAGTATTATGACATTAAGGCTGAAATGTGTACTTATCAGTCAAATTATATAAACAATTTTCTAGACATTTTCAGTAACCAATCATATTTAGTAACCAACCCACATATCATGTCAAGCCATGAAATGCTGTCCTAACATGAAAACAATTGCCAACCTAGTCCACTATAGAAAAATGAGACATTTGGAGGTGTTTGTATGCTCCTTCTTTTAAGCCCCAACTTCTTATTCCAGTGTTGGCCTCTAGAAAACCTCTGAAAGATTTCAGATTTACTGACAGAAGTGACAAGTGAAAAATTTCTCTTTTCTACTAATCAGTATGTTCAAGGAACAATTCCTAAATATTCAATGAATTCAGATAAGTGGATCTGCTGATAGAACTTGAAACTTGAAATGAAATTTCCATTTCCATGAGAAACCTCCTAGATGATGCGTTAAGTCCCAAGAATAACTAAATTGTAATTAAAATTAAATATCTGTGAAATAGTACTTTTCTATACATGAATATCTAACCATCTAATATAATTTATTATCCTTGGGAAAATATTTGCCAAATTGAGGCCAATTAATGTTAAGAATGGACTCACATAAAGCAAGAAAGTTTTTAATGAAAATCTCTGTTGCAGGAACTTTTAGATGTGAACAAATGTCTATTGCTACCAAATAGAGCACTAATCACAAAGAAAGGATACCACCAAAGTCTAGCTTAAAGAGCCAAGAAGGTTATTGGGCTTCCTTTCAGAAGTCTTGGAAAGGGGTTACATATAAAACCCAGGAGTAAGCATAGATGACCTCCAAACAGCCCATCTCCCCTAAGCCCCGCTCTGTCAATGAAGATGACTATTTCATGAAAGCAGCATAAAGAAGTCCCACTTTCAATTACCCTTCAATTTACTTTATATTGTAACATTTCACAAGATCATTTAAATTTGGACTATGGGAAGAAGGGAATAATAGCTGAAATCTTTGGTGAGGGTCCCCATTTCTACTATTGAGTGTTAACAGCCCCACTACACAGAGTAAATATTTCCATTGAGTAAAGGCATAATGCAGAGAGACTGGCCCAATACAATCAACAACCAGCAGGTGAACACCAAACATCTTAAGTTCATAACCAGTGAAGAAATTCTCTGGACTCCAGTTCTAACCCTAAATCCGGGCTGGTAAAATCCCATCCTTAGCCACCAACTCTCCATGGTAGCTGTTTCACATTCCTGGTATATTCAAAATATCTTTGGGTCTATACTGAAAACCATGGTCCATCTTCACAACTCTATACAATGGCCTATTTGTTCTCCGATGATGGGGTTTATCCCTGTTTCCCATTTTCTAATCTCAGCAGCAACTACAACCTATTCATTTTCATACAACAGCCTTAAAAGCACTCCATACAGGGACCTATCCCTGCTTTACATTGCCATGTATGTGCCTTATGACCTGCTTCCCTGCATTTTTATACTTCCCAAACCAATACCAGGTGTGTGGCATAGGCAAATAGTAAATCAATGGAGGAAGTAAATCTTGATCTTGAAGAGCAACCTTCAGAAGTCTTCTGTAGAGCCACCTCCTTTCAAAAGAATTTAAATTTCTACTTATTGGATCTTTCCTGGGTAGATTTCACCCTCAGGTATCTTTTCCATTGTCCCACTGCAAACCAGTGGCACAACCTTAACGATAGCAATCTGATTAACAATTGCAGCTTCAGTAAGTCAAAACTCATCTGTGTGCTAGTAACTTTAAACTGTTTTGAATATTTCCTTTGATAAATTGTACACCTTTCATATCTTTCTGTTCTACAATGTACGCCAAGCACACCAGTCCATTACTTTTAAATTCAACCATGATCACAGTCTCTGGGCATGGGAAAAAGAACACAACCAGCCTTTATGCCAGTACCCAAGTCCCAACAAGTTTCTCTGCTTTCCCTTTGAAAGTTCATAAGCCATGCCTTCACTGACCACAATTCTGTCTGCATTTAGCATTTTCAAACTCTCATCAGAACAGTCTATAAAACTTTGTTTACCACACTGTTAAGGCTTCTCCAGTCCCAAGTACCAAATCCACATTTCTCTAGCACACAAGTTCCAGAAGACAAAAATCCAGACCAGGCACAGTTATGGAGGAAGGGATATTATTTATTTAAGCTTACAGGTCCAGGGGAAGTTCCATAATGGCAGGAGAAGCAGCCTGCTCTCAAAGGGCCAAGCAGAGAGAGAAAAAGCCAACCAGGCACATAGAACACTGAGCAAAACTACAGCCAAAAGCCCAGCATACTTCAGGAACTCCTGCTAGGCACACTTTGCATATCTTTACAATGGAATCTCAAACCCACCACCAACACCTTAAGACCAGCCCCCAGTGACATTGCCTCTAGCAAGATGATTGCAGATGCAAACTATAACTAATAAAATACTGAAAATATTGGGGGACATATATTCAAACTACCACAAGGGGCAAAAGGCAGCCCAAGGTAATTTATCTGTGTCTTGCAACATTCCATCTCTCTCTCTGATCACAGGACTTTTATCAGTTCATTCAGCCATGCTGAAAGATGGCATAGCAGATTCAGTGCTTTTCTGGGAACTTTGGTTCACAGTTGCAACTCTTGGCCAAGCATCAAATTTGTACAAAGCATGTAGAGGCCAAATATTCTATGTAATATGTCCCACATAGCTAGAAGGCTCGTGCCTGGTATCAGATGAGGCTGAGTAGTGGGCAGGAAAACAATCTTTAGAGAGAGGAGTTGCTGCTAAAGCCATTAAGAAAGAAACAGTTGGATCATGTCAAATCTATTAGCCATCATGATCCAATTCAATTTTTTGTTTATCCTCTGTGTCTGATATAACATGGACATGTGACATATAATAGGAATGTTATGTTTAAAGTTAAATATTAACTGTGGCCTAATAAACTTAAGGCAGTAGATGAAAGAAATAGACATTTTTAACCAACTAGATAATATATATTTAAAATTAGTTAACCATATGTTGTCCTAGTGTTTACACTTATTTTTAGTTTATGAAATACTTTATGTGATTTAAATTTTATAACAGTTAAAATATTTTTTATCTTTTAATATTTCTTTTGGCAGCTTGTCTTTATATCGATGAACGTTTTTGAAGTGGCTAGCTCTAATTATTACAACTGTTGTTTGTAAATGATAACTTGATCTGTACCATTATCTTAGTATTTTATGAGATCCCCATGTGGGAAGTAAATGGACAGTGAAATCACAAAAGATATCAGATAGCAATACAATATTTTAAAATTTTGGACCAAATATTTTAGTGACTAGAATAGAAAATTCAGATATGTTACAAATTAGGATTTGAAGGGTTTGTGGACAGAAGTATATGCTATTTATTTTAGAGCCAGAAAAGGAATATGAGACTCACTGTTAATCTCAATTAACTGTATTAGAGGACACCTTAAATATTGACTCAAGAAATGTCAGCTCCCTAGTTATAAAAACACCATTGGTATTGTTATTATTAGAGATTGATGTGTTTTGTGTAACTTGGATACAAAGAATTAACCTAAATTTGGGGGTATCTCTAATAGCATATGAAATTTAAATTACATTAAAGTTGTCAGAGTTTGAATACATCATAGGGCCACTGTCAGCCTTTAATTAGCTTTCTCTTAATATTTGTAAGTATAGTAATCTAATTGTCTAGACCCAAATAACATATATTTTGAATATTTATAAGAAAATGTCTATTTTTGTTCTAAGAATTTGGATTTAAAATGGGACCCCAGAATTTTGTTTCAATTGAAGTAAATCTTTGTTAATTTAAATTTAGAAGCTTGTTTTTTATTCAAATTATACTGAATAATGAGAAAGACTGGAATGCCTTTAAATATAAAATCTTGGTTCAAGTAAGGTCAGTCTGGATAATCAATCATTAAAAAAAAAAAAAAAAAAAAAAAACATGATTACCAAAAGAACATAATATCACCTTCATTTGTAGCTGTACTAAAACCAACAACATTAACTTCTTCACTTAAAATATACCAAAGAAAAAGTTGAGTATATTAGAAAAGTTTTAAAATGTTCAATTGTAAAATAATTTATAAAATATAAAAATAAAAGTTACAGATATTTAGTTGCTTGGAGTACTTAATTGTTGATGCAATTGAAGATCGTTGTCAGCCAGCGTTTCTGAAATCCATGTAGATGTGTGCTCAGATGTTTGAAGAAGGAAACATGACTCTGAGAGTCCATCCCTTAAAATTCTCTATCATTGGATTGGTTACAATTTACTTGATAGAGGTATTATTCTGTTGGCAAAAGTCTTTTGTGTCATCTTTATCTTCCAGTAGCTCATTGTGGAAAAACTGAAGTTCTGAATTTTCAGTTATTAATTTAAAATTGTTTTAAAACTCTCTTTATTAGAGATAACATAAACATATAAAATATACTAATGCATATATATATATATATATATATATATATATATATATATATATATAGTTATAGGGGGCTCAATATTTATTTTATTTAAAAAAGATAGATTTAGAAAAACTAAATGGTTGTGGCTTAAGGACAGCAAATGTTTTGGTAAGTCTTGATAAGCTATCAACATCGTTTGTTTATTTAACAAGTATTCTTTAAAAATAAGCTTAATAAAAGTTCAAATTTTATAAACAAATTTAAACTTCAATTTATTAGAAAAAAGTTTTTAATCTAATAAATGAAGGCTTATCTAAAGGGAAAGCATATAAACTTAGCATTTAGATGTAATTTAATCATAGGTAATTAGTGGCCTCACTTAGTAAAAGGATGAGACATCAAATCTTTGTAAACTACTTTCATAAACACTGGTACAAACAGAATATTTAAGAACCTTGTAAGTGTACAAGTAGATGTTATTTACCAAACAAAGTAAAGGCTTACTCTAATGGAAAACATATAAATTTAAAACTTTTGTTCATAAACCATTTAGTATGCATTAGTAAAAGTATAGTAATGCCCAGGAAATCTATTTTTTGGAAACAGAGTTAGGGATTTTGTAAACATTACTATAAGCAAAATCATTTCAGCAAAATTTGAATTTTGGATTGTAAAATTTAATAATCTTTATTTCTTCAAACTTATCTTATTCAGAAACTTAATAACTTTTAATCTAGACATTTTACTTAACATTCTAAACTTAGAAATATATATGGTTTCCTTAATATCTCTAAGGCCAGTTCTCTCAGTAGAAGAGAGTGTTTTTTTTTGTTTTTTTGTTTTTTTTTTCCTTTTCAGTATTACCATGGAAAAAGAAAACTGTTATCAAAGAGAGAGAGACAAGAGAGACAGACAGAAAGGGCATGCCAGGGCCTCCAGCTGCTGTAAACAAACTCCAAATGAATGAGCTATCTTGTGCACCTGGCTTTATGTGGGCACAGGGAAATTGAACTTGGGTTATTAGGCTTTGCAGGCAAGAACCTTAACTGCTAAGTCATCTCTCCAGTCCTGAAAATTTTTTTATGGCTAATCTGTAGAACTCTTTAAGCAAATATATAATTTACCCAAGTATGTTAAGTATTCAAGGAAGCAGAAAGGAAAGATATGTCATTATCTCAATTTTTGGATTTCAGGTTTAGGGGAAACATTCTTCTCTTCAATTCTCCAAGTGGGAGCAATTGTGTTAAAAGAAAGGCTTGGGTCCTGAAAGCCAACTAAGCAATAAGGACTTTTGTGTAACTTGAATTAAGGCAAGGACTTATCAATATTAAGGTTGTTTAATTATGTATAACTTTTCATTTAAAAATTTAATTGTATTATTTTTAAAAAAGGAATTTGCACTAAATTAACAGTCTTTATCTATATGACCATTTTCTTGTATTATATAAGACATTATATAAGGATTATAAAAATACAAACATATAGAAAACACATATTAACTATATAGAAAAATAGACTAAATAAAAACCAAATATTTTGTAGCTTTTATTTAAAAGACCTATCATTGTTAGTTTCTATTTTTAGATATCAGCCTGGCTATTTTTAATCTTTAATTTTAAATGTATACCTTAAAAAGATATGACTTAATAAAAATAAAGCAGAAATTTTAAATCTTAAAAATAGAAGCTTTAAATGACTTTTCACATTGATAAAAAACAATTAAGGGCTGGAAAGATGGCTTAGCGGTTAAGGCGCCTGCCTCCTAAGCCTAAGAATGCTGGTTCCAATGTCCAGCGGTTCCAATCTCCAGGTCCCACATTTAGCCAGATGCAAAGTGACGCAAGGGCGCAATGTCGCACTTGCCCACAAGGGGGCACACACATCTGGATTTCATTCACAGCAGCTGAGAGACTGCTGGCACGCCCATTCTCTGTCTCTCTTTCCCTCTCTTTCTCTCTGTGTCTCTCCCCAAAAATAAAATAAAAATAAAAATAAAACAATTAAAACCTTAAAAAAGCTATTTTTGAAGAACACAGACAAGTAGGCAATAGTTTTTATATCTTAATGTCATAACTGTGAAGTGCAGGTCAGCCTGGACTAGAGCAAAACACTACCATGTAAAGCAAAAATAAATAAATAAATAAATAAAATAAAAATAAAAATGAACCCCAATTTAGTATTAAATTTTTGTGGAAAAAGTAAGATATTTTTAGATAGGTTTTCCCAGTTTTTTTCAAATACTTACAAATTAAGCTAACATAATTTTCATACCATCTGGAGTACAAAATAGTAGTTTTGTTTTGTTTTTCCCCAAACATTTCCATTCTTTGGAGGAGTGGTAAGAGGGGAAAAAAAGCTTAATGCTAGCAGAGACAAACTTAACAGAACAGTCAGAAACCAAAGTGCTCTAAAAGATCTGCAAGCAAACAACAAACTAAAAGATCAGAACCAAAATGCTTTTTTAAGGTGTGGTGATGGGTTTGAGATTCCATTGTACAGATATGCAAAGTGTGCCTAATAGGAGTTCCTGAATGTGGCTGGGGGCTTTTTCCCTCTTGCCTGGTCCTGTGAAAGCAGGCCAGCTTTTTCTGCCATTATGGAATTTACCCTGGATCTGTAAGTTTCAATAAATAATATCCCTTCCTCCATAACTGTGCCTGGTCTGGAAGTTCATCTCAGTGAACCTGAAGCTATCTGCTACACCTTCCTTTAGGATGTAATTAATAGTTCTGGAAGATTATGAACTAACATTTAAGGGTACCATTTCCATTTGGGTCCCCCCATAATGCATGACCCACATTCCCCAACGAGGAGGGTATATATATAATTTCCATATTTAGAAATAAAATTAGTCAAATATAAACATGAATGTGATCTGTCCTAGGTATGCTCTGATGTATTGATGGTATATTGATTATAAATAACATATATATAAAATATATATATTGACTTAGATATATATTTCCTTATTTGGAAAAAAAGTTTCATTAACATGAACATCAACATGTTCTGTCCTAGGTATGCACTGACGTGTCGATTGAATATTGACTATAATTATTTTATATACAACAAACATATACATATATAACATATAACCCTAACCCTATTTTTTTCTTGGGTCAGAGCCTGTATATTAAATGTAGCATATAATATACATTATATATAGTAAATACATATGTGTGTGTGTGTGTGTATGTAATAAATACAAGATAAATAAAAACATATATATATATATATATATATATATATATATATTTTACAGTGACTAAAACATTGTTTCTCCTCTACACACCATGACACATGGATGGCGTATAGATAATAACACTGTATATATAATACATATATACAAATACATATAGTTCCACTCTTTATTCCTACATTGATATTTATATATATATAGAGAGAGAGAGAGTCCCACTCTATCAATTCAACACTGATTATAATTGCTTCATACACACACACACATACATATATATATGTGTATATATATATATATATATATACCCCATCCATTATATATTGAGTATAATTGTTTTATATAAATATAATAATGTACAGTATTATATATAACATATGTATAATACTATATACACGTACATATATATCTATTTACATACACATATCCATATATATATAAATGTCTATGTATATGTGTCCCCACAATAGCCCAGAGAAAGGACAGGAAGTGTCCCCAGTTCAGGATGTGCATTGACACAAACTCAATTGTTGCACCCCACGTTTGGGCGCCAGATGCCGGGGTTTTTTCCCTCCACCACCGGCAGGTAGAGCGGAAAAGAGAGAGAACTGGGCCAGCCGCTTCTCTTGAGGCTGAGCGAGAAGGCGGGTGTTGGCGACTCAAACCCCTCCCCCCCTAAAACACCGGGGAGAAAAACCACATTGAGTCGCGGAGACCATCTAAGGCGGGAAAATCTCTCCGTTTATTGTCATGGGGAGGTATTTATACATTTTGAGGAAGGGGGCGGGAAGAGGGGATGAGAGAAAGGTATAAGGGCCAATAGTATTTCACCACATCAGCAGCAGCTGGGTGGAGGCAGTTTCAGCTTAGGTGCTGAGTCACTTCAAGGACAGGTCACCAAACTCTACTCAGGCTCTGGAAGCTTGACTAGGCCTCACCGGGAGTAGGCCAAGACTGGCTGGGCTAACCACTTGGCTTCACACCGGGCAGGGCCCAACATCTCCCCCTTTTGTTTTTGTAAGAACGGTGGATGGCTATGGCCTCTGTCCTAGGTTGTCCCCCTCTGGGAATCTTACCTGTCACTGAGCACCATGCCTCTAGCCCGTTGACCACTCCACGCCCTGTCTTAGGTTGTCTCAGCCTGTCTGAGATCTTACCCGTCATTGGTTCAATGTAGGGCCAGTAAGTGGAAAAGCCATTGTCTTTGAGTCGCAAACCTGTGGTGCCTTGACCTGATGAAGTTTAATTGCCTCAAGCTGTTGGTGAATGAATTGTGTAATCTTATTAATTACACAGGGCCCGAGAGTGAGGATAAGAAGAAGGAGGGGTTCAGGGGGAGGGAGAAGGTAGGGTAAAGAGCAAGAAGAATGAGGGGTCCAAGGGGAGGGAGAAGGTGGGATAAAAAGCCATGTAAGCTCATCTACAGCAGGTTGTCTTAGAAGTCCCGACTCCTCTTCTATAAATCTTTCTGGAGCTTTTCTGGCTTCATTCAGGTCTAGTAGAATCCACACCTTCAGTTGTTCCTGGGGAAGAAACAGAGGCATAGTTCTCAGGGGTGGGACACTCCCTGGAGAATTGATTATTATCATCCACTTGTTGGGGTAAATATTTTAAGTCTCTTGCTGGTACCCAAATAGGTCTTTTTTCCTCTTGAGGAAAGACACATCCAAATCCTCTCCCTGCTGTGAGGAGGGGGTCTGGTCCCTTCCAGGGCCCAGTTAATGGGTCCCTCCATTTGACCCAGATGGAGCTGTAGGTGACAGCTGAGGTCTAATGTTTTTGAAAAGGGGACAAGTGTCTATCTTCTTTATAAAAATTTAAAATATTTAGGGTTAATAATGCCTTTTTTAGTTGGTCATGTGGGGGTAGGGATTCCCCCTTTTGTTTTTGTAATTGAGACTTGAGAGTTTGATGATATCTTTCCACGATGGCTTGGCCCCGCGGGTTATATGGGATGCCTGTGGAAAGTGAGATTTTTTAGGTTTGGAGGAAATCTATAAAAGTCCTGTTTACGAAGCAGGGACCATTATCAGGTTTGGTTTGATCTGGCAATCCAAGGGTGGCAAAGTATTGAAGTACATGGCTAATAGCGTGTTTAGATTTTTTCCCAGTATGTGTTGATGCCCAGCAAGCATTGGAGAAAGTATCAACTGAGAGAAAAACATATTTAAGTTTTTTAAATGGAGAATAGTGAGTAACGTCAATCTGTCAAAGGTGATTAGGGCGTAGTCCTCAAGGATTGGCTCCTGTAGTTTGAAGAGGAGGTACCTTGAGGAAAGGCTGACAGGATTTGTAAGTTTGGACAATTTTTTAAAGGTTTTTGACATGGGGATATTTATGTTTAAGGCCCCTTTAATTTATATGAGTTAATAAGTGGAAGTGTGTAGCTTCTGAGACTGTATTACATTGAGGCTGAGAGGCCATTTTGTCAGTCAAATTGTTTCCTTTAGAGAGGAATCCTGGTAAATTTTGATGGCCTCTGAGATGTTGAAGGAAAATGGGGTTAATTCTTTGTTTAAGTAGGGAGTGGGCTTGAATCATCAATGGGGTTATAATATTGGAGATCAGTCTAATATGGGCCTCAATTAGGTTGGGTAACAGGTTAACAACATAAAGGCTGTCAGAAAATAAGTTAAATGGCTCCTGAATAGTGTCCAAAGCCAAAATGACAGCAAATAGTTTTTTGAATTATGTTGATCCTGTGACCTCATGGGAGATTGACTTTATGGGCATAGGCTTTTCTCTCCTCCTTAGGGGAGGGTAAACAACTAGGGAAGCTCCCAAGTGTCCCCCCATCAGTGAATACAGTAAGAAAATCAGGGTTGGGTTTAGATAAAAAAAAGTTTGGGGGGTCTCCATTCCAACCTAGAGAAGGAGCTCACCCATTTATAAGGACCATAGTGACAATTAATTATACCCAGAAACCCCTCGAGGGCCATAGCAACCCTGCTGTTATTTCTCTGAAGCCAAGTGAAGTCTGTTACCTTAAAGGGGGTGACAATGACATGAGGCTCCGTTTCAAACAATCGGACAGAGGTGTCCCTGCCCTTCATAATGTAGTCTGTAACCTGGTTAGTTATAGAGTAAACTCTGGGGACTCCACCAAGGGAGAGGTGAATCCATTGGATGGGTTTTCCTTCCTGGGCTAACAGTGTAGTGTATAATGTTTCCCCAGAGAAAATACAGAGGGAGATAGGTAAGTTAGGATCAAACCTCTTTAGGACAGCAGCATCAATAGCCCATTGTACCTTATGTAGAATTTGTTTATGACGAGGGGGCAAGGTTATCTGAGAGGAGAGAGTAAGAGAGTCAAGTAAGACCCTTTTTAGAGGTTATCCATTCATCCAATTAATTTCTCCCAGCACCTTTTGGAGTTGAGGCAAAAGGTAAGACGGTCCATTCAAACCTTAGGTCTGGTCCATGAAAGTTTGTTGAGGGTATGGAGAATGTAAATTTTTCTATATCATCTGGATGTAATGGAATTGAGAAAAAACAATCTTTAATATCGATAATGGTTAAGTAATGGGTGTTGGGAATGGCTGGAATCCAAGGGAGCCCTCTCTGGGGGGTCCCAAAAGCTATCATTCTCTCATTTATTTTTCTCAAATCATGTAAAAGTCTCCAAGAGCCATTAGGCTTCTTTATAATAAAAACCGGAGAGTTCCAAGGACTTGTTGAAGGTCGCACATGTCCTGAAGCCAATTGTTGTTTAACGAGTATATGAAGTTGTTTTAGTTTAGGGGTAGGTATAGGCCACTGCTCGACCCATACGGGGTCCCCAGGCACCCATTGAATTTTAGGAACTGGGGGGTGAGCAGTGGCCCTTAGGATTGGGGGTGAACCTGAGAATGTTTTTGTTTAATTTTTTCAAAATGAGGATCATCTCTATAGTTAGGATGGTACGTCCTTCCTTCCTTAAACTGTTTATTTTCTTTCTGGTCAAGTCTATCTTCACAGAAAGCCCTATGATTAGTAGTAATATAAGCCTCAGCTTCCCCAAGTATATCCTGGCCTAGGAGGTTGGCTGTTAGGCCTGACACCACTAGAGGGCGCACCTCCCCACTATTATTGTCAGGGTCAATCCAGGTCTGTCAGTTAGCAGTTTTCCATGACGTAGATTGTCCGCCCACACCCAGTAGGGGTGGACCCGGGACTAACTGCCAGGAGGGAGGGACCTCCTCTTTTCTTATCACAGTACGGTCAGCCCCAGTGTCGATGAGAAATTTGAAAGTTTTTTCACCGACTGTTAGGTTCATTTTTGGTCTAAGTCCGGGTGTCAAAGGCACAGTCCAGTGTGTTTTGATTACCTTTTTCCCCTTATTTAACGGGGCTGGGGATAGCCCCTGGGGAAGTTTAAAGGTTCACCATGAAGGCTAAACTTGGATTTGCAATCTCTGGCCCAGTGAAGTCCCTTTTTGCATCGAGGACATGGCGTGCGGGGCAAGTTAGGGGTTGAGGGAGTTATTGGGGTGCTTTTCCTATTGGGGCATTCCTTTTTAAATGACCCTCTTTGCCGCACCCAAAGCAAGATTGTCCCCCTCCCCTGAGACCTGTTGGAGTGCACATTCTAGTGCAGCCATGTCCTCACGGCGAGAAGCCTGTAAGGCTGATGTCATAACTTTGATCTGATGAGAGGGGGACCCTACATCTTGGGTGGCTACAACCCATCTACTCATAGAGCGGTCCTTGAGTCCAGCGCAGGCCAACTTATGATCGCCTGTCATGCCTTCCCAGACCAGCATTTTTGCAAATTGGTCTCGCAGGGGGCCAGGGGGGAACTTTCTTTGTAGGCTTTTTTTGACTCTCTCTATGAAAGTGGCCAAATCCTCACCGGACTTTTGGGTGACTCCTGTAATGGGGGGTTCAGAGGGGCCCTCCTCTAACTTTTTCCATGCAGCCATTCCCAAAGCCCGTACTTGATCTCGATATGGATCAGGAATGGCAGCCTGCTGAAGACCGGTAGAGAACTGGTCAGCAGTGCCCGAGAGCATTCCAAAGGTGATTGGTACTGGGGGCTGAGCGACTTGGTTTCGCTCAGCTTGAAGGTGACACTCATCCTGAAAAAAAGCACACCATTTTATGTACTGCGAGCCAGAGAGAACAGCTTTAGCAAGGTTCTTCCAATCTTGAGTGGTACAATGATAATGAACTAAACCCTGAAGGATGGTCTCTGCCCAGGGGGAGTTAGGCCCGTCCTCTGAGACAGCCTTTTTAAGATCTTTTAAATTGTGAGCTTCCCAAGGATACCAGGCTGCAGGGCGGTTACCGTCAGGATTAACGTTAACAGGGAAGAGATCGACTATTCTTCCCCCGGGGCCGTCCTCCCCATGGTAGGGCGGAGGGGCAGAGGCGCTCAGAAATGGATTAGTAGGGGGATCTGGAGGCGATGGACCTTTAGAGGGCTGAGGGGCACTCTCAAAAGGATTTAGGGGTGAATCTGAAGACTCAGGCTGGGCCGAGGGGCTGAGATTGCTCTCTGTCCCTTCCTGGGTCAGGGTGTCGCCTTTCAACCTCGGAGGCTGAGGTGGAAAACAGCCCTTTAAGGCCAACACAGCCGGGAGGGCCTCCAAAGGGTGGATCTCCCCTTTTTCTATCTGAGCTTTTTTTATCAGATCTTTAATTTTATCCCAGGTGTCCCAGTCAAAAAGATTACTCTCCGGCAACCAGGGAGCAATCTTGAGTAAACAGCCCCATATCTGGAGGGCCTGATTATCAGATAGATTAAGGCCTTTACTTTTGAGTAGAATCTGTAGTGACCCTAAGGCAGGATTTAGCTTAGATAAGGATTGTCCCATGTTATAAAGTTGAGGGAAGAGTATCTTTAACATCAGGGTAACAGTAATGCATAAGAATACAACACAAGCACAAGGTCCCAAAAAGTAGCTAAACATGTTGTAGAATTTTTCTAAGATGGCGCCCCACTCCAATGAGGGGCAGGACACTTTGAGAGTTCTCCAGGTTTGCCCACGTGGTGAGCCTCCTCTAGGTTTGTCCACGTGGTGAGTTTTTTTTTAGGTCTATCCACGTGGTGAGTTTTTTTTTAGGTTTGTCCAATGAGTGAGTTTCTACCCACGTGGTGAGTTTTGTTTTTAGGTCTGTCCACGTGGTGCTTCTAAGATGGCGCCCCATTCAAATGGGGCAGGACAAAAATGGCGGCACCGCAGAAGCGGTCTGTCGGAAACCCAAAAATGAGAGGAAAGAGAAAAGAACAAGAGATGTTGAAGTTTGGGACGGAGTTTTTATTTAAATGAGGAGGCAAAGCGTTTAAAGTCTCCTTTAGGTCTGTCCACGTGGTGTGTCCGCCATGAACGTACTCGTTTAGAAATGGCGGCAAACCGGAAATGGAAGGAAAGAGAAAGGAAGTTGAAGTAAGCACAGATTATAGAAGTAAAGGTTAGAATATTAAATATGAAGATTACCTCATTACTTATGAGGATACACCCGTCAGCAGTCCGATTAGCTCATCAGCTTAATGTTGAATTTTTCCTTTGTCACGCCAGCAGTCCGTAGTCCGTTTTGAATCCTCACACGCCCTCACATGGGGCAGTGGTTGTTGTGCCCCACGTTGGGCGCCAAAATGCCGGGGCTTTTTTCCCTCACCACCGGCAGGTAGAGCAAAAGAGAGAGAGAGCCGGGCCAGCCGTTTCTCTCTTGAGGCTGAGCGAGAAGACAGGTGTCGGCGACTCAAACCTCCCCAAATCACCGAGGAAAAGAAAACCACATTGAGTCGCGGAGAAACGTCTAAAGCGAAACTCTTATTGTCAGGGGAGATATTATTGTCAGGGGAGATATTTATGTGTTTTGAGGAAGGGGGCGGGAAGAGGGGATGAGAAAAAGGTATAAGGGCCAATATTGAGGAAGGGGGTGGGAAGAGGGGATGAGAGATAAGGGCCAACAGTATTTCATCACGTCAGCAGCAGCTGGGTGGAGGCAGTTTCAGCTTAGGTGCTGAGTCAGGTGGGCAGGTACTCAGGCGCAAAACCTGTGGTGCCTTGGCCTGATGAAGTTTAATTGCCTCAAGCTGTTGGTGAATGAATTGTGTAATCTTATTAATTCATAGGGCTGAGAGTGAGGATAAGAAGAAGGAGGGGTTCAGGGGAGGGAGATGGTAGGGTAAAGAGCAAGAAGAAGGAGGGGTCCAAGGGGGGGAGAAGGTGGAATAAAAAGCCATGTAAGCTCGTCTACACAGCAGGTTGTCTTAGGAGTCCCGACTCCTCTTCTGTAAATCTCTCTGGAGCTTTTCTGGCTTCATTTAGGTCTAGTAGCATCCATACCTTCAGTTGTTCCTGGGGAAGAAATAGAGGCATAGTTCTCAGGGGTGTGACACTCCCTGGAAGATTGATTATTATCATCCCCTTGTTGGGGTAAATATTTTAAGTCTCTTGCCGGTACCCAAATAGGTCTTTTTTTCCTCTTGAGGAAAGACACATCCAAATCCTCTCCCTGCTGTGAGGAGGGGGTCTGGTCCCCCTCCAGGCCCCAGTTAATGGGTCCCTCCATTTGACCCAGATGGAGCTGTAGGTGACAGCTGAGGTCCAATGTTTTTTGAAAAAGGGGACAAGTGTCTATCTTCTTTAGAAAAATTTAAAATATTTAGGGTTAATAATGCCTTTTTTTAGTTGGTCATGTGGGGTAGAGATTCCCCCTTTTGTTTTTGTAATTGAGATTTGAGAGTTTGATGATATTTTTCCACGATGGCTTGGCCTTGGTTATATGGGATGCCTGTGGAAGGTGAGATTTTCAGGTTTGGAGGAAATCTATAAAAGTTTTGCTTCTGAAGCAGGGACCATTATCGGTTTTGATTTGATCTGGCAATCCAAGGGTGGCAAAGCATTGAAGCATATGGCTAATAGCATGTTTAGTTTTTTCCCCAGCATGTGTTGATGCCCAGCAAGCATGGGAGAAAGTATCAACTGAGAGAAAAATATACTTAAGTTTTCCAAATGGAGAATAGTGAGTAACATCAATCTGCCAAAGGTGATTAGGGCGTAGTCCCTCGAGGATTGGCTCCTGTAGTTTTGAAGTGGAGGTACCTGGAAGAAAGGACACAGGATTTGCAAGTTTGGACAATTTTTTTAAGGTCCTTGACTGGCACATGGGGATATTTATGTTTAAGGCCCCTCCAATTTATATGAGTTAATAAGTGGAAGTGTGTAGCTTCTGAGACTGTATTACATTGAGGCTGAGAGGCCAGTTTGTTAGCCAAATTGTTTCCTTTAGAGAGGAATCCTGGTAAATTTTGATGGCCTCTGAGATGTTGAAGAAAAATGGGGTTAATTTTTTTGTTTAAGTAGGGAGCGGGCTTGAATCATTAATGGGGTTATAATATTGGAGTCCAGTCTAATATGGGCCTCAATTAGGTTGGGTAACAGGTTAACAACATAAAGGCTGTCAGAAAATAAGTTAAATGGCTCCTGAATAGTGTCCAAAGCCAAAACGACAGCAAATAGTTCTTTAAATTGTGCTGATCCTGTGACCTCATGGGAGATAGACTTTATGGGTATAGACTTTTCTCCCCTCCTTGGGGGGAGGGTAAACAACTAGGAAGCTCCCAAGCGCCCCCATCAGTGAATATGGTAAGGAAATCAGGGTTGGGTTTAGATAAAAAAAGTCTGGGGGGTCTCCATTCCAACCTAGAGAAGGAGCTCATCCATTTATAAGGACCATAGTGACAATCAATTATACCCAGAAACCCCTCGAGGGCAATAGCAACCCTGTTGTTATTTCTCTGAAGCCAATTGAAGTCTGTTACCTTAAAGGGGGTGACAATGACATGAGGCTCCGTGCCAAACAATCGGACAGAGGTGTCCCTGCCCTTTATAATGCAGTCTGCAATCTGGTTAGTTATAGAGTAAACTCTGGGACTCCACCAAGGGAGAGGTGAATCCATTGGATGGGTTCTCCTTCCTGGGCCAACAGCCCAGTGCATAATGTTTCCCCAGAGAAAATACAGAGGGAGATAGGTAAGTTAGGATCAAACCTCTTTAGGACAGCAGCATTAATGGCCCGTTGTACTTTATGTAGAATTTGTTCATGATGAGGGGGCAAGGTTATCTGAGAGGAGAGAGTAAGACCCTTTAAGAGGTCAAATAAAGGGGACAGTTCTTCAGTAGTTATGGGTATCCAGGGCCTCATCCAATTAATTTCTCCCAGCACCTTTTGGAGTTGAGGCAAAGTATAGGATTTTTGAATATGGAGCTGGGGTTTGACAGGAGAAACAGTATCAAGAGATAACCTGGAGCCCAAAATCTTGAAGGGAGAGGCAGTCTGTACCTTTTCTGGAGCCACTTTAAAATCATTGGCCTGTAAAATGGCAAGGCATTTAGCAGTAAGGTCTTGGAGATCAGATGGGTTGGAATGACCTAAAATAATATCATCCATATAAATGTAGAATAAAATGTTAGGATGATTAATCAAGGAAGAAAAGATATGAGACATGTAATATTGACAAATGGGGGGGCTGTTAGCCATGCCTTGAGGTAAGACGGTCCATTCAAACCTTAGGTCTGGTCCATGAAAGTTTGTTGAGGGTATGGAGAATGTAAATTTTTCTATATCATCTGGATGTAATGGAATTGAGAAAAACAATCTTTAATATCGATAATGGTTAAGTAATGGGTGTTGGGAATGGCTGGAATCCAAGGGAGCCCTCTCTGGGGTCCCAAAGCTATCATTCTCTCATTTATTTTTCTCAAATCATGTAAAAGTCTCCAAGAGCCATTAGGCTTCTTTATAATAAAAACCGGAGAGTTCCAAGGACTTGTTGAAGGTCGCACATGTCCTGAAGCCAATTGTTGTTTAACGAGTATATGAAGTTGTTTTAGTTTAGGGGTAGGTATAGGCCACTGCTCGACCCATACGGGTCCCCAGGCACCCATTGAATTTTAGGAACTGGGGTGAGCAGTGGCCCTTAGGATTGGGGTGAACCTGAGAATGTTTTTGTTTAATTTTTTCAAAATGAGGATCATCTCTATAGTTAGGATGGTACGTCCTTCCTTCCTTAAACTGTTTATTTTCTTTCTGGTCAAGTCTATCTTCACAGAAAGCCCTATGATTAGTAGTAATATAAGCCTCAGCTTCCCCCAAGTATATCCTGGCCTAGGAGGTTGGCTGTTAGGCCTGACACCACTAGAGGGCACCTCCCCACTATTATTGTCAGGGTCAATCCAGGTCTGTCAGTTAGCAGTTTTCCATGACGTAGATTGTCCGCCCACACCCAGTAGGGGTGGACCCGGGACTAACTGCCAGGAGGGAGGGACCTCCTCTTTTCTTATCACAGTACGGTCAGCCCCAGTGTCGATGAGAAATTTGAAAGTTTTTTCACCGACTGTTAGGTTCATTTTTGGTCTAAGTCCGGGTGTCAAAGGCACAGTCCAGTGTGTTTTGATTACCTTTTTCCCCTTATTTAACGGGGCTGGGGATAGCCCTGGGGAAGTTTAAAGGTTCACCATGAAGGCTAAACTTGGATTTGCAATCTCTGGCCCAGTGAAGTCCCTTTTTGCATCGAGGACATGGCGTGCGGGGCAAGTTAGGGGTTGAGGGAGTTATTGGGGTGCTTTTCCTATTGGGGCATTCCTTTTTAAAATGACCCTCTTTGCCGCACCCAAAGCAAGATTGTCCCCTCCCCCCTGAGACCTGTTGGAGTGCACATTCTAGTGCAGCCATGTCCTCACGGCGAGAAGCCTGTAAGGCTGATGTCATAACTTTGATCTGATGAGAGGGGGACCCTACATCTTGGGTGGCTACAACCCATCTACTCATAGAGCGGTCCTTGAGTCCAGCGCAGGCCAACTTATGATCGCCTGTCATGCCTTCCCAGACCAGCATTTTTGCAAATTGGTCTCGCAGGGGGCCAGGGGGGAACTTTCTTTGTAGGCTTTTTTCGACTCTCTCTATGAAAGTGGCCAAATCCTCACCGGACTTTTGGGTGACTCCTGTAATGGGGGTTCAGAGGGGCCCTCCTCTAACTTTTTCCATGCAGCCATTCCCAAAGCCCGTGCATTTTGATCTCGATATGGATCAGGAATGGCAGCCTGCTGAAGACCGGTAGAGAACTGGTCAGCAGTGCCCGAGAGCATTCCAAAGGTGATTGGTACTGGGGCTGAGCGACTTGGTTTCGCTCAGCTTGAAGGTGACACTCATCCTGAAAAAAAGCACACCATTTTATGTACTGCGAGCCAGAGAGAACAGCTTTAGCAAGGTTCTTCCAATCTTGAGTGGTACAATGATAATGAACTAAACCCTGAAGGATGGTCTCTGCCCAGGGAGTTAGGCCCGTCCTCTGAGACAGCCTTTTTAAGATCTTTTAAATTGTGAGCTTCCCAAGGATACCAGGCTGCAGGGCGGTTACCGTCAGGATTAACGTTAACAGGGAAGAGATCGACTATTCTTCCCCGGGGCCGTCCCTCCCCATGGTAGGGCGGAGGGCAGAGGCGCTCAGAAATGGATTAGTAGGGGGATCTGGAGGCGATGGACCTTTAGAGGGCTGAGGGGCACTCTCAAAAGGATTTAGGGGTGAATCTGAAGACTCAGGCTGGGCCGAGGGGCTGAGATTGCTCTCTGTCCCTTCCTGGGTCAGGGTGTCGCCTTTCAACCTCGGAGGCTGAGGTGGAAAACAGCCCTTTAAGGCCAACACAGCCGGGAGGGCCTCCAAAGGGTGGATCTCCCTTTTTCTATCTGAGCTTTTTATCAGATCTTTAATTTTATCCCAGGTGTCCCAGTCAAAAGATTACTCTCCGGCAACCAGGGAGCAATCTTGAGTAAACAGCCCCATATCTGGAGGGCCTGATTATCAGATAGATTAAGGCCTTTACTTTTGAGTAGAATCTGTAGTGACCCTAAGGCAGGATTTAGCTTAGATAAGGATTGTCCCATGTTATAAAGTTGAGGGAAGAGTATCTTTAACATCAGGGTAACAGTAATGCATAAGAATACAACACAAGCACAAGGTCCCAAAAAGTAGCTAAACATGTTGTAGAATTTTTCTAAGATGGCGCCCCACTCCAATGAGGGGCAGGACACTTTGAGAGTTCTCCAGGTTTGCCCACGTGGTGAGCCTCCTCTAGGTTTGTCCACGTGGTGAGTTTTTTTTTTAGGTCTATCCACGTGGTGAGTTTCTTTTTTAGGTTTGTCCACGTAGTGAGTTTCTACCCACGTGGTGAGTTTCGTTTTTAGGTCTGTCCACGTGGTGCTTCTAAGATGGCGCCCCCATTCAAATGGGGCAGGACAAAAATGGCGGCACCGCAGAAGCGGTCTGTCGGAAACCCAAAAATGAGAGGAAAGAGAAAAGAACAAGAGATGTTGAAGTTTGGGACGGAGTTTTTATTTAAATGAGGAGGCAAAGCGTTTAAAGTCTCCTTTAGGTCTGTCCACGTGGTGTGTCCGCCATGAACGTACTCGTTTAGAAATGGCGGCAAACCGGAAATGGAAGGAAAGAGAAAGGAAGTTGAAGTAAGCACAGATTATAGAAGTAAAGGTTAGAATATTAAATATGAAGATTACCTCATTACTTATGAGGATACACCCGTCAGCAGTCCGATTAGCTCATCAGCTTAATGTTGAATTTTTCCTTTGTCACGTCAGCAGTCCGTAGTCCGTTTTGAATCCTCATACGTCCTCACATGGGGCAGTGGTTGTTGTGCCCCACGTTGGGCGCCAAAATGCCGGGGCTTTTTTCCCTCACCACCGGCAGGTAGAGCAAAAGAGAGAGAGAGCCGGGCCAGCCGTTTCTCTCTTGAGGCTGAGCGAGAAGACAGGTGTCGGCGACTCAAACCTCCCCAAATC
The DNA here is from genome assembly GCA_036365145.1 of Orientallactaga sibirica. Taxonomy (NCBI): domain Eukaryota; kingdom Metazoa; phylum Chordata; class Mammalia; order Rodentia; family Dipodidae; genus Orientallactaga; species Orientallactaga sibirica. Next base: position 4,546,598 of record JAEOAD010000041.1, read on the forward strand.
ACCGGGGAAAAGAAAACCACATTGAGTCGCGGAGAAACGTCTAAAGCGAAACTCGTCGTTTATTGTCAGGGGGAGATATTTATGTGTTTTGAGGAAGGGGGCGGGAAGAGGGGATGAGAGAAAGGTATAAGGGCCAATATTGAGGAAGGGGGTGGGAAGAGGGGATGAGAGAAAGGTATAAGGGCCAACAGTATTTCATCACGTCAACAGCAGCTGGGTGGAGGCAGTTTCAGCTTAGGTGCTGAGTCAAGGGCAGGTACTCAGGCTCGACTAGGCCTTACTGGGAATAGGCCAAGATTGGCTGGGCTAACCACTCGGCTTCACACCGGGCAGAGCCCAACACATAGGCATATAGGAAGTGGAAGAAATAAATACCAAAGGCATGGAGAATATCTTCAACGGAATTATTGAAGTAAAATTTTCCCAACTTTACCAAAGAAAGACCAGTCCGAATATAGGACGTGCACATGCCACTGAACAGACAGGAACAGAGAAGGGACACCCTAGAACACATAATAATCAAAACACTACACACAGAAAACAAGAAGAGAGGACTCAAATGTTGAGAGAAGAAACCAGCTCATAACTTATAGAGTAAGCCAATCAGAATTGCCTCAGATTTTTCAATGCAAATGCTTAAAGAGCTTGGAATGGAGTATTTCTTTGTGTTTATTACTTCATTAAAATAAGTGTTAAAATAACTTTCTCTTCAAAAACTTTCCAAAGATTTGGACTCAGTCACATTTCACATCTAAATTTATCCCAGAGGACCAAACCTGTGGGTGGATACAAAGGGAGAAACTTCCGACATTGAAAAGGAGCTAACACACTGAGAAGTGTCCAAAAGGAATATAGCAATTAACAAAGGTCGGTAACTAGTACAGGATCCTCAACTGTTACCAGAGGTGATGTGGCTTCTACTCCAGTCAAAGAGGGATAGAGATAAGAAAGACAGAGAGATAGAAAGAAGGGTTGCGTCCTTGCCTCCAGCTGTTGAAAATGATCTCCAGATGCATGCAACACTGCATGTGGCTTTACAGGGTTATTGCAGAATCAATCAAACTTTCGTCTTGGCTTTATAGGCAAAAGCCTTGGCCATGGAGCCATCTCTCCACCCCCTACTCTGGTTTTGTTACAGACACAACCCTGGCCAGTAAGCTGCCAATATTCAAGGTGAGCAAAAATATGGATATAGTCATTGTTCCCTGTACCTGGTATCCAAGCAGCCTATGGTTTCCACCTGGAAGACAACTCATCTTCTTGGGGATAACTTCCAAGACTGACTTTCTTTCGTCTTCAGGTGAAAGTAGATACCATAGCAAATGAGACATGTAACTAATGTAGACATTGTCTTTACATTTATCAGTCTCATCAACAGGTTCTTAGAGGGAGAGGAACAAGGGAGCTATCACAATCTCCTGTGTCAGCTTTTATCAAATCATATGATGTAAACATCTGTCCAATTTCATTAAGAACCTTATACCTGGGCAGAATTGAGTGTCTGTCTGAATTTTTCCTATCAGGATTTTATACACTATTTGCACACATTTTTTCTATTAAAATATCCTTGGCCTGCATATTGATATGATATATGTTTGTGTTGTCTCACTACTTGAACTATAGCATGTAAGCTGCATCTTTAGTAGTAAATACATTTGGTAACTTTGGGGGGATATGAATCTCTCCAAAAAGAATGTGGGTATAAGGTTGACATTAAACAAGCAACTACACAGTTTAGGATTGCAATACTACATTTATAACTCAAAAATCTGAGCTTCAGGAACACAACATGTTTATTTTGATTTATTTCTTTTCCTTTTTCCTTAACTTTCATTTGGTAGTGAACTTAACTTCATTGAAACTCATTTGTGGGCAAAACTGAACCAAAGCTGTCTTGTGAATTTACGCCATAGTTTTTTAGAAGACATGCTAGATTAAGGGATATAAATGCATTTATTTATAGAATTATTTCCCAGGATCCACTGAGATAGTCCATACTATAAAGAATATTCTTTCTGCTACTTTGTTAGAATCTAAAAAATTCCAATTTTCAATATGCATCTTACTTACTTCAACTGTTTTCTATGAGGAAATGCAGAACTATACATGTTTAATCCTTGTCAAATTGTTTACTTAAAGCTGTTTCACAAAGCCTGGTGTATGGCTTTAATCCCAGCATTCTGGAGGCAGAGGTAGGAGGATGGCTTTCAGTTGGAGGCCACCCTGAGAGTACATGGTGAGTTCCACATGAGTCTGGGCTAGAGCTGGACTCTACATGAGAAACAAAAGCAAACAACAACAACAAAAACTGTTCCATTTGCTGATGGTACCCAGAGTATACTAAGAGCAGGCTGAGTGCCTTCTGCTGGGCTGGCCTTCCTCATTCAGTTCCTGACTTGGCCAGCCATTGTGATGTCATAAAGCTTGGAAGTGAAATCTTGGGCTCACAATGATACTTAAAATTGAAGATAGTTTATTTTAGTGTAAAAATGTGCCAGTTTTAATGAAATTATCCATGAATTAGAAGTAAAAATTGTGCACTTTTCCCAACTGTCTCATAGATTCTTCAGGGTGGCAGTACTTAATTGGCCTCCTGTTAACAGATTTGTAAGAAAATTATCACAACATGCCACAAAGTTTTGAAAAAAAAATTCTTTGAGAATAAATAGTATTTAATTTTCCTTTTAAAGACTCCCATCAAATAGGATATCTTTTAAAATCAATTATCTAAATTATGCATGGATAGCTCAATAACTTAATGTTTACACATTTTTATTAAAACAATTAATTTCAGTATGTTTGTAAAAGTGCTTTAAGGATTCTAAACAACAAAAGTAAATAGATGAAATCCTATTTATGCCAACTATTTTAAAATTACCTTTCCATTGAACAATTTAGAGAATTTATGATAAAAAAAGTCTCAAATGTCTTAGATTATAAAAATGTTAGAACTTTTGGAAATTTTACATTATATATTAGTAGGTACTGAATTAAAAAATAATTAAATTAATTAATTTATTTGAGAGAGAGAAAGAGGCAGATAGAGAGAGAGAGAGAGAGAGAGAGAGAGGGAGAATGGGCACACCAGTGTCTCCAGACACTTCAAAAAAACTCCAGACACATGAACCACCATGTACATCTGGCTTATATGTGTACTGGGGAATTGAACCTGGGTCCTTAGGCTTCATACGGAAGAGTCTTAACTACTAAGCCATCTCTCCAGCCCAGTCCTGAAATTAATAAGAAGCAAAATAAGCTTCATTATATCATTGATCACATTTTTCTTAATGATTTTGAGGGTATTGATTAATTTTGGAAATTTTATTTTGGACTTCTTTGCCATTTGAAAATGATGCTATTGCTTATTGAAAAATATTTTACATGACAAAAATTTCTATGCAATGCAAACCTAAAATTATAAATCCAATGGGTGCTTTAAAATGATGAATTCTTTTGATCTTCATGATTGGGTTGTACAATGAGCTCATAAAGTATGTTCTTTTATTCATAAATATTACTACATGTACAGACATTTTATAAGTATGCATGATACAAAATTAATAAAATAAGTTCTTTGTATTTTCAAAATCTTAGCCAATTAGGCACAAAAAGACAAATTATTAAATATTTTATGTATATATTGGAGTAAGCAATAGTAAATAGTCTTGTGAGGCAAGGTGTTGGATAATATGAGAATAATTTTAAATAAACATATGATAAAAGGTATTACTGACAGAATTCTGGATATGTGTTGGGATTGTTTGTTAGAGTTGGAAAGGGCTGTGGTTATTTAATAAACAGCCAAGTATGAATGCTTACCTGAGGATTGCAAAACATTGAAGGCAAATCACATTGCTGTGTTTGATACACATCAGACAGAGGCCTAATTTCTAAAATCTACAAAGAACTCAGAAACCTAAACAATAAAAATAATCAAATAACCCACTCACAAAATGGGGCAGAGAACTGCACAAGGAGTTCTGAGAGAAAGAAATACAAATGGCAAACACACACTTAAGAAAATGTTCAACATCCCTAATCATCATAATTTAATGCAAATTAAAACATCTATGAGATTCCACCTTACCACAGTGAGGATAGCAAACATTAAAAAATCTAATGACAGCAAATGCTGGAGAGGGTGTGGAGAAATAGGAACATTCATTGATTGTTGGTGGGAATGTAAGCTGGTACAACCACTATGGAAAGCAATGTGGAGACTCCTAAAAAAGATGACTATAGAGTTACCAACAGACCCAGTTATCCCCTTACTGGGCATTTACCCTAAAAGCTCCAAGCCTCAGTTCAGCAATATTTGCTCAACCATGTTTATAGCTGCTCAATTCATAAATCTGGAAGAGAGTCAGTCCCCAGTCAGTTTGTCTAGTGCCAGAAGGTGCTATATAAGTGACTGGGGGAACACGACCAACATCTATCTAAGAAACTCGTGGTCTAAGCTATTCAGCAGCCAACAACCTGACATGATGCTCACACAAGTGCAGAAGTGGCACACAGCCATGGTGGGTTACCAACTGCTCTAGATTTGGTTAATGGATCCGCTCAGTGGAATGGAACCCATACCTGGAAACAGAAAACAAGTCAGAACCATATCCAAAAACAAGCCGGCTCTCCAATACCAAGCCCCCACCAATAGTGGGATAAAAGAGGCCCTATACCTATTAAATTCTCTCTAACATAATAATAGTGGGCTGGAGAGATGGCTTAATGGTTAAGGCGCCTGCCTGCTAAGCCTAAGAACCTGGTTCCAATCTCCAGGTCCCACGATTAGCCAGATGCAAAGTGACGCAAGGGTGCAATGCCGCACTTGCCCACAAGGGGGCGCACACATCTGGATTTCATTCACAGCAGCTGAGAGACTGCTGGAGCACCCATTCTCTATCTGTCTCCCTCTCCCTCTTTGACATATATATATATATATATATATATATATATATATATATATATATATATATGTATATATGTATGTATGTATATATATATATATATATATATATGTATATATATACATACATACATACACTATGTACACAACTAATAAAAAAAGAATAGTAAGGTTGAGAGGGATATTTCATGGGACTGTTAAGGCTAGAGAATTAACTAACTGGTGACAGACTGTGGAATAATTTGTAGGCCTCATGAGTAGTTTTAATTTTTAAATTGAGAACTTTATTGTGTGAGTATATTGTTTAATAGTCATGCAAATTCCAATTGGGTTGTACTCTTATATTTCTTCTCCCCTGCCCTATTCCACTGAGTACTCTCCTCATTGGGGTTATGGGTACTTACTATGGAGTCATGAATACATCAGGCAGTCTCTGGGGTGGGGAGCAATGCCTTGGAATACTTCTTCACACAATATGGCTCCTGTATTCTTTCCAACCCCTCTTATGCCATGCATCCTGGGCCTTGGAGGGTGTGTTAGAAATCTCCTTTAGTGCTGAGAGCAGCCTCCAATTTCGTGCTTTGTTGAGTTTTAAGCATCTTCAGTGTCTACCACCATCTCCCTGGAGGAAGTTCTCAGGCTAGCAGTGAAAGCAACACGTGTAGGCATAGGGTACAATTGCAGGGTGTTCTAGCTCATGACAGATAGTATTAGATTTACATTGGTAAGATATCTATTCAGATATATGTGATATTTTGAGAACTGTAAAACTAGACTCTAAGACTGGCACAAGAATCAAGCTGAGGAACAAAGGTCTAAGAAGAGGGAATTGTGGAGGGCAGAAAGGGTATATAGTCATCAAGATAACGGAAGGATAAGGGCATACAGTTTTGGTCTTAGATCAATATTTGGGCTCTTGTTTGTTTGTTAATTGCAGTGTGTCCTTTTATATACTCTTGGATTGCTATTAATAAGATAGGAAATATTGCATTATGTATTCAAAAGGTTCTTGTGATGATTACATGAAATGGTACTTGTATAATATGAAGGAGGTCCTGTACCATTATAAACCTCAGTAAATGTTCACAATTTTTGTTACTAGAGTTACCTTCCATGAACAAAAGGGCCAAGAAGCAACAGAAAGCACAAGTAGATATTTGAACAAATAGTGTTTAAAGAAATGCAAAGTAATTGATTCCAAGGGTGATTTATAGCCATTGGATTATCCAACATTAAAAGAAGTGCATAGTGTGAGCCAAGAGATGACATGAGCACTCAAGCACTGAGGGATGCAGGCTGACCAACCTGGAAGAATCATTTTTCAAAAGACTTAAACACATCTCTTTTGACTCAGTAACTCTACATCTGGAAACATATGACATGGAAATGAACAGACAAATATGAAAAAAATATTAACAGTCAGTTTTGAGCATTATTTATAGTGGTTAAATATTGGATAAAACAAAAATATTTAACAACTAGGAAATGCTTAAATAATTTATGGTGTAGTTTATAGAGTGAAATGACATTCTGCCTTTAAAATGAAGAAACAAATGACTATTTATTGCTGTGCAAATATCTGTATGTCATTTAGATTAAAAAAAAAACTGATACAGTGTAAACTAATTTTTTCTTGAATTAAAAACGTGCAATCATAATTGTGAAATTGGATAGATTTTACCAAATTTATAGTCATATTAAAAGTTGTTAGAGTGAGAGAATGAGGGTTACAAATGTAGAAATGTGAAGGAGAATTGATCAATACAATTCCCTCTGGAAACGAGAACTCTTTCAATGGTATTGGGGTGATGAAAAGGGCATATTTTCCTCACAAATTACAATAAAAGAGGTGGCGATAAACCATGTGATCCAACAATTTCCTCACTCTGCAGAAAAACAGGAAACACATTTACTATTCAGAATCAACTTATCCACTCACTGCTTATTTCTTTCCTAATGCACTCCCCTTCCTCCTCCTTCCCTCTCTCCTTCCCTCCCTTCCTTCCTTTTTTTTATTCCCTTCCTTCCCTTATTTCTCTTTCCCTCCCTCTCTTCCTTTCTTTTTCCTTTTCCTTCCTTCCTGCTTCTCTTATCCCTCCTTCCTTCCTTCCTTTCTTATATCTTTCCCCTCCCCCCCACATACACAAACACAAACACACTATGGTTTTTATAATTCACTCTTTATTAAGATAACAATAGAGAGCCTTGTGGAAATATTTTGAGATTATGGGGGAAAGGTACAAACCACACTGCAGAAGACACTGATCTAACCCAGTCTTTCTTTGAGAGTTTTCTCCATTCTTTGTTTCTAGAAATACAGTTCAGCTCTTTTGGCTGATTCCTTCTCATGTATTTTCTAGATGTCTTCAGACTAAGGGAGAAAGGCAGCCTTTATCCACTAAGAATATAAGTCAAGAAGGATATTTATTCCTGGAGTTGGTGGTACCATTTTCCTTGTCATAGGATAAAACTTTGCCTGAAAATGAACCCAACAAGGAGGAAGGGGAAAAAGGAAAAGGAATGCACATCTATTCTAAGATGTTTTTGAATACCTATAAAATACATTTAAAGAAAATTATATTCCTAAACCAGTGATTATTAAAGTGTGACCCCCCCACCACTGAGAATCTGTTGCAAAACAAAATTATCATTTCCTATTTGGTTATACTGAATAAGAAACTCTGGAATGAAGCCCAGCTATTTTCATTTTAATAAGACCTGTGGGGGATGCTCATAGATGCTAAAGGTTGAGGGAACACTGCCCAGATTTTTGAATTTCATGAGCCATTAGATAATCTTACATCTGTCTCTTTCAATTAAGAAGCTCTCACTAATAGGTTAAAAGAGCTCCTGAGTTGGTGAAGGTAAGCTGGCTTGTAATAGCTGATCAACATTATAGGATAAGTAGAGACTAGAATTATTTTTGGTGGCATCAAAACAAATGAACAGGTGATTTCACAGGACTATTTTATTATGTCCAAATGACTAGAGATGTTAAATCATGAAGGTCTTCTGGGTTCCTGACTCAGAACAAGAGCAGAAGCAAGTTTGTATGACCTTAGCTGAAGGTTCAGAGAAGAAATGAAACCTTAAAGGAAGTGATTAGTGGAAAGACGAAGGTGAACTCCAGGGACAAGTTTTGGGGATGACACTGGGAAGTGTGTGTAGTAGAGAAAGGCAATGAAAGAAGGTCCTAAGCTATTATTAAGCATCTTTCTATACAGACTCAAGGCAGAGCAGTCATAAGGGATGGAAAAGCTCAGATGGCGTGGGGAGAGCAGTGCGATGTTAAGGGATGACAAGCAGAAGGAAGCATGCTCGGTCTATATTCCATATTCTCCACTAAGGAGAGTATTGTTCAGAATGGAAGCTAGATTTAAAAAAAGAAAGTGAAGATGAAGATGACATCATAACTTTTTATGCAACACACTTGCCCTGGACAGTAGACATTTGTAGTGATCTATTTCTGTAAACCACATGGAGAGACTTTATATGGGTCTTTCATTTTGTTTGTAAATAATGGGACATATTTGCTCATTCAGACAAAAGAGCCTTGATATTTAGGATGTTGAAAATGCAGTCTAGACTTTTCTATCAGTTCTCTATGCATGGTTTGCTGGAGCTACTGCCTATTGTCCTTTATGAAGCTAGCAATCATGGTTATCTTTAAAATTAAGTGTCAAATTGACTTTGAGCATTGAACTCTGTTTTTTAAACACTGCTTATCATGATTTACATCTGAATATCATTGAACTTTGTGGAACCTGATTTGGCTGATGAATAAAATATTCACTCAACCACTGTTAGGTACCCCAAATCTATAACTATGTAAGTCTGAAAAATTAGTCTCAGGATTACTAGTTAAGAAACATTTCTCTATCATTTTCCCTGGGGAGGGGGGTGAAACATTGTTTAAAATATCCTGGGTCAATAACCCAATAACTATTTCAAGAAGTAGCATTTTGTTTTTCCAGTCTAATCAGACATCTCCAGACATTGCAGAGAAAATGATAGAAAACTAATGGAGAACATAAAAATATGGCTTTTTATCCTCTCAGAATGTTTACTTGTTCACCAGTGTTAATTTTTTGTTTTAATTTTTCACAGTAGTAGTGGATAGTCCAAATATTAGCATTTACTTCCATAAGCACAGGCAAAATGAATATATAAATTAAATAATAAAACAAATTTAATATTGGGTGCTTATTCATTTCAACCACATATTAATAGATATCTATATGTCCTTCCCATTTAGGCAAGTGCCATGTAGTAAATCCCAGTCATTAAAATATGCATATACTAAAAGTGTTAAATATTCTTTATGCATCAAAAATGCTTCTGAGGAGCTCCCTGTAGAGCATGTCTAACTCAAACTAATGAGTTCTAATGTATGATTTTCTTGTACCTAGCTTCTCTTTACACGTCAATCTGCTCATGGCATCTGTCAGGCAATCAGCATCAGGGAAACCGCTCCGGTTGTCAAGGAAATAACACCTTTCTCCTTTACCACCATCTGAAAATGATGCCCAGATTTCTCTGAAATTCTCCAGGCAAACGATGTCTTTCTTTGAAAACCAACACCATCTGCCCAAGCAGACATTCAAGAGGCAATTGTCACATAAAAGATTTTTATCTGATTTCTGATGTTCAAGCCTGTTACATTAGGTTATCAAGCTTTCCCTTAGCTATATGGCATACCTGCATATTTCAAAATGAAAAGGAATATTATAAGCTAAAATGACAAGGATTAATTTTAGCTGAATTATTTCATGGTAACAGAAGCAGCCACAGTTTTTTTTTTTTTTTTGAGAGAGTCAGACAGAGAGAGAGAGGAAGACAGATAGAGAATGGGAGTGCCAGCAGCCTCTCAGCCACTGTGAACAAACTCCAGATGCATGCACCCCCTTGTGGGCAAGTTCAGCATTGCACCCTTGCATCACTTTGTGTCTGGCTAAAAATGGGACCTGGAGAATCGAATGGGCATTCTTAGGCTTAGCATGCAGGGGCCTAAACTGCTCAGCCATCTCTGCAGCCCCACAGATAAATTTTATATGTGTGTGTGTTTGATTTATTTTCAGATTTTTCTCTCAAAAGAAAATTGAAATGAAAGTAAATAGAAACATATATTAGTGAATGCAACTATTTGTTTTTTTAAATTTTATTTATTTATTTATTTATTTATTTATTTATTTATTTATTTATTTGAGACAGAGAGAGGGAGTAGAGAGAGAGAAAGAGTGAGAATGGGTGTGCCAGGGCCTCTAGCCACTGCAAACAAACTCCAGATGCATGTGCCACCATGTGCATCTGGCTTATGTGGGACTTGGAGAATCTATCCAGGGTCGTTAGCTTTGCAGGCATGCGCCTTAACTGCTAAGCCATCTCTCCAGCCCTGAATGCAAAAAATTTTAATTCCATGTTTTCTATTATTTTTTTATTCATATTCAAACTTAATTGATATAATTTAGCATAATATATTAAAAGATTGTCTATATAATAATCTCTAATTACATAACTTATTATCTTTAGCAGATAATTCATTCATGAGTAACTGTTTTTACCTGATTCCACTAGCTAATTTAATTAGTTTCCCTAATATATAAGCTTCTTCAAATGCTTATCATCAATTTTAAATGTGCATGAGTGAAGATCATGAATTAAGGCATATCATGTAATATTTTATTAACTCTTTACATAAACATCACTGGCATCCTTCAGTGTAAACCAACATTTGTGCAAGCACAGACTTCCGTTTTGCTATGGTATGCATTGTATCCATGTGTCATATATATGACCTCTCTGCAAGTGGTAGGAAACTGCAGCAGTGTGCTCATTCTAGAAGCAGCTTGATGAACAGAATTATGAGTGTGCTTTTATAACTTTGCACAATTCTGCTCACTTTCATAGTTACCAAGAGTTCTAATCAATCAGGAGTGTCCTGCCTTTTGACACTGTGGCATGACATTGTCATCTACAAACATATCAGGCTATATTCAGACTTATTTTAATGTGGTGGTTTGAATATAAAATGTCCTCATAAATCAGGTGTTTTTGATTAAGTTTCTTACTCATTCCTCAGCTTGCATCATTTGGGAAGTGGAGCCTACTACAGGAAGTATGTCATCAGGATCAACCATAAGGTGGAGTCCAGCCCTACAGTGTGCTCAGAGCTATCTTTCTCTCTCTCTCTCATCTCTCTCTCCTGTAGATGTATGATTGAGTGAGCCAATTTTTTCTACCATGATGAAACTTCTCCTGGAATCTAATCCTTAAATAAACTCTTTCCTCCCATAAGATGCTTTTGGTCAAGTGTTTGAAGGTAACTACCATACATTAGATAAAAGCACCCATGCACCAGAGATTGGGTATGCCTGAATCACATAACTCTTGTATGGATTTTGCTATATAATTATATGTAATTCTAAAAAAAAATTATAAAATTAAGCTTCTTGCATAAGTATATGAATATTTTAGTTTCAGCATAACTTCCATATTAGGCATTCCATTGGCTAACTCCTATACCAATTATTAGAAATGTTTCTGCAATAAGTAGCTATGATTAACATTTTCATAAATTCATAGGACACTTTGTTTATTCTTTTGTGGTTTATGTTCTTGGCTATTATCCCATAAAACTGTTGATCTTTTGGTCATTCATTAGTAATAGCTATATATTTTTTAAAAGTATGATTTATTTACATCTTATATAAATCACATGAAATTACAAAATTTCATATGCATTTTCATAAGATTTATGGTGACTTTTTTACTTGCAAAGTTCAACAAGTATTAATATCAAATAACCTTTCATCATTTTTAATTTTTTAAATTTTTAATTTTTATTTACTTATTTGAGAGACAGAGCAATACAGAAATAGGCAGGTAGAGAGAGAAAGGATGGGCACACCAAGGCTTCCAGCCACTGCAAGCAAACTCCAGATGCCTGCACCCCATTTTAAAAATGAAAGACCAAGGTTAATAAGAAACAGAAATTTATGAGCACAAGTGGTTACTCCCTTAACCCATAGCTTTATCCCACCATTGGCTACCTTCTCAATGCAAGCAGATCAGTTGTAAGCCAACACTACCCAACAAAACCCAATTTCATGATTATTTAACATTTTGAGAAATAATAAAATTTCTGCTTTAAGCCTTTAAATATTAGATTCATTTGTTACTACAATACAAATATTTACCCTGCATGCAATAGCTGCAAACTTCATTTCATAGTCTTCTTTGTATCCAGATGTACCAATGTAATTAAACTCCTGCTAATGGGACTGCTTTAAATACAACGGTAGTTTGATGATCACTTTCTCTGGCATCCATTTTCTCTTTTTCTAGATTAGTAGGGAATAACAACAATAAAAGAACCAAGATCAAATTTGGAAAATATATGCTAAAGATGAGATAACTGCCTTGATATCATGGGGACTCTCATATATAAATTATTAAGGAGAAATAAACTTGTTTCCTATTTGAGTCATGACATATTGTTGTTTGCTAGAGCACCTTATCCAATACTGGAATAAATACAATGGAGTGACAATAGACACAGAATTGTCTTTTCCTTATTGAAAATTCATTGATTTGTATTTTATCTGAGGTACATGTTTCAATTTCCACTTATTCAAGTATAGCTCTTTCTTTTCCAGGAAGATTTGATAGCTTACTTTGTTTTATATAGCCCCAATGCATATCTTGTACATTTATCTTATATTGTTTTACATGTTTTGTGTTATTACAAGTGAAATCTTCATTTTTTTAAATTTTTAACTGTGTATTTGTATAAGAACACAACTCACTTTTAAATATCAATGTGAGTTATTTTAACTCTCTTATCAAATCTCAACTTTATCAATGTTGTACTTCGTTTTTTTTTTTTTTTTTCTGTCATAATGACATACTGTGGCTCATCCATGCACACTGATGATAGTTATATCCAAACATCAATTCTCATTTGACATTTCACTTAGGATTTCCAAAATTCTTATATCTATTCATAAATATATTACTGTGAAACTTGACTTCTTGATCATGTGCCATGATCATGTCCTCAATATTACTTATATTTTGAACTTCATTTTTTGTCATGTTCAAGCTTAAGGCAATTTGGCAAAGAAAATCCCTCTTAAAATTAAAATGTCAAAACACTAAGATAGCCGTGTGTGGTGGTGCATGCTTTTTAATCTCAGCACTTGGGAGACAAGAGGTAGGAGGATTGCCATGACTCCGAGGCCACTCTGAGACTACATAGTTAATTTCAGGTCAGCCAGGACCAGAGTGATACCCTACCTCAAAAAAACAAACAAACAAAAAAAAACACTAAAATGAAAAATCCACTTTTAGGACTGGAGAGATGGCTTAGAGATTAAGGCATTGCCTGAGAAGCATAAGGATCCATTTTTTATTCTCCAATACCAATGCATGCAGGGTGCATGAGGTAGCACATCCATCTTAAGTTTATTTCCAGTGGCTAGAGGCTCTAGTGTGCCCATTCTCTCCTCTCTCTCTCTCTCTCTTTCTCTCTCTCTCTCTCTCTCTCCCTCAAATAAATACGTAAAATATTTTTAAAGTCCACTTTTAAAAAGAATTAAATGAAAACACCTATGAACTAAGCGTGCTAAGTGTGATTATGAAAGACCAAATAGCTTAATTAATGTCTTTAGATGAACAGGCCAATTTTTATTTTCTAGATCCTTATGAAATTTTGTCATACCTGTTTTCCTCAGAATAATGTTTTAATATGATATAATATTTGAACGTGCTTATGGAATCTAGCATGGTAATTTGGTCCAACTTTAAAATGTAAGGTGATCAAATTAAGTTAATTATTCCAATTTTACATTCATAATGGTGACTCCATTATCCTCCTCCCTGTCCTCCATCTTACAAAGGGACCCTCATCAATGGGGAATGTGGATCATGCATTGTGGGGGTACTCAAGAGTTAACTCCTACTAAGGCAGAAAAAGTTTCAAAGGGAATTTTATATTCAACTTTTAATATTTCAGTTTTAAACAATGAAGCATTTTTTTTTGAAAGGACTTATGAAAACATCTTGGTAAAGGGCAAACATATACTCAGAAGGAATATCAGAAAAAATGTGTTAAATATGAAATAATGAAGATAAATGTTTAATTTAGAACTTGAAATCACAGATGTAGATTAAATTAGTTAATCTGACAAATACTAAAATACATCCCCAAATAGAAAAGTGAAGACTCTAAAGAATCCAAAGCTAATATTTTTACAAGGAGAAAAATGAAGACATTTGACAATAGCAATTTTAATTTTCAGAACATTTACTTATTTATCATTGAGAACAAATATTTAACTACATATGTACATACATGTTTGCATATGAAATGTTTGTAACAATTATACACACAATGTTGGCCTTTCTAGAAAAATTTGGAGTTTATTCTTTTTTTATCTGTCATTTCCTCAGAGTTTTAGGACACTTTTAGGCACTTAACTCATGCATTAACCCTGTGTGCTATCTAAATGTGCTAGCACAAGGTGTGAAAAAAAAAATGAATGAGAGCCAAAAAACCATCATGTGTACACTACAATATTTTTAATTGATGGAAATCTAATGCCATGATTACATAGCTTACAAAATAAATTATGAGGTAGTCACAGTAGTCACAAAGTTCATACAGATAAATGATTAAAGTTATCTAAATGTTGTTTGCATTCTATCCTTAAATTTGAATTTGAATGTGAATTTTCTATGTTCCTTTAGATTTTGTCCATGAAATGGACACTGTCCATGCCAACAGTTGTAAATCAATAAAGATATATTTAAAACTGTCATACAAAAGTACCTCCTACAATAACAAACTCTAAATAAGTATGTTTCTTATGATTTATATTCATGAATATTAGAAACACAAAATGTCAGTGTAAAATATGCACAGAAAATTTACCTAAATTAAAATTTAAATTCTCATCATTGTTTTAACTAACTGCAGCAATAGAAACTCCAAATCTTCAAAGATCTATATCCCTTTTGAAATTTTTAGAGTAAAATATTGATTGTCATTCATTATTTCTGAAATCTTTTTGTTTGTTTGTTTGTTTTTATTTATTTATTTGAGAGTGACAGAGAGAGAAAGAAGCAGATAGATATAGAGAGAATGGGCACTCCAGGGCCTCCAGCCATTGCAAATTCACTCCAGATGCATGTGCCACTTTGTTCATCTGGCTTACACGGGTCCTGGGGAATCAAGCTTCAAAGCAAGGTTCTTAGGCTTCTCAGGCAAGTGCTTAACCACTAAGCCATCTCTCCAGCCCCTGAAATCTCTTTTTAATTATCAAAAACCACATTACCAGAGACAAAATTGAAATAGTGATTTCTAAGGGCAAAAATATAGAGTGTCTTCTAAAATAAGGTGAACTCTGCTCCATCCACTACACATGAAGCCCAATCCTTTCTTGTACTGAAGTCATGCATCAGAAGTTCTTAAAGAGGGGAAAAGGTAAGGCTTAAGTAAAACTGGAATGGTTTAAATCCTTCTGGCATAGTTGTAGTCATGAAATATGCACATCTTTGGAGGGATGGGCTTGTTTATCATACACACAACCTGTTTCAGCTATGTACTTAAAATGGCTTGCTCATTTTGAGTCCAACAGTTTAAATCAAGTCTTCTAAAACAATGGAAGAGTCACAGATCAGTGCCCCATTTTACTTTGTCGAGTTCTTAAATATTTACTATAAACATATTGATGTGAGATTACTTCCGTTCTTAAATATTTACTGTAAACATATTGATGTGAAGATTACTTTTAGGTTTGTTTTCATGGACACATTTACCTTTATAAAGGTAAAAGCACCTTGTAGCATTCACAGGGCACATTGTCAAAGGCACCATGTGCTTCACATACTCTCCTAGAAGTTTCTGAAATAAAGACTCAGTACTGTTGACTGGAACTGTTTTGACACACCCCTTCCCTACAACAAAAGCCCTTTTTTTTCTGACTTGACACTGGGAATAAAAGAAAGGAAATTCTGTCAGAATAAGTCACCTAAGGAATAAGGATGGGGCATATTTTACAGACAGATTGTTATTATTATTTTTTTAGCAACCTAGATATTCAGAATCACTGAACTGACTGGACCCCCTGCTATATTATCTACCACTTATGGCTACTGTGGTAAATTCATGCCCAAAACTATTTTCCTGGAGTGCTACAGCTCCTCAGATAAAAGGAAGGTCACATGTCTCAGCCCTCTGACACAGAGTGCTTCCTCCCCTTCCTCAGAGCCTTCTTTCCCAAGCCTGGCATGGAAACAACACACAAACATCCTACTAAGGATGCCTTGCTACCAGCCCCAGAAAAGTTTTCTGAAGGAACTTTCATTTTTTGAAGTCCTGACAAGTTGGCTCCGAAAGCACTCAGGGCAGACAGTTCACTGTTAAGCAGCCTTCAAGAACACTATCCAGCAATTTGGCAACTCTTCTCACAGATTCATTACTTGATGCGCTCAGTCACTCATTTGCAGATTTGAGTTTCTCAGCATGAAAAAATATCTTCTACATTATACTTGAGAAGGGCCAACATTTCTTTGAACTATTACTTCAAAGGGTCTCAGCAAATGGGTACCACAGTAGACATACTTAAGCCATACTCAATTCAGGCTCAAAAAGCCAATGTGATCAAATCAATATTGATTCATTAAGACAGTGTTTGCTTTGAGTACAATGTTAAGAACTATGTAAAAATGAAAGCAGGACAGAGAAAGAAAAGAAGAACGGGTGTGACCAACCACTTTAATTTGTCTAGGATATGAAGTTTCCTAATAAGGACTTTTAAGTGCTTAAACAGTCCTGGGCAAACCTGAGACAGCTTCCCTAATGTTGAAATTTGCTTAGAGTCAACTCACCTCCCTCCTATCCATTCTTACATAGTGAATTAACGTGAAAAATGAGCACATAACTTACTGAAATGGAATAAAATATTTCCTTCTAGAAATTATACTTATTAACAACTATTGTATACCTGTTTATCCCTCTTAAAAAGTCGACTTGATTTCCAAATGAGTATTTACAATAAATTAGTGCTAAGTTGTTTTGGTATGAATCTAAAAGCTCACTCCTTGCTGGCTGATACTACTTTTGTAGACTGTGGAATATTTGAAGGTGATGCTTGGCTGGTAGACGTAAGTCACTAGGGGCATTTTGAGTTATACTGGGCCTCTGGTTCTAGCCATTTTCTCTGCTTCAGAGACTACCACCATGTACACTGCCATACTCTCCCCCAAGCATGGGCTGCCCTCCACCATGCCTTCTGAGCTATGATCAACTGAAACTCTTTGAAACCAGGAGCCCAAACAAATCTATTCCCTCATAAACTGTTTTGGTCAGGTATATTGCTATGGCAACACAAATGTAATTAATGCAGACATGTCAGTCATGTGAGTAAATTCTAATTGGTCGACATGCCAATATATGTACATGCATGGTGGCCCAAATAGATCCGTAGAATATGTGTTATCTCTGTTGACCATATCAAATCATGAACTCTATGGTCAAAAAGATAAGGATTTGTTTGACTAGCACTTCAATAAAAATAATAAACCTAGACAGTCTATGGGCTTTAAGCTTTGGCATTGAAAAGACATAACTCTCCCTTTTGCTAGTGCCACAAAGTATACTTATAGCTAATAAATTAAAAAAAAATAGTTTTACAGATAAAACTTAGGAAATGAAAAAGAAAGCAACATCTGTGTAAAAGGAGACACTAAGAAAGTAGTCTGTGTTGCCTGACCTGAAAACTATCACAGCTTGTCTGAATTACATGACCACCTGTCACAATTGTGCTTCAGATTCTTCTAAAACAGTAGGAGTTTGTCACATAAGTGGAATGTGCAGGATTTAAATTATTGGAGACCATAAGGCCAATGAATGTGAAAGCTTTCAAAACCAAAGTGCCAGGACTCATTGTCTCCTGAAGTCACGTAGTGCTACTTGAGGGCAGCTGCCCAGAACTCCTACAGTGAGATATAACATTAAAACAACAGTATCATTAATGCACTTAGCTCAGAGTAACCCAGGGTGAATTAATAAGACTGAATTCATAAACAACCACTTGGCATAAGTCATTTACCAGTAGCTCAGAAGATTACTGAGTCCATTTTCAGAATGGGAGGAATAAACAATCAACTAGACAGTACAATATGAGGGGTGGAATACAATATTATGTTCTGCTAAATGTATCAGCTGCCTTATTGCTGTAGTCAGATTCACAATGCTGACAAATAAACACCTGACCAAGAGCAGCTCGTGGGAGAAAAGGGTTTATTTTGGCTTGCAGACTTGAGAGGAAGCTCCATAATGGCAGGGGAAAACTATGGCACAAGCAGAGGGTGGACATCACCTCCTGGTCAACATCAGATGGACCACAGCAACAAAAGAACATGCCAAACACTGGCAAGGGAAAGCACCCATAAGCCCACCCCAACAATACACTCCCTCCAAGAGGCTTCAATTGTCAAATTGCCACCATCTGGGGACCTAAGAATTCAGAACACATAAGTTTACAGGGGACACATGAATTAAACCACCACAACTTATCCTATTAACAAAGGCTGAACTTTCATGACTCCTGAAATTACCTATTGGCTGAAAAAATGTCCATTCTTCTATTTACCTCTTTCAAAATACCTAGGAAAGTAAGGGTGCAATGGTTTATATACACATTTACATTTGGGTTCTTATTGTTCCTTGCTGCCTTTTTCATATATCTCCCAGTACCTCCCAGTACCTTAGGCCTGGGAGGTCAGGCCTAAGCATGGAGCAGTAACTAAAAAAACCCTGCATCTCTCCCGAAGAAGTATGGTGGTAAAAGCTCCAGTCACTCTCAACCCCTACCATTCCTGCTTTACAAAGACTCATTCCAAGTTCCCAAGTGGATCAACCCCTGCTGGATCTCTTGTTCCATAAAGTTGTGTGTTGAAATTCTTGACTTACTTTAAGTAATGCAGGATTCTGGCTTTACCTTGGCCCATATTTCCATTCTGAAATGTTCTTTGCTTTTATTCTTTACCTTCAAGGCCATTCTTTTATGTTTCAAGACCGAGTTCAGTGGCACCATTGCTTTCTATTTCATTTCCAATGCTTTCTTACCCTTTCATGACGTCAATTACTTCACCTCATTGCAAAAATAACTATTTTTAATTCAGAATATTGGTATAATCCAATAAATTACATGTAACTTATTATAAACATTATATATAGATAGATGAGGAGAGAGAGAGTAAGACTAAACTGCCTATGAATTCACCACATAAGGAAAACCTGCTTTTATTTGTGTAATTCTGTGTAGCATATGTGTGGCTGTCTCTATTCTCCTTGACAGGCAGGATCCAACTTGACTGCAGACCCATCATCCACACTCACTTCCAGCCATATGTGCTTTGAGATGGATTCCAGCTTACATACATTAGAACTAGAAGGAGTCAGGGGAATCAAAGTCAAGTCACTTATCTTCATAGCTGAACAGACTGAGGATAAGATATGTATGTCCTCCTCTGTGCTTCATCATGTAGCTTGCATCAGTTACACTTGATGTGGATTAAAGGAAGTAGGTTCAGCTGCACAGATTATGCAATACCCAAGAGAGCCTGAATATTTATCAAAGTGTACATCCAGACTTAGCTCTACATCTTCTGGTGAAAGGGGCATAAAATATTATGTATTCATTCTGCTGTTGTCGAGGCCTAGACACCAGTGGCAGCACATGGGGAGAAATATGAGTATGAGAAAGAATGCTAATTCTCTCATAAAACAATGCACTGGAACCTAAATGTGGTCATGAATGCAGGTGAACAATTAACAAATATTATGATTGGAAAAGTTTCCCTGATATGTTCTTTTCCTTAGCACACTTTAAAAATATTTCCACCTATTAATTTTGAGTTGTATCTGATTCATATCAGAGGGAACTATCTCCTCCATTCTGCAGTTTAATTCCCAAAATCCTACTCTGAAAATATCAGGAGGAAACTCATAAAATTGTCAATCATGACTTCAAAACTTCATATCTTCCTACAAACACCCATGAAATTATAAACACTAAGTGTTCTTTGATTAGTAGCTTAAATTTCTGTACTATATCTCAGTACTCATGATTGACATTAATTTGTGTGTCATATTAAGAATAGATAGGTACATATAAAAATGATGTATGGGGCTGGAGAGATGGCTTAGAGATTAAGGGGATTGTCTGTAAAGCCTAAGGACCCAGGTTTGATTCCCCAGTCTCCACGTAAGCCAGATGCACAAGGTGGCACATATATCTGGAGTTCATTTTCAGTGGATAGAGGCTCTGGCATGCCCATCTGTCTCTCTCTCTCTCTCTCTCTCTCATAAATAAATAAATATAATGAAATATATAGTACAATACAGGTCTAGCCCCTAGCCAGACCTCATGCTAAAAGCCATACCAGGCCATCCCCCTCGGGTTTTCTCACCAGGATGGCAGCCAGCCCATGACGGGTAAGATTCCATGAGATGGGGCAACCTAAGACAGGCACTGTCACATGTGATGATCCCTTGGGGCGCCTGGGTTCAACCATGGCTTTCCAAAAGCCATACCAGGCCATCCCCCTCGGGTTTTCTCACCTAGGTGGCATTTGGCCCATGACGGGTAAGACTCCATGAGATGGAACAACCTAAGACAGGCACTGTCACGTATGATGATCCCTTGGGGCCTGGGTTCAACAATGGCTTGGCAATAAACCATACCTCTCAGGGTTGCCAATAATAAAAACAAAAAAGAGGATATGTATGGCACAATACAGGCCTGGTCCTAGCCAGACTGCATGGCAGAAGACAACAGGAAGTGGCTTCTGTAAAAATGGCGTTTTGCGCAGGCTTGATGTGACAACAGTTACAGCCCCATGCTCACGAGAAGCCTACTACGAGATGTTCTGTCCAGAGACAAGCTGTCATTGGTCACCAAAAGGGGACCGCCCCATACAAGGATTAACAGCACCTTAAAACCCATGTGCACTTCCTGAATAAACGAGTTTGTGGATTCTTGCTCCGCTTTCACCCAACTCCCGGAGTCTGTGTCGTGACTCCACGCTGCTCACCCCAATTCGGCAGAGACGCTATCGTCCCTCCTGAGCTGGCCTTGGGGGGGACACCAACATATATATATGTGTATTCTTTGAGACAAAGTCTTCTTATATAGTCCACACTAACCTTGGCCTACAATGCTAATCCATCTGAGTGCTGAGAAAATGAATATTTTTGATTAGGCACATTGGAATGTGAGTAAGGAAACATTTATATAAATTAGAAGATATGATTGCTTGAGTTTAAAGAACATAAATCTCCATTGGCAAATATTTGAACCTGCCTGTACTATACTAATGATACTAATTGGGTGGTTCTGAGAAAGCTATTTGCCTATAAAATGATAATAAGAGAGTATTTCTGGAGGGTTTATAAGAAGCTAAAAACAATGCAAAGACTGGCAAATATACGTTTAACACTCAATAAATATTAGCTGTGAGTTATTTAATATTCTTTTCTCATAATTTCAAATGTAGTTTTTATTTTTCATCTGTGTAATTCAGGGCAACCAGGTTTGGGAGATGCCTATAAAATAATCAAGGAGAAATGCTCTTCCATAGATGATTCTTCCAAGAGCTTTTCCCATGTCACCATTCTCAAAGGTTGCCAATTTAATCATTTCTATTTTTCTAGTTTATATCAAGAATGAATATATATATATATATATATATATATATATATATATATATAATTTATTTCTCTTTTAAATTAAACCAAAATGTGGAGATAATGTGTTTAAATGTAAATAATCTCATGGAAATGTTTCAACATTTTTCAGTATCTCAAAATGAAATGAATTACTCATTTTCAGCTAAAGAAAATGAATGGAAACAACATTCTTATAATCTCCTCTGGAAATCAAAAACTTTAATAATTCATTTGAAATTTGCATGTGAGAGAATTTCAACAAATCACTTCAATGAGCTCACTTTGTGAAGAGGCACACAGAGTGACATGGGGACCAGAGAACAAGAGTAGTACTACTGTGGATGCAGTGTTCAGAGAAGGAAGTGGGTCATCTCTCTCTCCAGATTTCCACCACAGAGCACTTAGGATCCTGAGCGCACTGAGCATGGAACTCACTGCCTTGAAGTGATCACTAAATTAGCTATCCTTGCTGTTTTAAGGGATATGAATTAGAAGCTTATAGGGAAAGGATAGAGATATTTTCTGGGTAAATACAATTATGGTGAAATATACATGAATAGCACATGTTGTGCATTTTCAAAAGTGCTTAAACATCTTATGTAATACTACAGAATCATTCCTGACCTGTGATAGGAACAAGGTGAATAACATTATTATTAAAGATTCTCATTTATGTGAAGGAGGTAGGAAGGAGAGCAGAAGCAAATATGCAATCTAAGCATCAAATATCTTTAGAAGCATATAGAAGAAATTAGTAACTGGATTCTGGTTTCAGCTGGGGCTTGAGTGGCTCAGGGACAAGAATGACATGGACATTTTCCACTGAGTACCTTTTGACATTTGAATCAAGTGGCATACCAAATTTATTTTAAATAAATAAAGAAAACTGAAGTGAAAGATACTTCTATACTTTTTTCAAATAACATCTATTTTAACCTAGCTGCTGCCCATGTCTTCTTGTTTTTTCTTTCTTTCTTCTTCTTTCTTCTTTTTTTTTTTTTTTTTTTGTGTGTGTGTGTATCAGTAAATGACATTTGTCTTACAAGCTTTCCACATCACTATCTTCTGTAATAATTGTTCTTTCTGGTAAAATGTCACATTTCATCATGCTATGTCTTTGGGAGCTATATATAACTCATGGATTAGAGCTGCATCAACATTTCATACCACATTCCTGATATTTATTTATAGCTGTTAGCCTGATGTTTTATGAACTCCTTTTTTTTTTTTTTCTGAAGAAACAGAGCTAACTTCTTCATAGACCTTGAACTTGATTTATTTTCTTTATCTTAGTTTGACCTAGTTGTGCATCTTGAAGTCTGCTAATGCTATGTCCTTGAAGGTGGAGAAAAAATAAATCCCCAGTGCTTGGAATATAAATCATATGGAAGTGAACAACTTGAGCATAGCGCTAGAAATTCATTTCCCTTTTTCCTGATATAAGCTTTTGGAAGTTTTTCCTTTTTTTTTTTTTTTTTTTTCTAATCCATAAATTAAATAATTGAGGACTGAGTGAAGAATACTGAGGAAAGATCTTTGTGTTGTCATAACATTTTGGATAATTATTTTAAACTAGAGTTCTGTATAGAACAAGAGGAGGAAAAGGAATTCATAGCCTAGAAAATTTAGAAATATTAGTAAAATTACGTGTTTTATTATTACTCCCCCCAATCTAGGTACTTGAATTTTAATGGTTTAGGTGGAATATACATGGACAATTTGCAATATACAACATAAGAATGTGTCCTGAAGTTGTCTAATAGTAGGCCCTTTGTTTGTGGCATACAAAATCACACACTTTGGTGACAAGAGTTCACATATGCCATTTTGGAAATTCAGTTTTTACATTAAAACACTAATTGCCAATAAAATATCACATCAAAATTTGCAAAGTTCTGAAACACATTTTCTCATCCAATGAAATGGAATGCAGTGCAGGTAGAAATAATAGAAATAACCTGTGGACCATTTACTAAGTGCTATTATGTTTTTTTTTTTTTTTTTTCGTTTGATAGTTAATCCTTGCAATACGTCTGATAAATCCTTGCTATGCTCCCATTTGAGGGGGGTTGAGAAATCAAAAGCATGAAAAATTGCCATTACAATTTTGCAGACAGGGAGTTGTTCTTGTTCATTGGTCCCTCATGGATAAAGAGTAATTCTAGTGCATCTGGGGCAAGGATCTGTGATGATACAGTTGTCACAGGCAACAACTTAGCTGCATATGTCTGTTTCAGAAAAGACAAAAGAATGTGGCTTGTGGGGGTTCTCATAAAAGTATCTGGGACATGTGACAGATTCATTTTGGAACTGGGCAATCTTTCAGCTACATTTGAAATCTAAGTGTCATCATGGATTTCAGAGGCTTTCTGCTTAGAAACAGGAATAAATATGAACTCATGCCTAGGTTGAAAAACAAAACAGATTGAAAAAATGAAAGAGAATTGTCTGTCAGCCTAAAGAAACCACACATGGTGTCTAAGAATGAAGACCATATCAAACCTATGGACTTGTCAGGAACAGGTCTGATCAAGGTCTGTTGTGAGAATGAATGGATGCTCTCAAGAACACAGTAATATGGAAATGCAAGTGTGCACTATAGCAAAGCTGGTGAGAAAAGTATCTGAGAAATAGAGGAAGGAGTTCTGGATTCGGGGTTATGAGTGGCTCATGCAACCACTTTTTTGTTGTTTTGTTTTGTTTTTCGTGGTAGGGTTTCACTCTAGGCCAGGCTGACCTGAAATTCACTATGTAGACTCAGAGTGGCCTTGAACTCAGGCAATCCTCCGACCTCTGCCTCCTAAGTGCTAGGGTTGAAGGCATGTGCCATCACACCTGGTTTCATGCAACCACTTTTAAGGGAGAGCTGATGATGGCAGTTGCTGTGTTTGGATGTCAAGAAGCAAAAGTCAACATTCATCGGAACATTATCCTGAAGTTGGTGTAGAGATCAGATTGCAGACAGGTAAAATCAAGGCAGAGAGATCATTGTGGATGGGGTTAGAGTCAACTCAGACAAGATGGTTGAGGATAAGTGAAGAAAATCACTGAGCTAAGGAAGGGGAGTGAGCTGGGTACCACTGCAGAGTCGGCAGGGCTTGCTATCTCAAACCTCCAAAGAACAGAAATTTCCAGACTAGGTAATGTGCTGTGGTATCCCTGTGTGGATAGTAAAGTTTTCCAGTTATCCCCTTAACAGAATGTGATCCTTGGTCTCACAAATGAATTGCTATTCATACAGGAACATCGCTGGCACTGGTTTTGTGCACTTGAAATTTATTTTCTCTTGATTGGAATCATTGGACTTGATGTATAAATTCAGATCAGTTTCAGAAGTCGTGAATTATTATTCTTTATTCTCTCTAGAGGTTGAAACTAAAAAGGATATCATTTACGTCAAGAGTACAATATTCTGAGTTCAATGTTGAAAATTACTTTAGAAAGTCAGCTCCTTTTGTTCCACAGGACAGATTTGAAAAGTAGATTTTATCATAAGGTTGTTGAGAGAAAAACAACTTCACAGATTAAATCATGCTTTCATTTTGAGCTAAGAGAAGAGTTATGATAATGTGTCTCCATGGAGGCAGAGCACATCTCTGGGATTGGGCTTTGTTAGAGGGTTTGCTGGACTCTTTTTCCATCTGCTCATTTGTTGTCCTTACTTTGTTTATCTGTCTGTGAATGGATAATTATTCCCCACCCTTTTGTCCCCTTAATGCTAGTGTTCTGGTTCATCAGTCTTGTTTCCCTTGATTGTTTCTTATGGCAATCATCATGCCAGTGGGTGATATTTTTTTCAGTTAATTACAATTTTCTTTGTCATGCAAATTTCAAGATTAATAATGGCATAAGGAGATAAGAAAAAGTCTCTTCAGAGTTTTTGTATTTTACCACATAATGTCTCATTATTTAGACAAAATCTTTTTTTTTCTTTTATTGACACATTTGAAATCCTTAGAGTTAAATTATCATTTTGGTTTAAAAAATTTTGCAGGGAAAGGCATTAATATCCAACAGCCAGGTAGTAGTGAAGTTTTGATCAAAACTAGTCTTAATGTTACAAAGACAAATTTTCTCCAATGAATTAGAGCCTTTAAATTTTATTCAATTTGTTTTTAATGCCATATTTGCAAAAAGCACTTCTGCTTTGAAATAGTAATCACAAGCAATTAGTAACTCCAAAACTCATGTTTTTCTTTTAACCATGTCTGATATTAAAGTTGTAGCTCACAAGATTTAACTGCAAATATTTGGACTTGTACTTTCTTAAAAAAAAAAAAAAAAAAAAAAAAAAAAACTAGCATTAGTATCCAAAGTTCAGAATAATTTACTTTCAGTATTGGATATTGTTATTGAGTTTTAAAAGGGGAATATTTATTGATGAAATGTAAGAATAGATTCTTCAAGTAAAGTGAAGAAATTGAAACAAAAACTTGTTACTTTAGGTCTAAAAGGAAACTGCCTGTGTGGTGTTTGTACACATCAAAGGGTCCATACAGAAAGCCTGTGCTATCAGTTATAGAGAGCTTAATGATTTAAGCAAATGTACAAACTACACACATGCATAGGGCTATATTGTATAAGGCATATAAAGTTACCTTTCTATTGCACATAAGAACTTGCTACTAATTTAGTAGTTAAAAATAAATTCTCTTACATTTCCATAGAAGTCAACAAGGGACTCACTGGGATTAAATCAAGGTGTCAGCAGGATTGCATTTCGTTCTGAAGACCCCACGAAGATTATATTTCCTTCTCATTTCCAATTTCCTCTGCTGTGGCCCCTTCCTACATGTCCATAGTGATAGCATCCCAGAATAAACCTTTCTCATACAGCATTATTCTGGCCATTTCTCCAGCCTTCTGCTTTTAAGGACTCTTTAATTAACCAGAACACACAGAATTATCCAAAGCATGTTTCCTATTACTATCAACTGCTTCACAACCTTGATCTTTTGCTCTGTTAACAGCCGGATTCACTGGTACCAAGAATTCAGGCTTAAGTATCTCTAGAAAGCTATTCTTCTGTACATGCATATGTCTTTGCAGACTTTAAATTCATCTACCCATTTTGTAATCACATGTAAAATATAAAATTTTAATTTGTCTTCCAAGTTACAAATCATATCCCACCTATATAAATTTACTATACTTTGAATAAATGTTTCAAGATTAGTTGAAATTATACATATTACAAATGGTGATAACATGGCATAATAGTTATACATATTTAATTCATGGTTTTGTTATTTAACAAACAGGTATTTACATCAATATGTAAATTAATATGCATTTGTCTTTTAGTTAAAAAGTACTTATGCCAGTCATGGTGGTTACATGTCTTTAATCTCCATCAGTCAAGAGGCCAAGGTAGGAAGATTGCATGAATTCAAGGCCAGCCTGAAAGCACATAGTGAATTCCAGGTCAGCCTGGGATAGAGCAAACCCTACCTCAAAAACCAAAAGGATAAATAAATATTCATATATAACTAAGTTGAAAATATTAGGGCTAAAATAAAAACATTCAAATGCTTAAAAATGTGAAGTTTTGTTTCATCTAGCTATCTAAATTTTCTAAATAATAATTTGGGGTCCCTTTTGTAAATTAAGAAAGAGAATGAAAATTAAAAGGCATAAGGATTTTCTTTTCTCTAGGGTCTGACCACCTGATGATCATGATTTGCTGACCTAATACAGTACATGCACAGATGTAACTGCTTACCTTAAATAAATATATTACATGAAGTGATCTCATAATTAAGTGAAACACATGCCTTTATTTTGGCAAAGAAGTGATCTTCAGTTATAATATTGGTAGATTATTACACTAGTTCTATGAAATATAACCTTTTGTTTTATTCCCAGGATGTACTTTTGCATACATTATTTAGCACATCAAATACCTTTTTGAAAGAGTTAAACATTAGAACAGAAGAAGTATGTAGACATGAAAAACTACTATATATGGCTTCTGATATAGGTGCTTTTTATTATATAAGTATTCATTCTATTGGGTATTTATGAATACAGTCAAATAGGGGATAATGAAATAGATAATCTGAGGGTTAATACTTAAAGCCTTCCCTGTAATGGGACCTGTCACTACACTCAAGTTTCTATAGACAGCTGGGTAGAGCATCTTGGATGAATGTTGAACAGCCTCACCAGGCTTTTTCTGGGCACCCACAGGGGAATCACCTCTCTCACTAGGTGAGGACTTACCATGTTTCTTCTTCATGAACAGTAGATACATACATAACTTAAATAGCTTTGAGGTTTAAAAGAAAAATATATTTTGGCAGGACAAAACACAAAGTAAAAAATCAAAAATGTATTGAGGCTACCAGATGGTGAAAATGAACAGTGACTTTAATTCATTCAAAAGATAAACTTCAATGATTTCTTAAGGTTAACCTTTTCCTTCATAAAGTACATGGTGATCAGGATCCTCAGTGCCAAAGAGGTCTTCAAACTAAAGAATTTGCCTACATTTTCTTATTGTATTTGCTTTAATTGTTTTTATCAAAATTAAATTATATTTTCCATGTTTGATTAATCATTTAAAAGAGCTGTCTTTGAGAACTTTTCCAATTATAACTCCTCCAGATACTCCAAAGTCTCAACACAATAAAAAAGGCAAGTGAACATCTTGCTTTCTATATTTTTCTGTTTAATGTAAATTGAATGGGCCAATTTTTATGGCCTAATTTGATTTTTCCATGCTCTTAAAGGCAGTCATAGTCTCAAATGTCCCTCATCACATTGAATTAGTGCAAACCACAGTGTATTAGATGATAGGCATAGAACAAGTCCTATTTCAGGTAAAAACTGCATTTTCAATAAAAGGATACTGCTTTCTTGCCTAGTATGCTTACGGAGAGACAAATAGTAGGCTTTCGGAAATACACCTTAAGGTCTTAAAGTCAAAAGCTCTATTCTTGTTCAGTGATAGGTTTTTAAATGAAAGAAGAGGATTTGGGTTTTCAATGACAACTGTCATATGATATTAAGGAACCTTGAAAATCCAGAGATAGGCATACATACCTGTCTTGTAACATAACACAACTTGTGTCAGATGTAATAACTCAGGCTGTAGCTCAATGTCTGTGACTGGTGCCACAAGAATTTCCATTAAATCCTTTAAAGTAAAAAAATAACTATAATCTGGAGAATAATGGGTTGAATTTTGTTTTAATCCATAATTTTAAAATAATATAGACTACTGTCCAGGCAAATCCATATGTCAAGGACACAGACACCATAGAGAGAGGCCAGGAAGAGAAGTCAGGTGGATTCTGAATGGAAAACCACCTGATGTTCAGTGCATTTATTGGTCTTTTTATGTAAGATGGTCATGGTAATGAAATAGGGTATTAACTTCTAATATTTGTGATTATTAATTAATCAACTTTATTTTTCTAAACAATGTAAGAATCATAATGGGTTTATAGCTACTTCAACACTGTACTTCTCATCAGCTATGCTTTCCTATAATTCTTAAAATTACATGTGTTTGTATATGCCTGTGTGGGCATGTGTGTGTGTGTGTGTGTGTGTGTGTGTGTGTGTGTGTGTGGTATCAGTTCATAGTTGCCAGTGTAATGTGTTGGTTCTTGCATGAATGATTTCCTTATAATTTCTTTCATTTTCTTGGAAAAGTACAAACTATAGTGGTTCTTTCAGCTAGAGCCTATAGTTAATATAAATTAAATGTCAAGAATTTTTGTATGGCTCATGAGATATTTTCTTCAACTTTACCTTTAAATAATAGTTATTGTGAATGAATTTCAGGCTAAAAATTACTTTCTTTTCCTTGAGCTCTTTGGAAAATTATTCTTCCATAAATCTTATTGCACACGTTGTTTCTGATATCATTTTCTCATTATTTTATTGTAATTTTCCTCCATAATTTTTATTTATATTCAACACATGAAAGTTTCATCAAATTGTAGATATCATAAAGATTTTACTATATGGATCCTGTAACTAAACTCATATCTTCCTTCTATTCTTAAACTCATTTATACCTCTTTGTCTCAAACAACATTTGTCCCTTCTTTACTGTCTCCAGTTCTTTGGGTCTTAAAAGCTGTAAATGATCTGGAGCAACTTTGTATTCTATTCACTTTCATATTTCTATCTCAGCTCCCAGATAGGCTGGTGGATAGAACAAACATATGGGAAAACCAGCAGGACACATACCTCCAGAATATATGAGTATTACCTTAAAAAGTTTAAGAGATGAAGCAGCAAGAACACTATCCATGTTCTAGGAGCAAAGAATAAACATATAGGAAATCTGGTAGATGGAGCCAGGTGTGCTGGCACACGTCTTTAATCCCAGCACTTGAGAGGCAGAAGTAGGAGGATAGCCATGACTCAAGGCCACCCTGAGACTACACAGTGAATACCAGGTCAGCCCCAAAACACCAAACACCAAACAAACAAACAAACAAACAAAAAAAAACAAACAAAAACACACGAAAACAACAACAGAAAAAAACCTAGTAGATGGGAATTATAGCTACTCATCTCATAGAACTGACCAGTATGCTTGCGCTTAGATACAGTAGATATTTTCTTCCTCCTCTTTTTCTTCTTTACTTTCTCCTCCTATTCCTTTTCTTGTTCTCCTCCTCCTCCTTCTTGCTTTTCCCCCTCTCCACCTTGTTTTTCTTCTTTAATACTTGGGATTGAACACAAATCTTCATACATTCTAGGCATGTGCTCCCATTTGAGCTTGAAACCTAGACTCTAAGATTTTCATATCCTTATCTTGTAATATTCACAAGAACAGAACCTTGAACATGGTTACCACAAAACAGTTAGTGACTAGCCAGATACTGTGGTACAAGCCTGAACACCCAAGACTTGTCTCAAAAAACAAAATAAAACAAAAACCCTGCCCCAAAAGACTGTGTAGTAACTGTGGGGAAAAAAATCAACAATTTCATTCCCAATATACAAATGTAACAAATTTTTAAAATAGTAAACCTATTCTTTACCTATCATAAAATCTGAGAATTCATTAGTTATATATTCCAAAATCAGGAAGTAAGAAGTAAATATTCCAATTGCTATATAATGAGTTATCATCTGGATCTGGAATGTTCTGATTGGGCTCATGTGTTGAAGGCTTGGCCTCTAGCTGATGGCATAAGGAGGGTTTGGGTATAAATATCAGGGGGAGGGCCTTGCTGGAAGAATAGGGTGGACATGCCAGTGAAAGGAATATTGAGACCGAGGCAATTTCTCTGTCTTTATATTTCCTTACCACCATGGAGGGAACATCTTTCTCCATCATGTATTCTTGAGGCCATCACATTCTGCCTTCCCACAGATGCAAAGATAACACAGCCAGCTGCCCCAAACCACAGTCTCTAAAGCCATAGTTGGGGAATCATTTCTCTGGGGATTTGCATGTGTAAAGGTTCATGTGCAAGTGTGTGTTCATGTTTGGAGACCATAGATCCAATACTAGGTGTCTTCTTCCATGTTTTCCTACTTTATTTTTGGATACATGGTCTCTCACTAAACCTGAAGCTCATATATTAGGTACACCAGCTAGCCAAAAAACCTTCGACATCCTTTTGTCTTTGTCTCCGCAGCACTGTGATTATAGCTGTGTGCCACCATGCCCATGTTTTATATGGGTGCTGAAGATAAAACTCAGGTTCTCAATCTTGTGTGGTAAGCAAATTATGAGCTATGCAATCTCCCTAGCTCTCTTTTTACTTTTAGTTGTTTATCTTAATTATTTTGATCTTACTCATGGAAATCTGATGAACGCATAATCATTGAATAATCATGAAACTATCCATAATCAAAGCTCTTTAAACTAAAATTTGCCTAAGACACCCTGTTGATACCTCTTACAAACAGGAAGCTAAGAGATAAATAACAAATCATTTTAAAAAGTAATGTGCTAGAAAAATAAGTGTACAGATTTTACACATTATAGAATTTTTAACTTTGTATATTTATGAAACTAAAGCCCAAGTTTCTATCACAAAGATAATCTAAAATTGTAGTGATTTAAATTCAAATTTACGTGATCCACACTAGCAAAACAATTCTACCATATGTTCACTGAGAATTCCAGCCTCCTTCATCTTGTTCATGGTTGCTTTGGATCCTGTTACTTGAGGTGCTGAATTTGTAGGAGGAGGCAGTATTTGAGAACACATGAGGCACTGAAACTTTTGTTACAAATAAAATAAGCAATGGCATGGACATATCTTATTAATTTTCTAACAGTGTAATTCCCATAAATGGCAGTAACTTCCTGTTACCTTAGGCTTCTTTTCATCATTATAATGGTGGTTATCTTCTGGATCTATAAAATAACCTGACTGATTGGGAAGCAATGCCATGTCTTTACAGCAAGTTAATAATCACTTCAGTGGAGAGCAATGTCTTAAAAGAAGTCCTTTGAGGGCTGGAGAGATGGCTCAGCAGCTAAGGCACCTGCCTCCTAAACCTAAGAACGCTGGTTCCAATCTCCAGCAGTTCCAATCTCCAGGTCCCATGTTTAGCCAGATGCAGTGAGGCAAGGGCGCAATGCTGCACTTGCCCACAAGGGGGTGCATGCATCTGGATTTCGTTCACAGCAGCTGAGAGACTGCTGGCATGCCCATTTCTGTCTCCCTCTCCCTCTCTGTCTATCTCTCTCTGTCTCTCTCTCCAAAAATAAATAAAAAATAATTTAAAAAATTTAAAAAAAAAAGAAGTCCTTTGAAAGTGGTGCTGAACTGGGCTCATTCCAAGTAGTAGTTCCTAAGTCACCAGATATTCCAGCCTGAGAGTGCAAGGATTTCTGTGCTTTTTCTTCAACTATATGTTTATAATTTTATACTGAGCATATTTCTGTTGTGTAATATTTGCTAAGAATACCAAAGTGTGGGGCTTTGTAAAGGCTTAGAAGTTACAGACATTTGCTCTCAAAGCCTACAGGCATTGGTTGACTTTGTCAGTACCCACATAAAGCCAGATACACAAAGTGGCACATGTGTCTGGAGGTTGCACTGGAAAGAGGCCTTGATACACCAATTCTTGCTCTTTCTTCTCTCTTTCTCATAAGAAAATGAATGGATAATAAGTAAATTCATATATTTTAAAAACAATGGAAAAGTGGCATCAGAAACACACTAAAATTTCCCCATCTTTCTAATCACTTACCTCATAGGTTTGTCTGTAGCATCTCTTCTGTCTTCCATGTTGCTTGAGGCAACACTTTGTGACTCATTATTTCTATATCATTACAAGCATTATTAGCATTCCAGTTGCTTTGTCTCTTCCATCTACCACTTTTCCCTAATGTCCAGGCTACACATTTGAGATATTTCACAGAGTCCACTGTCAGGTGAAAAGTATTCTATTTTCATGTGGTACAAGTGACCTTATTATAGCATACTATAACAAAACATGTAACTATTTGAATGGTACAAAAGTGTATTTCTCTTCCTCAGGTATGAGTACTTCAGCTTGTCAGTCTTCATTGTTCTTCATGGTAATTCAGAGAAGTAGGACTTCAAATCTTATTTTCCTACAATTTGCTAAGCATTGTCATCTGTTTAATCTGATAAAACTGGGAGACAGACATGGTCTAGATCCCAGATGGCCTGAAGGACAACCTTTCAAAATACAAATCATTTTTTATTACATCCCATTGACTGATATGAACTCAACAATGTCTACATCTCCCCCAGAGGAACACTGAAATATGTCGTCTGTGCTCAACAGCCATGGTTCTGTTTAGATCCAGAACTCTTTCAATAAAAAGGCAAGGTAGATGAAAGGGATATTGGAGAGCAGTTAGCTTTGTTTCACGTAAAGCCAAAAGTCAAAAGTAGAACTAAAAATACTATATATTGAAATAAATGAAAGATATAAAGCAAAACTAGGAACCTAGCAAACAACACTAACAAATATGGCAAACAAAAGGATATATTAAGTAGAAAGCTTATCAATATAGACTGTAAACACCTACATTTTAAGAAGATACTTAATAAAGAAGATAAACATAAGTAGTGATAAACCTTATGTTTACCATCACTGGTCATTGTTGTAGATGTTTTACTGAGATTAACTTAGGTACATAGTAGATCAAAAAGTGTTAGAAAGATATTAACAAGTTGAAAAATCACATAAAATATTATACAGAAAGGAAAAGAAACAGAAAATAAAACATAAGATAGGTGATATGGTAACAGAATGTAAAATGTTATCTTTTTTTCTAACAGAGACTTTGAAAACAAATGTTAGAAGTAATATAATATAATTAATATTTGAGAAGATAATGACTGGAAAATGTCTAAAATGTATCCCATCAATGTAACAGGAAAATAGATTGCTGAAAAGGAAATAGAGTTGACATTTTGATCTTTATGTCATTGTGTAGTATGAATTAAAATTTCTTGGTAGTACAAAAGTATTTAAATATATACAGTCTTGTGATGTGTTCACACGTTAAATTCTGTATCTACTAGTTTTATGAAATTCATCTAGTTGTTTCCCATAATTTTCCATTCCTCTTTTGTGAATGTACTATCTTCTACATCTCACAATGTATCTTATATACACACTTAACATATTTCTTGGTATTCAATATAACTCTTCTTCTATATTGAGTACTTACTAACATATCACATTTTATGACATATACTTTTCTTTTTTAACACTTTTCCTTATTTTAAAAATTACTTATTTACTTATTTATTTATGCTTTTTTGAGGTAGGGTCTCACTCTAGCTCAGGCTCACCTGGAATTGATTATGTAGTCTCAGGATGGCCTAGAACTCTTAGAGATCCTCCTACTTCTGCCTCCCAAATGCTGAGATTAAAGGCGTGTGCCACCATGTGCAGCTTGAGGTAGACTTTTCTCTGCTCCCCAGCATACCTGATTTACAACTTCATCCCAATCTTTATTAGATTTCTGACTTATTACAGGAAAGGTTTTAAAAGATACCATAAATTGCATATGAATTTTGTAAATAATTCTCATATTTTGCCCATATGTTGGTTTTGATAACCCTAACTATATCACATGAAGAAAAATAATTATTGGTCAATAAGAAAGCAAGCACTCCAATGGTACTTATATATAATCTGAGAAAAATACCTGGAAAATGCATGCCTTAAGTTACTCTTATAATTACTTTACCTTATAATTACAGTTAACTTGGTACACCTGTATTGCAACTTAAAAAGTGGTATTAGATTCAGGATTTAGCTGTGGAACTACATACTGGGGGACTATATCTCATGAAGATAATTGTCCCCTAGGAAAAAAAAAAAAGGTTCTAGTACTAATTTTACCTTCTTCCCTCTTGGTGTGCTTTCCTGGAACCTCTTCAAGCTGTCACTGCCTTCCACGGAGTCTTCCCAAGTCTGATGTTCATTCTTCTCTTCTGTTTACTCTCTCTTGCCAGTTTCAAATACTTTAAGTACTTCAACTGTCACTTTTATGCAAATGACTACCAAATATACATCGCTAGTTATAATTTCATTATTGAGTTCCTGGTGTGTATTTCAACTTTTCTTTAAGAATTTTATATATTTAATTCAATTAACATAAACCCATCATGCCACAAAATGCATTAATTCTTTCCCTAGGAAATATAAGGAGTGCTCAGTGTTCTGTCTTTCCCATAAGGGCCACACTATTCTTTTGTCAGTTATTCATGAAGTCTTTCAATGATTTGTCAAAGATGTACTTAATAGCTACAATAAAATTAAAAAGGCATGAGCTATGTACTAGTTTTTAATCACTGGTATGAATTGGCTGAGGTAATTAACTTATGAATAAAAAAGTTTATTCTGCTCATACTTGCAGACAGGACCATATGACCAGCAAATCTGTCGCTTTGTGCCTCTAGAGGAGGAGGAGGTGGATGACAATGACATGGATCATGCAGAAGAACAAACTGCTCAGTGCATGGCCAGAAAGCAAAAGACAAGAAAAGGAGGCCAGGTTCTCACAACACCCTTCAAGGGTACATCCCCAATCACCTAGGAGACTTCCAAAAGCAACCTCCTCATAGATGTCCTCAGCATCTGCCAATGGCACCACCCTAGGGAACAAACCTTCAACAAAGTGATGTTTGGGAGACACTGAAGATCCAAACTGCAGTGCAATGATTAATATTCCTCCCTATGGAACTTAATGTCTGCCTCTCATAAAACAGTACCTCACACCGGGTAGATCTTGAGTCTGTGTGACTCTGTGTGTGCTTATGTGCCTACATTAAGTACAAATAGTGTTCAATAAGAAAGTCGTCAGGGAGAGTGAGTGCCTGTCAGGGAAGGGCTCTCTACAGGGATTATTTAAGTAATACTGGTGGTCAGTCAGAGAAGAAACCAAGACCGGTTTGTAGCAGAAGAGAAAATGAGCAAAAGGGTTCTAACAGGAGAAAGTCTTTTGTTCTAGGAAGAGATAGAAGGCCAGATTCACTGAAGAAAAAGAGTGCTATAAAATATATTGGAAGCTGGGCATATTGTAGGCATGTAAACCTTCAGGGTAGAACTTGGATTGCGTTCTTAGTGTAAATAGAAAGTTGCTCTGCATGCACAAATTTGTGAATGGCCATCACCTGGGGGACAGCAGTAAGGAGAAATGACTGATGAGAGATTCTCGGGTACAAGGACTTCTAGGATAGCGATCTCATGATTCAAAAGTTTAGAATCTCTCAGAAAAAAATAGCAGCAAATACACTGAAAGCTAAGAAAGATTGTCAGTAGAAGAGGTGACAAGAGAATTTCACTAAATGGTAAGCGTACCACAAGGGCGGTGTCAGCAGATTCTGATGTTATCTGAGAAAGATCAGGATGATGCTGAAAACACTGTCCTTTGGACTGACAAACTTAATAGGATGCCAAGGACCCTGGTGAAGCCATTCTTGGCCAACAAGGGGGAAACTTCCAAATTTAATCTTAGCATAAATTTATGTAGAAAGCTTGCTAAATTTATTTCTTAACTTTTTTTTTTTTTTTTTTTTAAATAAGGCAAGAAAAGTAAATCTTTTAGAAACCTAAGTCATCATCAGGTATATCAACTGTAGCTTGAGTAAACTGCAATTCAACATTATGGGGTGTGTGGGAATGTTTATCCACCCTATCTCCAACGGAAGCATATGGAGATTGTCTATCTGTGTCTGTATGTGATGTTGTTTGAAAATTGTTTTCTTTTCTCTAAATGTTGAGATATATAGTGTAGCTTTTTGCTGCATAAACCAAAGAAATGGGCTTTGAGATTCATTTGATATGTAAACAGCTTTGTGTAGTTTGTTGAACTAAGTGATTAAATCAAGTTGTTCATTGGTGGAAATTATATAAAATGGCTGTGAGAAAAAAAAATGGCTGTGAGAAACAAATAAAGTTTATGAAAACATTAGTAAAAATCATAAAGGACTTGGTAATTATAGGTGGTGATATTGGGATGTCTAATTCTTTTCTTATTTTTTGTGCTCTTACCTGACCTAGAAATTTTGATTAATATTTTTACTATTTTATTCTGAACTAATAGAGGATGATTTTATATGGACATGCTCTTGTAGTGTGTCTATTCTAAAGGTTACTTTGGCCCACATTCTCTCTTCCCTGATCCTGAAACTGTAGGAAGCAGTTAAAGTTTGCCTCCAGGTGACCTCAGGAAGTGAGGAGTTTCTGGACTAGGACTTTGCCGAATATTGTGTAACAGGATTTACAAAATCTGAATGGCATTTGTGCCATTTCACTGCTCTGTTATGTCTTCTCATTCAATCCCCAAGATAATAGTGCAATTAAGAAGAAATAAGCTACATCACTGGCAGCTATTGCTGAAATACTGGTTTTCTAATTCAAAATGCCTGTCTCATGGGCCCAGAAGCTTTTTAGTACAGTTTGCTATTCCAGAAAATAATTGCCCAATATACTAAAAGAACAACATCAAATTACCTAAACAATTGTCAGAATGGTACATATTATAGTAGATTTTGTTCTCTTGTTTATTTGCATAAAATTTAATGTCAGTACTCCTGAGAAATGTATAATATTAAGGAGTAGAAATCTTATTATAATATTGCACATTTAAATATGTGTTTCAATTTGAATTAACTGGACATAATAAATGATTATTAATTAATCTTCTAAGTACATAAATATAAAAAGCAGGAAGTAAGTCAGGTCCAGTGAATCAACAGCATGTGAATACACCTTCTTTATCATTATATCTCCTCGTCTTTCTTTCTTAGTTTTGCTTTTTGGTATGTGTGTGTCTGTACAGATGTGTGTGCCTAGAGACAAACTGTTGGTATGTCCTCTATTATTTTTCTGTGTTATTTAGCTGGGAATCAGCCTCCCACTGAACATATTTCTCAGTTAAACTGGCTGACCAATGAGCCTTAGTGATCCTCATGTCTTCATCCTTCTCAGCACTGGGGTTACAGCCATGCATAGCTGTGTCTGGCTTTTTACATGGGCATTGTGGACAGGGTTTGAAGTCATGCTCTCATGCTTGAACAGCAAGTTCTCTTCTCTACTGAACCACCTTTCAATCCCATTTTTTGTCTTTCTAGAGAGTAAATATCTTATTTTCAAAAGTTTAATTTTGGCAGTGCTGGTGATTTAACCTAGGGCCCTGGGCATGCTAAAATGATTAAAACCACTCACTTATCTGCAACAATATCATGACTGCAGAGAGACAACAAATAGCAAAATGTGGTAATAGTTACAAAATTATCATAAGTAATATTTTTGAAAGGGAAACATATGTAACATGTGAAATTTTCCCTTCATCTAAACCATGTGGCAATATTTTAGCATTATGAGGTGTACAAATGTTATGTCATATATTATTGTTATCTAATAAGACCAATAGGGATTTGGAAATGAAGATTTTCTTTGGTTTGTTTTTATTTTCCTTACACTATCAGAAGATTGAGAGGAGAGTAAGCTTGGTTAATTTTTGCCACAGATGAAGTAATGTGTAGAGATTATGTAGAGCCATATGACAGTCTATATAAGACAGCAAAACTTAAAAGTTTGCCAAGAAAATCTGAATGGTAGCCAGTCTAATATTAACTCACTCCTAAAAGCCTAAAAATTTGTCAAGTCTTTACAAAACCTTGTCAAAATCACCATAGGGACCCAGTGTGGCTTGACTGCAGCCATCTTAAGTTGTATCCACCTCATTTTCCACGAGTAGCACTGATCTTCTCTCTGCCCATAGTTTTTCAACTCACTAGAAGTAAACAAGACCAGGAAAAGGGTCATGGAGCATTATCATCAGACCTCAGGTCTGTGAGCATTAGCAAAGGTGCTGATATCCTTAATGTGAACATAGATCAACCAGGAACATCCTAATCTGTGTTAAAGTCACTTTGTCCTAACCACTATGTAAGCCTTTGCTCTTAGGTCACCGTTCACCACACTTTTGCAAGTCTTCCCAAAGTGTACTTTACATACTAGATCTGCCTGCCTCTATCTTATGTCCCATGACTTCTTCCAGCTACAGCAACAATGGATTTTCTACACCAATAATTAGAAGGAACTTGAATGTTACCAGTTTTTATTGTGTTATACAAAAAGGAAAAAATACTCTTGGGAATTGGACAGGAGACTTAATTAATTTTTTGTTCTTGGGGTTCCTCAGAAAAGGTAATTCATAAACAATAGAAGTTTATGAGGCTCAGCGCTCTGAAGGCTGGCAATCCCAGATTAAGATTCCACAATTTGTGAAGATCTTGTTGGACCATAGCATGAAGGAAGTATTCATGTGGCAAGAGGACATATGAGAGGGCCAAACTCTTCTGTAAGCAAACAAACAAACAAACAATAACAAAAAATCTCCCACTGTTGTGACAATATTACTAATGAGGGTTCCACCCACACAATCTAATCACCTTTAAAAAAAATCCTATTTCTCTATGCTTTTGCTAAAGAAATGATGCTACCAACAAGAACTTTGGAGGACATATTCAAATAACAGCAGGGGTGGGAGGGTGGGGGAGGCTAGCTTTTGTTTTGAGAACATTTTAGTTACCCATGTGATAATAATATTTATAAGTTAATAATACAGGGCTGGAGAGATGGCTTAGTGGTTAAGGCACCAACCTCCTAAGCCTAAGAATGCTGGTTCCAATCACCAGTGGTTCTAATCTCCAGGTCCCACGTTTAGCCAGATGAAAAGTGATGCAAGGGTGCAATGTTGCACTGGACCACAAGTGGGTGCACGCATCTGGATTTCGTTGGCAGCAGCTGAGAGGCTGCTGGCCTGCTCATCTCTATCTTTATTCCTCTCCCTCTCTCTCTGTCTCTCTCTGTGTCTCTCTCAAAAAAAAAAAGGAAGTTAATAATATAATACTCCAGAAATAAGTGGAATAATGTTTTAGCTGACAATAAAAGTTGATTTTTACCTATCCTACTGTTAAATATTATGTTTATAACATACTTTAAATTCACTTTATCTCTCATATTTCCTTTCAGGTTTTGGCATGTGGCCTATCTTTAAAATACATTACCTCAAAGGTAACAACCTTTAGGGTATCTTTATAAAGCACACACAATAACTGAATTTTACCTTAATGTTGAAATATAGTATTAAACTTCGGTTAATGTTTTCTTGTCTTCCTATCTATCAAGATTAGATAAAACAGATTTTCAGATGCTATTTTTTAGAATTAACTAATTTTCCTCTCCATAGTAATACTCACTAATATGACCATAGTATTACTCTTCTTGCATGAAAAAGAAGGTAAGTCATAAAGAACAACAATTATTTTTATGATATCAGATTGCAGAAGGTAGAAAATATCTGAAGGAAATTTATAATGTAATTTATATTCAGCCATCACTCTTTAGCTGCTATGACACTTGAGTGAAAATTTCCCTTAAGCCCTATTTTTCTCCAAAGGGTAAAATAAAACATTCCACAATGCTGAAGTAGATTTGTATTTATTTCCCAGATGGAAAGTAAGGCCAATGTCTAACAAAGGTATTTTGTTTGTGAAGGAAAGACAAATAGCAAATATTCATAGAATGGAAGAAAAATAAAACTAAAAATACATGCATTTATTGTGAAATCCAACACAATATAATGTTAAAGTTAAAACTGGATGAGGAACTATAAGGTAAACAATAAAATGTATGTGCATAAGTTAATTTCCCTTTTAGTTAAATTAAAATAACATGAAGGAATAATAGTTACCCATATGAGCATTTTTAGAGACCATAAATACACTTAAAACATTTGATTAATTTTATTCTTGAATTCACACAAAAAAATCAACAAACATGTTCATTATTTGAACAACAACAACCAAAAACCAACTGACGAGGTTTTAAAATAGATTGTGTCATTTTCTGAAGCCTCCATGTTTGTTAATAACATTACAAAGTTCAGTATTGCAGTCAGCTTCTTGAGATGAACATCCAACCAGACACAGCATATGGTGGGAAAGGGTTTTATTTCAGGCTTACACAATCCAAGGGAACACAATCAATGTGAAAGAAGCTGCTTCCCTTTCATAGATCCAGGCAGAGAAAAACCACCAACAGCCAGCCAGCACTACCAGCAAACAGCAACCTACAAAGCTCAAAGTGTTCTCCCCACAACTCTGAGCTGGAATTCAGATTTTCCCCCAGGCACACCTTAGCAATGGACTCCAGGATGTGTTCTCAGTGACACACCTTCTAGCTGGGTGCCTGGAGACCCAAGTTACAAGCTCATTTTAATAAAACTCCTGAGTCTATGGGGTACACATTGAAATTATTCAAACTACAACAAAAAGTATAGTCAGTATTATTCCATTCCTCCTGTTAGTGCCTCAGGATGTTCCTTAATCACATATTTTCTAAGTCAAAAACTTCTTTCTGGCTGGAGAGATGACTCAGCACTTAAGTCGCCTGCCTGCAGAGTCTATTGAACTGAGTTTGATTCCCTGGTGTGCACAAATGGTCAAATGCACAAATTAGTGCATGTATCTGGAGTCCATTTTCAGCAGCTGGAGGCCCTGATGAGCTCATTCTCTGTTCCTTGTCTATCTCTCTTGGCTTAAAAAAAAAAAAAACACTAAAAAGTGAAAGTGAAAAAAATTTTTTTTTCCCATTTGGGGCTAGGGAGATTGATTAGTCAATGTGGTAGTTTGAATATATGTCCCCCAATATATTCAGTGTTTTATTAGTTATAGTTTGCATCTGCAATCACCTTGTTAGAGGCAATGTCACTGGGGGCCGGTCTTAGGTGTTAATGGTGGGTTTGAGATTCCATTGTAAAGATATGCAAATGTGCCTAGCAGGAGTTCCCCAAGTGTGCTGTGTTACCTTTTGGCTGTAGTTTTTGCTCTGTGTGCTGTGGTGGCTGGTTGGCTTTTCTCTCTCTCTGTTTGGCCCTGTGAAGAGCAAACTGCTTTTCCTGCCTTTATGGAACTTCCCCTGGATCTGTAAGTTTCAATAAATAATATCCCTTCCTCCATAACTGTGCCTGGTCTGGAAGTTCATCTCAGTGAACCTAAAGCTGTCTGCTACAGTCAATAAAGCACTTGACTTATAATAATATTATCCTGAGTTTAATTCCTAATATACCAGATGTGTTGGTGTGTGCCTATGATCCCAGCACTGGGGAGGCAGAGGCTGGGGAATCCCTGGGGCTCACCAACCAATCAGTCTAGCCTAACGGGTAAGTTGCAGACCAATGACAGATTGTCTCAAAACCAGGTAGACATCGTACTTGAAGACTGATATTGAAGATTATCCCATGGCATCCAAATGCATTCATCTGTCCATGCACATCCACACACAGGCACCCCCCACACACATGTACACAAACACATGCACGCATGCACACACACAAAAGCACATGTACACACACTTGTTTTTCATTCAATATAAAGCAATCAGGTTAGCTAGGATATTTGACTATGATGGCAGCAAAGAGGCTGATTATTTCTCTTCCCCTAAAATCAAGCATAAAACTTGACCAAACTTTCAAGAACAATGATTTTAGAACTGAAAATTGAACATTTCACATATAAAATTCATCTTTTTTTGTTTGTTTTTTTGCTTCTGTGCAATTGAGGTCAGGTCCATAAAGAGGGATATATCCTCCCCTGTAGAAGAAATGGAATACAGTCTGTATTTGGATGTGAGAATGATCTAGCCATGATTTCTGTCACATAATTGACCTCCTGGGTTAATTCAGCTGATCTAGCTAGCTAGCTGGGAGCCCTCTTCCTTCCTCACAGCTCCATGTGTATCCCTTCCAAAGTTGTGCCCTTGGTGGAACAAAATGACTGTCCCCATAGAGGAGGGCTGCTCTTTGGTAGAGGGTATACTAATAGCTATGTTCCCCTACTAGAAGCTCCAAACGAGCTGTCAAGATAAAATCTGTCTTTATAGCCTTTTGTTAATATCTAGCTTTCTTCTCTTTTTTTCCCAGCTGTTTCTTTTTATCAACACAGCAGATCTGTCCAATGGTTTGGCTGACCCAAAATACTGTATTTGCTGTCAGAGGCAAGTGATCTGACTTTGAGCAAAGAAGAAAAATTCACAC
Organism: Orientallactaga sibirica; assembly: GCA_036365145.1. Taxonomy (NCBI): domain Eukaryota; kingdom Metazoa; phylum Chordata; class Mammalia; order Rodentia; family Dipodidae; genus Orientallactaga; species Orientallactaga sibirica. The sequence continues at coordinate 4,589,762 of JAEOAD010000041.1, forward strand.
CCAGCAGCATGTTTGACAGAAGTAGCAAACCTCATAGAAACAAAAAGGTATTTTGGTTTACATGAATGGCACAGAGAACAGAAATTTAAGAAATAATGGTCTAGTTAATAAATGAGAGGTTCATAGGTTTTTATAGACATCTTGGTTGCTAGAAACATGTAGGCATACCCTAGGAAGAGTAAAAGTGTACCAGTGCAAACTGAACACTGAGGCAGATATGAAAACTGTCTAAACATTGAATACATTCCCCAACCTACACGTAGAGGTAGAGCCTGGAAGCTGTACAAAAGGAATGAATCACTATGTCCCCTCACTGACTACTAAGCTGTGCAGTCACAGAATCATCCCCAAAGTCCCTGAAATTTAAAATCAAACAAGACTAAAATCATACTGAGCACAGATATCAGTAGAGAATGTTCAGGTTAAATATAAGCAGTACTAAATGTTGAGGGACAAAAAATGATACTATTCTTGATTTTAGCCTCAAAGCTGAGAAATGAGAAGGAATAAGATGATAATCTAGAGTTTCTATAATTTAAAGATCTAGTTGATAATAAAATGCAGTGTTTAGAACTATTAGAAAACTGTAGCTTGTTCAAAAAATAATGTTCTCTGAGAAAAAGCATTCAATGGAAACCAACTCTGAATGACACTAGATGTTACATTTGCAAGATAATGATTTCAAGTTGGCTGTAGTGAATATAGCTAAAGAAAAAAAGGAAGTAATGTTTTAAGTACCTAAAATATGATTAAAACAAAAATTAGAATTTCAATAAAGAAATTGAAATTATAAAGTAATCAAATGGGATTTCTAGAAATAAAAACAAAAATAACAAAAATAGAGAATGCACTATGTGAATTTAATGAGAAATTAAATAGGCAAAAGAAAGGGTCAGTGAACTTGATGATAGATGGGTAAAAACTATTCAGTTTGAAGAACACTATGATAAAAGATTGAATGTGTCATTATTACATGTACAGACTTATCAACAAATACAAAATACATGAGGTCAAAGGTAATGGAATTGAAAGTAGAACCACTAATTATATTTTCAAATATCCATACCACACTCAGTTAACTAAAAGTAATAAGAGAATAATCAGCAAGGTTACACAGGCTATTATTAGGAAAATTTATTTATTGAGCATACCTAGTACAGTCCACAATTGGAATACAGTGCCCATCCTATACCAGAAGATATGCTGCCCTATGAAGCCTTATGCACACAAAGAGGGAAAATACTGAAAACCCTCATGGGACCCACTGAAAATATGGTTCAAAATAGAAAGTTGAAGTATAAATATTTACACAGAAAGAGGACAGTTTTTGAATAAATGAGAGTTCATCATAAGAGACCAGAAAGAGAGGAGTAAATTAAGTTTTAGTCCAACAGAAGGAAAACCTTGGGATCATGGTAGGACCAATAGCAGATGACAACTAAACAATCACACACAACCTGGCAAGAAATGATTAAAATCAGATTTCTCTGATAAAGTACAGATGTGGTCATATTAACATTTACTAGAGGGCTGGAGAGATTGCTTAGTGGTTAAGGCCCTTGCCTGCAAGCCTAAGAACTCCAGGTCCCAACTAGCTAGATGCAGGGACTCAAACGTGCAATGTCACACATGCACAGAGGGGGAACACACATCTGGAGTTCATTCCCAGACACTGAGGGCCCTAGTGTGCCAATCTCTCTCTCTCTCTCTCTCTCTCTCTCTCTCTCTCTCTGCCCACCCAAAAATTAATAAAAAATTACCAGAATCAAAAAGCTCAAGTCTGATAAATTTGCCAGTGAATTCTATCAAATATTTAACTAAGTAGGAATACCAACTTTAACTTTATATATTTTTCTTAGAAGATAAATATACTAGGAACAACTCCTAAATCACACAGTAAGACCAGTGTTACCTGTATGGTAGGCAGATTTCTAAAGATCATTCCCACCAAATATCCTAATCATATTGTTCAGACAATAAGTAATTATTTACATGGATGAATCTTACAGATATAATTCCAGTCCCAAATTAGATGACCTTATGCGACATAGCATAACCACATAGTCCATCTTTGCATGCATGAGCTGTTACTGAGAAGAACAATTCAGAGTTGGCTCTTACTAGCCTGCATGAAGAAAATGAACATTTCCATCATAAACTGCACTAAGAAAGGGTGCCCCACTAGATGTCAAGAACCACCCTCTACCAACAGCCAGCAAGAAAACATAGGAGCTCATACTGTAACAACGGGGACATGGGTTTCAAAGAAACTTCACATTCTGAGGACCCTCAGGCAATTTTAGTTTATGTATCCTGAACAGAGAGACTGGCCCCTGACCCATGAAACAGATAAAGAATTTGTATTGGGTTAAGTTTCTGAATTTGTGGTAGCTTGTTATGGTAGCCATAGTAAACTAATATAGTCTATTTTAAAAAGGCAAATCTTAACAGATCTACTCAGTGGAATGGAACACATAGCTGTAACTAGGAAACAAGTCAAAACCATGTCCAAAAAGTGAGCCGGTTCTCCAGTATCAAGCTCCCACCATTTGTGGGCTGTAAGAGGACCCATGCATACAAAATTCTCTCTAAAATAATAATAATGACCATCCCATATATCTGGTTTTGACTTCTCTCTCCTTTGGAGAATTTGCTTCTCTTTTTCAGATGGACTCCGAACCTGAGGGGAGGATCAGCCTATTGTACCTCACCAGGGCCCCATTTGAAACCATAGAGTAATGGGGGAAATGGGCAAGAGTGAAGCTTTCTTGGTGAACTTGACACCAGCACAAGGCTGAAGGAGATAGACACAGAGAACACTCAACTCCTACTAAACCAGACATCCAGAAACACAGAGACTTCCAAGACCTCATCATTGAAGTACAACTAAAATGAACCCAACATGGCTCACGGAAATTCACGGAAAAGGGGGGAGAAATAGTATGACAGCCACAAGTTGGGTCATTATGCACAGAGACATCTCCTCTTTCCCATAACTGTTGGCTACCCCCATAATTCATGACCCACATTCCCCAATGAGGAGGGTCCCTTTGGAGGGGGAGGACAGGGAGGAGGCTACCGAAGGCACCAACATGAATGTAAAATTTAAATAAATAAAAAAAAAATTTAAAGCCAAATCTGTCACGAGAAATAAATCCACAAATCAATATCATTTATGAAAATATATTTAACAATCATGAACTAATATTATTAAGCTTATGCAACATTATATGAAAAGGATTATGCAGATAGACTAGATAAGATTTAGTGCTAAAATATAAAACTTGTATAACAAATTAAACATATTTTTACAAATATTCCATAATATTAAAAAAATTATTGACTAGGTATAAATGCTATTAAAAAATAAAAAGCCTGGACAGTGAGTGATCAAAAAGCACTGTGGAAAAAAATGTGAATTATCTAAATGAGCAAATCTCAAGAATGAGAACATTTAGTATTGCTCAAATGCTGATATTATATTTTAAAATATGACCAAAGGATTAAAAATATTTTAATAACAATTCTGTCAAGCAGCACTTTTAGAAATTAATCTTAACTCTAATGTTAATGTTATACAGAATGCAAAATAACTCAAAATACCTAGCTAATTTTGAAATTTTGAAGTCCTATACTATCTAATTTCAATCTTACTCTAAAGCCATAAGAATCTAGATCAAGTATTGGAATAGTATAAAATATTCCAGTCACATTTTGACAACATCCCTTTACTTGAAATGATTTAAACAGTACATAAATAAATAAAGTATGGTCTACTAGTACATTGTAATAGGACTAAAAGATTAAAAACTGTGAAAGTCTGATATATGCATCATGGACACATTTTTTTAAAGATTTACAATAAATGAAAGAAACAAGGTATTATATTTAACATAATTTCATTTTTTATAAAACCTTCCAAAAACAAAATCCATAATGATAGCAGATCACCTAATCTCATATTTATCATAAACGTCCACTGGCCCCTGTAGACTTAACATATAGAAAAAAATATATATATATGTGTGTGTGTGTGTGTGTGTGTGTGTGTGTGTATAAATTTTCCCAAATCTTTAAATACTTTGCTATTCTGAAATTATCATTGCACCAATTATTGCTGTAGTAAAATTGTGTCCAGGTGTACAAACATACATATCTATCTAATTCATGACCCCATGTGCCCATATTCCAGGGTGTTGTCTAGCTCAAGTCATGCAGAACTGAACTGAACTGAATATCCTTCTCATGTATAATCCCGTGGACCTCCTGACCCTTCCATAATTCACTGAGTAGCACAGTTTCACAGATCAGACCTGAGAATTCTTAGAATAAATTTGTATACTTCTTTCTGCATTTCTATCTAATTAATCACTGTGCCCTAAATCTACTTTCTCTCTCTCTCTCTCTCTCTCTCTCTCTCTCTCTCTCTCTCTCTCTCTCTCTGTTGTGGTGTGACATGTATGTGCATATGGAGAACAAAGGGTAACTATGGATGCCATTCTTCAGCAATACCACTCACCATTTTTATGTTTTTGAGAAAGAGTTTCACATTGGCGTGATAGGGTGCTATATCAGACAGCTTCAGGTTTGCTGAGATGAACTTCCAGACCAGGCACAGTTATGGAGGAAGGGATTTATTATACCTCTCAGATCCAGGGGAAGTTCCATAATGGCAGAAGATGGTGACCTGCCTTCACAGGACCAAACACAGAGAGAGAAGCCACAAGCAAAAGCCACACAGCACAGCACACTTCAGGAACTCCCACTAGGCACACTTTGCATATCTTTAGATTGAAAACCTAAACCCACCACCACACTTTAAGATGCACCCAGTGACACTGCTTCCAGCAAGGTGGCTGCAGATGCAAACTATAAACTAATAAAACACTGAATATATTGGGAGCCATCAATTCAAACTGCCACATTCTGTCCTGGCCCCCAATAGATTTATAACTATCACACATTGTAAATTGTACTCAGTCCAGTTTCAAAGTTCCCCACAGTCTTGACCAACTTAAGATAGTGAGTCCTGTAAAATCAAACAAGTTAAATTCTTTCAACATATAAAGGCACAGAGTAAACATTTTTAACTGGTATAAGGCATAGGAAGGAGAGACTAGAACAATGCAAACTTAACCACCATTAGCAGTCATCAAACTTCTGCAGTTCAAGTTCAATATAACCCGAGACTGACAGTGTCCAGGTTTTCCAATTCCGCCCCTCCAGCTGTGCAGAGTCGCCAGGGAAAACTTCCATCCCAGGCCAACACTGCACTCCATGGTAGCACTTGCACAGTCCTGGTATATCCAAAATATCTTCAGGTCTCCATGCAAACCATGGTCCATCTTCCAAAGGCTCTTCCACCTATCAGGGCATTACACCCATCCTTATTCCACATTTCAGCAGCAGCACCTGGAACCATGTGCAATTCATGACCACTCCACACATTTTTCATGCTTCCAAAACAAATACCATGTGTGCAGGACACAGCCATATTCTCTAATCCAGGGAGGAAATAAATCATAGCCATGAAAAGAAAAGCAGGTTCCTTCTCCAGTCAACTCTTTCCAAAAGAGTTTGCATTTCTAACAGTCTTTCCTCAGGCATCCTCTCCATTGTTTTAATGTAAAGCAGTTGGGCCACCTTCCTTAAGATTGCTAATGTGTTTGACAATAGCAGCTCCAGTAACCTAAAACCAGTGCCTCCAATTTCAACTTGCTTGAGGTTTTCCAACTTAAAATCTTAAGTCTCTCAGTCCAATATCTTTAGCCAAACACATCAGTACATTACAAATTTAACCTTGATCAAACTCTCTGGGCCTTGGCAGCAGAATGCAGCCATCTCTTATGTCAGTAGCCCAGTTCCAACAAAGTCCTCTGCAGTCTTTCCTTCCATTTAGAAAGCTCATAAGCCAAGCCTCGAAGTTCAATACTGTCTGTACTTAGTATTCTCAAACTCTCATCAGAATAATCCATAAAACTTGGCTTACCACTCCAGAAGGCATCTTCAGTTGCAATACGAAGTCCATGCCTGTTCCTCCACAAGAAAGGTTCCAAAAGACAAAAATCTGCATGGTCAGGTTCATCTCACCCCACACTCCTCAGTACCACTTTTGTATCAGACAGTTTCAGGTTCGCTGAGATGAACTTCCAGACCAGGCACAGTTATGGAGGAAGGGATTTATTATACCTTATATATTGGGGGACATCTATTCAAACTACCACAGTTGCCAAGAAGTTTTGATCGGCTGGCCATTGAGTCCCAGAAGAACTCCTTTTCACCTTCTCAGCATTGGAATTATAAGGCTGTCCTACCATCTCCAGGTTTTCTATGGGTGTATTGGATAAAATATGGGTCCTCATGCATCCACAGTAAGCACTTTACAGACCCAGGCTTATTATATTCCAGCCCTAACTACACCTCTTAAATAACACACTTATACCTTTTATCCCATTGTCAAATTTTAGCTAATCATTGAACTTCCCACATGGATTATTGAAGTAGATTCTGAAAGATGTTTCACCTCAGTTTCTCCTCCACAGTATAACTAGAATCATTGTTTTTGAAAAACATGGAGATATTTATTTATCTGCATACAATTAATGAAGTGCTTTGTACTAAATTTCAATGAAATCCAAAGTTCTAAAAATGACTTAAGACCTACTTGATGCAATGCTATTAATTCACTGGCTTCCTCTGGCCACTCCTCCTCTGACTCTGAGTCCTGACCACCCCTGGTAGGCTCCTTCCTCCTGCAGGCCAGTTTCCCTGCTGTATCCAGAGCATGGACTTTCCATCCATTCCCAGTTTGGTTTTACCACCTTCCTCCTGCTGCCCTTCAGCTCTCCAGTGTTTCTTTTTTGGTGACATTTTCCCAAGCTAATCTTTAGTCGCTGCTCTGTGATCTCTCATTACCACTTGTCTTTCCTCTAGAGTGCTTTTTCAAGTGTGCTTAAATAATTAATTGAATAATTTATTGTTTAATGTCTGTTTCTCCTACTAAAATTTGAACTTCAGGGAGCTTAAAAACAGCTTCCATGTTTCCCTTCCTGTGTGCAATTTAGAAGTGCAGTTGGCTGGAGAGAAATTAAGTGGCTTTACTTCAAGGTGGATGGAAGATACAAAGGATATTCCTCTGGAACCCCCATTCAGTAACATCTGCAATCTAGTTTGTTGAGGGGATGGTTACCTAGTGTGTATGGATAGGCTTCTTGTGGGTTTGGTTAGACAACAAACACAATCTAAATTCTCTATATAGCTGACCACTTAATATTATTTAATACCAAATTTAAAGTAACATATTGCAAAGGATAATTTTTAAAATTTAGAATTTTAAAATATTTCACATCTATTATAGCTGAAATGATTATTTTCTAATGTGAAAAAAATATAGGCTTAGCTATGCAATTCAACAACTCATTACTATTTGCATCTGCATTAGGTCATTTGTATATTCTCACACAATTATACTGAGGAATTAATGTAAAATATCATTTAAATTTTATTTGAACTCTAAAATACTACATACATTTTCAGCAGTGAATATGTGTATGAGAGAGAAAGAGAGAAGAAAAATTCTATTTGTGTCCCTAAATGACTCAAAAATTAAGTACATTTATGATACTTTCAATATCATCCAGGGGAGTTCTGATAACATCAGGGATGTATGAGAAATACATTATTAGATCCAGAAGAAATAGCTTATTCTTAAAAATTATGTGCATATATCAAAAGAGTTGTGTTTGACTTTCCTTGCAATAAAGCATAATGTACTTCAATTTCAATAATAAAAATCCAACAATTTTAATTTAAAAATGTAAATAAAATCTTTACATGAGACACACACACTCTCTCTCTCTCTCTCTCTCTCTCTCTCTCACACACACACACACACACAGTTCATGTACAGTTCATTAAAACTAAATCGAATCAAGGCAATTAATATTTATTTGTATGTTTTGCTTCAAGGCAGACATAGTGTGCTCACTGAAGTACCTCTCAACTTCAGGATTCAATTCCCCTCTGTGATATTTAAACTTCCTAGCTAATGAGGGAGCAATTCCTACTAGTACAGAGCCCATTGCTCCTAACTACTAATATTGACTGTGGCCTCAGATTAGAGAACATAAAAGCAGCCTTATTAATCACCTGCTCCATGTTGTCTAAGAATGAGGAAATGTCTTCTCCAGCCTATCCCAGGTGTGTATTCCAGGATGTGAGAAGCAGCATAAATTCAGATGCATTATGTCTTCCTCCTCATAAAATGCCTGAGGTGCTTTGTATTTTTATTTGAGCAATGATGCAAGACCAAAACCCTGGTCAGCTCCAGTGTTTATAGAATCACTGAGGAGAAATCTTCATTTCATATACCTAGACCTTGCTTCAGATTCTTCAATAAAGAAGCACCCAGACATTTTATATAAATGTTGATGATAAGCTAAGCTTCAGCAGTTATTTTGGGTAAAGAAGATGAAGGTTTGGAAGAGGCCAGATGAATTTAATGAATATCTAAACTTCTAGTAGGAATATAGGAGCTGACAGCAGCAAAATTACAGAATCAGAGAAGCCAGAAGCATTAAAGTGGAACTGGATGCCATCCTTCAAACTGAGATTTTAAAGGGTGGCATGGAATCTTCCACATATCAAATTAGTCATCAGGCCAATTGCAAGTGAATTCACCTCTTATGTAAAACTTTGGAATTCCCACAGAGAGGACTTGGAAGGCAAAGGATCCGTAGGTGAGCAGTCAGAGCACCTGATTCCTGTATAATTACATGGAATGAGAATTTGATACATGACAGTAATTACCTAGCTGAAGGTGCAATTAGCCATTTGTGACCTCATTCTGAGTGGCAACTAATTAACCCTTAATGTCAAAAATGTCAACCTTCATCAAGACACCAAAGAGAAGTACTACACGATCAGCTAATACTTGTTCCAACCTATTAATGGTTGAATCTGTCATTAGAAAGGTGAATATTTCATTTTACATCAGCATTTATGTTAAGATATGGATTTTCTTCCATTTCTTTTCTTCTACAGCTACATTTCCCTCCCTTATCTTTGTTGCAAAAGAATCCTTTACAAAAAAGAATAAGTTTTGACATGTATATTTAATAATCCTCTCAGTAAAATAAAATGCACTCAATGGGCTATAAAGTGAAATAAACTTTGCAGTGGTGTGTGATTTGTCTTGGTTATAGAAATATTACAAGATCTGGAAAGACACACTATTACTATTGGTCATTAACACCTCTCAATTACTGACCACATCAGAAATTGACTGTAGTTCTTTGTTCTCATAGATGCTGAAGAAATATGACAGACATTTCTCTGGCGTTCTATTGGAAGGATAAAATCACCATCCTTTTTGGAGCACCAGGTACTAACTCACAGTTCTTAGCCTATTGTTTTGTCTTCGTATTCATTAGCTTTAAGTGCATATGTTCAGACAATATCACTGATTCAGATGGGTTTGCTTCAAATAAAGAAAAGTGTTTTATTTGTTCAAAAACCTCTGGTTCCTAAGAGGAATTTCTATGATAATTTACAAATAATTAACATGGACCTACAGTCATTTGTTCTGAAATAAACCCAGTTCTTGAATAAGACCATGGCAAATATCAGTTTGAAAATGATAAAATAAAACTTAGTACTGATAGGGCATTGTTCTGGATTTATCATTTAGAAAGTATAATATGTGCTACCGATATTTTGTCAGCTGTCCAATTTTTCTGTTGTATCTTCAAGGTGGTTTGAAGGGTCTAATCTTAATCTAGATATTTTGAAACTACCAAATCATTATGCTAAGCACTTTACAATCTCATCTTTCTGGAACAAAACAAACTTTACAAAGTGTGGAACAAGCATCATACTACCAAATGTCTCTTCTGCCGTTTTGAGGTATGCAACACCTCACAGTGCTGTTCTTTTTGCCTAGACATGCAGAGATGGTGACTGTTTACAAGTTACTAAAAATAATATACAGGCATTTTATCATTTGCCAACACTCTAAAACCCATTTGCATTTAATGAAAGAGCAAACATATATCATCATTTAACTTTACTTCATTAAATCCTAAACTAGTTATTTTTGCTTAGAAAGGTATTTCATAGCACTGTTATTTCTGCAGCTCTAGGAGAATCCACACACAGACCCTGTGTTCACATTGGTTCCATCATCTTCCAAAACTAAAAAGTATCACTAACGCTGTTTCAGGGTCCTGATTTAAGTCTTGTGGGAATAGAGATTACCAGGCATTACTAGGTATTAGTAAAGTCTATCTTTAATTTTTTGAGGAATCCTATACTCTTCAGTGTCTACCACTTTCCACCCCAAACAACCATAAGGGTCTACAAATTCTCCACATAGACATCAAGCCGTGTTATCACGCATTTTTGACAAGAGCCATCCTGGTAAATGTGAACTTGATATCTTATGGTCCTCAAATGCACTTACAGATGATTAGTGATGTTGTACCTTGTCTGATATACCTGTTGGACACTGTAGGTCTTCTGAGAAATGTGTTCTTAGTTAATTTGATGAGTTTTCTTTTTTTGTTGTTGTTTTTTTTTTAGTTTTTTGAAGTAGGGTCTCACTCTACCCCAGGCTGACCTGGAATTCACTATGCAGTCTCAGAGTGGTCTCAAACTCACAGTGATACTCATACCTCTGCCTCACAAGTGGTATCATTTGACTTAAAAATATTTTATTTCTTTTTATTTATGAGAGAAAAAGAGCAAGAGAGAGAGAAAGATGAAGAGACACAGAGAGAGGAAATGGGTGCACCAGAGCTTCAGCTATTGCAAACAAACCCCAGAAGCATGTGCTACCATGTGCATCTGGCTTATGTGGGTCCTAGGAAATCAAAGCTGGGTCCATAGGCTTCATGGGCAACTGCTTTAACCAATAAACCATCTCTCCAGCCCCTATTTGACTTTTTAAATTGAATTATTTGCATTGGCTTTGTAGGTTAGGTGTTATAGTGAAGGAGTCATTGCTTAGAATGACCAATGTGTCAGTCTATTTATTCCACAATGAGCTGTAGATCAGTGAGACCTACAAGGTTTCCCAAAAATAGACAGATTTCTGTCAGAGTACTTGATGACCCACCAAAGGTTATTGATAAGACCCTACTGCTGAAGACACCATATGCTGTTCGGATGGAACATGGAGAGACCTGGCTAGAATCTTGAAGAGAGTCAGTCCCCAGACAGTTAGCTTGTCTAGTGCCAGAAAGTGCTACATAGGTAACTGGGGGAAAATGACCAACATCTGCCTAAGCAACTATTGGTCTAAGCTACTCAGCAGCAAACAACCTGACATATAAATACAGTAGTGACACACAGTCATGGTGGGTTATCAACTGCTCTTGATTTGGCTAACAGATCTGCTCAGTGGAATGGAACCCATACCTGAAAATGGGAAACAAGTCAAAACCATATCCAAAAATGAGCCAACTCTCCAATATCAAGCTCCCACCAATAGTGGGAGACAAGAGGGTCTACACCTGTTAAATTCTCTCTAAAATAATAATGGTTATCCATGTATTTTGCACTGACCTCACTCTCCATTGGAGAATCTGCTTCTCTCTTTCAGATGGATGCAGAACGTGAGGACACAATCAGCCCATCATATGTCAACAGGGCACCCACTGAAGCCATTGAGTTACAGGGGAAATGAGCAAGAGTGCTGCTTTGTTGGTGAACCTGTTACCAGCACAAGGGTGAAGGAGATAGACACAAAGAACACTCAACCCTACCAAATCAGATAGAGAGACTCACAAAACCTCATCATTGAAATAGATCTAAAATGAATCCAACATGGCTCAGGGAAATTCACAGAAGAGGGGGCGGAAAGATTGTTAGAGCCATGAGTTGGGTCATTACACACAGAGTCATTGCCTCTCTTGCATAACTGATGGCTACCCCCATAAGGCAAGACCCACATCACCCATGGGGAGAGGACAGGGAGAAGGCTAATGATGCTACCATCATGGCTGTATATATACTATACACATAAATAATAAAAATATTTTTTGAAAAAGTAACTTTAAGCACAGTGTGAAGTTTTTCATCTACTTTGAGTTGATTTTCATGTTGGATTTTTATTTTCTATAATTTTAGAGTATATTTTGAAAGGAGGAAGTATGGGTCATCTACCTTTATTATTTTTCTCAAGATTAATACCATTGTTTATGGATTTTCTTATTCTATATGCATTATATAATCATTGCTTTAATTTTGTATGAGTTATATTTCTATTTCTGTAAAATATTCCATTCATTTTTGCAACACTTTACAATACCTTGGAGGTAGACAGTCATAACTTCCCATTGACAGGTGAGTGGATAAAGAAAATGTGATACACATATGTAGTGGAATATGGCTTAACTTTGAAGAAGCAATTATGCAACAATATAGATTAAATTGGGAGATAACTATCAAAATGTGTTGGCCCAAGAAAGACTAATTCTGTGTGATATTACTTATATGAGATAAAGAAAAAAAAAGCCAAGGATTGAAGAGATGGCTTAGTGGTTAAGGCACTTGCCTGAAAAGCTTAAGGACCTAGGTTTGATTCCCTAGAACCCAAGTAAACCAGATACAGAAAGTGGCACATACATCTGGAGTTTGTTTGCAGGGGCTGGGGGGCCTGGCATGCCCATTTTCTCCCTCCTTCTCTCTCTCCCTCCCTGTCTCAAAGAAATAAACAATTTTTTTAAAAAAAGTCAAATTCATTGAATCACAAAGACAAAATGGAAGTTTTGGGGGCCAGTAGAAGGTGGAAATTAATAGAAAGTAATCAGTAGTGAAATATTCTTATTAAAACAATTCATTTTAAAATATTATACTAAACATTATCATATTGTTCACTTGAAATTTTTTCATGATGCAAGTTAAGTGTTTTATGACAATAGCATAAAATTTTTCTTTTAAAAAGGAAAAGAGACTTATGAAGACAATGAAGGAGTAAAAACTAAAACTTAAAAAAAAAAATTAAATGACTACATCTTGACTGACTAAAAGCAAAAATAAGCTCTTGCTTGACAATGAAAGAAAACGTTGTATCTACAATTAGTGGTAGATGCTCTCCTCCCAAGGGGTTATGGTATTACTTCTGATTTCCACTTGGTCACGCTGGAAGGGGAAACTGCAGAATACAGATGGAAAGCTTAGCAACTGCAGTGACAATGGAATCTACTATTCCCAATGCCTGTTTTAGCCTCCATGTCTGCATTGCCATGGTCCACACAATGCAGGGCTGATTGCCAGGGACTTCCCCTTTCTGCTCCCCTGTACGGTGGGAGGCAGCTCTGGGCACACTGACGGACGGCCAAGTATCTCCCCTCAATAGGCCTGGTTAGTCCTTTGTTCTAAATTATAGTTGTTGGCTCAAACCCTTATGTTTGCACATAACTGTGTGTTGGCCAAGGGAGAAATTCACACATTAAACTTGTATCCAAGTAGTTGATTTTGGCATTCTAATTGAACTACACAGAACAAAAATGTGTAAAATATGTCCAGAATCACACATTTTATACGTGTGAATACAAGTCATTATTGCGTCTGCAAGGTTTTTGATATTAGTGCATTCTAGCTGGGAGCTTCTTATAATTGTTTCCTGGGTAAATATTTTAGCAAGTATTTATAACATCTGGCTCAATGTATCAAAACGTTAGCTGTGAAATTTTATTGTAGCTCAAAATATTTTTATAAGAAAATAAAATGTTGTCACTAGTGAGAAATTACAAATTATTTTTTAGGTAACATAATTAACATGTTTAAGAAGCTCAGTGGATACAATAAGAATTCACAGATGGTTGTTTTATTTATTCAGTTTTCCAAGTATCTATATTTTTAATTGAAAATTTAATCATTTCCCTTTCTTTTTAAAAACATAATTTTGCCACTGTGTCATAGATTTAAACTTTTATTTTTTTTTTTTTAATTTTAGGAACATAATTTACACTGCTACAACACATGTATTGAGCATGGGAGGAGGTCTTCAACTGTAAGGAGCTACAGCTATTTCATTTGCAAGTAATAACTGCTATACTTTTATGTGTCCCAAAGCTTAAAGAATGGAAGACATGTCACCCCTAAGATTAAAATGTACCTATTGCTATGTCATTTCCTTTTTGTATAATATCCCCCAGAATTTGTTCTTATTTTACCAGACAAAATGAAGTACAATAAGCCATTTGCATGTAAGTCTTAGAGATGCCAGTTATGTAAACCATCACTGAAAGTTATTCATCTGTTACCATATAACCAGCTATTGATATTCAGAACAAGCTGAGAGTTTACTGTTGAAAAATAGATACAATTGTCACCAGATTGTCAGAGAGAAAGCTTTAAGGAGAATCTAGTTTGGAGAAAACTTTTGAAGATTATCCCTATGGGGAACAATATGATTTGCAATTTCTTGGGACTCTCATGAATGCATGATAAGAATGTAATACAAAGCATTTATGCTGGAAAACAATGTCAAACAAACTCATATATGATTCATAAATTCCACACTGATATACATACCAAAGAAATTACAAACATATATCCACATAAAGATGTTATATTTGAAATAGTATATATTTGCAATGCTGGGAATTGAACCCAGTGTATCATTCATTATAAGCACGTGTACAATTGGGCTACACTCCCAGCCCTGTTTATATAACAGCTTTATTCACAATGTCCAAAAATTGAAAGCAGCCCACAGGATAAAGTATAAATCCATTTTAAAATACAGAAGAATCTTGAAAAGCCAGCTTTTTCATATGAAAAGTCCAGGATTAACAAATCTATAGGGATTTAAAAATAGTAAATAAGTGATTGAGTTGTGATAGACAATTTTCATGGTCTACAAATAACATCTTAATAAAGAATTTGAAATCAATGAATAAAACAATAAAATAACACTAGGTAAGAAATGCTTGCCCATTTATTTATAATATGCATATCTGACCTGTCACCTTGAACTCCTATCCTGCAGTTATACCTTTGAATCTATAAGAGTACAGCAGATAAAATAAATATAAAATCCAAACAATGAAGTATCCTTAGAGGCTTGACATGATAGCTCACACCTGTAATCCCAGCACTAGGGAGGCTGAGGTGGGAGGATAGACAAGAGTTTCAGGCTAGCCTGTGGCTATAGAGTGATCATTAGGTAAGCCTGGCCTAGAGTAAGATAAAGCCTCTAAAGAAAGGGGGAAATATGCATATATTTCAATAAAGGAGAGATAAGTTAGAAATACTATGAAATTAGAAGATCTATATTCAAAAATGTCCATTATAGGTTCCAGTTATTTTTTTCCCTGTAAAAATATCAGTGATGTAATATGATTATGAATGCACCAGACATGGAGCTCAATGCAAGTTATCAAGTTCTCTTCATTACATATTCATAATCGTTTTCAGTGAGAGCAATGGAAGCAATGGTATGTTACCCTTGCTTTTACATCTCCACATTATCAAGTGTAGAGTCTCCTATAGCAAAAAACATCCCAAGCCGGTGGCCAACACCTTTCATCCTAGCACTTGGGAGGCAGAGGGAGGAGGTTCATGTTGAGTTTGAGGCCAGTCTGAGATGACATAGTGAATTCCAAGTCATCCTGGGCTAGAGCCAGACCCTCCTCAAAAACAAACAAACAAACAAACAAACAAAACAAACAAAATCCCATTTCAGTGAAATAGGGAGACGATTCAGTGAATACATTGCTCAAGCCTAGGTACCTGAGTTTGATCCTTCCCAGACCCCAGGTAAAAAGCAAGAAGGTGTAGAAGACTTCTGTATTCATAGCATACTGCTGCTGATATGGGAGAAGTGAAATAGAAAATTTTGGGGAAGTTTGCAGCAATAAAAAAATAGCATAGTAAGATCCAGAGTGAGAAACCTGCCACAAATGAGGTAGAAAGGTGAAGACTATCCTGAAAGATGTTCTTTCACCTCCACATACATGCTGTGGCATGAATGTGCTTAGAGTAACACACACACAGTCACAAATTTTTTAAAATATATTTTATTTATTTATTTATTTATTTGGGAGAGAGAAATAGGCAGGTAGAATGAGAGAGGGAGAGAGAGAATGGGCACGCCAAGGCCTCCAGCCACTGCAAACGAACTCCAGATGCATGAGCTCCCTTGTGCATCTGGCTTACATGGGTCCTGGAGAATTGAACAGGGATCCTTTGCCTTTTCAGGAAAGCACCTTAACTGCTAAGCCATCTCACCAGCCCTGCAATTTTTTTTTAAATTAAAAATATCCATTCTAGCAAGCTTTGAATTACTCATTCTCCAACTTCCCTACTCTTGTAATATTGTTGAAATTCTTCCTTTTTCATGAACACACTTCCTTTCTGAATTTTCTTATTCAATTATTTTGTTGATTATCAAATATATTCCCATCAACTTTTGGAATCAGTCTCTAAAAATGCCAGACAACAATAATTTATTGTAGATTGTTAATCTCCTATGGAAATAATTAAAGAGAAATTTGCATATTTAGTAAAGCATATATAATACCATTTAAAATTAAATTTAATCCATATATTGCTTATATATTTAAAAATGTCTTGAGTCTTCAAGAAGAAGGAATGTGGGTTTGAAGAGATGTCTTAGCAACTAAGAACGCTTTCTGTGCAAGCACGAGATTTACTGCAGTTTGATCCCCACATAAAATCTGGGCATGGCCACACATGTCTGTAACCCAAGACCCATGAGCTACAGAAAATGGAAATCAGCAGGACTCCCCCCAAATGAGAAGTCCCTAGATGAGTAAGAAACTCCTGCTTAAGTAAGAATTGGAAGAACAGTGATGGAGCAGGCCACCCCATGTTCCCCTGTATCCACCATAGGCGGGTACACTCAGAACTTGTCACAGGCCAGCATTTGGGGTGCCACATGGGCATACACAACAACATACTCCACACACTCACACAAGCTGAATATGGCTTAACTGGATTTTCTCATCTCACATAAAAGTGACAGACCAGTTAAAACACAGAATTCTCCAAATGCGTGAACAACTAGGAGACTTGATGAATACACAGGATTTAACTATAGGAATAATGCATTTGAAAGCTGTCTTACACATTTGATACCATACCCCAAAATGACTAATTCCTTACTCAGACCTTAAGAAAGGAAAAGCAGAAGTAAGGTAGGACCTAAGTGTGTGACATTATCTCCTGCAGCATATCAGTGTTAACAGTGTCCACAAAGGCAGCAAACTGAGAAGGATCCTGACACATGGCATCACCAGAAGCCATCAAAAGTGAATTTTCCAGGCTGTTACTTATAATTTATGCAATAAGCTGACATTTTTGCTAAATTATATTTAGGAATTGCTTCAGACTTCATGTTCAAATATTTATCTTGAACATGCCACCATCATCTAGAACTTAATGTCACAGAAGTTAGTTATGATCAATTCAAAACCTTTCCAATTTTCCTAAGTCACACAAACGTGAGGTGACCCTACCATCAAGCATTAATCATGAATTACTATGGTTACACCATTTCAACATAATGTCTCCTTGGTCATAAGTAGCTCAGCATTGGGAGTAAATGAATGGAGAATTACTGTTTTATCATAAGATCTTAATGTTGCAGATCCAGCAAGAATAAACAGACACATTATATGGAATAAATCTAACAACTACATTCTCCTTTGTCTATTGTAATTTAGTAAACTATCTTTTAACAGTCTAATTTCCAATTTCAATTTTTTTTTTTTGGAGAGAGACACACACAGAGAGAGATGGAGAGAGAGGGAGAGGAAGATTGATAGAGATGGGCGCGCCAGCAGCCTCCTCAGCTGCTGTGAACGAAATCCAGATGCATGCGCCCCCTTATGGTCAAGTGCGGCATTGCGCCCCTGTGTCACTTTGCATCTGGCTAAGCGTGGAACCTTGAGATTGGAACCACTAGAGATTGGAACCAACTTTCTTAGGCTTAGGAGGCAGGCACCTTAACCACTAAATCATCTTTCAGCCCCAATTTCAATTTTTTTAAAAGATGAAAGGCTAAAGGAATTTAAAGTGTTACTTTTCTACTCCACTGAGAAACAACATAATAAGAAAATCTGTATACATATACATATACACACATACATATATATGACACATATATGATATATATATGATTTACATATATATTTATATTTATACATACATATGCCTTATAAATGGCTTCTAAGGTTTGAAGAAGTTCATTGCCATCTTACTGTCATTTGAGTATATGAATATTCTACAATTATTGAAAAACAATGTTGTTATCAAACTGGAACAATTATTATTTTTAAGGAAAATACAATTTGTGGGTGTTTTTTCCAGTCATATAATCCATCATAATATAAGATCATCAACATTACCACAGTACTTAGTATCATAGTTTGAAACTACAGCCACTTGGAATAACCAGGTCCTGGCATTCATAGGGGGTGAGACTATTAACCTTAAAAATATGATGAATTCTGTTTCAAAGCAGTCAGTATCACTTTCTTCCTTTCAATGGTTGAAGTCTGACAGTTTGAACTGGTCACATGAATTGTTGTTCAGAATTAAATCCCTTGCCTCCTTTATAACAAGGCACAGCTGTGTTTCTGAAACCAGATGAATATATAAGAAGCATTGGGGAAAGAGAAGGAGTCCTTTCTTGGTCTCCTCTTAAGCCCAGCCAGTTTTCCTCATTCCTCTTCCCCCTATTTCCACTCTTCAATAATAACCAAAGCAGCTTCTCTGGAGCCACAGCTCCACATAGAATGATGGAGCCCATGCATGATCCAGGGAGTCTGAGCTCTGAGTGGTGACAGAGTAGAGCTCTCATCACCACTGTGGGTTAACAAACTGATGGAAAATGAATGTCTATTTTCTCTAAGGCATTATAGTTTTGCTATCTTCATTTCAATACATTATCCTATGTTTCCATCTTAAAAACTGTACTGCTTTGTAGCTTTATGATTAGTAGTAAATGACCTAATATATGTAATGTACAAAGTACACAGCTTTGCAAATATATTACATATAATTATTTGCTATTACCTCTATAATTATTGTTATCAATTTTAAAAACACAATGTAACTAAAATAATAGCACTCTAGCTAGAACTTGGAATGATTTATATTATAAAATAGAATCCTAACACCCATGATTAAGTACTTAACACTATACTAATAGAATATTGACCCAGATTTATTTTATTTCTCAACATAACACAAAACTTGGGAAAAATAAAGTGAGGATTTTCAGAAAAAGAATGAACTACATGAAAATTTTATATTATTTCTTTTTTTTCCTAATGAATCCAGAAAGTAAGAGAAAATTAAAATAAAGAATGGCTTGATTAATAGTGTAATCCTCAGAATTAGTTTTATGCCTCAGCTATAAAACTTACTACTTGAAAAAATCCTTTGAATTTGCTGAATCTCATACTCTCATTATGGAGGTGAACTGGGGCTGGAGAGATGGCTTAGCCATTAAGGCACTTGCATGCGAAGCCTATGGACCCATGTTCTACTCTCCAGATCCCATGTTGGTCAGATGCATAAAGGTGAGGCAGGAACAAGGTTGCACATGCCCACTAGGTGGTGCAAGGGTCTGGAGTTCAATTGAAGTCGCTGAGGCCCTGGAGCCAGTTCTTTCTCTCTCCCTCCCTCATTCTCTCTAAAAATAAAATAAATTATATATATATATATATATTAAAGAAGGTGAGCTGATAGAAACATGTTAGTAAGAAAAGCAGCCTGTTTGCTTGGCATTTCATTGCTTCCTGTCATTCTCACAGCTCTTCTCTTAAGATATAGCAGCCACACTATCTCTAAGAGCCAGCAATGAAACTGGCCTATTTTAAGCAAATGGTAATCACTACATCCTTGTCACAGTGATTATACATGTAATATAAGCCAATGAACAAAGCATGTGTGGACACTGGGCGGGAGGTTGTGTTTAGGAAGTACAGTTCCCATAGGAAACATGCTAGTAATGGTGTACCAAGTACCACTGTTTCTTTGACCCCCAAGTGGCTATAGAAGTATGAGGCTTCAGCTATTTTCCTACAGTTATCATACACAAAATTGTTGAAAAGGGGACTGGAGGGATGGTTTAGTGGTTAAGGCATTTGCCTGCAAAGCCAACAGACCCAGGTTTGATTCCCCAGGACCCATGTTAGCCAGATGCACAAAGTGGCACATGTATCTGGACTTAATTTGTAGTGGCTTGGAGGCCCAAGTATGCCCATTCTCACTCTCTCTCTCCTCTTTCTCTCTGTCAAATAAATAAAATAAAATAAAATAATAAAATTGTTGAAAAGACAAAAATTACTCAAAAACCAGACCCTAAGAAATCAAGGTCAGGGCTGTAATTGAACCAAGGTACTTCCAGACATTTAGGTCTTTCAAATCCCCTTTAAGAGTTGAACCAGTTTGTTATGCACCTTATTATTATAGTGTCTTAGCTACTTTATTACACTTTTGTATAAATCATATAAGAAATAGAGTAATTTACATATTCATAATTAAAAAAACAGAAGTAGTGACATTTATAGGCCCTTAGGTATTTTGGAATACTATTGTTTTTGAAAGAATTTTCATAATTATTTATATAGAAATAAAATTTTCTATGTTTACTTTTAAAATTAGCAGTTGCACATTCTAAATATAACAATAGATTCATTATAAGACTCTACAAGGATTTGACAAACTACCAGAACTTAGATGGGACTCACATGAAGAGTATTTTTAAATTTCATATTTCATCCATCAGAGACACCAAATACCTTCATATCATAATAAAGCTAAATCTAACTATAGTCCACCCATTTTGAGCTGTTTGGGGCAGTTAAGAAATCTCCTACCTAAATGTGGAAGGTTTAAAAATGGCCACTTATGAACTTTGCTTCTGAAATCATTCAAAAAGAACTCAAACTGTGTAAGCAAAGCATAGAATAAAATTATATACCTTCCATCAAATGGTGAATTCAAGATGAAGAGCAGAAGAACCCTGGGAGAAAGGAAAGTTAGCTTTAATTAAAATGGTGCCTTGGGAGTTAAAAAGTAGGTATTTCAGAGAAGACAAATCCAGAGGGTGAAATTTCAATGAGTTCTAATCACAACCTTTGGCTGAACAGTGCACTAAGAGAATGCTGGAGTAGACACAGCCTCACGGCCAGCAGATACCCATCATGCACAAAGAACACCTCGTCACAGGTCCTGAATTCCAGCCATCTCTTAAACAGTAATAGAGCAAAAATACGTGTACTTATTGGCTGTGCTTTTGTTTCTTTCCCTCCTTTGATGAACAAACCTGCACATCAGCCTCCACAGGCAACTCTGAAACAGTAATGCTTAGAGATGAGAAACATAACTATTCAGAAATAATGTTGATACACAGATAAGTGTCACTATCAGAGACATTACATTAGGGCAAGGAAACAGGAATACTAATATGTTTAATTAGTTAGAATTTATATTTAATTTTAATAAATGCCATGCATGTCAAAAAATGAAAAAATAGAATTACTTTGAGCAAGTGGCACATGGCATAAGAAAAACTAAAAGACATACATTTTGCAAGAAATAGAAAAAATGAGGAACTTCTTTCACTTTCAATTTGATATGTCTGTCCTCACACACATGCACAACCATTACATGTTCAGATAGTACTTTGAACACTATAAGTTCTGACATCTGACTTAATTTCTAAGTCTGTCATTTTAGGTTCTGACATAAAAAATATCTCAGCCTCAGTGTACTGAAGGTATAAATAGAGTTCTTTATCTCTTAGGCTTGCTAGGAGAATTAGGAAATTTTGAGTAAATGTTTTCAGTATCAAAAGTAGCTTAATTTTGGGCTGGAGAGATGTCTTAGCAGTTAAGGTGCCTGCCTGCTAAGCCTAAGAACCTGGTTCCAATCTCCAGGTCCCAAGTTTAGCCAGATGCAAAGTGACACAAGGGTGCAATGCTGCACTTGCCCACAAGGGGGCACATTCATCTGGATTTCGTTCACAGCAGTTGAAAGGCTGCTGGAGCATCCATTCTCTATCTGTCTCCTTCTCCCTCTCTGTCTCTCTCTGTGACTCTCTCCAAAAATAAAAATAAAAAATGTAGCTTAATATCTATGTAAAATAATTCACTGAATATAAATGAAAACCATTAGAAGTTTGGCGAGCAAGGAAGAGCTGCCGAGGAGCATGTAGTCCAAATAATTTAGGAGTTTGACATACCCGTACATTTCTTAGTTAAAATAGTCCAGAGCAACTGTTGAAGTTACTGTTCTGGATGCATGCTTACAAGGTTTTATTCCTGCAAATTCAGGCATCCACATTGACTTCAATGGAAGAAGGCAAAAAACACAAAACAATGTTCTTCAAATGGCCAGAAGTTGCTCTCTTCCAGTGTAAAGTCCGATAGCTCCCACAACCATTTGGGTGTCTGTCACGTACCTAAGGAAGAACATGATCTCTGTGAACTTAGCATGGTCTTTATCGACAGCAATCCATCTAGTGGGGAAATACCTATGAGCAACATTTTTTTTTTTTTTTCTGTGAAAAGTACACGACTAGTCACTTTCCACTAAGACAAACCAAAATCCTTTCCATGGCAAGATAGAGGCTTTGGATGAATTAGCATCTTTGCATTTGTGTTTTTATAATTCAACATCTTATAACATACAACTAAAGTTCTTTGCTTTGCTCCATGCTCAACACACAACATAAAATGTAAGGAAAGGTCCCTTGATTGAATCTAACTTCTGTTTCACCATTCATTATATTTCTGTCTCTTTCATTGAGGTTAACTACATTGCCTGAGGTTTGGACACCAGCAAACACACATGGAAATGCATCTATACACACATTTGTTCATCATCTACTATATGCACACTAGGACAATGCAGTGAATACTAGCATTTGCATATTTTAAAAAATAACTATTAAACTCAATATGATTTCAATAGCTAAGGCAGCCACTGCTAGACATGAGTGTTGGCATTGCCACCTCACACACAAACATTCATAGTGCTCACTCTTTTTACTTTTAGCAACCAGTCTTCAATAGACACTCAGACCACACTTTTTTCTGGAATTTTAAAATTTCAATCGATAATATTAATTCTGCCTTGTAATATAAAGAATTTCACAAACATGACAGGGACTGAGTTGGAGAGAAAGAAAGAGAGGAGACAGAGGGAAGGAGAGAGAGAGAGAGACAGAGATAGAGTATGAATGAACGAGAGTGACAATATCATTGGCTCTAGCCTCATTACTCATTATCCAGGATGGATGATCAGGGCAAGATGGAAGGGAAACCTAGGTTTACAGGAATTAATTTGTGGTCAGTAAAAATTTTAAAGTAACTAGTAGGATTTTTTTCTATTTAAATGTGAATTATTTTTATTTAAATAATCAAACTCTCATTATTTCAAGAGGGCTGTTTTTAGTGGGATCTAAAGATCTACATCTGGATCTATATCCATAGCCAGAAAAGATTCAGTCTTTCTCAAAGATAAGTTACAAGTTCATTTAAGGGAACTCAAGTAAAACTTCAGAAGAATATTTCACTCATGGAAAAGACATGTCTACATTATTATTTTAATGAAATAAAATTTCAGCCAACAAATTAATAAATTCTAATAGTTGTGTCAGATTGTTGGAAATAGCTTAACTTGGCCACCATTTGGGAAAAATCTAACTCTACTTACCTTTAAAATAGAAGGAAACCAGAATGATAAGATCAACTATCTTTTGAGCTAGGATATATAAGCTTCATGATTCCAGAAATTTCCACAGAAAGATGACATCTAAGTTGATGAGATCCCCTAAATTTTCTGGAAGCATCAACATTCCTTTTCATAGACAGTTTCTCATCCATACATATGAATCGATCACAGCCTCTGAAGGTCTCAGTCATGTACCTTACCAGCCTCCACATGGAGCTAAGCTTGAAGGGACTACTGGAAATATAAACAGAAAAAGCAAATCTAAGTAAACTCTGATCACTAGCTGTAAGTTCACACAGCTTTAGCTAAAAACTCACACAAACTCCCAGCATTAGAACTGAAAATAGGGTGAACTACAAAGAAGTCTCTAGAGTCATGTTAAGAGTAAATCAAACACTGGGACAATGGAGGGGAAGCTGGTGAATGAGTGGGCAGCTTTAATGATCTAATCATGACTCATAACAGGACAAAGCAAGGTTAAGTTACTCACAGACTGATAATAATGATCAAAACACCAGGAAATACTAAGCATTTTTATGCGTTAAATTGCTTTTCATAATATTTTTGTGTAGCCAATTTCTGGAAAGACTTGTTTTTAAATTGGTGGTGGTGGTGGTGTTAGAATCAAAAGGTTGGGTCTCTCCTAATCCTATGCTGGATTACAATCAAATGTAAAGCATGACTCTTGCTCTGGACTTCAGGCTGGTAATCTAAAAGTTCTTAAACATTCCCAAAAGAGTTTTGGATCACAATTATCAGAACAATGCATTTAATTTACTAACTTTATTGTAACAAAGGTAGAAATTTCATGCCTCCATCTATAATTAGGATAGTTAGAAATGTGTCATTCTGAGGTCAGATAATTATCATTACACTCATCTAAATAGGGAATAAAAATGTAGGTTTAGTTAATTATTTTGTATAATTATTTTATATAAATATAAATATATAAAATATAAATAGATGTAAGACATCTACATTTAGTCTAGGTTAAAAAAAAAAAAAAAAAACTTACGGGCTGGAGAGATGGCTTAGCGGTTAAGGTGCCTGCCTGCTAAGCTTAAGAACCTGGTTCCAATCTCCAGGTCCCACGTTTGTTTAGCCAGATGCAAAGTGATGCAAGGGTGCAATGCCACACTTGCCCACAAGGGGGCACACGCATCTGGATTTTGTTCATAGCAGCTGAGAGACTGCTGGTGCGCCCATTCTCTGTCTCCCTCTCCCTCTCTCTCTGTCTCTCTCTCTCTCCAATAAATAAATAAATAAATAAATAAATAAATAAATAAATAAATAAAAACTTACTGCATTTCTCACCTAATGTAGTCATTACCTGAGAGTTTATTAAAGGTAAACTTTACCAATATGGCTTTTAAATAGTTACCAACAAGGTTTTCAAATAAAAGGCAAATGAAAGCCTACAAGAAAACAAGTTGTTAGTTCACGGTAACTGCCTTTCTCTTTGGTACTCTCCAACTTCTGCTGCTCTGTCCCTTCTACACTATACGCAGATCAATGTTCTGAAGTGATTAAAGACCAATTTACAGTTAATTATTAACACTAAAACAGAAAAGTCTAAAACATCACTGTTCTAATATTGCTTGCTTCTAATAATTGGAGGTTGTGTGACAATACCTAAATTTTTAAATTGTATCATAGAAAATAATTTTGTTCAAAGGTATACATCTTACATCCCTTAAATTACACAGCCTAGCATTTGGCTGTTGACTAATAATGGTTTAAGATAGGGGAAAATGAGAAATATTGAGTAAAATACAAGATTTTTAAATAATAAAATACCAATTTTCATTTATATAGGTTTTTATATCTTAATCAAATACACTTGCAAATGGTATGGTCTTTGTTCCCAGACAAATGTTGCAAGGAAACAAGAAAACAGATATGTTAATCAGAGATATGTGATAGCACTAGGTAGTAATTATGCTAATTTGATAGTTGTTATACCACATTCTCAAGAATTTATTACATATATCATATTAAGTATCTCATGAATATGTATATATTATATAATGATATATTTATATTGATGCATATATTATATTATTTTATATTAATATTAATATTTATATGTTTTCTATATGTCTATAGTAACACACACACACACACACACACATATATATATATATATATATATATATATATATATATATTAGTGTCAAGTTCCAAAAGAATTTTAAATTAGGCTTTATTATCCCTACTTTATAGGAAGCAGCAATTGAAGTATCTTTTAGGACGACTATCTCTAGTTTGGGTTATCTACACTAATCAATCTTCTTTCCTAAATGCTCTAAAAACTTCCAGGTATTATTTCATAGACTCTGGGATATCCAGTCTTAAAGGCATTAACAAGGGTTTTCTTACCTCATGAAATTACTAACAGTACTCTTTCTACTACACTTTGTCAAACAATAAATAACATCCTTGTGAAAATCAAATTTAATTAGGCATATTGCTAGTAAGTGAACACACATCTGGATATTTTTAAACCAACTGGGCAATGACATGTTTTCTTATGTTTTCTCAAAATATAAAAAGTGAACTTATATATACACACATACAAACATAAAATTGTAACAATGAAAATATAACCAAAATAATTATCAGAGTGGCTGGGAAGATGGCTCAGTGGTTAAAAGTGTTTACTCGCAAAGTCTTCTGGTGCACATTCAATTCCCCAACACCCAGGTCAATTCAGAACAGAAGTGGCTGTTTGCAGAGATAAGAGACACTGGTTGCACACATCTGCCCACACACTCATGTTCAAATAAATAGAATAATATGGATAAACATCAAAGAACCATATTTCCATTTTTTTAGCTGAGAGTGATGAAAAAGGTCATGCAAGTAGAACATAATTAATATGATTCTAGCCAACATGCTTACTAAGTTAAAACAAAAACATGGAAGCTGGAGAGATGGCTTAGTGGTTAAGGCACTTGCCTACGAAGCCTAAGGACCCAGGTATGTTTATTTATTTATTTGTTTATAATTTATTTATTTTAATTATTTTTTTAGAGAGAGAGGGAGAAAAGGAGGAAGAGAGAGAGACAGAGAGAGAAAGAAAGAATGGGCAAGCCTGAGCTTTCAGGCACTGTGAATGACCTCCAGACATGCATCACCTTGTGTGCATGTGTGACATTGTACATTTGTATCACTTTGCGTCTGGTTATGTGGGACCTAGAGACTTGAACATGCATTCTTAAGCATCACAGGCAAGCGTCTTAACCACTAGGCCATCTCTCCAGGCCAGAACCCGGTGTGATTACCCAGAACCCATGTAAGCCAGATGCACAAGGTGGTGCATGCATCTGGAGTTCATTTGCAGTGGCTGGAGGCCCTGGAACACCATTCATTCTATCTGGCTCTCACTTCTCTTTTTCTCCAATAAATAAATAAATAAAATATGTTTTAAATAACCAAAACACCTATGTATCTACTAAACAAAGTTTAACTGGAAGCATGAAAATCTCAATTCTGACATCCTTTGTCAATAATATAATATAATATAATATAATATAATATAATATAATATAATATAATTCTGCCAGCAACTAAAGAACAGCCAGTCTTTAAAGATTGAGGTCCAAGGACAAACAGAAATAAACAAGGGAAATAACCAGCCTTCAAACAGTAATCCTGCCTTTTTCTCACAAGGATTGTTTTCTCATTTTACTTAATGACTACTTAATCAAGATGTATTAATTTTTTGTGAAATGGTACAAAAAGTCAAGATTAAAATTAAAGCAATTTGAGATCAACTAGAGATACGTGAAGGATAGGGAATCTTAATAAATATGATTGATGGGATGGCAAATGGTGCAGCAGTTGAGGTAGAGTGGGATATGAAAACAATTTAAACAAAACATGCATTCAGGGCTTCCAAAGAACAAATCATCCACACACACTGAACTGTGTAATAGTCAACACTTGGGTTTATGAGGCCTAATCTTGAGGGTTCCAGGGAGCACTACATTATCCCAAGGAATGCTAAAAAACTCCCAAAGCATTCTTAAGACGAAGTTAAAGTTAATAGATACACATGTTGTATTAATACAAAATCACAAAACAAAAAATGAACAGTGTTAGAGTACAATGTTTTTTGATTGGAATGATGCTGTAGATATTACAGTTGTCAACATTAATAATTATTGATGAAGAAGATATTGAAATATCTAAAGCCTCTTGGGTACATCTCAACAATATCAAAATGCTATGTTCCATTTTGTTTAGTATTTATAGGAAAACTGTATTGACTGTTTTAAAATAATTTTACCACATTTACAACATATTCTAATGTTAAAGAAAGTAGCTCTTTCTATCAGGAACTATCCTGGCTGAGAGGCTTAAGGAGCTGGGATATGAGAGGCCTAAAGAACTTCACAGATGAGCAGAGTAAATAATTAGGAAATAGCAGAAAATAAAGATTCTGGATTCTGACAAGAGATTGGAAGAAATTATTATATATATATCCATGCATAAAATCTGGGCATGGTGGTGCACCCCTTTAATTCCAGCACTTGGGAGGCAGAGGTAGGAGGATTGCTGTGAGTTCGAGGCCACCCTGAGAATACAGAGTGAATTCCAGGTCAGCCTGGGTTAGAGTGAGACCTTACCTTAAAAAACCAAAAAAAAAAAAAAAAAAAAAAAAAAGAAAAAAAAAGGCATAATAATTAATTTATAAAATGCCTATATATGTGTTTTTATTTATATACATATGAAAACAATATATTTTCCAAATAGATTTGGTGATAAAATCTTATCTGATGCTACATTATAGTTTTATGTAAACCCTTTATCGGGAATATTAATTTATTGATGGCCTTATCCAGCTTATGCTAGATGTGTTTTATATTACAAAGTATATAAACTACATTGGCTTTCTAAAAGCTAAATCACTTTTTATTTAATAAACATGGTGATACACAGAGTTTGTAGTCAATCCCATTGAGGTAGTCCTTTCTGTGTATTCTTGTGTTAAGGAAAACTCTGACTTTAGATAAGCAGCAATATTTGGCCAATTTCTCCATTATCTGCTTGATAGGAGGATGCTGAATAGGAAGGCAGAGAAGTAAATGAGGTCAAGCTGAAAAGTACCTGGAACATACTGTGTACTCATTATTTGTTAACTGTTGCTACTGACTGTTAGAAAGTATAGAACAATGAGTCCTACTTTTCTTCCAAAGATAGATTTTCCTCTTATAGAACACATTACATTTATTGATTTCCTGGGTTATTTTTGGTGAATTGACCATGGAGTCTAGCAGCAGGAAATAGAAGCATATAGCCATATCTTGAGGGGATATGGAAAAAACATTTTACAAGATGTGATTTGGGGACTAAGAGACAAATTATTGGGGATTCCACAGTTTCCAAAGAAGAGTAGGAAGGAAAGGGTGAAGTCTACAAAGAAAACCCACTTCATTTTTCAAGTACTGGCCAATGACCATCAATCTCACTAAGCATGAAGGCAGAGAAAGACATTTCCAGCTTTGGAGGGAATCCCTGTGAAACCCTTCATTCCTGAGGAAACAAATGTCTCAATTTCCTGCTCAGCCACGGTAGAGTCAGGCCAGATGGAAAATAAGGCAAGCACTACATACATATTTATATGCTGTTTCCATAATTAGAGACCAGTGCTAACCTTTCTCAGAGAGAAGTAACGAAGCCCGACAAGAAGTGCACACCAGTGCAATAGTAGCACACGCCTTGGCGGGTAAAACATCGCATTCTCATTGGCTAAGAGATCTGCTCAGTGAAAAAGAACCCATATCTGGAACTGGGAACCAGGTTAGAATCCTTTGGAGACAAAGATTATGTTCGACATTGTCAAGCACCCAGTAGTCTTTGGCTAAAAGAGGGGCTACGTCTATCAAATTCTCCCTAAATTAATAACACTTATCCCATTTAACCTATGCTGACTTCACTCTCTGTTGGAGAATCTGTTTTTCTTCATCAGAAGATAGTGAGACCCTAGGAGATAAACCACCCCTCACATTTCAGCCAAGGCTCAGGTGAAACCACAGAGGAACTGGGGAGAGGAGCAAGAGTGCTACTTCCATGGGGAAAGTGACAAACAGTGCCAGGGTGAAGGATACAGATTGCTGAGGATATGCAACACATGCCAAAGCAGAAGTGCAAGGCCCATAAGAACTCATCTCTGAACTAGACACACCCACTGCTGCAGTCAGGCTCACACTGCTGGTAGAAATCACCCAACCAAGAGCAGCTTGTGCGAAAACAAAGAGGTTTATTTTGGCTTATAGTCTTGAGGGGGAAGCTCCATGATGGCAGGGAAAACAATGGCATGAGCAGAGGGTGGACATCACCCCCTGGCCAACATAAGGTGGACCATAGCAACAGGAGAGTGTGCCAAACACTGGCAAAGGGGAGCTGACTATAACACCCTTAGGTACACCCCCAAACAACATCTCCAGGAGGCGTTAATTCCCAAATCGCCATTAGCTGGGAAACTAGCATTCAGAACACTTAAGTTTATGGGGGACACCTGAAACAAACCACCACACCATCAATAGTCAGGGAATTTTGTGGAAAAGAGGGCAGAGAAATGTAACAGCCCCAGAGGCATTGCCTACCCCCGATAAATGCCTGCTGCTCCCAGAATGCATAACTCATAACTTTATGTTGAATGCCAGAAACTCCACTGAGGAAGGCACCCAGCGGAATGGGGTCGGGGAAGAGGGAAAAGATGGTACCCACACATGTATCCGTACAAAGTATGTTCTTAATAAAAATAAAATAAAATAAAAGGTTATAAATCTGAAAGTAAGGCCCAGAAGATGCAAGAAAAGTCTCAATAACTACAGACCCAACCATAAGGGATAAAAGAAATATATTGTCTTGAACAAAAGAGTATTTGAAAGGTAAGGAAACACATTGCTTGTACTTCTCATCTCAAATGAAGAGTTTTAAGGTGGCATTAGGGTATTCACTGTTCTTTCATTTCTTTTTAATGTTTGCTTTGTTTGTGGATTTCTGTTCAGTGGTTGTTGTGTACTGACTATTTGGCTTGATATATTCTCAGTTATGCTATAGGGAAATTAGATTGCTCACACAATGAGGAAATTCAGACAACATTTAGAAATTTGAAGGGGTCATAATTAGTAAATAAACCAAGTATCCCATGAAATATCTGAAAACGACTAGCATTCTTAGAAATGTAACTTTCTTTCTTTTTTATGTTTTGTTTTCGTATGGAAAAAACTTCAGTACCTAATGATATGGTCGCAGATGTGCCTCCACAGACTTTTGGATATGTACTTGTCAAATATCAGTTGTTTTACTGTTGGCATTTTCTCTGAGATTCCATGCAGATAATGTTATTAGGTAAAGTTATTAATTCAATTTTTTTTCCTATATAATATTTAATCTGGGATGAGTTGGTATGAAAAACGAAATGATTCAGAACATATATACAGAGTCTCTTCACTCTGCGTCTTCACTTGTTGGAGGAAATTCCCCATATAATCCACTTGAAAGAATTACTCACCTACATATTTTACCATAATCCCCATGAACAAACTATAAAAATAGCAACAAGACACATAAGAACACAAAGGGCTTAGCTTGAGGCAACTTGACATATTGAAAATACAGCTGATCAACACTGGACCCCAAGGACAAAGGGCATTTTTAGCAAGGGAAGGTACATTGATTTTCTCATCTGGAATGGGAAATCAGCTAAGGATTTAAAGCAAGGCCACAGTGATTGTCTGAGTTAAGGGCAGCAGTGATACAAATTGAAAAGAAAATGACTAATTGGGGAGACATTCAAAAAGTAGAACCAATGTAAGTCATCTGAATGTCAAAGAAAGTTAAGTCTGATTCTTAGTCTGGGTACCTAGAAAAATGTTACCACTTTGTAAAGACTGGAGAGATGAAGATTATTAACTTAAAAATCTAGCATTATCAGTAGTTAAGGTACTTGCTTGCAATGCTTGATGACCCCAGTTCAATTACCCAGTACCCATGTAAAGCAATGGTGCATGTATCTGGAGTTTACAGCAGCAAGAGGTCCTGGCATGCCTATTCTCTCTCTCTCCCTCTGTGTGTGTGTGTGTGTGTGTGTGTGTGTGTGTGTGTGTGTGTGTGTTTGCAATATATATATATATATATATATATATATATATATATATATATATATATATTTTTTTGGAGAAAGAGACACACACAGAGAGAGAGAGAGAGAGGAAGACAGAAATGGGCATGCCAGCAGTATCTCAGCTGCTGCGAAAGAAATCTAGATGTGTGCGCCCCCTTGTGGTCAAGTGCGGCATTGTGCCCTTGCGTCACTTTGCATCTGGCTAAACGTTGGACCTCGAGATTGGAACCGCTGGAGATTGGAACCGCTGGAGATTGGAACCAGTGTTCTTAGGCTTAGGAGGCAGGCGCCTTAACCCCTAAGCCATCTCTCCAGCCCTGAAAATAAATATTTTAAAAAGTAAAAATAAAAATAAAAAATATAAAAATGTAGCATTATGTTTTATTTTTCCAGTTGAGTTTTAAAATACTGGTAACCAAGGAATTCATTAAAGGACACATGTTTTCTAAATAACCACAAAGAGTAATAGTTTTCAAAGGAAAACTGATGGATCATACATCTCTGAACACTGTAAAAATTGTAGGTTGTAGTGTCTCAGTATCAAAGAGTCTAAGTTAGACATTTTGTGTCAGCTATGGGAATTAGCACTAAAGAAAAATAAAATAGAAAAAAAATCTGATAATTCTGGTATGTAGCCATGTAAGAACATAACTAGAATGCCCCTACCTTTGGCTAAACTTCACAAAACTTTAGGGAAAGTCTTAATGCATAAATCATGCTGAATGATTAAAACACAAAATAAATACAAGGCTGTGGGTATAAGTAAATTTCAGGATGAGAATATAATTATGAGTGAAAAAATTGACACATAAAGTTCTAATTTGATTTTAGCTTAAATTACCTTTTATTTTTAACTTGGAAGAAAAATCTCTTTTTCCTTTCATTTCTTTCATAGTCTTAACACGCTTGCTCTCTAAATGAACCCAGGTATTTCATTCAAGATTATGCAAAACTGCTTGAGGTAATTTTTTTTTTTGTAGATCCAAAAGCTGTCAATTTGGTACATCCTATGACTTGACATTTATTGAGGATAAACAATCTATTAGATGTTAACAAATTGTACTGATTTCACAAGCTGTATTGATATTCTTCTTT
This sequence comes from Orientallactaga sibirica, assembly GCA_036365145.1. Taxonomy (NCBI): domain Eukaryota; kingdom Metazoa; phylum Chordata; class Mammalia; order Rodentia; family Dipodidae; genus Orientallactaga; species Orientallactaga sibirica. Next base: position 4,622,712 of record JAEOAD010000041.1, read on the forward strand.
CAATTCTCACACATACTTTAGTTTAAATGTTCTTATACATCAGTAGTAAGTTAACAAGCCTTTCTCCTCATGTTATGCCTTTTCAGGCCTGTATTCCATTTGTCATGAGAAAGTCTCCAATTAAGATATATGAGGGCTGGAGAGATGACTTAGCGGTTAAGGCATTTGCCTGTGAAGCCTAAGGACTCAGGTTTGATTTTCCAGTACCCACATAATCCAGATGCACAAGTCGACACATCCTTTGCAGTGGCTAAAGGCCTTGACACTCCCATTCTCTCCTTCCCTCCCCTCTCTCACTCTTGTTCTCCCCCCTCTCAAATAAATAAATAAATGAGTGAATATTAAATATCTTAAAAATAAGAAAATGTTATAAAACGACTTAATTTCTGGGCACAATAGATAAAATATTAAAGAAAAAAGGGAAATAAGAAGAAAAGATTGAAAACAAATCAAATTCATTAAATTCTCTTTTGCTATTCCTAGTGGAAATTAGCTGCGAAGTCATCATTATTGTTACCCACAAATGAATAATAGTCGTCTAAGAATGAATAATTGTTGTCTGAAACCAAAGGAAGTATGGAGTTTCAAAATGTAGAATGAGATTTAAGATGGACAATTACTTTGAAGTTCATTGTTGTATCTACCCAGATAACCAAATTTACCAACATCACTTGCTCTGGAAATGAGCAACGTTTCTGCCAGACCCCTGCAACAGCAGCTATCACATGTGAGTCTGTGGACCCGAGAAGCTGAAAGGCTCTCAGCTTTCAGCAGAAACTCTGACAGTATTGTGACATGGCAAGTTAAATGCATGAGAGTGGAAAATGACCCACACTCACCTCAGAGCTATTTCAAGCTTTCCAAGCATATATCCAAAATTATATCTATTGATCTTTATTTCAGGGATAGAAGACAGTGGCTTTTAGAAACTCCCCAAAATGTGTGTCTAAGTAACTGTAAACAACATCTTCTCAACAAAATACCTTTCTGAGTAGAGTTCCAAAAATGAACAAGAGGTCTTTTCACCTCTGACAATTTGGACAAGCAGATAGACACAATATTACATGGTTGCCACTGGTCATTACTTTTCACAGTTAGGATGACCAATTGGACTGGCCCATTCTGAAGGCTAGGTCACCCCCAGAGGACCCCCAGAGGACTAAATTTAGCACTTCTTATGGCTTTCCTATTAACCTTAGGTCTGTAATTTGGCCCACACCAGAGTGCCCCATTGGTATGGACAAAGCAGAAATCAAGACCATTCACAGACATGCTGAAGGTTGCTTTTTTTTTCTGAAAAAAAGGTGACATTCCAAAGTTGAGAAGGGGAACAGATGTTATAAATTCACATGCTAGTCTAGCGGGCCAGATCTCGCACTCTAGGAAGCAGAAAAGGCAAAAATGTCCAACTGGCAGGACAATTTTCATGTTGTGGTGACATGAATAGGAAGGGAGTTCTCAGACTGTTCTGTCAGCTTGAGCCACAGTGGCCTGTGGACTCTCAGGTCATTCTGCACGTCAGGGGAGTGGTCAAAGTGAGAGGGGTCTTCCACAGGCTTAAGAATGGAGGGCTTAAACCTGCCAGCAGAGCTCCAGTGGCACGGGCCTTTAGTGTGCAGTGCTTGCATAGCTGCCAGAAAGGAATAGCATTGAGGGAGCCTGTGCACCACCCTCTGTAAATCACCCAGAAGTTCTAGACCCAGCCTGTCAGAATCAACAGGAGACCAGTCATGGTAGTGAGAGCAGGAAAAGATCAATGTATTTCACCTAAATGGCAGAAGGCCTAAGAATGTCTTCTGGTAATGATAAAGTTTTGATTTTTTAAATAAGACATATTTTGGAGTAATCTTAGATAAGTTCCTGTACTTCCTGTACTTTCCCCAAAGTATTCTGGGATGTTAACATGTTTTTTAAATCATTTATTTGGGAGGAAGACAGAGAGAGAAAGAGTGAGGGGGCTGGAGAGAAAGAGAAACTGTGTAGGAGACAGAGAGAGACTATGTAGATAGGCACCAGGGGCTTCATTCTTTTGTAAACAAATTCCAGACACAATTTTTATTTTGTGCATCTGGATTTATGTGGGTATTGGGGAATCATACCCTGGATAACAGAATTTACAAGCAAGCACTGTAACTGTTAAGCTACATCTCCCTAGCCCCATGATGTTAACTTTTAATTTAAATGTTATTTTAGTCAAAATTAATATACCAGCATTGACATATTAGAATTAAACAAATTACAGACAACTCAGACATCAGATTTCCAGATTAAATATGTAATAACAAATAGAAGATAATATTTTTTTCATTTTTGAATTACATAATCATTAATTAAAATGCATATTCTGTATCTGAATAATATGAAAGATCCACTACTTTTGAACTCATTACAGTCAAACAGAAATTGAGCAATGAAAACGTGACAGTTATCACATCTTATGATAAGTGCTGTGACAGGAGCAGCCACAGTGGGCTGTGGAAGCACACCACAGAGCCAAGTTAGTTTTGCTGAGATAACATTTATTTGGAAATCCTCAGAGGGAGGTAAGAGTTAGGAGACAATTGTCTAAAGATGGGAAGCTGTTCCAGGGAGAGGAACCATATATCTTTGATGAATAAATCATAAAAAAAAAACTTCAGGGCTGGAAGGATGGCTTAGTGGTGGTTAAGGCACTTGCCTGAAAGCCAAAGTAACCAGCTTCTATTCCCCAGGACCCAGGTAAGCCAGATGCACAAGGTGGCACATGCATCTGGAGTTCTTTGCAGTGGCTGAAGGCCCTGGCATGCCCATTCTCTTTTCCTGTCTGCCTCTTTCTGTCTCTCTCTTGCAAATAAATAAAATAAAAATAAAAAATAAAAACACTCCATACATATGGTTTTGAAAATCTGACTTTGTCCAATTTCTCATGAAATATCTTTTTAATTTATCACTAAATATGATATAATGGGTAGTTGTTAAACTCGGGTATTGATTTATTGATCATCCTTTAGTGACTGATGCTACCTCCAAGAATTGGACATAAGTAATCACTGTGCATGTCTGTATGTGATTGGAGGAAGGAAAGGAAAGAAAGGAAGGGTGAAAAAGAACAGAGAGAAAGAATGCAGGGAAAGCGAGAAAGAGAGCAAACATCTTCTTTTAAAAGAACTACAATGTTGATAATAAAGAGAAGATGGAATCTGAGCCTGTGTGACTATAATTGGATGTGTTAAGTAGAACCCTGAAATCTTTACTTTAATAAGGTATCAGACTAGCAATGCCTTAATTTCTTTCAACTTCCCATTAAAATGCCAATGAAAATACTGATGTAATGCTTATGAAGCTATAAGCCAAATTACTACTAGAATGATGTTGTAATTACACACACACACACACACACACACACACACACACACACACACGAGGATACACATATATTTCCTGTCTCCAAGTATAGCTTCAAATAATCAACACCCTTTACATTCATGGGTTGCAGCCTGGTCAGTCAACAGGCACCAACATTTCTCATCCCCCTTCTCTTTTGTCCTTATGTATATCACAACTGTTCTACTTAATTGAAGAAGCTAATCTCCTTAAATGAAATAATGTCATTCATTGATCAATTACTACAAAAAAATATGTGATATTTTGCTCTACTTGCAAGCTTCATGGATGCTGGTAGTGAAAGTGAGACTCTGGATCATAGACAAAGGACAGCCTCTTAAATAAGAGGAAAGGGGCCACATTATAGAGTAAGCCTCCAAAGTTCTAACTCCAAAGGCATGATGCAAAAACTTTTAGATACAAAGCTAATGCATAGTATTATAAGACAGGAAAATGGTGAACTACAGAAACTATCTTGTTGTGAATACCTGTTCTTTGTTCTTTTTAGTGGCGTTATTATTATTGTACTGGACTTTAAACAGACTTTCCCCTGGCTCCAAAGGAAACACTGTACCTACTAATGCTAAGCACTACAAAATCATTCTTTCAAAGATAGTCTCAAACAAACCCTGTCAGTGCATAACTAAAAAAAACAATGCAGGAAGTATATGACTTGTAGAGAGGTGTTTTCCTACACTCCTATTTGACCATTGCATCTTTTATTTTTCTTTCTTCCCATCTTATTAATTCTCAAATACAGAAATTCGCTACTCTCTTTGGAAAGTTCAGATCCCACTAAAAAGCCACAGATAAGAAAAGGAAAATGACCAAATATGTTTGCTATTGTGATTATATTTAGGAATGGTGTGGAGGAAAGAGTCTACAAGCACCTAAGAACTAATTTTGTAGATTTTACAAATAAGACAAATTGTTCAATTCAGAAACTACAATGCTGTATTGTTTTATACAGTATCTAATGACAACTTTTATTAAAAGGTTTTAAAGTAAATATCATAAAGAAAAGGCCTTTATTTGGGTTACATATCCCCACCCACTAAAAGGAACAATAAAAAAATGGGAGTGGATATGGCCAAAAAAAAAAAAAAAAACCCCACAGAACTGTGTATTTAAAAATTATTAATGCATAATGGTTATAATTTGTAATAAAATACTTGAAGATTGCTAAAAGATTTAATTATCTATCAACATATATTAAAAAATTAAAATTATGAATTAATGTAGATGTTAATTAGAATTTTGGAAATCATCTCACAATTCATACACATATCAGAATGTCATAGCTTATGTCATAAATATATAAGCTTCCTACTTGTTGTGGTAGTTTGAATATATGGCCCACAATATATTCAGTGTTTTATTAGTTTATAGTTTGCATCTGCAATCACCTTGCTAGAGGCAATGTCACTGGGGGGGTCTTAAGGTGTAGTGATGGTTTGAGATTCCATTGTAAAGATATGCAAAGTGTGCCTAGCAGGAGTTCCTGAAGTGTGCTGTGGCTTTTGTGGGTAGTTTTGCTCTGTGTGCTGTGTGGCTGGGGGCTTTGCTCTTTCTTGCCTGGGCATGTGAAGAGAGGCTGCTTCTTCTGCCATTATGGAACTTCCCCTGGATCTGTAAGCTTCATTAAATATCCCTTTCTCCATAACTGTGCCTGGTCTGGAAGTTCATCTCAGTGAACCTGAAGCTGTCTGCTACAGTAAAGTGGTACCAAGGACTGTGGGGTGAGATGAACCTGACTGTGTGGACGTTCATCTTTTGGAACCTTTGTTTTGGAGGAACAGGCATGGACTTGGTGCTTGCAACTGAAGATGCCTTCTGGAGTGGTAAGCCAAGTTTTATGGACTATTCTGATGAGAGTTTGAGAATGCTAAGTGCAGACAGTATTGAACTTCGAGTCTTGGCTTATGAGCTTTCTAAGGGGAAAGAAAGACTGCATAGGACTTTGTTGGAACTGGGCTACTGGCATAAGGGATGGCTGCATCCTGCTCCCCAGGCCTAGAGAGTTTGATCAAGGTTAAATTTGTAATGGACTGATGTGCTTGGCTAAAGATATCGGACTGAGATTTAATATTTTAAGTTGGAAAACCTCAAGCAAGTTAAAATTAGAGGCACTGAGACTGGTTTTAGGTTACTGGAGCTGCTATTGTCAAACACATTAGCAATCTTAAGGAAGGTGGCCCAACTGCTTTTCATTAAAACAATGGAGAGGATGCCTGAGGAAAGACTGTTAGAAATGCAAATTCTTGGAAAGAGTTGACTGGAGAAGGAACCTGCTTTTCAAGGCTATGATTTATTTCGCCCCTGGATTAAGAATATGGCTGTGTCCTGCACACCTGGTATTAGTTTTGGAAGCATGAAAAAATGCATGGAGTGGTCATGAATTGCACACGGTTCCAGGAGCCGCTGCTGAGATGCAACATCAGGCAGGGCAAGAAGACTCTCAGGAGTGGGCTGAAAGAGCCTTTGGAGATTGGACTGTGGTTTGCATGGAGACCTGAAGATGTTTTAGATATACCGGGACTATGCAAAAGGGCTACCATGGAGTGCAGTGTTGGCATGGGATGAAAGTTTTCCCTGGCTACTCTGCCCAGCTGGAGGGGCGGAATTGGAAAACCTGGAGGCTGTCAGTCTCTGGTTATATTGAACTTGAACTGCAAAAGTTTTATGATTGCTGATGGTGGCTGAGTTTGCATTGTTCTAGTTTTTCCTTGCTATGCCTTATAAAAGTTAAAAATGTTTACTCTGTGCCTTTACATGTTTAATGGATTTAACTTGTTTGATTTTACAGTACACACTATCTTAAGTTGGTCAAGACTCTGAGAACCTTTGAAATTGGACTGAGTACAATTTACAATGTGTGATAGTTATAAATCTATTGGGGGCCAGGGGCTAAATCTATTTGGGGCCAGGGAGGAATGTGGTAGTTTGAATATTTGGCCCCCAATATATTCAGTGTTTTATTACTTTATAGTTTGCATCTGCAATCACATTGCTAGAGGCAATGTCACTGGGGGCCGGTCTTAAGGTGTGGTGATGGTTTGAGATTCCATTGTAAAGATATGCAAAGTGTGCCTAGCAGGAGTTCCTGAAGTGTGCTGTGGCTTTTGGTTGGTAGTTTTGCTCTGTGTGCTGTGTGGCTGGGGTCTTTGCTCTCTTGCCTGGTCCTGTGAAGACAGGCTGCTTCTTCTGCTATTATGGAACTTCCCCTGGATCTGTAAGCTTCATTAAATATCCCTTTCTCCATAACTGTGCCTGGTCTGGAAGTTCATCTCAGCAAACCTGAAGCTGTCTGCTACACTTGTTAACTATACCTCAATAAATCTACAAAGAATTAAAGTTTTCAACTGTACATAATATCAAATATTTATAAATTAACATAAGGTAAAATTTAAATCCTATAATAGTGTCTGTATATCAATAAGAAAAACCTATTTAAATGATCAAGAACATGATAAGTGAACATAGTTTCAATATTAATAAAAAATCATAAGTTAAAATAGAAATGTAACTGTTTATCTTCTACGAAGCAGAGCATGGCAAAGCATTGTAACAGTGACCATTAGGGCATATGGTAACCAGGTAGCTTCATTCACTCACAGTGAGCTTGTTAACACAACTTCTCTGAAAGGCAACATAGCAATATGTATTAAGAAGTACCTAAACCTTTGTGCTTTTAATAAGTAATTCTGCAAATGAAAATTTATCCTTAAAATAAGAATTCATTTTTCTCAAGAATATAAATAAATATTAGCTGGAATTTTTATAGCAAAGTGAAGAAATAATATTAGTAAAAATAAAATATGTTAAGATATACTCTATCCATACAATGTGATTTTTATATAATCTTTAATTGACAAGAAACAACACTCCTTATGTGGCACTGAGAAGATGACATCTGTTGTGCACAATTAAGTCTTAAGCAGGAGGGCCTCTTGTGCTGGAGGCTGGCAAGTTCAATTCCTCAGGACCCACATAAATAACTGGGCATAGTTACATACATCTGCATCTCCAGTTCATGGGGGCCAGGTAGAGAATTATTGAGGGACAGCAGTTCAAGGATGAGGAAAGACCCTTTCTCAAGTAAATATGCAGATGAACAATAGAAGAAGACACTCTGTGCCTACTGTCACACCTACCATCATACACTCTGTGCCTACCATCACACCTACCATCACACACACCACAGCATACATACACACAAAAGAAAGTCTATTAAAAATGGTTAGAGGAAAAGTATGTTATAAAATAATGTATGAATATATATGTATGTGTCTGAACAAGAACTGAAAGATATTTTAAATTTTACAATTAAAAGTGAAACAATTCTCATATCATTTAAGCAATTATGAACAGCTCATTTAGAACATATAAGCGATATTTGAATAAAAATATCATAAAGTGTTGCAAAACCATTTCTGGGCAAGATGAGCACCAAGTGTGCAATAATTGAAGAAAATTCAAATTATTAGCTTAATTAGAGAAGTATACAAACATTGTTTAGGTATAGAGATGGCTCAGTGGTTAATAGTGTTTCCTGCGCAAGCAAGAGGGCCTGAGAGGGCCTGAAGGGACCATAGATTGCCTGTGTTCAATTCCCTAGCATTTACTTAAACAGTAGGCATAGCCACACACTTCTGAAACCTCAATCCTGAAGGGCCTGGTGAGTCACTGGTACGCACAAAAACAGCCAGCTCAGAAGTCAGTGAGAGAGTGCACGCAAGGAAACATGTAAGAGCAATGGAGGGGACACCCCAGTGTTCTCTGGGCTCCAGATAAGCTTGGGCATTATATGTTCATATACACACTTGTATATGCCACACACACCACATACACATTGAAAATCATTACGTGAAACAGCAGTTAGGGTGAAATTTGAATATCTTAAGAAATTGTAGATTTAAATATGTTATATCCATACAGTTAGTGGTTAAGGAAAATACCAGCCACACGAGATCACTAATTAATATGAGATCTCAAGAAGCACACTCCCTGTTAAGATACATACAATTAAAAATAAATAAAGAGTAGCTATTTACCTTTTCTGAGAGTTATTCCAGGTTGGCTTCTAGAAAAGACACAGAAGTTTCCAGAGTCTGTGGAGTGAGGGCAATTCAGAGAGTGTGATAACACATGAAAACACCAAACATGAAGAGGCACATATCCGTGGCAACACAAATAAGGTGAATGTTACTCACTGTAATTTAGAATTTATTCAGAAATAGAAAATAATGTTTAAATAAGAAATATTTTTTATACCAAAGATCAGTTTAAAATGATGAAAAGGTGGCATTTTGACCATATGGAGAAATCAAGGAAAACCGAGGTCAACAAGTCTAAATAAAAGATCGCAAGTGGTCCTGTGAAGGAATATGAAAGTTTGATCTCTACAGTAGCAAAAAGAATGCTTCATTAAAAATCATCAAATCTGTGCTCACTTTGGCAGCACATATACTAAAATCATCAAATCTGTGCATCTTAAATGCTGCTTGTACAAGTACTATTGTGAGGAGTATATAAAAGCAGCCTTCTCATGAAGATCCCTTTCAAGGCAGTGTCTTTAACGTACCTCCAAAAACAAAACAAGCCAAAATAGGATGGATGTTCACATGTTCCCCTGGCCCTTCAAAAAAAAGAGATAAACAATTCTATATCTTTAATAATCTCTATATTAAATATAAATATATAAATATAAATGAACTCCTAGGCATCTATAGGACCAGGATAGGACCACTGTTTGAAACACCACAGATAATCTGTGCAACAACTTTATTTGATCCCATCGCCAAACATGAGGTCGAGAAACTCTTGGACATCCATGGAAACTCCTTGGACCAATACTGCATTTGGTCCAGTAAATCAGCTAGTGCTGCTTCACCACTATTTTCCAAGATGCTTGGGAATACTTTGAGTTACTAGGTGTTACTCATGGTTGATCTTTCTATCCATACTGATGATTTAATAATCTTCCAGAAAGACTGTAGCAGTGATGTTGAGTAACTGTAAACCACGTTCATATCTACTTCCACACTGAGCAATGTCATCTGGGATGTCCCTTCACAGCCATGACAATGTTTATGATATTTGAAGACATTCTCTGTTAAATAGGGAGACTGTACAGGAAATTCAGTCATCAAACAAAGCTAGGAACACATAACCTCTAATGCCCCTTTCAACTCACCGATTAGGAGATAAGCCGTCTGTCTTGTAAAACAATAACATTTTACCCTTGAGCACACTTGAAAATATATGTACATACATCACTGCCATAATTTTATAGGGAGTAGCAACTGCACAAGCTGGGACCAACTGGACATGCCAAGGGACTTAATGTGATATATGCCCAGACTCATTGCACTGGACTGTTTTATTGCATTCCTCAGTATCAGCAGGCTGGTTGTCAAGAGCTGAGACCATGTTAAAGCTACATTATAAGCACAAAACTATAAGAAGCAGAAACACGTTAAAATTCTCCTCTCACTTGCCTCTTTCCTCAATGTACCTCACTGTTAAAACTTTATTAATCTTAATTTGCATACATAGCAATACCTCTTTTAATATTGCTGCAAGAATTTCCAGTCCTGCTATGGGAGAGTATTCTTTCTCTCTTTAATGTGATTTTATATTTACCAGTCCTACTCACTCACATGGTTTTAGAGGTGTCAAACACAGTGAATGTATTTTACAATGAAACGTGGGCAGTCCCACTCTCACTGTTCCCAAACTGATCTGCATTCTCTACAGGAAGTCCTAGTCAGCTCCTTTGACCTTTTCCCCACTAATGACGCTTATACAACTGAACAACCTGGTGATTGGGCTTTTTCCTGTATTTTTCATTGTAGGTGTTATCTATTGATATATTATGAAAAGGGGGGTCTGTGCCCTTTTCCCTTTCTTCCTCCCCACCTGTAGATCCCTGTACCTTCTTTCTCAGTATGAATACTCATTGTTGCTCTTTTTTTATATATATAATATTTTGCTAGTTTTGAAGGCATGAATTTTCTTGTTATCACAGGTAATTATTTTTCTATATTGATCCCCAAACTCTCAAACATAGGAATAAATCTGGTTTCAATATATATTAAAAGGCACCAAGTGTATTTGATGTTGATGTCCAAATAAGTCTCATTTCACTTCTCTGCACTATGAATTTCAAATGTGATTTATGCTTTGCATTTTGTTCCTTTCTAGCACTCCGCAGTGTGAACAAGGTTACTTCTGAACCTAGATGCCACTCTCCAACTTACCAGAGACTGGCATTGTGTCTAGTCTCCAAAATATTTTTGCTATTGTCTTTCATCTCCTCTTTTGACTAAGGCCTTGTATAAAACCCTTTTTTGTTGTTGTTGCTATTGTTAATTGAGGTAGGGTCTCACTCTAGCCCAGGCTAACTTAGAACTCTATCTAAAGCTCCAAGCTGGCCCCAAACTCACAGCTAACTGCCTATCTCAGTTTCCCCAGTGCTAAAGTCATGGGGTACCGTGTCCAGTTATAAAAACAGATTAAGGAGAAATCTGATATATCTATATCTATCTATCTATCTATCTATCTATCTATCTATCTATCGCTATCTCTATCTCTATCTATCTATCTATCTATCTATCTATCTAATTTATAATGTGACTCATGGACCTAGTGAAGGCACATGCCTCATGCAATATGGCCATTTGAAATTTTTTTAATCATATATCTATATCTATATCTATATCTATATCTATCTATCTATCTATCTATCTATCTATCTATATGTATATGTATATATATATATATATTACTGGTGATATTTTTATCATATATTTTTAAATTTTATTTTATTTTGGGTGTGCTCTTCTTCTTCTTAACAACATATTTCATATGGATGCACCATGTACTGGTACACTTGTTTCCCTCCTCCCTGCCCCCGTTCCATTGGGGTTGCTCCTCAGTGGGGTTGCAGGTTGTGATGGTTAAGTTTGTGTCAACTTGATCTGTTTAGGAATCCACAGACATTCTCATAAGTGTGTCTCTGAGGCTGCCTCTAGGAAGGATTAACTAAAGGAAGAATCCTTCCCCCAGGGGTAAGCCCTTCCCCCAGAGTGGGTGGCCCAGAGTGGGCGGCCCCTCTTGGAGGAGGGGGCTGGTTGATAAAAAGGAGCTCTGGGAAGAAAGGCTCTCTCTCCCACCTGGCTGCAGGTGCTGCTAGCTGCTTGCCACTGGGTGCTTGCTGCTTGGTGTTTTCTGCTTGGTACTTGCTGCTTGGTGTTGCTGCTCTCTAGTGTGGACTGAAAACCAGGGTGGACTGAAGAGCAGCGTCTCTCCAGGAAGCCTCCAGGCCTTCAGTGCCGGATTGGGACTGCTGAGGCCTCCAGCCTCGTGACTGAGCAGCTACCGGGTTTCTTGACTCTCGGACCTGCAACCTGCTATTGCTGGACTGTGTAAGCTAATCCAATAAATTCCCTTTTAATACAATTCATTCTATCCATTCTGTTCCTCTAGAGAACCCTGACTAATACACAGGTATTCCTTATGGGGTTGTGGTTTATGCATTGTGGGAGCAACAGTAAATTATTTTGTGGGGAGGGAATGCCTCTGGGCATGATGTCTCAACCTGTGACTCTTACAATTTTTCCACCTCCTCTTCCACAAAATTCCCTGAACCATGGGGTGGGGTAGTTTTAAGTCTACTTCAGTAATGAACTCTTAGGAACCTCTGGATCTCTGCTTAGATAGGTGTTGGGTATCCTCAGGGTCTGTCTCCTACACTCTGGTGCTGATTATCAGGTTCAGCATGGAAGCAACACTCATGCTCGTCTCCCCAATTCCTCTGTGTTTTCAGCTGTGGCTTGGCTGAAGTGTCAGGGGTAGTTTATCCACTATGGTCTTGCTACCTTGTGAAAAAGAAGAACAGATTTTCCAATGGAGAGTGAAGTCATCATAGTTTAAGTGGGATAAGCATTATTAATTTATAAGACATTGATGTATGAAACCCTCTTTCAGCCAAAGACTAGTGAGAGCTTGACCATGGAGAGCTCCATAGGATTCTGATCTAATTCCCAATTCCAGATATGGGTTCCTTTACATTGAATGGATCTCTTAGCCAATCAGAAAGCTATTGGTTCCCCAGCAAGGCTGTGTGCCACTATTGCACTGGTGTGTACATTCTTTCAGGGTGTTTGCTTGTGAGTAGCTTAGACATCTCATTGCTCAGACCATTGTTGGCCACTTCCCCCAGTAGATAATGTGGGCTTTATAGCACTAGACAGACTATCTGGGGACTGGCTTTCTTCTGGATTCCAGCCAGGTCTCTCCATGCTCTGTGTCAGCAGCATATGGTGTCATAAGCAATAGGGTCATTGTGTATGGCACAATGCAGGACTGGCCCTAGCCAGACTGCATGCTAAAAGAAACCAGGCTACACGCCTTGGGTTTTCTCACCAGGATGGCGAGCAGTCAATGACAAGTAAGACCCCATGAATGGGGCAACCTAAGACAGGCACTATCACATGTGATAATCCCTTGGGGCCTGGGGTCAACAATGACTTGGCAAAGAACCATGCCTCCCAGGGTTGCCAATAATAAAAACAAAAAGGAGGATAAGTATGGCGCCATGCAGGTCGGGCCCTAGCCAGACCACATGTCAGAAGAAACCAGGAAGTGGCTTCTGTGAACATGGCGTCTTGCGCAGGCCTGGCATGACAACAGCTACAGTCCCATGCTCGTGAGAAACCTGCTATGAGATGATCTGTCTAGAGACAGACTGTCATTGGTCACAAGAAAGGGACCACCCCATACAATGATTGGCCAGCCAAATCCCTTAAAACCCCCTCCACTTCCTTGAATAAATGAGTTTGCGGCAGCTTGCCCTCTCCTGCTTCCACCCAACTCCCAGAGTCTGTGTTGTGACTCCATGCCTCTCACCCCCCAACTTGGCAGAGACCCTGCCGTCCCTCCTGGGCTGGCCCTAGGAGGGAGCCCAACATCATAGCTTTTGCTTCAGGCAGGTAATCAAGTGCTTTGAGAGAAAGCTGTCTTGTTTTGAGAACTTTATAGGTTTTTCTGACCAAGAGCTCAATGTGGGTAGTAAACAATTTCAAGTATTGGGAGTTATAGGTCAGAGACAGAAAAGTTTTCTTTTAAGCATAGGCTTCATCCCACCCTCTCCAGAGCCCTACCTTTCAAGTGTTCCCTCCTTACTCCTTTTGAGGATTTTTATCTTTTAGGGTATCTCCAAGGTGTCTAACCCCCTATTTCTGTTTTTGTTTGCTTTGTCTATGTGTAGTATGTGATATAGTAGTGTATATCAGGTGTAGTGTATGCATCTGTGTGTGTTATGTAGCATTCCATGCCCACATTTGTGGAGACCAGTAGAGAATGTTCATCCTCCATTGCTCACCCACCTTTTTTTCTTTAAGAATCTACTTCCAGAGCTTGCTGTTCTGCACACTGCCCCCCCACACAATTTTCTTTTATCTGCTCTCCACAAGACTAGTGTTATAGACATTCATGGTCACACAGAACTGTTTACATACATCTGGGGAAATCAAACTCAGGGTCTCTGGCTCTAAAACTTATGTAGGAAATATAGTTAACTACTGAGTCATCTTTTCAGGCCAACAACCATCATATTTTTATAACAAAGGTCAGCTTGTTATTGCTTTAATTTTCATGAGTGCATGTTATTAAAGTAAGCAATGGGAAATACTTGCTTTTGAATTCATGATAATTAACACTACTATTTACAAACAACAGGAGATGAAATTCCATAAAATTAGAGTGTAATAATTGCAGGTAATTGTTGAGTAACCTTTCCATTCTACTATTCCAGGCTTTGTTCTAAGTATTTTGTAAGCATCATTTAAATAAATAATTTACTGGACTCTCATAACAATTTTGAATCTTTCATACTTTCACTCATCTTTGTTAAAAAATGATTGATTGACATTAACTGATATAAGATTAAATGATATAAGAGTCACATTTTTACATTTAATATTTTTGGCATGCACTTTTCCTTTCTCTGAGTTTAGTATCTGAAATTCTCATCTTTATTGTCAACTTTGTTCACTATCTCAAAATATTTTAAAGTAGCTAAGACACTCACCTTCTTAAATTGTTCAGGGTATAATCATTAGTATTATTGGCTTTTTTGTCCCCAAGAAATGACTGCTAGATTAAAAAGTATAATCAGCCAATAATCTGGTAATATTTATTTTAAAGTTTTAAGAACATATAAACTACTCATAATAAATGTATTCATATTGAATATGTTGAGTGTCAAATGTGTAATAGTAATTTTGTTTTATTATTATTCTATTTCAGAGGTAGTACAGTGATGGGTAGAAGTCAGAGTATAGTGACAATCTCTATAATAATAAGTAATTTTTATATCTATCTGTTTCCATTACTTTCTTTATCAATTGTCGTTGATAACTTGTGTCTCAGTTTCAAAGTTATAAGAAGTTAATATTCCTAGAACATTTGCCGTTTCTGTAGAAAGCATTGCCTGTTTCCTAAATTTCTGGGAATCTCCCAGGGGCTTTGTAAAGAAGGTATTATTTTGACTATTAAATTAGGTACTGAAACTCACAGAGTGTACACCATCGCCAACTCCACTATTGCCAGCAAAATCATTCCTGGAATGCTTCAAACAGCATCAGAAAAAGATGAATGACAACATTTATGAGAGAAATGTTTTCTCAGGACCCCTCTCCTAGAGAAAGAAGGTATATGGGAATGGGCTTCAAGGTCTCATAGACTTTGAGCATTTCTGTTTTCAAGAGATATTTTGAAAAATACATAGTTGTAGAAGGTACAAAGAATTTTATTGCTCAGAAAACTCTTGAAGCCCCACAATCACAACTTGGGAAACAGCACACAAGACTATTTATAGATGTCTTGATAAAACAAAGTAGTACATACACTATTTGGCTGCATATAAGAAATCCAACAGCATAATAACAACCATGAGCCTTGAGGAAATATTGGCAAACAACACATTCCAACTCCAGGAAAATAAGTATTGCGTGACTCCAGGTAGGTGAGGAATCTCAAATCATAGGATTAAAATTTTAAATAAAAATAATTTCCAAGATCTGGAAGAAGGAGGGTATAGAAAATTCAACAAAAGGCACACAATTTTATTGACTCAAGATGAGTAAGTTCTATTGATCTGCTATGTATTATTATAGTTATACAACACAATATTGCACACTATGACACTGCTAAAGCATAGAATTTTCATTATGTTAGCTGATGGCACTGGAGATAAACATATTAAAAATTAACAAGTCTCAGAAAGCAAAGATCATATGTTTTCTCTTGTTTGTGGTCACCAGAGTTTATATGGATACGTGAAAGCATGTATGTATATATGACATGAAAGTAGAGGAGAAACAGTCTAGGGGATAAGAGAGGAGCAATGAGAGAGGGAAGTGAAAAAAAAAGAGAGGGTGTGAAGTAAAAGGGCAACTATGTTCAATATACCACATATTTTATGTGACTTTTTATATAATAAAATTATTAAACATTAATTTTTTAGGTTTCTCAAAATTAAATATTATTTTCAAATATTATATTTATTTATTTAAAAGAGAGATAGAGAGACAGTATGAACATTCATCTCAGACCCTGTCACTACAAACATCATTTTGTGCATCTGGCTTTACATGGATTTTGGAGAAATGAGCTCAGGCCATCAGGCTTTGCATGTAAGTGCCTTTAACCACTGAACCATCTATCCATCCCTGAAATACTTTTTTTTTTTTTTTTTTTTGGAGAGAGACACAGAGAGAGACAGACAGAGATAGAGGGAGAGGGAGAGCAGTCTCTCAGCTGCTGTGAACAAAATCCAGATGTGTGCTCCCCCCTGTGGGCAAGTGTGGCATTGCGCCAGTGCGTCACTTTGCATCTGGCTAAACGTGGGACCTGGAGATTGGAACCCGGTTCTTAGGCTTAGCAGGCAGGCCCCTTAACCGCTAAGCCATCTCTCCAGCCCTGAAATACTATTTTTAATCATACCTAGATGTGCTTAAACATACATCACTTCATGATAAGGTCATATAAGGTCTATTCCTCTAGTTTTACTTCACTTTTCTTTTGTTATTCATCCTTGCAATACCTGTTGATGCCACATAGGACATCTTTCTTCAGCATGCTATGCTGCCTTCAGCAAAAATTTAACACATGCCTCACCTTACACTGCAGTGTCTCACTTGTGCTTTATCTAAAAAATATATAGAGACTGAGCAGGTCCTTTCTGTCCAAATTTTTCTATATATTTTTCTTATGTAAGACATAATTATAAACACTTAGAGTACCTATCTTTCTGCTTTATAGTACATTATATATTTATCACAGTTTAATTAAGGGTTTGTCTTTCCAGCCCTCCTATAACTTCCATGATGGGACTATGTGAAACAAATATAACATTTTTTTCACTTTGCAAATCTACACATACCCCCATAGTTTAATACCACACCATAGTACTGATTAATTACTCTCTGAAATCACCTATGTGAACACTGAGCCCCATTTTCCAATGATGGAATATTCCCATTTTCAAAAAATAGGTAAGGTCAAATAAGAGTAATTCAGTGAAAAGGAGTCCCAATCTCTGTTTTAAAATTTGATATATTTTGTATAGTTTTGGAAAATTTGCATGTTCAAAATCTGTTTCTCCCTCTACTTACTGTCTTGATTTTACAGGAAGAGAAAAAAAATCTCATTATTAAAGAAAGTTAAGATGTCCTTCTATCTGAAATTATTTTGATCTCTTCTTTAAGGTTCTTAAAGTAAAAAAGACTAAGGAGGGAAAAAAAAAGCATATTTTTAAAGAAGTGTTACTGAGAACTTTATATCCTGTAAAAGTTCTTCAAAGTTCCAAGCAGTACTTCTGTAACAAAACTCAACAGTTAAATGGCTCCTTTTCCTGAGTGCTGGTCTAACTATACAAGAACAAGATTGTTACTAAGCTGGAGAGAAAAAAATATGGTCTACACTCAGCTCTCACTCTTAAACAATTATGGCTGATCTACATTCTTTTAAATAAGCAGATGGGGCCACAGGGATTCATTTTAGACATCATTAGCAAAAAGCTGAGATGGACTTAGTGCAATTTTTAAAGTCAATACTTAATCAACAGAGCACTTGTCAGAAGACACCCGTATTTTCATCTGACAACCTATATACCTGTATACTAGCTCCAGAAGTATTACTGTAAAAGAGAGTTGATTCTGTAATTTCCAACACATGCAAGAAGTTACATTACATTCTAATTACCTTATTTGGCAATTAGTATATTATTAAAAACTCATGACAGGGTCAATCGTCTGTTCATTTATGTGATTAAGTTACTTTCATTTAAATTAAGGGATTTTGTATTCATTTCCAGGGAATATTTTTGAAAATTGAAAAAATGTTTTAATTTTTCTTTCTCACACTACAAACCACAGCATCTGTGGCTATAGATGTGTGTGTGTGTGTGTGTGTGTGTGTGTGTGTGTGTGTGTGTGTGTGTGCGCATGTGGGCGATAATCTTTCATAAACTTCAAATTCTCTGATTCTGGCAAAAGCTGTCCAGTTCTTTCAACGCCCTTCTGGGCTCATTTGCTCTCTCTAAATACCTGTCAAGAAATGTTCTGTTTTGTGTGTTTCCTTTGTACGCATGGAAAGCATACTTAGTTCTCTCAGATGAAGGCCTTGACTGTCTGCTGACACCAAAGAAAATGAATAAACTTTAGTGAAAGCCAACCTCATGAGGTTTATAAAGATCATTTAGACAAGAAGGCAAAAACATACTTTCTAGATTGGATTGAAATCTCTTGAGCCCACAGAGACTGCACAAAGCCTTCCTCTTTCTACATTTTGTTAGTATTTGCAAGTAAAGAATAGTTTGCTAGAGGAATTTGTCATTCCAGACTTTGATCTAAGCCAAACCCAGATAATTTAGAAATACAAACTAATTTTTAAAAGGTTAAATTTAGTAATTATAGAATAGCTTGTTCCAGTTTATCTTTCTTGCTTATTATTCAGCATCTAAGGAGAGGCAGACAATATGAAAGAACACGTGTGCTGCCTGGTGAGAAACTACATAAAATAGATTCTATATTTAATAAAGAGTATCTGGGAGCCCAGATGTGCACCTCTTGGGGACAGTAAGATGAGATAGCACATTTAAAATGAATGACTAGTAGTTGTGGTTACTAGGTAGACCATTTTATTTTTATGTCAGAATTGTCCTACCTACCGTTAATTCACCTCCAGGAAAGAGAAAGATAAAATACAACCTATTAATAACAGTATTGTGTCTAGTATAATTTCTTGTTAAATATATATTTCTGTCAAGTTATAGGAACGACATTATGCATTTCTAGCACAGAGAGCAGATAGAAGGTGTTGGTGTATATATATATATATATATATATATATATATATATATATATATATATATATATACACATATATATATGGATAGATATATATATATATGTTTTTTTTTTCTGAGAAGGAAGAAGCCAGAAAGAGAGGGAGGCAATGTGTTATTATTTTCAAAATTATTTACTTTTTCAGGACTCTTAAATTCACATAATAAATTATGTTTAATTATTTGAAATACAGAATTATAAATGTTAGTCAATTAATGCAAAAGAAGCTCGAAGTGCAATGGTGACTTTTTTTTAGCTTGTTTGAATGTAGCATGTTCTCTTTGTTAGGCAAGCATTTGGGTCATGTCAGAAATAACATTCCAAAGCTAACATCTCCTTTTTGAAATTCCAGATTTTGAATCTGACTCAATAGCTATCCATAAAATGCTTGGTAATATTTACTATAAATTATTATGATAATCGATTGTCTCATTTCAGAGCCATGGTAAACAAAATGATTATTTGCTAATGCTAAATAAATGGACATGTTTATAGCATGTATTTACTTGATTTCTTTGTGTGTTGTTCAATTTGCTGTTGGATCTCAATATAAACTGTAGCAATAGACCAAAATATAATAAGGCCAAAGCAACAGTTAACTGAAGCTAATAGACTATTTAAAAAGATGTACATGAGGAGGGGGTGGTAAGGAAAAGAGGGGATAAGCACAGCTATGTTCTCAATACATAATAAGGATTAGTGAATATTACTTTTAAAATGATTCATCATTACCAGAAATTGGTCATTTTTG
Source organism: Orientallactaga sibirica (assembly GCA_036365145.1). Classification (NCBI taxonomy): domain Eukaryota; kingdom Metazoa; phylum Chordata; class Mammalia; order Rodentia; family Dipodidae; genus Orientallactaga; species Orientallactaga sibirica. The sequence goes on from JAEOAD010000041.1 coordinate 4,642,242, forward strand.
TCCTTCTACATTTCTGTGACTAGGGAGACTCTCCACAAGATGAAATGAGGACAGGGAACTTTTGATGAAAAGTCAGGAGCACATACCTTAAAGGTGCTCTTGGAAGAAGAGAAGGCTCATTAGAATATACAGAGAGCAAGTGAGTGATGGTCTGTGTAAGGACTTTGAAAGTCACTGCTTTGATGAGTCATTTGTTAGAAACCCTATTATAATAACTGACAGGTATACCCAGCACCATAGAGATGCTGTGCAATTTCTTTTCTAAAAGGAATTAAATACTGTGAATTCTAATAGAAAACATTTGGCATCAGAAACCAGTGCCTTGATTATTTGTTCATAAGGTAAGAATTCAGCAGCATCAAAAACTCTAAGAGAATAAAAGTGACAAGTGATGAGATCATATCAAAATGTCACCAAAGCACCACAAAGCCAGATCATTTGTAAAGTGGACAGAATCAAGGATTGCAAAGCACGGAGGCCCTCTTTATGTGTAAGGAAAAAAACCTTGAAATCGCCATTTAGAATTTGCATAAGTCTCCTATCTAATGTAAAACATTTTCTGACACAAGATTAGGCTAAGGAAGAACACAGTAAAATATTTAAAATCCCTTGCTTGAAATGAAAGATCTACTTACTATTCATACACAGGAAGGTTGTAATCAGGAAAGAAAGAAAGAAAGAAAGAAAGAAAGAAAGAAAGAAAGAAAGAAAGAAAGAAAGAAAGAAAGAAAGAAAGAAAGAGAGAGAGAGAGAGAGAGAGAGAGAGAGAAGAGAGAGAAGGAAGGAAGGAAGGAAGGAAGGAAGGAAGGAAGGAAGGAAGGAAGGAAGGAAGGAAGGAAAGAAAGAAGGAAAGAGGAAGGGGAAGGGAAGGGAAGGGAAGGGAAGGGAAGGAAGAAAGAAAAGAAAAAAAAAAAGCATTTAATCTCTTTCCTGCTCACCTGAGTGAGGAAAACCATTCCTGGTGAACAAATGAGAGTAGGTTGCAGGAAAGGAGACTTAGAGTGCCGTAACAGTCACACCTTGCCAGTCCTCCCACTCCTAAAACCACACTGTAATTACACAATGTATCCGTTACTATCTCATTGCTGGGACAAAGATAACATAAGTAACTCAGGAAAGAAAGCATATAATTCAGCTTACTGTTATGGATGGGAGAGTCCATCATGAGGGAAGCAGGGCAGGAACAGTAAGCCAACATAACATAATTAGGGAGAATGTGGAGAGTGGAATCCAGTGCTCTGCCAGCTGTCTCCTCTTCTCTCCTGTTCATATAGCACATAGGACCGCATCACACAGGATGGTGTCAACTGCCTTTAAGTTCAGACTTCCCACCTCACTGAACCTAATCAAGATAATTCTTCACAGGACAGTATAAGTCTATACACCACTACACACAGTTTTCTTATCTTTGAAAGGAAAGGGTTTGAAGAAAAGTTATTCAAGTGCTGTTGAGCACTAATCTTCCTTCAGTAGGTAGACTTGATGGCATAAGGACATTTGATAACAGTCAGAGGTTGCTCTAACTTTTAAAGCAGACCTGCTGTCCTCTTTCTTCTCCTAACTTCACTAGTAAGGGTGACAAAAACTGAACAGTACATAGGTGGTCAATAAATAGCTATTGAGCGCATGACTGAATGTAGTACTCTGTTCAGAAACGGTGTTAGCGGCTATTGTGGCACAATTCACTGATACCGCTGCATTATCCTTTCGGAAACAGACATGGAATAATTGGGTGAGTCTTGGAACAAGAGCTGGATATGGTACACTTCAGGACCTTTCCCTCTACTGAATTTTCTCCATCAGAAGTGATTCCCAGTCTCACCAGGGAGCCTGTATATTTAATGTTATTTTCCACTTGCAGATATAAATGCATGGATGAGCCTTTGCGAGATCAGTACATTAATTTCACTTCATATGACCACTTGAATGCCAAAGGTAAAAATTCTTGGCCATGTGAGAGCAGCAATTTAAATTGATCCCAAAGATCCTGGGAGGAGAGAGTTTTCTAAGGATGACAGATCACCTCTCATCTAATTGCAAAGCCTTTATAAATGTCTCATTGTGGTTTATGTCTAATGGTTTATTGAAGCCATTATGCTCAGGATAAGAATCCTGAGACACTGGCCCCTGAAACAGAAGCCTGGAAGGCATATCTCCTATTGATTAGCTGATGAATTAATTAATCCAAAGAGCCTGTATTACTTACCAAAGATGTATGTTTGTCAGGCTCAGGAACCGGGAATTAAAAACAGGAGATTAGTAATAAAATTTAAGCATTTCCTCCTGCAAGACCTTTCTTTTGAAGACAAAAACATAATGCCTTTTCTACATGAAGTGTTAGAGGTGATTTTGAGAACTTTATTAACGGTCCACATGCTCCGCCCATCTGCATGTACCTCCTTGATTAGGGAATTACCTTACAATACCTCTAATTAATGCTAATTTATGCCCATTTAGTGACCATAAAAATGTGTCACCAAATTTTAATTGCATGGGGAGGGTAGATAGATGAAAGTACTAAAGAATTAGTGTGTCATTTACTAAAGAGACCTTTAGGAACAATAAAGACCATCTGCCCTGTCAATCTTCATCTCTGGAGAACAGCACTACACCTTAAAATCCAATGATAAATAAAATTTCCCCACTATAGCAGTGAGGGTAAATGTTGCCCTTCCTCATTATTCGTGTCAAACCAGGGTAGGTGAAACTTTTCAAGAGACAGATTGCTGCAAATGCTGACTGTTCATTTTAAAATTAAGTTTTACTGGTGGCAAAGCATTTTTATAGAACAAAGGTGACATCCATTATCCACTTAGGTCTCCAGAGTATAGTTTTTGTAGGTTGTTAATTAAATAGTTCAGAAGGCAGATTTTGAAATGTATCAGGTGAGTTCTTTATTTATGTATGCCCCAGATTCCCAATATTCATGTCCTTAAGTGAGAATTTCATGTCAGTTGGATTTGCAGACTGCCACAATGCTATTTCTAGGTATCATCTACACTTTCTGGTATATTTAACATGCTTGCCTTCACTAGCAACTGATTTCAGTATGCCACAAAACACACCTGCTGTGCCAAGCTTTAAGGAGTTAGCAGGCAGCAAAGTGTACCTTTGATTGCTAAGAGCCTGGTGAAGAGCCTGGCACGCAGAGAGGACTCAATAAATAAGTGACCTAGTGCATGAATGAGTGAATTAAAGCATCTATCACCACAGTCTCTGTCCTCACCATTACTTGGTCCTGGCAATGCAGCAGGTCTTTTGCTCCTGCTTTCCATTATATAAAGAAAAATAATGAAAATTTTAATATAATGATATTTATATGTCTAAAAATCTGGCAAACCTCTCATTAGGTTGCATCAGGTTAATAATGTAATTGCTAAAATTTCAGGAACCATCACCTCATGAGGCCGTTATTCTTGAAAGGACTCCGGATGATGCAGGAAGCTATCCTGGCAGTAGCTATGCAGTCAAAAAAAAAACAATTCATCCATCTATGGCCCACCCATGACCTCCTTTCCCCTGCTCTGTTCACACTCTTCTTAAACACACTCTCTCATTCCTTTCTCTCTGACCACAAGCACCACTTGCAGAGATGGAATTCCAGATGTTTGGAAGTGCTCCTTTCACAAGGAATGTTGAATGAAATAAGTACATCACTTTCTCCAGCCAGGATGGACATTTCCAGTACCAGAAAATCCTTCAGTCCCTATACCATGAGACCTCAGCCGGATAGGCAGTACTATCCCTTTCACATGAAGAGCATCTTAGTTCAGTGGTAGGCTGACATCAATGAAGCCTGTCTATTGTCTCACCACAGCTGACCAATGAAGACATTTTTACAGATGCCTAACCTGGCAAGGAGGCCCAAAGGCAGAAATTGCACCAAGACTGCAGAGGCACAAAGTTTCTCTGCTGGAGTGATCTGCAAAGAAGACTCCAGAGGGTTATCATACAAGGCCAAGTTTGAAAAAGAGCATGCATAATATGAGGAGAAATTTGTCAAAAACAATATGTATCCATGCACAGGAGTAATATTCCATCTAATTTTTCTCTCTTTCCATCTACATATTGAATATCTTACCAAGATGGTAAGGTTCAAAGACTGAATGCTGGCATCCCTAACAAGACAGGCCTGGCCACTTGTTCATGGTAGGTCAATTAAACAAAATAAAGTGAAATTAGAAAAATAAAATTTATTCATTTCAACTACACTACGAAGTGTGTCTGATAACCACCCCTTCCAAGTCCATCTCTGAGCCCCTGACATATGTTTTGCTTTAAATAAAGGCAAAAGCTATACATAGCTAAGCAATAATGATCAAGGTGTGATCCAAACCATTACAGACCCATCAATGTCTCAGCTCCAGTGTTTCCTGGCAAGGTGGTCTCTGATAAGATGCCAGACTGTGTAAATCCTCCTTCTAAAGACAAGTTCTCCCACTGGCTGGTACTAGAATCTTAGTCTTTTCTTTCTCCTATAATAAGGCTCCTGGGGAAATTTCAATTGTCTAGATCCTGTTGTCTCAAGTCAGATAGCCAAAGAGACACAATTGTCTTTCTAGAATATCTTCATTGTTTCCAGGACAAGTACAGGTATGGATAATATGTTAAAGTGAATATCTATGCATATTTTTTTCATTATTTGGAAGATAAAAGGAAAGCATTTTCTGATAGTTATAACTTTCCGAAACTATGAATGTTTTAAAATATTTCACTTATTTATTTATTTGCAAGGAGAGAGAGTGAGCGAGAACAAGAGAAATGGGTGTGTCAGGGCCTCCAGCCACTGAAAACAAACTCCAGACACATGCACCACTTTGTGCATCTTGCTTGACATGGGTACTAGGGAATCAAACTCAGGCCATCAGGCTTTGCAAGAAAGTGTCTTTCAGCCACTGAGCCATCTCTCCAGCTCCTGAAAATATGAATATTTTAAATTATGCAGCTACGAACATATTACATTGAATTTCACTGTAAAGTTACTTTGCATCACTCCTTTCAGAAATGCCAAATTATATCAAAACAATCATTTGTATGTAATTATATTTCTATTATTTGTTAAACAGTACTAAATAAAAAGCTATCTTTAAAACCTTTAGGCTGTGCCATTATTAACCTGTTACATGGAATTTAATTCCTTTTATAACACTGCTAAATCAGGAATGCTTATAAAAGACTAAGAACAAATACTGTCATTTTCCCTAAATCTTCACAAACCTATATCTCTTATTTGAGCTCTTTGACACCTGGGCATTTATAAAATGTGCTCTTTTCTAACCATTAAATGCATGAAACAGACCAGCATCATAAAGTCTTTCTAGGAAGGAGATTAGAATTATTTTCTTCTTCTCTGGAGTTGAATTAATAAAATGGCACAATTGACCACAGGGATTTCATGGCTGCTCAGTCTATTGTGCTACATTCCTGTGGGTATAGGGCCACATCAAAGACATGGCCAAGGCAGAAAATGAATAAAGTGAAACAAAACATGGCCAAGGTACTCACAAAAATAGAAAAGGGAAGAGAATCAAAAGGAAGATCTTCTTTCTGCCTCTAACCTAAGTCCCTTGGGCAGAGTCTTCAATGCTTTCCAAGGTCTTGGGAAGGAAGCAAGGTTATCTGATTGGCATCAGGAATGCTATCCTGTGGATTTTATTACAGTGGAAAGGAAAAGGAAGCCCAGATTCTCTGTTCGTCCAGCTCAGGGTCACCTCTGTCTGTGATGACTTCACTGAAAGATAAACATATGGCACCTCAAACTATTTTTATTAGGTAAGTATACAAATAGAAACTCAACTTTAAAATTGAACCTCATATCTCATAATAAATTGAGTTACTGGGATATTTAGCAACATGTTACCTATTGGTCTCTTCTAAATACTGTCTGTATACTTATAAAATGGTTTATTTGTATTTTATATGTTTACCTTCACTTTTCCTTTTTCTAACACAAGGTCAGATCATATATTTTTATATATTCATAAAATGAATGGTCCTTTATACATACAGAGTATGATTAAAATACATCAAGATATATGAAAATGAACGTTAAAGCTCCAACACTAACTGCCAAGTACCAAATCTAATCTACTCATGAAAGGACTGACAAGTAGGATTCACAGTTGCTGGCACACAGAGATTGTGCCAAGATGCATGTGAGAAGATATCTAAGAAAGGAGTGATATGGACTGAGTTGCAGAGCTGAGATATAAAGCTAACTCTTAGTTTCTGGGAAAGAGACCACTCTCACTTCAATTTTTATGGCTCTAACAGCATTATTCAGGTACTTGTTACCAAGTGATGACAATGGTTATCACAAAGCATCATTAAGGATATATATATGAAATAAAATGATCTGATAAGCTGGAGATATTTATTTATGAAAATTATTTTTGGACTTGAGAAAACAAAATGAATATCAAAGGAAAGAGTGATAACTGTTATAGCAGACAGCTTCAGGTTCACTGAGATGAACTTCCAGACCAGGCACAGTTATGGAGGAAGGGATATTATTTATTGAAGCTTACAGATCCAGGGGAAGTTCCATAATGGCAGGAGGAGTGGCCTGCTCTCAAAGGACAAGGCAAGAGAGCAAAGCCCCAGCCACACAGCACACAGAGCAAAACTACAGCCAAAAACCACAGCACACTTCAGGAACTCACGGCTAGGCACACTTTGCATATCATTACAATGGAATCTCAAACCCACCACCACACCTTAAGACCATCCCCCAGTGACATTGCCTCTAGCAAGGTGATTGTAGATGCAAACTATTAAGTAATAAAACATTGAATATATTGGGGGCCATATATTCAAACTGCCACAACTGTATATTGCTGAAAAACTTCAACTAGAGAAAAAAAAGTTACAGAAAGGAAGTGAAAGGATCTGTTTCAACAGGAAATCCACTAAGGGCATACACATATAAACACAGCTTTAAAGTATCATGGATTGCATCATTTTTGTCCCAAAGATGGGTGAAGTAAAATCAGGACAAAGGTCAAGACAAAAATTTAACTGACTATAATGTCAAGTAGAAACAATGGCTAGAACTGGAGATCAGAGATATGCTACTTCATGCAAAACAATTTAAAATAAAGTAGCATGGGGTTGGAGAGATGGCTCAGAATTCAAGGCACTTGTCTGCAATGCCTAACAACCCAGATTCAATTCCAAGTACCCACATAAAGCCAGATATACATAGTCACACATGCATCTGGAGATTGGTTGCAGAGGCTTAATGACCCTGGCATGGCCATTCTCTCTCCCTGTCTCTCACTCTCTCTGCTTGCATATAAATAAATAAATAAATATTTTAAAACTAAAATAAAGTAGCCTGGGAAGATACTTACAAATAACACAGGGATAGCTGAGTGTCTATTGCTAAAGAACAGTTCATATAGAAAGGTATTCCATAATTTCTTAAGATCTTATTGTTGATACACAATTTTCATTTATCCACTAGCCTATAATGCTAGAACTTATTTATTCACACCCATACATACACAACCATTTAATTATCATCTTGTCCCTCAATATATCATTGCTGAGAAATGAAGAATGTTTCATCTCTAGTCAATAAAACAATAGAAAGCAATAAGTTTGTAAAATAAATGTTTTAGGGCAGGGGATATGGCTCAGAGGCCTGCCAGCCCAGGTTCTGTTACCTAACCACCAATGTAAAGCCAGACAAGGATTCATTTACAGGGCTCAGAGACAATGGCAAACACACACACACTCATACACACCACCACACACAAATAAACAATTGAAATCGTTTTAATGACTGTATCATAGATATTTCTATAAACAAAAATATGAAAATATTATATGATTAACTTTAAATTAGCATGATAATTCCAATTCTTGATTCCAATTCCAATTATGTACATGGTGAAATCTGAGGCTGTTTAAGATGTTCTTTACTTTTCATTATTTTCGCATATGCTTTGTATTTGAAAAGACTTGAGGATAAACTTAAGTATCAGGCAATGCCAGACTTGAAGGGAGCATGACAAGATTTTACATTTCATGTCAAACCTTTTGGCAAGTTAATGTATGTAAGCAAACAAAATATCACCTCTGTGGTATGACTGTCAACCATCAGACCAATGAAATTTCTTTTTTATTTTCCTGGAAATGTTTAATATGATTACATTTCAAAGAATTATTATTTTTTAAAGTCAAGAAAGTAAAATGAAAAAGTGGCCAGTCAAGTAACTTATCAAACATACCTTTGCATAATCCCAGAAAACTATTTATTTCAGATGTGTCCCAGGGATGTCATCAAGCAGAACAGATCATGATCTATAGTTTGAAACCCCATTTTATCCATATAGGGTAAGAAACCAGTGGCCACTTGTTCTAAGGATAGGAGTTCTATATTCTGGACAGTAGCCTATGAGAAAAGCTGGCATAAAGCTCTGATCAAGAAGTGAAGATATGGACCAGGCAAACTAGATAATATCTCAGGAGACAAAAGCTTACATGTGAAAAACAGTGAATAAATGACATTTACACTACCGGGAGCCAAGCAGTGAAAGGATGGCTGGGTCATAGCAAAGCTAATATCCAGTCAGAAGAAGCACTTGTTCCCAAGCCTAGCACAAAGACAGGCACTCAGCAAAAATTAATATTCTGATCTTTTTATTAGGGATGAGATGATATGGCCATTGCACTCTGAGATATGAAGGAAGGAAAATGGGAGCAATGTATAAAAACTAAAAAATAAGAAGTGCTTAAGTCCTGAATTAAGGGGACAATAAAAATATAGGATAAATATAAGAGAATATTTTTGAGATAGAATATATAATCCTTACAAGATATAAATAAAATAAAAAACAAATCATGACCCAAAGCAATTAAACTTCTCACCCTAAAATAGTACTAAGTTTTCAATAACAATAATGGGAATTTTAGACAAGAGGTAAGTTTGGACATGACATGGATGTTTGCTTTCAGAAATTGTGGATGAAAACAAGATAGGGGATATTCATTCTGAAGTAAAGATGTATTAATAAAGTATAGCTTTTTCATGATATTAAATATTATGCACAGAATCTAAGATTATTATAATAAAATGTTTTAATTAGTGATGTTTGTAAATGTATAGTTTGCTTTTCAAATCATTTTATGTATGTCCACAAGCAAATAATCTAGTGAAATTGACCATGGTATCCATAAATTCTATATCAAGGTGGTATGTTTAATTATAGTTTCCTGATTGACTCAAATATATTGCATTCATCTATGTTTTCATATCTAGATGACATTATCAATCATGGGCTTTTTTAGTTCATTTTATCACAAACATTAATGCTGGTCATTTCCCAGAACTAATAATAAAATTTATTTTATAATTTAAGTAAATGCACAGCTATTCTTAATTTATTAAAATAGTTTCATGATGATGATTGAAAATAATTATATGTATATTTTTCTTATCCCACACATACTCAAGAGCTTTCCAATCTGGCAGCCAAATTGATTAAAGGGTTGATTACATTGTATTTGCTATTTTCAAAATAGTATATACATATTTATTACTGTATTTTATATTTATTATTGTATAGTAAATTTTAATCTATTTGCCATTGATCTTTTGGTATTAAGCCCATTACTGAAATTTGCCTGCTTCCTTCAAATGTTCTTATACAAAAGTGGTCTGCTCATACCTTGTGTCAGTTCTTTGACAGTGGCATGAGATATACAGTCTGACTCGAAGGTTACATATTTACTCTGTTTTCCTTGTTCATTGTATTATATTTACAAGTGTTTGTTTTCAACATTGAGAATGCCAAGCCTGGGTAAATGGCACAGTACGTCGACCTATAACACATGCATTTTTTAATATATATTTTTTATTTTTTTATATAATTAGGCAATTGGTTTCTTTTAAAAAGTCAGAAGGACTGGCGTGGTGGTGCACGCCTTTAATCCCAGCACTCGGGAGGCAGAGGTAGGAGGGTCGCAGAGAGTTCGAGGCCACCCTGAGACTACATAGTTAATTCCAGGTCAGCCTGGACCAGAGTGAGACCCTACCTTGCAAAACCAAAAAAAAAAAAAAAAAGTCCGATATTTTAGCCAGGCATGGTGGCCCATGCTTTTGGCCCCAGTATTCGGGAAGAAGTGATAGGAGGATTACTGAGAGTTCAAGGCCAACCTGGGACTACAGAGTGAGTTCCTGGTTAGTTGGGGCTAGAGTGAGAACTTATCTCAAAAGAAAAAGCTTAATTTTGCACAAATTAAAGAAATGTTAATATAAAACAAAGAAAAAGAGGCAGAGATTACTTTGGCCTAATAAAGATGTACATGTTGAATATGTAATAGATGCACAATAATTCATTTTTATTCTTGAATTTGTATCTATCAAAGTTTGAAATGATGCTTTTTTTTTTTTGACAACTCTTACCCTACTAAGTGATTTAAGTTTCAGGGCAAATGGCATGCTCTTCATGATACTTTCAGTACTGGCTATATTTTTTATGTGGTATGTACCTTACTTGTTTAGCTGGTTCACCCTAGTTGAAATGACATTTTTCACTATTTGAACATGGTGCTTCAACTCAAAGGTTATTGGGAATTATATCAAGAATCATTTAAGACAAAAGCCTAAGTCAAGTCTATTTTCAGTCAACATTATAGAAGGCATTCAGAATCATGTTAAAGTTTAATTGCACATCTGGCCTTTGCCATTTTTATTCCTTTTCTATTATCTTCGTGTCTTTCCAATACCAATATATATTTCGTCTAATGTAGATATATAAATTGGATTCTTGCTTTTGGCAAGAAAAAGTCACATGCTTTATTATCTTTTATAATCACTTTCCTGTATTATGAGATGAGGGTAGAGGGAGACAGGAACAGGCATAGGGAGGGAGAAGATAATCATAAGGCTCAAAGGGACAAATGAAGAGGAAAGATAGATATATCAAAATTGAAGGTAAGATGATAGTGTTCTAAATAAGGCAAAGAGCTAAGGTTAGCAACTAAATTTAAATGCATTTAATATTAATTTAGATTTAGAAGTTATTTCAGAAGAGTGAAATGAAATACAAATAAGGTAATTCCAGGTGTCTGACTTAAGAGATAGGATTTATCAAAGATGAGAATATCAGAAGAGAAAAAAAAATGTGATGGTAGTCTTGATATGATACAAAGTGTTTCAAAGTATATTGGTGGAAATATACCTTTCTCTCATCCCCTCTTCCACCCCCTTCCTCAGGTTTGTTCTTTAATAAATATTAAACGAAGAGTTCCGCCTTAGACGTTTCTCCGCGACTCAATGTGGTTTTTCTCCCGGTGTTTTAGTAAATTAAATAAACATCTATGGTACCAGGATTTATTGAGATCTTGTGATGGTAGTCTTGATATGATACAAAGTATTTGAGTGGAAATATAATAGGTTTGTTCTTAATAAAGTCCATTCAAGTAAAGGTTTGATCTTGTATTAGGCTCAAAGAAGTCCACTCAAGTAAATGATTGTTACCTCTTTTTTCCTGGATCCTTCTTCATCTTCCAATTTTTATCAACATTGACCTATGCAAAAAATAGTATGTAAGCTAGATAGATGGCTTAATGGTTAAGGCGCTTGCCTACAAAGCTAAAGGACCCAAGTTTGATTCCATGTAAGCCAGATGTACAAGGTGGTGCATGTGTTTAGACTTAGTTTGCAGTGGCTGAAGGCCCTGGCATGCCCATTCTCTCTTTCTCTCTTTCCCTCCCTCTTTCTCTCTCTCACACTCTCAACTAAATAAAAAATTAAAGAAAAAAATTTAAATAACTGGTTATGTGTAATTTCAGAGATTCGGTCATAAAATACACATCCATCATTCTTGCTCCACATTCCAGAATAAACCACCATAGTGTTTTAAGGATACTTGGACAGCCTGGGTGACAGGTCCACATAGTGAGTTTTTTTTTTTTTTTTCAAAAATATATTTTATAAGCTGGGCGTGGTGGCACACACCTTTAATCCCAGCACTCGGGAGGCAGAGGTAGGAGGATTGCTGAGAGTTCGAGGCCACCCTGAGACCACATAGTGAATTCCAGGTCAGCCTGGACCAGAGTGAGAACCTACCTCGCAAAATCAAAAATATAAATATATATATATATATATATATATATATATATATATATTATTCATTTTATTTTATATTTTATTTTATTTTATTTTATTTATTTATTTGAGAGAAAGAGGCAGAGAAAGAGAAAGAATGGGTGCACCAAGGTCTCCAACCACTGCAAACAAACTCCAGATGCATGCTCCCCCTTGTGCATCTGGCTTATGTGGGTCCTAGTGAATTGAACCAGGATCCTTAGGAATTGCAGGCAAATGCCTTAACTGCTAAGCCATCTCTCCAGCCCCTCATATTCTCTACAATTAAGGAAGGAAGTTGTCAATAATAAAAAAAGAAAAAATCTGCATAGTAAGTTTTATTTTTGGAATTCAATTGGAAAGTAATCCCACATCTAAAGTGCGGTCTGTCTTCATGGAAGCAGCAACACAGATAGCTAGCAAGAATTGTCCCAGCCAGGCTCTTTAGATTGTCTATGGGAAAGATGAGACAAATATGGGTGAAATCATCTGCAAAATATACCAGCATTTCAATGACCAGTAAATGACTTTCCACAGAGTGTACCTATCAAGATTCTCAAGAACTCCCAATATTACATTTTTGGAAAAAATATTAAATGATTATATCTAACTATAAAAAACATGAAATTATATAATAAATAGGCAAAACTGAATAAAAAACAGATCACAAAAATTAAATAAAATTCTAAAGTTCAATGAATAAACAGTAACTGTAATACACAGACATATCTAATGAAAAATTTTTAAAATAGTAAGATGTTTATATAAATACTGGATATCAATGAGTCAGTATTTTTGCAAAATATTGAAAATGAACACTGCATAGTCAACGCTGTTAAAACTACAGCAGGTAAAAAAGAAAATGTAGTTTAAGAAATGATCCAGAGTTGAGACAAGAAATATAATACATGAAAAATAATTTTCACCAGTGGAAAAGTAAATGAGGATCCTGGAGAGCAGAATGATATTAGGGATGGAAGATGAAGTCAGCCTCCCTATACGAGGAGGATATTAACCTGCAACTGCATTGTGCACAGTCTCTGAGGGTACTTCCATAAAGGCTGTGAGGGAAAGTCACATCCACATGGCTAAAATGACATTGTATCACTGCAAGAAATAATTCAAACTGCACCAAACACTCAGTAAGGAATCACCATATGGTAGGACTTGTCTTTATTCATTTAGTGATGCAAGGTACAGTTTAGCCTTTCATGTACATGATGTACCCACAGCTTCTGGTCCTATCTTCACATTGCCCTAAATAATTAGATGATGACTATCACATTTTATATAATATTTCTCCTTTGAGTGTGGCTTTAATTTCCACAATTATTACAGAATAATGTCTCTATCATGTAAATCAGATTATATGTCCCATTAATAACTTCTCTCTGGAATAAAATAAGCACTCTATAATATGAAACACTAAAGGTCTTTTGATTTATATCTCCCAGGTTCCTGATGTTCTATTCTAATGCATGAATTATGCCTTGATTATTTTACTATTTTCAGCTCTTTCAACTCACTATTTTTCTTTCTTTTATGAATTGTTTGTGCCCCTTCCTTTTCTAGCTATGCTAACACACTGAGCTTAGTTCTTTTTTTTTGTAATTTATTTTTTATTTATATTATTTTGATTTTTCATTCATAATAGTGATTCCATTATCCTCCTCCCTGTCCTCCATCTTCCAAAGAGACCCTCATCAATGGTGAATGTGGGTCATGCATTGTGGGGGTAGTCAAGAGTTATGGGGGATAGGCCAAGTCTCTGTGCATAATGCCCCAACTTGTGGCTCTAACATTCTTTCCTCCCCCTCTTCCGTGAATTTCCCTGAGCCACATTGGGGTCATTTTAGTTCTACTTTGGTGATGAGGTTTTGGGAGTGTCTCTGTGTCTCTGGTTATGTAGCTTAGTAAGAATTGGATGTACTCTGTGTTTATCTCCTTCAGCCTTTTCCTGGTGTCCTGATCCGCAAGAACACTGTATTCTTGCCCTTCCCCCACATTACTCTATGGTTTCAGCTGGGGCCCTGGTGAGGTGTGATTGGCTGATCCTCCCTTCAGGTTTGTTGTCCATCTGGAAAAGATAAGCAAATTCTCCAATGGAGAGAGAAGTTAGTACTAGATAGAAGTTAGCCAAAGATATTTTGGAGGGAATTTTATATGCCTGGGCCCTCTTCTAGCCCACATTTGGTGGTATCTTGACCTTGGAGACTGAGCTCATTTTTTGTACATGGTTTTGACTTTTTTTCCCAGTTCCAGCAATGAGTTCCATTCCACTGAGTGGATCTATTAGACAAATCAAGAGTATTTGGTTACCCACCATGGCTGTGTGCCACTACTGCACTTGGTTGAGCATTACATCAGGTTGTTTCCTGCTGGGTATCTTAGACTGGAAGTTGTTTGGACAGATGTCGGCCATTATCCCCCAGTTGCTCGTGTAGCACCCTCTGGCACTAGACTAGCTAACTGTCTGGGGACTGACCCTCTTCCTCATTCTCTCCATGTTTGGTCTCACACATGTATGATGACTTTGACAGTAGGGTCTTACCATTAACTTTTGGAGGGTCATCAAGAACTCTGACAGAAATCTGTCTTTTTTGGGAAACCTTGTAGGTGTCTTGGATCAACAGCTCATTGTGGAAGTTAATCCCGTGTTGGTACTGGGAGTTATAAATCAGCACCTAGGAAGGTGAGGGAAGAAAAAGATAAGTAATATAAAAGAGAAAGTGAGAATAGAGAGAGAGGAGAGGGAGAGAGAAAGAGAGAGAGAGAGGGAGAGAGAGAGAGAGAGAGAGAGAGAGAGAGAGAGAGAGAAACAGGAAAAGATTAAGGTTGGTCTTCATGATGTTCTCTCCAGTTTCCTGTGGTTCAGGTGTTCCCTCTGCGGGCCTGCTGAAGAATCAATGTTTCAGCCTGTTGTTCAGAATAAAGGGTTTTATAGTATCATTTCCTTTTGGGTCCCTATATGTATCCCCTCACCTTTGTCCTCTCTCACCCTCTCATTCCTTCCCAACCTTACCCTCACTCCATCCCATCCTCCCTATTGTCTGCTCCTCAGAGTGTTTATTAGGTTTGGCAGCATCTCAGGTGGATTCAGGTTAGGAGCGACAGATAAACGAGACCATGTGATGATTATCTTTTTGTGATTGGGTGAGCTCACTGAGGATGATCTGTTCCATGTTTGACCATTTTTTTTTCAAATTTCATTATTTCATCTTTCCTTACTGCTAAGTAGAATCCCATAGTGTAGATATACCACATCTTTGTTATCCATTCATTTGGTGATGGACACCTGGGTTGATTCCAACTCTTTGCTATTATGAATTGAGCAGCTATAAACATGGTTGAGCAAATGTCTCTGATCTGAGGCTTGGAGCCTTTAGGGTAAATGCCCAGTAAGGGAATAACTGGATCTGTTAGTAGGTCTATGGTCATCCTTTTCAGGAGTCTCCATATAGTTTTCCATAATGGTTGAATCATTTTACATTCCCACCAGCAGTGAAAGCTTGTTCCTATTTCTCCACAGCCTCACCAGCATTTGTTTTCATTATTATTATTTTTTTTTTATGTTAGCTATCCTTACTGGGGTAAGGTGGAATCTCATAGTTGTTTTAATTTGCATTTCCCTGATGATTAGGGATGTTGAACATTTTCTTAAATGTGTGCTTGCTATTTGTATTTCTTCCTCTGAGAACTCCCTGTGCAGTTCTCTGCCCCATTTTGTGAGTGGGTTGTTTGATGATTTATTGTTTAGGCTTTGGAGTTCTTTGTAGATTCTAGAAATTAGGCCTCTGTCAGTTGTATAGCTGGTGAAAATTTTTTCTCATTCTATGCTGGCTTTGGTTATAGTATATTTGTCAGTGGAAAAGCTTCTCAGCTTCATGAGATCCCAATGGTTGAGTGAGTGTTTAATTTCCTGAGCTGCTGGGGTTTTGTACTCCACTATTAGCAACAGATAGATCATCCAAACAGAAAATTAATAGGGAAGTAAGAGAGCTCAACATCACCATAGAGCTAGTAGACCTAACAGACATATACAGAACATTCCACCCCAAAATCTACAGATTACACATTCTTCTCAGCAGCCCATGGAACCTTCTCTAAAATAGATCATGTATTGGGCCACAAAGCCTACCTCCATATTTTAAAGAAAATTGATATAATTTCCTGCATGATATCAGACCACAATGCTGTAATGCCAGAAATTAACAACAAAAAGTATGCCAGGAATCCCTCCAGCTCCTGGAAACTGAACAACACACTTTTAAACAATAAATGGGTTGTGGATGAAATAAAAAATGAAATTGAAAAATTTCTAGAATTCAATGACAATGAGAACACATCATACAAAACTTATGGGACACAATGAAGGCAGTCCTTAGGGGAAAAATCATAGCACTAAATGCCCTTATAACAAAAACAGAGAGATCCCAAATCAATAACCTAACCATCTACCTAAAGACATTGTAAAAACAAGAAGAAGCCAACCAAAAAGCTCCAGCCAAAACACATAATTAAGATCAGAGCAGAAATAAATGAATTGGAAACTAAGAGGACAATTAAGAAAACTGACGAAACAAAGAGCTGGTTCTTTGAAAAAATTAACAAGATTGATACACCCCTATAGACAATCTGATCAAGCAAAAAAAAAAAGAAGCGCTTCAAATTAACAAAATTAAAAATGAAAAAGTAGAGATCACAACAGACAAGAGTGAAATAGGGAGAATTATCAGGACTTATTTCAAAAACCTCTACTCCACAAAACAGGAGAATATGGAGGAAATGGATAAATTCCTAGACACATACCACCTACCAAAGCTAAGCCCAGAGCAGATTAATCTCCTAAATAAACCCATCACACCCTTTCAAGATTGAAGAGGTAATCAAACATCTCCCCCAAAAAGAGTCCAGGACCAGATGGTTTCTCAGCTGAATTCTATCAAACCTTCATGGAAGAACTGACACCAATTTTTCTCAAACTGTGCCACACAATTGGATAACAGGGAGAGATCCCCAACTCCTTCTATGAAGCTAGTATCACCCTAATTCCAAAACCAGGCAGAGATGCCACAAGAAAAGAAAATTATAGGTCCATTTCCCTGAGCTTAGTTCTTATGGAAAGTTGTTTCTCATCTTTCAAGATTCATTTTGAATATTGTATGCTCAGCAAAGTAAAGTCTACTTCCTCTCACTTTCTACATTTAGTCTTGCACTTAATACACTGATTAATGATGACCATGGTGGCACATGCTTGTAACCCCAACAATCTGGAAACAGAAACAGGAGAATGGGGAATTTTGAAATTGTAGAGGGAGTTTGAGGCCAGACTAGGCTACATATTGTGTCTTAAAAATCAAACAAATAAAAGAAATGCAATATTTATACTTGGTTCATTCTTCTATCTTTCCATTAAAGTATAAACCAGTTATACTAGAGAATTTTAGACATTTCCAACATTAGGAATAATGCTTTCATATTTTTATATTTTGAACTTTTTTTTCTTTTTTTTTTCTTTCTTTCTTTCTTTTTTTTTTTTTTTTTTTTTTTTTTTTTTGGTTTTCCGAGGTAGGGTCTCACTCTAGAGTGAGACCTGGAATTCACTATGTAGTCTCAGGTGGCCTTGAACTCATGGTGATCCTCCTATCTCTGCCTCCCAAGTGCTGTGTTTAAAAGCATGAGCCACCATACCCAGCTA
The DNA here is from genome assembly GCA_036365145.1 of Orientallactaga sibirica. Taxonomy (NCBI): domain Eukaryota; kingdom Metazoa; phylum Chordata; class Mammalia; order Rodentia; family Dipodidae; genus Orientallactaga; species Orientallactaga sibirica. Next base: position 4,660,037 of record JAEOAD010000041.1, read on the forward strand.
CTTTGGGACTTTTTAATTTTATTTATTTGAGAGAGAGAGAGGGAGAGAGAGAGAGAGCGAGGCACATGTGTGTGTGAAAAAGAGGGAGAGAGAATATGCCTTGTGCATCTGGCTTTATGTGGGTACTGAGGAATCAAGTCTGGGTCCTTTGGCTTTGCAGGCAAACACCTTAACCACTAAGCCATCTCTCCAGCCCAATATTTTTTAAACTTTTATATTTTATTTTATACTTTTAGATATGACATTTAAGTCGTTATGTGCTAGTTAATCTTGGTTATCAACTTGATAAGATGTAGAATTACCAAGGAAACAAATCTCTGAACATGTCTGTGAGAATTTTCTGGATTAGATTGATTGAGGTGAGAAGACGCACTCTAAATGTGAGTGGTACCTTTTCACTAACTAGGCTACTAGACTGCATGAAAATGAGAAGATAGCTGATTCAAGCATTCACTGCTGTGTGCTTCCTGACTATGGATGCTATATGAATGGCGACTTGGACATTCTGTTGCCATGATTGCCCCACAAGACAGATGGTAATGCTGTGAGTTACCAGCCAAAGGAAACCCTTCCTCCTTTACATTGTTTTTGTTCTCAAATGCTTTTCACAGCATGCTAAGTAACTAACACATAACTGTTACAGAAAAGTAAAACAAATTCAACATATTAACTTGTCTTTCCAAAATTATCATAAATTATAGTATTGGTTTGTTAAATAATATTGTATTAATGTAAAGGAAAGGGAAGGTATGAAACAAATTGAATTCATAGCTTTTGATACTATTTTGGGGCATATGATTTGATTTGGGCAATGGGGTGGGGGTTAACAGGCAAAACATGAGCAAAGAGATAGGAAGTATTGCTTATTGCACAACTTTTTTAAAATAAATGTTCTGGCTATACCACTAGTGGTTTTTTATTTGATTGTTTTTGTCCTGAGAAGATGTTAACTTCATGCATAATAATTCCTTGCAGGTAATAGGATTCTGATTAAAAAGCTCTATTGAACTGTGACTTATCTCCACTTAGAATTTGCAAATGCTAATGAACTCTCACATATTTTCCCAATGTGCCTCACAGACATTTATTTTGTTCCAACTTGTTTTCCAGAAAAAGCAAAATCTAGATCCCATTACTGTCCAAAGACTTGTTTACTTAGACCAAAAAGTTTACCACTGAAGGTCCCACACTAATCTCACATGGAAGCCATGTCAATCAAGATTCAAATTCAGAAGTAGACTCTGCCTCTGCAACTGAGGCCAGATTTGCTTTACTTTTGAGCTAGACAGAGCTCTTACTAAAGCCAGCTGAACTAGTGTGTTTCAAACTGGAAAAAGGCACAACTTAAAGAAAGAGACAGCCCTGAGTTAAAAAAAAAAAAAAAAATAGATGAGGTCATAGCAAGAAAGGAATGCATTCAAGATACTCAATATCTCTAATACCATATGACAGTAAAGCAGAGAGCCCAAACAACATTTCTGAACACATCAGTACTTTGGTGACTTGGCAGCTCAGTTAATCAGAACAGAACAATAATGAGGCCTGCTGAAGGGTCCTGAGTGGTCCATTTACTTTGGCTGCACTCCAAGGCCATGAACTTCACCCCTACCCCAAACCAGTAGTGGTGAAGCATCTGCTGTCAGTTACAGATGAACCTGCATGAGAGTTTGATGGACCGGTGCAAATCCATCAATGCCCACTGAAATGCCAGGTCAAGGTACAGGGCCTATTGATAGAGTGTGAGAGCTTGAGTAGACTGAGTTCAGAAGAGAAATACAATGTTACTCAGCAGAAGATTTATCAATTGTCAGTTTTCCCTCACTGTTCTTTGCTAATATCACTTTATTTAATAATTCATTATCCACAGGAGTGCAAAGGGTCAATTCAGGTTATGAGTTAGTTGGCCCTCTTAACCCAGCTCAGATAAGGCCCAGGTTCTGAATAACTCACAGACAAAATTGCTTCCAATATTTAACGGGCAGACATACTTACAAACAATTCTAATAACACTGCTGTGACTGTACTTGCCTCTGTAGCTCTAAATTAACTGAATACAAACACAGCTTATAGAAAATGTACAGGGGAAAAGTTGCTTTTTTCATTCTCCTTACATTGTAGTTCCATTAATATTGTTATTATTATTATTTATTATTATTATTTCCCTAGAGGCTTCTCTGATCTCAATTGCTAAATTTCCTCCAGATGAGGTCATTCAAATTCCATATGCTAGACTTCAAAAGTATATTTTTAGTAGTAATTAATTTTTCCTCAATTTTTAAATTTTATTTTTAGATGACAATAATTTGTAGATCTTTGTGACACAATGCTATTTACAATGCAGAATGAGTGACTGAAGATAGGGAGCAAATCTATCACCTGATATCCTAATATTTGTGATAAACAATATTTTAAATCCATTATTTTAGGAATTTAAAATTATTTGAAGCATATTTATCATATAGGAATACTATGTAATAAATATATCAATCATAGAATTTATTTTTCATGTCTGACTGATTTTGCATGCTTTGATTTACACTTTCTCCAAATCCTTATTAGTGTCCTTTGAGTTTTATGAGTTCAAAATATCTTCATTCCACTTAGATTGTACATTATTTGTTTTTCTATGTCTGGCTTTCTTCACTTCGATGATGTCCTCAGGGTCATCTGTATGGTTGCCTATGACAGCAAACACGTCTGCACTTGGAAAGACTGTGTGTGTGTGTGTGTGTGTGTGTGTGTGTGTGTGTGTGTGTGCTTTACTACATTTTCTTCATTAAGCAAATTAACTTGTTTCTATATTCTTGATAATTGCAAATAATGATTCAATGACTATAAAGAGTGCTGATATCTTTTTGGTACATTCATTTAACTTACTTTAGATTTACAAATTGATGTGAATTTTCTGAAGAACAACAATACAACCATAACGTTTCCATAATAGTAATAAAATACATTTTCTTTCAAGAGTACACATGGTTACCTTTCTTGTACACATTCACCAAGGCTGACTGTCTTCTTGAGAGAAGCCCCTCTAACAGACAAGATGTGATATCTCACAGTGGTTTTAATTGGCATTTTGTTGATTATTGGTGATGGTCATTTATTCATTTATTTGTTGGACATTCCCATGTTTATTTTTGAAGTGCCTATTTATGCCCTTTGTACAATTTTTGTCAGTTAAAATGTTTAAGCACATATTCTTATTTTTGCTTTGTTAACTTTCTATATAATTCTGTCATCAAACTTGGGCATCGTAAGTATCAAGTGAATTGTCTGTCATACACCCAGGGAATGTGGCTTGATGGCATTTAATTTTTTTTGGTTGCTTCTTACAAAACTACCAATTCTGTAACAGACTTCACTGAAGAAAGATGAACTTATCTTTAACATTTATGATCCCATGTAGAAACAATATTTTGAGGATATTAAGCAAATATGGATAAAAAGAACACAGAGAGGGAGAAAGAGAGAGAAAGAATGATTTTCAAACTCATAATATCACTATATTAAAAAAAAAGCCCACATTTCTTTCTCAAATTGTCTTCCTTCAAAGTGGCTCTCAACTGAAAATCACTCAAACCTGAAATGAAGCCCTCATCAAGGGCTTGACCTTCAAGTGGTCAGCCACTTTTCCAATTAGTTGCTCAACAAAATACCTCCAAAGAAATTCTGCCAGGGAGGGGGTAAATTTAACTGATACAAATTACCATTATCAACTTTCAAATTACTAGTAGCTATGAAGACAAGAGATATTAATTCTTGATCATAAATTATAAAATGAAGAGGATTCTTGAATGATACAAGAACAAAAAATGGCCATAATGCTAACGAAAAATGATCACAAACAACCAATTCTTTCTGCTAGTTCAAAAATGTTCTTGGGCTGGAGAGATGACTTAGTGATTAAGGCATTTGCCTGCAAAGCCAAAGGACCTCCGTTTGATTCCCCAGGACCCATGTAAGTCAGACACACAAGGTGGCACATGCGTCTGGAGTCTCTTTGCAGTAGCTGGAGGCCCTGGCACGCTCTTCTTTCTCTCTCTCTCTCTCTCTCTCTCTCTCTCTCCCTCCCTCCTCTCACTCTCTCAAAATAAATAAACAAGTAAAAAATTTAAAAATGTTCTTATAAAATTCTTGTGAACATTATTTGCAATTAAATGTTTTACCATGAGAATAAGTGAAAGATAAACACATCTAATTTTCAAATAAAGGCTTTTCTTCAAGCTTAATTTGCCATTTCTAAGTGTTTGAGTGGCAAGGGGAAGCTGGCTATAATACCCATAAGCCCGCCCCAACAATACTCTGCCTCCAGGAGGTGTTAATAGCCCCACTTCAAAAATACATTCTTCCTGTTGGCCTCCAGCAGTGTTAATTCCCCTGTTGCCATCAGCTGGGAACCTAGCATTCAGAACACTTGAAGTTTATGGGGACACCTGAGTTTTTATCAATTCCAATGAACAAACTCTTTAAAGATGAACTTGCAAATCTAGTCCGATACTTCTGAGCAGCAACAATTTCATCACTAAGTGCAACCCACGGTCCATCCTCATGGCCCCATGGGATCTCCAATAACAACATCTAGGCACCAATGCAAATATTTAACTAATGCTATTGGGAAATTTACAACATATAATCCCCAAAATCAGTAAATATGGAAATGACAGAAAATTTTGTTCAATACACATAAGACAGTATATTGGATAGTATAATTACATAAGTATGTAATCTTTATAGATGAATAACTTATTGAAAAGGCATTCATGAAAACATCCAACAAATTAAGAACATACTCAAAACATTTACAAAAAGAAAATAAAAGACAATATAGGGGAAGAAAAGCGATTTTTCATCAAAATAGTAATAATAGTAGAATTGAACACAGTAAAGTATTTATACTGTCAAATGAACAGAATGGTAAAGTCTAATAAAATATGCGTGGAGTTAAAAATGTAACAAGAAAAATACAGAATAACTTTGGTAGAGGAAGAATATAAAGATAAAATTACCTGGGATTTATTTTTCTATCCATATGTTTAATGAAAATTTAATTGATTTTAGGATATATTTTCATAGAAATATAGTATCAGTTCACTATAAAACTTGTGAGCACTATGAAAAGGCAGAATTCTGTTTTAAAATAGTTTGTTATCTAATTCAGAGAAAAGAACAAAAAGAAAACAATAGTAAGTAATAAACATTTCAGAATTTTCATCTTTTTCACTTATTCATGATATAATTTTTATTCCTTTATATAATTTTCTAATTTCTTTATAAAAAGATAATTGTATATTGACATTCTTCACAAAATGTTGGAGCAGACAATTTGGAGTTATTTATTTTGGTTGTTGTAATAGTGTCTAAAGTCACAGAAATTCTTGAGTGATCTGACTCCTTACCTGGCTTCCTGACAACTCCCAACTACCCTGTGCAGCCATCTTACACAAACGAATCACCCTACATGCTGCTTTCAAAGGAGGACTGGCTCACTGGCCCAGCCATCCTCTGTTCCAGTTAGAAGAGCTGAGTGGAAGCACAGTGAGAGCTGTTCTGAACACACAGAGTTTGAGTCAGGACAGATCCTGTGTGAATGCAGCTTCCCTTAAGTTTGGAGGGAAAGATCAAGCCAGATGGGTGCTTCACAAAGCAGGTGTGTACAGGAGATGCCCATCAGCAGTTCAGAGTAAAAATAGCTGGCCTTGAGGTTCCATGGCAATGTTTTAGAACAGCGTAGCATTCTCTATGAATTATCTGTTACAACTTTCTTTCATTCTGTACCTTGGAATTCTCCTATTCCTTCAGTCCTTTTGGAGGATATTAAAACACCATTCACTCTTCTGCAATTTGTATAAAGATGAGACTGGAATAGAAGTCCCACACAGCTGACAGGTCATACTTTAAATTAAGTTTCCCAAATAAGAATTTAATTTACTTTCAATAAAAGAGTTATTAACCACCTTTAATTAGGAGAAGCAAGAGTGAATAAGGACTGCTTTCCTCAAGCTTCCCAAATCAAAACCAAGTGGTCATTAGTCGGTAATATCAGACCATATCTTCAAAGGATTCCGACAGAAAGGGCCGCAAAATAAATCCGAGGTGAGAAGAGAGGGTGAGATGGACCTTTCTGGGCATATGCCACACATATCAGTTTGACTTAACTTGTAAAGATTTTACCTGGGCAACAATTCTGGACAGTCTCTTTCTAAACTGACAGAAATTTTGGCATTCACAAAATTGAACCAACAAGAACCATCAAATACTAATAAGTCGTTTTCTAAGTTTATTCATCAAAATAAACAAACTACACATTTCATACAATTTCAGGAGTTTATTTCAGACTAGATACAGAATGAACTGAAGCAGCTATAAGAGGCAACTTGTTTTCCAAAGACTTGGGCAAGCAAGCAGAGGGAACCGGATAAAGCCTCAGTGGCTTTATAACTTGAAAGGGAAGGAACTGCTTGTGAAAGGGAATCTGTATGTCAAGACTTTCTGTCAGGGAGGTTGTAAGAAAATGTACAGAGAGATTAGGTGATGATGCATGTCTTTAAGTCCTAGGACATCGGTTCAGTAGGTTTCCTTAACACAGGAAAGGAAAATATTTCTGCATTATCAGAATTCACACTGGGGCTTTAGAGTCAGGCTGCATCTTCAGTCTAGCTGATTGAGACACACAGAATTAAGATATGGGATTCTTCCTACAAAAAGATGCCAGCCATAGTACCCATGTGAGAACAGTTGGTCTTATTACCAAATCAATGAATAAAGAAAATTGTCATACTTGTGATAGGAAATAAGTTAGATGTTGCCACCATGAAGAAGCAGAAAGCACCAAAGAAATGCCTCATTTGAAGTAGATATTCTAGAATTTTCTAGAAAAAAATTAACATTGGATTTCCATATATGTTGATCAATTGTAATGAATTGTTATAAAATCTGTAAAGAGTAAGAGCACATTTTTGTTAAGAATGAAACTATGTCACTGATGATAAGAAATACATGAGCAATTGTAGACTTCAAACCATAACCAAGGTATCAACACTCCCAAGTCCACCCAGATCTCTAAAGAGATATGAAGCTTGTAAAAGAAAAACTGTCCAAACACAGAAGACCTCAGATTCCCAAGATACTGATCCCATGAATCCCAGAAAGGGAAGGGAAATAAAAAGTTAAAGCAAAGGAATATATACTTAAAGAAAAATGCTGAATTAAAAAGAATCCACAAAACTTTCAGGATCTAAAACCTTAGCAAATTAAAAATAAATTGAGGGCTGGATCCAGAGATGGCTTAGCAGTTAAGGTGCTTGCCTGTAAAGCCAAAGGACACCACTTGGATTCCCCAGTACCCACGTAAAGACAGATGCACAAGGTGGTTCATGATTCTGGAGTTCTTTGCAGTATCTAGAAGCCCTGAAGCCCCCATTATTTTCCCTTTCTGCCTCTTTCTCTCTTTCTCTCTCAAATAAATAAACAAAATATTTTTAAAAACAAGCTGAATGGTTTTCCTAAGTATTAGGTAAATTTATAAATAAATAGTTGACTTTCCAGATAAAAGTTAAAATTTCAATTTAAAAATGTGCAAAAATCAAGAGGAAATTTTAAAATACATCACTGATTCAAAAAGGGTATGTTTATTTTAAATGTGTGAGAAGTAAAATAGCATTGAATAATTTTAGTAACAATCAAAAAATAGAAGCTTTTTCTCAGGATATTTCTATCAATGACTTAAAGACTTGGACCCTAAACCCACAAAACACAATACTGAGACAAAATTAGAGTACATTAAAATAATGAACATTTGCACATTACAAGGAATAAGAGTAAATACATAGCCTGGGAATTAAAATGAAATACATGCAAACCACATATGTGAAAGGGGGTTAATATGTAACATTATATAAGCAACTAAAGCAAGTGTATGTGAAGAAAATAAACCAATTAAAATTTGAATAAGCTGGGCATGGTGGCACAAGTCTTTCATCCCAGTACTTGGGCGGTTCAGGTAGGAAGATCACTATGAGTTTAAGGCTAGAGTGGAGCTACAGAGTAAGTTACAGGTCAGAATGGGATAGAGTGAGACCCTATCTTGGAAAAAAAGAAAAAAAAAAAAAAAAGGATGGAAAGGTGGTTAAAGTGCTTGCCTGCAAAGCCTAACTACCTGGGTTCAATTATCGCAATACCCACATAAGCCAAATGCACAAAGTGGTGAATGCATCTGGAATTCATTTGCAATGTCAAGAGGCCCTGGTGTTCATACATACTCTCTATTATCTACTTATCATCTATCTATCTATCTATCTATCCATCTATCTATCTATCTATCTATCTATCTATCATCTATCTAACATCTACTATGTGTAATCTACCTATCTCTATCTCTCTGCTTGCAAATAAATAAATAAAATATTCAAAAAATTGGACATGTCTAGATAGACTTTTCTCATGAGGAGACATTCAGATGACCATCAAATATATAAATTGTTCATCATCATGAATCTTTGAGGCAATGCATGTTAAAACTTCAATAGAATACTACTCACATTATTAAGATGACTATTACAAAGATGAAAGAACAAATATTGATAAGAATGTAGAGAAGAAGGAATCCTTGTTTACTATTGATGGTAACGTAAATTAATATAACCATTATGGAAAGCTATAGTAGTTTCTCAAAAAAATATTCAAAATAGAACTACTACCACTCATATGAACTAGCATTCCAACTCTGGGTAAATACCCAAAGAAACTGAAATCAGTATGAAAAAGACATCTGCAATCCTATGTTCACAAGAGCCAAGTTATGCAGTTAAACTAAGTCCATCCACAGACTGAAGGATATAAGAACTGTGGCACATATACAGAATAGAATACAACTTGGTTTTATGAAAGTAAAATTTTCATTTGCTACACCATGGATAGAATTATATAGCATTATTTTGTATTGAAATAATCTAGGAAAAGGAAAGAAAACAATCTTTATATTTTCTGCTATATTGGAATCTGAAACAATCCATCTTTTAACAACTGACCCAGTAAAGCCATAAATTATATAGGTCAAATTATAAGTGGAAAAATGTATAAAAATTAACATGAGTTTACTTTATAATAAGAAATATCGGGAAGATTTCCTAAGTACTTGAAGACAACCTCCAATGGGAAAAAGGAATATTTACACTTCTGATCAACAGACAGAATAAAGGAAACTAGACACAATTAAAGGGAAACACAAAGATGACTGAGAAAAAGCACCTCCATCTCTCAATACAGAGCTCAAAATGTGATTGAAAAAATCAAAATCTAACTCCCCAAAATGCATAACGAAAATAAAGTAACAAATAAAGGCTAAATTATAAGACAAATGATGCACTTAAATGCTTATCACCATGCGATTGGTAATAGTAAAATCCTCAATTCAACTTTAATAAATCTATAGGACCATTTTGGATAACTTGAAGCATTTCCACATGAAAGGATTTTATTTTTAGTATGCCATTAAGACATAAGAATGTTACAAATACATTAAAAGGAAAAGAAAACATGACCCAGGTTTTTATCTTTACATAAATGTATGCATTTCTTTTCTTTTTCTTTTTTTTTTTTTTTTTTTTTTTTTGAGAGAGACAGAGATAGAGAGAGGAATAGGCACAGAGATAATGGGTGCACCTTTTCAGGTGCTGTGAAGGAACTCCAGACATGTGCACCCCCTTGTGTGCATGTGCAACATTGTCTGCTTTTGACACTTTTGCATCTGGCTAAATGAGGGACCTGGAGATTTGAACAAGCATTCTTAGGCTTCTCAGGCAGGCAGGCAGCTTAACCACTAAGTCATCTCTCCAGCCCAAATATGTGCATTTCCATAATTTAATCCAGGTAGCAGGACTACTGATGATTGATTTTTTTATATATTTTATACATCCTGGAGCATATTTAGAAGACACCTTATTTTGATTATGAAACTTAAGGGAAAGAGATTCATGTGCTCTGTCCATTTCATAACACAAGAAATTCCTGGCTAAAGTCTCAGTTTTGAGTTCTCTATCTCTTCTGATGAGAACAGCTTGAAACAGAACAAATATTAAGATTTTATTTATAGGTTTGTAAGTTCTATTCTCATTTCCTCTCTTTTTCATTAATGTTATACTCAGCCACTAAAGCTGAAGGAAATTGAATAAAGGCAAATTTGAAATATGCAAGAATTCACACAAAGTAGTTTAAGAGGGACCTTAGAAATTGCTTTGCATAAATATAAGATAGAACATTTAATTGTCTCCTGCTTCTTACTGTGCAGCTTGTGCTATTAAAGCCAATTGCTTCCTATATTCTTGATAAAATAGAAACGTTGCTTTCTGTTCTCCAAAGACTAATCTGATAAAAACTTTCTAGCCTCAGAATTCTTTACACCTTGAAAAACTCATCTTCTTAAACCATAGATAGCACTTAGTACATAAAAGGAATAATAACAAAGAAAACACTAAATCTAAACTAGGCTCAAACCTATAAAATTTCTCTCCTGGTATTGTTCAAAATGCACAGATGGTAATAAGAAAAGATAATGCAGATAGGGCACATACAGTGATCTAATTTAAAGCCTTTAGTTCTGCCAAGGAGAATTCTGGGAATTAACAAGGTCATTTTTGTGAATGCTCAGATTCACATGAAACACCCATAAGATCCTAATTTCTAGGAGACTTGGCATTTATATGACAACAATGTTTTGTAAAATTTAGATCTGTAAGTAATGTTCATATGGATTGTGATTTTACGGGTAATCCTTTAAGGACCTCATATGTAGACGTGATCGTCCCCATTCACACCACACGTTGATAACTTGTATGCACTACCACTTTGTGCCCTTATGTTATTCTCCACTATCATTCCACATTCTCCTCATTGATAAAATGGATCTAAATGTATCTAAATTGCTATTTTAAATATGCAATTAGGGCTGGAGAGATTGCTTAGTGGTTAAGGCACTTGCCTTGAAGTCTAAGAACCCAGGTTCAATTCTCAAGTACCCACATAAGCCAGATGCACAAGGTGGCCCATGTGCCTGTAGTTCGTTTGCAGAGGCTAGAGACCCTGGCATGCCCATCTTCTCCCTCCCTCCCTCTCTCTCTTTCTCTCTCTCTGGCTCTTTCTCTTTCTCTCTCAAATAAATCAATAAATGTACAATCAAGTTTGAATACCATATTTTGTTATATCAATTCATTCCGTAATTAAGCACTATTTCTACACTCAAAATGCTATATTTTTCTCACATTGTGATATATTATGTTTCATATGTACCAGGCACTCAAGAGAGAAAATGCTAGGTTATAGGGAATACAAACTCTTCATTTCACTAGAAGAATACAAATAACTTGGAAATGAGAGGCTATGGAGAACTGTTGAATTTCTTTCTCTCTATATCTTTGACACTAAAGTCTGGGATTTTTCTTGTGAATTTGTCTGATTCTGATGGATATGATTATTTCACATGCAATCCTCTGATTATTAGTATTTTTATTAACTTCAGGTATTTACTAGCCTTGGAGCATTCATTCTGTGAATTCATTTCATATTCATTTCCACATCTTTCTGGCATTCTAGCATTTCCATTTTGACTCAGAGTTTCTCATAAACTCCAGATATTACTCTGATTTATATAATGCAAATAGTTTATAGCCATATATCATCCATCTGGAAAGTTAAGCAAGTATCTTTAATTAGGATTTAGATAATGTACTCTCTAAGTACTCTCTTAGTACTCTCTAAGTCTTGGTTAAAGATAAATATTTCAGTCTGAGCTCATAAAAATATTCTTTACCATTCTCTTCTAGTAAAAATATTGTTTTACTTCAGTCCATTTAAGTGAACTTTATATACAGTAAAATAACAATTAAGACTTTCTTGTTCTTAGTGTACTAACAGCAGGCACGCTATACTAAACAAACCTCCTTTCTTTCAATATTTTGTAGGGTCATAGTATTTCAACTTTATATATAATTGCAGTTTTTTATGCTCTGTACACTGTACTATTGTCTTGTTCATTTTTACTTTGGCAACATAATCCTACTTTTTGTTGTAACAATCTTACACCCTGTATTGAGATCTAGTTAGTTAAGTCAAACTCTTTGTTCATTGAAAATTGTGTCTTAGCTGACTGTGATATTTCATAAAGTCTAAAATTTTAGAAAGATGATGGTAGATTCCACTTGAAACTCAGTTCTCAAACTTGCATGCAGCTGGACTGGAGAGATGGATTATTAGATAAGGTGTTTGCCTGCAAAGCCTAAGGATGCATGCATGTTCAACTCTCCCGATCCCAAGTAAACCAGATAAACAAAGGTGAGGCAAGCACAAGTTTGGTTGCACGTGACTATTACTTGGTGCAAGCATCTGGAGTTTGATTGCAGTGGCTGAGGCCTGGTGCATCAGTTCTCTCTCTCTCTCTCTAAAATAACATAACATAACATAACATAACATAACATAACATAACATAACATAACATAACATAACATAACATAAAAGCTTACATGCAACTATTTATAAATATTTTCCTCTAATTTTATTGTCTTTAAGATCAGCAACAAGTTAAAAATAGTTTCTATGTTGTGCATTGTTAGTTAGAAAACTTCTTGTTATATTTACTATCACTAATGGTTCTTTAGTTTATTTTGAGAATATTACTCCCATTATATTTTCTAGTTGAATTCTTTAGTTACCTACAAAATAAGCCTTCTGAAGTATAGTAATTTATTCAGTGATTGCTGGATATGCTGGTTTTCTATGCAGATGATCATATTACCTTAAAAATAATAACTTTTGGGCTGCAGACGTGGGTTAGCAGTTAAGGCACTTACCTGAGAATCCTAAGAACCCTGGTTCAATTTCCCAGTACCCACATTAGCCAGGTGCATAAAGTGGCACATGCATCTGGAGTTCGTTTGCAGTGGTTGGAGGCCCTGACATGTTCATTCTCTCTCTATCTGCCTCTCAAATAAATTAAATTAAAATGCTAGCTTTTTCCCTTAAAGGAGTATAATTGTGCTTTTTCAATTTAAATTAGAATTGAGCTATGTTTTCTCAATTACTTATCGTAGTTATAGGATTTGGCTATGAAGACATTAATAAGTCATAAGTTAGATTATGGATGATATCTTAAAATTGAATGTTTTTTGAATGAATTATAATGAATTGCATTTTTTCTAACACTAAGGAAGTCTTACATGTGTTATAGTATCTACTTGATCAAGACATTAATTAGCTAAGTGGATTTAATTACCCAATGTTATATTTACTACTTTTGCATGTAGTTTCATTAGTGAAATAAACTCTTAAATGTTTATTGTGTTTGTGCAGTTATATATGAATTTTATAACTGGCACACAAAAGTTTCCTACTGTTTGGTGATGTCCATGTCTTCAATGTCATTATCTGCTAACTAAGAATGCTGAGCCCCCAGTGATACTTGTCATTCCCACGATGCCTTGGAGGACTGTTGAAATCCACTGTGCTTTGAAAAATCAGATACTTTCACTTTTCTTAACAGACTGAAATTTAATTCAAGTATCTCCTGAATCTTCTCTCTGTTTCCATCCCTCTCTCCCTGTCTCTTTATCGCTACATCATGGAATATTTGTTTAAAAAGTTGTTCTTCCAATCTGTGGCTTGGACTTCCATATGTATCTTTGAAGAATAAGGGGCTTAAGTAAACTTAATTCCTAACATATTCTATCGCACTTGTTGCTTCACTTAAAGGATTTTTTGCTTTAAAATTGTATGATTCTAGCTCAGCCTAAGGTCAGTGATCCATTTTAATGACAGTTTGCACATGGGTGAGGAAAAGGTTAAGCTCCATTTTCATTTTCATTCTTAGCTACAATGATTCCAGCATACCTTTTTGAAAAAAAAAAAAAAAAAACTTACTTTGTATTTGAATAACTTAAAGCTATTTTGACTACTACTTGCTCATATTTGTATGCATCTATTTCTCTACCCTCTTTTATATTCCCCTCAACAATATGCCAATTCTCATGCCAATGCCACACTGTCTTCATTACTATATTCATGAAATCTTGAAATCAGGCAATATATATTTTAAATACATTTTCTTATTTTTTTTTCCAGAATGCCTTGGGCATCCTAAGTCCTTTGTGTTCAATTTAAAATTTAGAATCAGTTTGTCAAGTTTTATTACAAAGCCTGCTAATTTTTTTTGAGATAAAACTAAGTCTAGCTCTCAATATATAATACAACCTATTAATACTGTTTGTCCATTATTACAAATCCTGTCAGCATTTTTTGTAATATTTGAATATGAATCATGTATGAATTTCATACATTCTTACATACGTAAGGTGGTGATGCTACGTTAATGGTATTTTTAACTGTCAGCTGCTAGTAATATGTAGCAAAGGGGCTGGAGAGATGGCTCAGAGGTTAAGGTGCATTCCTGCAGAGTCTAACCACTGAAGTTTGATTCCCCAGTGCCCACATAAAGCCAGATGCACAAAGTGGCACATGCATCAGGAGTTCCTTTGCAGTGGCTTGAGGCAAGTGCCCTGCCACTGAGCTGCATCTCCAGCCTTTTGCAAAAATTATTTTTAAACATGGTCTAAGTTGCATATTCTGGCCTTGAATTTATAATGTTGCTTAGTAGGTCCTCAAACTTATGATCCTCCTACTTTAGCCTCCCAAGAAGCTGGGATTTCAAATATGCACCACCACATTCAGGCTATTTTTTTTTTTTTTTTTATTTTAATGGTATAATGAAATTCAATGCTGTATAATTGAATGTTAGATAACCTTTGCATTCTTTAGGTGGCATTCATTAATGTTTTATATCAATCATTCTGTTTTCTCCTAAAAATCAGAAGTAATGTGATGGATGTGGTGTGTGTATCTCATATGATCCATACTATGGGCACTGGTGCATGCTACCATGGAATCTATGAAGGCCCTGGTCTATCAATGTTGATAAGCTAGAGAAACAAGGATGTTGGTGGTATAATTCATTTCATTCCTTTTAGCCACATCCTGACATAAGACATTAACTACTAAAAGACTATTCCTTAGCTTAGTCAAGTTGATGCATAATGGATTGCATATTTGTTTTCTTACTAGATTCAGAAATCTATTACTAGCTTGCTGAAATTCTGTTAAGACTTTTATAGCTTCATGCACACCTTTCATTGATTGTAGTTTCTTGGCTAGAAATGTTTTGTTTTGTTTTCTGATGTTGAATCAAGATAATGTTGATTTCACCAAGTATACTGGTACCCACACATCACTCTAATATCTGCAACAGTTTAGATAGACACAGCATTATACTTAATCCTTAACTATATGAAAGAAGGACTGCAGAAATGGATTAGCGGTTGAGGAACTTGCCTATAAAGCCTAAGGTCCCAGGTTTGATTCCCCAGTACCCATGTAAGCCAGATGCACAAAGTGCACAAATATCTGGAGTTTATTTGCAGTGGCTGGAGGCCATAGTGTGCCCACACTCTCTCTCTCTCTCTCTCTGTCTTTCGCTCTGTGTGTCTTTCTCTATGACTCTCTCTCTCTCTCTTTTAAATAAATAAGTAAATATTGGAAAAAATATGGTAGAAGTTACTAATAACCATGATTTTTTTGGGGGGAGGAGAATAGGAGAGAGTGGGTAAGAATTTGGGAGGTCTATTTCTCTTATAGATATTGAACTATTCATTTTGTTTATTCTTTAAAAAAATCAATGTTTTGTTATATAAAAGAACTGCTCATTTCATCTAAATTATTAAAATTATTGACAAGATGTTTTATAGAATTACTATATTTTAAATTTATATAGGTTGTATTAGTCAGGGTTCTCTAGAGGAACAGAACCAATAGAATTAATTGTATTCAAAGGAAATTCATTGGATTAGCTTACAATGGTCCACCAATAGCATAGCAGTCTATAGGCTTGAGAGTCAACATGGATGGATGCCTCAGCAGTCTCAATCAAACACAGAAGGTCTGGAAACTTTGTGGAGAGCTGCTGGGCTTCCGTCCGAGATGGAAGGCTGAGGAAACTTGGTTCCAATGCCAAGGAAGAATAGGATATAGGCATGGACAAGTGAAGGCAGTCACCATCAGCAAGCAGTGTGAGCATCCAGGTGGGAAGAAGGGCTCTTTTATCCCAAAGCTTCCTTGCACAAAGCCCCCTCCAGGAAGGCCTCCCACTCTGGGGGAAGGCTCACCCTGAGGAAAGGAATTCCTCCTTCAGTTAATCCTTCCTGGAAGCAACCTTAGAGAGACAACCATGAGGAACGTTTGTGGATTCCTGAACAGGTCAAGTTGACAACAGAACTTAACCATCATATTGGTCTTAAACTGATTCACTCTCTTCCAGGTCTAACATTAATGATCTGAGGTTTTATTCTCACTCTTGCTCAGTTCAGTTCAATTATAGTTTTTACAAAACTATTCATCTTTTCATTGAAGTAAACATTTCTTTTCTTTTTTTTTTGGTTTTATTTTTTGGCTTAATTCATCTTTAATTTGTTCTCCTATTTGTAGCTTAAGATACCAGAATAGATTATTGAGTTGAAATGTTTCCCTTTCTTATTTTAAAAAATATTTTATTTTTTTTTATTTATTTATTTATTTGACGGGGGGGGGGGAGAGAACGGGTGCATCAGGGCCTCCAGCCACTGCAAATGAACTCCAGGCATCTGTGCCCCCTTGTGCATCTGGCTAATGTGGGCATTGGGGAATCAAACCTGGTCCTTTGGCCTTACATGCAAATACCTTAACTGCTAAGTCATCCCTACATCCCCTTTTTGTTATTTTTGTATATATGTGTGTTTGTGTGCCTATATTCATTTGCATGTCATTGCATTGCATAAATTTTGTTAGAACATCTTTATTAAGCTCTCAATTAAAAATATCTAATTTTACTAATGTTTTTATTCAAACTATTTATAACAACTTTCCCAGGTACTTGAGACTTTTGTAATGTGTCTAAACATGTTGAGGAAGATGAAAGTGTACCGGGCACTGTCAATTATCAGCTTCATTGGATTAAGCAACACCATGCTAAGGCATTGCATAGAAACACCTTTGGGTGTCTCTTTGAGTGAATTTCCAGGTAGGATTAACAAAAAAAAAGAAAATCACCCTGAAGATGGGCAGTGCTACCTCTCTGGTGGAGCATTGAACCCAATAAAATATTTTAAATATTACAGAAAAAAAAAAGCCATCTGAGGTCTGGCCTTCCTCCATGGATTTGTTTTGTTTTGTTTTGTTTTTGCATCTTGGTTGTTATTATGCATCAAAAGACTCTTACCATAGGCTTTCCTCATGATGGACTCTGACCTGTGAACCAAAATAAACCTTTCCCTTTAGACTGATTTTTGTAAGATATTTATCAACAATAAGAAGCTCCACTAAGACTCTACTGCTATATCACTAGAATTTGTTTTGTGGCGCAGAATAAGACATCATGCTGAGTGTCCAAAATGATTTAGAAATGACTGTGTAGTATACACAATTTTGTATGTTGAGTACAGTGACTGAAGGTTATTTTTATTATATAAGTTTTGCAAAGCAAAATTCAGTCTGTCAGTTACTGAGTGAGCCATGTTGAAATCTCTAAAGATGAGCTTCAGTTTATTTCTCTAAGCTCCATCAGTCTTTGCTTCATCTATTTGGAGGCATTTTAATGTGGATATGTAAAAGCTATCATGTCTGGTATTAATATAGTCACTCCAGCTATGTTATATGTAAGGTACTCATTAAGCCCAAATATATTATTATTTGATTTTCTAAATGTGTTCTTTAAATCAACAACTTTTTCACCTTTCTTTTTATCAAAGTTCTGAAAACCTCTCAATTTTTATCAAAATTTGCTACATTTATGTTGTTTTATTTTTATTTCTATTTTATTGAGATTTGGTTTTACTCTAGCCCCAACTGACTTCGGACTTATTCTACATCTCAGGCTGGCCTCAAACCATGGAGATACTTCTATTCCATCCTTACAAGTGTTGGAATTACAATTTGCTATTTTATCTTTATTTTCTGAAAACCAACAATTTTGTATTCATATTATTTTTCTAATTTTTATTAAGCATTATTCATTTATTGGTGAGATGTTTTCTTCAAATTACTTGAATATGTTTTCTTAACTTATTGAAGATATTTATAAATGAGACCTTGAAACTTGTTAAATCCAGAATTAAGGCCTCCTTGATCATCTATTATATGAATACTTTTTTCTGCATATAGGTTCCTTTCCATGCCTTGTAACTTTTCACTGACTATTAACCACTGTGAGGGACATGTTATAGTCAACAACTCAAATTAAAAAGTTACCTCCTCCTACTATAGTTGGCTATGGACACCTTGACTCCAGCTTTATGGCTTTCCGTTGTGACTATATTAACATGAGTTGCCCTGTTTCCCCTGTGAGTAAAAATTTTGGTAGTCAACAAAGGATCTGGGCAGGAATGTTGCTGAAATCTACTCTTTGTGGTACCTAACATTATTTCCCCTTCCCCAAATTTTTAGCAATTCTTCACTTCCATACTTTGACACATTTAGCTCTTAGGCTTCACCTTCCTCCATCTCGGTAGTACATTCGATAACATATATGAAAAGCATAGCACTTGTAGCTAAGGTTGTGTACAGCTCTGTCTTTGAATAATCAAAGGTCTTTAGATCCCTTCCTCCTTTCTCAGTGGAGACCTAGGTTCCAGCCCTGGATTTGAGAAAGTTTATGTCTTGAATTTTGGCTTTCTATTTATCCAACTACCTCTAATTGATGTCTGATATTCTAGATTATTCCTCACCTCAGTTTCTGATCTATGAAATTTTAGCTGGTAAGATTGCAGCTTTTCAAAATATTATTTATTTATTTATTTATTTGCAAGGATAGAGAGGGAGAGAGGAAGACAGAGAGCAAGAATATGAATGAGAGAGAGAGAGAGGAAAGGGACATGCCAGGGCCTCTTGTCACTGCAAATGAACTCCACATGCATGTGCCACTCTGTGAATCTGGATTTACACTGGAACTAGGGAATTGAACCCCAGGCCATCAGGCTTTTCCAGCAAGTGCCTTTACACTCTGAGCCATCTCACCAGCCAGGACTATAGCTCTTAAGAAAAGTGCATTACCTAGCTAAAGCCCTGGTTTAATTCTCCCATTATTGGATCAGAAAGCATGATCTTATCCTTCCCATTGCAATTGTATGAGATGAAACTCTTTTGGACTGTATGCTTTAGGGCAGGTTCTAATTTCCAAGTCTCTGTCTTCTCAACCTACGCCTTATACGAGTCTGCAGAGTTATAACAGCACTCCTATGCCATTAAGAAAGCCCCTCCCTAGTCAGAGTTTTGCCAATGATGCATTTTCCTCAACTCTTTTAGATCAGGCAAAACATGAAATAGGAATGGTTAGAAGACATGTGTCTTCTAATCTTCCCTTTCTTCCACATAGCAATATTCCAATTAGAATTCTTGATTTTTTTCCAAAAAAGCAAACATGCTAATTAAAGACTGTATGTCAACAAATTTGTATAGAGACAGAAGCTGACCAAAGGGACAAAAGAGCATCCCTGAAGAGCTTATGTGTAAATGTTATCATATATATTTGTTCCTAGTCTGGGAATATAAATGTAGGCTTCCCAAACTAAGGCAGAATATGGTTAACAAGGCCCTCAAAAAGAAACCAAGACAGACATATTCTTGAGCCTCTAATGGGGAAACTGGGTTTTCCTTTTTTTTTTTTTTTTTTGCCAAAAAGGAGTCTTCACAGCTTCCACATTGTTGCTGGGGTCAGAAATGTCATGTTTCTGTCTTCCAAGATGGGATTATTATATTACTTGGAAGATTTCTAGAGGACTACCCTCTTCCAAGAAGATCATGAACACCTGGCATGGAAACTATGACCAGCTCACCCCCCTTCCTGTAACTTTCCTTAGAAGACCTCAATTAGAGACACCAGGTGGGATTTCCCATTTCTGTGAACCCCACCTGAATTATAGCATAGCTTTCTGATTTCTTTCCTTCTCTTAAACTCTAAAATACAGTCTTTCAAAACTTTGCCCTCAATGTTCTGTGGATTTTATTCATAGAATTCATAAGGAGATAATCTGAAAGATACTTACTCAGTGGAAGCTTTATGTGACTGTGATGCCAGCATTCTATCTCATAGCCCACCTAAGAGCTGAGAAAGGAGCCTTAACTTTTAAAGACACCTTAAATTCCTTTTTTTTTTTTTTTAAATTGTGATGGATGCTTTATGTAGCAGACAGATTCAGGTTTGCTGAGATGAAATTCCAGACCAGGAAAAGTTATGGAGGAAGGGATTATTTATTGAAGCTTACAGATCCAGAGAAAGTTCCATAATGGCAGAAGAAGCTGGCCTGCTTTCACAGGACCAAACACAGAGAGAAAAGCCACAAGCCAAAAACCACCCAGAACAACACAACTCAGGAACTCCAGCTAGGCACACTTTGCATATCTTTAGTTTGAAATCCTAAACCCACCACCACACCTTAGGGCTGGACCCTAAGATCCACCAGTGACATTGCCTCCAGCCAAGTGGCTGAAGATGCAAACTATAAACTAATAAAACACTAAATATATCGAGGGTCATCTATTCAAACTACCACACTTTATAATGTAAATATTTGAACATTGACTTTTAAAATATATATATACACATATACATACATACAGCCATGATGGTACCATCATTAGCCTTCTCCCTATCCTCCCCCCATGGGTAATGTGGGTCTTGTCTTATGGGGGTAGCCATAAGATTTACAGAAGTGGCAATGACTCTGTGTATAATGACCCAGCTCATGGCTCTAACAATCTTTCGACCCACTCTTACACGAATCTCCCTGAGCCATGTTGGGTTCATTTTAGGTCTATTTCAGTGTCAAGGTTTTATGAGTCACTGTGTCTCTGGATATCTGATTTGGTAGGGGTTGAGAGTTCTTTGTATCTATCTCCTCTCTTGTGCTGGTACCAGGTTCACCAATAAAGTAGCAGACTTGCTCATTTCCCCTATAACTCAATGGCTTCAGTGGGTGCACTGTTGAGGTGCGATGGGCTGATTGTCTCCTCAGGATATGCATGCATCTGAAAGAAAGAAACAGATTCTCCAGTGGAGAGTGAGGTCAGTACAAGATAGATGGATAACCATTATTATTTTACACTGAATTTAACATGTGTTTGCCCTCTTGTATCCCACTATTGATGGGAGCTTGATATTGGAGAGCAGGCTCATTTTTGGATATGGTTCTGACTTGTTTCCGGTTTCCAGATATGGGTTCCATTTCACTGAGATGATCCTTTACCCAAATCTAGAGCAGTTGATAACCCACCATGGTTGTGTGCCACTACTGTATGTGTGTGAGCATCACATCAGGTTGTTTGCTGCTGATTAGCTTAGACCACAAGTTGCTTAGACAGATGTTGGTCATTTTCCCCCAGTCACTTATTTAGCGCCTTCTGGCACCAGACAAGCTGTCTGGGGACTGACTTTCTTCCAGATTCCAGCCATATCTCTCCATGTTCCGTGGAACAGCATATGGTATCTTCACCAGCAGGGTCTTACCAATAACCTTTGATGAGTCATCAAGTACTCTGACAGAAATCTGTCTTCTTTTGGGAAACCTTGTATATCTCACTGATCACCAGCTCATTGTGGATGTTAACCACATGCTGGTATTTGGAAATACAGGTCAGTGCCAAGAGAAAAGAAGGAAGAAAAATTATAGGTAACATGAAAGAAGAAAAGAGAAGAGGGAGTGATACAGAGAGAAACAGGAGAAGACTAAGGTTAGTCTTCATCATACCCTCTCCAGGCCCTATATAATTTAGCTGTTCTGTCCAAGCACCTGATGCAAGTTTGACTTTTTGTTATGTCTTTCAGGATATAGGGTTTTATGGTACCATTTCCATTGGGGTCCAGTTTTGTGCCCCCCACCCTTTCACTGCCCTCCCACCCAACCATCCCTATTATCCAGTCCTGTAGATGTTTAGTAGGTGTGTCATCATCTCGGGAAAATACAAATTAGGAGCCACAGATGAGTGAGACCATGCGACATTTATCTTTCTGTGATTGGGTGAGTTTGCTGAGAATGATCTGTTCCAAGTTTGACCATTTTTCTTCAAATTTCTTTGTGTCATTTTTCCTTACTGCTGTGTAGAATTCCATTGTGTAGATATACCACATCTTAATTATCCATTCATCTAATGATGGACATCTGGGTTGATTCCAGCTCTTAGCTATTATGACTTGAGCAGCTATAAACATGTTTGAGCAAATATCTCTGAACTGAGGCTTAGAGCTTTTAGGGTAAATGCCCAGTAAGGGGAGAACTGGGTCCGTTGGTACCTCTATAGTCATCCTTTTTAGGAGTCTCCATATTGCTTTCCATAGTGGTTGTGCCAGCTTACATTCCCACCAACAGTGAATGAGGGTTCCTATTTCTCCACACCCTCTCCAGCATTTGTTGTCATTAGATTTTTTTAATGTTTTCTGTCCCTAGTGGGGTAAGGTGGAATCTCACAGTAGTTTTAATTTGCATTTCCCTGATGATTAGGGATGTTGAACATTTTCTTAAGTGTGTGTTTGCTATTTGTATTTCTTCCTCTGAGAACTCCCTGTGCAGTTCTCTCTGCCCCATTTTGTAATTGGGTTGTTTGATTTTTTTATTGTTTAGGTTTTTGAGTTCTTTGTAGATTTTAGAAATTAGGCCTCTGACCAATGTGTATCTGGCAAAAATTTTCTCCCATTCAGTGGGTAATCTATTGGCTCTGCTTGTTGTATGTTTGTTGTTGAAAAAGCTTCTCAGCTTCATGAGATCCCAATGGTTGAGGGATTGTTTAATTTCCTGAGAGACTGAGGTTTTGTTCAGGAAGTCTTTACCCACTCCTATATCATGGAAAGTTCCTCCTATTTTTTTTCTTCCAGTAGTAGGAGTGTTTCTGTTCTTATATTGAGGTCTTTGATCCATTTGGACTTGATTTTTGTGCATGGTAAAACGTGTGGATTGAGTTTCATTTTTCTGCATGTGGTTATCTATTTTGTCCAGCAACATTTGTTAAAGATGCTGTCTTTTTTCCAGTCTACTTTGGTGGGGCCTTTGCCTAATATCAAGTAGCTGTAGTTACTTGACCCGAAGTCCAGATCCTTGATTCTGTTCCATTGGTCTATAATTCTGTTTTTATGCCAGTACCATGTTGTTTTTATTACTATGGCTTTGTAGTATAGGTTAAGATCAGGTATGATGATGCCTCCAGAGGCATTTCTTTTGCTGAAGATATGCTTGGATATCTGAGGTCTTCTGTCATCCCATATGAATTTTGAGATCATTTTTTCTATCTCTGTGAAGAAAGATGTTAGGATTTTTATTGGTATTGCATTAAATCTGTATATTGCTTTTGGTAAGATGGCCATTTTCACAATGTTAATTTTGCCTATCCAGGAGCATGGGAGGTCTTTCCATTTTCTCCAGTCCTCCTCAATTTCTTTCTTGAGTGTTTTGATGTTTTCATTGTAAAGGTCCTTCACTTCCTTGGTCAATATTATTCCAATTTTTTTTTTTTTTTTTTTTTTTTTGATGCTATTGAAAATGGGACAATATTGCTTATTTATTTCTCTGTATCTTTGTCTTTTGCATAGAGAAAGGCCACTGATTTTTGTGCATTGACTTTGTATCTTAATACTTTACTGAATGGGTTAATCACTTTTAAGAGTTTTGAGATGGAGGTTCACAGGTCACTTATGCATAGAATCATGTCATCTGCAAATAGGACTAACTTAACTTCTTCCTTTCCAATTTGTATCCCTTTTATTTCTTTCTCCTGTCTTATTACTTGAGCTAGTACTTCTAGTACTCTGTTGAAGAGCAGAGGTGAAAGTGGACACCCTGTCTTGTTCCTCATCTCCATGGGAATTCCTTCAGCCTCTCCTCACTAAGTATTATCTGGGCTATAGGATGTTTATATATAGCCTTGCGTTGAGATATAGACTAACCATGGCTAGTCTCTCCAATGTTTTGATCATGAAATGATGTTGTATTTTGTCAAAGGCCTTTTATGCATCTATTAAAATGATCATGTGGTTTTTGTGTTTAAGCTTATTTATATGGCTTATTACATTGACAGATTTCCTTATGTTGAACCATCCCTGTGTTCCTGGGATGAAGCCTACTTGATCCAGGTGGATAATGCTTTTGGTGTGCTGTTGCATTAGGTTTGTGAAGATTTTGTTCAGGATCTTTGCATCTAAGTTCATGAGGGAAATAGGCCTGCAGTTTTCTTTTTTTTGTGGCATCTCTGTGTGGTTTTGGTACTAGGGTGACACTAGCTTCATAGAAGGAGTTGGGGAGCTTTCCCTGTTCTCTGATTGTGTGGCACAATCTGAGAAAACTTGGTTTTAGTTCTTCCATGAAGGTTTGATAGAATTCAGCTGAGAAGCCATCTGTTCCTGGACTCTTCTTTTTAGGGAAGTTTTTGATAGTTTTGTTTTGAAGTTCTTGATGGTTGTGATATGTTTATTTAGGAGATTAATCTGCTCTAAGTTTAGCTTTGGTAGGTGGTATGTGTCCAGGAATTCATCCATTTCCTCCATATTATCTAGTTTTGTGGAATAAAGGTTTTTGAAGTAAGTCCTGATGGTTCTCCCAATTTCACTTATGTCTGTTTTGATCTCTCCTTTTACATTTCTAATTTTGTTAATCTTAGGGGTCTCTTTTTTCCACTTGATCAAATTGGCCAGGGGTTTATCAAGTTTGTTTATTTTTTCAAAAAAAAAAAAACAGTTCTTTGATCAATTCTCTTAATTGTCTTCTTAGTTTCCAATTCATTAATTTCTGCTGTGATCTTAATTATTTCTTTCCATCTGGAGCTTTTTGGGTTGGATACCTCTTGTTTTTCCAATGCCTTTAGGTGGATGGTAAGGTTGTTGATTTGGTATCTATCTGTCTTTGTTATGAAGACATTTAGCACAATGAATTTTCCCCTGAGGACCACCTTCATTGTTTACCATAAGTTTTGTTACAATGTGTTCTCATTGTCATTCATTTTCAGAAATTTTGCAATTTCATTTTTTATTTCTTCCACTACCCATTTATTGTTTAAGAGTGTGTTGCTCAGTTTCCAGGAGCTGGTTGGGTTCTTGGTGCATCATTTGTTGTTAATTTCTAGCAATACAGCATTGTGATCTGATATCATGTAGTAAATTATTTCAATCCTCCTAAGTATATGGAGTCAGGCTTTATGACCCAGTGTCTGATCTATTTTAGAGAAGGTTCCATGTGCTGCTGAGAAGAAGGTGTAATTTGTGGTTTGGGGGTAGAATGTTCTATAGATGTCCATTGGGTCCAACTGATCTATGGAGTTGTTGAGCTCTCTTACTCCCCTGTTAATTTTCTGTTTGGATGATCTGTCTATTGCCGATAGTGGAGTATTGAAGTCCCCAACTATGATGGTGTTGGTGGTTATTTCTGTTTTGTTGTTCATTAGATTTTGTTTTATGAATTGTGGTGCACCTGTGTTTGGTGCATAAAGATTGATGATTGTGATATCCTCTTGTTGGATTGTTCCCTTGATGAGAAAGAACTGTCCTTCTTTATCTTTTTTGATTACTTTTGGTTTGAAGTCTATTTTATCTGATATAAGTATAGCTACAACTGCTTGTTTTTTTTTTTCTTTCCATTTGCTTGGAATGTCATTTTCCACCCTTTCACCCTGAAGAGGTGTCTGTTTTTAGTGGTGAGGTGGTTTTCTTAAAGACAGCAGATTGAGGGATCTAATTTTCTGATCCACCCTGTTAGCTTATGTCTCTTGATGGGTGAATTAAGGCCATTAATATTTAGAGTCATAACTGTGAAGTTTGATTTAATACATGCCATATTGTGGTGGTTTATGTGGTTTGGTGTTTGCTTGGTCTTTGTAGCTTTTGTGCCTTCTCGTGGTTTGGTTATTGTGTTCTACTTCTCACAGGCACTTGTGGTTGGTTATTTGCTTTTTCTGTGTGTAGAATTCCCTGAAGTACTTTCTGTAGGTTTGGCTTTGTGTTCATATAATTGTATAGCTGACTTTTATGGTGGAAAGTTTTTCTTTCACCATCTATTATGAGGGATACTTTTGCTGGATAGAGTAGTTTGGGTTGGAAGCCATAAGTTCTTAGAGTTTGCAGTGTTCCATTCCAGGCTCTTCTGGCTTTTAGTGTTTCCATTGAGAAGTCTGAAGTAATTCTGATGGGGTTTCCTTTATAGGTAATGTATTGTTTCTTCCTAACTGCTTTTAGGACTTTCTCTTTGTGTTTGATGTTTAGAGTCTTAATGATAACATGTCTTGGAGAATTTCTCCTTTGGTCCAGTCTATTTGGAGTTCTGCTAGCTTCTTGTGTTTTGACAGGACTTTCTTTTGAGAGGGTGGGAAAGTTTTCTTCGATAATTTTGTTGAATAGGTTTTCCATGCCTCTGGTCTGAATTTCTTCCCCTTCTATACCCATAATTCAAATGTTTGGGCACTTAAGCATATCCCACATTTCCCTCATGTTCTGTTCACAGATATTTTTGAACTTATTGAAACTTTTGGACTCATAAACTGTTTCATCTGTTTTGTCTTCCAGTTCTGAGTTTCTGTCCTCCACTTGGCTGACTCTATTCTCAAAAGGTTCTACGGAGTTTTGTGCTTGTATAGTTTGATTTGTATTTTCTACGGCTTTTTAATGTATAGTTTCCATCCTTCTGTCAAGTTCCCTTTTCATGCCATTTTATAATTTTCCTAATGCTTCTTGGAGTTCATCCCTGCATTTGTTAATGTCTCCATTTAGCTTAGCCAGTTGATTATTGAGTTCCTCTTTTTTTTTTTTCACTCTCTTTCAGGTCATTTAACTGTCTTTGGAACCCTTCCTGGTTCTTTTCTATTAGGTCTAATCTAGCAAAGACACCATTCATACAATTATTGGCTCTTTGTTGAGTTTCTGCAAGTTCTGCTATTTGCTTGTCTAGGGTTGCATAGCTTGTCTCTTCATTTTGAGGTTCTGATCCTGTTATCTCTTCTATGTTTTCATTAGCATCATCCATTGTGGGACAGGTCAATCTACCTGGATTTACTTGCACCTGATTTTTCATCACTGTGGTCTGCTCATCACAATGGCACAGAAAGCCTAGGGTGTGGGCCACTAACCTGTTGGCCTGGGGTGGAGGTGCAGCAGTGAGTTTAAGGGCAATTGCTTAAAAATTTTAGAGAGGCTGGGGTGGGGGCCTGGGTCCCTGTTTGGGGAGGGGGGTCAATGGCAAGTGTGCGGGAGACTCAGAAAGGCTAGGGCAGGGACAGTGGTCTGCTGCCCTGGGTCCCTGTTAGCATGTGCAAGGAGTCGGTGGCAGGTACCAGTGATCACACACATTTGCCTAAGAAAGGCTAGGGTGGGGCAGTGATCTGATAGCCTGGGTCCCTGTTAGTGGGTGATAAAAGTCAGAGGCATGTACTGTCAATTGCACAAACAGGGCTTAGAAAGACTAGGGCAGGGATAATGGTCTGCTGGCCTTGGTCCCTGTTCATGGGTGGGAGGAGTTGTCAGTAGTACAGGCAATTGTACACATGGTCTCAGGAAGGCTAGGGCAGAGATAGTGGCCTGCTGGCCTGTATCCTTGCTCAGGGGCGGGCCACAGAGTGGGACTGAGGACACACAAGGGGCTCAGAAAGGCTAGGGCAGGAACACTGGCCTGTTGGGCTGTATCCCTGCTCAGGGGCGGGACAGCATAATATAATTTATTAAGAATGTCAAATCTGACCATCCATCAGATTTCACATATAATTTACCCTGACAAGGATGGTGAAATTAACCCTTCCGATGCATGCCTATATATCAGTCTTATTTGCGGTTACTGACCTGTGTAATCCCAGTTACCTTTTGGTATTGCTTTGGTCTCAGCTATGCTGCACAGCCGCTTGGGTCCCTCTTTGCTGTGCCTTGGGCTCAGGTAGGCTGGCTGGGTCAGTGGGTCACTTCTCTGATAATGCCAGGTGCTGTGTACATGAGCTCCCTTCACCAGGTCTCTGGTGCTTGCTGGTGCTTGTGCTGGCAGTGGGGGAGGGGAGGCTGTGGGTGGAGGCTGAAGTCCACCCACTGATCTTCATGATCTTCTTCCTCACAAGCTGCTCCATTGGTCTCTGCCGTCTTCCTTCCATGTTTCTTGAGTCTGCAAGGAGGCCAGCATGGGTGGAAAATCCCTTCACCTGTTTTTGTTTTTATTTTCTTTCCAGTGGCTCAGGCCAAAGCTGCAGGCGTCGGCAGTGTGGAGTTCGCCACCACTGCTGGAGCTGCTTCTGCCTGTTTCTGTGGCTCTAGACACTCTGGATGTCTCCTACTTCTCTGCTGTGGTTGATAATTTACTATACACCTCACTATTTAGTAGAATAGTGTATTTTGCTGATTTTCTTTGTTTGTTTATTTGTTTTGTTTTTTGCTTTTTCTCCCCTAGGCTGTTTTGGTGTGGTTCCTCCTCCACCATCTTAACTGGAATCTCCAATATTGACCTTAAATTCTTATATCACAACCACACCCAGCAGTAAGAATTTTAGGAGTGATAGCTCAGTATGGCATATGTGCTTACACTTAGATCCCAAACAAAAGTACTCTCATAAATTCATAGCCAGCTCACTCTGAATCCTATTGCTTCTTAGTCTATTTGCTGCTTGTTATTCTTCTGCTTATTAGGTTCATTGGTTCATGTTGAAAAGAGAATTAATCTACCTTCAGAACTCAGTTGAAAGGGAGGAGTCAGAAGCTGCTTGGGATGATCACACTTTTAAACCCAGCATTCATTAAACTAGAGGTGGAGGGCCTGGGGTTCCAGGCCAACATTTACTACATACAAAGACCCTTTAAAAAAAAAAAAAAAGTGAAAAGGGCAGGGTAGATATGGAGAGAATGTTAAGACTGTGAAAAAGGTCAGGAGTGTTCTGGATTCCAGGAATAGTAAACCATGAAATCAGGAACCATTTACTTAATAGTATTTCATGTATTTCCCCATATCTTTCTTTTCTTGTCATATCCATCTGTGTTAAACTGTTAACAATACTATTTTAGGGAAAATTCTCTATGACATAGTTTCTCTCAGAAATATCCTTTAAATTGTAGAGATAGAAAATATTGTAACATTCTGGAAACAGAAGACTTATGTTCTACTAAATAAATGAACTAGTAGTTTTTCTACTCACTTAAAATAGTGACTAAATATTAACTAATTGGATAATAGCCCCAGGAATATGAAATATGCTTGGAAACAAAATATTTCCTGGATATGTTCTTGTTCAGGTCACAAATATTTACAAGGACATAATTGATGTTAGGAATTTTAACAGTGTAATGTCCATTCCAATTTAAATGTA
Source organism: Orientallactaga sibirica (assembly GCA_036365145.1). Classification (NCBI taxonomy): domain Eukaryota; kingdom Metazoa; phylum Chordata; class Mammalia; order Rodentia; family Dipodidae; genus Orientallactaga; species Orientallactaga sibirica. The sequence continues at coordinate 4,689,407 of JAEOAD010000041.1, forward strand.
TAGTCTTAAAATATAAAATTCCATTTCATTGCCTTTGATTTTCTTTTCTATTCCTTCCCTTACACTTGCATATACCACATTCTATCTGTCATGCAAGAATTTGTAAAACAAAGGCACATTACATAAATGTGAGACATATTATCATGTACTTACTATGCAAGACTGTCCGGTGCACACAGCAATGAAGGGAATTCTCAAAATAGAGCAATTTTTGCTCATTGCTGATACAATTTTCAAATCACAATCATTTCCATGGTAACAGAATGTGATATTACAATAATGCCACTGTCTTTAAGACAAGCAGAAAAAATAATTTGCCTCTGAAAGTAAAAGAATCTTTGTCAATCACAAATATTGTTAATAATTAGTAATAACAACAAGAGAAATTCAAATACAATCAAAGCAAATTTGTTCTTATTTAAATGCTCTCCATCAAAAGTATCCCAGTGTGAAACTTCCTTTTTTAAATTAGGGAAAGCATATCTAATCTCAATACCTCTATCAGGGTTTGTAGGAATATTTCTAGTTGCAGTCCTTGGTCAAGTGTTTAGAGGTTTAGGATAAAATTACTACTGTAGGTACACTGGGATGATAGATATGGAAAGTAATTTAGAAAATTAAATATATTTCAGCTTCATTGCAATTTTCTTCAGCTGCAAAATTTGTGTATATTAGCTTAATGTATTTGTGTTCACGTTATGTAAATTGAAATATAATCACAAGCATTCTATAGTCATTATCAAGCAGGATAGGCCATCTCTATTTCATATTCTGATGCTTTTTAACCTTCTGGAAAGTTCTAACAAATGTTTTACTAAAAAAGAACCAAGAAAACTCATCTCATTTCAGTTCCTGTCAGTTGGGTTTAATTTTTGTAGTAGGTACCATTTTCATGGAAATAGTAGACAGTGGAAATGTGAAAAATTTATGAGGAGGAACCATAGCATCTGGAGAAGGGATCCAAGATTTTCACCCTTCAGTAAATTCATTAAAGGGATGAGAGCAAAATAATTCAATTTGAGCATCTTGGGAAAATATGCCTTGAGGTCAAAGTTTATCAACTGGTAAGAACCTTCATTATATATATCCCTTTGCCTCTCCTCAAAAAAAAAAAAAAAAAAAAAAGGTGTCATATTCCTAAAATGGCTGTTCTGCCCACTGATTTGTAACTTGGCACAGAAACATAGGATGTGCAAATTAGATCACTAACAGGGCTGAGAATTTCAAAGTATTGGGAAAATATATGCTATAAGCAACTTTGTCTTCTGAGGTGTAAACTCCACTATTTTCAACCCATCTATTTCAAGATAACATATTTCCAGTTGAATTCATCTATATGAATATTAGTCATTGGCTTCTGGCCAAAATGCTGGCAATTTTCAGAGATGTAACTATAAGCACTAAGATGATTTTACATATTTACCATTTTATTAGTGATTATATCTCTCTCAACAAGAAAAATTCCAAGGTTATAAAAACTGTGTTTGAAAAATTGGATACCTAATTCAGAATACCTTTCATACAGTAAGAAGTATATGATGAATACATGGTGCCCAGTAAGATTTGGAGCCTCCTCTCATAGTGAGGTAAGTCCAATCCCTCTCTCCTCAGATCTGGGTTTGAATTTGTCTCAAGCTTGACTGATGACAGATAGGACATAAATGATGCTTTGGAATTTATGAAGCTAAGTCATACTTAATCTCATAGATTATACTCAAATCACTTGAAACATTCTCCCTGGAAATCATGAACTTCTAGCTTAGATGTTGAAATTCATATGAAATTATAGGCCTAAGAAGACCACTTGTGAGATTTAAGACACTCAGCTACAACAGCCTCAACCTATTCTCACCAAGGTGTCAGATATGTGAATTAAGCCATTTTGGTCCTCTAAAGCAGTCTATTTATCAGACTCAGGGGGTGCTATGTCAAGTGACAAAAATCTATCAGCTGCCTCCTGACTGAGATTCTGACCTACATAGTGCAGGGAGTTAGTGAAATGATAGGTGTTTTAAGACATAATAGAGAGTCTAAACTTTGGAGTTGTTGATTATTCAAAACTAGGTAAATCTAGTTGAGAAAAATCAGTATTTTTGAGATGGATAAAACATGTCCATGATCTAAATACCAGCAAAGATCTAGTTCATCTGTTCTCTACTACTAACCTTCATGTGATCAATGGATGCCCTCCATTCGTCCCGTCAGCATTGTACTTACAGTTGACATCCTATATGTTATTCTTTCTCTTTGCTATTCTAAAGTCATAATTAGATAAAGAGAAATATTCTTTTGTTGCACAAATAAAAATATTTTGAAACACACAAAGTACTCTTATAGTTTTCAAAGCCACATGAGTTTAAATGCCACAGTTTTTGTATGGTTAGATAACTTATGGTGCTAAACTTTGTAGAATAATGAACACCATTGTTTTAAGATAATGCACTATAAAACAATCAATAGATGGGCTGGAGAGATGGGTTAGGGGTTAAGGTGCCTGCCTCCTAAGCCTAAGAACACTGGTTCCAATCTCCAGCAGTTCCAATCTCCAGGTCCCACATTTAGCCAGATGCAAAGTGACGCAAGGGTGCAATGCCACACTTGACCACAAAGGGGTGCTCACATCTGGATTTCGTTCGCAGCAGCTGAGACACTGTTGGCGCACCCATCTCTGTCTTCCTCTCCCTCTCCCTCTCTCTCTCTCTGTCTCTCTCTCTCTGTGTCTCTCTCCAAAAAAAACATAATAAAAAATAAAACATTCAAGAGGAGCAGCTGCTGGAGAGATGACTGAGCTGATAAAATGTTTGCTGAGCAAACATGAAGACCTGAGCTTGGATCCTCAACATGCATGTAAAGGACAGGCATGGTAACACTGGCCTATAATCCCAGACCTGGACAGGCAGAGACAGGACATCCTGGGGTTTCCTGGCCTGCTAGGCTAGCTGAACTGATGAGTGTCAGATTCAGTGAGAAACCCTGTTAAAAATTAAGGTGGAGCCGGGTGTGGTGGCACACGCCTTTAATCCCAGCACTCGGGAGGCAGAGGTAGGAGGATTGCTGTGAGTTCAAGGCCACCCTGAGACTACATAGTGAATTCCAGGTCAGCCTGAGCTAAAGTGAGACCCTACCTCGAAAAACCAAAAAAAAAAAAAAAAAAAAAATTAAGGTGGAGTGCAACTGAAGCACACCCAACCTTTACCTCTGTTCACCATAAGCACACACACACAAATACACACACATGTGCTAACACACATATAAGCACAATGCACACACAACAATACGCCTACACACACACACAAGAAAAAATATCAATGCGTACTCTAGCTTATAATTAACATCAAAGTAGAAAATAATTTAAGACCATAAAGATAAAGAGAATCCAACTAGAGCAAAACATTTAACTTCAAACTTTAGTCTACACTTAAGAAAAGGGATATGTAGATGGAGTCCTTTAGGTAACTGGCCTGGAGTGTGGCACATAATTCTACATATTCATCTGTTAAATTAAGGTCTTAGAGGATTAAGGCTCTCTAGACAGAAGGAAAAAGTTTAAGTGAACCTTGATGAAAACATATTGAGGTATATAAGGGAGCTACAACTAGAGTCCAAAGAACTACAGAAGTATCCACACAGAAAACACTCACAAGCAGAAGCATAAAGTCTCCCAGGCCTTAACCATAGATAAATAATTCTTCCAAGGGGAGAGACAAATCCTCTCTAAAGATGCAGCATTCTGTATGGCACGTAAGGAAAAGAAAATGAGCCATATAGTCGTGAACACGCAAGGTATCCTGTTGAGTAGCAACAACACGGCAGTCATGCACATGGATATGCTCACAAGCAACAGAGAGCAGAGGAAAAGGACAGGAGTTGACATCAAAGAGTTCTACATTCAAGTCCAAGTTCGTCCAATGACTGTGTGCAAGATTTTCAATAATAGCTCTAAGTATAGATATTATCTCTTTTATTAATTACATAATATGACTTAATAGTTACCCATTGAATATTAGCTCACTTTTCTTTCTTTTAAGGAACAGAGATTACCTTCAATCATAAATCATGCTAATGTCAATGTAAACTGGCTTTTTAAAAAAGAAATTAGATGAAAGTTATGTCTGAATTTTCAGATCACATTCACTTATCTTTTTCTGCTTATTCATGTGTTAAGAAGAAGGAAAGTTAAAAAAAAAACAGTTATATCTATCTAGTATACATTTCCATCCTTAAGGTGTAATAGGAATATGATAGATGTTTACTTTCTTCAAAAATAAAAATACGCACATGCATCTGGGGTTTGTTTGCAGTGGCTAGAGGCCCTGGCGTGCTCATTCTCACTCTCTCTCTTTCTCTCCCCCTCTCTCTGTCTCTAATAAATAAATCAATAAAAATAAAAAATCTTTTAAAAAATACAAAAATAAAAATAAAAATACCTGGGCTGGAGAGATTGCTTAGTGGTTAAGGCAATTGCTTGCAAAGCCAAAGAACTCTGGTTCGATTCCCCGGGACCTACATAACCAGATGCACAGGGCGGTACATGCATATGGTGTTTGTTTGCCATGGTGGGAGTCCTTTCTGTGTCCATTCTCTTTCTCTGTCTATCCACCCCTTTCTCTCATAAATAAAGAAATATAAATAAAATGTTTATAAAAAGTAAAAAATATAACACTGAGAAGTAATAGAACATATTCTAAATAATCTTATCATCTATCTTTTTAGAAAAATGAATCAAAAACTTCTAAAAGACCTTCCTCAAATAATAGGAATGAGTAAGATTTTGTAATGGAATATCCAAATATAATATAAAAACATTTCAGGGATCAATATATATATAATTTAAACAGAAGTATCCAGGAAATATTGTTAATTACTTTTAGGGCTAAAAATACAGAAATGTGAATATATGGTTAGACACCTAAATGTAAGATATTAACTTAGTTATATTGTTGATGTACTGTTTACAAATAGGCAGTTACTTTGTGAAATCATTACTCACTTTTTAAATTAATCAATTTTTAAAGCAAACCTAGAAACTACTTTGTTATGTACTTTTTGTTAAGAACTGAACTACATTACTTGAACATTTATTGACTTGTCTAAGATTTTACAACTAATGAATTGTCATACAAATGAATTGAAAATTATACATGAGGAATTGAAAATACTCTATACATATATGTTTGTTGAAATGGCATATTATGCTAACTTGTGCCAGTAGATAACTCAAATGTATCAGAGTATAATAAAACAGGTAAATAAACAGAAAGTAGCTTTCTAATGAAGCATATTTTGTTTGTTTTGAAATGTCCCAACTATAATATTATGCAACACTGGAATTGATGTCTGTCATTTGTCTGTGTAGATAACTCAAATGTATGTTGTTCTTGTAAAATTATTCTCAGCTTTATAATAATGTAGGTGGGAAACAAAAGTCAAAACATGCAACTCTTGTAAATAAACAGATATTCTGAAAAAGAGCTATCTACATTTTTAGTTAGATAATAAACCATGCTAATTTCCTCTCCTCTACTTTTTCCCTTCTTATAACCATCTTGTTTTTCTCTTATTTTGATGTGATTTGCAAGGGTTTTAGTGTTATAGCATGTTTCTAGCAATTTTGAACCATAAGCACATTGGTTAAAAACCCTCTAAGTTGTAGATGGTGTTTGTGATGGGATTACCCAAAGAGATATGGCATGATATTAATTGTTAAACTCAGTGCTCTTATTAAAGAGTTGTGGGAAGGAGCTGGGCATGGTGGCACATGCTTCTAATCCTAGCACTTAGAAGGCAGGGATAGGAAGATCACCATGACCTCAAGGCCACCCTGAGAAGACATAGTGAATTCCAGGTCTGGCTGAGCTAAAGTGAAACCCTGCCTCAAAAAGCAAAAATGAGTGAATGAATGAATGAATGAAATAAAACATAAAAAAAGAGCTGTGGGAAGGAAAAGGTGAAGACAGCAGCCTGCAAGCTCTCTGTATTCCAAGGCCTAGGGCACTTTTCCATGGCACTTTCTGTCCCTAGAATAATTTACATATGACCCAGAAAGTCAAATATCCACATATTTTACAAGCTGAACAAATGGTAGCATTTTTGTGCTCATATTAAGCATCACTCATTCTTTGCAGAAACAGGATTGCAACAACTTGAAGTCAAATTTGCTATAAATTTGTCCTGGGTGCTTTGGTAAGTGGAAGCTGCAATAATCCTTTACAAAATGTTCAAAAAAAAAAAAAAAAAAAAAAAAAAAAAACCACTACTGACATTGCTGCCTACAACAGTATTTATTTTGCCCAGCAAATTGTTGAAACATTTGGGGAGAAGATGAACAAATATTTAGGTAAGGAGATATCTGCCAAGATAAAGGTCTTTCAGAGCAAAGGGCATTTGCAAACTTCTGTCCAGAATATAATAATCTGCCAAATAACAGTATCAAAAGTGAGAGTATAAAACATATCAAAATATTTATGATTAGTTGTGGGAGGATGAGGGGAAGGACTTAAAAGAGAGTAACAGTGATAAAAGACAAAAGTGCTGTGTTGAGCAGGGACAAATCCATGAGCCCTTAATAAATGATAAATTTATGAAACCAGGGCCATTATTTGGTTAGTACCTACTTTGTGAAAATATAAATACATAAAGAAAAATATTAAAAAACAAGACTTCCTGTTCTGAGAATGAATAATTTATAGGAGAGAGACTAAAAGACAGAGGATGGAATGCTGACAGACCAGGGATTGAATCAAAATTCAAGCTTCATTTCACATGTGAGTATTGCTTTCCAGACTATTCTCATTTTCTTTGACTTGACATATGAAAAAAATATTTTCTGCCAAAAAATATGCTCCAAGGCTCACCTCCGGTGATGCATTAACATGCTGAAAGCTTTTACCTAAACCAATAAATGAAACTCCCTGATTAGCTACAAGCCCTGTAGACTTGGTTAAAAACTTCTAAGTTGTAGATTAATTAACAAAGGGACAAGTGCTCTTATTAAAAGTTGTGGGAAGTAGAGGGCATGACAGGCCACCTGAGAACAGGTCTGGAAGTGTAGGGCAAAAAGCAAAAAAGTGTTGCTGTTTCCATTAAATCCTAGGACAACACCAAAAATGAAAACAATTGATTTATAGCCTCTCTTTTCTAGATGATTTGTTGAAATGGATAGAATTTGGTTTTAAATAACACATTCTAGCTGAGCAGTGACCTGTGTCCAGTAATGTAATAGTATCTTGTTAAAACATATCATTATGTGACTTAAAAAGAGAGTAATATAAAGTTTTTCACACATATACCCTTTGTGAAAATATTCTAAGTGATAAGTATAAATATTTATGACACATTTTCTGCCAAAAAATATGCTCCAAATTATATTTAACATGCTGAAAGCTTTTACCTAAACCAAAATGTGATTAGTTATGGATATTCCTATTCAAAAATGGTGATGCTCTGACTTTTAGGAGATTACAAACATATTTTCTGAAGGAAATCACTCACATACATATATGGTAGTAAGGTGAACTGCCCTAGTGACTTCCCTTTCCACCCAGAAATCAAAATGATGACTGGATTTTAAAGATACAGAGGGATATGTGACATCCTTATTAACTGAACTAGAAATATCAGACACAGGTGAATTTTTCTCTATAAACAACTGATCAATTTGGATAGGAAAATGTCATACTGAAGCACAAAAACACCTGGAGTGAGGATAGAGGTAAGATTGGCTGTGGGAATTCTAGATGAATTCCAAAGTAACAAATCAGTCCGGACAAGAGTAGCATTGAAGAGTCTGATAACATAAATATTCAGAGGTTATGCTCCAACCTGGAGAGGACGCTGAATCTGACACTATCAAAATATAATACGATTTCATGTTTGCTTTGTGTATATCTCTAAAGAATTAAAACAGTAAATCCCATCCACTCTAATCTGTTCATTTTTCCCCTGGAGAATTACAAATAGTATTTCTTAAGATTTACTAAAAACAAAACAAAACAAAACAACAACGACAACAACAAAACAATTCCTAGGAGTCAGAAACTATTTTAATATAACTGTTTGCATGCATCAAAATTTGGGTAACAGTTATAAATGCCTAGATGAATGTTCATTCAATGTTATGTATGCACAAACAGGATGAACAAATATATAAAATTAGTGATTTATTATTAAAATTGCAGCTGAATTTAAGATATAAAATATGGTAATAGTGTTGGAAATAAGGTTTCTAAAATAAACTCCTCAGTTAGTAATGATCAAGAGCAAAAGAAAACTTTTTTTTTTTTTTTTTTTTTTTTGCTTTTGTTTTTGTGGGTCTCACTCTAGCCCAGGCTGACCTAGAATTCACTATGTAATCTCAGACTGGCCTCAAACTCACAGTGATCCTCCTATCTCAGACTCCCAAGGACAGGAATTAAAGCCGAGTGCCACCACACCTGGCAGAGAGAGAGAGAATGGGCATATCAGGGTCTCTAGCTGCTGCAAAAGAGCTACATATGCATGCGCCACTTTGTACGTCTGGCTTTGTGTGAGTACTGGGGAATGAAACTCAGGTCGTTAGGCTTTGCAGACAAGAAACTTAACCACTGAAACATCTCTCTAGCCCCTGGGGTGTTCTTTATAACATTATGATCATCATAGTAAGCTGCTGAGGAGAAATCACAGAATTATTAATAGAGTATCTATGTTTAAGAGAGTTTCTATTATGAGACTGACTCTAAGATATGAAAGAAACTACATGCAAAGAAAAAATTGTTATGGGAAGAGTAACCAGAATTAGTAAGAACTTGAGTATGACTAGAAAAATGCAAGTTTTTGTTAATACCTAAATATTTTGATGGTAGAATATTAAAATTTAGAATTGAGTGCTTATTTATTATTACTTTTGAGCTTTAATAGTATTAGTATAATATTATAAATATATTATTATATGTATATATATATATATTATAAATAGTATTTCTGATTACTTCTGAGCATTAATATTTAAAATACATATTTATAAATTATAATGAGATTAAGTAGTTTCTTCTCAATCAATGTTTTTGAAGATATAAATATCATCAATATAGAAAAAGTAGAGTTTATTCTGTAGGAGCATAGGTTGCTAAGAATCCGAGACTCAAGAATATCAGAGGATAAGGGGGTAGCCAACTACTTTCATTGAATTTGAGGTCTGCTACATGGGAGGGAATTCAGACCTGACACTGAAAACCTAGTTAAAAACTTATGTCTGGAAGATCATAAACTCTAGAGTGGAAGCTACTACTGTTGTTTGGCTAAATAAGTATGTTATTCCCACCAAATTGCCCTCTAAATCTTCATGTTCATTCCCATGTATTAGTGCTTACTCTCCCTTTTGGTTAAAGACTTTTCTCTTTTCAGGTGGTAGTAACTACTGGAGAGACTCAAACCTTGTCAAAGTGCTGAGAAGTGATAGCCGAGTAGAAAGCACTTAAATGAGGCATCTTTACAGCACCATCAGAGGCCATTGCAGAAGAGGTAGTAGATAGAATTTAGGAGCCAGGGATGGGGAGGAGTGGTTTGCTGTTTTTCATAAACAAAGTGGTCTTTGCATTCTTGACCTCACAGTGGCTGTTATTACCTGTGAGACCTGAATAATACTGAAGCCATCACCATATTGTCATGGATATATGAAAGCAGAAGGAATATTTGTAAAGAAGGTCTCAGTGGAAGGAGAGAAGGGGACCAAAAGTTTTTGTGGGAGGAATTAGGTAAATTTTTATTACCTTTTTACTTTAAAAAGACAAATACATAATAGATGATAGACAGAACATTCATACATACATGATGTACATACATACAGACATTCAAATATACATATATACATGCATACATAAATACATTTTTACAATTTTCATTTATTTATCTGAAAAAGTAAGAGGGAGGGAGAGAGAGAGAGAGAGAGAGAGAGAGAGAGAGAGAGAGAAAGGTAGGAAGGGAGAATGTGTATGCCAGGGCCTCTAGCCACTGCAAGCCAACTCCAGATGTGTGTGCCCCTTGTGCATCTAGCTAAAGTGGGTCTGGGAAATTGAATATGGGTCCTTTGGCTTTCCAATTGATAAGTTGTTATGGAATTAATGTATATGTCCCCCAAAATCCATTGGATTGAAGCTTTAAATATATTTAGGGATAGGGCATCTAAATCGATAATTAAATGTTAAATAAAATATAAGAATGGTAGGACTCTCATTCCAAAAGATTGATATCTTTACAGGAGAGGATTCTAGACAGCTCAATCTCTTTCTTCCTTTTTTTCAGAGATGCAAGCACCAAAGAAAAGCCATGAAAAGACTCTGAGTGGACATGGTCTGGATGCTAGAAAGACAGCCCTCAGTAGCATCCAGAGCTCTTGGTACTATCATGTTGGACCATAGAATTGTAGCTTCCAGAAATGTAAGACAATCAACTGCAGTTGTTGAAGTCATTCAGGCTATGGTATTTTGTTTTGTGGTTTGTGCTGGCTAATATACATGATAATGAAGGCTGATGTTTTTGTGGTACTTATTTTACTGCCATAAATGCTCAGCATGGTATTATGAACTTGAATGATACTGGGGAACATGCTATGAGTGTTATGTGGCTGGTTTCTGACTTCCAGTATAATTTTAAATTGCTACCATTCTGTTCATGGCCTACTCATGGCCTCAACATAACATGGGTTGGAAGAATATTCTGGAGAAAAAATGTTTTAATCAACAAGTTGTTTTCCATTGAAAACATTTCAAACCAATGGTACTCACCACTCACTGGCAATTTAAAAGTATTTGCCAAAATGACTGCACCCCTGACTCTTCTGCCCTCTCATCTTCTGAATGTGTCTCATGATGATTTTGTGGAGTAATGTAATTCTACACCTGTATCTTTCCTCAGGCAACTGAAACAACGAGGTGGCATTTTCCAACCTTGGTCCTTCAAGTAAGCATCTGACAGGTGCTGCATGCCTTGGTTATATAATTCTATCAACATTGAGGCACATTCTGGAACTTTTCATGAAACCTTCTCACTGGTTCTCTGGACCTTACTTTTATTATCTATAGCCATTGTGATATCTCACCACCATAATTTATAACAACATTCTCCACTTAGGTGAATGCAAATATTAAACTACTTCCATTTGACCTGCATCCCACTAGCAAAATTCCTTTAAGTACTGAGTCATGCCAATATTCACAATGTAGAGTATCCTTAGAGTGTTTATCTCACTCAACCTCAGAGTATATTCAGCACAAAGATCTACCTGCTTTTAATGGAAATAACCTCCTTTGTTGAGTTTCTTGGGTATCTATTGAGATAGGATCTCATATAACCCAGTGTAGCTTAGAACTTGGTACTTAATACAGGATGACCTTGAACCTTTTTATCAAATAGGCAGTGCAGGATACAGGAAGGACAAATTAGCCTGATCAGTCTGAGTATCCAAAGCATCTTGATATTGGCATTACTGGCATCTTAGGTCAGAGAGTCTTTGCTGTGGGTGGCTGATGTAGATCATATTATATGTTAACAGAATTTATGGCTATTGTATATTAGAAACTCATGTCCTCATTTGGAAAACTTGTCTCCAAATATCCATCCTTTCAGAAGCAAAAATCACCCTTAGTGGAGAACCAAAAAATGTTGAAAGAAATTACAACTGCATTCTAAAAAAGAATTATGGAAACAATACTCAATATTAGTTCATTTATTAGTCCACTATTTATTTGGTAAATGCTTACTGACCATGTAATACTTGTCAAACACTGGAAGTTTTAGAGATCAAAGAACAAGATAAATTCATCCAGAAAGATCCAGAAGCAGTAATAACCTCGTTTTCCAATTACATAAATGAGACATATTATGAAAATATATTTTCCCTTGTAAATTCACAATTGAGGAGACAGGTAGACTCCATCAAGGAGTATCTGCTCACATATCAGAATCTCTTTTGTATAAATAACAAACAAATGCTTAAGTTACATACTTAGATCATTTTGATTTATTTTATTAGAAAATAGACTTTTAGATATTTAAATTTTTAAAGGATAGCATTTTAATATTTTATATTAAATGATCCATTTTAATTACACATAAGGCTTAAATATAGGAGTTGATGAAAATCTAAAAGTTTTTATAAGTGTACACTATATGTCAATGAATTGAATGTGTGGGGATATAGAAATGAAATGAAAGAAAAAATTTAGACCTTATAAACAAAGAATAATAAAGATATGGGATTGTGAGTGGAAATAATATAGCCAATTCAACTCAGATATTTTTTCCTGACCGTATAGAATAGATATCCACAATGAACATTTAAAAGGAGGCAATAAGTCAGTAGTAATTTGTTATACTGGGTCATGATCATCACCCAAGCCATTCCTCAAATGCCTAATTGCAGTAATTACTGGGCTGAATTTAGTGTGAAGCAAGCTAAAAACTGATGTATCTGTCTTCTTTCTGAAGTGAATTATAATCAGCAAATACACTGGTACTTTCACCATATCAGCTCAACTGATGTGAATTTTGTCTGTAAGCCATTATACATAACACCTTAGGTCCACACAACTAATGTCTCTGCACCTTTGTAACTTCTCTGTGAGACAATCAGAAAGGTTTCTAAGAGGCTATGATGTAAACTGAAGAATTACAAGTGTATTATGCACACCAGCTGGTCTCTGGGATTACTTCCTAGGATTTCTCTTACTAAGCAAACATGTGTTTGGCTTCAGGGCTAAATACATTTTCATTTGCAAACGCTGAACAACAAGCAACCATTTCCTTTAGAAAGCTAAAAGTTGGCTCCTGAGGTATGGACAAATAAATGTCTGTTTACTGATGGCTGACAAAGACGTACTAAAACTTTTGCTAATATGAAGGTGGCTGCCAAACACTGGCATTACCTGACAATGTATGTGGCGTTGGTGGTTGCCACCGTTTCAAGGCAAATGGTGCTTCATATGTTTGCAATGTAAATAAAATTGTTCTGAAAAGATGTGAATTTAATTGACAATATAAGAATAAAGTTTTTATATTAAAAACTTACATTAAAACTAAACAAAATAAAAACTAGAAAAGATATCCAGTACATAATCACTAAAAATTATTTCATTTAGTATATTGTTCATTTTGGACTGAGTTGTTTCCCCAAATTTCATGTTTAATCCTTAGGCCCTGATGGGTTATTGGTGATAGTGAGTTTTTTTTTCTTTTTTTTTTTTTTTTTTTTTTTTACAAAGCAATTGAGATCACCTGATTCACAAGGGTGAAAGTATAACTCAGTAAGATTTAGCAAATGAAGGGACAGCAGGGAGGCATGCACAGAGGAAAAGTCTGGTGAGGACAAAAAAAAAAAAATGGTGGCCATCTTCATGCCAAAGAAAGAGACCTCAGGGAAAAACCAAATCCACATCTGTACCTGGATCTTAAACTTTCCAGTTTTCAGAATTACATAAAAATACATTTCCTGGGGTGGTGGTCATCACCAAGACCACGCCTGCAGCAAAGCTGGAAATGATAGTGGGAAGGCCAAAGCTACCTCAGTGTCTCGCTCACAGAGGGCTGGCCTACAGTTTCCTGTGGGCTACAGCCTCAGATGCTTGAAAGACTCTACCACAAGCCATGGACGTGTGGGTGCCACTGCTGCCCTGCACAGTGCTGCGATTCTGGAGTACCTCACTGCAGAGGGGCTGGAGTTGGCAGGTAATGCGTGCAAGAGTCTCAAAGTAAAGTGTATCGCTCCACGTCACTTGCAGCTTGCAATCTCTGGTGATGAAGAATTGGATCCTCTTATCAAGGCTACCATAGCTGAGGGTGGTGGGCTTCCTCACAGCCACAAATCTCTGATTGAAAAGGACAACAGAAAACTGCTTAGGAAACCTGTTTTCATGAACACAATTCCTGCCTGTCATTATACTGCACAGAAGATAGCAGTGGAGATGTGTGGGATTTCTGAAAATGGTTCAGTGGAAAAGCACAGACAATTACTATTGACACGATAAAAGAATGGTTTGTATGCAGGGATGGCTCAGCAGTTAAGGCATTTGACTACAAAGCCTAACAACTCAGGTTCAGTTCCCCAGTACCCACATAAATCCAGATATGCAAAGTGGTGCATCTGGACTCCGTTTGTTGTGGCTGGGTGTCCTGACACACCTATTCTCTCTGTCTCACTTCTCTCTATTGCTCCCTGCTTGAAAATAAATAAATAAATAAATAAATAAATAAATAAATAAATAAATAGAAATAATCGTATTTTTTCTAATAAATTCTTTATTATTTCTTTGTACTGTGGGCACTGGGGAACCAAACCTGGGTGGTTAGGCTTTACAAGCAAGGGGTCCCAATGTCTTAAAGGCTGAGCCATCTTATTATGGACTGATTAGGTTAGTTTTAAAATTTCCTAATTATGTGATAAATATTTATTAGTTACACTTTAAATTGACTTGCAAGATGAAAAGCACTGAAGAGTTTAGGAGGTCCTTCACTTAGGTACATTCATGTATGTACACGTACATATGTCACAATAAAATATTTATGTGAGTTATTAAGAGACTACGTCCTTATACTTACAATACAGATAGCACTGAAATCTTTGTTACAGCAAGGAGCCCATGTATCACTATGGTAATTAGACATTGAGGCTACCAAATTGTGTTATATTTCTTTTCTAAATTACCTTTTTCTCATAATACACAATATTCTAACAGAAAAATACTAGAAATATGATGAAATTTTTAACTTTGCTGTTTTCAGTTTATGTTATTACATTTAAACTCTGGTAAGTAGATATTCTGAATGGATTAAAAAAAAGTGTCAAAACAATAACTTTTACACTCTAAAATACACTATTTTGTCAATTCAAACTATTAAGGCCCAATCATTATTCCTCAGAAAGTGAATAATTTCACCATTTAATTCTGATTTTATCTACAGGGACTTGGACAAAAATAAGTTGACCTGAATAATACTTAATAGAAATTTGCTTTTGAATCATCTACTGCTAAGTACATTGTTTAAAAGATTTGGAGTATTTATGAAACAGCTCTAATAACTGGTCCCATTTTGTGCCATCTGAGATTAAAGACGTGACTCCTATATATGTCATAGAAGAGAAATGCACACACATTTCTCTACACCTACACAAGGTTGTTTCAGTTTAGTGATTTAGCAATGACTAAAGAGGGCTTTTATATCACTGGATGGGAGACAACTTATCTCTGAAGATTAACACATTTGGATACCTTCACTCTTCTGGATTCTCTCAAAGAGAAACTCATCTGTGGGATTTGAGCTTCAAACCCTTTCTGTTGGAATAAAGGGAAGCAATCCATCATTTACCTATATATAGCTGCTCTTCATCATAATGTTTAAGTTCCTGAGCACCATTTAACGGACACTATTCTGGTGTTTTGAAAATGCAATGTATTAAGGCAGGGGAAACGTAAAAGGGGGCCCACATAGGGGTTATATGGATCGGGCAGCCCTGTTAAACCTGAGAGCTTGTAATCCCTTTGAAATTTTACATGAGGAAGAAAGAAGTGTCTAAATTTGGTATATTTTATAGGCTCTTTATTAGAGTAACTTAGATGTTAGCAGAAATATCAGTCCACCCAAATATGAAGAAACCAAAATAATTGGCTTATACAAGTTTATTGGTTAATATAAAAGAATAATGATGTTTCTTCATTCTTTCTCCTATGATAATATTTATCAAAATTAATCACAGATGACCTCAGGTTTTTGTAATAATATTGTTTACAATTTTAAATAAAATCACAAATTTGGGCTGGAGAGAGGGCTTGGCAGTTAAGACATTTGCCTGCAAAACCTAAGGACCCAGGTACATTTCCTCAGCACCCACGTACAGCCAGATGCACAAGATGGTAAATGCATCTGTAATTTGTTTGCAGTGGCTAGAGGTGCTGGATGCCCATACTCCTCTCTCTCTCCCTCCCTCCCTCTTTTTCTCTCTCTCTCTCTTTCTCTCTCCCTCCCTCCCTCCCTCTCTCTCTCTCTCTCTCTCTCTCTCTCTCTCTCTCTCTATATATATATATATATATATATGTGTGTGTGTGTGTGTGTGTGTGTGTGTGTGTGTGTCTTTCTCTCCTCACTATCAAATAAATAAATAAAATATTATTTTAAAAATCACAAATTTTCCAGGCGTGGTGGTGCAAGCCTTTAATGCCAGTATTCGGGAGGCAAAGGTAGGAGGATTGCCATGAGTTCGAGGTCCCCCTGAGATTACATAGCAAATTCCGGGTCAGCCTGGGCTAGAGTGAGACCCTACCTTAAAAACTGAACAATTAAAAAAACCAAAAAAAATCGCAAGTTTAAGAATATTTTGTTTTGTCATATTTGCAAGGTACATTATTTTATTATGTATTTAATACAAATTTATGTGGATGTATTTATTTCATAACAAATCTTTAACAGTTAATATAACATGGCTAGGCAGCATTTGCCTATGGTACTTCTTTCATCACAAAAGAGAAGCTTTTCAGGTAGGAATGCTAATTTTACTAAAATTTTTGTTTAATGTTATATTTTCACATGACATTGAAAAATGTATATTGGTGCATGATTATATTTTTAAATGTTTATTTTATATCAATTTTGTGCAAACCTTTTTCCTTTGTGTAGGATAGTGTATGATTAAATTGGCTGTGTTCTAAAAATGTATAATTTCATTTATCTCCTGAACTCTGTCTATAATGATTTGCATTCTATTGTTCTTGCTGTTAGCTGACTCCTACAGTAATCTAATCATATCCCTCTAGTTTTGTTCTATTTCTTTTCTTACCTTCTCTTAATTACTCCTTTTGTACCTCTAGTCCATGTTCTCTGTGTCTCTAACATATAAAGGTACCAACTCTACAACCCCCAAGTCTTGTCATGTTAAAGATTAATGAGCAGACTATACCCAGAGGCTTTGGAAAGGTTAAGCATAATTATAAGTTAGTATTTTATGCAACGCTGGAGATATGCAAGCTGTTTTTTAAAAAAGCGGCAATGAAACTTATGGAATCCACGTCAATGACTGTATCTAAGGTAAAGGGGTCTTCTTCCAAAAAGGAAATTAACATGCTAATTTAAAAATAATATAAAAATCTGTTCTTTGTTTTATTCACAGTTAGAACACACACATTAACAGCCATAAGAAATAAGGTGTCATTTTCATACATACTATTTCAAGCCCATACTATCACTGAATTTTCATTTTATCATTATTATTTATTTAAAAATATTTTGATTGTTTACAGCAAAAGCAATTTATGGTTTGAAATAAATAAAGTAGCTAATTATTGCTATTAGAAAAATTAAATGGCATTCAGAAAATGAATATGTAATTTCATAGCTCCCTATGAAAAGAAGGACTTTCTTTGGAAAAACAACACTTCTGTAGAGGTTCAGTTATAAAATTACTGTAACATATACGATGAACATCTGGCCATCCCAGGACCATGGGAATGGCATTAGGATTATAGTAATTAAAAGAAACCCAGCCAGTGTTTTACTAATTAGAAAATGTTACTAGGGTTAAAACTTAGATGTTTAAAAGTCAGAGGGCTGTTGATCTAATTGGAGGTTCTTTCCTTCAAAATGTTTCAGAATAAGGGCTGGAGAGATGGCTTAGCAGTTAAGGCACCTGCCTCCTAAGCCTAAGAATGCTGGTTCTAATCTCCAGGTCCCACGTTTAGACGGATGCAAAGCGACACAAGGGTGCAATGCCCCACTTGACCACAAGGGGGGGAACACATCTGAATTTCGTTCGCAGCAGCTGAGAGGCTGCTAGTGCACCCATCTTTCTTTCTCTCTTCTCTCTCTCTCTCTCTCTCTCTCTCTCTCTGTCTCTCTCCAAAAAGTTTCAGAATAAGGGAATATGTTTGAATTAACTTTTCTCAAAAAAGAATATTGAACTCTAAATGTGTGAAAATGCCATTTTTCATAAGAAAGAGGTTGATCACTCACAAAGTTACTTCATTTTCTTCAAGAGCACTGGGCTGGGAAGATGATTCAGTGGGTAAAATGTAAAGTTCTGAGTTTGGAGCCTCAGCATCCTCATAAATGCCAGGTGGATATTGCAGCCCATTTCTAATCCCAGTACTTGGAAGGAAGAGGGAGGAAGACATCTGGCATTGACCTCCTGTTTCCATTCTCACCTGCACACAACATTGCACCCAAACACATACAAACACACACGTACACACACACACACACACACACACACACACACAAACACACACACAATGTGTTTTTTATGCTCTAAGAGCATCCCCTCTCTGCTTATCCATGCTGTTTCATCATTGGCTCTATCCAAAGACTTCAGTGGCTTTCCTCACATATCATTTTTCTATGTTTTGAATGTTTCATGTATATGAATATGAAGTTTTTCACCTAATATAAAAGGAAAACACACACACATTAAATTTCGTGAGCATTCCACATAAACCCCATTTTACTCTCATTTTATAGCAAAATTTCTTGAAACAGTTGTTCATTTTTCTTCTGGAATGCAGTGCTGTCTTATCACTTCTATATTCACTCCAACCAGGTTATCATGTCACTCGGACTAACTGGATGGCTAGGGTCAAGGTTACCAGGGATTTCTTAAGTCCACTATCCAACCTCAGTGATCTCTTTCCTTGGCCTATCTTCAGTGTTTGATAATTCCATGTGATTCCCAGAGAGCTGAGAGAGTAGCATGCTAGTTGCTTCATTTCATCATCCCAGCTAACTCTTTATTTTCTAAGCCCTTCATTCTATGTAGGGATTCCCCAAAATAGTGCTTGACCAATTTCCTTGTTCTATCACGACTTACTCAGTGAATCAATTTCAGCTCAGGAATTTAAGCATCGCTTAATATTTATGACTGATACATTCTGGGCTTCCATTCTTGATTGGAAATCTGTGTTCTTCATCACATGACAAGGTCCAGTGCATTTAGGTGGGCCATCAGATACAACCAATGGGTGGTGTTTGGCTCTTCTAGTTTAAAGCATTAAGAGCTTCACCCCCAGCTCTCCAATACATGATAACAATGAAGGCCTCGTTTGACACAATGACAGTGAAATTCTGAGATTGATCCAAGATATCTGAGTCAAGTTCTTAAAATTGAGCTACCCGAGGAAAGTGTTTGGACATACAGTAGATGAATAAGCAAGAATTTAAATGTATATTTTTAGTACTGGACCAGCAAAATTGTCCTATAAAATTACAAACAATATTTGAAGCTTTATTGACCATGTGTCTGTGTTTCAACTGCTCAGATCTGCCATTGGAGTAAAGTACAATCATACACAAAATGTAAATGAATAAGTGTGGTTGTCATCTAATAAAATCTACAAAATTGGTGGCAGGCTGAAATTGCCTTATGGCCCTGTTTTTACTGACCAATGTTTTCAGCCAAGAAACATTGAGGTTTCCTTATCATCATTTATAGCCTGGTCTGTAACGATTGATGCAAATTTTCAAATTTATGTTTCTATCACAATCCTCCCAGAAACATAGGAGTCAGAGAAAATCTGAGTAGGTAGTTAGGTGTGCTTCTTAATAACCTCCTTGGGTTGTTTAGGTTTTCTTTTGTTCCTTTTTTTAGTCAAGTCCAGATTTCACAATACATAAATACTACTATGAACATCTTTGTTTAGAGAAACATAAGCTGATTTGATTTTCTGTTTATAGATATGTAATATTAACCTGCAGGTGTATTTTTCAGCTGCTTAGACTGAAGTTTCAGGCTTGAGCAAAAAAAAATTTGGAGAAAGAAAATGTATTCCAAACATAGGAAGGGAATATTTTGCGCCAAGCTTTTGAACTATGAAGAAATACCCAAGAGATAAAGAGTGAATTGTGAGTGATCAGCAGTGTGTGTGTGTGTGTGTGTGTGTGTGTGTGTGTGTGTGTGAGAGAGAGAGAGAGAGAGAGAGAGAGAGGGAGGAATCAGAAGCATAACATTTCTATTAGCAAAGACTAATGACATTATGCTCCATAACAAATAAATGTGTTACTTTAGGAAAGTTTATTTCAGTTCATGGCTGCAGAGAGCTCAGGCCCTCATATCCAGGAGGACATAGTGGTGGCCTCAGCCCAGGGTAGCTGAAGCTGGAAGACTAAACTGTTCAGGGAGCACAGAGCAGCTGGAATAGGGGCTGGCTAGCCACCATCAAAGGTCCATGCCTGGTGACCTATTTCATTCAGCAAGACCCCACTTCTAAAGTCATCACAAAACAATTTGCCCCTAAAAATATAACACAAACCAGGAGATAAGCATTACAAACACTGGCCTGGGCGTAACATTCCAGATTCAAATCATAACAACTATTTGCCTATCCAGTAACAGTTTATGTTTTATATTCATAATAAGAGTGGTAGATGTTGTGTGTGGTGGTACACACCTTTAATCTCAGCACTTGGGAGGCAGTGGTAGGAGGGCATTCAAGAATCTGAGGCCACCTTGAGACTAAATTCCAGGTCAACCTGGGCTAGAGTGAGAACATACCTCAAAAATAAATAAATAAATAAATAAATAAATAAATAAATAAATAAATAAATGAAATAGAGTGGTGGTATTGAAACCTAATAATGATTAAAATTGAATTTTTTGAAGGTAAGTGCAGACCAGAAGAGAGAGTTCTGGTTCCTACCCCTTGTTTCTGGGAAGTAGGCTAAGCTGCTTCAAAAAGTGCATTTTCCTCATTGTCAATAAAACAGAACCTACCTATTACCGGCAAGTCACTCTGCAGGGCTACCATGGCCAACTCAGTTCAGACAAACCCTGAACACTAGCCACCATGAGAAGAAACATTGTGTGCAGTTTGAAAATGTAATTTCTCTTCAAACATATTAAGTGGAAAGCAAGAGTACTCTAACTTTCTAAATCCATGTTTGGTGATTTGAATGTGAATGTATATCTCCCAGAGACTCAAGTGTTTTATTGAGTTTGTAAAATGACTAGAGGAGGTGTCACTGGGGCGGATCCTGGAATTCAGGTCAAAGGTGTGCTCAGGGAGTATCTGATTCCAGCCCAAAGGTGTAAGAGAGCAGTCTGTGTTCTGATCTGTTTGTGTCTGCTGGTGTTGGTGTTTTGCTTACTGCAGTTGTTTCCCTCAGCTTGGATCTATGGAAGTAAGCAGCTCTTCCACCATTGATGGAGTTTCCTCTGGATCTAAAACTAAATAAGCCCCTTCCTCCCATAAACTGTGTCTGGTTGGATATTCATTCCAGCAGTGTGGGACTGTCTACAATACCATGTTTATTCAATAAATAATATCTTTAAATCCAAGCTAAAACTATATGAATTTGAGGCTATAGTAAACCTTGATGCCCAGTTTCTGAAGTCATCCCTCATTAATGAGTGTTCTACCAGTGAGGTAGGAAGAATTCTAAATATCAACTTGCAAGATGTTTCACAAACCCACTGGGCTAGATATGCAATGGCACTGAGTTTCAAAACTGGAACTCTGATCAATTTACTTTTATTTTGAAGAGCTTAACAGATACAAGTCAGTATTCCTGATGATACCTCAGCATTTCAACATGGTTATTGAATTAGGAACCCTTTGCTTTTATTTTATTTTATTTTGGTTTTTCACAGTAGGGTCTTTCCCAAGCTGACCTGGAATTTTCTATGTAGTCTCAGGGTGGTCTCAAACTCATTGTGATCATCCCACCTCTGCCTCTTTAGTACTGGGATTAAAAGCATGCACCACCATGAGAGGATAGATTATTCAGAAAAAAAAATAATTTTAACTTGTACCTAAATTTGAAGCAATTACATTAATAAATTATGTGAGTTTATTTTCATTACTTGTTAAATGATGTGACAACCATGATCTTTTCTTAATTAATTCATTAATTTATGTTTTTATTTGAGAGAGAGAGAGAAAGAGTCAGATAGAAAGAATGGATGCACCCAGTCTTCTAGCCACTGCAAATGAACTCCAAATGCATGTGCCACCTTGTGAATTCAGCCTTATTTGGGTACTGGGAAATTGAACCTAGGTCCTTTGGCTTTGTAGGCAAATATCTTAACTGCTAAGCCATCTCTCCAGCCCAACTTTGATCGCTTTATTAGCTATTGTATTAGTATTAGCTTATTTATTTATTTATTTTATTATTATTTAAGCAATATGATGGTAAAGAGGAAAAAGAAGTGATTTAGAAACTTTGTGGCAGGTCAAAATACATTTATTAAGACTTTCTTGCAGAGTGGTCTTTTAATGCAAATTATATCTATAAAACTATCAACATTGAAGAAGAAATAAGTTATGCAAAACATGTTTATAGTGTTTTGGTATAGTGCTAGGAATTGAAAATCCAGGGCCTTATACACACTAGGCAAGCATTCTACTACCTGTAAATGTTATCTCCAGCCCAAGAAATCAGTGCTCTGAAGGATTATATTATTTGTTTCCAGACTATAACTGTTCTGAGTATTGCCTGCAGTTGGAAATTTTGCTTTTATCCTAAGAATGTTTCCATTATTAAAGTCTTTCGATTTAATAGCCTTTAGAGATAAAGCATGATGTTAGAGAAGATATTTATTAATTCAGAATTTATTAAAGGTTAAAAACAAATATAAAAATGTCCAAATGATATACAATAGAGGAAAAAAAAAAAAAAAAAAAACCAAGGATAGTGAGCCTGATGAGGTGTGATGCTGGTTGGGTATAGTCAACACATTGGCCAGTCACATGCAAGCTAGGTAGTACCAGAAAATAGGACATGTAACCACTTAATAGTGATTTAAACACATTATCTTATATGATCTTCTTAACAGTATTGACCTTTCCAATATACATGTGTACTAATATTTCTCAAGCCATTAGGTATAGTAGTCACTGAAGTATTAAAAATCTAATTTCCATAGATTTGTTCTCCTATTCTGATTTCACTGTTCAGTCAGCAACTGTCAAACCTCTCAGTTTATTCAGAGCTGAGAAATAGTGATGTGACCAGTTGGATGCAAAAAGGCAGTATTTCTGTCCACAGAAAAACTGCTTGTAAACCCAAGCCCAAACTAACATTCGACAGAAAATAATGTTAACACAATTTATAATGTTCTCATTTGGAACTAACATTAATTAACCTCAGACATTGGGTACGTCTCCCTTTAAAATTACAGAAGATCTCTCAGTTCTTGTTACAGTGTTCTCCTCTATATAAACAACACCTATACTAACTGACTTGTTTTCTACTTTGCTATATATTTAAATGGGTCTAAAATTTGCCTGGTTGCAATATTGGAGATGAATAGAGAATGTGCCTGTTTTTTTTTTTTTTTTTTTTTTTCTGGGGAGAAGGTAGAACGTCATTGATATGATTGCTCACACCAGGGAGGCTTATTGGAGCTGAAGCACTAAGGTTTTATGGTTTTGCCTATTCCCCCATTGCACATATTGAATTCATTAGCACATAGATTTAGAAGCCTGGTTAATCATCAAACATAATGTGTAGATGCACTGTGGTCAAGTAAATTCAGCTGCCAGAGGTTTCGCTTAACTCAGAAATTATTTATTAAGTGGTAATATTACCTTGTTTCTTTCAAATGAGAAAGTCAATATGTATTTTTCAAAATATTAGAGCACTTTCTAACCTCATGATCCTAAAATTATTCAAGCACAAATTACAAAATATATTAGGTTGAGCCAATTCAAATCAATAAGAAAAAAATTCACAAAATATTCTTAATACATTTTTATTTGATGCAAGTGTTTTATTTTTTATTGATGAGCTAAAGTTTGCTGACATAGTCTGGTAAGTTGATAAATCAAAACCTCATGATTATGTATTTAAGCCTTTTATTTGCTTCACAATTCAGCAAGCATTTATTGGGTACTGCTATTTGCAATTTTCAGTATCTGATATTTTGATTCAAGATTGAAACAGAAGTCACCCTTGTCTTCAGAAAGTTGACAATTCACTCCTTTAATTCCTTTTAGTAGAAAAACAATATTCAAATAATTAACCAGAAAGAAATGTTCACAACCCAATGAATGGCTATAGCATGGATCTCAAAAAATGGATGACAAAGGAAATGTTATGAAAATAAGTCATATTGAGATACGACTGGAAAAAAATTCACATAAGGAAATGGAAAAAATTACATAAAGAAAACAGAATAATTGTAATGTAAAAAGGTAAAACTAACTTCTAAAATATTAACATAGGAATATTAATATTCAAAAAAATCTGTGCTGCCAAAGTTTCTCAGAACATAAAACAGGAAAATGCCCATGCTGTTGGAGGGATCGGTCAGTTGGTGCACAGGTTGTTAGCTGCTTATTGTTTGTTAATCTAGTGTGACATCAGGGAAGAGAACTGTCAGGAGAGTACTGTCTTCTTTCCTCATGTCAGTGATATCAGAAGCGCATGTCACAACAATGGAGCTTTGTAGCTTTCTCCTCTGCACACTGGCCAAAGGACTCTTGGGTGACAGAGTGGAATGAGAGATTTCAGTTCCAATATTACATGACAGGGTAACACCCAGACATATGCTTGGGGTAGAATATTCAAGTAGGGTGTGGTAGTTGGAATAGATGGCCCCCAATATATTTAGTGTTTTATATTAGTTTGTAGTTTGATTCTGCAGCCACCTGGCTGGAGCCAATGTCACTGGGTGAATCTTAAGGATCTTAAAGTGTGATGATGGGTTTGAGACTTCAATTTAAAGCTATGCAAAGTTTGTCTAGCTGGAGTTCCTGAAGTGTGCTGTGCTGAGTGGCTTTTTGCTTTTTCGCTATTTCTCTCTCTTGCTGGTCTTGTAAGAACAGGCCAGCTTCTTCTGCCATTATGGAACTTCCCCTGGATCTGTAAGCTTTAAGAAACCCCTTCCATCATACTTGTGCTTGGTCTGAAAGTTCATCTCAGTGAACCTGAAGCTGTCTGCTACATAGGGAATACCTGGAGAAAAGCATTACCCACCAACCAGAGTACAGGGATGCAAGGAATGAATGTTATTATACTTTAGAAGAAACCAATATTTAAACCAGTGTCCTATAAGGACTTCTAATAGAAAGATCATGCCAAGGGAAAGGCATGGTAATAAATAAGAGAGACAACTGAGACTTAGAAGACAAATATTGCATGTTCTCCCTCATGTGCAGTTCCTAACCTGGAACAACTTGAGGTGATTGTAAGTGGTAAGCAAGCATCAGCAGTATTGACATTGAAAATGATACTGGGAAAAAGCAAAATAGGGAGGAAGGGGAAGAGAGAGAACTCAACAAGCAAGTCAAGGGTCAGAGATATAAAAAAAAAAAAATTAAGGAAAACAAGAATACAGGGAGTGGAGCTGGAGAGATGGCTTAGCGGTTAAGGTGCTTACCTTCTAAGCCTAAGAACGCTGGTTCCAATCTCCAGCAGTTCCAATCTCCAGGTCCCACGTTTAGCCAGATGCAGTGACGCAAGGGTGCAATGCCGCACTTGACCACAAGGGGGTGCACACATCTGGATTTTGTTCAGAGAAGCCAAGAGGTTGCTGGTGCGCCCATTTCTATCTGTCTTCTTCTCCCTCTCTCTCTCCCCTCTCTCTCTCAGTCTCTCTCAGTGTGTATATATACACACACATATATATGGAGTGGTGGGTCTCAGGGGCAGGGGCAAAGGAGGGTGGCGAAATTTCACAAAATAATGACAGCATGAATCAGTCCCATAGATGCTCTCCTCCTGGATAGCATTCCACAATAAGGGGGATGTGGGATCCAAACAGAAGAGCTCTATAGAAGGAGGAGAAAGCTTAACCTTGAAACCATGGGCTTTGGATGGTAAATCACAAGGCCAGAATT
Organism: Orientallactaga sibirica; assembly: GCA_036365145.1. Taxonomy (NCBI): domain Eukaryota; kingdom Metazoa; phylum Chordata; class Mammalia; order Rodentia; family Dipodidae; genus Orientallactaga; species Orientallactaga sibirica. The sequence goes on from JAEOAD010000041.1 coordinate 4,715,194, forward strand.
GGGTTGTCCCCCCAGAAAGCTGTTGGTCAGGGAGACATGAGGTCCCCAAAATAATTCGGGCCATTGCCAAAGCACTCAGTTATCTGCCAGAAAGATCCTATTGTCGAAGACACCACAGCCTGTGGTCCCAGGACATCATGAGACCACACTGGAACTGAATGGTAAACCTGGCTAGCACTCATAGAGCTGGACAGTGCCATGGGTGCTGCTGGGGGATAACAATTGCATGAAGAAGAAGGAGAGACTGAAAGTAGCAAATTCAACCAGACAGGCAAGAAGAACAAACCTGTGTAATAGTAGCACACAGCCTATATGGGTAACTGTTCTCAGATTGGACATGAGGTCCAATAAGTGTGTGGGGAATTCATACTAGGAATCAAGTCAGATTCCTATGGATAAGAAATCAATAGACTGCAAAGAGAACCTCCATTGCTCTTTGCCTAAGAAGAGTGGGCATATAAATCAAAAAAGCCTCTCAAACAATTGTGTTTATCCCCTTTAATCCAATTTGCTTTCACCTGTGTTGTAGAATCTGTTTTATTTTACAGAAGGCAGTAAATACAACAAGAAAAGATAGCTGACTACCTAGACTAGATGGGTCATCTTTACCACATCTGATGGGGGCAAAGGAGTCACTGCAGAAGAAGTAACATCAAGAGTAGCGTTCTCACTGCTGGCCTGAAAACAAATTCCAGAGAAATGATGACAGACACTATGATCACTCAAATCTCACCAAAACAGAGATCCAGAGGCTACAGAGAATTCAACACTAAATTAGATTTCTAACATGACTTCCAAGGCTCAGGGAACATTGTGAAAGAACATGACCATATCTGTAGTTTAGGGTGCTGGTATGTCCTGAATCTTAAAAGCACCCCCAAAGACTTACATGTCAAAGGCCTGGTTGCCAGCCCATGATGCTGTTGGGAGATAGCAGAATCTCAAAGTTGTGGGGTATAATGGAAATCCTTTAGGTCACTAAGGATGTTGGGACTCTGGCTCACCAAATCTCCCTCTTTACCTTCTTGCCACATGCTGCCTACAGTAATGTGCTGTGCTGCTACAGGCTGCCAAGCTACCATGGCTAAGGGTGCAGTAACGGAAACTCAGAGCCATAGGGAACATTTCACTTGCCATTGCTCTGCCACATTTACAAACAACAGACTAATACAGGTGTCCCCTCATTAGGTAGTTCTGTAGTCACGTCCAGTGCATGCCTGAGGCCACTGTAGCCTGTCCATCATGGTTCTTTCCCATCCAGCCTAAGTTTGTCTCAACACAGGCAGCTGTTAGCCATGTAAGGATATTGGCAGCAACATTGAACCCTATTTTTATTTCCAGTTTTGAACAATTAAACTGGCAGCAGAGATAAAATGAAGCCAGATGAGTGTCACTGGACTACATATCTGAGAAATGGAAGAACAGAAAATATGCTTTGTCACAGGCAATATGAGGTAGAGAAGGGCATGGCAGGTTCCAATAGTACTCTCAGGAATTTTCCTAGAATGTTGGAAGATAAATATTGTCCATGAGAGAAAGAAAGCACAGGAACCAGATGGTGGGGAATCTCAGGAGGGCCTGTTGGTTTTAGGTGTGAGCAGTGCATATAAGGACCTGGAACTGACACCATACAAACAATTGAACAGGCTGAAAGAAAGCACAGGATGTTTAGATTAGAGAACAAAGATGATAAAAGGTAGAAATTAGCTGTCATGTGTAAAAAGAATGACGCAAATTAACCCCAGAAACACTCTTGCTCTTGGGAAGGAAGAAAGAGTAAGATCACCTAAAAAGGTAGACTGAGTATGGATTTCCCTGTCATCTCTTTATTCTCTCTTAGGCCCTGAAGGCCAGTTGTTCTTTCTAATATATTTTATTGTAAAAAGAGAAGCAGGAGTCCTTGTTTAAGGAAAATAAAAAGTTAAGGTGTCTCAAAAGAGTCAGCATAAGTCAAAAATACCCAAAGAATGTACACATGATGAAAGCCTGGAATAATTCCCATCTACCTATTGTTCCAGCCTTCATCAAAATCCAATTCCAGGGCTGGAGAGATGGCTTAGTGGTTAAGCGCTTGCCTGTGAAGCCTAAGGACCCTGGTTCGAGGCTTGATTCCCTAGTACCCACGTAAGCCAGGTGCACAAGGTGGTGCATGTATCTGGAGTTCCTTTGCAGTGGCCGAAGGCTCTGGTGCACCCATTCTCTCTCTCTCTGCTTCTTTCTCTCTCTGTCACTCTCAAATAAATAAAAATAAACCAATTTAAAAAAATCCCAGTCCATGCCCTTTGTTCTTGATATGTAGAATGACTATCTACATATACAAAATGTTTTGCCCTGCGAAGGAACTAGGATTTGAGTAGGTTGCAAGGGCCTTTTAACATGTTTTGGCTCTTGCTTTATAATATGGAAGACATCTATGTCCATAAAGGCACTGGGAAATCTGTATCTGACATCAGTCAGTGGAAGTCTGTGTTGACTTTTATTCAGTAAATCAGGTCTTTTCATCCTCAGTTTATAAGGAAAAGAGGGTTTCACTATGTAGTGGTGAAGAATCTCTAAGTTTCCATAATAGAGATACAGAACTCTTCTTTCCTCATCTTGTCCATGCCTGGGTATTTTGATCCATCAGACTCTAAAACAGGATATCTATTACTATCATTTCTAATTAATCTTAATTTCCATCTGGGAGTTTGTTAGCTTACCATGGAATTTAAAAAGCGGAAACTATAATGGAGATATGCTTACCTGTTAAAGTGGGTATGTGGCAGGGTTCGATGTCAGTAAGCCAAACATTTTAAACAATGTCTTTCATTCATATAGAAAGTAAGATAAATGTTCAGACCACAGAGCACAGTGAGTGCTCTTCTTTCCAACATGGGGATGGATTTCAAGAGGCTTATAACAATAAACTTACAACAGTGAGCTTCCCTGATTCCGTTCAGCCCTATTGCAAATAAACTGTAGATGGTCTCCTTAGACTGGAAAATGTATAACTGGGTCTAAATTCTATTTGCTAAAGCAGTCACCATGGCTGAATAACAACATAAGATATATAACTGTCATATAGACATTTGGCTCTTGGTTATCCATCAATTAAGGAATTAAATTTGTTGCATATTGCTTTTAATTCACAATTTTAAAATAAGTATGCTTCCTTAATTAGAATTGTCAGACATTGTAATTTCTGAGGTCTAATATGGTATTTAAAAAGTTAGGGTGAGCACTGACTATCCTCCTTAAAGCTTGATCAGCCCCTGTGGAAGCAGGATGATGGAACTGAATATACACTTGAGGTGGAAAAAGACAGAAACTGGTGGAAAAGGGTAATGCAACAGAAAGGAGGCACTTGCTCCATGTTGTCCTTTTGGGTTATTTGATGTGAGGTAAAGGGATCTACAAAATGTGTGTAACAGTTAAATCTCTGTTGTCATCTTGACAAATTTAGAATCTCCATCTAAACAGATCTCTAGCATGTTTGTGGAGGATTTTCTAGATTAAGTTATCTGAGGTGAAAAGTCCCACCCTAAATGTGGGCCAACTTATTCCATGAACAGAGGATGCTAAAATACATAAAAAGAAGAATGCTAGCTCCAGCACCAGCATTCCTCACACGCTTCTTCCTGACTCTGGATGTATTGTGATTAGCTGATTCATGTGTCTGTGAAGTGAAGTAAGACAAAGTTATTGACAGCTAGAAAGACTTATCCTAAATATTCCAAAGGCAAAACTAGGAAAAGCAGGGCTTCATGGAATTGTGCAACCAGGAGAAATACTAGGATATAATGGTACAGTGGGCACAACAAAAACTAAACAAAATGATTGAAAAAAAGAAGAAATAATTACTGGCTTCTGGAAATTTGTGAAACAAATTTTAAATTGAATTCTTTTGTCTTTTCCTAGCCTACACTTCATTTTAAAAGAACCTTTTCACTGACCTGGTGATTTGATATTCTTCACCTTAAGGAAGCCTGATCTCTGAATTAACCAATGAAATAAAAACTGTTATTTCCTACTGTGAAACTGCACAATTAGATATATGATTAGTCCAAGGACCAGGAATGCAATGTTACAGCTCAGAATAACTTTTGAGTCTCATGGACAGTTAACAGTGTTTTGGAAAGAAATACGACTCCAGCTTCAAATTCCAGCTGAACTCTGCATGCTATGAGGGCAGAAGAACTTAGACCAGATGAGTCCTTTTCACAAGCACATGTCATGCTGAGGGGATCTGGCTGTGGAAGCAGTTTGCCAATCTTCTCTTCAGAAACACATAGTCGGTGTTCAGCCAATAATGAATGTCAAAATAATACTTAGCTTCCCTTCGGGTGATTCAAAGGACTGGCCAGAAAATGGTCATAATAACCTTTCTGGTTATGTTTCTCATTAATTGTCCTTCAAACTGAGGAAAGTATTTTCAAAAGATTGTTTGCTTGTGCTGAAAGATCAGGGAGCTGTTAACAGTGTAAAAACCATGGAGCTAGACAACATGATGAGTGATATAGTGCACACAGGAAAATTCCAGTCCAGTCTTGGCTCTGAGACCCAAAATCTCTTCTGTGCACCTAACACTGCATTAAAGATGACCATGATAACACTTCTGAATGTGCAGTAAAGATTTACACACTATATATAATATATGATTACTCTTCCTTCCATCAGATCAGCCACGTGGCCCTGATTTGATGCAGAAGCAAAGGACCCACAGTCCTTGACTAGAGAAGTGGGAATAGGCCAGGAGGATTCCTTTGTGCATGTAGGTGGAGGATGCTGAAAGAACTGCCACACGGAGAAGTTAGCTGAGCGGGCACCATCCTGGTTTTTCTTCCATTCCCAGCTTCCTCTCCAAGCAGCACAAAAATGTTTGTGAATAAATCACGAAAGAAATAGATACCAGCTCCTGGATGAAACACTATGGTATTTAATGAGAAATTATGTAAGTCATGAATGTAACCACTCTCAATGGAAATGGTCATGGTGCTGAAAGAGGCCAGCAAGGAAGGCAGAACTAAGATAAATAGAGAATCACCTAGCCAAGCCTGGAAAGGATTTTTGTTTACTTTTCCCTCAACTACCTCTTCCTGGTTAGTTTAAAACAAGCTGTCAGTGATGGAAAAGATGCTCCTTTATTTCTCTGCATATTTGATGATATTAATGTACATTTTTTATTATAAGCAATTTTTAAATTGTAAACAATCTTAAAATCTTTTTGAGAATTGACCAGGTACGTTCTAAAAATTATTTATTTCCTATTTGAGAGAGAGAGAGAGAGAGAGAGAGAGGGCAGATATATACAGAGAATGGGTTGCCAGGTCCTCTAGCTGTTGCAAACGAACTCCAGATGCATGCACCACCTTGTGCATCTGGCTTATGTGGGTCCTGGGGAATTGAACCTGCATCTTTGTCTTTGCAGGCAAGATCCTTAATGATAAGCTATCTCTCCAGCCTGACATTTAAAAATATTATTCAACCTTTGTATTCTCTAAATTTTTCAAATTTAGGAAAATTGAGATTAAAGTAAATATTCATGGATACTATATCAGATGTAATTTGTATGTTGAGGTACATTTATATATGAATCATGTTCATATAATTTAAATATAATTATAGCAGGAAGAAAGTGGTTAAGTGACCAATTTAAAGCCAATAGTATCATGACTCAGGGATTTAAGGTTGGCCACTTCCTCTACATAAGTCTTGTTTTGTGGGAGTTTGTATAAGAATCCCACTAGTAGAAACAGTAACTGGAGAGTCTTTACTTGAACATTAGGAAGAATATGAGAAGAATAAGGCAAAAAATTCAGATTTTAAGGAACACAAATTCGGTCTTCATGTCAATGAAATCAAACTTATGGCTGCTATCAACTGTCTTCATACTTCATAAGTTTATGGGAGAAGTGTTTATTAGCTATAGAAATTACATAGTGAGAAGACTGTGCTTTCCTTTGTCAAAACAGACAACAGAGAAGGAATAACATGAGAAAACTTGGCAAGAGATGGAAAGAATAAACCTATTTAAAACTCTGCCAACTGTTCTAAAGCTCACTGTAAGGCAAGCACTCTCTATGATCCTCCAAGTGTCACTCAGTCCATCCCTCAGGCTCAAGAGAGGATGGCTGTGCTAGGTCACACATCTCTCTTGTGGCAGAGCTAGAAGTCAAACTCCAGTATCTGGCTGCAGAGGTCACTTTCTCCATAAATGTACCTAAAGAGAGAAGCAGAATTGGGCAGGCAAGTGACAAAATGGAGAGACAGAAATGTCTTCATGTCTAATAACTCCCATGATTGGAAAACCTTAAGAAAGAAACCATGCATGTTGAACATACCAGGAATGAGATATGTAGTTATTATGCTTGTTGGGGCACCTAATTTATGAATCAATATTCATTGAATGTCTGGTGCTCTCAAGACACGATGCCAGCTGTTGGGGGAAAATTAAGAAACCTGTTTCTTTGCTTAATTGAGTTCATTTCTTTCTGTGAGCATCTTTCAACAGTTCCCTGAAGCTTCCAGAAGAAAAGTAAATAAATAAATAAACTTGAATCCTTAGTTTGGCATTCCTGCTCTTCATGGCTGAGATTTTCATCATGACATTTCTCCTACATCCTGATCACAGCCATTCAGAAACAGTCACAGCTCCCCTCTCATTCCTGGGGAGTCTCCATAGGCTAGTCCCCATAATACGGACCCTTTCCATGAACCATTCCTACCTCTGTTTGACTCATCTGAAAGACCTATTTCAAATTTAAGTTATACATTGCTTTTGGAAACTTGCCTGACAAATGTAGGTATAAGGTAGATATATTCTCTCCTTGTAGCCTCTCAAAACATCATTTTCAGTTTGTTTATACCACTAAAATTTAAATTCCTTCAGGCAGATAATTTTTTCATCTGTTTTTCCTAGCATGAAGCCTGATTACAGAAGCCACACAAAGATGGTTGTGTTAATATATGAATGACAGATTTTAAATAGCTCATAATACTTCCCACATAATTATTCAATCCAAATAAAACAGAAAACAAGAAGGCAACTGAAATTGCAATATTTGAGTTATTCTAAAATCAGAATTCTCACTTCACAAGATTTGAAGCCTCTTCCTAAAATGTTTCAATAACAAATGATAAAATTGGTACTTTAGGGGGTTGTGACAGAGGAGAAAAAAAAAAAAAAACCCTCTGGGGTCAAATAAGTCCAAAAACAATGCATGTCATATGGTCTTATAGAGGCATAAAGAATGAGTGTCAACAAATATGACTCTGTGTGCCAAAGCATGGTCCATGAGCAGATCCACAGAGAGCATCGCATGAAATCAGATCAGTTTTTCAGTGGAAACAGAGCTGTTCTTGGTTGGTGAACCTGGGGGAAAACTCTTTCTTGGTTTCTCAGGGGGAGAACTCTGTGTGCAAAAGAGGTAGCTGTTTTCTTTTGCCTCCTCACATTGCCTAGAATGCATTTCATATTGCTGCTTCAAATGAAGTCTTTCAATGTATGACCTAGCACTGAAACATAAGTTCTGTGTAAGCAAACACAAGAGTGGTCAAAATAATAGTGGCACACACTGTAAATAGAAATTTCATGACCACATTTGATTTAAAGGGAGTAGTTACATCATCCAGAGAATATCTGCTGGGTGGACTATATATTCTCCACAAATATTCTGGGTAAAATAAAATTGGTCCTTAATAGTAAAATAATAACAGTAAATCTGAATTTATATTATTGGATAAGAACAAAGGAAGAGGAACTTCTATTATTTTAATTAAAACTATCATATCCAGTTGCAAATAAGTATCAAACAAAAGGTTGAATGAAGATTTTGACCCACATAAAGCCAGATACACAAAGTGGCTCAAATATCTGGAGTTCATTGTGGTGGCAGGAGGCCCTGGCATGGCAATTCCTCCCTCTTTCTCTCTGCTTGCAAGTAACTAAATAAAATGTTTTTTAAAAGATCAATTTTAATAATGAGAAAAATAAAGTACATTCTAAAGCAACATCAAAGTTGTCACTTTAAGAATCTAGCAGGCCGGGAGAGATGGCTTAGAAGTTAGGACACTGGCCTGCGAAGCCTAAGGACCCATGTCTGACTCCACAGAACCCACATAAGCCAGATTCACGTGCATCTGGAGTTCATTTGTAGTGGCATGCCCATTCTCTCTCTCTTTCTGCCCCTCTCTCTGTCTCTGTCACACTCTACCTCTCTATCTCAAATGCATAAATTTAAAAAAAAAATGATTTTTGTCTAAATATATGGCCAATAAGTATCGTTTGTGAAGGGTGTTTCTTTTCTTTTAAACTAGTTGTGTCTGTGCTAGCAAATGGACAACTGGAAAATGGGCAAACATGTTTCTATAACATTGCACCATCAATACTACCCCATGGTGACAGCTGATTAAAGTAGAGATTAGCAGGAAATACTGCAATCTTAAAGGCAGCTTCACTACCCTGTTATGGCAGTGCTAGACACAAGAGATGAGGAAACAACCCTTGTCCATTACGAGTGAGGGGATAAATAAAACGGTATTATATATACACACACCATGGAAATTGTCAAAGGGTAGAATGATGCTTCTCAGGGGTAGGAGTAGAGGATCATAGAAATGGTAGAACTTGGGCATAGGGTACATAGTTTCAGTTGCATAATATGAGTAAGCTCTATAGTTCTAAAATACAACATGTAATAGTATATTAAATTAGCTAAGTGAGATGACCTTAAGTGCTTTCTCTAAACACACAGAAGAACATGCAGAAATGTTCAGCATTGGAATATATTGATATTGTAAACTAACTGGATAATAACAATAGGTTCACTTGGTATACTCATTAAATTCCTATTTCTGTGGCAAAATATCTAACTCAGGTCATTTTAAGAAAAGAAGGGTCTAGTTCAGTTTATAATTCCTGGCAAATCATAGTGGAGAAGGCCTTGTGGCAAGAGCTTGAGGCAGCTGGTCATCTTCAGCCCAGGAAGTAGAAAGCAACGGGTACTTGTTCTCAGCAAGCTCACTTCTTTTTATTTTTTAATTTTTAAATTATTTTTATTTTTATTTATTTATTTATTTATTTGGTTTTTCGAGGTAGGGTCTCACTCTAGCTCAGGCCGACCTGGAATACACTCTGTAGTCTCAGGGTGGCCTTGAAGTCCTCCTATTTCTGCCTCCCAAGTGCTGGGATTAAAGGCATGTACCACCATGCCTGGCTCTCTTCTTTTTATACAGTCCAAGACTCTGGCTCATAAAATGAGGTCACCCTCAGCTAAGGTGGGTCTTCCCATCTTAATTTATCGAATCAGTATTATTCCTCACAGGCAGGTCCAGAGGCTAATATAATCTACATAACCCCTCACAGGTGATTCTAGGTTCTGTCAAGTTGACAATCAGTCTCAACAATCATATTTGGTATATGTGTAACAAAACATCACACTATACGTTATATTGAATGTAGAAAAATTCAGTGAAAGGATTCTTAAAGGGTTAAAACCTTTAACTTGATTTTAAAAAATCTTTAAAATCATTGATGAATATGAAGAATCTGACAAACCAAAATGCCCATATATTGTTGCAAATGTAAAGTTAAGCATTGGAAAATGATTTAGCACTTAAAAAAAAATTATTAGCAGGGCATGGTGGTGCACACCTTTAAGTCCAGCATTCAGGAGAAAGAGGTAGGAGGATCGCCATGAGTTCGAGGCCATGCTGAGACTACATAGTGGATTCCAGGTCAGCCTGGACCAGAGTGAGACACTACCTTGACAACCCCCCCCAAAAAAAATTATTGACAACTTTTATACTTACAGAAAATAAACAATGATATTTCCATCCCCTCTCCCATTTCCCCTTCACAACTCCCCTCTCTATCATATCCCCTCATTCTCTCCCTTAGCCTCTCTTTTATTTTGATGTCATCTTTTTCTCGTATAATGAGGGTCTTGTGAAACTATTGCTAGGCACTGCGAGGTCATGGATATTGAGGTCAATTTCTGTCTGGACAGTTGCATTGAAAGGAGTGGTACCCTTCCTTTAGCTCTTATATTTTTTCCACCACTTCTTCCACAATGGACCCTGAGCCTTGGAGAGTGTGACAGAGATGTTTCAGTGCTGGACACTCCTCCATCCCTTCTTCTCAGCACTATGTTGCCTTTTGGGTCATCCTAGTGGTCATCTCCATCTGAAAAGAAAAGTTTCTGTTAACCAAAAGTGAGAGTAGCATTAATATATGAATATGAACATTAAGTGTAGTGCTTTCAGAGCAGTTTGGTGAGACTAATATATGAATTTAGCCAGACAAGAGCAGGCTTTATACCCCTAAAGCTCATGACCTACCCTGCAATAGGCTTTTGATTAAAGTTTTCAGTACTAGGCGTGTATTCCCTCCCATAGAGAGGGCCTGTCTCCACATGATTTAGCACTTTTTAATTATATCATTTGGAGACTGGGGAGAAAGCTCAGGGGTTAAAGGTACTTGTTTGCAACCTGCTGACTTGGTTTGATTCCCCAGGAACCAAATAAAGCCAGATGCACAATGAGTTTATTTGCAGAGACAAGGAGATGAAACTCATTTAACATTATAGAAAGCGAATGAAGGCTGACCAAAGGGGCACATACTGCATGCTTTCTGTGAACAATAGAAAAGGTCTAAAATGGGCAAACATGCAGAAGAAGAAAGGAGGTTAGTCATTTCCTAGGACTGCCAAGTTTGGGAAAGAATGATTCCTTATAAATTAGTATGGGATTTTATCAGGGTGAAACTGAACTGTGATAATGTTAAACAACTTTATAAATTTATTAAAGTCTACTGAGTTATAAAATTTAAAGTGAGTGAATTTAGTGGTATGCATATAAAATACAGCCCCAATAGATAAAATTCCAGGCTGAAAATCTTCAAGTAATTCATCAGCAGATCAATACCTTAAGAGACACTAAAGCAAACTTTAGATTGTGAGACATTTTTAGGACACAGGTTCCTAGATATGCAGAAAGGAAAAAAAAGGCACTGGAAATGGTAAATATGGGAATATTTCAAACTATTCTCTTATAATAAATGACATATTGGACATATTAAGAAAAATGGCAATAAATGCTGTAGTCCAAATTATAGGTAAAATCTAACTGTAAAGAGCTAGATGGAATTTTGATATGCATTGGGACAAATGGGAATACTGGTGTAAACTCTAAGTACAAGCACTAACAATTATACATTGAATTATCTTAAAATACTAAACACGGAAATAAATAGAATGCAAAAATATTTGTTTAACAACTCACCCCCCACCAAAAAATTCAAGAATGTAACAAAAGACTAGAGTACATAAAAAGCAAAATGTATGATTAGAGGCTTAAATAGAACATCATTAACTTGATTAAATTCAAATGAACTAAATAATCAAATGTGTGAGAAAAAAAAATTTTGACCTAAAAGCAAGATGTCTAACTCCAGGCATTTTGTAAAGAACAACAACAGTTTGTGTACTGGCAAATAGAATGTAACATCTGAGTCCTCTCCCCAGCCCCATAAATACATTTTAAACCAATGAGTATTAATATAAAGGGCATGGATACATAACAATGAAAAATTAGTTAATAACATATTTCAATAGTCTCAATGACTGACTTGAGTATTAAAAATTGTGCAAGTAATTCTTCACTATGCATTCCATTTTTTTGTTTGTTAGGTAAGGTCTCACTCTAGCCCAGACTGACCTGGCACTTACTCTGTAGTCCCCGGTTGGCCTGGAATTCAATATGATCCTCCTACCTGTGCCTTCCAAGTGCTGGGATTAAAAGTGCATGCCACTACACCTGGCACTGTTCATTATCTTAAAGTGAATACAGGATATCCTCCCCAAAGAAAACAATATATTGGTGATAAAGCAAGAATCAATAACTTATACTGTGTATTAATTCAGAGATTTTGTTGAGTACCTTGAGTCAAACTCAATTCAAAACAAGGAGATAGCTAGAAAATTTCCACATACTTGCAGATTAAGTCATTTTGTTCTGAATAATCAGGAAGTCTAATAAATCAGGATGTATTTTGAAGGAAATGAAAATGCAATTGATAGGAAATTGGTGTTCCAGGACCTCCAGCCACTGTAATCGAACTTCAGACATGTTCACCACTTTGTACTAATGTGCAACTTTGCACATGTGTCAGTTTGTGCATCTGGCTTATGTGGGATCTGGAGAGTCAAACATAGGTCCCTAGGTTTCACAGGAAAGCACCTTAACTGTTACACCATCTCTCCAGCCCTCAAGTTATTTTTGACTTCCCTGGAATTCACCATTTATGGAAGGTAGCAGATGATTGGTTGGAAGAAGTCACACAAACATTATAAATCTATGTAATAATAGGGAAAACAGAGAAGCCCCCAAATGAAAAATAGTTTGAGAATTATGTATCATGCAGTTATATATGCTATTCAGAATAAAATGTGCCTCTAGTGTGGCATAAAAATAGATATCCACAGTATCAGTTCCCAAAAGACTTCATATGTGTACAACATGTGTTAACAAGCATCCCCAATCATATCTACACCTACAAGTGCATATATATATATATATATAATCTGTCAACATTCTCAAACAATACTACAGATCAATAATGAAAGACTAACAATTTCATGTAATGGACAAAATGTCCATGACAATATTTCACAAAGGAAGATATGTAGATGAAAGACTTATCATAATTGAAACAAAGATTAACTATTATATAATATATATCAAATATTTGCTTTGTGATTTGCATTAATCATTTATGTCTAATACAAAATGTTTTTCCATCTGATGAAAGGATGGATTATAGGGTTGGTCATTGTCAAACTTTCTTATAGACCATCATTCTATACACCCACCAGCAATACACAAGAAGTTTATTTCCACATTACTCTGACATTTGATGCTATCGCTTTTTTTTTTATTTTAGACATTTTGATATTATATATATATAAAATAAATAAAAGTTGTAACTTCATTTCAGCTGAAAATCCATTAAAATATCATATAATATGCTATGTATAACATAAACTAGCATATATTATGTTACATATTATATCAATAATGCTAACATTTTGTGTTAAATGCAAATCTCAAAACAAATAAGGAAGGCATACATCATTGATATATTGGTGAATTCCATAAAGAATGAAACATTCAAGATTGTCAGAAGGCAAAACTCAACTTAATATTAAGAATTTCCTCAGGATTAATTTTATACTCTGGATCATGTATGATATAAAATAAACAACAATGCCAGAAATGATCCTGCAACAAATACAGTAAAAATGTAGTTTTTGTACTGTTCCTGGTTAGAAGTTGAATATATGACATCACTAAATACATGTCCGATAGCGATTTTATACAGTTTTAAGACAAATTTCATTAATGAATATAGACATTCTCGTCTCAATGTAGAATTTAATCTATCTAGAGAGGACCACATCTGAACTGTGTCTGCATGTAGAGATACTGGAAAAATAGAATGGAGCTACACTCTACTCTTACAGATATCACATTAAGATGGTTACATAGCTGAGAGGAAACTAAGATGAGTTGTTATCTATACATGCCATGTACCAAACACAATGTGTCTGGGTCTAAAATGAACAAAAATTTCAACAAAGCTGCAAAAATGAACCATCCTCTATTATGTCTTCAGCAAAGTACATCTCATTTGTTTATGGATTCTGAGATTCCTTAAACTAACCTCAACGGAGCAAGGAGTTGTCTAAGTCTGAAGATTGCAATAACTTCATATTGCCAAGCCTTTTCAAGTACTGAGTGAGTTCCAGTCTACTTTTGATGACAGATTCTACCTTTGCCATATCAACCATAACAATTTCAGAAACAGATCATCCATCTGTTTATATACAAGACTGAGGGGGTAAGACAAGAAATAGTGTTTGCATGTCACTGCCATGACTACTAGTATGATAGCATGATGTCCTAGAATTGGGCTTATATAGTGAAGTGTGCACTACACTGACAGCATCCTGCTACCTGTCCACTAAACTACCTGTAAGTGAAGATACCGGACTTCTTGTGGTACTGATGATTGGACCCAGTGAACATGCTAGGAAAATTCTGATTTCTATCTGTCGTCACAGATATTTTATTAATTTCTTCAACAATAGAAAGAGTTTTTAAATATTCACAACAATGTACTAAGGGATAAAAACAAGCTACACAAATTAATCATATATATTCACAAAATATAGTCTTGGTTACTAGTTATTTTTAAAAATTATATTCCAAAATACTTTATGAAGCATCATCTAAATAAAATATGGTAGCAATGGAATATTCTGTTTTTATTATGGGCATACTTAGTATAAATACATCATGTGTTGGTACCAACCTTTCCCTCTTCCCTGCCCCCCATTCTGCTGGGGGCCCTCCTCAGTCAGGTTGTGGGTTATGTGTTGTGGGAGCAGGAGTCAGTTGTTGGGGAGGCAATGTCTCTGGGTATGATGTCCCATCCTGTGGCTCTTATGATCATTCTGCCCCCCTTCCACAAAATTCCCTGAGCCATGGTGGGTGAGATTTAAGTCTACCTCAGTAAGGACCTCTTTGGAACCTCTGAATCTCTGCTTTGGTAGGTGTTGAATATCCTCTGCATCTGTCTCCTTCAACCTGGCACTGATTATCAGACTCACCATGGAAGCTGAATTCTTGCTCATCTCCCCAGATCCTCTTTGGTTTCAGATGGGGCTTTTCTGAAGTGCAAGGGGCAGTTTAATTTTTGGAGTCTAGCTACCTTCTGAAGAAGACAAGCATATTCTCCAATGGAGAGTGAAGTCAAAATATGTAAAATGGGATAAGCATTATTAATTTTTAATTTGGGGAGAATGTATGGTTGTAGCCTCTCTTTTAGCCAAAGACTAGTAGGAGCTTGACACTGGAGAGCATAATCTTCATCTTCATAGGATTCTGACCTGGCTCCCAATTCCAGAAATGAATTCCTTCCCACTGGATGGATCTCTTAGCTAATCAGAGAGCTATTGATTACCCAACAAGGCTATGTGCTACTACTGCACTTGTGTGTACATCTTGGCAGGATGTTTGCTTCTGAATAGCTTAGAACCCTGGCTGCTCAAATCATTGTTTGCCACTTTCCCCAGTAGCTCATGTAGTGCTTGCTAGCCATAGATGGTCTGTCCGGGGTCTGGCTCTCTTCTAGATTCCAGTCAGGTCTCTCCATATTCTGCACCAGCAGCATGTGGTGTCTTCAACAATAGAGTCTTACCTTTTACCTCAGGCAGGTAATAAAGTGCTTTGACAGAACCCTGTCTTATGTTGAGGACCTCATAGGTCTCTCCCATCAACAGCTCCCTGTGGGTAGTATCTACATTATGGTACTGGGAGTTACAGGCCAGAGCCAAAATTTTTGTAAGGTTAGTCTTCATCCCCACCCTCTCTTCTTTTCAGGTACTTTCCCCATACTCCTGTTCAGGGATCAATCTTTTAGTATATCTTCAAGGATAAAGGTTTCTATGGTACCAGTTCAGTTTGGATTTAGTTTTCCGTTTTTTTTTTCCCCCACTTCCCTTCCCCTTTCTCCAAACCCTTCCATCCCTATTGTCAATACCTTATGTTTCCTATCAGTTATGTCAGCAACTCAAGCTGATCCAGATTAGGAACCACAGATGAGTGAGACCATGTGACATTTGTCTTTCTTGGATTGTGTGAGTTCACTGAATATGATCTGTCCCAAGTCCATCCATTGTTTTAAAAAATTCATTATGTCATTATTTTTTCTTTTTTTAATATTTTATTTTTATTTATTTATTTATTTTCCAGAGAGAGAGGGAGAGAGAGTGGGCATGCCAAGCCCTCCAGCCACTGCAAATGAACTCCAGACACCTGTACCTCCTTGTGCATATGGCTAGCGTGGGTCCCAGGAAATCAAACCTGGGTCCTTTGGGTTTGTAGGCAAACGCCTTAACTGCTAAGCCATCCCTCCAGCCCTGTGCCATTTTTTTCTTACTGCTCAGTAGAATTCCATTGTGTAAATTACCACAATTTCATTATCAATTCATCCAGTGATGATCACCTGGGTTGATTCCTTTTCTTAGCTATTATGAATTGAACAGCTATAAACATGGTTAAGCAAATATCTCTGTAGTGAAGCATGAGGAATTTAGGGTAAATGCCCAGTAAGGGAATAACTGGGTCTGTAGGTAGCACTATAATCATCCTTTTCCAGAGTCTGCATATTGATTTCAATAGTGGTTGTACAAGTTTACATTCCCACCAACACTGATTTATGGTCACTCTTTCTCCACAACCTCACCATCATTTGTTGTCAATTGATATTTTAATGAGTTCCATAATTACTGGAGAAAGGTGGAATCTCATAATTGTTTTAATTTGCATTTCCCTAATGATTAGGGATGTTGAACATTTTCTGAAGTGTGTGTTAGCCATTTGTATTTCTTCCTCTGAGAACTCCCTATTTAGTTCTAGACCCCATTTTGCTTTTGGTAGAATTGTCATTATTACAATATTAATTCTGCCTATCCAGGAGCATGGAAGGTCTTCCCATCTTCTCAAGTCCTCCTCAATTTCTTTCTTAAGTCTTTTTCTGTTTTCATTATGGGTCTTTAATGTTATTCCAAGGTATTTAGTTTATTTTTGCTTTGAAAATGGGATAGCCTCACTGATTTCTCTCTCTGTATATTTGTCCTTTATATAAAGAAAGGCTACTCATTTTTTGTGTGTGTGTGTTGATTTTGTATCCTGCTACTTTATTAAAGTAATTAATCACCTTTAAAAGTTTTGAGATCAGGCAGGAAGGATGGCTTATAGTTAAGGCATTTGCCTGCAAAACTAAAGGACCCAGGTTCAATTCCCCAGGACCCATTTATCTGGAGTTCATTTGCAGTGGCTGGGGGCCCTGGCATGCCCATTTTCTCTCTCTCTCTTCTCTTTCTCTGTAAAATAAATTAAAAAAATATTTTTAAAAGTTTTGAGATGGAGACTTTTGGGTCACTGCTGTATGGTATCATAGCATCTGCAAAGGGCTAACTTGACTTGTTCCTTTCCAGTTTGTATCCCTTTTATTTCTTTCTCCTGTCTTATTGATTGGGCTATGACTTTGAGTACTACGTTGAAGAGCACTGATGAGTTTGGGCACCCCATCTTGTTCCTGATCTCAATGGGAAATCCTTGAGTCTTTCCCAATTAAGAATTATTTGGGTTTTAGCTACTTTATATATAGCCATTGTTGTGTTGAGGTATAAACTCTCCATGCCTATTTTCTCCAGCATTTGATCACAAAGTGATATATTATGCCAAAGAACTTCATTGCATCTATTGAAATTATCATGGGGTTCTTGTGATTAAGTTTATTTATGTGGTATATTATGTTGACTGATTTCCATATGTTGAACCATCCCTGCATCCCTGGGTTGAAGCCTACTTGATCAAGGTGGATAATGCTTTTGACCTGTCGTTGAATTTGGTTTGCAAGGGTTTTGTTCAAGATCTTTGCATATAAATTCATCAGGGATATAGGCCTATAGTTTTCTTTTCTTGCTCTATTTCTGTTTGGTTTTGGTATTAGGGGGATGCTAGCTTCATTAAAGGAGTTGTTCTCTGAGTACATGAAACAGTTTGAGAAAAACTGGTTTCAGTGCTTCAATGAAGGTTTGATAGGATTTGGCTGAGTAGCCATCCAGTCCTGGACTTTTCTTTTGTGGGAGGTTGTTAATTACCTTTTCAATCTTTATGGATGTGACAGGTTTGTTTAGGAGATCAAACTCCTCTTACCTTACTTTTGGTAGGTGGTATGTGTCTAGGATACCAACTGTGTCCATTTTTTTCTCAATCATTCAATTTTGTAAAGAAGAGTTTTGGGAAGTAAATCCTGATTTAATTGATGTCTGTTGTGACTTCTCCTTTTGCATGTCTAATTTTGTTAATTTGAGACTTATTTTTTTTTTTGCTTGATAAAAATGGCCAGCAGTTTATTTTTTTTAAAGAACCAGCTCTTCACTGATTTTCTTAATTGCTTTCTTAATTTCCATTTCATTAATTTCTGCTCTGATCTTGATTATTTCTTTCCATCTGGTGCTCTTAGGGTTGGATTCTTCTGGTTCTTCCACACCTTTAGGTGGACAGTTAGGTTACTAATTTGATTAACTCTGTTCTTGAGAGTTTCTAGAGAAGTTTTAACTAGTTCAATTTTGTCTGTAGTTTGTGTTCCCATTTTCTGTATAGTATCCATCCCTTTGTCAAATTCCAATTTCAAGTCAGGTCTTGATTTTCGTAATGCTTCTTGGAATTCATTATTGTATTTACTTATGTCTTCATTAAAATTAACCATTGAGATCTTCTATTTGTTGGTTCACTTTCAATTCATTTAAGTCTCCTTTGAGGTCTCTCTGGTTTGTCTATTAGGTCAAGCCTAGTGTAGACAGCTGGATAGATTTCATTTATATGATTGATGTTTTTTTGTTGTTGTTGTTGATTTGCTGCCAGTTCTGCCACTCATTTGGTTAGGGTCATGTATCTTGTATCCTCATTTTCAGGTTCTACTCCTGTTATCTCCTGTATGTTTTTATTGTAAAGTTCCATTTTAGGATTAGGCAACCTGGTTGGATCTCCCTCCATTTGATGTTTCATGCTGTGTCTTTTGCATTGTGCCAGTCTTGTAAGGGGAAGAGAAAGAGAAAGAGAAAGAGAAAGAGAAAGAGAAAGAGAAAGAGAAAGAGAGACAGAGAGAGGGAGAATAGGTATGCCAGGGCCTCCTGCCACTGCAAATGAACTCCAGACACATATGCCACCTTGTGCATCTGCCTTTATGTGGGTAATGGAGAATCAAACCTGGGCCATCAGGCCTGGCTTTTCAGCAATCAAGCTCCTTGAACCACTGAGCAATTTCCCTAATCCCATGTTTAACCTTTTAATCTGCTCAATGTAAAATAAGAAATTAGACAAATAATGTAAATTTTTCATAGTTTTAACAGATTGATTTTACATTTTGTTGAGCCTAAGTGAGTCTGTTCTTTCTATGGAAAATGTCTCTGTACAAATCTAACCCCTTTAAGGTATAATTTGGTTTTGTTGTAGTTTTAAAATTCTTAATAGAGTGAACAGATCATTTCTTTCCAAATAGGCATCTGAGTGACAATCTTAGAGAAATACTGAAATAATAGTAAAGTCCATTTAGGACAGACGCCTTATATAAAACATGAAGCTACATGAAAAACAATGATTTTTGAAAAAAATAAGTCAATATTTAACTTTACTGCATTTCTGTATTTGTATATGCTAATGGCTATAATTAAATTGTCATACAGAGATGCACAATTATCTCATTTCACCACTGCAAGCCCTTTTCTAGCTTGTATTTTTTTTTTTTGCACACACATCAATAAAGAACCAACATTTCTAAATTCTAAAAATCTCTGAAATGTTTACAAATTCTCTAGTTATTCATTTGGTTTTTAGTAAGCATCCTATCTTGAAATACTTATTTTAACTGGAGTGTCAATATTATAAATACAGCTGTATTGTAAGTGTTTATTTGATAAACATTCATTGATAAAAGTATAAAAGTGAACTAATGATTCTAAGCTCTTAGGAAATATTCTGGATAATTGCTTATATAAATTCCCATACTTATTATTTAAAGATTAATAGTAACAGTAAATTATAGCACAAAAAAAAAATAGGAGGTAAGCTGAAATTTGGTGAGGATAAAGGATTTTCAACGGCAGTGAGTTCACATAGTGAAATCATGACGCATCAACCTAAAGGCAATGAAGAGCATATAGCAATGAATGAAACTCATTTTTTCATCTATTTTTTTTGGGGGGAGTTCAGGGTAGGATCTCACTCTGGCCCAGGCTGACCTGGAATTAACTATGTAGTCTTCATCTAAAATTTTGATTCATGTTCTTAAAATTTCCTCTTGGCTTTGAGAAGTCATCAACCAAACTTGCCAAATGCTTAGTGTACGGTAGGTGCAACAATATTAATTTCAACTATTAACCAACCCCTGCATCCTGGGAAGTGGAAGCTATTTTGATCAAAGTATAATATGGGTAAGAGCCTGTATTGTTATAACTTGATTGACTTAAGGGATAAGAAGCTGGAATTTGATTCTTGTCATATCTGCTTATTATAGCTATGAAATACCAAATTTGTAATGCTCATTGGTAGAGCCTACAATACTAGATTTTTATGTTGTGGAAAATGTTTCTATGATGCACAGCCTTATAGAACAGTTCCAGATGTATTTAATATAGTTGCTTAATTGCATGGACAGGACAAGTGAAATCAACTGTGTCTGCCTTTCTGTGTCTGAGAATGCTTATCCCAGCTGCTACAAGTGTTTCTAAGTTTGCTGAAAGGTAAGAGGAAATGGTTATAGATTTTATTTACAACTTTTGCTCATTTTTCAAATACAATGTCAATGAATCAGGGGACTCCTATAGCTACATTTTTCTTTTGGTTTTATCATTTGTTTCTTGGTGTTACCTAATGAAGTTGTTAAGATCTTTACCCAAATTATGATTATAGAAGCCTAAAATATGAAAATGTAATAGTCTCCTTCCTTCACTTCCTAAAGTAAATCTCTATCAACATTTTCTATGTTTGCTGGAAATTTTCTACGAGAAAACAGCTAAATTTGAACAAATTTATATATTTATTGGTACAGATACTTCTTCCCAGGGTCTGTGACAAGTGTTCTATTAAGAAGAGATAGCAATGGGCTGGAGAGATGGCTTGGTGGCTAAGGCACCTGCCTGCCAAGCCTAAGAACGTGGGTTCCAATCTCAGGTCCCATGTTTAGCCAGATGCAAAAAAAAAAAAAAAAAAAAGTGATGCATGGGCACAATGCCACACTTGCCCACAAGGGGGCAAATGCATCTGGAGTTCATTCACAGCTGCTAAAAGGCTGCTGGCATGCCCATTCTCTGTCTATATAGTTGTCTAGCTCTCTCTATCTATCTATCTCTCTCAAAAAAAAAAAAAGAGAGAGATAACAGTAAGGAGGTGATGAATAAAATGCCTCTTATAATTCCTTTTCTAATTTGAAGAGAATAAGAAAAAGATCAACTAGGGCTGTAGAAATGGCTCAGCAGTTAAGGCACTGCAATGCCTATTCACCCAGGTTCAATTCCCCAGTACCCACATAAAGCCAGATGCACAAAGTGGTGCATGCATCTGGAGTTCATTTGCAGTGGCTAGTGGCCCTGGCACACCCATTAATTCTCATTCATTCTCTCTCTCCCTATCACTCTCTCTGTCTGTCTCTCTCTCTCTCTCTCTCTCTCCTTCCAAATAAACAAATGAAATATTTTAAAGAAAAGAAAAATATCAGATATTTCCTACATTCCCAAGTCCATCATTTTTTTTTCCCTTGTTAACTGCCCAGCAACAATGTTTGGGTAAACAGAGACCCCATTTGCAGCCTCCAGTCAGGCACAGCCCTTCCCCCGAATGTGGTTCATAATGAAACTGTGACTTAGTGTGACCAGTGATTTCAGGTCTAGGACCTAAGTTTCCCCTACTGGAATAATGGTCTGTCTCACCAAAGTGTCCTACTTTCAGTTAGGACAGTTTGCTATCTATCCTGGTGCTGATTTAACATCCAAATGTACTGGCATGAATTGAAATTATATTTTATTTCTTGCAGATACTCATATTGAGATAGATTTGAAAACTTTGGACACATGGAATGTAAGAAATTAATGAAGGATGGTGATATAAAAATCATAATAAACCATGTGAATAAATGCATTTACTTGAAAATAAACCCAACATATCAAAAGTTTAAAGTAAAATACTAGTACAGGTTTGAACAGACAATCATTACAATTCTATTTTAGATGTGTAACTGAGTAATAAGCAAATTCAATAATATTTTCTGACCACACTCACAAGCAGAACTTTAAACCAAATTGAAATGTGTAGCTAATTGCATGGGCATAAATAAGATATTGCATGAGCTACTGGGGTAAAGTGGCCTGCAACAGTGTGAGCAATCAGTAGTCTAAGCTACTCAGATGCAAGTATACACCACTGCAATGAAGGCTGAAAGCTTTGGTGGGTAACCATTGGATTTCTGATTGGCTAAGAGATCCACTCAATGGAAAGGAACCCATATCTGGAAGTGGGAACCAGGCCTGAATCCTACGAAGACAAATAGCATGTTCTCCAATGTCAAGTTCCCATTAGTATTGGACTAAAAGAGGGGCTACATCCATCAAACTCTCCCTAAATTAATAATACTTTTCCAATTTAACCTATGCCGATTTTATTCTTCATTGGAGAATCTGGTTTTCTTTTGCAGAAGGCAATGAGACCCAAGGAGATAAACCACCATGTCACCTTAGCCAAGGCCCAGGTAAAACTGCAAAGGAAGTGGTACAAGCAAGAGTGCTGCTTCCTTAGTGACCTTGACAAGCAGGGCCAGGGTGAAGAAGACAGACACTGAGGATATTCAACACAGAAATCTGGAGGCTTCTAATAGCTCATCACTGAAGTACACTTAAAACACAATCACTAAGGCTCAGGAATTTTGCAGGAGAAGGGGCAGAAAAATTTTAAGTCACAGGTTGGTATGTCATATTCAGAGGCACTGCTTCCCTTGTATAACTGACTGCTTCTCCCACAATGCATAACCCACAACCCCATGGGGAACAGCAGCAATCCCACTGAGGAGGGCCCTCTGAGGAATGCAGGCAAGGAGGAGGGAAAGGATGGTACCAACATATAATGTATAAATACAAAATATGTTCTTAATAATAAAAAAAGATTAACATTTCTAGATAGTCATCATTTTAATTATCAAATATTTATATTTTATATGACTAGATTCTAACTCTTGTGTACTTTTCACATTTTAAGCCATAGTGTTTCCCATCAAATGACATAGCCCTTTATATTCATAGCGGCAGAAAGACAGATTTTTTTTCCATATACATGGCCTTATGCCTGAGCTTCTATTATTTCTGTTCCAAAAGAATGCAATAAATATGTCCAGAGACAAGGGACAAAGTTAATAAAAGGCTGTCCTTTACTTTGTCTAAGACCCAGGCTTAAAATGAGCTGTTTTCCCTGAACACCACATATTAATTGGATGGCTTCAGTTTCAGCCACAGACAAAAGCAGTTCAGATCAGGATTATTCTAAATATAATTCTTCTTGATATGATGAGCAGTCTCAGAGAAGAGATATTAAAAAGTAAAATTCCATGATAAGGAAAGAATTTGGAATGTAACCTTTTGGTATGACAATTAGAAAATTGTCTCTGATATTATTACTGGCATTGTGTGTGTACCTTCCCAATGTTTTGTGAATATTTCATAGTCCTGGCATAAACCATTTGATTGCTAATTGTCTAAATTTCATTTTAACAAATGAGTCACTGTAATTAAAGAGTCATATGTATTTTAAAAATATACTTAACAGCATTTCTGTAATGAACAGGCAAGCACCTTGTAAAGGGAAGAAAGACCTTAATGGATACCAGCCTCTTAAGATATGTTACATCAGTTTGATTTGACAAAACAATGTAGATTTAAATATTTTGGTGTCATCTGTGAATAATCACTTGACTAGTTTTTCATCTCATATGAAGGTGATGTTTACAGGCTGCTTGCCTAAATTACTAATTACTAAAATTTAGTTCTGATCTAAATTAGACATGGCTTCATTTCTAAAATGGGGATTACATACTGATCCAAAGAAAAATTGAAAAGGGCTAAGTTCGCATAGGTACTTACTATCTCTGCTTTGTGGAGAGTCATTTTAATCTCCTAAATAAGCTGTTCAATCATCACAGAATTGATGATTGGATAATCAGTTGGGGCATTATTATCCCTCCCCCTATTATTCTCTCTTCATTTTTCTTAGTTTTTGAGAATGAAAAATATTATCCCATGGTTCTCAACTGCAAGGGGTTTTGCCTTCTAGGAGCCCTTTTGCAACATCTGATAGCATCTCTGATGTGGGGAGTGCTCATGCGGAGAGCCAGAGCTGCTACTGAATACTCAGCAGTGCCTAGAGTGGCTACAGATAAAGTGTCAGCCACAGAAAAGCAGTCTGACT
The DNA here is from genome assembly GCA_036365145.1 of Orientallactaga sibirica. Lineage (NCBI taxonomy): Eukaryota > Metazoa > Chordata > Mammalia > Rodentia > Dipodidae > Orientallactaga > Orientallactaga sibirica. Next base: position 4,739,251 of record JAEOAD010000041.1, read on the forward strand.
AAGATGCAACCCTGATACACACAGACAAAAAGGAGACAAGGAAGGCTTAGGATGCTTTAGAATACTCCACACCAGAAATAAGTACTCAGTTCCATTCTATTTGTTTAAATTCTAATAGCCTTAATTACAGATATTCATGCCTCCTTTCAGCTGTTCATACATTTATTTCCTCATTCAAAAAAGTAAGGTCTGTAAAAGGCTTCCTCAAATTCTAGGTCAACTAGATATTGACATGTTTTGTGTATCAATGATGACCCAAAACACATGTAGAAAGCTAGACTGAAACATAGTAATATACACATAAATTTTGAGATGAAGGTAATTGTTTAATAATTGCACATTAAGTCTTATACTTTATGGTAAAAGCCCAAGGGAACTCACTGAAAGATTTTAAACCAGATAATGCACTTATAAGATTGATGTTTTAGAAAATTACTTTTCTTGAAGTGCAAAAATTTATACAAGGAAATGTGCAGAAGAGTCCAAACAGGAAATGGTTGTAGTTTCCCTTGTGAAGGAGTTGATGCTTAGGAATAGAATAAATGGGCTGATTATAGAAGACACTTCAGAGGTAGAGCTGTGTACAACTATACAATGAAGTAGATATGGAATTGTTAGTATGGCGACCAGCCAAGGATTTAACCTGGTTCCCGTGTGACTTAAACAAGAAGGAGACAGTATTATCATAAGTGATAAAATAAAGTAGAGGGAATGTGGGGGTTGGGAAAAGGGATATACTAGAAAGGGAGAAATCTCAGCTCTTAATATACTAAACTCAAAAAGCAGATACACATTTGAAAATATTTGTAGATGCTTGAGCTAAGATTAAGATATTTGGCCTGAAACCTTTGTTGAAAATGTAGAGTCCTTTAGGCAATTATGCAGTTGGTAGGAACTTAATTGGATCAGAATTTGTGGGGACCCAAAATCACAAATGAGTATATTTTAGTTGAAATTCTTTCAATCACAGTCAGTGACTTCAGCAAGTCGCTATGTGTTAAGTGGTTAAGTTTTCTCAATAGCAATCAGTAGCACATAGCCTCCACCAAATTGCATTAGGTTCCCATGACAGACAGATAATTTTACATTTTATTACTAAGTGTATGTTTTCAAGTGACCTTGGATGTCACTGTCAGCCTCCTGTTTCCTGGAGCAGGCAATTCAGAGGTAAAGGACCATTAAGGTATGCTCAGAGGTCAACTTTGCTCTATCTCAGATAAAACTGATAAGGACTCCAGGGTTTCACCTGCACCAGAAGCACACCAGGTCCAGAAAGTTGACTGTATACCTTCATTTCTTTTCCCCCTGAGGTCACAGGTGGGGAGAGGAGGAGCTCCAGGGAAACAGGTAGAAAAATAAAAGGAGTATATTGAGATTTGTCATAAGGGGAAGGAAACTGTACATTAAGTCCTTATGACTACTGAAAGGAGCACTTTATGTTTCATGAGATTTCCACATTCTAAAGTTATCCACAATAAATAGCACCTGCTCAGAGTAAACACGCCATCTCCCTACTCTATCCTTTTAAGCTACAAAAAGAGAAGTAATTTTTCTCCTGTCTTTACTTTGTAATTTGGTTTTGTGATGGAGAAATGAGAAGTAAAACAACAGGAGACATTCTTTTAAGGCACTCTCCTCGTCAGTCTGTTTCTCAGAGTTGAGCTTAACTGCCTCAAGTGAGTCTCGATGCCAAAGTGAGTCCTGAGGGAAAATTCAAATCCCTGGAAAGGCTTGCTGCAGCGTCTGGAACAAGCCCAGGACCTCCTGCTTACAGGCTCAGGCCCGAGCCCCATCCCTAGCCCCGTGCAGCATCTCCCTGGTGACTTGAGCAAGCCTTGTTAACAGTTTCATGTAACAGGCTCAGCAGGTTCAACAGTTGATTGTCCCTCCCTCCCTTCCTTCCTCCCTCAGGTTCTCCATGGAGTCTTTTCCCTTCGTTATGCTCTGACATAGCTCTGTGCTAGGGATGGGGAGGGGACGGACTTTCACACATTGAACGTGCAGGAAATGTAGAGTCGACAATCTGGATGAATCTCGCATTCAAGGAATTTAATTGTATTATTGAAATTCAGGGCTGTGCCCCAGAGACATTGATCCGGTATTGTCAGTTTCAGAGGCTGGGTGCACCACCAGCGTGATGATGTGTTCCTGGAATTTGCAATGGAGATAATGAGGAATCAAAGCTTGTGACAGAATTGCTAACTGACAGAAAACAGCAGAGCCAAGGCAAATCAATATGGACCGGCCCGCCTGGCAGCGCAAGCTTGGCACAGCTCCTTGGGTTCCAATTTAAGACAGGCTCCCGACTTGGGCGAGGGGCACAGTTGGATGTGCAGACCGGTGACGCTTTTGCTTTCCAAGGCACAGAGAATGTTTGCTCATAAGCTTTTCTTGCCAAAGGCAAGGCTCTCTGGATTCAGCCGCCAAATAAAACAAAGGGGGATTGGAACAAAACAGTGAATACAAAATGTGGGGAAGAAGAGAAGGAAAAAGACTTGTAACAAATGATTGCTTTCTGCTCTGTTCTGCAAGAGCTTAGAAGTGAACTGCTGGATTCAGGAATTCTTAAACAAAATTTTAGAAAGGTCAAGGCCTCCCCTTGTTTATAAAAACAGAATTTGCTCATGAATTTTTTCTGAAGTTTTGTTTAATTCGGAACTAAGAAAAGCCATTTTTTTTTTTTAATTTCAGAGTTTGAGATGAACTTTAAGGTATTTCTTAGGTACAACCAAAAACAGCTATTGGCTTGAAATTGTCCTGGAATACATTTTCCTTCTGAAATGCATGTAGCCTTACAAAACAGAGCTATGCTAAAAAATAAAAAGAAAGGAATTGATACAGATATTTAAAGAAAACACTATGTATCATTCCTGCCTTTGTACTCCGGTGCAGGGATTGTTATCTTGTCTGGAATGTCTTTTGCCAATAAAATTCAAGGTGAGGTTCATTTCTAATTATGAAAGACACATTTACATTTGTCATCTTATCATAATTATTTTGTTATTCTTTTTTTAATTTTTGATTGTTGGTTTAACATATTTAATGTGACATACATACTACCACCTTCATATGACCAGGATATGTCTGTCACCATTGCCTGAAAAAAACTATGGTACTTTGTGACTCAAATGATAAACTTTCTCTATATCACTGTACAGAACTGTAAAATGATGTAATTTATGTTTGAACAGTAAGAAAGCTAATCATAGATCACCTAATGGAAAGCTGGCTAATTAAAATAGACTATTGATAGGTGACATCTTATAAACTCTTTTCATGAAATAAAGATTTCTAAAGCATAAAAACTTCTCTGACTTGGTGATCAGAAGATACTGGAACACAGAAACAGTTCCCTGAATATTTGGAAGGAATTGCTATTAATGCCAAAACATGCTTTCCACTTGCCTTTAATTTCAGGTCACTTTGACATTTTATTTTTTTTTTTTTTTTTTTGTATTAAGAGTAGTGAAGACTATGAAAATGACTGATTTGATGGGGAAGTAACTTGAGTTTACTAATGTAATGTAATGACTAATACATAGAGTAATGAATTATATTACTGCCTACTGTCTGCCAGTCACTTAGAACAGAGGAGGAGCTGGTGAGAACACTGTTGAATTGTCCCTGTCCTTATTGTCATTAGATTCATCCTATTTGGGAAGCAAAAAATGCAAGCAAAGGCAAGGCAAAATGGCTTTAATTGTTAAGAGTACCTCCCACTCCACCTCTACCCTGTCATTCTACACCTAAGACATTAAAATTTCAGAAATCTTTATTCTTGATATAAACTTGAGGAGTTTAAACCAGATATTATTTTTAAAATAATACAGTAAAAAATTTTCAAGCAATTGATGAAGCCAAAAGAAAAAGAAAAAAAAAAAAAAAAGCTTATCCATCTCCTTATCTTGCTCTTAACTTCTTTTTCTCAGTTCCTAACCAATCATGGCTTAATATTCACTCTACTATGAAGAAATTATCCCATTGCACAAATTACCCTCACTCCAAAATGACATGATTAGACATTTTCAGCTAATCAGTAAGTGGTCTGTAGCTTGATTCTCATTCATCAGTACTGAAAAAGGGGGAGACGTCAGGGAGCAGGGAGCAGTGTTCTATTAAGCATTCCCTATTAGGAAATGGATACTGAAATTGATTAATAATTGAGAAAAGAATTAAAATTCTTTTCTTTCTGGCATATTATACCACAGTTAATGGCAATTATGTGAAATATCCTGGCTAATGAAGCAACTTAAATAAACTTTGCAGTCCCCACTCATTCCACAAATAGAAAAAAATGCCAATTTGAATGTAATATTACAATTTGCATTTAAGATCATGAAGAAACTCATTGTTTGAGCCAACTCAGCCTATTAGGTAATAATAGTTTCAGTAATTTTATGTGTTTTATGATTAATATTAAGTATAATATTATATGCATCATTTTTTTTTTAGTTTGCCTAGCATGATTCACAAATATTTGCAAATAGACTAAAAGTGTAAGCCAAAGTCACTTCTTGAGGTTCCTTAGGAGGATGCAGATATCATCCAGATAGGGGTGAAGGCATCAATGAATAATAATGTGTACTTTTAATCCTATCAACTTCCTTGAAATTTGCCTTGTATGCTTATGAATGGAGCTTAACTTTTTTCACTAAATAAAGATATAGTCTTTGATGCTTCCTATATGTTATAGATCTTTTGTTAATGGCACATTTAACTCTTTTATTCTTGTATATATTTTGTGAATTTTCAGTCACTGAATTAATGAAAGGTCAGATGGGGAACATCCACCCCAGAAAGCTCCACAGATTTTCCTTGGGAGCCACCAATGGCCCCCTGGGTTCACATAGAATGTTAACACTTTGGGATAGAACTTTAAAGTGTAAAAGACCTGCATGCACAAAAGGTCAAGATCAGATCACTAAGGAGAAAAAAGCAGAAGCCAGAGCCTGTTTTGTTGCTAGATAAGCCATCTCAACAGACACTGAACTCTATCATTGACTATCAGGTTTAATTGATACCTTTGCATTCTTAGCACTAAGATTAAATCTTTAGAGTGCAGACTAAGATTTCTGAGGTCTCACTGGAATAAGAATAAAATACATTCAGCCAAATACATAACAGGGTAATTGAAAAGATATCAAGCTATAAGTATTTTGATTTATTAATGTATGGAATTCATGTAAATTGTTTTATTAAAGAAAACCTGATAGTATCTGCAGAAATGTCTACCATAGTAAAAGGTGTAAGCATACACGTGGAGGACTTCTCTCTATTCTTATCCATAAATAAGTCAACCATATAAAGAAAATTAAATATAACTTTAACATTTTAAAATGAAATTACTGCCCTGGAAGTTAGCAATATGTAAAGGACATGGTTCTATAGTAATTTTTCTTTTTTTTAATTTCCACCTTAATTGAGAACCTTAATGTATGAACATGCAATATTTTGATCAGGTTCCATCCTTTTACTGTTTGTGGTCCCCTTTCCTCTGAACCTCCATCTCCTGAGTATCCTCCTTTTTCAAGATATTCTGTTTCCTGTCCTGCTGTCTTGTTGTTTTTGTCCTCCTTTGGTTCAGAACCATGCTGGTCTCTTGGGGGTATTGGTAACCATTGTGATGTCATGATTATACTAGTTGGTGCATGTTGGGACAACAGTTCCTCCCAATATGTTTCCACCCTGTGGCTCTTACATTTGTTTCATCCTCTCTTCTGCAATATACTCTGAGCCTTGGAAGGCATGGTAGAAGTATCTTTCATGTTGAGCTCTCAGCAGCTTATTTTGTACATGATGAGTTTTGAGTCCCTTTAGTATCTGTCACCATTTCCATACAGATGGTTCTCTAGCAAGCAGTGAGAGCAGCACTCATTCTTTCAGGGTCTACCTCTGAAATGTTTTCTGAGGCCTGGAAGGTATGACAGATGACTTACCCAGTAGTAAACCTTGGGCTATCTCTTCTTCTAGTTATTTGATGAATCTTGTCGCCCCCCCTCCCAAGTATTTGTTGCCCTATGTAAAAAGGTTCTTTAACCAAAAGTGTGAACCAGATGAATCAAAAGGCTTAAACATGGGCTGGAGAGATGGCTTAGCAGTTAAGGCTCCTGCCTCCTAAGCCTAAGAATGCTGGTTCCAATCTCCAGCGGTTCCAATCTCCAGGTCCTACATTTAGCCAGATGCAAAGTGACGCAAGGGTGCAATGCTGCACTTGACCACAGGAGGGTACACGCTTCTGGATTCCGTTAGCAGCAGCTGAGAGACTGCGGGCACGCCCATCTCTATCTGTCTTCCTCTCCCTCTCTCTCTCTGTCTGTTTCTCTCTCTGTCTCTTTCCAAAATAAATAAATAAATAAAATAAAAAATAAAGAAAAAAAACTTTAAAAATAAAGGCTTAAACATATTCATTTAGACACATGCTTGATAGGCAGAGCATCTCTGTTTAGTCAAATGACAGTAATTTTTAATAAATGGGTCAAAATTGTCCCCATTACTCTTCTTCCTAATTCTGTGTCTGAAAACTAACTTGAGTTTGTTCTCATCTAATAATTTTCCACCTTGTAGCAAAAATCATCTGGTTAAATGTAATGCCTTCTCATTATCCCTGTATCTGACCTTCTCCAGCAGTTTTCTTCTTCTGGTTCACAGCTAAATGCAATGCCTTCTCACCATTCCTTTATCTACCCCTTCTCCAGCTCTTTTTTTTTTTTCTTCTTGTGCTTCACAGTGATATGGCTCTTACCCTAATTCTCAATTAATGCTCCATTTATGAATTTGTTATCATCAATAACTTCATAATCGTTAGGTCCAATTTGACTTTTCTATCATTTTGGCCTTATTGGCCATCTATATATTTGGGAAACTCTTTTACTCTAGTCTTGTATGACATGTTTTCTCTTTAACTGGGGTCTGCATGTTTGCTTGTATGTCATAGAGGTCATGTCATGGATAACTCAATATTATAATACAGGGCTATGTTTAAGACTGAGCAAAAATGGACAGCATAGAGACCTAATCTGTGTCACCTCTCCTCAGAAAGCAGAACAGTCAGCAAAAAGAGTTACCAGAAAGGTAAATGTCACTCAGGAGAAAGAAACAATGTCTGAGGACTTTCAAGAAAGGTTATGAAGACTAAAACCCTTCTACTCTGTCTTCTTTCTGGTTTTGTTTGTTGTGTTGTTGTTGTTGTTATTTTACAAGTGATTCCCTCAAAAATTAGGTGAACAATACCTAAAACTAAATACCAAGGGAGGAATTTTATTTGCTCTAAATAGGCCAACCCCCAGCACACAGTGTGATGGAAAGAAGTGAGAGTGGATCTGCAAGTACGTATTCTGACAGCAGAACTTCTAGGTGATGATTTTTTCCAAGTTTTCTATTGTTTTCCTAACATATATACACAGTTCTTGACTCTGGCAACTTTTCTTCAAAGTCGGTTCAACTTATTTATATTCTGTTGATTGTCTAATCTATATGCCTATTTCTCAATATGTTTTCAATAGCATATATTCAACTATTTCAAGGGCCTCTGTCTTGAATTCTACATTGTACATTGGAATTTGTTTTCTTTCTGTAAAACCATATTATTACCACATTCTGTCTCTTTCAAGTGAATAATACCATATGAGTCCAGTGAGGAAAGAGCGCAGACTCATCTTGGACTCAGTTTTCCTCTCTAGGTATAATCAAATTAATCTTAATGGATCCTGGAGAATCTTTCAATCAATATTTAATCAGCCTCCTCTTAGACACTGACCATCACTAGCCTAAAGGGTGTGGAAAAATAAAAACATCAGAATTTAGAGAAACCAATTACATGAAGAACATACCACTCTAAAATATCAAATTCTTTCAGAGACTGGGATATGCCCACTAAATCTTGAAGGACACATAACAGGTCCCTGGTGAAGTGTCAAAGAAAGCATCAGGCTTAAAGCATAGATAAAGGTTCCTAGGAGAAAAGGTAAATTATATAGTTGAGAAACTAAAAAAAGTATGGTTAGGGTGTGGAATTTTGGGATAGGACACTATCTAAAAATATGTTCAACAGATTCTGGAAAAATAATTGCAGAAAGATTATTTTCCCAAAAGTTAATTTTTATCATTTATAAATTCCCATCATTTTATTAATCATGATGATTTAGATTACTCATATCTAAATATCATATCTCAATATCTATGTTAGGTTTTCTGTTCCAAAAATAAAAGGATTAAGTAAAAACAGCATTAAGGATCTTTCAATGCCTTAAATTCTATAATACTAAATAAACTGCTATCATGAACATAGATGAAATGGACTCTACTGGCCTTCTCCATTTTACATTTAATAAATTCAATGAAAAGGACCATCATGCAAACTGCCATTACACATTTTCAAGTAAATCAACATTTGTTCAGGTAGAACACCACCACTTAGCCCATAAAGCCTATATAAGATCTAGCTACAATTCTTATGTTTTGGATTTTATATCTTTATTTGTGTGTGTGTGTGTGTGTGTGTGTGTGTGTGTGTGTGTTGTATATATGTGTATGGGGATGGGAACACACACAGGCAATGATGCATTTAAGTTCATAGAACAACATGTGGATGTCAGTCCTCACCTTCTATCTTACTTGAGACAGGATTTCATTTGTTTGCTGCTGCTAGACTTTGGAATCCTTGACACATGACCCATTACCATGGGCACTTTGGAATTACAGACACATGTTCTACCGCATCCTGCTTTACATGGATTCCAGAGATCCAAATTCGGATCATTAGGGTTGTACAACAAACACTTTCAATCACTGAGCCATCTCCTAGACCCCAGATACAATTATCTGACTATTGAATGCATAAACAAAGGTCACCAGAAATATTTATAATTTCTCAGCACCATGTTCCAAGTTATTGCATTGGGCCAATGAATCGGACTCCTAAAAAGTCTGTACAAAACAGAAAAATATGCAAACACATGTAAACAAAATACCTGTTAGACGCTGTGTGAACTTTCCAAGATAAGAGGAGAAGTGATGAAAACAGGAGGAAAGTGGATGATGCAAAAAGTCCACTGTCCTTTCTAATTCTTCATCTTATACTATTGCAAATAATAATTTCTGACTTTACTCTCAAGTTTTCTTTTAAAATCTCTTGACTTCAACTTAACATTGTCCAGTAGAGATTTATTCATGTCCTGGAGGATCCCAAGGCTTAATTAATAGAAGAGCCAGCCAAAAGGATAAAGCTAGAGATATCAGAAGTAATTACAAGTTAATGAAACAGGGATGAACAAATTACCACAAAGCCTAAAGCCCAGTAGCCTAGTAGTGATGTGAAATGAAAATTTGCTCATCAAACTGATAACCCTTCTTTTTTCCCACCTTTAACCTTAAATGTGATTTCCACTCACTCATTTCCATTTTTTTTTGTGTGTGTGTGTGTGTGTGTGTGTTTGTTTGGTTTTGTTTTTGGTTTTTCAAGGTAGGGTCTCACTCTAGTTCAGGCTGACCTGGAAATCACTATGTAGTCTCAGGGTGGCCTCATCCATTGCATTTTTTATTTTACGAAATATATAAACTTTTTATGATCAAAAGAAAAATATTTTAATTATCTCTCCTCTTCAGCATAAACACACACATGTGAAAGATCACCATTAAACAAACTGTCTGTCAGATGGAATTAGAATTCAACTTCAGTATAGTTATTCACAGTAGAAATTCATTAAATATTTGGGGAATTTTTGTTTTTATTTAAGAAATATTATAATCTTTTGTGAGTGTTTAACCTACTTTGAGACAAACATGGAAGTCATTAGCACCCAAACAAGGTTTCTAGGGTGATCCTCAGATACCAAATTGCTTTGGCAGATTTTAGCTACAGAAATTCAGCTTCAGAAAATATTAGGAATAGAAGAATGTTTACAGTCCCGTGCTGCTTGTTTTGACAAACACATTTTCTTTTTACACTGCTGGAGAGAATGAATGGGGAACAAAAAGAATTCTTTACTTTAAGTCAGTTGCTATAAGGCATTAAAAACTGAAAGGGGAAAATTAACTCCCATCCTTCCCTTGAAAGCAACAGCAGGGTGAAAGTAACTGGGAATGCAACCACTGTCTAGTCATCAGTCTGCTGTTGTGGTCATGAAAGCTTGTTCCAGAGTCCACCTCAAACCCTTCTCCTAGGGAGTCAGAGCCTCACTGGTTCCCACCAATATGTTTTACAGTATTATAAGCTACAAAGCATGGCAACTTGGGAGAAGGAGGGAGCATGATGAGCAAAGTCTAAATGAGAGAAGAAAAATTACTCAATATAGCTTATGACATTCTTACAAAGGCAGATACCAATAAGTGCATGATTTCATCCTTTCAACAAACATAAAGACAATTTAAGCTTATATTTACTAATGTTTAGCAATTCCTTGCCTCTGTGAATATATTTGATCTCATAGGAATGGAAACTCAGATAAATTACTGAGCAGTTAAATTTTAACCCATTTCTTTTTTTTTTTTTTCTTTATTTAGTTGAGAGGGAGAAAGAGATAGAGAGAGAAATGAAGAATATAGACATGCCAGTTGTTCTTCCTGCTACAAAAGAATTCCAGAAGCATGAACCACCTTAAGCATCAGGTTTTATATGCGTGCTGGGGAATCAAACCTAGGCCTGCAGGCTTTGCAAACAAGGGCCTTTAACTGACAGCCATCTCCCCAGCCCTTCTCCCAAATTCCTTAGCTTTCTAACAATTTGTATCATGAGGAAGTAATTCAAAAGCCAATGAACAAAGGGACAAATTTGAATGGCAGTTTTTTTTTTTTTCAAAAGGTGGCTAGTTTTACAAATATATTGAAGGCAGCCTTATTTAATCTTATCCTTGAAGAATTATATTTATTAGATAAATGATACTGGATTGGAGAGGTTTGATAACAGTAGAGGAGGAAATTAAATTTAAGTGAATCAGAAAGATATTCAATAAATAAGAGAAATGAAATACAAAGGTAAGAGAAGTAAAATGCATTTGTCCATATAACAATGTGCTATGACTAGAAAGAAAGCTGATGTGATATTGAGATAAAAGAATATTAAGGTAAGTTATTAATAACTTTATTTAAAACAAAATTTAAAATTGAATATCAAATTCACTGAAAGACCTGAAACTTCAAGAAAGTAATAAATACAACTTCCAGAACATGTAGAAAACTATGAAATCGAGCAAAAAACTGAAATGGAGCAGTTAAGACCAATTCTAAAACATATGTATATGTGCATATATATCTGTGTCTATAAATATATTTTTATGTTACCAAGAATTTGTAATGAACAACTTATGATCACAATGGGAAATCTTTGCACAACTCCTTGTTTCTGGACAACCATCCAACCAGAGAGAGCTTATGTAAGGAAAGGGTTTATTTCAGGTTTATAGAGTCCAGGGAAATAATATTAGTGGTGGAAAAAATCTAGATAACTCACTTCCATAAAACTATGCAAAGTGATACCATGAACAGCTAGCACCACTAAAAAGCCAGAGCTCAAACTGCTTTTAACATGTCTTAGGGCTAGACCACTAGATTCCTCCCCTCCCCTCAGTAACATACCTCCAGAGGGCTATACCCACTGGAAATTCAAGTTGCAAGCCCCAGTCTACACGATCATACATTCAAACCACCACAGTTATAGTTTCAAGTTTTCTGCTAAGTCATCCTTGCAGTATAGGCCTAAGGCCAAATGGAAGCTTCCTGCTGCTATGTCAATATCTACAGAACATTGATGTCTTCTTAACTAGCCAAAATAGAGCCATTCCGTCCACCATAAGCACTGGGCCCAAAGGTCACATTTATAGATTGCACATTTAAAATGGTGAAATATTTTTTACAGTTAGGGCATTTTCATAGGTTCTGAGAAAATGGGAACTCTATGTCTGCTCCAAAATATTTATTCTCCTATGACTGTGAGCACATTTTCATGTATGCAGAAATTACAAAATAACCTCTAATGGCAAATTTTTATAAATGCCAGCCCTAAATTAACAATTATTCTTTGTTGGATGTGAACTCTGCCTTGTGCCTTCAGCTTCTGCATTTCCATTCTTCCTACCCCAATGACTGGTCTTTCTCTTCTAACCATATGCTAATTCTCTTTTACAAAAGAAGAGAGAGTGGATGGTTGCCAAATGGCAAGAGATTATGAGAGGAAAAGATAGTGGGGCAGATAAAATTGAACATGAATTTTTGCTTCCTTTCAAAATGAGGTTTACATAGTGTCTAAAAATATCAAGAAAATCAGTACTCTGGTTTTAAAATTTTATTTAAAGAAAGCTAGACTCTGAAACTAAAAGATGACTATTAGCAACCAGGCATCACAAGTCTCACTGTGGTGTCCTCAGCCTTTAGGCAAAAGTCAGCATTACTGCCCTGTGCATTTCATGCTGAATTTAAGTCATTTCTAAAGGTACTGCATCCCTCACTTTTATGAAATAGAACATGATGGAAAGAAATCTCTCAGGCTAGCATATGAAGATGGAAAAGTAGGAGTCATAAATATTGGCTGCTATTTTAAATTTCAACCTTACAATAGTTAAGAATGTTAGGCTTAAATTCATTTATCTTTACTTGTGTAAAAAGGAACGGATTCATAATTATATTGCAGTCAAGAAGAAATGGAGGGGATTTTGGAAGCTTTTATGTTTTAAAAAAGGCACAACCTACAAGATAATATTCTTGTAAAAGCATGCAGGGCTCTCAAAGAATGAGATAGAAAAATAAACTTTTCTCTGTTCTTGCCTTGTACCTAATAAACATGTTGGGAATTGATTCTTAAGATGTAAGACATCTACTTTGATATAATTGGAAAGTCTCTAGTACTACATAAACTGAAAGAGAAACAATTTTAAATGTGTTTATATGACAATTTCTTAACGAATATTCTCACATGTACTGGTGTGGTTCACAGTAGATCTCAGGTAGATAACCCTGGAATTATTATACTGAAAGTTTAAGTCTTGGGACAATGGCAAATTCTTAAATGAAAGGTAATAATTATGGCTAAAGTTAAAGTCATTGTTAGTCAATGCCAGGATCAAACTTAAGTTCTTAAACAGAATGAAATTCTAACTACAGACACGGGAAGAGGTGAGAAGGAAGAAGTTAAGAATGTGCCACAGGGCTCCATCAAGGGAGTTGTCACAACAGGCCTGAACTGTATCTCAACATATCCACAGGGATCCAGGCAATAGAATGTCACAACATTTCTGAACTGTAGACTTCTGGCCTTCCATAGCTTTACATAACTTTATTCTTTGCCTTGAAATTAACTGTTCTTTATTGTTTTCTAATATTTTATTATTTATTTATTTATTTGACAGAGAAAGTGGGGGAGAGAGAGATAGATGACAGATAGATAGATAGATAGATAGATAGATAGATAGATAGATAGATAGAGAATGGGTGTGCCAGGGCCTCCAGCCACTGCAAAGGAACTCCAGATATGAGTGCCCCTTTGTGCATCTGGCTAACATAGGTCCTGGGGAATCAAACCTGGTTCCTTTGGCTTTGCAGACAAACACCTTAACTACTAAGCCATCCCTCCAGCCCACTATCCTTTACTTATACCATTTGCTTATTCATTACTTACAATTTTCTTTGGAGCTATTTCACATGTGAGCATCATTTTTCCTTTTTTAAATGTTTTATTATTTGCAAGCAGAGAGAGAATATAAATGGGTACCCAAGGGCCTCCAGGCACTGCAAATGAACTCTAGGTGCATGTTCCACTTTGTATATTTGGCTTTATGTGAGTATTAGGGAATCACCTAAGGTCATTAGTCTTTGCAGGTAAGTGTGTTAAGTACTAAGCCATCTCTCCAGCCTATGAGCATCCTTTATCTAATGTTCTTCACACAAATGGTATACAACACACTATGCTGCATGCAAATCACTGCAATTGTGCATTTTCATGTTGATTTAAATTTGTTTTAAGTATTACAGAAAAATAATTATACTCTATATTTACTCGTATTCACCTGACCCTCACATACATAATTACAGGCAAACCATCACCATAGAAAACACATCATTGAACCATCATCCTTTTAACTAGTTCTTTGCAGTTAATCACAATTGCTAACTATGAGGAGACTATCCTAGCTTGGCATTCTTTCAGACTTGTTTTCCTCTAGAAAGATAAGCTGGACACATTTGGAAGGCCTTTTAGCTAGTACTAATTTGCTCCACCTCAATGGCAAATTTACACATACAGCTTATTAAAAATAAATTTAATTAAGGAAGAGCATATGTCATCTGGAGAAGGACCAAGGGAAGGAGTTGGTTTGATTTGTTCTAGCATTAGAAATCAAACAGTTAATCTCAGAAAGTAGGTCTGAATATAGAGACAAGTACATTTTGGAAACTGAAAGATTTATAATATGGCCATGTTTATTCCTTACTTTGCTTACATTTCTTTCTGGAAATTAAAATTGAAGGTCTTTAAAGTGAGAGAATCTAGTTTCCTTCCAAGATGAAAAGAAAGTATTGATATCAGGCAAGATAAGTGTGTTTCCAGTCAGATTTTACAGAAAAATAACAAAACAAAACACAAACAAAAGATGTAAACATTGTGATGAGAACAAGTCTATACAAATCTAGCTCTATGAAGCTCAAGTGAGTCTCTACCCATTATTTACCAAAGCTGCAGGTAAATTTTTAATTACTGGGAAACTCAGACACTTAATCTCAAAACCCTGATTCTGAGAAAATGAAAACTTCATGTTTTTTTTTTTTTTTTTTTTATATATATATATATATATATTGTTTGAAATGCAAGAAATGTTTGACCTTCAAACTGTGCCTGAAAATCTGCATTCAATTCAAGTTTTAGGGCCAGAGCAATGGCTCAGCAGTTAAGATCACTTCCTGTGAAATCATGAGGGCCTGAGGAAGCCTAAGAGATCATTCCAGTTCAATCCCCTTTACCCATCTAAGCATCTAAGTGTGGCCATATGCATCTGTAACCTCATTCCAGTAGGGTAGCAGAGATCTGAGAAATGCAGGAGTTAAGGCAGTCTGAGATCAGTAAGAAACTTTAGCTCAAATAAGAACCAGTGGAAGAGTAATGAAGCAGGGCACACAATGTTTTTCTCTGGCTACCACAAGTGAATGTACTGTGCCACATGTGAGCCCCTGCATGGGAATACACCACACATACCACACAAACACACATAAAAGAAATTCAAGTTTTAAAGGATAAGTCCCTTGCCCTCCATTTAGATAGATATAGATAGATGATAGATAGATAGATGATAGATGATAGATAGATAATAGATATAGACATTAATATAAATAGATATAGATATAGTTATATATATATAGATATATAAATGATAGATAGATAGATGATACATGATAGATTAGATAGATAGATAATAGATATAGACATAGTATAAATATATAGATATAGATATAGCTATATAGATAGATAGATAGATAGATAGATAGATAGATAGATAGATAATAGAACAGAACATCTTTTATGCTTTGCTAGGATGGTACTAAGAGTTTGGAAAGAATCTCGGAGTAGTGGCTCAAGCATAGACCAAAGCCACATTGCATCACATAGGGCACATTTAGAGAGATTCAAATTCTTTATATACTAATCTACATATTATGAATGATTTTAAGTTCATATTTATTTTTTAAAGATTTATTTTTTTTATTTATTTATTTACTATAGACAGAGAGGGGGGGTGAGGGAAAGAGAGAAAGAGTGAGAATGGACCCACCAGGGCCTCTAGTCACTTCAAATGAACTCCAGATGGATGCACCACCTCATATTTATTATTTAACTCAAGTGCCTAACATTTATTTTCTCAATCCTTGTGGAAAGAAGTTTTTATTAATTCCATAGTCTATTTTTCACTTCTGTAACATAATACCCCAAACTAAATAATATATAGAGTGCAGAAACTCATTGGCTTATAATACTGGATGATGAAAAGTCCAGTATCATGGTGCTATCATTTCTAAAGGGTCTTCTAACCTCAGCATCACATGGCACAAGGCCTCATGTGTTGGAAGGACAAAATGAGAATGTAAGAAGGACAAAACTCATTGACTTACAATGCATCTTTTCTTGTGATAAAGTCTTTGTCCATTTATGAAGACAGACCTCTCATGGCCTAATTACCATCTCATAACCTTGTTGTATTGGGAAGAATGATATCAACACATGCCTGTGGAGGGACACATTCAAATCATAATCAGGAGATACTTTGCTTCTTTTTATTTTATTTTTTTTACTATTTTGAGATGCATGGTGGTTTGATTCTTAGTTTCCTACTCTGTGTCTACTTCTTCTCATGGAGGTTGTGTGAAGAGTTAATGGGTTAGAAGTAATAAGTACTAGGGCATATTTCTCTTCTTGGGGAAGTTTAGCTCCCAAAGTTCTTAAGAACAGAGATTAGCTTTCATGCTCTCCCTTTTTACTTGGTGCAACAAAAAGTGATGGCATGGATCATTGCTTTTATTCTACACAATCAAAGTTGTTCTTGAAAAGACTATGATGGCTTGCACAGTGGAGAAAGGAATGGAGTGTCAGAAGGATCCTGGTAGTCTTCCTGCTAACATCCACCAACCCACCATTGTTTTTATTATTAATGAATGCAATGTTTGAGCAACCAATTTGCTATTTCTAGGTTTAATTCCAAATTCACAAGGAAACATAAAACTTTGTTTGACCTTGTAACCACCAAAATGTCTTTAGTAAAGAGAAAATAATAATTTCTATGAATTTAAAAAGTTAATTTTATATTTTAAAAAAATTCTCAAAAGCAATCTGTAGGAAAAACTAAATTATGAATTACACATAATAACACTGAGTAGTTAATTCACCATGATTTCAAATTATTTATAGAAACAACAGAAATGTACATATGTTATTTGAAATTAAGCATAATATTTACCACCATAAAACATAAACCCATATTTAAGCTGAGAATTATGAATTCAATTAATAATTAAAGGATTATGCATACAGGAAAGGTATATATAAAGCAGCAAATGACTTTTTTGGGTAATTAAACATCTAAATGATACTTTGCACAAAAGAAGAAAGTTTATTGTGATTATATTTCTTTGTCTGAATAATAGTCCTCTATCACAATAACAGCATAACTCTATGAAATGAAAATAACAGGAGAGTGGAGTTCCTTTTGCCCATGCTGCTGTGAATGGCTGCCTTGACTGTTTTCTTCAAGTTATCAAGGATATCACAACAGGAAAAGAAGAGGTTAGGTGAAGAATGAAGTGGGAGCAGTTATGAAACTGGAATAATTATGAGAGGCTTGGTAAAAGAAGTGAATAAGTTTCACTACAAAAGATCTGTACCAAAAGGCAGTGATATAATTAGACATTTGAAAGCCAGTAAGAATTCCAGGGTCAAATATGAGTAGAAGCATATTTGGATTTTATAAGCTAGCATTGGCTAAGCCCATCTCTTTGCATAGAATAGCAATTATTCTTCATAAGTCTTCACAGGCTACATGTTGGACAGTGTGCAAGTAAGTACTAATGAATGTGAATTTACTACTCAGTGCTGAAATGTTTTCATAGGAACAGAATGAAATCAATGGGACAGGTATTCCCATCATCATAGAATAGATGATATATCCAAAGACAAAATGCATACTACAAAAGATTTGAAAAGGAGTGCTTCAGTAATGTGATTGTAAGGGTCAGCTATAGATTTTTTAAAAGGCTCTTTCTATTGTGTCATCTATGGAACACATAATAAATACATATCAGGGCTATTCGAGTCAGTGTGGATGCTAAATAAATGCATTCTATTCATTCTGAGACTGACTTTTAAAAATCTCTGTAGTTGAAAATTTATACTTCACTTAGTAAAGATCCCCTTGTAGGTGAAATTGAGTGCTGGATTTCTTTTTATGTCAATTATAGTTTGGTAAAGGTGTAATTAATTGATTTATAATTTTCTAGGAAACAACCTGCATAATTTCTTCAAAAATTAATATAGATACAGAATTTGTGTTTCATTTGGCTGCATTTGGTCCACCAGCCTAGCTTCACAATTGTTTCTGAGTCCTTTGTACATTCTGCTTTCACAGCCAGTGAACCTGTAAACTCAAGATTCTCATGGGCTGTGATTCTTGGAAACTAGGCCATGCTCAGTGCAAGAATGGGGTCCTGCACTCTGGAACCTTTCTGACATGATGGCAGGAAATAAGCTTGAGGCACTGGCTCTAAGTCCTGTATACTCTCCAGAAAAAAAAAAAAAAAATCAAACAATAAAATCAGAGTTCAGAAGACTGAATATTTTTGCATGTAAGCTTTATGTTAAAAGCTAATGATATGAAATACCATTTTAATAACTCATTCTATCAATATTTGAAATATGTGCTGGTCTTGGCTGCTGTCTTTCTCAGAGCTTTCTTATTATTTCAATGAAATAGCAATGTCATCCATTAAGAAGGAAGCAACTTCAGAAGGAGCACCAATTCATGAAGAGTCTCATCAAAGTAGCTCAGCAAGGAAGAGCTTGGCAACTCCATCAGACACAACTTCCCACAGTGGTTTTCTCTATTATTTGAAGATGAATGACCATGGAATCTGTAATCATTGGGGCCTATGCAAATTATCCTGGAAATTAAATTAGAAGTCAACAAATGCTTAATCCAAATGTATAGCTCCTCTCCTTGCCTGTGTAACCTCTCATAGGGGCTGAGGGAATGTGAGATGCATTATTAAAGAGTGACTAATCTTAGCTGCACCAAAAGTGCCATTATTTTGTGGTTAAGAATGATTCACACAATTTTATTTTAATAAGGAAGTAACAAAGTCTTCAAATGATTTAATTTTTCTTTTGAAATCAGAGGGGTCTTATATCAATGTAAGAAAGACACTTTCTCTTTTTTTAATTCATTTTTAAATTTTTTTCTTTATTTTTATTAGTTATGTACATAATGTGAATACATTCATGTTGGTGCCTTCGATAGCCTCCCCCCTCCGAATATGGGCCATGCATTGTGAGGGTAGTTGAGTGTTCTCTGTGTCTATCTCCTTCACCCTTGTGTTGGTATCAGGTTCACTAAGAAAACAGCACTCTTGTTCATTTCCTCAATTACTCTATGGTTTCAGCTGGGGCCCTGGTGAGGTGTGATAGGCTGATCCTCTCCCCAGGTTTAGCATGCATCTGAAAAAGAGAAGCAAATTCTCCAATAGAGAGAGAAATCTGCACTGGATAAATGGGATAACCGTTATTATTTTAAAGAGAATTTTTTTTTATGTGTAGGCCCTCTTATAGCCCATGGTTGGTGGAAGCTTGATATTGGAGAGCAGGCTCATTTTTTGGGAAATGGTTCTGACTGGTTTCCCAGTACCAGCTATGAGTTCCCTTCCATGGAGTGGATCTGTTAGCCAAATCAAGATCAGATGGTTACCCACTATGGCTGTGTGCACTATTGCACTTGTGTGAACATCATGTCAGGTTGTTTGTTGCTGAATAGCTTAGATCACAAGTTGCTTGGACAGACGTTGGTCATTTTCCCCCAGTCACTCATGTAGCACCTTCTGGAACTCAACAAGCTAACTGTCTGGGGACTGACTCTCTTCCAGATTCCAGCCAGGTCACTCCATGTTACATACCAATAGCATAATGTGTCTTTGCTAGTAGGGTTTTACCATTAACCTTTGGTGGGTCATCAAGTACTCTGACAGAAATCTGTCTCTTTTGGAGAAACCTTGTAGTTCTCTCTGATCAACAGCTCATTGTGGAAGTTAACCACATGCTGGTACTGGGAGATACAGGCCAGCACCAAGGAAAAAGAAGGAAGAAAAAGATAGGCAACATATAAAAGAAAGAAAGAAGACAGACAAGTGGAAGAGAGAGAGAGAGAGAGAAACAGGAGAATATTAAGGTTTGTCTTCATCATACCCTCTCCAGGGCACTGTGATTCAGGTGTTCACACTAAGGACCTAATGAAGGTTCAGCCTTTTAATCTGTCTTTCAGGGTATAGGATTTAATGGTACCATTTTCATTTGGATCCTGTTTGGTGTTGCCCCACCCTTACCCTCCCCTCCCATCCCACCCTCCCTATTTTCCAGTCCCTGAGATGCTTATTTGGTATATCAGCATCTAGGGCAGATTCATGTTAGGAGCCACAGATGAGTGAGACTATGCAATGATTATCTTTCTGTGATTGGGTGATTTCACTGAGAATGATCTGTTACAAGTTTGACCATTTTTCTTTAAATTTCATTGTGTCATTTTTCCTTTCTGCTATGCAGAATTCCACAGTGTACATATACCACATCTTGATTCTCCATTCATCTAATGATGGACATCTGGGTCGATTCCAGCTCTTAGCTATTATGAACTGAGCAGCAACAAACATGGTTGAGCAAATCTCAACTGAGGTATGGAGCTTTTAGTGTAAATGCCCAATAAGGAAATAACTGGATCTGTTGGTAAGCCATTGGCATAGACCTCAAAGAGACGTTTTAAAGATTTTTTTAAAAAAATATTTATTTATTTATTTTATTAGTTATGTACATAATGTGAATACACTCATGTTGGTACCATCATTATCCTCTTCCCTGTCCTCCCCCCTCTGAAGGGACCCTCCTCATTGGGGAATGTGGGTCGTGCCTTGTGGGGGTAGCCATAGAGTGTGTGGAAGATGCAATGCCTGTGCATAATGACCCAACTTGTGGCTCTAACAATATTTCACCCCCTCTTTGTGAGTTTCCCTGAGCCATGTTGGGTTCCTTTTAGGTCTACTTCAGTGATGAGGTCTTGGGAGACTCTGTGTCTCTGGATATCTGGTTTTGTAGGAGGTGAGTGTTCTCTGTGTCTATCTCCTTCAGCCTTGGGTTGGTACCAGGTTCACCAAGAGAGTTACACTATTGCTCATTTCCCCAGTTACTCTATGGTTTCAGCTGGGGCCCTGGTGAGGTGCAATCAGCTAATCCCCCCGCTCAATTTCGGCGTCCATCTGAAAAGAGAAGCAAATTCTCCAATGAAGAGAGAAGTCAGCACTGGATAGATGGGTTGGCCATTATTATTTTAGAGAGAATTTTACATGTGTAGGTCCTCTTATAGCCCATGATTGGTGGGAGCTTGACAGCTATGAGTTCCATTCCACTGAGTGAATCTGTTAGCCAAATCAAGAGCAGTTGGTTACCTACCATGGCTGTGTGTTGCTATTGTACTTGTTTGAGCATCATGTCAGGTATGTGCTGCTGAGTAGCTTACATTACGAGTTGCTTGGACAAATGTCCATCATTTCCCCCAGTCATTCATATAGCACCTTCTGGCATTAGACAGGCTAACTATCTGGGAAATTACTCTCTGCCATATTCCAACCAGGTCACTCCATGTTCCTTCCCAACAGCATATGGTGTCTTCAGCAGTAGGGTGGATTATCAAGAACTCTGACAAATATCTGTCTTCTTTTGGGAAAACTTGTAGGTCTCTGAACAACAGCTTATTGTGGAAGTTAACTGCATGCTGGTACTGGGAGTTCCAGGTCAGCACCAAAGGAAAAAAAGGAAGAAAAAGATAGGTAATATAAAAGAGAAAGAGAGCATAGAGAGAAGAGGGAGAGAGAAAGAGAGAAACAGGAGAAGATTAAGGTTAGTCTACATGATGTCCTCTCCATGGCCCTGTAGTTCAGGAACACCTCTAAGGGTGAGCCCACTGAGAATGATCTATTCCAAGCTCTACCATTTTTCTTCAAATTTCATTGTGCAATTTTTCCTTAATGCTGTGTAGATATACCACATCTTGATTATCCATTTATCAAATGATTCCCACCAACAGTGAAAGAGAGTTCCTATTTCTCGACAGCCTCACCAGTATTTGTTTTCATTATTATTATTATTTTTTTAATCTAGCTCTTCTTACTGGGGTAAGGTGGAATCTTATAGTTGTTTTAATTTGCATTTCCCCGATTAGTGATGTTGAACATTTCCTTAAGTGTGTGTTTGCCATTTGCATTTCTTCTTCTGGGAATTCTCTGTACAGTTTTCTGCCCCATTTTGTGAGTGGGTTGTTTGACATTTTATTGTTCAGATTTTTGAGTTCTTTGTAGAATCTTGATATTAGGCCTCTGTCAGTTGCATAGCTGGCAAAAATTTTCTCCCATTCTGTGAGTAATCTGTCAGCTCTGGTTATTGTATGTTTGTCTGTGAAAAAACTTTCAGCTTCATGCAGTCCCAATGGTTGAGTGTGTTTAATTTCCTGAGCTACTGAGATTTTGTTCAGGAAGTCTTTTCCCACTTCTATGGAATCATGGAAAGTTCCTCCTATTTTTTTCTTCCACTAGTAGCAGCATTCCCAGTGTTATGTTGAGGTCTTTGGACTTGATTTTTGTGCATGGTGAGATGTGTTGATCTAGTTTCATTTTCCTGCATATGGTGGTCCAGTTTGTCCAGCACCATTTGTTGAAGATGCTATCTTTTTTCCAGTCTATATTGTTAGGGTCTTTGTCAAATACCAAGTAGCTCTCTGGGTACTTGATTCTGTTCCATTGGTATATATTCCTGTTTTTATGCCAGTAACATGTTTTATTTATTACTATGGCTTTGTAGTATAGCTTTAGATCAGGTATGATGATGCCTCCAGAGTTGTTTCTTTTGCTGAGGATATGCTTGGATATCCAAGGACTTCTGCCATTCCACATGAATTTTGAGATCATCTTTTCTATCTCTGTGAAAAAAGAAGTTGGGATTTTTATTGATATTACATTAAATCTGTATATTGCTTTTGGTAATATTTCCATTTTCACAATGTTAATTCTGCCTATCCAGGAGCATGGGAGGTCTTTCCATTTTCTCAAGTCTTCCTCATTTTCTTTCTTGAGTGTTTTTTTATGTTTTCATAGGTCTTTCACTTCCTTGGTTCACATTATTCCAAGGTACTTTATTTTATTTTTGTTGCTATTGAAAATGGGACAAGGTCACTAATTTCTTTCTCTGTATTTATGTGTTTTATATATAGAAAGGCTAATGATTCCTGTGTACAAATTTTTATCTTGCTATTTTGCTTAAGGAGTTAATCACATTTAGGAGATGGAGGTTCTTGGTTACTTATCTATAGAATCATATCACCTGCAACTTCTTCCTTTCCAATTTGTATCCCTTTTATTTCTCTCTCCTGTCTTATTGCTTGAGCTAGGACTTCCAGTATTATGTTGAAGAGCAGAGGAGAGAGTAGACACCCCTGTCTTTTTCCTGATCTCAATGGAAATTCCTTCAGTCTCTCCCCATCAGGTATTATTTGGGTTTTAGGAGTTTCATATATAGTCTTTATTATATTGAGATATAAACTGTCCATGCCTATTCTCTCCAATGGTTTGATCATGAAGTGTTGTTGTAATTTGTCAAAGATCTTTTCTGCATCTATCAAAATGATCAAGTGTTTTTTGTGTTTAAGCTTATTTATGTGGTGTATTACATTTTCAGATTTCCATATGTTGAACCACCCCTGCATTTCTGTGAGGAAGCCTACTTGATCAAGGTAGATAATGCTTTTCATGTGTGTCTGAATTTGGTTTGGAAGGATTTTGTTCAGGACCTTTGTATCTAAGTTCATCAGGGAAATAGGCCTATAGTTTTCTTTTCTTGTGTTGTCTCTTCCTGGTTTTGGTATTAGAGTGATATTAGCTTCATAGAAGGAGTTTGGGATCTTTCCTGTTCTCTGATTATGTGGCACAGTTTGAGAAAAGTTGGTTTCAATTCTTCCATGAAGATTGTATAAAATTCAGCTGAGAAGCCATCTAGTCCTGAGCATTTCTTTTTGGGGAGGTGTTTTATTAACTTTTAAATCTTGATGGGTGTGATATATTTGTTTAGTAGATTAATCTGCTCTGAATTATAGCTTTGATAGGTGGTATGTGTCCAGGAATTCATCTATTTTCTACAGATTATCCAGTTTTGTGGAGTAGAGGTTTCTGAAATAAGTCCTGATGATTCTCCCAATTTCATTTATGTCTGATGTGATCTCAATTTGTTAATTTGAAGCATCTCTCTTTTTTTTTTTTTTTTCACTTGATCAAATTGGCCAGGGGTTTATCAATCTTGTTTATTTTTTCAAAGAACCAGCTCTTTGTTTCATCATTTTTCTTAATTGTGTTCTTAGTTTCCAATGCATTAATTTCTGCTCTAATTTTAATTATTTCCTTCTGTATGGAGCTTTTTGGGTTGGATTCTTCTTGTTTTTCCAATACCTTCAGGTGGGTGGTTAGGTTATTGATTTGGGATCTCTCTGTCTTTGTTATGTAGGCATTTATTACTAGGAATTTTCCCCTAAGGACTGCATTCATGAGTCCCATATGTTTTAGTACAATGTGTTCTCAATGTCATTCAATTCTAGAAATTTTTCAGTGTCATTTTTTATTTCATCCACTACCCATTTATTGTTTAAAAGTGTGTTGCTCAGTTTCCAGGAGCTGGTGGGATTCCTGCCACATCTTTTGTTGTTAATTTCCAGCATTACAGAATTGTAGTCTGAAAAAAAAAGAAGGAAATTATGTTGATTTTCCTAAAAATATGGAGGCAGGCTTTATAGTCCAGTATATGATTTATTTTAGAGAAGGATCCATGAGCTGCTGAGAATGTGTAATCTGTGGATTTGGGGTAGAATGTTCTATAGATGTCTGTTTTGTCTAATTGCTCAATGGTGGTGTTGAGCTCTAACTTCCCTGTTAATTTTATGTTTGCATTATCTATTTATTGCTGATAGTGGAATATTGAAGTCCCTGAGTATGAAGGTACTGGTGGTTACTTCTGTTTTGTTGTCAAGTAGATTTTGTTTTATGAATTGTGGTGTACCTGTGTTTGGTGTGTAAAGATTGATTATTGTGATATCTTCTTGTTGGATCATTAACTTGGTAAGTAAAAAGTGGCCTTTTTTCTTTATTGAGTACTTTTGGCTTGAATTCTATTTTATCTATTAGTATAGAAACTCCTGCTTATTTCTTATTTCATTTGCTTGAAATATCATTTTCAACCCTTTCACCCTGAGAAGGTGTTTGTTTTTAGTGGTTAGGTGGGTTTCTTGAAGACAGAAGATTGATGGGGTCCAATTTTCTGATCCACCCTGATTGGTGCATTAAGGGCATTAATATTTAGGGTAATAATTTTGAGGTTTGATTTAATCCCTGCCATCTTGTGGTGGTTTATGTGGTTTGGTATTTTGTTTTGTTTTGTTCTGTTTTTAATTTTTTGGTCTTTGAAGTGCCTTCTCTGAGTTTGGTTATTGTGATCTGATTCTTATAGGCTCTTAAAGTTTTTCATTTAATTCTTCTGTGTGAAGAATTCCCTGAAGTGCTCTCTGTAGGTTTGGCTTTGTATTCATATAGTTGTACAGCTCAGTTTTATCATGGCAAGTTTTTCTTTCACCATCTATTATGAGGGATACTTTTCCTGGGTAGAGTAGTTTAGGTTGGAAGCCATAAGTTCTTAGACTTTGCAGTGTCCCGGTCTCTTTCCCTTCTGGTATCCCCATGATCCAAATGTTGGGACACTTAAGGGTATCACACAGTGCCCTCATGTTTTCTTCACAAAAATTTTTGAACTTATAGAAACTTTTGGATTCACAAACTGTTTCTTCTGTTTTGTCTTCCAGTTCTGAGTTTCTATCCTCCACATAGCTGACTCTATTCTTGAGATCTATAGAGTTTTAGGCTTGGTCAATTTGGTTTCGATTTTTTACTGCTTTTTATGTTTAGTTTCCGTCCCTCTGTTGAGTTCCCTTTCCACATCATTTTCTGAGTTTCTTTTTTTTTTAAATATTTTATTATTTATTTATTTATTTATTTGAGAGAGAGAGATACAGAAATAGGCAGGGAGAGAGAGATAGAGAGAGAGAGAGAGAGAGAGAGAGAGAGGGAGAGAATGGGTGTGCCAGGGCCTCCAGCCATTGCAAACGAACTCCAGATGCATGCACCTCCTTGTGCATCTGGCTTAAGTGTGTCCTGGAGAATCGAGCCTTGAACTGGTGTCCTTAGGCTTCATAGGCAAGCATTTAACCACTAAGCCATCTCTCCAGCCCATTTTCTGATTTTCTTAATGCTTCTTGGAATTCATCCTTTCATTTATTCATGTCTTCATTGAGTTTAGCCAGATTGTTATTGAGGTCCTCTCTTTTATCACTCTCCTTTATATCATTTAACTCTCTTAGGAGCCCTTCCTGGTTCATTTATATTAGGTCTAATCTAGCAAGAACAGCATTCATACAATTATTGGCCCTGTGTTGATTTTCTGCAAGTTCTGATATTTTCTTGTTCAGTGTTGCATTGCTTATGTCTTCATTTTGGTGTTCTGATCCTATTATCTCTTCTATGTTTTGATTAGAGATATCCATTGTGGAACTGGGCATTCTTATTGGATTTACTTGTTTTTGATTTTTCATGTTATTCCTTTTGCACTGTGGTCTGCCCATCAGTGAAAGAATATTGTTAAATTTAGGAGGAAGCTGTAGTTTACCCTTGAGGTGTCTTCAGTGATTATTCCCTCTTATGTTTGCTTCTATTAGGCTTCTGATGGAGTGGTGCCTGCCTGCTCAGAGGGCAGGAGCCCATGAGGGTCTGAGGATATGATGAAGGGGCTTGTTCTTCAGTAGTTCTGGGTATGGGAATGCATGGTCAGGTGGCCCAAGTGGCAAGGAGTGGGGGGCAATGGGATAAAGCCGACTGGTGTTGCAGCTGGGCTGTGAAGTGGGGGAGTATGGGAATGTGTGTATTTCCATGATGTTGAGGGTTGAGGGGTGGGACAGCTGTCTGTTGCAACTATGTTGCAAGGAGTGGAAGGACTGCAGGATCCTGTGACAAGGCAGGGCAGGGATATGGGACTACTATGGGTCAGGTGAAACGCAGTGGGTGGATAGGTGATGGTCTAGGTGGGGTGGTGGGAAAGGGGAGGTAGGCATGAAGAGTAGCCTGTTGGCATGGGTCCGGGTTGCCCCCGGGCAAGGGGGATGGGGCAGTGAGTAGAATGGCATTTGTGTGAGTAGTTTCTGCATCTGGAGTGGAGGGCAATGGCGAGGGGGACACAGGTGTTCACGTGTGGAGTTCTCGCACTCAGGTGTGTGGGCTGTCAGTGGTGAGGGGGCCTGAGTTCATGTGTGACGGTCCCTTGCCAGGGGTGGGTGCAGGGCAGCAGTGAAGGGGACCGAGGTGTTCATGTGTGGAGTTCCCAAGCCTCAGGATGGGGGCAGGCCTTGGGGAGGGGGACAGAGTTCGTGTGTGGAGTTCCCATGCACGGAGGTTGGGGGTAGGGTAATGAGGGGGATGGAGTTCACCAGTGGAATTCCTGTGCATGAAGGTTGAAGTAGGGCAGAGTTTGCATGTGGAGTTCCCATGCCCTGGAGACAGGGCAGAGGAAAGGGGAATGGTGGAGATCCCGTGAAAAAAGGGTTGGGGTTGGGGGGACCAGGGAGACAGAGTTCATGAGTGGAGTTCTCCATCCCAGGGGGTGAAGGGGCAGTGATGGGGATAGAGGAGTTCAGGAGTGGAGTTCTCATGCTTGAGGTTGGGTGTGGGGCAGAGGTAAGGGGGACGGAGTTTGTCCAAGGGGTGGAGCAATGGCAAGGAGGACAGAGGAGTTCCTGAATGGAATTCCCATGGAGGGTTGGCGTGGGGCCATGTGGGGGATGGAGCTCACTTGTGGAGTTCCCACACCTGGGATTGGGGGCAGGGTGGCAGCAAGGGGGACAGAGGAGCTCCTGAATGGATTCCCACCTATGGAGGCTGTGGCATTGAGGGTGACAGAGCTCATGGGTGGATTTCTCAGGCAGAGCCTATGTTGAGGGGAATGCTACCTGGTGGCCTGGCTCCACTTAGCTAGTGTAGGATGAACCTACAGCTGGGGCTCCAGTTAGGATGGCTGCTTGATGGGATTGGGGGATTGGTGGGCTACCCCAGAGTGTGGGAATCAGGAGATCCCCAACTTTGCTCCTCCACTCCTCTCATTGAATCCTAATGAACCCTAAAGGTCTTGCCTTTCCTTCCCTGCCAGGTGAGGCATGTCTAGAGGGACACCATCTTGAACAAGAAAGACACTTTCAAAACGCGAGTTTGCAGGAATGAAGGGGCTGAGTTACCATTTCTGTACCAAGAGCGTTTCATAGTCATCCAAAGGGAAATATCTCACAACAGATGTGAATATCATGTGTCTGTGTGTATTAGACACACAACACTGAAATTCTTCCAAAGGCTTGGTTTACCTTGAAACTTATGAGATTTTAAAACTACAAAAAATTATGAGAAAAAATATTTCAGTAGGTAAAGTGAAGAAATACAAAGGTAGACTAAAGAAATCATTTAAAGGTCCAGAAAATCAAATCATACCTTAGTTACCTTTTCTAGTTTTCACATGAACCTGAGGCATGGAACAAAGTTCAAGGCAATCGAATATGTGTGTGTGTGTGTGTGTGTGTGTGTGTGTGTGTGTGTGTGTGTTTAAAGCCAGGTTGTATGGTACCCTAGAGAAGCAGGACATGATTATTCAACAACATATAAGTAACCACTATTAAGTTTGGATATTAGTGATAGAGCATAAATCTAACATATAAAACTCTCTGAAATTAAAAAAAAAAAAAGGTTATTTATTCGTTTGCAAGGAGAGAACAGAAGAGGTGTGCCGGGGCTTTTTCACCAACAGGTAGAGCAAAAAGAGAGAAAAGCCGTTTCTCTCGAGGCTGAGCAAGAAGGCGGGGTGTAAAACCCCCACTAAAACACCGGGAGAAAACCACATTGAAAGAGATACGTCTAAAGGCGTTATTTATTGTCAGGGAGAGATATTTATGTGCTTTGAGGAAGGGGGCGGGAAGAGGGGATGAGAGAAAGGTATAAGGGCCAATATACTTTCATCACGTCAGCAGCAGCTGGGTGGAGGCAGTTTCAGCTTAGGTGCTGAGTCAAGGGCAGGTACTCA
Organism: Orientallactaga sibirica; assembly: GCA_036365145.1. Lineage (NCBI taxonomy): Eukaryota > Metazoa > Chordata > Mammalia > Rodentia > Dipodidae > Orientallactaga > Orientallactaga sibirica. The sequence continues at coordinate 4,768,172 of JAEOAD010000041.1, forward strand.
GGCTCGACTAGGCCTTACCGGGAGTAGGCCAAGATTGGCTGGGCTAACCACTCGGCTTCACACCGGGCAGGGCCCAACAGAGGTGCAGGCAATGGAATTACCAGGGCCTCTAGCCACTACACACTAACTCCAGATGCATGCATCACTGTATGTATCTGACTTTTTGTGGGTCCTGGGGAATCAAACCAGGGTCATTAGGCTTTGTAGGCAACTGCCTTATCAAGTGCCTTGACTGAGCAATTTCTCCAGCCCCTCTCTCTACTCTTTAAGAGAGGGTGGTCGTGGAAGAGCACATATATACTCACAGAATAGAAGATATTACATTTCAAATTAGCGAGTAAAAACATACCATTCAATGAGAGAGACCAGAAGACACAGAAAGTTATGTGAATACAATGTAACTGAAACCTCCTGTCTAAAACATGCATCAAACACATACAAAACCAAAACCTCAGAAGAAATAGGAAAGTAGAAAGAGTCTCCATAGTTTATTGATATATCAGAAAAGTTATCTCTACTACTAGCATGGAAACTAGTAACTCAAAATGAACTACACATAGTTTTCACTCTGTTTGAATTATTATTGGCTAATATTGCCTTCACTCTATGACAAGAAGGAAATATTTTATAAAATGAACCATTGATAAAATAATGTTTTGGTTAAGGATTCCAGAAAATTATTTATTAATAATGATTTTCATTGGGTTAAAATGTTAAAATTATAAAAGTATATGTCCATTAAAATTAGTGTTCACATATAACTTGGCTTCATATTTAAAATATTTTTTCAGTGAAATGATTTATAACAAAAATTATTAGGATACTCTTCACTGTTAATATATGAGTATACTTCTTTAGTCATAATTAATAACCATAGCTCATGTTCATTTTAAACCTTCAATAAGCCATTATTAAGTGGCCTCCTGGCTTTTAGTTAAAATTAAAATAAGAATTTCAATTGGCTGTATCACATTTGTAGTAATCATGATTACTATAAAAATACTTTACAAAGTCAACAAGATACCATTAATGGCTAGTACTTCCTTATTCATATTTCTATTCAACATTTTATTTACATAGATAATTAATAAAAAAGACAAGTTACAATTCTTGTGATTCTCAACATTTGTATGTTCTGTGACAATCCAAAATTCAACTAGAAAATTTCTTGACCCAAATTTTATAAATTAGACATACATAATGTCATAAGCATTACTGTAGCCACCAAACACCCATAATGTAGGGAGTTCTTGTATGGTACTTCAAATTTTAAAAAACCTGAAGCCAAATTTAAAAGAAATAGCATACAGTTCAAACTAAGGGGGTGGTATTGTATATATGAAATAGAAGAAAGATTATAGGAGGGGGAAAGGCCTAACTGAGGTCAGGGGAAGAGGATGTGTAAAAGAAGGGTGTGGGAGGGTCAATCAAAATTCAAGATATTCTGAATAAGACATATGTAAATCTACTTTTTTGAATAATGGCACATCCAGAAGCTATAGATTGTTACTAGAAAATTTTCAGTGACTGGGATGGTATCCCTTCCAGTGAGTTGTTGGCCAGGGAGGTCCCTGTTGCCTCCAAAACATTACAGGTTACTGCCAAGGCCCTGGGTTTCCTTTGAGAAATAGATGGTAAGACTCTATTGCTGAAGACATCTCTTGCCTGAGTGGCAAGGTCACTGAGAAATCAAGCTGGTGCTGAGCAAGAAACCTTCTCCCTATAGACCAGCCAACTGAAAGCTGGAAAAAGCTGCAGCCATATAGGAGACAGAAGTCATCACAGGTGAAAACAGTGGACACTGGAAACTTCAAGTTTGGCCAGACAGGCCAAATGTCTGAACAGGTTCAATAGTGGCATTTCTGCTCTTGGGGAAACCAACTGTTCCCTAATTGGACTGAAGACCCACTCTATGGGAGGGAATACATGCCTGGTACTGGAAAAAAAAAAAAAAAAAACTAATCAAAAGTCTATGGAAGGGGAGGTTATGAGCCTTAGGGGTATAAAGCCTACTCTTGTCTGGCTAAATGTATATTTTATTCCCACCAAGCTTCCCTGAAAGCACTACACTTAATGTTCATATTCACATATTAATGCTACTCTCACTTCTGGTTAGAGAAGCTTCTCTTTTCAGATGGCAATGACCACTGGGATGACCCAAAAGGCAACATAGTGCTGAGAAGAAGGGATGGAGGAGTGTCCAGCACTGAAACATCTCTCTCACACCCTCCAAGGCTCAGGGTCCATTGCTGAAGAGGGGCAGAAAGAATGTAAGAGCCAAAGGAAGGGTATGACTCCTTACAATGCAACTGTCCAGACAGAAATTAGCCTCTATATCCGTTACCATGCAATGACTAGCAATACCTTCACAAGACCTTCATAATAGGGGAAAAAGATGATGACCTCAAAATAAAAGACAGACTACAGACTAATGAAGAGAGGGAAGGGGATATGATGGAGTTCTGAAGGGGAATAGGGGAGGGGAGGGAAATATCATGGTTTATTGTCTGGAAGTATAGAAGTTGTCAATAAAAACAAAGAAGAAAAAGAAGTGAAGATCCAAACACTTACTAAAACCCCATATCTCTGTTCTACATTTTATAATATTCCCCACAATGCTTTTCATAAGCAGCTTTGGAAGTGCAACTCAGAAGCCTGTTGGAACATTCCTGGTTTCTATTACAAGAGAGGAGGCACTAAGAACAACAGTTACCAGAGCTTTTTCCTGCTCTCCACAACAGTTAGACAGAAGGCAGCTCCAGGTCCTATTCCAACAACTTTTGGCTTCCTGTCCTTTAAAGGAAATTCCTGGGAATTAGTTTTTCTGGGCCACTCATTTAAGTCACAATATATCAGGTCTGACTTATATGCAAGAAAAGGAAAGGAAAGAAAAAAAAAAGAAAATATAAAAAAAGCAGATAGAGACTGATCTAGTGGGACAGGAGAAGTCAGAGGTACCTGTGGAAAATTTGGTCTGGTGCTTCCAGAAGACAGGGCAATAAATGAGAGGTAGAGTAAGTCTTCCCCAAATACTCATGTAATTTCATTTGTATTGCATTATGCCTCCTATATGTTTTTCATCTCCTCTTTCTCCTAAAGCTCATCAGTGCTCCCTACATCCCAAAGTCAATGTTACCACTTTTCTAGAATGAAAATGTGCTGATTTATGCATAATGGTTTTCATCTTGCTTTCTCTTTTGTATGCCTTTATCACTATATCTAGACTGACTTTAAAACAAGCATAGATATGAATACATCATTATGGATAATTTCATTTTCAACTTATCCTCTAGTATATTCACTCATTACCTCAACAACCAGTCTCAGAAAATAATCATCCCTCATGGGATAAAAACAAATACTTAAAAATAAAATTAAGCTGATAGTGAATTTATCTTTTTCTCTACAAACAATGAAATAAAAATCACATGAGGCTGAATCATCATTTTCTTCCTGATAAATTTATTCTAGTAAAAGAAAGAATATCTGCATGAAGGTTAATTGAAAGGAATATCTCATTAGTCTCAGAAGCAATACTAAACACAATGAAAAAGAATTGACAGATATATCTTCTCAGCATATATCTAGTTGAAGGTAAACAGTTTTATATTCACATAACAAGTTGGATACACAAATTCTGATATATATTCTTCCACCATGATCTGGATCTAAACTAAATTTCTCAGAAAAAGGTAAAGGGATGTATTTAGGCAGGAATCAGACAAGTCCTCTTCCCATTAGAAGCAGAAGACAAGGGTAAATTCAGAGATAGAAAACTGATGATGCTTTATCTGTTAGCTGAGGTCAGCTGGAAACTTTCCCCAAAGATCATGTTAGCTGTTTCTTCAACATGGCTCTTTCTTCCAAAGACTCAATGATTAACTTGTGGTTTTAGAGACCTTGCATGTTCATTCATAGCATGAGAAGCTAACAACTATAAATAAACAAGGCATCTCTATCACTTACAACTATTTTCTACTCTGATGAATCTTTTGAAAAGAAACAGAATAGACTTAATCCCTATACTTTATTACTGACATAAAAACACTCAACTAACTTTGAGGGGGGGAACACTGCAAAAATCACTTCATGTAGATATCAGCAACAGATTCTTTTTTAGACTATGAAGATCAAAACAGAAGCAAATCACAGGTTAAAATAACATTTGAACATTATTTGCATTCAATATCTATTCATCTGAATCAATTCTTGATTTTTATTATTCTTCTCCATTTTTAAATAGTCTTTTAAAGTGTCCACAATCTTTGAAACACTTTGTGAAAGTCGGGAAGGTACAAAAGCCTTTGAGGAAAAAAAAGAAAACACAAATACCTTGACAGAATTTATAAGAATATTTACTGGTATAAAGCCTATTTTCTGAAGGTATTATATTTGCCATTTTTCTTCAGATTAAAATAAAATAATGTAAGGGAGAAGTTAACTTCCTTTAAACATCACCTTCTCTTCCTCCCTTATTAGACCCTAAGTTTCCTGTCTCTCTCCTATTTTTGGCTTCAGTTACACCAGGAACATTCAGCACCATTAATTAAGCCAGGGAGACACTGCAGATAATCTGCTATATGGATGTGTTGTGCATGCTATAAAGTTGATACAAACAAGCAGTTGCTTTTTTTTTTTTCTTATTTTTGCATGTGTCTAGGTGTGAGATGTGCTTGCTTGTGTACAAATGTTCTTAACAGTGAACATCAGGTACCTGCTTTAGTCACACTGTATCTTATATTGAGATTGGAGCTCACTAATTCAGTTAGACTCTCTAGCCAGTAAGCTTGAGGTTTAGTCCCGTCTCTGCTTCCTCAGTGCTAGGATTAGAAGCACACACGTGTCACCATTCCACCCAGCTTTGACATGGGTGTGCAGTGAGCCCTTCACCCACTGAGATATCTCCCCAGCCCACAAGTAGTTAACATTTTTTTAAGCAATCAACATGCTTATGCTTGCTATTGGCCTAGGCAGCAGGAAGATCGGGCAATCTGGTTGCTGACTGTAATGCACACCAGAACAGTAGAAGCAAAGCTTCATGAACATTCCAAATGAGGTGAAAAGTGAGTGGACTTTACTTTCTTTTCCATTACTAATATGATGCTGAGGAGAACAGGACTTCAGTGATGCATAGACTAAAGAAAATACACTTCTGTCCCATTTCCAGACTCGTTTCACCAAGTATTTCTAAGTCACTAAGTCTTTGAAGCCCACTGAGGCCATGTCTGCTCCTCTTTAAAGTGGAGGAGATGACACTTGCCTGTGGCAGACAGCATTTTACAAGAACGTGACAGCATTTTTGCTGGCCCCAAACACCCTACTGAAATCCTGCTTCCAGTGATGTGACCGTGTATTCATCCTCCTCTTGAATCTGATCAGGAGTTCATACCTTTCTACTACGAGTGTGGCACAGTTAATTATCACATGGCTTTTGAGGTTATGTCATGAAATATGTTACAGCTGTCACTTGACTGTCTCCTTCAGGGATATCAACCCTTGATTCCCTGAACTACCACATGAGAGCTTCGTGAGTCTTCCCAGACAAGGGGACAGATAGGAAGTACTAAGCTAGAACAACCTGGCTTGCTCCCCTGAATACCTGATCCATCGAGATCAGGAGGGTTAGCTATGCATTATTACACTTTTAAGACACTAAATTACCCATTTTCTTATATTGAAGTCAATAGTCAATATATTGCTATGTAGTTAATGTGTGAAGTGTAGTTTGCCTTTTTGGAGTAGGTTTTCAAGGAAAAGTAGATATTTTTTAAACAATACCATGCACTGCCTGCATTTATACTTTGTCTGCAAATCCAATACTCTCAATATCTACAAACAAGAAAATATAAACTTATTATTCTTCTCAAGTGAAAAATTTGAGTATCTATCTGAAGTTCTATTTTAAGCATATTTTTGTACAGGAAAATAAAACATTTTGTGAGGAATGTATGCATCTTTTTTCTGGTGCCTTTTCTATTTAATATGTCTAGAAAACTGTTCTAAATATATATAGAAAGCTTTGGTTGGGGGAGTTAGTAAACTGCTTGTCATGTTAATGTAAGGACCTGAGTCCCCAGAACCATGGAAAAGCCCAAGGTGGTAATGCTTGATTGCAATCTCAGTGTGGGGGAGGTAGAGACAGACCTTGGATCTTCGGGCCAGACAGTCTAAACTACATGGTAAGCTCAAGGTCAATAAGAAATCCTGCCTAAAATAAAATAATAGCAATAATAATACCATGGATGATGTTCCTGAGGAATGACATCTGACTTTGCTTTCTGGCTTCCACACACACATATCAATATATGCCCATTAACCACTCACACACACCCATGCACCCACACCCATACAAAAAGAAAGCTTTGGTTGTCAAAGGAATATAATAATTATGGATGATGTTTAATTAAGTTCAATTAAAGGGTATATTCTAAACTGTAAAAAATTGCCATTCATAATATTCTATATTCAGTTCACTCTTTTATCTTAGCATGCTGAATATTAGTCTTAGGACTCACACATCCTAGCCAAACACTCTGTCACTGAGCTATATCCTCAGTCCCAATCACCATTTTTGGCATAATGACCCATATGCCAGTGATACGTAAACTATAAGAACATGAAACCAGAGTAGCAGAATTACTTATAGTCAGAGAGAGAGTGAGAGACAGACAACTTGAACCTCTGAACCCTACTTGGGCCTTCAGGCAAGATGAAAATCTGAATGCACCAGCATCAATAAATGGAACTGTAAACAGAACTGCTACACATAGGAACTGGAAAGAATAGAGCTTTTATTTCTGAAAAAATGCCCTGGAGGAGAGAATGGGATTGACAGGTAACTGACAAAATGACCCAAGGCATAATAGCAATAAAAATGTCAGTCTTGGAACTTCAACATTAGAATATTTGCATAAGTGTGATGTTGTAATTTTGGGGAAAGAGATGAAGAAGGTGAACCAAAACTATAGGTCTGAAGTTTCTTCCAACCTCCTCTTACATATCGTTGAGGGGTATAACATTTAAGGAGCTTTCCAGTCTACTTTTAGAGGCAGTAAAATGCACTGAACATTATAGCAATCTCCTGATGATTTTATTTAAAAAAATACTTTTACCTTCCAGCTGCAAATAATGACAGTATAGTAATTAACCCCTTCCAAAGGAAGTCATGACAGGACTTCTCCCCAACACGTGAGTACTGTTGGTTCAAATTAAGTATTGGGCAATGCAGAGATAAGCTAGTGTATCTACTCAGCAACTGCTGTCCAGTGCAATGATTTCTGTGAAGGAAGGAGCCGTATTGCTGCTACCCATGAGAAGAGTACAATGTTAGTGGTCTCAGGAACACCATCTACATTTGAGTTATCAGAGTTCAATTTAAAATGCTAGAAAGATTTTATAGCTTTATATTTTGAGTGTGATGCTGCATTTTTAAAATAGAATTACAATGCTAGAACCTTTGCTTTGAAATTGAAGACAGCCCTATGCAAATTCTAATACAGCCCTTATCTAGTCAGTAAACCCCAGGCTTGGGTTTTTCTCCTCTTTCAAACATGAACAGTAACAACACCTCTCCATGGGATTGTGGTGAAGGTTCAATGGGATGATCATGCTAATCCAAAGTGTCAATATATCAATGCAAAGGACACAACTCTCACCTCAAAGGTGGTAAGAGTTTGAAGGACTCTCTTACAGCCCAGAAAAGAAAAACAGGGTCTCCTTGAATTCATGACCCATGAACAAACATTGATTTAATCCACCCATAAATCACAGAGAAACAATCAATCCATATCCTGACCCATAAACAACCCCTAACTCAGAAATCACATTCCCCAAATCACTTCTTGGAAAATACCTACAACAGCCCCCTAGACTTTCACCCACTCCTCTTCCTTTGATGTGTACATTTATAAGCTTCATTTCAGCTCTGATGAGATGCAGAGAGCCTCTAGCCTGTACAGAAGACTCTATCCCTCACCCTTCATCGTGTCTGCAATAAACCACAGTCTAAGTCTGACACAGTCTAAGGACATTGTCTTTCTGTTCAACTTTCCTTATATTTACTGGTGACGTGACTCGGATCTTCCCCTCCCTCAGGAAGGGGGGTTTGGGAGCTGAAGTCCCTTCCCTGCCGCCAGCTGCAAATTCCTTGGAGAGCAGAAACACTTGCATTGCCAGCTAACAGGTTAAACAGCCAGCCTTTACCACCTGCATGGCCTCTGCCCACGTTGGGAGGTGCAGGTCCCATTCACCCTTACAGACCAGAGGATCATATTGGTGCTTTTGTCTAAATCCAGCCTGAGCTCTGTCTCTTTCCCTTCTTTTTCACTTTCTGTCTCCGTCTACTCTCCTCCGTCTGGACTTGGACTCCAGAGGAGTTCTCCTTGCAGTGCCCTTCACCCACCACCCCCAGGAATCCAGGCCTTCAGGACAAGGTAAATTCACTCAGTTGGTAAGGGAGGCACCCCATCCAGAACCTTGAAAACTCCAAATGTTTCCCACACCATACTCTGCCTGTGCGATCTCAAAGGAGGTTCCAGGAGCCTACCCTCATTGCTAATCCACAAGTCATCCCAAAAATTCTGAGTGAAGGGACACTCCCTCTTAATCTTTAGGATCTCTCTTTTTCACTGCCCACCCTAAGCCTTGGAGACATACCAGGTGGGATTACTTATCCTGACAATTATCTCCTACTGAGTGGGAAGGGCTCTGAGGTGCCACATCTCCAAGGCTTCTTTGCCCTCGGCTCCAATCCCTCCCTCTGCTCCCCCTGCTCAGCCTCCCAAATCCTGCTCTGTCAGGTGGGCGCCTCTAAGGCCCCACGGAAAGCCATGCAAAGCTCCTCCTTTGATCCAGTGACAAATCTCCTCCCCCATACAACATTCACAACTCCCCCACTGAGCTTTCCCATCTTCACCAACCCCACCCTTCAACTCTTTCCTTTCCTAGCCCTCTCCATTCAAGCTCAACGGCCCCTTCATCCCCTCCCAAATCCTCTGCTTTAGCCTCACCCACTCACCCACTCACCCCACTTCCACACTGTACCCTCATCTGCCTCCCTCCCATCACTCGCTTCCCTAGCCCCCCTCCTTTCTTTTCCTCCTCGTATCTGATATGGTAAAAACTTTACAGCTCAAGACTGGAATGTTTCTGTGCAGAGGTAGTGGGATGAAATAGACCAACTCCAGTTTGTGTTCCCTTTACCTTGAACGAAATAGACCTCATTGAACAAAAATTAGGCTCTTTTTTTGAAAACCCCCAACATTTTAGAAAGCAGTTCACACGATTGACTAAAATTTATTCTCTATTTTGGAGTGATATGTCCTTAACTCCATTCTCACCCCTGGTGAATGAGAATGTATTTGGAAATCCACTCAGGCTCATGCTGACAGGCTTAAGGAACAAGATTCCCAATTCCCCAACCCTCCATTAATAACAGTCCCTGATATAGACCCTAATAGTGACTACCAAACAAATTCAGATGACCTCAGGTGCCTCCAGCTCACAGTCACTTGTTTAGCTGAGGGGATGCAACAACATGCACATGACAGAATTAATTTTGACAAACTCAAGGAAATAACTCAAGGGCCTTATAAAAACCCAGCCCCTTTTCTTAGCTATCTGTAGCAAACAGCTTCAGGTTCGCTGAGATGAACTTCAAGACCAGGCACAGTTATGGAGGAAGGGATTTATAAAAGCTTACAGATCCAGGAGAAGTTCCATAATGGAAGAAGCTGGCCTGCTTTCACAGGTCTAAGCAAAGAGAGAGAAAAAAAGCCACAAGCCCAAAAGCCACACCACACAATTCAGGAACTCCAGGTTGAACTGGACACTTTGCCTATCTTTAGACTGGAATTTCAAACCCACCATCAGACCTTAAGATCTGCCCAGTGACACCTCCTCCAGCCAGGTGGCTGCAGATCCAAACTACAAACTAATAAAACACTGAATATATTGGGTGTCATCTATTCAAACTTCCATACCATCTAAGGCCATTACAAAATACACAAATGTGGATGTGAATTCTAGGGAAGGTACTCTCCTCCTCCATGTTTATTTCCTAAGTCAGTCAGCCACAGATATTAGACGAAAACTACAGAGACTGGAAATTGGCCCCATGACACCCCAAGAGGAGATCTTAGACCTTTCTTTCAAAGTTTTTAATGGTAGAGAAGAGGCAAGAAAGGTAAGACAGAGAGGTAGAGGCCTCATCCTTGAGGTTTACTCCCATTTCCACCTCTTGTGGTGAAAGCACCGGGTTCCCTGTCCACCCCTGCTATAATGGTTACACAAATGGTCTCAAATATGACCAGACTACTGGGAAAGACATAATTGAATACCTAACTGCACATAGTCTTGTCACGTGCTCTGCCAGTGACTGTGGGGGTCCTTCCTGGTCATTCCTCAAATACTGCAGCTGTATAGATTTTGCCTCCTCTCAGAGAAATTGGACAGTGATCCCCCCTATCAGGACAAGGAATTCAAAAATTAAGAAGAGTCCTGGAATTGGGAGGCATACTCGGAAATTGGTTTGGGAAATCACTGTCAATCCTCTCAACTGTGGAACTCATAACCTTGGGTTGTGGTGGTGATTCAACTGCACAGGATGCTAAGGTCCGAACCAGTCCCTAAGGACCTTCAGGCTCATCATCAAGGCAGCTAATATTTCTTTACATGTAAGCAAGACAAACTCTCTAAACCCCTGGGCTCCTGCCCAACAGCCCAGCCCTAATGCTTTAATGCTTACTTACATCCTGAATAGCCTGACCCCCCATTAATAGTAATGATAGCTTTATCTGACACTAGCCATGGTCTCCTCAAAGAGTCTGATCCAGATTTAGGTAACGACTGCTGGATCTGTCTTAGGGAAGGACAAATTTCTTGCATAGGAATAGGATTCTCCAGCCTCACATTCCCTAACAACACCCACACCAAAAGAGTGCTTGTATAGATGGGCCCCTGTTCCAGTCATTGGTGAACCTTACACCCTCATTCCAATTACATCCATATACTCATTAGTCCCATGCCCCCAGAGGGCACATATTTTGCCTGTCCTGTTGGGATACACACCTGTTATCCAAAGGGCCAATGTGATATGATTTTCCTATCTCCAGATCTAGGCTTTATCCCGGGCCATGAAATCAAACAATACCTGACACCCACACTCAGGAAAAAAGAGGCCCCATTTTACTTCCAGTACTACTAGGAATGGCTATTGCAAGGACCACAGCCACAGAGGCCATAGCTATAGGCCTCCAGCAAATCCAAGATATTAGAAAAAGGAGAGGACTTGATCTCATGACAGCAGAAAAAGGTGAAATTTGTGCTTTTCTCAATGAGAAGTGCTGTTTCTATGCCAATCAGGCATAATCAGGGAGAATGTTAGACAACATTTAGAAGATATAAAAACCAAATTTGGCTTCAATAAACAATCCCAACGTAAGGACACCTAGATCTCCGGGAACCCACGGTTAGCTCTCTTTGTAGGACCTGTCACCATCCTGCTGATTAATGATTTCCTGTGTTTTCAGGTACCTCTCTGATTTTCTCCAGAAAAGAATCCACGCTTTCACCTCAAACAGAGTGACAGAATTCTTCATGGCTGGCCAATACCAGCCCTTTGAAGATTCTGGCCCCCTCTCTTCATTGAACCTCACTTATCTCTCTCCCTAGAAGACTACAACCCCTCTCAGCAGGAAGTCACCCCCATGAACTTCACCCCTTTTCCGTTTGGTCCAGTTTCTTATAACCCTTCAAAGTCTGAATATGAAGGACTCTTCTCCAGCCAAGAAAAGAAAAGCAAGGTCTCGTTGAATTCATGACCCATAAACAAACATTGACTTAAGCCATCCATAAATCACAGAGAAACAATCAATCCATATCCTGACCCACAAACAACACCTAACTGCATTGAAACTGCATTGAAACTTCTGGGGCATTACATCTCAGAAATCATACTACCTGAATCATTTCTCTGAAAATATATTCAATAGCCCCCTAGACTCCCACTCACACCTGCTCCTTTGATCTGTACTATTTATAAGCGTCACTTCAGCTCTGGTGAGACTCGGAGAGCCTCTAGCCCATACAGAGGTCTCTGTCCCTCACCATTTATCATGCCTGCAATAAATGGTTTTCTTCTGTCGCAGTTTGAGTCCTTTTTTTTTTTTTTTTTTTCTTCAACTTTCCTTACATGGATAGTTTATTTTGGAGCCAAATGAGTGGCCATGGCCTAGGAATATAGATTTAGGTTACTCCAAATTCAGCATTTCAATGTATTAACAATTTCATTAAGGTTTTATAGTTCCAGAACAAAACAAAGTCATAAATCAAGGCACTTTTCAAATACATTGGCTGACCATCAAGTACATGGGTTACAGCAAAGGTGAGAGGACTTTCCACCATAAGCCTTAGATGCTATCTAATGACGTTCTTAGTCCTTGGCTTGGTGGAAGCTGGGGTTCTCTTCTTGCATTCTAAAAAGGATTACACCTGATCAACTGATAGTCACCAGGATGTTAGTTCAAACACAGAGGTGGACAATAAATGGCTATTAAGGGGCTAAAGGTAGCCCAAGGTCCATCTCTCTGTAATTATAGGAGCTTTATTCAGACTTGTTGGAAGTAGGTGCAGCAGATACAGCTGTTTTCTGAGAGCTTTAGTTCACAAATAAATATTGTTTCTTACTCTTATATGTGCATTTTAAAATTATCATTTGAATCCATAATGATATTGTATCAGAGTGTAGAATAAAATTTTCCTATGGAAAAAAAAGACAAGTGCTCTTTGAGCATTTAAAATGGTCAAGGATCTCTCATCACTTAACATATTAATATTGATGCTGAGGTTAGAAATTGAATATTCTTACTATGTCTAGGTTTTAGATGGGATAATTGAGGCTATGGTGCTAAAGTGCCTTTACCATGGTGTTTCCTAGAGCCAGTGCTATAACTAAGCAAAGACTTAGTTAAAAAAAGAAAAGGAAAACATTTAAAAAGGTGCTTCAAATGCTTTAAAACGTTACATACTAATGCATTACAGCACTCTGATATCTTGATATTGCTGCAAGGATATATCAGCATTATATCATGCCTTTAATCATTTCTTGTCCTCTCTGCTTTGTAAAACTTCCACTTCCTTCCTATAGTTGGTAGTGTATAGTGATGACTGTCCCATCTTTCCTCATATCCAGTTCCATCCACCAAAACTTTACATCCTAGCTTTGGGCAAAATGGCATGATCCAACAATTGGCTGAAGGTGGCCTCAAAGACAGAACTTCAGTTGCAGAGCCTGAATGCAGCACCAGCTGAGCAACAGTAATATCTGAGCAAATGGGAAATTTTGCAAACTGTATTAGATTTAAGACACATGGGAAAATAACAATTTTGAGCAAAGCTTAAGCTTATATTTTTCAGTTTCATATTTTGCTTTGTGTGAACTTGCTTTATGGTAGAATCATCTCATTTGCTGACCTCTGTCTTCTTCATCCTGAATATTTCATCATAAATGCTAGCCTGATTTTTACAAAGATTCAAAATATAGAGCAGAGTTTAAAAGGCAAAAAGTCAAGGGTCCTTGAGGAATTTTGAGTAGGACAGTCAAGTAACAAGGGCACTGGAAGCTACAATTAAGTTGCCTTGAGGAACTGTAAATAGTTGATGTGAATAGGGGCCTATGAGTGCTGTCACTTGTGGAGCTGCAGCTGCAAAGCCATGAAGATTGTTTCATGATGATTTTCTATTTTTCAAAACCATGTGGTACACGTGCCATGTGCTTCCTTGAGAATGTATGCCACAATGTCCTTGACTTTTACTATATCCAGAAGAATGAAGGCAGAGCTATAAACAGGCTCCTATGGTATGGAAACTGTATCTAAATGGGTTCATTGTGACTGACAGTTTTATTTCCTGATTATCATTTCAAAAATAAAGTTTGAAAATATTGGAAATAACTGCATAACTGTACTCTTCAGAGCTAATGATAAGATCCATTGTTAATACCACATTTCACAGATATGTACTTCAAGAACTCCCAGCAAATTATCTATATGTAAAGTTCAGATAGTTGATTTTAGTGGCAAAATCTTCTAAATAATGAAGAGAAACAATGATGGGCATCAAATTCATTTCAATTTAATTTCAATAAAGTATCTAATTGTGGCAGTGCATGCCTTTAAGATAGAAGGATTGCAATGAGTTCTAAGCCAACCTCAGCTACCAGGACAGCCTCAGAGAGAGTGAGACCCTGCCCCCAAAAAAAATAAACACATAAAATAAAATAAAATCATTTCAGTAACATATCAGTTTATTTATACCACAAAAGAATTTGTGTGTATCAAACATTGTCAAAGAATTTTAAATTGAAGTTTTCCCATCTTGGTGAGCAATACCAACATCCAATATGTTTTCCTAGCAAAAAGGAAGCAATCTTCATTCTGCTACGACCTCAAATTTTGAAAGGCCTTTCAGTTATAACTCAAAACCAAATGCTGATTCAATCTTTCCCAAGTGCACACATGTACTCTGCACTGCTGGTAGGTTTACTTATATCACCATCACTCCTTCCCTGGATTACTGTAGGTGATCTCTTTTCAGATTGTCATTCCACCACTGACCAGTCTCTGTACAACACTAGCCTTAAAAACCACATTCTTAGCCGGGCGTGGTGGCGCACGCCTTTAATCTCAGCACTCGGGAGGCAGAGGTAGGAGGATCGCTGAGAGTTTGAGGCCACCCTGAGACTACATAGTTAATTCCAGGTCAGCCTGGACCAGAGTGAGACCCTACCTCGCAAAACCAAAAAAAAAAAAAAAAAAAAACATTCATTCATACTATCTTGCCTTCTAGAATCTGGTCTCTTCCTAGTCTCTGACTCTATTTAGCACTTCTGGAAATACTGAATCTGCATCTTTTGCAGGCTTTTCTGTACACTTGAAACCTCTGCTTTCTTGGCAGTTCTCACAATTCCTAGAACTCCAGTCTTGTAGGTCTTCTCACAAAGGTATTTCCTCAGAGACTTACAGCTATTCTGAGTAATTTATCCCAAGTCACTCACCATGAATACTTTACTCTTGCTTTGACAGCTACTACCTAACATCATCTGTTTGCACTTGATTATTATAGTCTACATCTGTAGAATAAACCCCAGAGGAAGAGGGAGTCTGTTACTATGACCTGTGCTTGAGGATGCTCCCAGCATGGAGTAATAGCAAATATTTTAATGCGTAAATAAATTTAAGGAACTCATGTTATAGATATTAATAAAAGGAAGCAAAGGAAAAACCCATATACCATAAACTTATAATTACTTCATTTTCTTTTAAGGATATGCACTACTAATATTTTATAGAATATGCAAACAATATTATGACATACCTTTTAATATTGACATATAATATAAGGTATAGTACTTTTCTGAGCTTTTATTTATACTTATTTATGAGATGATTATTAAGGATGTAAAATGTTATTGTAAACATTACCACAAGGCAGTTAGTTGAACTTGATTTCTTGATGAGACTTGTGAACTCAAATGTATTTGAGAATGCAAATGTATTTTAATAACTGATGGTTATTAATGTCCCTTAATCAAGGATGAACTTCATTTAAACAAATAATTATTTCTCAGGATTGAAAGATAAATAGGAAAATAACCCATATCTTTGTTTATTTTTCTCTGCACAGTGTTTTCATACAATAAGTGGAATGTTCCATATGTGAAGGAGAACAAGTATGCACATAGTTGCACCCATCTGCAAAAGGAATGTCCTTCCAAATATCAGTGCCATGTACAAGCATTCTACCCTGTGACAGATGTTCCACTAGAGCCATCATTTCATATATCATAAATAATTCAAATCTGTATCATGCATACAATATATTATGTGCCCTATATAAAAATGCATGCTTGGGCTGGAGAGATGGCTTAGCGGTTAAGGCTCCTGCCTCCTAAACCTAAGAACACTGGTTCCAATCTCCAGGTCCCACGTTTAGCCAGATGCAAAGTGATGTAAGGACACAATGCCAAACTTGACCACAAGGGGGAGCATGCATCTGGATTTCGTTCACAGCAGCTGAGAGGCTGCTGGTGCACCCATCTCTAACTGTCTCCCTCTCCCTCTCTCTCTGTCTAAAAATAAAAAAAATAAAAAAATAATAAAAATAAAATGCATGCTTGCTCTCTTTGCTCTTTCTTTTCATGAAAGCCAGTTTTTAACCAAAGTTCTCCCAAGTGCTTTCTTTTTAAAACTTTCTGTCTATTTATTTATTTGCACGTGCATGTACACACACACACAGAAAAGAGACAGAGAGTGAGAGAGAGTAAGGGAGAGAGAGAAAGAACAAGCACACCAGGGCCTCCAGCCACTGCAAACAAGCTTCAGATAAATGACACCTTGTGCATCTAGCTTTACGTGGGTACTGGGGAAATGAACCCTGGTCTTTAGGCACTGCAAGCAAGTGCCTTACCCACTGAGCCATCTCTCCAGCATTCCAAGTACTTTCTTAATTGAGAGAATTTCAAGTCTCCTTTGGTCATCATATTGGCTATTGTCTTTGTTCCTGTATGTTTCTATAACCAAACACCAGATTCTGAGCAGTTCAAAGTTTCTTTTTCAGAGTTATGGAAGCTGAAAAGGCTATTATCAAGAGGTACCATTCCAGGGAAGAAAGTGAGAACCAGGAGAGAAAGCAAAAGTCATCTTAAGAGCAGGACAGGGAAGAATGTGCTTTAGTATCAAATCTTCAATAAGGAACCCACCTAGGCAATGGTAACATCAATCTTTTCTGAGGACAGAGTCCTCTAGAAACCTTACTGCTCTTAACAGTGCTGCACTGGGGATTAAGTTCCTGACACATGAAATTTGAGAAACACCATAGCAGATGTTTCCGTTTAGCACTGCACATAACTCTTAGACATGCTCAAGCATTGAACCAGTGCTTCCAGATCTGTAGAAAACCTGAAATAGTAGATGCTTGCTCTTCTATTTTTAGTTAGCAATTTAATGACTATGTGGTACATGGAATGAAAGTTTCAATAGTGCAGTCCTTCTTGTCTAAGTTACACTGATGCATCTCACAAGGTTAGTGTAAAAATGGTGCCTGATGAGGTTGGCACAGTGTCTATCACATTGTCTTCTCTATCTACTTCAGGCTCACTTCTGATACGAGCAACAGGACCTGGTTAGTTCATTTGTCAAGTCTGACTTTCAGTTTTCCACTTTCAAGTGCTAGGATGATCGATCACCCATGTGTGCTGTGAAAGATTCACAAGACCAAAGTAGGCATTTCTCATACATCCAAGTGACAGGGATGATTTTATATCAGAATATGTCTGCTTTAGTGTCTAAGGTACTATCTTCCATATCCATTTATTGTTATTATTTCATTTCAGATTTCCCATGTACAGTATAAATTTACATATGGCTTGCTTAAGAAAATCACCTCGATAATTCACACTAAAAAAGTGCCAAGGTTGTTGAACTCCTAGCATCCAACATAATATGTCAGCCAGTGGTCATCATCTTAGAAATGTCCTTCAAGAAATACTGACTAAGGTTTTAGTAAATTGTCAATGTAATATTTAAAAAAGTGGTTTTTTTTTTAATTTATTTATTTTTAAGCAGAGAGAGGGAAAGAGAGAGAATGGGCAAGCCAGGTCCTCTAGCTGCTACAAATGAGCTCCAGATATACGTACCACTTTGTTCATCTGGCTTTATGTGGGTACTATGGAATCGAACCTGGGTAATTAGGCTTTGTAGGCAATCTCCTTAACCACTGAGGCATCTCTCTAGCACCTCAAAAGTGTTGTGATTATAATGCAGGCCATTTGTGTCTGGAAAACAAAAACTGTTCAGTAAACATTTCTAGCACCATAGAAAACTCACTTTCCTGGAATCAATATACATGGACAAGGCAGATTGCTTCTGCCTGAGCCTAACATTACTTGATATTTTCCTACAGTGTCAAATAAGAACAAAGCATAGATAAAGAAATGCATTATTGAAGATTCATTTTTATTTAAATGGAAAACTATGTATTCTCGAGTTATCACTCATGCAAACAGAGATAGCCACCAATCACAAGCACTTCTTTGTATCTCTAGCAACTTACTATAGAGAAAAGAAGCATTTCTAGAATCTGAAAAATCTGCTGCCAGAAATGTTACATGAAATCCTTTCCTATTTTAATTTCCTGCTACCTTCTGAAAGGAAAAATAAAGTAGAAGAGATTTTTTTCCTTTGTTGTAAACTGAGAATAAAGAAAAATAGACAATATTCTTCAGAACTGTTTCTTAAATGAAAATCCAGAAATGTTAATACCCATTAAATGTATTCCTTAACAATAATCATGAAACATGGACATATAGTTTTATAAATGTATACATGCTTATTAATATAGGTTGTGAACATAATTTGATTTACACAAAAACCCTTATATCTCTTCCAGGTATGCTGGTGCACACCTTTAATCCCAGAACTTCAGAGGCAGAGGTAAGGGGATCACTGAGAGTTCAAGGCCATCCTGGGCCCACAGAATGAGTTACAGGTCAGCACAGCCTAGATTGAGACCCCATCTTAGAAAACAAAACAAAACAGATCAAAACAAAATCCATACATTTTACCTGAGATTCAGAGAACACAAAAGATTTAAGATAGAAAATCAGACATTTGATGTATTCTGCCTCCATTATATTAATTTTGTTTTCTCATCTATGTTACAGTTTTAAAAACATAACAGGAAAATTAAAGTATAACTTTAGAGTTCAAGGAATTTGGATAATTATTCTCTGGCCATATTCGTATATAGGAAAAAAATAATGTTACATTTAATAATCAAGATTTCAGTTTACTTTTTGTAAGTTCTAAAGAATATATTTACTACTTAGCAGAGACTTAGTTTTAACTTCTAACTTCTGCATTTAAATGAACACATATAAGTATGCAACAATTTAAATCCCCACAAAACATGAAGCATATATGAGATTGATGATAATCTGTAAGACATTTTGTAAATTTTTAAAAGAAATCTTTCCACATTTGTATTTCATTTTAAACAATATGTTAATACTTCTTGGTGGCAGCCGTATATGTATGATCCTTCAAATACAAATGAAATATAAATAAAAATTTATTTTGACACAAGATTGCAAGGTTGCACATGCACACAAAGTGGCACATGTGTCTGGAGTTGCTCTCAGTGGCTTGAGGCCCTGGCATGCCAATTCTCTTCTCTCTCGCTCTCTCTCTCTCTCTCTCATAAAAAAGTTCAGTCTGTTGGGCTTGCCTCAAAAAAAAAAAAATACATGGACTAGAGAGATGGATTAGCAGTTAATATGAAATATGTTTTCCTGTGAAGCCTAAGGACACAGGTACACAAGTAAGCCAGATGCACATGGTAGCATATGCATCTGGAACTTGTTTGCAATGGCCAGAGGCCCTGGAATGCCCATTCTCTCTCTCTCTCTCTCTCTCTCTCTCTCTCACACACACACACACACACACACACACACAAACACAAATAAATCAATGAACAAATAAATCAAAATAAAATATTGGAGGCTGGAGAGATAGCTTAGTGGTCAAGGCACTTGCCTGCAAAGCCAAAGGACCCAGGTTCAATTTTCCAGGACCCATGTAAGCCAGATGCACAATGTGGTGAATGCATCTGGAGTTCATCTGATGGCCTTGGTGTACCCATTCTCTATATATATCTGGCTCTCTCTTTCTCTCTTTCTATTTTTCAAATAAATAAATTAAAATTAAAATAATACAAAAGATCAGTGCCATGAGGATGTGGAGGAAAAAATGTTGTACACACTATTTAGTAGGAATTATATCAATGCAATCATGTTGGGAAATAATGCAGAGCTTTCTTTATCATGTGAACCACTGATACAACTTCTCAGTATATATCCAAAAGAGATACAGTAACTATCTTTACATTCCCATATTCAGTTGAGTGTTCATTACAATAGAGGATATCTGAAATCAACCTAAGTGATTAAGGACAGAAAATAGACTTTTAAAAATGAAAACCTGTCATTGTGTCTGTGAAAGAATCCAGTCATAGAAAGACAAATACCATGTGATCTCAATGATTTATGAAACCAAAATATTTGCATTCATAGAATAGAATTGCCCCATGAATGCTTGGAGAATAGGAAATGAGGAAACTGGTCAAATGATAGAAATTGTTATAGAGAACAAAAATATCCTGAGCACCTACTGTAAAGTTTGGTGGCAATAATTAGTAATGACATACTACATACCTGAAAATTTCTAACAAGATAAACCATAAACATTCTCACATAAAAAGTAAGTATGTGGTTGATGGATATGCCAATTAGTTAGGTCACTTTCTAATGCTTGTACAGTTAGCAAAAAAGCACATGCTATGTTATAAATATTATTTAAATTGTGCTATAATAAAGCTAAGAAAAATAAATTATATATATATGGTGGTAGTTTGAATATATGGCCCCCGATATATTCAGTGTTTTATTAGCTTGTTGTTTGCATCTGCAGCCACCTGGCTGGAGGCAATGTCACTGGACGGATCTTAAGGTGTGGTGGTGGGTTTGAGATTCCATTGTAAAGGTATGCAAAGTGTGCCTAATAGGAGTTCCTGAAGTGTGCTGTGTGGCTGGTGGCATTTTCTCTCTTGCCTGGTCCTGTAAGAGCAGGCCACTTCTCCTGCCATTATGGAACGTCCCCTGGATCTGTAAGCTTCAATGAATAATATCCCTTCCTCCATAACTGTGTCTGGTCTGTAAGCTCATCTCAGCAAACCTGAAGCTGTCTGCTGCATATATTTGTGTGTGTGTATGTGTGTGCATATATATATGTACATATATATGCATACATGTATATGCAAAACTTTGATTAGATATTGTACACAGTTACTCTTCATATAACAGATATTAATAATCATAGTTTAATCATTATTTATGCTTTCTTTGATATTGTTTACATTTGATCACTATTTTTAATTGGATACTATGTAGTAAGCTTTGTCTCAGGGGCAAGTTACACAAAGGTCCACATCTCTATTGTTCTAGAATCTTAAAATGATTTTATGCTGACTACTATGTGATCTATAACTTCTCATATCATTTACTTTTTTATTGTCTGACTATTATTATAATCATTCAAATAACCACAAATACATGTAACATTTTGACTAATAGTTTAAAATAAAGTAGATTAATCCTGGGAGATCCTCACTATTTTTCTACATGAAGAGAAGATCTGCTATACAACTATTATTCACAGATTCACTAGGTTACGCTGAAAGGTAAAGATTAAATAAGTTTGTTTTTTATATTATTTATTTCCCTTTTCCATCACTTCATCTAATTAGAGTTAATTCTCTCCAGTTCCTGTCATTTTCTTAACTTACTATGATATAAGACAATTATGACCAAAAATAACTTTGGTAAATACAATATAGTAAAATTTTGTTAATCCAGCACAAGTTCTTTGAAAATAACATTCCAATTGAAACAACAGCTATTCCCCAGTCAAACAGATATGGTTTTCTCATTAAAATTGTTCATTTAATACAAAGCATGCATTATGAATTATTTAAGGGAAAAATTAGTTCCCCAGAGTGCCTTGCATTATTAAAAGGTAAGAATAATTCTGAGAGATACTACAAAACAGCTGTATATCAGCTACAAGTGAAATTGCATCTGGGAGCCTCGTGGGGCTGCAGGGTTGGAACAGATAACCACTTGTTTGCCTCTGCTCTTAAGAGATAGGCAGGACCTTCATGACTGGTTTACAACATTTTTCAGGGGGAGAACCTCAGTGCTAATTAAATCGTTCAATATCTGGTACAGAATTATTTCCCTTTAATAATTAACAAAAATAAATTGAGGAAGCTTGCTCTTAACTATGATCTAATATTTCAATGAGAAACTTTCTTTTCTGGTCTTGAATTTTTAAAAGCTTCAACTTTTCCATCAGGATTGCTACATTTAAATCCTGAATAATGCTGAATCTCGCCGTCATGAAAGGGTTCTAAGTGTATTTGAGTGGAAGAGCTTGCAGGTGCAAGGTTGTATTTTCAAGAGAGAGATTGCCTCATCTTTGTTATCTTTGAAATGGCACTACTGTCACCTGATGCTCACAGGATGTCTGATATGTGTTTCCAAACTTAATACAATGATAATGTTTAAGAACAGGTGGAGCGTTATGTCAGAAGTGTTGTGAAAGAAAAAATGAGTATTGTTCAATATGTAGTTTGCCATATCATGTCTGCACAAAAGTAATCTTGTTCCAGTCACTCTCTGAGGATACAGAAGGTTTTTCTCTTGACAACCATTGAGTGAGCCAAGAACTGAATACAGCAAGTGTGGCAGTAACCAGGCATGATTCTACTTCCTATAAGCCTCCCCCTCTGCTTCAGGATGTGTAGCTGTTAAGAACAATTATTCCCCACTGTGGCACAAGTTGTGTCAATATGACAATTCATTTGGGAGATTTGTAAATCATTACAAAAGGTTTGCAATATTTTATCCCCCTAAGGACCATAATGTGCTATATCACCATGGTGATTTATGACTCCTTCTAAATTTCTTTGGAATAGATAAGCCATGTGCAGCTTAACATCTTATACTCTTTAAATTAACCAGCATAAGTATCTCTACATGATCCATTTACAACACAGAGAGGGGTAGATTTGAAGGTTAAGTCATAAAACCATGTGATAGTGGAATCTGTTTTATGGTAATAAGTCATATCATGAAAGCTACACTTTTAAGGAAAGTCAATTGAACTCATGTAAGAGGATGAAAGCATTAAATTCACTGTTATAATTTATTAACAGACATATTTTGACAAATGTTTTTGTTAACTATTTTTGGCCAGTTTTTTGAGTGTAGAAACAAAGTCGAGATAGGGTTTCATTTTAAAACAGAGGCTATAAGCCTTTACTAAATTCTGTGCCCTTTCAGCTGAGATCAATCAAACCAGAGTCAAAAGCAAGCAAAACATCCACACATGAAATTATGCTTTTCTGCCTTATTTCCAGAAATTCTCACCAAATAGCTAGGAAGTCCCCATGATCCTCTACTTTTTGAATGCATTTCTAAAGCCAAAAGATGTAGCGAGAAGGCTTAAATATCCCTGGTAGCATTCTGGTGGTGTTCCTCCTCAGGACACCAGTGCCCATCTCTGCCCAGGCAGGGGAGCATTCCTCCTACTTTTCTCACTCACCTAGCTCTCCCCAAAGATGTATCTGTGGATCTGGACAGTCCTGAATCACTTGACAGGTACTGCACCATCTCCAGAGCAAGAATGCCAATTGGGTCAATTCCCTGTTGTCTCTGATTCAAACTAGTACTTCTACAGTGTTAGTGAGGGCTGAGTCAAATGATGGGCCTTGAATTCCTGTTTCAGTCATTATACTTCTACCTGATAGTTTGATGGGCTTGCCACATGTGGTACTAGCCTCAAATCCAATCAAAACTGTGTAGACGTTTGGAGAAGGCTATGTATGCTGGGAAAACATAAGGTACTGACAGTGTCGCTACTTAGAAACCACTTACTGTACAGAAGCCTGTCACTGGGCATCACTAAACTGAAAATTAATATGTATTTGACGACGATGTTATGCAGGGACATGCAAATTTAAGTTAGTTGATTCAGAGAGCCTATTCTCATTTTCCCCAGTACCTATTAGGAAATTGGCAAGCATTTGATTTTTAATGAGTGATAAACCTGTTTGCAATATGCCATAGGGCATATGAGTTCCTCACATTTGACAGTATCAATATCCTTTTCTTTCTACTTCTGCTTTCCGCTTCACACTTGACTTTTTAAGTCCTCCTGTTGAGCTACGAGTCAATCCCAGTAGGTATGTCTTGATTCATATCCTTGACTTCTTGTGATCCAAATCCTCATTCTGGATCTGCTTCTGCATGTTTGAAGACCTGGCTGTATTCCCAAGTTATGTTTGCAAAGTTAGGTCCTCATCCTTTCTTCACCTCTGCATTACCTTCTTTGTATGGCACAATGCAGATCTGGCCCTAGCCAGACCACGTGGCAGAAGAAACCAGGAAGTGGCTTCTGTGAACATGGTGTTCTGTGCAGGCCTGGTGTGACAACAGCTAGAGTCCCATGCTCACCAGAAACCTGCTACGAGATGACCTGTCCAGAGACAGGCTGTCATTGGTCACAAAAAGGGGACCACACCATACACTGATTGGCCAGCCAAGCCCCTTAAAACCCCCCTGCACACCCTCAAATAAACGAGTTTTGCGGCAGCTCGCTCTCCGTTGCTTCCACCCAACTCCTGGAGTCTGTGTCATGATTCCTCGCTGCTCACCCCCAACTCGGCAGAGACCCTGCCGTCCCTCCTGGGCTGGCCTTAGGGGGCCCCCAACACTTCTTCCTCCTCTCCACTATGTCAAATTTAACACAACCATCTGCTCTACTCATTTCCCTCAGAGTCTCCCAATGCCCTGCCTCATAGCACTTTATCCTTGGACCTCAACATCCAGCATGCTGTAGTTAAATGGTTCTCTAGTAGCTTAATGCTGTGAACCAGCTTTGGCTCAGATCATAGAAAAGGGAGAGGTGGTGGTTTCAATTAGAAAATTTACTCAGTTTTAGAAGCCATGAAAGCAATGGCAGCATAAATATACTCTCTGCTCATTTCCTACCACAGCCAGAGTAATCATGCCTGCATATCAAACTTTGGCTCCAGTAGCTATGGCAGGAAAGGCAAAGGAGGTTGGTTTGGTTCTATTTTAATTATAAAAGAAATTCTTTAACTACAAATGATTTTATCCACCTGTCAGAAGGTTTCACTCAGACACTGAAAGCTCTGCCATCTGAACTCAGAATGCAGAACAACCCACATCAAGAACAAAAAGCATTGTAGAACAATCCCCTCGATTATAGGTCAGACAGGTGGGATGAAGAGATGACAGCAGTGTTAGTGGCCCCTCGTCACCCTGTGTTTGCAGGGTGACACACAAGTGCAATTAAGGGGCTGTGCTAGTGTGCCCCTGGTCTCAAGGTTAATTAACCACAGGAAAATGACACTTTAAGGTGTCCTGTATCATAACAGCCCTTGCAGGGAGAGGCATGACGTGAAATCAACAGCAGTGACACAGCTAGATTCATAGTTGGAACCGGCAGAGGTGAAAACAAAGACTGACATAGGTTGCTGCCCTGCTGATAAGATGGGCAAAGGACACATCTATCCTGCCTCTAGTAGAAACAGCAAACATAAAATCACCCAGATACTTCACTGGAGAGGGCCAGGTCCTCCATGATGCCCGCATATGGACAGTGCACCCTGTTCCCTGCTCCTGCCACTCCATTCCATTTGGGAACGCTGCCATGCCTGAGCCTGCTACTTACCCAACACTCACAGCACAAACTCGGTACTCCCACTTCCTTCCCAGCACATGCTAGCCTGGTGTGGAGACACTAAGGTCCTGAGCACTCCCTGGATCTAGAGCCTCATCTAAAGCCATTCCTTTCCCCCTTTAGAGGTTTATTTTCTTCTCATTTAAGGCTGTGTTGTTTGTATTATTTCTTTCTTCTAGTTAAGCTACCTCTGTGATTTTGCATACCCCCTGTGATCCAGAAGAGATAAATTCAGGAAAAAAAAAAAAAAAAAAAAATCTTTGGCCCTCAACACCAAAAACCCTTGTGTTTCTCACCAGGTATATTTGTGTACTTTATGGGACTCAGTCTGTACTACCTGGTGGGGTGGGAATATGAGGATTTTTTTTTGCCACTGTGACACCTAGTCAGCCAGTACAGAACCCACTGGGGTCTCACAGAGCACTGAATGTAGCTCTCCCCAAGCAAATCCCCTCTGCTACCAATTTGTAAACAGCTCAGCTCTGTCTGCATATGTGAGCCAGCGATGCCAGCAACACACTGTGCCCTTCCCTGTCCCCAGCCAAGTGCACCTGCTGCCCAGGGCCTTGGCTGTTGTTGCTGCTGCTACCACTGTTATTATGCACTGGTGTCGCCTGCCCTGCTGCTTGCAAGGCTGGTGCCACAGCCTCAGCATGGGGAGGAATGTTTATTAGTTTTAATTGGTGGACACGGCTGGACAGTGACATTTGGAAAGAACTGTGTGTCATTCACCCTGTACCAGGTGCCAGCTGCTGTGCCAGATGTAGGTGGATCAGTTTATAATACAACCTACAGATTATAGTCTCTCTAGAAAAATAGAGCTGTAGCACCCGTCTGAGTCATGGAAATACATATTCTTTCTGTGCCTTTCACACTTCTCTTGTTTTCCTAAGAGGAGAATTTTTGCTTACTTTGGAAAGTAAGTGCCTCGTTAACAATACATGCTCATCCTTCTTCCAAACACCGTAAACACATTGTCCCCGAATGCAAATGCCTTTCTGTCTGTTTGACTCAAGCACTTCCCTGATTTCACTGTCAATTCCATATGTTGTAGAAGCTCCTGATTCCTAAGTAAGAGGGTGGATATCCAGTTAGCAAATCCTCTTACACACAAATGAAATGTTTTACTATCAGATTCTGCTCTCACTCAGCCCTATAGAACTAACCTCTCACTGTTAAGAATCCTCAGAGCTGCATGGCTTTTCTTAACTTTACTCTTTCATTATTCCTCCTACAGCTGCCAGGCAGGCGATCAGCACCTAGCAGAGGCAGGTGGACCTGTAAGCTGCCAAATGTCTCCTTTTGATGCACTAGGCCTGGACCATGGTTCAGAATCTCTCTCTCTCTCTCTCTCTCTCTCTCTCTCTCTCTCTCTCACACACACACACACACACACACACACACACACACACACCAATCTTCTTTAGCAAACAATCTTTATTTCAGGATTTTTTTCTCGGCTATCAGCCCATGGGCAAAGCATTGCGTTTCCCAGATCATCGGAAGCCAAGAACTTGACTAGAAGTTGTTTCATTATGCTTTAGTAATGCTGGTATGTGTCACATATAGCTTCTACTTGTTTATACATTTATATCAACCTCAGCTGCTGAGGGAAAGAGCTCAGAGAGTGCTTCGTTTCCAGGGCACAGACCAGGAGCTATAAACCTCTTCTGCCATCTCGTGGTCAAAAATGTTGTGTTCACTGGGAAATGTAACACATCTATAGTGGTAGCAAATACCATCTTGTTAAACTTTGGCCACAGTCTAACAGGAGACAATTAAAACATGTACCACATGTCCCCAAGTGGAGTAATTAAAAAGACCTGAAAGCAATGTTTGAGTGATTCCCAATCTTTAAGCAGAAACGGGCAAAAACAATGCATCTGCTGAAAACTAATTACAGTATTCTGAATTGTTGATTTATAAAACAAAGTGATAGAAGCAAATAAAATCATTATGTTGCTTCCAAAGTGGCATGAGCGTTTATGGTGTGATTGTTTAGCGAATGGAGATTAATCTCTAGAAGCCATATATCTTGTGTTCGAACACACAGTATGAACAGCCACAGAACATTGCACTTGTTCTAAAAAATGGGAAAAATTCAGGATCTAAATGACTCTCACACATGATGATACCATGATTATGGAATATTATTTTCAGAGTTCAGATGTTGACCTAAAACGTTACAAACTAATTAATGACTAAATCATTTTCAAATTCAGAATGTGTCAGGTAGCTTTGTTAGATAGTTTAGGGTGAATAGGCCCTGGAAAATAAAAGGCAGAAATGTCCTTAAATCTATCCTTGCAATCTCCATTTTTCTGAAATCAAAAGAAGGATCCCTTCTCTCTTTATCTCTTGACTAAAGGAGTTACCTAGGTCTGTTTTTCCATAAACAACCCCAGCATTGCCTAGGATGCTCATTCTCTCTCCTAGAATTTAAATATGATCCTGGAGTTGGGGTTGGTTAGGCTCAGCCTCATAACTTGGCATTAGGGCTGGCCTCTTCTTGATCCAACCCTTAGCCCAGGCCAATCAGGCCTCACTCTGACTTACCTGAGCCTGAAGTTAAGGACCACCACCATAAAGTTATAAGTAGAGCTTCCCAGGTGGGCAGGTCTCTGTTTGCTGGCTGTTCATCTCTCCTGATCTTGCAGATTCCTGTTCTGGTAAGCTGCCCCTTGTCTAATTCTAGATGGGCTGATGGAAGGCCTATAGTCCCCTATAGGCTCTCTACCCCCTTCTGCCTTCCACATGCCAGGAGCTCTCTGTACTTGTTTTCCTTTCCTCTCTAAATCTCTTTTCATGTTACAAGGTTCATGTTTGTTTTCTCACATGGGCTATGAACCATGTGGTGTACCCATTTTTCCTTCCTCAGTTGGCAGACTCTTTTTCTCCCTTGTAATTCCTGAATAAAAATGTGGCATTTCAATATGGAGACTCCTATAAAGGTTGACTATAGAGTTAACGACAGACCCAGTTATTCCCTTACTAAGCATTTACCCTAAAAGCTTCATGTCACAGTTCAGAAAGATTTGCTCAACCATGTTTGTGGTTGCTCAGTTCATAACAGCCAAGAACTATAATCAACCTAGAAGGCCATCATTAGACAAATGGATAACCAAGATGTGGTGTATCTATATGATGGAATTCTACACAGCAATAAGGAAGAATGACACAATGAAATCTGAATAAAAATTGTTGAACCTGGAACAGATCATTCTCACCAAATCACAGAAAGACAATCATCACAGGGTCTCACTCGTCTGCCTGAGATGCTGACATACCTAATAAGTATCTCAAGGACCAGACAATAGGGAGGGTGGGGTGGGAGGGGAAGGTAAGGGGGGGGTACACAAAACTGGACCCAAAGGGAAATGGCACCACAACATCCTATATCCTGAAAGACAGACTAAAAGGCTGAACCTTCATCAAGCCCTTAGAAGGAACACCTGATTCAGATGGCCCTTGAGGGGGTATGATGAAGACTAACCTTAATCTTCTGCTTCTCTCTCTCTCTCTTCTTTCATTCTCTTCTATATTACCTATCCTTTTCTTCCTTCTTTTTCCTTGGCTTTGGCCTATAACTCCCAGTACCAGCATGTAGCTAACATCCACAATGAGCTGAGACCTACAAGGTTTCCTACACGAAGACATATTTCTGTCAGAGTGCTTGATGACCCACCAAAGTTTAATGGTAAGACCCTACTGCCAAAGACACCATATGCTGTTGGTATGGAACATGGAATGACCTGGCTGCAATCTGGAAGAGAGTCAGTCCCAAAACAACTTGTTTAGTGCCAGAAGGTGCTACATGAGCAACTGGGGAAAAGTGATTAACAACTGTCCAAGCAATGCATGATCTAAGCTTCTCAGCAGCAAACAACTTGATGTGATGCTCACACAAGTACAATAGTGGTACCCAGCCATGGTGGATAAGCAACTGCTCTTGATTTGGCTAATAGATATGCTCAGCGGAATAGAACCTATAGCTGGAACTGGGAAATAAATCAGAACGATATCGAAAAAATGAGCCCACTCACCAATGTCAAGCTCCCACTAATCGTGGCCTACAAGAGGGTCTATACCTATTAAATTCTTTCTAAAGTAATAATTGTTATCCCATTTATCTGGTACCGACCTCTCTCTCCATTTAGAATTTGCTTCTCTTTTTCAGATGGACACAGAACCTGAGGAGAGAATCAGCCCATCATATCTTACCAGGGCCCCAGCTGAAACCATAGAGAAATGGGGAAATGAGCAACACTGCTACTATCTTGGTGAACCTGGTACCAACACAAGGGTGAAAGATATAGATACAGAAGAAATTCAACTCCTACCAAACCTGATATCAAGAGACACAGAGGCTCCCTAGACCTCATCACTGAAGTAGATCTAAAACGATCCTAACATGGCTCAGGGAAATTTGCAGAAGAGGGGGCAGAAAGATTGTTAGAGCCACAATTTGGGACATTATGCACAAGACATTGCCTCTTTCCCATAACTGTTAGCTACCCCCACAATGCATGACCCACATTCCCCAATGAGGACAGTCCCTGCAGAGGGGGGAGGACAGGGAGGAGGCTAATGATGGTACCAGCATGACTTCATACACACTCTCTACATAACTAATTAAGAAAGTGTGGTATTTCATAAATTATCCTTCTCAGTCTTTTCTTATCCAGTTCTTTGGTTGAAAACAGATGTGAACTCAGGGTTTGGCATTCATGGACTATTCCTGAACTCCCAGCACTCTGTGATAAAAGGAAGTTGACTCCTGTTCAACAGACCACAGGATTTGAGGAAGAATGAGTTTTCTGAAAGGTTCTAAAGAAATATTCTATGGAGTAGATGGCATGGCCCCTCACTAATGCACAGCATTCAAAAGAGAGATTTAGGTAATGCTAAAGGTGTAGATATTGCAGAATCAAATTTTCTCTCTCCTCTCCACAAATGTAAAATAAGAAAACAAAACCTATGCATAATTTATGGATGCCCCAAGGTAGTCTTAAATTATGCAGTCCACATATCCATGAAAAGTTTTTTAATATATTCCTCAGTTACTTCATGATACTGATCACCTCTCTCCCCAACACACACACAGTATCTATTTCTGAGACAAGTTGGTTAGAGAAGCAGGTCTGTAGCTACCATGTGAGAATATTCATTTCCAAAGCAAATACACCAGTGAGCAGGGAAGCACAAAAGACATTTGCTAACTAAATGCTTCTTTTATCAACTCAGTGGTCTTCCTTGCTCAGAAAGCTTCTCAAACATGCATAATGGGATTAAAAGCACTTTCAATAAAGTTCATTACCTTAGTGGTCCTTCCCATCTTCATGTGAAATTAACTGTGTCTCCTATATGTATATCTACTTAAGGTAGCAATTTAATGGCAATAACATCTATATCAGAGAGGGTTATTTTCCCCTCAGATCTGTTTCACACTTAGAAATCTTTTCATGCTGCTTAGAATAAAACACAAGGAATGCCATTTTCCTTCAGCTGCAGGGACATAATGAAGAAAGTGACAAAGGAAGAGCGCTGAAGACTTCTAAAAGCAAAAATCCTAGAAATGAATCACAGAACAAATGCATATTTTAAAATGCTTAGTGGAAGGGGAAGAGGTGAACTGTATATATATATATATATATATATATATATATATATATATATATATATATATATGTGTGTGTGTGTGTGTGTGTGTGTGTGTGTGTGTGTGTGATTTGTGTGTGTGTATATATATATATATAATGTATGTGTATGTGTGTGTGTGAACTATGTTTTATATATATATATATATATATATATATATATATATATATATGCACATAGTTCACATATACACATGTGTTTAGTTCTTATTAACTATCATCAAAAATCCATATTTAATCTTTTCATTTCACACAATTTCTATTGTCCTTCTGGTCCCCTAACTCACCACTCCATACACAACCTTGCCTCATTCTACTTTAGCAAATGATACTTCTTGGTTATACACTTTCTAGGTAGGTATTCTTATCACATGTTAGGGAGGATCTCTGTCATACATGACGATATCCTCTTGTTTTATAGATAGCACCGGAAATATTTTGAATGTTTTTCTCCTCATGATTCCAGAGAGGTTGACATTCTGACTGAATAATTAATATCATATTATTTGTATGAGACCCTGGTCACCATAGTGGAGTAAGAGATAGGTTGAGGAAAGTTAGGGCAGGGGAGGAAGATGATGGAGCAGTAGACTCTAGAGTTCTAAGAATGGATGTTTGGATAAATAAAAAAAAAAAACTTCCTTGATGCCTTTGAATATAATTCTTTCTAGAAGTATCTCTTAAAGCTGCCCCAAATGCCTTTCATCTCTAAGGAAAACTTTGGGGATAATTACAAATTAATGGAATTTGGACCTGTGGCATTGTACCCAGAGGGTCAAATATCCTAAATCCCCCTTGTCTTCACATAAAATCAACTCAGATATAAGGATACATTTGTCAAAATGGATCCTAACCATTTCCCCTGCACAACTGACACACAAGTGAAACGCCTGAGCCAGCTCCAGAATCCACTCTTTTCAGTAGGTACCAATTTGTCTTTTCTATGATAGTACTTAGAATCATTCCAGCCTTATCCATCCTTTCTTCCCTCAAGTGGAGAGAATCCTATAAGTTTTGCTTTCTACATACTTCTTGAATCAACCCTTTATAACATTCATAATTCTTGTTGCAAATACATCCTTTATTCAGCCTTTGCATGACTTTATAGATTTCATGTGCCACGGGTTCAATTCATCCTTAAAGTACATTAAACAATATCCCTGTGTTTAAAGCAAAATTATTTTTGTGGTAAACAGGTATATTCTGCTTGACCTTTGTTTGAACATCTAACTTTTTGAACTTTTTTTGTCTTTATCTTCAATGACCGGGCCATAGTGAAATGATTACCCATATTAAATCCTCTTGCTTATTTGACTTTGCACATCAGTTTCTCCTTCTTCCTAGAATGACATCCTGCATCAGTCAAGCCCAACACTAATTTATTTAGGTGGGTACTTTGTAATCAGGTACCTGTACTCAGCTATCTGTATCCTTTCAACCTAACCTCTGGGCTTGTTGAATGACTCCCTTCCATCTCTCATTCCTTGTATGCAGCTCCTGCACAGCACTGTAATCGTTTTAATTGATAATCTGTTCCATTATAATATCATCCCATTCAGGATATGGAACAAAGGTTTGCCAATGCCTCTGGCATAGTAAACACTGTCATCAAATGCTTTTGATAAATGGTTCTGTCCATTCCAACTTTAAAAAATAATCCTAAAAGTCACTGAGCTAGTCAATGGTAAAAATGCAAAGCGAATTGAGATCTCTTGATTCCCACACTTGTTATCTCTCTATTACAAGTATACTGTCTTCAACTTGGTTTACTTTGGACTCTAGTAGTTAAAATTCAAAACTGTCATTTAAGACAAATAGCTTCTTTTAAGGGTTCTGCAAGCACCCTGCAGCTAGAATTGTCCAAGGCAAACCTCTTAACCTTCCTATCATCCTCTTTTCTTTTTTTTTTTTTTTTTTTTTCACAAAACAAGGGTGATAGTACTACTCATCTCCTTTTGCTTATGAATGATTAATGTAAGGACCAGTGAAACCAATATCCATGAAAATCACACAAGGATAGGACTCAGAAACACTAACCTTGATCCCTTTTTAGGTTTGCTAATATTCCTGTGGGTGCTCGCTGAACACAAGAAATGCAACCATACTGTATCAAGTTGGAGTAGATAACATTTCCCCATCTGTACTATGTGAGAAAGAAATATGAAACAAAAGAACCTTGAAGTATACTTAGACCATGCTTTTCTGTAATGAGAAATGAAGTTCAATGTTCTTTAATATTGAAATAATGTGTTTATGTTACAATTTTCTTTGGATTCTTAATATTGGAAGAATGATCAGCTATGTTGCCATATTAAAATAAACATGTCCTTTATATGAAAATTCTGATCTTCTTCAGTGCTCTATCCAAATTCTGTCTTGTGGGAAGCACCCCTGATCTCTTTTCCTGGGTCTTCATTCTTCCATTTCCTTATGATTCCTGTCCCTCAACATTAGATGGCACATCTTTTACTTTATTTGTTCATAGAGTATTGGTCTTTTCTATTCACCAAAGTATCAATTAATAGTGGCAGAGGCCTGTTCTTGTTGCAAAGATTCTCTCTCAATATTAATAGAAATTTGTTTCTGGTGACCTTGATAGGTTTTCTTTACCTGAAACTTTTACCATGGATGAAATTTATCAACTGACTTTAGTAATCATGCTCTTAATGGCTTTAGCATCTTTAGCAATTTTCACTGAGAATTGTCACAGATTTGCTAGCAAAAAGCATTCCATCAATATAGCTGAATACCTTTTCAGTATTTAGTGATCTGTGAGTGTTCCCCATGACAGCCTCTGATGCTGCATCTATTGCATGGGAACACATGGTGATTAAAGGACACAAGAATATTAGTTGTTCCATATTAAATATCACTTTTAAAAATGTGCTTATGCACTTACAAAACATGGTAATATAAATAAAAATACCATGCCCTCATGTCTTACTAAAGTGACCTCTCAAACTTATGCTACCAGAGCCTGTGATTCCCTGCAGGAGGATGAGAATAAAGTCTGTTTCTAGGACAACAGCATCTTCTTTATGTCTCATGCTATAATAATATGGTCCATATTACTCTGAGAATCATCTAGGATTTGTAGAGAATAAAACAGTAAAAATTGTCCAAATAGTCATTTTTCCTCAAGATTTCAAGAAATAGAAATACACTTTGTTTTTGCAAATAAAAGTATTACAATAACTACAGCCATTCATTCTGAACTACTGTGACAAAGAAACAACATTCAAATTATTAAGGATGATTTAAATGTTAAAGAAGTAGTTTCTGTTGAAAACATTTATTTTGAAGGATTTTTTCTGTTGATATATAATATAATGGATTATTCAAAAAATTCAGACTTTTTAAAACATCTATCACAGCACTTTCTGAGCTCACTCATACTGATTATACCTCCAAGTGGAGAAAATGGTTATATACCTGAATGAAATGAAATAGATTATAGATGTAAAAACTGTAATCTTTATGTAAATGTTATAGGAAAATATAATAAATTAGCAAATAATATTACAACACAAATTTTAAAAAGTAGATGTTGATTTAATATAAATTTGTCTTACTCCATACAATGTTAAAAACTTCCATTTTATTAATGATATTCCATTCCCATATCTTACTACTAGATCATGGGCATTGAAAGTTATTTACATAATTTTTCTTATCATAAAAGCAGGGATATGCACACTTTGGGTTCAAGAGATTTTTAATGACTTACTTGTACATGTATTAAATTCAGTTTGTAAAGCTTGTGCACATAATAAAATAAATTGATTCCCTAACTTTCTTTCCCTTTTGTATTTACAACAAGATCAAGATTAGATTTTTGAAAGTATTTGTGAATTCAAGTTCAGAAAAGCCACATATGAGAGGAGATTATAGTTATGAACAATGTAAGTAAAATTAGTGAATACATGAGCAAAAGAGATAAAATACAAGACAGTCATAACACAAGATTTTATATCCCAAAAGGTATTCTCAAGTAATAGCCCCAAATTCTTGACTATGTGAATGAGCATTTTTTTTTTTTTTTTTTTTTGGTTAAATCTGTCCTTACCCCAGTGTGATGTGCAACATCATATGGAGATGTTATAAAAGTTAACAGAGAAAATCAGGTATGATCAAATCAGAGCTCTATATCACTTTCACTTACTTTAGTAAGATTGCATATGCTAATGAAACAAATATTCACTTGCCCCTTCTGATGTTTTCCAAAAGTTGTTACTCTATTCACTTTTATTTTCTTCCTAACAGTGACCTTATTTGCATGTGGGTATGTATGTGTGCATGTGTAGGTGCAATACCAGCACTTGGGAGGCAGAAGTAGAAGGATCTCTATGAGTTCAAGGCCACCCTGAGACTACAGAGTGAATTCTAGGTAAGTCTGGGCTAAAGTGAGACCACATCTCAAAACAAACAACAAAAAAAAAAAAAAAAAAAAAAACAGACAGACAAAAAGTCATAGAACAATCTCACAATCTCAGGTGTCATTCTAAGGAACTCCATACACCTCTTTGAAACAGCATCTCTTGTTGCACTGAACCTCATCAATTAAGCTACACTGTCTGGCCAGTGGGACTCTGGGATCCACATATCCCTGCTTCCCTAGCTTTGGGATTATAGGCATGTGCTGCTACCTACACCCAACAATTTTATGTGGGTTGTGGAGATCAAACCAAGTTCTTCATGTTTGAGAGGTGTCTGAGCTAAATCCTCAACCCCAAACAGTGACACTCTGAAACCATAGTCCATTTAGCCCTCTTTGTCTGGAGGAACAGATCTTTCTTTTGATGCATGAGGCTGCCATCATAGTTGAGCCAATTTAAATTATTTTGGAATTAAGATTTCATTCAACACTATATAATATACTCCAAATAAAATTAATACACTTTACCATCCCTATGTGGCTGTAATATGTCATCATTAAAACAAATAGGTATTCTATGATCTGTATAGTATATCTATTACTTATATTTGGTTGTCTTAAAAGTACATATATGTGTTTCTCTTAGGAGTTGTTTACTTTATCTTCCTAAGGAGAAGTTAGACATATTTTAAGAAAATATTCAAACTAAATCTACTTGCCTATTATTTGAAAAATTGAATGACACATTTTGTCTATGTTTTAAATACTTAAAGATCTATGACTTCTGAAAATTCAATCATTATTTGATATGTTTTTCCTTAAATAATTTATATCTATTATGTTGACAATTCTTCACAATGAAAATACATTTTATAATTGAATTATTTTGGTTTAAATTAATGTGCTAAATATACCAAATAATCTAGGTCTTGGATTTTTTTTATATATTTCAATATTAAGTATTTTGACTAATTTTAATAATATATCTGTAAAAAAAAAAGTAGCTGTGATTATCTATATTCTGAGTAATTTAGAAGAGTGGCCTCTGTGAATTTCTATAACATTTAAATGTCAGTGCAGACTCACTCATGATAGCACTATGTAGAGCTAGTAATATCAGAAGTGGAGAGCAAGTGGCATACTGGCCATCCTGCCCAGATCATACTCTGATCCCATACCTGAGGAGTGAGGGCAGATTTATTAATAACAAGTTTCAGCTTGATTATTATTGAGTCTGACATTTTCAGTCATTTCTACATATACCTAATTTGATTAGAAAAGCACAAAGTGTGAGATGATCAGATGGCTTATTATATCTCTTAATGTCAAGAGTTGACACCATGGTGAAATTAAGGACAAATTAGCCAGATCCATAAATAATTGGATTTGATTTTAGAATATGTGAGCATTAAAGATACCTACAGAATGTTTGCTTAAGTTTCTTATTTTGTAAGTGGGGACAGGTTTTCCATTGAGGTCAG
The DNA here is from genome assembly GCA_036365145.1 of Orientallactaga sibirica. Lineage (NCBI taxonomy): Eukaryota > Metazoa > Chordata > Mammalia > Rodentia > Dipodidae > Orientallactaga > Orientallactaga sibirica. The sequence goes on from JAEOAD010000041.1 coordinate 4,805,064, forward strand.
GTGACCTTCCTTTGAGCAGCATAGCCATTTAGAAACAGAACTAAGACACAAGTCCACATAGTCCCAGTCTGGACTCTTTGCTTATGACTATGCTATTTCCTCACTCTTCAGGAAATCCATGGTAATCCTGTTGTAGAGTTTACAAGATTTGAAACCCCTAGGAAAACAGTGATATTATCTAAGGTTCCTTATAATGATCAAACTTACATTAATGGTTGGTTTGGAATTCAGTACCATAATTTCTATTTAAAATAAATAAGTTGTTTATTTTATCCAGTTTTAAGAAAGAAAGGGAGAAACACAGGGAGATCTAGTATAAGTCAGTAGAGGCAATTCTCTATCTTAATATAATCTAATTTTATCACATCTTCAGTTCCCTGCATTTCTAACCAAAAGCTCTCTTCTGCACTGGACATTACTACTTAATAATGTGATGTCCATGAGCAACTCAAACATTCAGTGTCAAAAGGGGAACTCAGCAGAGTGTGGTAGTTCATACCTATTATCACAGCATTCAGAAGGCTGAGGAAGATGGTTTGCATTAATTTGAGGCTATCTTTTGCTCAATATAATAATAGATAAGTAAACTCAACCATACCCCCATAAAAACTATAAAATAAAAGTCAAAACCAGGTGTGGTGGAACATACCTTTGGTCCCAGAACTGAAAAGGCTGAGGTAGGAGGATCAGTGAGTTTTAGGCCAGTCTGGTCTACAGAGTGAGTTCCAAGTCAGCTTGGGTGGGCAAGAGTGAGGCCATGCCTCAAAAAAATAATCATCTATTAACTTCTCACAGAAAATTAGTCACTGAATCTTACCTGTTTACCTCACAACCATCCAAATCTCAACTCCCCAGCATTTCCTCTCCTACTGCCCCTGTTATAGTCTTATCCTAAGGCCCTTAATTAGTAACATAGCAGCTACATTGTGTTTTCTTTCTGAAACATACATGGTGCTCTCACATTCACATTTTTTATTGTGATATATAGAAAAAGTCATGAGCTGACTTAATAAACATGTCAATTTCTTCTTTCTTCTCATTCTTCACTAGTACTAACTTTACTGTTCCAAGAAAATTATGTGGTCTTTTTCTTACTCGTATCTTGATTGATTTATTATTGGAATAATTTTCCTGTCTATTCCACTCACCACCTGACCCAGGTTATCTTAACTGAGCAAAGGCTCTTCACAAAAACCAAGTTAACCCTTTACTCACACAGGAAGACCTTAATTATTGCCAGAAATGTGTTAGATATTTCTCATAGCTATACTATGAAAAAAATCTATACTATACTCCAATTAGTAATTCCCAAAAATCATCATGGTTTTTTATTTGAAGTTAAGTTTTCAAATTTTATTAAATTTTCTGGGACCCTCTGAGGTTCTATGAAACAACAACAAAATAAGTATGGTTTGGATTAGTTTAGCATACATTCTAAATATAAGTACTTAATCTTAAAGTTCCCTAAATTATGAGTTTAAGGAATAAAGAATTATGTAAGCTCCTTTATATGCCAGCTTTTAATACTCATCATCTCATATAACTTGCTATTAGATGGAATACTCACTTTATGTGATAATAACAGAAGCTTAATTTAAACTATCTTAAATAGTTTTGTTCCCTCACAAATTTACATCAATTGATTAAAAAAAAAAGTTCTAGGTAAAACTGGATCTATGACTTACTATCTTTGGCTAGTAGTCTATTTTAATGTTTATTTTTACTTGCCTAAGAGCTGTGCCACCTCTGACAGGTCTTCTTACAAGCAGTACGAGCAGTAGTTCAGAGTATCTATTTTCCTATTATCTTATATTTCAAAGAGAAATGAAGTTTTTCCTTTTCCATTAATTTCAGCAGAAGTCCAGGGATTATTTAATCACTATCATTTAAAAGAAAAGGAATCCTGAGACTAGATATTTCACAACTAGCTTGAGTCACAAACCCATGTCTGAATAAACCCCTATGCTTAGGAAGACTGAAAAGAGAAACTAACCAATTAGCCAGGGTTAGACATCCAGCCCTAGGCTAAGTGTTATGGAGCCAGAGCCATTAGAAGCTCACAGTCAGGAATAGCTGACAAAGGAAAAATCTGTATTACCAGTAGAGACTCACACTAAAATCAGCACACAAGCTATGGCAAAGTCTATCAGTATTTGGGGGTGTTGTATTATACCAACATGTGCACATATGCATTCGCTAGAGTGTAGTTCAACATACTTTTTTCCTGTAATGAATCAGACCATAAACACAGAGGCATGTTTGTGTTCTATTTATTTATTGCAACCCTGGAAATGTATGTTGCTTTTTTTTTTTTTTTTCAACGTAGAGTCTCATTTTAGCCAAAGTTAACCTGGAACTCACTCTGTAGTTTCAGACTAGCCTCAAACTCACAATGATCCTTCTACTTCTGTCTCCAGAGTGCTGGGGTTTAAAGCAGGCAGCACCACACCCAGTCTTTAAGTGCTATATGTTTTTAGTTTTAGCTTGAGGGCTGTGACTGCTTTCACAAGGATCAGTTTGCTCCCTGCCAAAGGAGGCATGGAAATTAAGGTGAGCTTACAAGTGACCTATTTTTTGTATGTGTGCTGTTTTGCTATTTAAAATAAATATGTGAGAGATAAAACACATCTTATTTGAAAATAGATATTTTCTATTTTTATTGTTATGATTTTATTAGCATATAGAAATTGTACAAATTATTGGGTTTCTTTTTGATATGTTTTTAAATTTTTATTTTACAGAGAGAGAGAGAGAGAGAGAGAGAGAGAATTGGTATACCAGGACTTCAGCCATTTCAATTGAACTCCAGACACTTGCTCCACCTAGTGGGCATGTGTGACTTTGCACTTGCCTCACATTTGTGCATCTGGAAAAGATGGGATCTGGAGAGTAGAAAATGGGTCCTTAGGCCTCACAGGCAAGCACCTTAACAGCTAAGCCATCTCTGCAGCCCTCTTTATGACACTTTAATACATGTACATAAAGTGCTTTGATCATCTCTACTCCCCCATTACTCACATTTATCTACGAATCCCCTCCCATTGCCTACCTACCTAGCCCTTAATGGGCCTTCATCTATTTCTATGTCTCTTTTTAGATTCTAATGAGAAAAATTTATGTCCTTTTGATGTCAGTATTCCCAAAGCTAACATACAGTAAGTGTTCACTGTGTGCTTGCTAAATAAACACAGACTTGGTCAATTTAAGTGAGAAGTGGAGTGAGCCAATGAATTTAAGACTCACTTTACATATTAATTAGAATAACCAAAAGTTAAATGCTGGTAGATGGTGGTATATGCTTTTAATCCAAGTGCTGGTGAGGCAGACATAGACAAATACCTGAGGCTCACTGGTCAGTTAGTCTACCGACTTGGTGAGCCCCAGGAAAACGAGAGACCCTATCTCAAAATAAAAAGGTGTACATACTTGAGAAACAATCAATTTACTTTACAAACTTGATATAATTCGTCTTTGCTTCAGTCTAGTTGAGAGCTGGGAGAGAAAAAACTGTGTAGTATTAATGTAAAACGTGACGTATTATCCAATCTCTACTCCCCTACCTTGTGGTGGTTAGGAGGCAGTTCCCCACAATGTGATCTTGTGCTAATTCTTAGAGCCTTTGAGTCTTATCTTACTTAGAAAAAAAGAAGGGGGCACCAATGATGTAATTATACATATGTTGAGATGAGAATATCCTCATTCCAATGTTGAATGTCCTCAAAAAGGAGACACACACGATCACCACGTGCAGGAAGGGATGTAAGTGATGGGAATAGAAGGGTTGTGGAACCCTTTTCTTCTGATGGAAGGAAGGAGGTTCACAACACTCAGGAGCTCACAAAGCTTACATGGTTCAAGAAGCAAATGAGTTACCAAGTCAGAAAATTAAAGATTCACAAGGGCCTTCCTCATACAATGTTACAGAAGTGCACAATTGCTGGGGCAAGGAGACACTCCCATCAGTCCAGTTCATGCCAAGGTAGCCTGTCCTGATGCTGAAGCTGATATTCACCATTGCCTTTGTCAGTAAACCCAATAAACTCACGGATTCACTAAGCTAGACTTGAGTGAAATCATTGTTTCAGTCTGTCACCGATGCCCTATCTTGGATAAATTGACATTTTTTACATCTCCCAGGAACAGTCATAGAACAACATGCCAGACAGACGAAGAGGAGGAAATATGGGTATTTGCAAGAAATTAGTACAACTACCAGAAGCTGGAAGAGGAAAGAACAAATTTTTCCCTAAAACTTTTAGACAGAGTTCACTCCTGCTTGATTTTGGACTTCTGGCCTCTGTTACCGTGAGAAGATAAATTTGAAAGGCACATGGTTGTAATAATTTGTTAGAACAGCCACAAGAGAATAGTGGGCCTTGCATCACTGCAAGCATCCACATCCACGTCACAGCACATGCTGCTCAAAAGGTGAAAGTGGTGTTGTTTACAACCATGACCACATACTTTCCGTCCACTCATTCTCCTTTCTCTCCTAAAATTGATTTGTTATGCTCTCTCAGCAAAATCTTACTTGATCTTTCACTAAAACTTAATAAAAACAAAGAAGTATTATAGAACCTACCATTCAGCATTGGTACTTATTTTTCCTGAACAGGTAGATCAAGCATAGATGTTCCTCTTTAAACATCTAAAATCCATCCTATTCTATGAGGATTTCATCCTATCAAAGGTCAAATCTCCAAAGGTTCTGCTCAATGATTTTTCTCTCTACTGATTATTTCCTTCAGCTTACAAAATGTTTTTACATCATCTACTCCAAGAAAAATCTCCACTAGAAGTCATCTGAAACTCTCTCCTTCTCCTCTTTATTATTCCATTAACCTGGATCCACTTTCTACCAACAGCCCTCCTTTTCTCAAGCTAAATCATGCTCTGAATGCTGATAATGATGATCAATTCCCATGATCATCACTAGATTGCTCAGTGGTAATTAACAAAGCCATCACTTCTTCCTCCTTGTTATGACCCTATGCACTGCTCTCAGATCCCCAAATTCTTTTTTTCTGTGCTGACCTCAGTGGCCACTCATTCCTTCTTTTTCTGTTTCTCTAGATTCTCTTTGCTCCCCTATCCTTTCTTTGTTGTGAACATGCCCAAATACCTTCTATTGTCTTCATTACCTGCAATTATGACTTGTAGATGTCCCACCCCAATAAGCTAATAGCACACATTACCAAATACATCCTGTTTATATTCCTGGGCAAGACTTATCTGAAAGTTAAGATTTCTATATTCAGCTGTGTTCTTTTCATTTCCATGTATCTGTACTTATAGTGTAGGCATCTAAACTAACAGACCAAACAGAACCCAAAACATTCTCTTTCATCTTTTCAGTTTTTAGCAGTTCTACCCATCTTGTTGTTGAAGCCAAAAGCCTTTAACAAGCTATCCTTGGCTCTTACGGTCTTCTTCCACCCCATGCCTTGTTCATCAGGAAAATTTGGTTCTGTTTTCAAAATATATTAAAAATGCAAGCATTACCATCCACCTCACTGAAACATCTGATCCAACCCACCATTATTTGCTTTCTTAATGGGTATATTTTCATCTTTTTTTTCCTTTATAATCTTATTTTTGTTTATTTGTTTATTTATTTATTTATTTACAAGCAGAGAGAGAAAGAGAAAAGAGAGAAAGAATGGATATACTAGGACCTCTAGCTGCACATGAACTCCAGATGCATGTGCCACTGTGCAGCTTGCTTTACATGGGTATGGGGGAATTGAACCCAGGTTGTTATGCTTTGCAGGCAAGTGCCTTAGGCACTGAGCCATCTCCCCAGCCCAATAATCTTCTTTCATATTTTTTATTAGATATGGAAATATTTAGTATGTAATCAACACAAGTGGGTACCATCCTTTCCCTCCTCCCTACCTTTGCCCCTTTTCTGAAGAGGCCTTCCTCTTTGGGGATGCAGGTCAACCCCATGGGGATTTTGGGTCCTGCGTTATGGCGGGGAGGGGGGGTCGGGAGGGCAATGTGTCTGTGCAAAATGTCCCAACTTGTGGCTCTAACAATCTTTCCGCCCCCTCTTCTACAAAATTCCCTGAGCCATGCTGGGAGCATTTTAAGTCTACTTCAGTGACGGGCACTTAGGAGCCTCTGGATCTCTGCTTTGGTAGGTGTTGAGTGTCTTCAGAGTCTGTTTCCATTACCCTTGTGCTGATACCAGATTCAGTAAGAAAGTGCACTCTTGCTCATTTCCCCAGTTCCTCTGTGGTTTCAGCTGGGGCCAGGGTGGAGAGCATTGGTAATTTATCTCCTCAGGTCCAGCTCCCATCTGAAAAGGAAAAGCAGATTCTCAAAAAGAGAATGAAGTCAGCACCAGTTAAATGGGATAACTATTATTAATTTAGAGAGAATTTAAAGGGTATAGACCCTCTTACAGACCAAGGTTAGTGGGACCTTGACAATGGAAAGCAGAATCATTATCTGGATATGATTATTACTTGTTCCCCAGTTCCAGATATGGTTTCCTTTCTACGGAGTGGATCTGTTAGCCAATCCAAGAGCACTTGGTTACCTACCATGGCTGTGTGAGCACTTGTGTGAGCAGCATGTCAGGTTGTTTGCTTCTGAGTTGCTTAGACTTTGAGTTGCTTGTACAGATGTTGGCCACTTTCCTCCATTGGCTCATGTAGTATCTTCCAGCATTAGATGTCCAGCCCAATAATCTTATTATTCTTTTTGATTTATGTATATATTTGAGAGATAGAGATAGAGAGAGTGAGAATGGGAGTTCCAGGGCCTCCAACAACCACAAACAAACTCCAGACACATGTACCACCTTGTGCATTTGGTTTTATGTGGGTACTGGGGAATTTAACCTGGGTCCTGTAGCTTTGCAGACAAGCACCTTAACTACTAAGCCATCTCTCCAGCACCCAGTATTCTTATTCTTAGAGATGCCAGAATTCCTTTTAAAATATTTCTCAGATTATACTATTTCTCAAAGCCAATTTTCCTAGTGAGGTCCCTATTTCATTCAGAAAGAAAGTAAAAGGCTGAGAATGGCATATATTCATTTATATCTCTCACCATCTTCAATGGTCTCCTTACCTAGATAGCTACAATGCCATCTTTCTCATCTACAGAACATCTGACACCCTTCCAACACAAATAATTCAAAATTTCTTCTCTCCACCTAGGATAACCATTCCCCACATATCTACATGTATAACTCCATGGTCTAATTTTAACTATTGACTCAAATGCCATTTTCTCAAAAAAAGCATACTCTATAAATAGCATTGTAGCAGACAGCTTCAGGTTCGCTGAGATGAACTTCCAGACCAGGCACAGTTATGGAGGAAGGGATATTATTTATTGAAGCTCACAGATCCAGGGGAAGTTCCATAACAGCAGAAGTCGCGGCCTGCTCTCACAAGGCCAGGCAGAGAGAGCAAAAGCCAACCAGCCACCACAGCACACAGAGCAAAACTAAAGCCAAAAGTTCACACAGCACACTTCAGGAACTCCTGCTAGGCACATTTGCATATCTTTACAATGGAATCTCAAACCATCACCACACCTTAAGACCGGCCCCCAATGACCTTGCCTCTAGCAAGGTGATTGCAGATGCAAACTATAAAGTAATAAAACATTGAATATATTGGGGGACATATATTCAAACTACTACAAGCATGAACTTATTTTAGAATTTCCTTGTTGCACATCCTCAATTTCCTATTTTCCTTCACAGCTCTGTTTATAGTCTTATCATCCCATACCATACTATATAATTTATTTAATTCTTACATTCATTATTTACTTTTTGGTCCTTCTACATTATAATATGATCTTCATAAGGCATAGATTTTTTTCTATATGTTTTCCTATGGAAAAATACCAAATTTCTGAAGCAATGACAAGGCACATAGTCAGTACTCAGGGAACTAAATTAAATAATATTCTAGTGGGGATAAGCTTGAATTATAATCGCTAGTACATCATAAATTGAACATTGAGGAGAAAGTATGATTCATAAAGCCCCTTTCAGATGTCAGCATTTCATGTGTCAAATATATGTTACTAAGTTATAGTGGTAAAAAAGAAAGCCAACTAGCATTTATTGGGTGTTATCATTGTGTTTATTTTTTTTTTTCAGGTAGGGTTTCACTCTAGCCCAGGCTGACCTGGAATTTACTATGTAGGCTCAGGGTGGACTTGAACTTACAGTGATCCTACTACCTCTGCTTCCCATGTGCTGGTATTAAAGGTGTGCACCTCCAGGCCTGGACTTTAATATTTTAAATCCATCATGTTACTTACTGACAATTCATGAAGAAAGTGTTTCTAGTAGAGGATCAGCTTAAGCTATCCTGCAATCAACAAGAATAGACAATATAGCATATCTTCTCTTAACAACAGAAAGTATGCAATGGTGATTCTCTGACCACTTCCCTTAGAAAACATATGCTGCCTAGGTTACTGTCATAGAACTCTATGATATTTGCTGCCTAGCATCCTTCTCTTAGAACTCATAGATCTCCATCTCCCATGTAACTCTAGACGGAACTTCTATATTTAGACAATACCCAACAATCTGGTCACAATCTGTTTTAGAATTACACTGTTTATATAAGCTCATCCACTTACTTCCCTTCTTTTGAAACCACACATAGATTTGCATGATAATCTTAAAAGAATTTTTTTTTGGAGAGAGACAGAGAGAGAGAGAGGGAGAGGAAGACAGATAGAGATGGGAGTGCCAGCAGCCTCTCAACTGCTGTGCACGAAATCCAGATGCATGCGCCCCTTTTGGTCAAGTGCAGCATTGCACCTTGCATCACTTTGCATCTGGCTAAACGTGGGACCTGGAGATTGGAACAGCTGGAAATTGGAACCAGGGTTCTTAGTCATAGGAGTCAGGTGCCTTAACCGCTAAGCCACCTCTCCAGTCCATATGATAATCTTAAATGGGGCCATTTGCAGCTAGATGCTCAGTCATAGGTAAGGAGTTATTGCATAAAGGTTCAAAGAAGAGAAACGGATACAGACAGAATCCAATGCTCAGTTCTTGGCCATTCTAGTTTCTCATCTCTCCAAGGTGGGATTGCCATCCTGCCCCTATGGCACTGTCTGCATGTGTCTTGAATTCTTTAAAAAAAAAAATAAATAAATTCTACTGCTATAGTGTTTTATCATATGTGAAAAAAAAAAACTATGTGCTATTTACAAATTCTGCTGTTGTTGAATTCAGAATTAAAGCCTCACTAGGCATCAGTACTATCTCAGACACACTGAATTCCAGGGCCAGTCAGTCACTCTAGTAAAGTATAATAAAATGCAAGTAGGCACGTCTTAGAATGTGAAGCTAAATTAATTAGATAAACTTCAAAGCAAATAATTAGAGTCACTGTCCTATCTCCAGGAAAGACTTCTAAGAACTAGAATGAAAACGTGAAGTACCTGTCACCGGTGCCAGGAATTCCTGAACTTTTGGCTTGAAACCAAGGTTTACAACTTCCAAAGGCTACAACGAGGAAGACATGTGATAGAAATGACTGACTTGAGTTGGATATTTAAGAAAATAAACATAAATATTACTTATGGCTCCAGTTGACAGAAAACATTTCACTTGACAAAGGGACAGCTCCTTCTCAGCTATAATCTTGTCTTACCATGTCTTTAGACTTCCTAAAAACATCCAAAATCTTGAATTTTTATATGAAACTCATTTTTGTACAAGCTTTGCTTCAAGGTTTTAGCACCAAGAAGGCTAAAAAGATGGTATTTTTAATCCAAATTTAGCCTTGGTATGATGTTTTATAACTTACACATTAAACTCACATCAGTTATCTGGTCCCAGTAATAGCTGAGCAAAGTATGATCTCACACAGTGAAAAGCAGACACATTTATGGCAAGTGGCCTCCTGTGAAAGCCCTTGAGAAAGCTTTATCTCATCTTTGATGTGACATATTAAATTTTACATAGACTAACTTGAATGTTTTTAAGTTGTAGGTTCTTAAATAATTCCCACAAACTGAGTTGTATAACAGATTTTTATTAAAAAATTTACAACATAACTTATCTAATATCCCTCACATGTATTCATCTACACAGGATATTGCACATTAAAAATAAAACATTATACTAAAATAGTGTTTACTACTTTCTTTCTTCATTCATGCTGTCTAGAATTCCTGTTCTGTTCTTTGCTAAGTTGGTATTTGAGTACATCATGGAGGGAACTTCTATGAGAAACACTTGATTCCTTCCCAACAGGATTCACCAGCTTTCTGGTGTTCTAGACTTACAGCACATGTCATTGGGGTTCCTGAGCACCTTGGCAAAATCAGTTGTGCAGTCTAAGGCCAGTGAAATAGTTATGTTGGTGCAAACTTTATCCAAAAGGGTCTTCTCTTTGCTACTTCAATTCACTTTGGCCTTTTGAAGTTCGGTAGACCTTTGCAGTCCAGCAGCTACTGTCACTTGGTCTCTCACCCAAATGGGCAACAGGGCAGTTCTTGGTTTCAGCATGTTTAATCCACTCTAGTGAATGTTAGTCCCCCTAGCTTCCCCCAAATGCTAAGTTAAATTTTGTAACTGCTGGTGGAAACGTTTAGGAAGTTGGAGACTGATTTATGGTACAAAGCTTCACTGCTCTCCCTTGTGCCTTTCAATAATGAGCTGATTCTTCCACCCCAAAGCAGCCACCCACAGGCAGCACAGAGGTGTCTCCAGTGCTGTTGTCTGCCCACATACACCCTTCAAAGCCACCTGATGCCAAAAACGTGCCTCAACTCCACAAGAGAAGGTGATAACAAGCTCCTTATCAACGTGAACTGGGATAGGCAGATTTGGAATGCTCCTCATGTTCCTCTTTGAAAAATGTATGATTAAAATATCTGGACTTTTCTAAAGTTATAGGAGTAGATAAAGAAATTTAGGAAATATATTTTCTCTGGTTTGGATTAATTCCAAAGTTATTACCTCTTTGAATATCTTATTTTAGGGGCTAGTAACTGAATATTGGTCATTTTCCTTTTCTCTTTGCATTCATACCATAAAATTCTAACACTCCCAGAGACACATAGAAGCATCTGGCCAAACACAGAGGTCATAAGCTTTCATATAGGAAAAAGTCTATAAGAAACAACTTATGGCCTGGAGAGATGGCTTAGTGGTTAAGCACTTGCCTATGAAACCTAAGGACCCACACAAGCCAGATGCACAAGGTGGCATGTGCATCTGGAGTTTATTTGCAGTGGCTGGAGACCCTGGTATACCGATTCTCTCTCTATATCTGCCTCTTTCTTTCTCTCTACCTCTCCCTCACTCTTTCTTATAAATGAATAAATTAATAAATAAATTAATTAATTTTAAAAATCTTAAAAACAAAAGAAAGAAACAACTCATTACCATTTGTCAGGAAACAAGCACCTTTGGTTTCGATACTCTACTAAGCCAAACTGAATGGGCAGCAGAAACTTTTGTGATTTCTAATCCTCAGGTTCAAACTTGAACATTTACTTTTTATTTTTAAAACCTTTTTATTGACAACTTCCATAAGTATTCCTTCGCACCATTCCTATTGTCTCCCTCCCTTTGAATCCTTTCTTTACAATCAGTCTCCCTTCTATTTTGATGTCATCATTTTTGCCTTTAATACGAAGGTCTTGGGCTGGAGAGATTGCTTAGCAGTTAAGGCAATTGCCTGAAAAGCCAAAGGACCCAGATTCGATTGCCCATGACTCATGTAAGCCAGATGCACAAGGTGGCACATACATCTGGAGTTCATTTGCAGCAGCTGGAGGCCCTGGTGCACCCATGCTCCTCATTCTCTCCCTCTCTCTCTCTCTCTCTCTCTCTCTCTTTCTCCTTTTATCATCCTTTTCTCTCTTTTATATAAATGAATAAAAATAAAAAAATATTTTAAATATGAAGGTCTTGTGTAGGTAGTTTCAGGCACTATGAGATAAGAATGTTAAGGCTACTTTGTGTCTGGAAGACAACATTGTAAGCTGAGAAGATGTGACAGTGGTTTGTTCCACACCAAGACACCTCTATCTTACCCTCCAAATCTCAGGGTCCAATGCAGAAGAGATCACAGAAAGAATGTAAGAGTCTGTGGATATTTATCAGCAGGTACTTTGCACACAATATTAGCACTTATCATGTGTTTTGGATTAGTTGTGTCACATAATGGACTTCACAAGCTCTAACAAAGTTAGATATTAATGGTTTGTGAATTTTAGTCAAAAGTAGATACTGAATATTTGTCTTTCCCTTTGACACTTCAGTCAATGGCCTAGAAATGGTAAATTTCTAATATTCTCAGTGTTACCTCTTTTATTTATTTATTTTATTTTTTATTAGAAACAAAAAGAGAGAGGGACAAAGAGAGAGAGACTGTGAGAGTTGGCACGCCAGGTCCTCTAGCCACTGGAAACAAACTCCAGACACATAGACCACCATGTGCATCTGGCTTACATGGGTACTGGGGCCCTTAGGCTTCACAGGCAAATGCCTTAACCGCTAAGCCATCTCTCCAGCCCTCGGTGTTACCTCCTGGAATACAAAACCACAAGTACTTACTATCTGCTCATTTACAGCATAGATTTACAAGCCCCTCCTATAGACATTTGTGTGATAGCCACATGGGTCTTGCTGGAAAATATTTGTCCCTGCCAATGGAAGGTAATTTTGATTGTTTTCAATGACAAAGTTATCATTTTTTTCCCATGCTAAACTGCTTCTTCAAAGCTTTGTTTTTCTCTTAGATCATGGGCCAGATTGATTGTGAACATTTCTTTAGTATTTTAGTCTATTGTACTTAAATACATATTAACTAATGCCTTTCATTCAATAGCAAGCATAGTACATATATGGACATGTGGACATTATAATGCATATTCTTCTCTAAAATTTACCTTTAAGAAATAGTTGATCTCATTCAATTCAGAAAAAAAAGTCATCTAGGATAAAAAAAAAATAATTTAATTTTGAGTTTTATAAGGCCTAAGTGACCTTGAAAAGTACACCATACCCCTGAAGCATATTTTTAATAAGTGATAGAAAATAGATACTTTCTCATTCCTGTGCTATAATTTTAGATTAGAAATTAGTATAATATGAGTTATGCTTTAGAAAAGTGTATTATCTCTAAGAAAGGAAGATGTCATGTTAATTTTCAAATATTCATAAATGTTTATAATTTTGTAGAAACACAAAGATCCCAATATAATTCTAATAGATTCATGTAGAAGGTTGTACTCAGATTAGCAATATCCAGTGTCCCTGCCCACCTGCCATGGGAGGACATTGCATCGCTAGACTGTTCATGCTCAATTTGGTGAGTGGAATGGGGCAGGAGAGGCAGCAACATCAATTCTGGGGGGTCTTGAAGAGTCAGTGTGTGTTCTGCCCACTTCCTGCCAGCATCACAGGAGCACACCCAGATTAGAGCTGCTCTTTGCTTTAGACTTTTGAATGAGATGGTGTAGCAGACAGCTTCAGGTTTGCTGAGATGAACTTCCAGACCAGGCAAAGTTATGGAGGAAGAGATATTTATTAAAGCTTACAGATCCAGAGGAAGTTCCATAATGGCAGAAGAAGCTGGCCTGCCTTCACAGGACCAAACGCAGAGAGCAAAGCCCCACCAAAACACAGCACAGCACACTTCAGGAACTCCCGTTAGGCACACTTTGTATATCTTTAGATTGAAATCTAAACCCACCACCACACCTTAAGATCTGCCCAGTGACATTGCCTCCAGCAAGGTGGCTGAAGATGCAAACTATAAACTAATAAAACACTAAATATATTGGGGGACATCTATTCAAACTACCACAGATGGCATGTGGTATTGACCTGAACCTGACAGACCCACGGGCTGATGTGGAGCTACCACAGACAACCACAGTGAGTGAAAAAACAACGTGCATTACTGTAAGTCACCAAACTTGAGGGAAAAATAAGCTCTTACCACCTCTGTAGCAGTAGCTCATAGAGATATGGGCAGAGAAGATGACATACATGTAAATCAAACATCTAAAATTTGTGTCATCTGGTTTTGGGACAGATTGGTAACTGGCATTCAAACTTACTGCAGGCTAGAAAAAGGCATGACATACATTGTATGGCAAAATATTTGGGAAAATACAGAAAATATACATTAGTGATTCTTAGATTTTGCAAGATTTGTGGTTGGACACTATGAGCAGGAGTCGGTGCTAGTTTTACAGATGATGACTACTGTAAGAGAGAAAACTCAGGAATGAACTGGGCTATTCATAAGAAAGGATAAACGAGAGGAAAATCCAAGTATTTCTCAAGGGCTCAGAATGCTTGCCACTTGAGCCTGAGGGTCTGAGAGGGCCTGGTATCCCCCTCTTCCCAGTTTGATTCCTCAGCACTCATGTCAACAAGCTGGGCATGACCACACATGTCTGTAACCCCAGTCTTCCAGGGGCAGAGACTGGAGACTCATTCAGGCTCAAAATTCCAGGGAAATCCCTCAAGGAAATGCACTGTATGTATGATAGAAGCAAACACATAATGTGTTCCTGTGTCCTCCACATGTGTGCATATGGGACATACAATCTGCACACATGTGCATACATCACACATACCACAACACATACCACACGGCAATACTCTAAAACACACACACACACACACACACACACACACACAAATCTCTGGACATTTTCATTTAAGAAATAAACTGGTTTTTAATCCCAGCCTGTATGTGATTATCCAGTCTAGAACATACTAGGGACAGTGGCCAAGCCAAAGCAAGACTGGTGCCTTTTATTTTACGACCCCTGTCTGGTGCCAGTTGTTCTTCAAGACATTTTTATTTCTTTAAAATAACAATATAAGTAAAAGCTTTCTGTCCATTAAAAAAATTAACAAGAAAGAAAAGTGTTCCTTTCAATAGAATGATTCCATGAAAGTAGATTAGAAGCCCAGCAACTCACAGCTATCTGAGTCTGTGTCGATATTGGAACATGGTAGAAAGTGGAAACAAATACATTTTTAAAAGTGTGTGAGATACAATTCCTTCATCACAAGCGATATAACATAGAATTAAGAAGACTGTGACTTAAAACAATGACTGTGCCTCAACTTTCTGAGGAAAAAAATCACAGTTAGTAGCATATCTTAGCCACCACGGAGTGCCATTTCTTCAGTGCCTCCCTCAGATGTGAAGAAAAGCCACGGAACCAGAAGACATGCAGAGGGCATGACACCTTAGAGAGCAAGAACTGCAGAGCTGATTTCCGCCAGAATACTCGGAATATTTCATGTATCTAGAATAAAGAGCCTCAAATACATACTCAGTGGGATTTCAGAGTTGAGGTGGAGCAGTGACTACTGTGCGGTTCCCATTGTTCCCTTGGTTTGAATAGGAATAATTATCATTATCTCATTCCCAGACAACCACTGTGAACCTGAAATGTGGGGGCAAGTAACTTTCCTTCCAGTTTATAGATTTCCAGCTCAATATACCCAACCTTAATATAGAAACAATCTCATGATTCATTGTTTAGTAATATTTATTTCAGACAGGAATGAATTGAGTATAAGTTAACTGGTATAATACAAATCCAGTCTATTTTATCAGAAAAGCTTTCACACATAATTTAATCATTCAGTTCCTTCATACCATAGATAGGTATTGGTACAATAAAGGGTATAGATAATTGTCTTCTGTGTACTGGGAATGGAGTAGTGAATGGAACAGGCCATGCTAGTTACCATCGAAATTACTGAACAGATTCTAGTTATTAACCTCTACGTATATTTCTCCAGTACTTGATTTCTGTGTACGTTGTCACTGTGGTAAAGTCCCTGACAGTGTCCTAAATGTAGAGAATCTGAATTTAAAACAATCAATTAACTACATTTTATCTAGCTTTGAAACCTTCAAGACAATATCATTGGTAAAGTCACATGAGGTTTCTCCGAGCCCTTCATCCAAAGCAGCATTACCTAAGAAGCTCTCAACTACAAACCAAATCTCTCATTCATTCCCAAGACCTCAAATGCAATCAGTGTCATAATCAATTTTCTGGGTTTTTTTTGTTGTTGTTGTTTTATCTTATCTCCTTCTCTGTAAACCATATTTGATTCAGAGCCTTGGCATTTTAAAATACTCAACAAGAATTTGCCATTCTCAGATGAATTCTTAATTTCTTTCCTTTTCGCCACCCTTTACATAATGATCAAATTGACTTGTCTAAAGGCAGAGGTGACCATATCCGACACACCTCTGATTAAACTCAAGTAGTCTTCTTTCCTCTCAATTTGATAAAGATCATATTCCTCTACATGTTATACAGGATTCTCCAGGAAACGGTTCTTGCTTTCATTTTTTTTTAAAATTATTTATTTGCAAGCAAAAAGAGAGATAGAAGGGAGGCAGACAGAGAGAGAATGAGCACACCAGGGCCTCTAGCCACTGCAAATGAACTCCAGATGTATGTGCCCCTTGTGCATCTGGCTTACGTGGGTCCTGGATAATCAAACAGGGATCCTTTGGCTTCACAGGCAAACACTTTAACCGCTAAGCCATTTCTCCAGCCCCTTGCTTTCATTTTTTGACATATTTTTTCCTTTGTCTTCAAGATTTACACTTATCAATATTAAATTAATAAAAGCCAACATCAGTTGTTTGACAACTCTCAAATTAACTACTATTACTAGACATGTTTATGCTCTGTATCCAGAGTAAGTTGAACCAACCAAATTCACCTCTGAGCTATTTCAACATGAAATCTAAATAAAGACTTGTGAACTTCAAAGATATCTCTGTGTTACATTGGTTATTTTTCTCATGAGTTCCATGGCTCACCTTTTTAACTAGGAAACATTTTATGAAAATTATTCTTTAAACTGAACAAAAGTAAATTACCCACTCAGACTTATTAGCTTTAGCTCACAGCATTACATTGATTAGTGATTAAAAATAAAATTATGGTAATGAAAGGGGAGGAATCACATTGACCATCATTTTCATTATATCCCAAGATGTCAATAAATGAAAGAAAATATTTACGAAGATAAATAGTGAATTGGACAATTTTTAACTTCCTAAATCTCAGTTGAATTAACACTCAGACACACCAAGGTGGTTATATAGGTGATATAACCATCAAAGGGAGTGCTCAACTCCCATAGTTTTATAAACTGTCATCATATTTTACCTGAATTATCTTGACTACCTTCATTAAACTCTTTCTCGTTCAGAGATCAGGCTCCCTGCTGTTATGGATGTGGTGTGAAAGGGAATCAATTGTCCTGAGCATTGGAGCATGTTGAGCTGTTTCTCTCGCCCATGAGATGCTTGAACATGAATCTCGCCATGTATGACAAGAGAAAATGTATATAGATGTTTCCTGAAATCCCTGGAGGCAAGAGGCAGAGCACCCCAAGTGAGAGCCACTAGTCTGTAGTGAACAAAGCCCTTTCTGTTTCATTCACCTGGATCTGTCTCTGTAGTGAGACTTGTGGCACACTGACTATCTAGATGACCTTGCCAATGGGCTTTTCTTTAAAAGGTCCCTTCAGCTTGCTGAGAATCAATGGGAAAACTTCTGTGAACTAACTTCCCCAGTTAATATGATCACGAGGCCACTTCTGTTATAGTGTCATATACCTGAAGCACATCTGACTTCTCATCTGAATATACAATGTTCAAAGTTCTATTTCAAGACAAACTTTGAAGAAACCCTTAGAAATTCATCAAAGTGATTCAACATCCATTTCCTGATGAGCAAATCAAAATTATATCTGTTCAATCAAAAAATAGGTAGACCTGAGAAGCAAGTAAGTTAATAAATGGGCAAATATAATTATGTGGTAAACATTCATTTTAAAAAAGCTAACTTTAAAAACTATTGCAATTTTTTTTTAAGCTCAGCATGAAAATCCACATACCCTGCTTGGGTGACATCATCTTCATTTTAATCTCAAACCTCTAAATTAAGGCATGTCTATAAGAAGATGGAAAATGGATATGCTAACAGTTAACTCTTTTTAAAGTGAAATGATGTAGCAAATATTCTCTGAACCAGTTAAATTTTAATTGCTTGTACATGGATGATTCTATAGTGCTTTGCTCAGATAAGTGCTTAATAAATACTTGTGGAATTGAATTAACTGAACCAAAAGACATATTTCCTTCAAATAGATCTAGCAGCATGACAGTTACTAGCTTCATCATGCTGGAATAAATTAGGATGCCCTTAAATAGCAGTGTCCTATGGAATTAATAAGTTCAGAATAAAGTATTCTATATCATTACCATTTCTCCTATTTCCTTTGTGTTTTCTTCATCACCCTGAATATTAATAACCATTCTTATAATTTACTTTGAGCCTAATGATTTTACTTGGTGTTTTCTGATTCCATCATTCTAAATTTTATCCATTCTTAGAAGCTCAAGATCAATGCACGTCTGCCTCACACTCTTCTGTGCAAAGTCAAAATCACATTGATCATTATTTTGAATTATACTTACATATTGACTCTACAAAATGGTAAGATATAGTTTCTTTTTCTGTTTTATCACTTAAA
The DNA here is from genome assembly GCA_036365145.1 of Orientallactaga sibirica. Classification (NCBI taxonomy): domain Eukaryota; kingdom Metazoa; phylum Chordata; class Mammalia; order Rodentia; family Dipodidae; genus Orientallactaga; species Orientallactaga sibirica. The sequence continues at coordinate 4,823,614 of JAEOAD010000041.1, forward strand.
AAACCTCACCTCAACTACATTTTAAAATGTTGTTTGGTTGAGTGTTTTAGTTTTGTGTGTTCTTGAAAACTGAAATTTATATAAATGTAAAGACCATATTTTTGAATTATACCTGATTTATATTCCATGAAGCATTTTTCTTTCAACAAATATTTTCCTAATATCCACTGTGTACAAGTTACTGAGCTTAGTGCTTGGGGACATAAAGGTACTTCAGCTGCAATCCCTGTCCTCCAATAGGTTAAATGTATAATTGATAAGTGTCTGAAGCTTAACTTATAATTATATGAGTTTCTCCAATTTAGAGTATTTTTAATATTTGCATTTAATTTTCTGTGTGCTTATTTGTTGTTTTGCAGTATTTTTTAAAATGAAATGGTAATCCAATGGCTCCCTTGAATATCTGAAATTTTTTTGATGTGTGATGGCCTTGGTTTTACTTTCCCATGATAATTCTTTCCCACCAAATGAATGGCAGCCTGCACATTTTCACGAGAACAGTCTACCCCATGTGGGGTTCTCTTGTGTTCCCTGAAGTTCATCTTCTGAAACACCATCTATTCAACTCATTATTTTTTTGTTGGTATGTTTTTTGTTTTTTGAAGTAGGGTCTCGCTCCAGCCCAGGCTGACCTGGAATTCACTATGTAGTCTCAGGGTGGCCTTAAACTCACAGCCATCCTCGTACCTCTGCCTCCCGAGTGCTGGGATTAAAGGTGTGTGCCACCACGCCCAGCCAACTAATTATTTTTAATGAGAATGCCACCTTCACTTTCCAAGTCTAACTTCTATGCCTTCTTTGGATGTGTTCAGTAGAGTGAAAGGCTACTTAGAAGTGAATAGAGACAACAAATTCTATAACTTTCATTGTCAGTGCAACTTATGCTGAAAACTAATGCATTCAAAGGCCAAAAGAGCCTCAAAACTTATGTTTACTTATCTATTAAGATATTAATGATTATACTGTATTCCTGTATGACACTTTCATATAGAAATTATTGTGTCAATTCTCTTTGCTAATATTAGTCTAATTAAAATTTGGCAATAGGAAAGCTTTCATCAATATTCTAAATATAAAATATTTTAAAATATACATTTATTGCTTTGAGATACCTAAGTAAGTAATATAGGTAACATAGCATTAAGATGGCTTTGTCAGAAACCCGACCTCAATAGCTTCCTTACTGTAGAACTACTTGAAATTCAAAAAGGATCTTCAGTTTCCTCTCTGAACTTTTGTTTTCCCGATTTCCTACAAATACACATAAAATTCCCAAGAAATTTTTGTCTTTAAAGCATTATACACAGATCTGTGGAATACAAAGGAAAAATATTATCTATAAATTGTATCTAAAATTGTACAGAACCACCGCAAAAACATGGCATGAAGATAACTAATAAACTAAGCCAGCACAAAATCAAGATGCACTTTTAAAGAGGAATAGTTATTCATACTGTGAGATGAGATATATTCATTTCTAGGGCTTGACATACTCCCCAAGACACTGTAAACACCAAACATCAAATGTTTGGTCCTCAGATGTGAGTTTTAATGTTATTGATATTGATAGCAATACTGTCTGTCATTCTCACTAAATTTCTTTTCATTTCCTATTGCTATTTCCCTTTACATAAAAATAAATGTGAGTCAGCTCTGTTCCCTAGAAGAACACTTCACATGTGACAAGACTTGTGTGTGGAGTTTTACAACATGATCTGCAGAAAGCCTCTCAGTGCTTTCATTAAGCCCCTTGACATAGTGGGCAGCATGACTTAGACATTGCTCTAGAAAGGCAGAATCCTTGTCTAGACACCTACTGACTAGGGTGTCTGGAGTCCTGTAATTGCCTAGGCCTGAATATTTGGCACCAAATAAAAGTCCACTCAAAAGCATAATTTCTTCCCAATATACTTTGCATTGTTCAAACCTGCCAAAGCTTATTTCTTAATTTTCAGTAGCAATAAAATCTTTACTATTAAAGTGTAAGTTTAAAAATGACACTGACAGCTGATGGTTTGTATTTTTATTATGGCATTCATATTTTTCACACTTATTCACAGAAGCCATAAGGATGCATATTAAGCCTTTGCTAAGTGTGATATGAGTTTCCAACCATATAATATGCCTTCCAATTATTCTGGTCCCAATTTTACAAATTTTGTTTCTATTGGACATCTTCCTTAAGCTTAATTTTATTGTATTGAATGTTCTCCCTCTGTTTTTACAAAAGTTAATGCTTGTAGTTCTTTCTTCATTTTCTTTGAACTTCACAGTGGTATAAGGTAGAAATCTGATTTACCCAATGGTTTTGTTTCTAATAGCTCTCAATTATTTTTACTAATCATGTTTTTCTCCTCTGATTCAAAATATCACTTATAATATAATCTTGTGATATTTATATTTTAATTTTTATCCTTCATTTTCAAAAATATTTATTTATTTATTTATTTGCAAGCAGAGAGAGATAGAGAAAAGAGACAGAGAGAAAGGGTATACCAGGGCCTCCAGCTGCTGCAAATGAACTCCAGATGCATAGGACACTGTATGAATCTGGCTTTACATGGGTACTGGGGGATCAAACCTGGGTCCTTAGGCTTTTCAGTAAAGTGCCTTAACCTCTGAGACATCTCTTCTGCTCTATCCTTTATTTTAAAAAGAGTTCATTAATTTACCTATTTTGAGAGAGAGAACAGCAGATAGAGAGAGATATTGGGCATGCCAGGGCCTCACCCACTGCAAACAAACCCTAGATGCATATGCCACCTTGTTCACCTAGCTTATGTGGGTACTGGGAATTGAGTTTAGGTCTCCAGGCTTTGCAGGCAAACACCTTAACTGCTAAGCCCTATCTCTCTAGCCCTATCTTTCATTTTTGAAAGCATATAGTATTATGAATATTTAATAGACAAATGCCATTCATGTGTTCAATAGGTAGACATAGGGCTGGCATAGCCAATGAAATGGGTGCTTTTGTCTGATATTTAAACTCTGAAGGAAACAGGCTATGAAAAATCAGAGCCCATTTACTCCTGCTGTGATCCCCTGAGAGGTTCTTCACTCCACAGCCATGTGTCACTGGCTGCACTGCTGGACATGCTAGGTTCCTCCCCTACAGAATCTGCTTTTTAGCATTTAGCTTCCCTTCAAGCATGTGGCATAACTATGCATATGCACTCCTCCTTTCCTTCACTTACCCATAGACAGTTTGCATTTATGATATCAAAATGCCTAGAAATTAATAGTTGCATAGTAATAAAAATATATGAAGAAAACTAAAATATATTCTAATAAGAAAGTGAAATATTGATGTATGCAGTTTTGTTATTGTCTTAAACTGGGAAAGACCTAAATACCAACTGATATATCTGCCTACTGTACTGTATTATGTACTAAGATAATGCAGTGAATTTGGTGTTGAGGATGCTGATGGCGGTAGCAGGAGTCAGCAGTAGAAGTTGCATTAGAATTTCTTAAGTGGTACAAAATCAGTAGCAATGGATCAGATATTCTTTCCAAGTTTAGCTGAGCACAGGATCTCTGCAGCTCATGAAGGCTCCTTTCAAAAGGCAAACAGAACTCATCTCAACGCTGGAGAGATGATTCAATGGGTAAAGTGCTTGCTGTGCAAACATGAGGACCTGAGTTTGGATCTCCAGTTCTCATGTAAAATGTCAGGTATGGCAAACACTTGTAAACCCAACATTAGAAAGAGCAAACAGGAGGCTCCCTGGAGCTTTCTGACCAGCCAGTGCAGCCTAACTATTGAGTTCCAGATTCATTGAGATGGTCTATCTCAAAAACCAAGGCCCACCAAAGTTGACCTCAGGTCTCCACATGTACACACACATACAAACACCTCATAAACATACAAAGAAAAAACTCAGAATTACTTATTGGGGAAGCTATAGCATGACTGAGAAAAGGCTTCTCAAACAGTATGGCTGGATATGTGAAGTGGATATGAAAAGAAAATTTGGACATCTCTCCAGGCCATATCCAGGAAATCTGAGCACTATTAAGACATCTAAAATTTTGAGGCTATTTAACTCCAAATCTGCAGGAACTGAATTCCCTCAAACATCAATAAAACAGTATCTGTCATTATTTAGAATAACATGTACTGCTCAAGTTTATTTGCTGAGCACTTGTTCCCTAGTTAAAGGTTGTTGAAACCTTACGAGCTGGTGTCTTGGAGAAAGTAGGCCACTGGGGTGTTCGCTTGGAGGCTGTATCTTGCCCTGATCTTTCCTTTATTCTTCTCTGTTTCCTGTGCAGCATGTGTGAACAGCCATCTCCTCCTCCTCATACAACTATCATGTTCTGCCAACACACAAGGCCATAAAAGCATGGGTAAATCCTCTGAAACCAGAAGCCACCATAAATCATTCCACCCTTGTTTCCTCCAATTGTTTTGATCATATTAAGGAAAAATAAGTAATACAGGATCCTGCTCTAGATTTAAAACTGCCCGCCAATTTTCAGTTATGTTATGAGCTAAACTAAATAATTCTTAAGATCTCTCAAAATTAGGACATGCTTGAGCCTTCTCTATTTTAGTAGTTATAACTTACTTCCAGTTGATCTGAACAAAAGCCTTTTGGATCTTCTTTCTCCTTAGATAGTCTACTAAGATTCTAATCAGGTCTCCCCATTCCACTGCTTGTACTTGCCCAAGCCACACCTTCATCGCTCACCTCAGTGTCGTCAAAGTGCTGCTCATGCTCTCTGGCATGCTGTCTCTCTGAGTGTGACTACTAGGTTAATATTGAAAATGGTTAAAACTAGGTTTTCTTCGAAGTTCTCTTATGGCCATTTCTTTCACTCTGATAAGAGACAACATTTTTAATTACCTAGAAAGTTGCACATAGTCTGACTGCTATGAACTCTGACTGTGGCTTTGTTTGACTCTATCCTTCTCTCTGCTCAGACTCCACTACCACTTCTCTGTTGTTCAAACAAACTCAGCATCCTCCCACTGCAGGGGTTTATACATGTTTGTCCCTTGGCCTGGAGTACCCAGGTAGCCATCTAGACAGCTCTCACAATTCCATTCTGGGCATTATTCAAATGTCATCTGTTCTGTGAAGCCTTCTCTGGCACCGACATAGCATTTCTATCTCCTTTGGCATTTCAGTTCCCCCCACCCAACCTTCCATATCTGCTTTACATGCTGTTCTCAGTGAGTATCTGTATCTTTGGCACTATTTGACGCCAACTTAGTTTCTCATGAACCTTAGTGTCAATGCCATGAAGACAGAGATTTTATTTTTCTTAGACCTCTACTGAGAATAACTATAGGGCAAAAATGAGAGCCTGCTAGTTTCCCCATTAAAGAAACTGAAAATATAAAATCATTAAAGAAATTAAAAATGTAAAATCTTTGTAATATACTGATAATGATCATCATGTGAGGTATAGAATATGAGATCAAAAGTATAACACTTTTAATACAAAAGATGTACTTCACTTGATATTTGAGTATATTAGTGAACAAACACAGGGTTTGGAAGATCCACAGAGGAAACAAATTAAAATAACCAAAGAGATTCACTAGACTCCTTTCCTTTAGAAAATGTCTGAAATGGCTGTGTCATTGTTTATAAGATCATTACTGTGAGACTGCAGTGAGCACAAACTTGCCCAATTATCCAAGATGTTTATATGAGGGAAGAATCCTTGAAGCTATAGAAAACAAATTAAGGTAAAAATCAAGCCCTATTGTTTTATAGAGTAAGTAATAAAATCACAGAATTCATTAAGTGTACACAGCAGAAGAGCTAGGGGAATGAAAGAGAAATTTGAAAAACACATGGGTAAAATTAGTATCTAGCAAGTATTTAAGAAGAGGATTCAGAATTTATCTGGTGAGTTTAAAGGTTCCTGTCAGAAAGGACAACTACCAACTAATACATTATCTCTTGCCGGTGCCTCTGTCAAGGATAGAAAATTAAGATGCACCTTTGATCAGAATCACTGTAGTAATTTTTTATGTTCTTGAGTCTAAATATCCTGGCTCCATCTGGTTCAGCTGCACTTATCTAGATCCTGTTTCAGTTTCTTAAATAATAAAAGTATTTTACTACAGACATAAAAATAGTAAATGCTGATCACTGGTTATGGGTTGCGAAAGAACACATTGCTTGTAACTGTATATATATATTGGGTCCTGATGACTTGGAGTTTATTATTGCTCACAAAACTAAATTAATCTTCTACTTATATGGCACAGTCAAGAAAATCAATGTAAGGGATGATATAACTTGTAATCAAGTAATAGAAATAAATCAGATAATCAACATAAAATCAATATGCAATTAAAGATGAAATATAAGGCCATAACCAGAAGTATAAATGTGAGAAGTGATGCAAATTACTTAACTATTTTCTTCTTTAAAAGATGCTTTATTCTTAGAATCATCTATGAAGATTGTTTTAAAACACAAATTTTAGTTATAGAGGTTATGTTATAGTTCATTATATATACATCTCCCCCAGGATTCAGGGTTTGGAGCTGGGATCTGTGAACATAAACACTTGCAAAATTGGTAGTTGGGATATAGTACTATATTAATGCTTCTCATAGTAAAGGTTGCTACTGCCATTGAAAATGAAATAAGCCCAAAAGAAAAAACTATATCAAGAATTCTGGTCAGCTGCTCTCAGGATCATTAAAATAATCTTTCACACTATAGTGATACAAGTTGTAAAAGCAAGAAATATTAGAAAATTATACCCTTCAGAACATAATGAAAGAGTGAAAAGTCTTTTTGGATTCTACAAGCTACAATGAATTACACATGTCAACACATCCACAGAGAAGCCACTTACGACATTTGCAAAAACCACAAAACCAATAAGGAACAAATTTAAAACTCACAGAAAGAGCTTAATGTCATCATTTCTACACTACTTATCTGATCAGTAAGATTTTAACAGGGTTTCTCATAACTGTAAAATGCTGCTCACTCTTCAGTTTCCATCCAAGAGAAGTTGAGTAAGCTCTCTTTGGAACCTCCTTTACACATGCCACTCTGCCTGAAATAGGATCCCTTCAGGAACACAATGTCCGCTTTCAGATAGTCCACATTATCAGTATCAGTCTAGCTCAGATTCAGGTGGATTCAGAAGCTGAAAGTCAGGAGATCAAATTCATTCATTTTACTTTTAAATTGATAAAATATACTCAGATATTAAACAACTAGCTTTTAAAACAGAATATCTGGGCAGGAGAAATGGCTCAGCAGTTATGGTGGAGCTTGCCTGCGAAACCCAAGGACCCAGATTCAATTCCCTAGGACCCATGTAAACCAGATGCACAAGGTGGTGCATACTTCCTGTGTTTGTTTGCAGAGGCTGGAGACCCTGGCATATCTATTCTCTCTCTCTTTCTCTCTAAAATAAAAACACAGAATATCATAACTGTAAATGACTCACTGTTTATATCTTTGATCCTATCCCATATCTCCCCCCTTTCATAATCATCATTACCATGTTTGATGCACACACTTTTTATTTGCATATATTTAATCAATAATCACATGGTTGCTTTGTATGTCACATGTACTCTAAAATGTCTGAAAATTATATATATATATATATATATATATATATAATCTTTCTGTTTTTGCAATAGACATACTTTTGAGATATTTCCAAATAAGTATTATATCAATATTTGCATTCTATATACTACTCTAATTCCATTATTGTACATTTATATTCCTTCTAAGTTTAGTAATACAAAGTTGATATAAATATTGCCTTTCTCCAACTTTTTGGCAATGATTTCTTGTATTTTAAAATAGAATATTTCATATAATGTACATTATTGTCTTTTATTCAATAATGGACTATCCTGCAGATTTTTTTTCCTCCTGGACTCCCAGTTGTCCTAGAATTCTATTTCTATTTGACTGTCAAGTTGTGTAATCTTTTCTTTTATGGTTTGTGATTTGGGAGTATATTTTTCAAAACTCTTTCTGTAGCCCAAGGTGATTATGCGATTGTGCATTTCATTAAGGTTTTAGATTTTGATTTTTCATGCTTAGAGTCTTATTACATCTGGAATTGATTTTAAGATATAAAATTGATTGAATCAGACATATAAACAAAATTTTCTTGCAAGGGTTAGTTGACCAAGATATGGAATGAATTATGACTAAGCTGGTCACATCTTCGACTCCTTCCCACCTAGAGTTAAGGATGGATCTTCACTCAGAACAAATGAATTCAGAATGGAGAAAAGTTGAATCTGATTCCTCCACATTGAGATGGAGAAAGTGGACAATGGTTTTCTGAGGCTCTTGTACATTATCACAACTAATTCAGTTCAGAGAACCAAGATTTCTTAAAACACAATCTCCCTTAGGAATAAAGAGGAAAAAGGTTTCCAGAAATGTCCACACTATACTATATAGTGAGACTATGTTAGGAGTACTTAAACTGGGAATCAAGTAACAGAAGATGAAAACCAGCATAAAGTTAATGTGTGGTGGGGGCTGGAAATGTGTAACCAATCAGCAAATTAGAACCTGCACATAACCACCTCATCCACTCAATGCTAGTGAGTGAACCTTTGGGTGGAGTAAGACCTGTTCTATCAGAAACTATCTGTCAAGACTTTCCTAATGCCCCTTTTATAAAATACCAGTAGAAATTTCTAGTTACCAGACATATGCAGAAGGAGAGGACAATAATAAAGTGAATGATCAAACAGCAAAAAATAAATAAATAAAACACAAAAATTAATAAAGTAAAAAAGCCATGGAATAGATTTTTTTTTAATCTAAAATCAACAAAATATTCAATGTTATTCTTAGGAAGATACAATAAGGCATTAGAAAAACTTTAAAAGGAAAATGTTAAAAAGATGCTGTTAACCCATTTATTCCCTTACTGGGCAGTTATCCGAAATTCTCCATGCTTCACTACAAAGATATTTACTCAACCATGTATATGCTCAATTCATATTAGCTAAAAACTGGAATCAACCTAGGTGCCCATTATTGGAGGAATGAATAATGAAGTTATGGTACATTTGCACAATGGAATTCTACTCAGCAATAAGAAAAGATGATACAACAAAATTTGTAGGAAAATAGGAGGACTTAGAACAGATAATACTCAGCGAACACACATACAATCACAGAAAGACAAACACTGCATGTTCTCACTCATCTGCAGTTCCCAACCTGGATCAGCTTGAGTTGCTGGCATACCAGATATGCTATTTGGGGCCAGACAATAGGGATGGAAAGGTTTAGGGGGGAGGACAATGGGAGGGTGGGGAGGAAAAAACACAAAACTAAACCCAAAATGAACTGGTACCATAGACACCTTTCTCCTTGAGACTAAAAGATATAACTCTCAATAGGAGTGTAGGGGGAATGCCCAAAAAGGGCCCTGGAGGGGGTGGTATGAAGCCTAACATTAAAAACTTTGCCTCTGGTCTGTAACTCCCAGTACCAGAAATTGGTTGCTACCCACATAGAGCTGTTGATCAGAGAGACATACGAGGTCCCCAAAACAAAAAAGGCTTCTGTCAAAGCACTCAATTACCCACCTGAGGTTAAAGGTAAAACCCTATTGCTGAAGACACCATATGCTGCCGGCAAAGAACATCGAGAGACCTGGCTGGAATCGGGAAGAGAGTCAGCCCCAAAGACTGCCAGTTTAGTGCTGCAAAGTGATATATGAGCCACTGGGGGAAAGTGGCCAACAACAGTGTGAGCAAGCACAGGTCTGAGCTACTCAGAAACAACCAGCTTGATGAGAGTACACACCAGTGCAACAGTGGCACACAGCTTTGGTGGGTAATCAATAGTTTTCTGATTGGCTAAGAGAACCACACAGTGGAAAGGAACCCGTATCTGGAACTGGGAACCTGGTCTGAATCCTATTGAGACAAAGATTACACTCTCCAATGTCAAGCTCCCACTAGCTTTGGACTAAAAGAGGGGCTACATCCATCAAACTTTCCCTAAATTATTAACGTGTCTCTAATTTAACCTATGCCAAGATGAACTAACCAAGTAATTATTGTTCCAAAGAGAGAATAGAGTGTACAAAATGATGAAATAAAATGGAAAAATTGTTTCCAATACTAAAGTCTTCAAATTAAAAGCATCAAAGAAATGGGGGGAATATAACAAGTTCTAAAGCTCATATTTTAGAACTTCAGAAACCAAAAGACAAATAATTTCAACATTTACAATGTGAAACAATTAATACTAAATGAAACAACCTATATAAAAGAGAAGTTTAAACTCATATTATTATTAATGTAGTCAAATACAAATAAGGTCACAATAACCATTTTGATATATGAATATAACATTTACTCATATCTTCTTGTGAAAAAAGACACAGAATATAAGAATCTGTGTGATAAAAAAGAATCTCCCTAAGATGCATATGCAGCTGGCCTAAAAAGATGTTGGTCCAAATTAGAACAGGAAGTCAGTGAGCTAGGCATAAAAATATCCTCAGGAGAAGGTATGAAACATTTCCCACTGAGCAGATTCCTAACCAAAAAAAAAAATAATAATAATAATAAAAATAAAAATAAAAATAAATTTTACATATAATTAATCGAACTAAAACTATACTATACTATTATGGAAAAAGGGGGAAAAAAGCAAGCAAGCCAGGTGCATGCCTTTAATCCCAGCATTCAGGAGGCAGAGTTAGGAGGATTATTGTAAGTTTGAGGCCAGCCTGGAACTCTAAAATAAGTGCCAGGTCTGCCTGGGCTAAGATGAAACCCTACCTCAAAAAAAAAAAAAAAAAAAAAAAAAAAGTATAGTTTTCAACTGACAGAATAGAGTAGCAGATGATCGAACTTGATGTTGGAAATAATTTTGTAAGATTTCACAAGGCTATACTAAGCATAAAGGGAATGAGTGAACCATGATATACTTATTAACTTTGTAGAGAATAGTGTTTGCCTAGTTGTAACATAATTGTTTTCCATTTGTACAATTTTTAAATACAAAGAATGAATGGAATTGCAGGAGTTTCAATTAGACAGTAGAGAGATGAAGTTGTCATGATGGGTCAATGAAAGGTGACAGATACTTATATTCTCATTTTTTCAATAGGAATTCAAAAGAGATGGTGAGACTGACTCGAGAGGTACAATTTTAAATACGATTAGTAACTGGAAGACTAAAGATAGTACTCTAAAATTTTAAATTTAGAAGGGAGATGAAGATGGGTGGAGCTAAATATGTCATCTTTCTTAAAAGAAAATCAATAGATAATCAAATATGGATTACTCATCACTACAGAAGCAATCACCAGAACCATAGTATAAAAAGAGTACTGTTTTCACTGTGAAAGGTGGTTTCACGAACTGTCACAGCTCTGCCTCATTGATTTCAAAAAGAATAAAGTCATTCAGGCTGGGAACCAGATTAATGAGCTTTTTTTGCTTAACAAAGGGTTTCATTGAGAGAATGAAATACATCAAAGGTGTGTAATAATAAGATTCTATTGGCTAAAAGAAACTTAAATAGTGATTTTTGTTTAAAAAATAATTTACTGAAAAAGCTTAAAAATACAGGCAATGTAATATTCAAACAACTTTTCATCATGAAGGGAGAAGATTTTAAAAGTCCAGATATAATTTTTTTTAATATAACCAAGCCCAATAAAGCATTTTGTTCTGAAAGGCTAGTGTTTTCTATAATGTTAAATTATATTTTTAAGATTTGAAAGTATCTTAATTTTCTTGATAAAGCACAGATACAAATATTCTATTTTCCGAAAAGAAAATTATAGCATATTTTAATGAAAATCATTCTCACAGAATTTCTAGTAAAACTATGAACTTTTTATGTAAATGGAAATTATACTTTAAACAATAAATTTTATTATATGTATGTTTTACATAGAGCATAGCTACCAAGTATAAAAGGAGAGTAGAAGAAACAATTCCTCCAAAGCCCTGCTGCTTCCCAGTGATTGCCTGGAAGTTTCTATACATCATACTTGTTCATGCTTCATTTTTCATATCAGAAAATGGAGAAAACTTTCAAGCCCTTTGATTCCAAGATCTCTGTGAAAGAAGAATAGTTAACAGAAGTGTCAATTGACTCTTACAATTGCATTACATATGGATAAAAGAAGAGTGGCCTTTACCTTCTTTAGATCATTCTATTCCCTCCTTCCCACAAACATACACCTCACCTTCCAGAGCCTACACTGATCCATAATGGCATTCTGGTAGGAGACCCGAGGAAGACAAGCTTTGGTATGGAATGAATTCTATACCTAATGGTATTTTGCCTACCACCTGGAAAATGAGATAAACAGATAATCTCCTATGGGGAAGGACAACCCTGGATTTAAAAGATTAACTACTGAGAGGTAGATAACTGATGTGCATAGAAAACAGAGCTAAAACCTGGGTACAATCTGAAGGGTTCCACTTGTAGAAACAAAAGGAAACAGAATTAAAGATAAGCCAGAAAAGAAAGACAGCACAAATGAGAGACTATATTGTCATACAGTGTTAGGAAAAAAGAGGCAAAATTGAAACATGGCAAACAAATAAATTCTATAAATATGACTTAGATGAGTTCAAAGATAGGCTATAATACTGATTTATTTTGACTCAGGAGCACTGCTGAGAAGAATGAGTAGGAGCAGCAAAGTAAAGAGGGTGAATGTAATTTTAAGGGACCATGTTATGATATGATCTATGTTCTTAAATTTTGGTTACCTCATATTAATTGTATATATTAGTAGGATCTAGAATGATATTATAATACATGCATACAGTGAATATATAGAATATATATATATATATATATATATATATATATATAATGTATATATATATATAGTGTGTGTCACTGTATATATATATATATATGTGTGTGTGTGTGTGTGTGTGTGTGTCACTGAAATTTCATTGGAGAAGTGTGTATTTATTTTTTTCTCATTTTTAATAGGCATGCAAACTAATACTACTATTTTAGAGATCAAAAGACTACGTGCTTACCTACTTGTTTTCATGACAGTTGTTCTGAGCCTGCATCAGACTTTTAAAGTGTTCTGAATATTTCTAATATAGTAGAAATTAAAATTCTATTCATACCTATGTAAGTGATGTTTATTTTATTATGGGCATCTTAGTTGAAAAGATCTTTAATGTATAATTTAAAACTGATCATAATATTATGTTCTAGACCAAAGTTGATTCTTAGATTTAAATTAATTCTTCTGTCTGACAATGAGTTATGTCCTTGAGATCAGTGACCAGTATACTAAATAGGAACTGGAAAATATAACCCAGGTATACACTATAAGCTTGAGTCCTCAGCAGAACAATTATGCTGAATGCATGAATCCAAAACCAGCATGATCCATATCACTTGAAAAGTTATTAGGAATCAACATTAACTTGCCTCATCCACAATAGAATGAATTAGAAACTTTTATTGAATACTAAAAATGTTGTAACAGACCTTCCAGGGAATTCTGTGGCATATTTCATTGTGAAAATCATACATCCAAAATATTACACAAGGCAACTGTGAAATTTTAAAAATTAAAGAACATAAATTATAACTTTTCAAAAGAATTAAACTAGTCATTGTTGCTGTGGTTTCCTCATTTCTGGGACAAACACCCAAGCAGAAGCAGCTTCTAGGAGGATTGGGTTTATATGGCTTACAGAATCCAGGGGACAGCATCAGTGGTGGGAGAAACTGTCTCACTTCCACAGATCCATAGCAAAGACACGACCAACAGCCAGCAAAACCAAAACAACCAGAGCTTAAACTGCTGTTTACATACCTAAGGGTTGGACTACAAGATTCACCGCTAGTGATACCTCCTTAGACAGGCTGCTAGACATTGACATAGGAAGCTTAATTAACCTTAGTCAAAAATTCCTGAGGCTACATGGGGTCATACATTTACATTCAAACCACTACATTCATGTACAGGGACAAAAAATTATTAAATTTTTATTAGTTGTGTAGATAGTATGTATACAGTCATGCTCGAACAAAACATAAAAATATTCCACATTACAGCTGCAAAAAGTTTTTTTTTTTTTTTTTCAAAATCTAAATGACAGATTTCATTGGTCACCTTTTATTTCTGGGGCAAAAAAAAAAAAAAAAAAAAACAGACAAAAAATCAGTTTAAGTGAAGATGGATTTATTTCAGTTCCATGTTTTAGCCCATCAAAGCAGTTCAGCACTCTGACCCATGAAAAGGTGCCATCAACAGTTAAGGTGGTTCTCCCCAACTCAACTAACCTAATCAAGATAATCCTTCAAGGCAAACTCAGAGGCTAACCTAATCTAGGTGGTCCTCTGCAGGTGATTCTCATTTATGTCAAGCTGACAATCAATATGAACCTTCACACCAATATGGACTATTATTCTTTGAAATTGACAGTTAGTGGTAGTGTAAATTATGTTCACAATGATCATATGATAGTTAAAACCTTTATGATATGTAGTTTCCCACATAAAATCCCAATTTAGGAATGTAGTGAGTAAATAAGATGAAAAGCTTTAGCTCTGTAGTCAAGTGGACTAAGAAAAAAAGAAAACTAGCTCTGTGATCAATTATTTAAGAAGGGTTTCACTCTGGTCCAGGCTGACCTGGAATTAACTATGTAGTCTCAGGGTGGCCTTGAACTCTCAGCGATCCTCCTACCTCTGCCTCCCGAGTGCTGGGATTAAAGGCGTGTGCCACCACGCCCGGCTCAATTATTTAAATTATTAAGGCTCATTCCTCTGTTGGTAATTTGGCATTAAGTACAACTGCCCTGAGAACTTTTTAAATGTTTTTTTGTTTGTTTGTTTGTTTGGTTGGTTGGTTTTTCAAGGTAGGGTCTCGCTCTAGCTCAGGCTGACCTGGAATTTACTATGTAGTCTCAGGGTGGCCTTGAACTCACAGCGATCCTCCTACCTCTGTCTCCCAAGTGCTGGGATTAAAGGCATGAGCCACCACACCCGGATTAAATGGTTTTTTAAAACTTTTATTTCTTTTTTAGAGAAACAGAGACATGAGCCACTTTGTGCATCTGGCCTGTGATAGTTTGAATAGATGGTCCCCAATATATTCATTGTTTTATTAGTTTGTAGTTTGGATCTGCAGCCACCTGGCTGGAGGATGTGTCACTGGGCAGATCCTAAGGTGTGGTGGTAGATTTGACATCTAAAAATATGCAAAGTGCTTAGTTCCTGAAGAGTATGCTCTGTGGGGTGGCTTTTGGTGGTGGCTTTTTCTCTCTCTGCTTAGACCTGTGAAAGAGGCCAGCTTCTTCCGCCATTATGATACTTCCCTTGGATCTGCAAGCTTCAATAAATATCCCTTCCCCCATAACTGTGCCTGGTCTGGAAGTTCATCTCAGTGAACCTGAAGCTGTTTGCTACATGGTCTTATTTGGGTACTAGGGTATCAAACCCAGGACATCAGGCCTTGCAAGTAAGAGATAGACGTTTTTACCACTGAGTGATCTCTCTAGCACTACCCCCTCCTGTTTGTGAACTTTTGTATAGAGTCAATGGTTTGTCTGAGGGCAGCCAGAAAAAATATAGAACATCTGGTTATGATTATATTTCATATAAACAAAGAATATTTTAGTGTAGATAAAACTCAAATATTGACACATACTTATAATGAAGTATTATCTGGGATTTAAATATAACTGGTGTTCATCATTCATTAAACATAGCGACTCTACAAGATACTCAATATAATACCCAGCCCAGCACAGGCTAGGGATTCCATAAATATTAGCTTCTGATTTATTGTATCATTATTTGAAAGGTTTTATAATGAAAATCAGTGACAGACAAGTTTGAAAGTTTAAATTGAGATTAGCAGCTCTGTGAAACTCAGAAAAGTTTAGACTTAAGAAAGCTTCATATCATGCAGATGAGTGTGCTAAAATACAATCTCTGGATGTTACATATCTAGAAATACCCGTGAGTAATCAAAGACATTCAATATCCTGGGCTTGAATAAACCCAAATTAACTGGAAAACCTGATTTGTTAAAACATTTGAGTATCTTGGTTTTGCTGCACTGTAAGAAAATATTTGCTTATACATGTATCAAAAAAAAAAAACTCTGATAATAGAACAAAATAGAGTGAAAGTAGGGCTGCTGACTTTGGAAGAAACAGAAAAAAATACATATGCCATCAACTTGTTACTAATAAAATATAAACATCCTGGAACTTTACATTGCTATTTGATTCAGCCACCAAAAATAAATTCATCCTTTTAAAACTGTGAAGTTATCTCCTTTAAGCAATAAAATTTAATGACTTGCAATTATGCCAAAAATTGTATGACACTATTTAAAAATAAAATATCAAGCAGAAAAAGTGATAGTTATAATTTGCCTTTTTGCCCTTCTTACTTACAAATGGCAATTGCATGCAAATATGGAAAGAAGACAACATTATGATAGGGGCTGTCTTCACTATCACAGTGACTGGGTTGTGACTGCATATGAATGATCAAGTCATTTTGGCTGTCTTAATGACAGATGGAGATGGCTCCCTGATCAATTCTGCCTGTTGCTGTGATGAGTATTGACCTACAAGGCAGCTGGAAATGATTGAGATGTGGATGGATTCATTGGCTACATAAATATCTGGTTGAAGTTGAAGCTGCCCAGACAATGGTGTGAGCTTTTAATGGTGGGACTGAAAAGGGCTCATGGGAAAGGTGCAGCTTGACCTAGGTTAAAAGTAACTAGATTAAGTAGACAGAGAATAAGAGAGAGATTCCAGGTGGGAAAAAGGTACGAGGAGGAGCAGGGAAGGAGTGGGGACCAATGAATAAAATGGACTGAAATGTTTTTGAAAGAACAAAGCAAAACCCTGAGGACGTCACTTTGTGCCTTCTTACAGGTTCAAAAGGCAAAGATTATGGTTGAACTAAGGAAGATATTGAGGCTATGATCAATAAAGATTAGACTTTTCAGACGGATAATCGCAGGGAAAGTAGAAAGCATGCTGGTGGAAGGACAAGTCAGAGAAGGAGAGGGTAGACCTTCTCATTAGAGTCAGCAGACAGAAGAAACAAGCTCTATGGAAGTCGAAGTAACACTCAGTAAAATATGGTTGAAATTGAGAGTGGAGAAACTTACAGAAAGAATCTAGCTTCCTGTGAAAAGACAAAGGCAGAAAAAGGATCAAAGATGTCACAGCAGGGTGAGGAGACTGCATGAAAAGCTAAAAATGCAGTTTGGGATCCTTGAAAACAGTTTAGTGATAAACATCTGGAGACCACTGCATTGAGAGAGAAGATGAAGGAGAGGCTGACAACAGGCAGAACTAGAGGAGTGTGATTTGACATTTCATCCTCCAAATAATTTCCGTGATAAAATTAGATGGGTGAAAATGGGCCACTTAAGATACAGGATTAGCAAACATCTAAGAAGAGTGATATTAGAGAAGCAAATACACTACCTGAGAATCACACTGCAGATGCAAAGCTGAAAGCTGTGCAGCCAGGATTGATGCAGTGTCCGTGGAGCTGACCTAATCTAGGAAAAGAGCCCTGGGCAAGTCAGATGCCAAGAGAATTCCAAAGGGCCCATAGTGTGGGACAGGATCAGAGAGAAGCAGTGTGGCACTTCATTCTTCTTCCCTGTTCTAAGCTCATTCTCAAATCTACCTAAAAGCTGAACAATTATTTGAAGGGGAGTAAATTCCCTTACCTCAAACATAATACAGGCTTCAACTTGGCTGTCTTGTCTTCTTGTTGTAAAAATTAAGTGCATATAAAATGCTGAAAAGCCTGTCAATAAATGGTAGCATTTGGTTACATCATGCCACTAATTTGATGGTACAATGGGGATGTTTTAAGATTAATTTCTCAATGTTCCATAATGCATGAGTTACATTAAAAAGGTATTTTTTATGATATGATGGTTTGAATATAATCCTTCCCCCATAGGCCCATGTGTTTGAATACTTATTCTCCAGCTGGTGGTGCTGTTCTACAAGGTCATAGAACCTTGAAGAAGTGGAGCCTTGTTGGAGGAAGTAGGTGACTGGGAGCAGGCCCTGAGGTGTAGTGGCCTGCTCTATGTCCTATTCTGTCTCAGCTTGCTCTGCAATCTCTCTGCCAATGTGAAGATGTGGCAGCCACCTCTTGCTTATGCCATACTTCCTTGAGATGATGGACTCTAGCTTTTGGAACTATAATCTGAATTAAATTTTTTTCTCTCCATAAGTTGCTTCTGATCTGGTATTTGTTCCTAGCAATAAGACAAGAAGATAACTGGTATATATGGAATTAGGGATATAGTTATATCTAGGTTTTGAACTCATTAGCAAAGGAATATTCTATTCTCTATTTTTCTGCTTTCTCATACCCTGTCCTTACCAGTGTGTGACAGAAAGATAATTGCAGAAATAAATATTTGATCAGTATGTTTTGTAATGCCCCTTTTTGGCCAATCTGTCACCAAAAGCTATATGGAAGCTCTTTCAGTCAGTGATATAATTTATAAGATCGCACATTATTTTTTATTTTTAAAAATTCTAGTTTCATGCATCTGTAAACAAGGAATAAATGAAATTCTCTGGAGGTTTGGAGAAATTTCTATTTTAATCAAATAGCATACACTATTACTGTTTGTTCTTAAATTTATAATAAGAGATTAAATAGTAATATCTCTATCTGGGAAAAGCGATAATATGGTGTCAGTTGTTGTGAAGTTGCATCAATAGAAAATAGCAGGGTTGACTGTTGATCTTTTATAACTTAGATTTTATTTTTACTGGTGTTTTAGAGTAATAAAATTGAGCCATTTAAGATAAAATGCATCTTTTACCATTATTTAATTGACAAAATAATGAATTTCATTCACTTTGTGTTCTATACTCTACAATCAGTTTTATATTGAATAGTGGTTTCAGAGATACAAAATACATAAAATAGTACCTTTCACCTAACTTTAAGCAGAGACACACATCCTCTCAAATGAAGAAAACCTCAATGCTAGATAAACTTCTCCCCTTTACTATGTTCATCTTATAAAGATGATAAAAATAGCTTAATGAAATTGAAGATTTAAGGTAATTACATGAGCTTGTTAAAATGTTAACTATTGCTTTATTTTCCAAAATAAACTGCATAAATATAATAACTAAAAATGAAATTTCAAAACTCTAAACGAGAATGAATGCATGTCCATAAACAGCTGTTCATCACAAAGTACATACTTTTTCCACAAGATATTAAGTGCAACAGACATCTTGTCACCATGTGGTAGGTACTGGGAATGAAAATGATAAAAGCATAGGGCATAGCAAGTTTGCCTTGCATTGCTTACACCTTAACCACACACCGTTTTCAGCATACTTTGTAGACCAGTTCCTCAAGGGTATGAAACAAGAGCAGTCAGGAAACTACAATTAAGATGTGAATACTTCACTGTTATGCAGAAAGAAGGCTGTGAGAATATTTTATTTTTTGCTTACTTTTGTAAATAAGATATTTATATTGTTCATATAATGAGGAAATGAAACCTTGATTTATCTCAAAATCAGCAGAGTATGAAGGATGCACAAATCACAGACCAATATCCATTACCTGCTACAAATCTGTTCAAAGGATAAACTTGTAGCATTTGAAAGCTGTAAACAAAAGAGCATAACTTTAAACATAACAAATGCATAAGCAAAGGATAGCAACAAAATTGTTAGATTTCTTTCATGCAAAAATAAACACGAAGTCCCACATAAGCCCAGTAGCCTTTAGTATCCACCATGGATTAGTGACAAAGCATTCTTCCATTACTGAGAAGTAAAAAGAAAAATACATGTCACAGAACATAAGAATAGTAGAAGATTTGGTAGACTACATAAAAGAACAATTTGAGGGCTGGAGAGATGGCTTAGCGGTTAAGGCATTTGCCTGCAAAGCCAAAGGATCCCAGTTCAATTCTCCAGGACCCATGTAAGCCAGATGCACAAGGGGGCACATTCATCTGGAGTTCATTTGTACTGGCTGGAGGCCCTGGCATGCCCATTCTCTCTTTCTCTCTCCCCCTTTCTCTCTCTCAAATAAATAAATAAAATATTTTTTAAAAAGAACAATTTGAACACCTAAAATGAAAATTACTTTAGAAATGCAAAATAAAACCCTACAACCCCAAAATTCAACCTTACTCATTTAAGGCTTGTAAACAAAGGTATTATATGTTATTCCTAAAGCAATGACTATGTCATCATCATGAAGGAAATATTATGTAAAACTGTCCAAATAAGGAAAAGCATGTTCCTATTCATATAAATGTGTGCTGTATTTGTACCATATGTAATTCAATAGGAAACTAAAGCTTATTACCCACTCTGCTCTTGTAAGGAGACCTTTACCCCTCATTCTTTATTCTGCCCACTGACTCATTGACATCATCATCAATCAGCACTTATCATCAAGCCAACAAAATAGAGCTATAAGGGCAAAACTCATACTGCCACACTTGGGTTTCTCAGTAGAAAGACTAAATATTTTCATATCCCATGAATGTTTCCAGAACTCTGGCAGATAACACTAATTATCCACTCACCAAAGCATTTGTGATCATGCTTGTGTAAGGTACTGGGTTTGATATAAAAACAACTTAAGCTCATCATCTTCTGATAAAATAAAGGCCATAGAAGATGAAATTTCAAGTCTAATGCAGTTATGCTAAGGGAATATATGACTGATTTCAGAAAGTGTGACAATTGCCTTCCAAGCAGACAAGCCTCATAATCATGACAAAATGTGTAATATACTAATAAAATTCTGTTGGTGAAATAGGAACAAGAAGAGGACAGTTCTATAAGACCTTAGAGGAAAACCAGTGAAAGTGATGAAACAGAAAACAATTATGGGAATTCTTTAGGTCTTTGTGTCTGAAACAGTCTTGAAATGTCATTTTGAAGTGTTCTTTTCTTAGTACAGTTTTGGGTATATAAACACATATCATAAAACAGAAACATTTTAGTTTCCTTATATACACTGTTTGTCATACACTCATACATTCACAAAGGCAAGGAAACCATGGGTATTATAGCAACCAGGAACATTTTTCACGTTTCATAAAAGGTCTATTTAAGTATAAAAAACATTAATATCTTTATTGATTTCACCATAAATAGTGATAGATTAGTATTGAGTCTCAGAAGCCCATCTTTTCCACCCTTCTCCATAATTTAAAAAAAGGCTGTATTCTTGGGCTGGAGAGATGGCTCAGCAGTTAAGAGCACTTTCCACTTGAGCAGGATGACCTGAGACCACTGAAATGATCCAAAATCCCCCATAGAAAAAAAGTTCTGGGAATAGCCACAAACATCTGTAAACCCAGTTCACAGGAATATGAAAGTGGAGAATTCCTGGGAAACCTTGGGACCAAAAGCAGAATCTCTGAGTTGAGGGTGAGACCTCATCTCTAGGAAAGTATGTGGAAGGACGAGCAATCGAGAGGGGAATTCCAAACTCTCCTCTGGTCTCTGCATGAACATGAACACTGTGTGCAATGTGCACACACACATGCTGTAGCAGACAGCTTCAGGTTCGCTGAGATGAACTTCCAGACCAGGCACAGTTATGGAGGAAGGGATATTATTTATTGAAGCTTACAGATCCAGGGGAAGTTCCATAATGGCAAGAGAAGTGGCCTGCTCTCCACAGGGCCAAGCAGAGAGAGAGAGAAACCAACCAGCCACCACAGCACACAGAGCAAAAACTACAGCCAAAAGGTCACACAGCACACTTCAGGAACTCCTCTAGACATATTTGCATATCTTTACAATGGAATCTCAAACCTACACCACACCTTAAGACCGGGCCCCCAGTGACCTTGCCTCTAGCAGATGCAAACTATAACTATAACTAGTAAAACACTGAATATATTGGGGGACATATATTCAAACTACCACACATGCGTACCCCACACTACTACTACTACACGTACACATACACAAAGCTCACACACATCTATATTTTTGTGTCATAACATATCCCTTTTCCAGTACAGTGGGTCTGAGCATTTTCTAAAAAGGAAGTGTCTGTCCAATACAGAGAAAATACATTCATATTTAGAATGTTGTCAAATTCTCTTTCTATGCAAGCCTTCTCTCATAAAGGGATTTATTTCTAATGAAACAAACAAATAGGGAGTATGCAAAACAGAATCATAACTACTTATTGTTACATTCCTTGGCCATGGCTTACCTTAGTGCTCAGGATAAACAGTTTGATGAATGATCTTTTGTCACAAATTATTGCTTACTCCAGTTTTTAAATTGAAATCAGGAGAAGAGATTTTTTTTTCTCTCTTAATTGTATAGGTGTGACCAAAGTAGACACTTAGAATGCTAGGTGAAATCAGAATTTTTCACTTTTATCTTTAGAATGAGATAATGAGAAAGCTTCCAGTCTTTCCCAGTTAAACCTACTTGAGTAGTGGATGATTGGAGGTAGGATGGGAAGCCTGCAGACAGGGTATTGTAATTGGAATGGAATATATCCTCCATAGATTCATGGGTTTTATTTTTATTTATTTAATTTATTTGAGATAGAGAAAGAAACATATAGAGAGAAAGAGAGAATGGGCACTCTAGGGCCTCTAGTCACTGCAAATGAACTTCAGATGCATGTGCCCCCTTGCACATCTGGCTTATGTGGGTCCTGGGGCATTGAACCGGTGTCCTTAGGTTTTGCAGGCAAATGCCTTAACTGCTAAACCATTTCCACAGCCCAGATTCATGTTTTGAACTCTTGGGCTCCAGATGGTAATGCTGTTTGGGACGTTTGTGAAATATTTATGAGGTGGTGCCTTCTTGGAGGAAATGGATCACTGGGGGTAGGTTGAGGTTTTTTAATGTGGCCTTACTTCCTGCTTGTTTTTGTTTCTTGATTGTGGACAATGTGACTAGCTTGGTGTCTTTCCCCTTGCCACCATGCCCTGGCATGATGTATTCCTTTGAAACTAAAACCAATGCTGCCTTCCTTAAGTTACTTGTTGTCAGCTATTTGGGCATAGAAATGATAGAGTAACTAATAAAGAAAATTTGGTAGATTGAAGTGAGGCCATTGCTGTGATAAACCTGATTATGTGATTCATAAAATTTTGGAACACTCTTATGAGAGGAACGTAGAAGAGTTTGGAAAT
Organism: Orientallactaga sibirica; assembly: GCA_036365145.1. Classification (NCBI taxonomy): domain Eukaryota; kingdom Metazoa; phylum Chordata; class Mammalia; order Rodentia; family Dipodidae; genus Orientallactaga; species Orientallactaga sibirica. The sequence goes on from JAEOAD010000041.1 coordinate 4,846,771, forward strand.
TTGGCTGGAAAAACCTTTAAGTACTATAAGCAGAGCTTAAGGAGCCTTGCTAGGGAGAGTTTGAAAGACTAGAATGCTAAAACAGTAAAGACAGTGGAGGCTCTGCTCATGAGGTTTCAGAGAGGAACAAGGACTCAGTAAGGAAGTGGGCTAGAGGCAATGCATGTGATATTCTGACAAAGAAACTGGCTAAATTATTCCCATGTCCTGAGAACTTGAGTGGAGATGAATTAAAAGGTAATGATTTGTTTGGCTGAGGAAATATCCAGGCAGGATAGTATTGTTTGTGCAATGGTGAGTGTTAACTACTTTTATTCAGATCTATAGTAGAATAGGGCCACCAGCAGAGCAAAAAGATGACAAACATGCCAGGGGTCAAAGAAAGGAGCACATTTGGAGTTTCCCACCATGAACACTTACAAACCATCCATGAAGGAGAACAAAGTTATTGTTCAAAGGCAAAATTGTTGGAAGAAGGGGAAAAGTTTATAATTGTCTCTGTATTATTGAATACTATTTATATCTACTAAAATACAGGCTTGAAAAAAGATTTTGAATTGCCACTAGGCGATTATAATAAGTTAGGGTGCTCTGTATAATGACTGAAATTTACAGCCTAAATCATACAAGAATTCTGCTAAGAGATTATGAGGTTGTGCATTCACAGAAAATATAGACAAAGTTATACAGGTATACATTTGCTATATTTATATCACATTGTTTAAGTAAACTCACTTCTAAGATGTTTTTATGCCAAGACCTATTTCCCACCATGTTAAGTGCAAAGGAGATAATCACTACATAACTATGATATTTAGATCCATGAAATTTCAATTTTTTTATTTAAAATAGTATATTGTTACAGTTAAACACAAAGGTAGGGAATATATAAGAATAATTTAGTTTGGAAAATAATTCAGTTTACACCATTACATTATTTTTGTCTATCACATACATTTTAAGTAAGATTTCCAGTTTAAAATTTGAATTTTGTCAGTTCTTGAGGACTAGGCAGAACAAAGGTTTCAGGTAATGAGGTTTACTTCTTCTTACTGTTACTTAGATTTTCTTAGGTTATATGTCTGGTGTATCCTAGTGAAAATGACAACATACATTTGACATGAAAGCCACCAACATTTTAGGAGCATTAAGGATATGGAGCAGGTGAGCTTGGAAAGAAATTACAGATGCACAAAAGGCTGACAGGATGCCTGAGGTGGATGATGAATAAACATCAAAGAAGCAGTGGTGACAGTCAGTGAGAGGTGAAGGATTTGATTTTCTAGGCAGAGTCAGAAGAGTGATGGTCACACATGACACATGTTATTGGAGGAAAGAGTAAAAGGGATTGGTGGTTTGTAAAACAAATTGTCAATAGAGGAAGGTATGTCATAGGATTTTTTATAATATTATGCTCAATCTAGACAACTTCCTAAGTTCTCCAGTATTACTTTGTTCATTGAAGATGAATCTTGATAATAAAGTGTGATAAGATATAAAATACTTACTGACCAAGTTTTAATGCATAACCTCTTCAAAGTATCAGCTAGCTTCTTTAGGAATAGACTGTTACACAATTCAGATGTACCCTGTATATTGGTCATTTTCTATTTCTCTAACAAACTACCTGACCAGAAGCAATTGAAAGAAGAAAACAATTTATTATGACTTATAGTTCCAGGGTGGCAGGGTTACATTCCATTTTTGTGAGAAAAACATGGCCAGTAAGATATCAAACTGTTCAGATTGCCTGCAATTGGGAATTAAAAGACAAATAGGAAATGGAGCCAGATTATAAAGTCTCTGGGCCTACCTTCAATGACTACACTTCTTTCAGGAAGGCTATACTTCCTAAAGGTTCCACAATATTCCCAAACAGTTCCACCAGCTAGGGACCAAGTGTTCAATCAAACACACAACTCTATGGGGAACATTTCACATTAAAACCACAAAATCCTGCCTTTTTTCCTCATAGACATCTCAAGACACAAAATTCATTCCATCAAACTTCAAAAGTCTTTAAAAATCCTAACACTATTCAAAAATCCAGTATCTCCTCTGAGACTCAAAACAATCTTTTACATGAGATCTTATGCAAAATCAATTATCTACTTCCAATGCAGAATAGCAGAGGAAAGGGAGGAATGAGTTTATAACAAAATAATGTTGGACCAAAGCAATAGGACAGTCCAGCATAGTAAACACCAAAGCCTGCAGCTCCAAGTCTGTTATCTGGGACTCATGATAACATTGGGCTTCCAAAGGCTTGGGTAGCTCTCCACCTCCATTTCTGGTGTCTGTAACACACATAACCTCTCTCTTAGGAAGGATTGATTGTGAACCTATAACTTTTCTTAGTAGACATCCCATGGTCTTGAATGTTCCAGCATCCTGGAGTCCAGTACTACCTAGATTTGACAGCTTCACACAAGAGCCTTTCAGGGCCTTCATGAAAGACACCCAACTCTGCCACACATCACCTGGCCTTGGTGGCTCTCTAAAGCTATTGTGATTTGAATGAGATTTCCTCCATAGCCTCGTGTGTTTTGAATGCCTGGTCCTCAGCTTGTGGCAATTTGGAAGGTGGAGCTTTGCTGGAGTTGGTGCATCCCTTGGGGCAGGCATTGAGGTTTTCTAGTCCACTCTTACTGCTACCTCCCAGCTGCTGTGGCAAGATTGAAAGCCCACCCTCTGCTCTGCCATGTGTTCTTCACCATGATGACGTTTGTACTCAAGACTGTAAGTGGAAAGAAACCCTTTCCTCCCATGGACTTTTTTTTTTTTTTTTGGTCAGGTAGTATGTCCTAGCAACCACTGTGCAACAGAGAACTGTGGAGCAAGGCAATGTGATCCCCTCCATTATGCATTTTTTCATGCCTATGAAACCAGGAATTTGTAGATGACATTTCCAAATTTTACTGTCAGCTTAGGATGGAGCCTAGATCCCTTGAACCACAGTTATAGCAACCCATAATTAGTATACATCCAACTTTAATATGCACCCAACTTGATTTGTACTTTTGTACCTTTGTGTGTTTGTTACTCCCCCAAAGTTACTTTTAATGACCTACAAGCCTACTTTCAATAGGGTAGATGAGCCAATTTAAAAATAAAATGATTTCTAGAGTTCATTTATAAGTTTTGTATATTAGTGCAGGGATGAGCTGCAATATGGAATTTCATATATATCATCATACTTGATTTTTATTCATCCTCCTCTCCTTCTGCCCTCCTCCACTATATGGGCCAATTTAAGCTTGTTTGCTTGTGTTTTTTATTTTATTTTTATTTTCTAGGAAATGCCAAAATGAGGGTGAAATACTTTTTATCCTCCTAGACCTCATATGCTGTACAAAAATAAATAAATAAATAAATAAATAAATAAATAAATAAATACCAAAAAAAAAAAAAAAAGCACACACACACACACACACACACACACACAAATCCTCAATTGGGAATTTCTGGTTAAAGCTTCCTTTCTCTGGTTAAAGTTCCTAATTACATTCTTTAAGATCTTACTTATGAAGAAACTTACATGCTTTTTAAATTTCTAATGAACTTATGTATGCTTTTTATGAAAATTCATTTTCCAGATATATCACACAGCTATTAAACTTAACCCATGTAGTATTTCAAATTTTTCTCTAAAAGGTGAAAGTTGAAGACAATTAAAATTTATAATTTTGATAACTGAGCTTCACAGTTTATACCATGACACTTAGAAACCATTGATTAATCATCTCAATTCTTTTATGAAATGGATATTATCTCTATAATTACATGATTTAAAATTAAAGAAACAGCTTTTTTAAGCAATGAACCTAAGTATAACCTAGTTTAAAGTGGATTCCAGTCCTATTGGTGAAAATCTTTTAATATGTGTATTTAGTGATATAAAGCAAGAATTTGTCATTGAATAGCATTGCCTATCATAGATTATTCCTTAAGTGCAGAAAGGATATCAGATATTTCAGGACTAACACTCAGTGAAAATATTCAATGCCAATTTTCAAAAATACTACCTTTTATAGGAACTCCTGGGCTGATTCTATAGGCTGAAATGCTTTCTACTTAAAAGGCTGCCAGTGGGGGAACAAGAAAACAAATAGAAAATCAACCATGGAAACTCAAAGTTCATTGTATGTAAGGTGTGGAAAATTCCATTTATTTATGATGTTTTTTATGGAAATGAAGTTTCCACTCAAGGAAAATAAAATGGCGAGAAACAATGAAATGAAAGATATCTACTGATGAAATAAGTAACTTCAGGAAAAGCTACCTTTGGTGTTATTAACTCTGGCCCTGACAAATTATTTCAAGAACCTATGTCCTTACAGGTGAAATTTGTAAGTTAGACAAACATGAGTTAAATATTCCTTGAGGACTATTTATTTCTGAGTCATAATAAAAGACTACTTTTGTTACTCATACACAAAGCTGTTTTCATTCTCAAATTTACAACAATCACTTTATCAACTAGATCTTTTGTTGTCCTGTGAAGTGCTGAAATATTTGAGTTATTACTCATCTCTTTCATGCCTTGAATCTACCTGACATTAATCATAACTGAGACCAGGTATTCATTGGTTTCATTTTCCCAAGAATAACTGGGACATAGGACATTGCTTTACATGAGAGTTGAACATGTATATATTTGAATCACCTGGGGAGTGTGATAACTTAGTGGTATTGTGACCCTTCAAATTCTCCATATTACAGCTGGGACAAGGTTTGGCCTTTGTAAAATGTTTGCAGGTGACATAATGCTATCTACAAACCACTGATCTACAATAGTACTGGGAAAACTTTAGGGCACAGCAATCCCCTGGACAATCTATGAAAATGGACATTCTTATTCAATAGATATAGGGTGAGGCTTGCCACTCCACATTGGTAACAAGATCCCAGGTGACAGGTGATTGATAGTGGTTCACTGATCCACTTTGATAGAAAAGGCTGCCTTGAAAGTCTTCTGGTAGCTGTTAGGCAAACTGATATTCCAGTGTACAAACATGTCTTTGCTGACAATAGTTAAATTATGTGTCATGTATGGAAAGTTGCTAAGTGGATCCTAAGGATTCCCACTTAGGTTTTCTTCTAAGAAGAGTTACTGTGAGATCATACATCTGTATTTAACTTTTAAATAATCACTTTTATAATACCTACATGTCTCAACTCATTATTAATTACTTTAAGTTTCTACAGTTTACCAATTATTTTCAATAAAACTAAAAATGAACAATTTTTTACTATATATCATGCACTACAAAAGTTGCCAGTGCCACAAAATGAATTAGATGTTTTCTATAAGCTTCGTGCAGTAAATAGATTTTTTTTAAATGTAGAAGTCATCTTACCCTCCTGGGTAAGATGGTGGCATACTAGCCACACCAAAGCAGCCAAGAGAGGGAAATAAACAGAAATACCGCAAAATATACTCTTTTACTGAAAAGTTAAGTTGTGTAAGTTATTATCAACCACAGCAAAGAAGCAGCAGAGACCAAGATCTTCCAGAAAGGAGGAAACCAGCCAGATTCCCTCTGAGGCACCAGCAGCCCCAATCTACAAACCCACTTTGCCCTGCAGCACAGAGCTGCAGGAGCAAAAACAAAGTGAGGGGATCTTCTACTCCCATCAACCTCATTGCAAAGTCAAGAAACCAGAATGGGAAGACACCAGTGACCAGCTGAGCAGCTGCTGAGGAAGAATACAAACAGAACCAGCCAAGCAGCTCTGATAAAACTCCAGGCTTCCTGCACTCTCCCATCCCTCAACCATCATGGCCGTGAATGTCCATGAATGGCCACCTCACACAGTTGGCCCTCAGCATTGGTGAGATCGGAAGCCATCCCAACAGGTAACTGTACCTACTTATATAAAGCCAGACCCATAGGCCTGCACTGGAAGTGCTAATCTCTCTTTCCATGTCAGGAAAGGTTATGTATTACATTTGAATGATATATTCTTGGTTGGCTTTACTCCGCTCAAATAAGCTGTATTTGGGTTGTGACTACTGTTACCTTTGATGTTTCCTGATTTTTAGGGCTGCAAGGTCACTGAGAAATCCTGCTAGAGCTGAGCTGAAAACCTCCTCCATGAAGACCAGCTGACAGAAAGCTGTAAAAGGTTACATGCATACAGTTCAATTGGAGAGAGAAAAGACCAGTGGAGATACTCAACAGTGGTCACTGCAAGCCTTCAATTTGGCCAGCCAGGCCAAATGAGCCAACGGGTGCAATAGTGGCATGTCTGTAATGGGGGAAACCAACCACTCTCTAATTGGACTGGAGGTCCACTCCACAGGAAGGAATACATGCCTGATACTGAAAACCTAAAACAGGGGTAGTCATGAGCCCTAGGGGGGTAACATCTGCTGGTGTCTGCCTAAATGTATATACTATGCTCACCAAACTGCCCAGTAAGCACTTCTCTTAATGTTCACACCCATATATTAATGCTACTCTCACATTTGTTAGAGAAGCTTCTCTTTTAGATGGCAGTGACCTTGGGATGTGTGGTAGTTTGAATATATGTCCCCCAATATATTCAGTGTTTTATTATTTTATAGTTTGCATCTGCAATCACCTTGCTAGAGGCAAGGTCACACTTCGGTCTTAAGGTGTGGTGATGGTTTGATTCCATTGTAAAGATATGCAAACCCAGCAGGAGTTCCTTAACCTTTTGGCTGTAGTTTTGCTCTGTGTGCTGGCCCTAAGAAAGCAGGCTGCTTTTTGCCTTTTGGAACTTCCCTGGATCTGTAAGCTTCAATAAATAATATCCCTTCCTCCATAACTGTGCCTGGTCTGGAAGTTCATCTCAGCGAACCTGAAGCTGTCTGCAACAGGATGACACAGAAGGCACCATGGTGCTGAGAAGAAGGGAGAGAGGAGTGCTCAGCACTGAAACATCTCTATCACACCTTCCAAGGCTCAGGGTCCATTGCAGAAGAACTGGTGGAAAGAATATAAGAGCCAAAGGAAGGGAAGGACTCCTTCCCTTCCATTCCTCCAGACACAAAATCTTCTCTATATCCATGACCTCACAGTGCCTGACACTACCTACATAAGACCAACATAATATCAGGAAAGAATGATGACATCAAAATAAAACAGACTGATTGAGAAGCATAAGGTGTATGATGGAGAGTGGAGTTTCAAAGGGGAAAGTAGGGGCAGGGAGGGATTACCATGGGTTATTGTCTATAATTATGGAGGTTGTCAATAAAAAATAAATTTAAAAAAATCAGAAAGCATACAAAGGGCCAGTACTACCCTGTTTACCAATGTGATGTGAGGGGAGAATAGGGACTAGGCATTACTCCAGGCAGGGTTTCCTCAGAGAAAGGCACACACCATTTACTCAAAGGACTCAGGAAAATACATCTAGAGTGCAATGTGAGCGCTATGAACTTCCCTGAACAAACATAGACACGCAAAGTCGCAAATAAACAAATAATAGGTTTTAATAGACTAAACCAGAAACCATTTTCATTTTTAAAATACCTGAACTTAGCTAACCAAATAAACAGATATGTTATGACCCACTTAAAAAAAAAAGGCAAATAAAATGGGTGGATCAAATTCAGGTAAGGTAAATAATGCTCTACAAAACACAGCTCCCCAAGAACTTAAATGCAAATACCATAAAAGCTAAAGTAAACAAATACAAGTTCTTCATAGGCCCCAGGAAGAGAAAGGCTTCCTGGGGGCCTGGAGCAGATTCAAAGCCTCACCAGAGTTCTGACTGGACAGGAAATGTCTACCTGCAAATATTTCCCTATCTAATAGGGGAGCTTCAGCCTAAGGGAGTTACAAAAGGTTGAGTCCTGTATAATGGAAAGTTTTGTGAAACAGCATTCTTCTGAAGCAGTAAAAGTATAAATATCCATATGTTCAGTCACTCATCTTTTTGTGTGTATGCACAATAGAAAATTCAAACAAAGCAAAACTGTACCTTCCTTTAGGACAAAGAACTTATAAATTAAAATTTAAAACTCGGGCTGGAGAGATAGCTCAGCAGTTACACATGCACAATTTGGTGCATGCATCTGAAGTTCAGTTATAACGGCAAGAAGGTCCTGGGGTGCCCATGCGTGCTCTCTCTCTCTCTCTCTCTCTCTCTCTCTCACTCTCTCTCACACACACACACACACACGCAAATAAAAACATTTTAAAAAGTTGAAAACAGTCGTGTAAATAATTAGGTATAATTGTTCTGAATACATACAAAATGATAGAATTCAATGTCCTTTTTGTACTATGAAACTGAAGAGTAAGGATACCACTGTATATGGGAAAATTTTGAAAGCTAATTCTATGTGGAGAGAAAATAAAGAGGGCTGTTTCCCCCTCCAAGTGTCATCTTTTTTTGGGGGGGAGGGGAGAGAGACACAGAGAGGGAGACAGAGAAAGAAGGAGAGGAAGACAGATAGAGATGGGCGCGCCAGCAGCCTCTCAGCTGCTGAGAATAAAATCCAGATGCATTCGCCCCCTTGTGGTCAAGTGCAGCATTGCGTCCCTTTGGCATCTGGCTAAACATGGGACCTGGAGATTGGAACCAGCGTTCTTAGGCTTAGGAGGCAGGCACCTTAACCACTAAGCCATCTCTCCAGCCCCCAGTGTCATCATTTAAGAGCCAAGGTGAAAGCACTTCTCAACACACAATCCTATCTTCTTTTTCTTGTTTCCCTGCGTTGAACTTAACCCAAAGTCTCCTTTTACAACGCCAAGAGACAGCAACCTGAAACAAAACAAAGGAACATAACAAGCAAGTATGTGCAAGTTCAAGGTTAAGGGTTTTCTGTCTCTTCAGTTGGAGAGTTTTGAATTTATGTATCTGAAAGAAGGAGACATGTTCATCCTCTAGTAATAAGCTGAGCAGGTATAGGTGACTTAGTATTTTTGTTGTTGTTTGTTTGTTTTGCACAGGAAATATTTGTACTTAGTACTGTCAACTCATGTCACTACATGCCAAGTGGTGAATGCAATAACAATGTGTTCATATTGTCATTAGTGTTTATGGAGAACATGCTCTAACAAAAGCTATAGATTCTATGACAACACTGATCAGTTTGTTCTGCCACTGACATTACATTCATTAGAATACTATCAAATTCATAAAGTAATTGGCTGGGAACTATGAATGGAATCTTTCAGGTTTATGTCTCCCTGGTCTTGCATGATACAGCACCTTATAATGGTTCGGCTCATTGCTACACCCTTCAGGCCATCATTCACTTTTGTTTATTTACTTCATTTTTATTAACACCAGAACTGAAAGGGATTTTATATGCCCAAGACAAAAAGGACTATGCCTGCTTACTGGAATGATACCAGTCTGGACGATTCATGGTCCTGACTTTTAGATAGGTGAAACACAGAGGGAAAATGAATAGGAAACAAGACTTGTGCACATGTTTTTAGAACAAAGCAAAATCAAAAGAATTAGTTTTGTGTGCTTTGTTTTGCTTTGTTTTGCAATACCTGCTTCTGTAGTTAAACACATAGCAGTTAAAGAACATGCAATGAAATATAGAAAATAAAATGAATGTAAACATTTTCTCAGAACTGCTCTTTATAGATTTTACTGTGCCGTTACCTTCTATTTAAACATGTGCTTGTGAGTGCACTGACTCACAGTATATTGGATGTGTCAGAATGTGGAGTTTTAATAACTGGGAAAAAATTTCAGATAAACTCGACTGTTAGACATGAACAAAAATGTCATTCTTTTTTCAGCAGGATTTTTAATGCATCCTTCAAAGTGTATGGAGTGTTGCAAATCAATATCAAATCCCAGGGCCCTTCTGTTGAGATATTCAAAATGTTAACTCTAATGGGAGTTATATTGGGGGAGGGGGAAGGCAGTTAACCCAGGGCTGAGCAGTTAACCCAAGACCTACAAAGAGGTATTGCTCAAAACATAAAGACATCTGAGTCTTTAAGTAACAAAGCAAAACCTTTTCTTTATCATCATAGTTTTAACAATGTAGCTGGTTTTCAGACATGAAAACCTGATATAAAAGTAGACAATTCTGGAGAAATTATTTTCTCTTGTTTAGTAATTATCATTAATGAAAGAAAGATTTCTTAAATACTAATAAATCAGGGCTGAATTGACTGGCCATGCATCCAAATTACTGCATTATTCACACTGGAATTACTCCAAAGATTAGCTGCAAATTGCCCTCTAAATTGAATTTATGGTTTCATTTTTCATAACTACTGTGTTGTGACAGATGAGAGGAATCTGAGAGGAAAATGACAGCGATGGACCAAATTTCTTAGTGTTCCATCTTTATGATAGAGTCAAAACATCTCTATAATTTACTTTGACAAATATAAAATCCTGGTGGACTGAAATACCGGATATTTGACTTCATTCTCCTCCTCAGAGAAGGGGAAAGGTTAATGATTAGTTTTGGACTAATAAAATCAGAATGCATGGAAAAGGATGGCTGCACATATGATGCAATTCTTCAATTGTCATTTTCTTTGATTTAAACCTCAGCACAGCAACATAAGATGCATAATTATATTTCCATTTTAGAGAAAGGGAAAGTAAAACTATCTCCTATGAAGACTGCTGCTTGGAGCCCATTGCCAGCTCGGAACTATGAATTCTGTGTTATGTAAACAACTTGTTCTGTCTTTCTCTTCAAAGAAAACAAAATTGGCACCATCCAACAATGAGGCAAACACAAACCAGTTCTACAAGTCTGGTATTACAGACACATCTAAATCTTTGATACAACTGTGTTTAGACTATTATGGAAAAGCTGACATGAAATAAGGGTTATATATCAGAGTCAGCAAAGGCCTCTACTGTAGATAAGCTAGGCAGCATGCTGTGATACAGAGAGGAAGACAGTTTTGTTAGCCTCTAAATTGGGTTTGTATCATCCAGGCCTCTCGGGTTAGAAATGATTGAAAATAAATATTGGTTGGAGTTCGTGACAATTGCAATTGATGTCTTCAGGTTTGTAAGACACCAGCATGTGAGCACATGCTCTGTTTGGGAGACAAGTGAGTAGGCAGCACCTACAGCTTTCTGGTTCTCAAAGTTAGCAAGTTTCACGATTATTCCTCTGCACCTACCTCGGATGTACTTTCCCTTATCAAACTAGCTCTCAAGTTCACATATGGATATCTAGGAACTGAGAGCATTTCTAAATCCTGCAACAGAAATTTAATTTATTTTTATTTACCATTAATTTTTCATACTAATCTTTCTAACAAAGAATTTAAATTGTCCTTTGACATGATAGAACTAAAATCTTTCCTAGTTATGGTCAAATTACAAAGTTCTGAGTCTTCAGATAAATCTCTTTTTATCCTTTTACCTTTTAATCCAATTACTTTATTACTGATTTCATATTATGTGTTCAGTGCATATGATTTCCTTTATTTTAATCTGAAGATTATTATTTTATTTTATTATTATTATTATTATTATTATTATTATTATTATTGTTTTTTTATTTTTCAAGGTAGGGTCTTGCTCTAGTCCAGGCTGACCTGGAATTCACTATGTAGTCTCAGGCTGACTTCAAACTCATGGCAATCCTCCTACCTCTGCCTCCCAAATGCTGGGATTAAAGGTGTGCCCCACCACTCCTGGCTCTGAAGATTATTTTTAATATTTTAACTTATGGTATTGGTGGTATATATATATGAATGTCTGCATTCCATATATATTTTTCTTCTGTGTAGTTACTTCAAATGAAACTGAAGCTTTCACATTTCAATTTAGAATCCTATACTATTCTTACTTGATGACAAATGTGAAAATGGAAACATTGCTCAACCTTTCCACACAAATGGACAATCAGAATCTAACTCTGGAGATGTAGAATAAGTAACTATTCCATTTTGAGCTTTGCTATAATGTAGAACAGTCAAGACACTCTCATGGCGCATACAATTTTTTTAAAAAAATGTTTTGTTTATTTGAGAGAAATAGGGTGAGGGAAAGACAAAGAGAGAGAATGAATGGGCAGCCTCTGGAAAAAAGTCCAGATGAATACACCACCTTGTGCCTTTACATGGGTATAGGGGAAATCAAACCTGGGTTTGAAGGCAAGTGTCTTAACTGCTGAGCCATCTCTCCAGCTCCCACATACAGTATTTTAATGGAGTATGCTCACATGTTTAACTGGCTGTGTGACCTTCGGTAAGTTCTAGAATATCACTAAAGCCTGCTGTTTTCCACTATGGATGGTGTTAATAATGCCTATTCCTAGGAATATTGTAATTTAAGTATCTTGATAGTATTCAGAAAAAAAAAATTGGACTTCCCTATTGAGCTGAGAGATACTGTGATGAGGCAACTAAACAGTAGTTGCCTTTAATTAACAGCTTGAATTATGATTTGAAGGTTGACTTTCATTATATAAAATCTAAAAACATACGATGAAAATAGAGTAGAAAAGCAGATGATGGAAAAAAATCCAGAGGAAAAATCTACAGCCTATGAACAGCTGAACAGTGGTAACCTTGGGACCTGGGTTAGGAAGACTTTTGTGTTCTGTTAAATAGTTCCTGAATGTTAACCTGTGTTTATAATAAGCATGTGATCAAATATCCTGATAAATATTTCAAAGGCAAAAAATGTAGCTGGAACTCTATAAGCACTCAATTAATAAGAGTTTCTTTTTGATCTTGCATATTCATTGGTTATAAAAATTAACATTTCTTGGTGCATTCACACTGGTATCTATTGACTTCCTTCTGTTTCTGAGCATGTCTCAGCACTTTGAAGTCAAAGTAGAAGAAACTAAAGCATATGCCCATGCTTAGTGGCACATCTTTCCAAGTAACTTTTTATAAAGCTTGTGTTTTTCAATTGTCTTTACTTACAGTTGGATTTAATACCACTGATAACCCTTTCTGAAAATTAGCCACCATCTCTAAGTAATAATGCTTCAAAGAGTATATTAGGAAAGTACAAATGAAGCATAAATTTTCATGTTATTCTATCATTTTATGGGCAAATATTATAATGGATTTCTTGTTGGAAGGTGGAGCCTACAGCTGAAGCTAGGTAAAAATTTCATTGTCATCACTTTTTTTCTGTCTCATATGCTAATATGACACTGTATCTTACTTCTACTTTTGTTGGTCACTCCATAAATTGAACCTAACTGACCAATACTGGTAGAGATCTATCCAATATGTTCAAATGCTTCCCACCATTTTATCTTATCTTAATACTTTCAAGTTCAACTGTCTTCTTACAGAGATATGCATTTTTGGGGAGAGAGACACAGAGAGAGACAGAGAGAGAGGGAGAGGAAGAGAGATAGAGATGGGCGCGCCAGCAGCCTCTCAGCTGCTGTGAATGAAATCCAGATGTGTGTGCCCCCTTGTGGTCAAGTTCAGCATTGCGCCCTTGCGTCACTTTGCATCTGGCTAAACATGGGACCTGGAGATTGGAACCAGCGTTTTTAGGCTTAGGAGGCAGGCACCTTAACCGCTAAGCCATCTCGTGAACTTCTTGTATTTGGGGGACAGGTGTAAGTTCAGCTCAAGTTTATAAAAAAGAGTCACTCATGTCTCTTTCCAGCTGAGGACCTTGTCACACTCCCCACTGGTTCTATGGGTTCAAATACTCATCTCCCTGCAGAACCAGGATTATGACAGTGTTTATGCACCTTTGGATATATTTAGTCAGGCAATTGATTAAGCAGGGTCCCACAGTGAGACCTAATAACAGCAGGGCTAATGATCCAGGTGCTGCAGTTATCAGTTATGAGAGTACCAGGAGAATAAGGATTGACACTAATTATCACTTTCCTCTCTTTTCCTCTCTCTCTCTCACTCAGATCGTATCTTACCATACTCAGAGTTTCTCCAATTATACCAGATGGATTTGCATAAAATAGCAACTTTACCTAAACCCATATGTAGACCCCCCCCTTTGCTTTAGGAAGAGCAGATCTAGCTCTCTACGGTTTTGTAAAACTACTTCCGCCAGAGAATCCACTTGAGTTTCAAGTCTTGAGAGAATCCTCTAGCTTACCTATATCTCTATTTGAGCACTCAACTCCCTAAAATTTTTGTCTCCAAGTATAAGGGCTGAGGTGCCAATTGCAACTGGTCTGGCTATTCCAGCTCCCACCAGGAGGTGGACCAAGATGACAGGGGATTTCTTGGTTCTGTGGGGGCTGTCATCTAGGTGAAGATGTTTTGTACATTCCTCTCCATTGTATACACATACCTGGGGTAGAATAGACACCAGTATGCAGAGTCTGAGCTGCTTGTCCCTGTGATAAATCACATTTAGTCAATCCATTAGTGCAGGCGAACCAGGTCGAATCCAGAGCATGGTAGTTCACTCTTTTCTTCTGGTCAGGATCTGTAAACAGCCTAACAGTGCAAGCTCCATTATTCAATATGCAAGATCATATTCTGGGGTCATAATATGAGTTCCTTGTCCCTGTAGGTCATTCACGGTGATCCTGGGGTGGTCACAATTACAATCTGTCCCATTTTTGGATGGGCTTAAGGTATGGTTTAATACTGCACCTATATAATAAGGGTGTCTGGGGTCTAAGTACAACCAGAAATCTTGTCCTGAGTTTGGTTGAGAGCTTGGTGTACACCAGAGAGCATTCCCAATGGAGGAGGGTCTATAGTCAAACAAAAGTCAATGGCTGGAGAATCTGCAGCCATGTTGGGAGGGTATGCTCTGTTGGGGATCTTGTGGGGTACTGGCTGGGGTATGGGGGTACCCTCTGTTGGACAGGAAAGAAATCCTGATTGGGGCCTATTGGTCGTGGGGGCATTTTCTGGATGGTGAATTTGTTTCCAGGATCCTTCCTGAGGGCACAAAGTCTAATGCCCCAGGTATACCCAGTCACCCAACATGGGGTACTATCTGCTGCCATGTTTTAGTTTGATTGTGAGGAGGTTACATTTACTGGGAGAGCAGGTTTTTGGTGGCTCTTGTCTATACATATCTATGGGGGGGTCAGTGTGTTCCCAGGAGTACTTTTTCACATCTCCAGATAGCACAATGGTAATTTTTGTCTTCCTGACATTCAGAGTCTCCATTTGTAGGACATGCATACAATTGATGACTTTGAATGCCCTTTTCAAATACCAAATCTACACATCCAATCTTCTGATAATTGCCCCACACCCCAAGATTTGGTATAAGACCACAGAGGCCTACCTGAAAGGTCAGTTGACCATCCCATCCTCAATATTTCTAAGTTGTCAATCCCATGTGAGAGGGTGATGGAGGTTTTCCCATGACTTTATTTGGGAAAGTAGAAGACACAGAAGCAAGACAGGGATTAAGATATGTGGGACAGTCTTATCTTTAGAGGATCCAAAGTCCAGGTGGCAGTCCACTTTTCTCCTTCTCCGAGGGTTGTCTTTTTTCGCTGAGTGTGAGGTGTCCAGGATGGGATACCAGCTATCTTTACTGCCATTGGAGTGGTGGGCATGATGGTATTCGGTCCTTTCCAGGTCACCTCCAATGTTCGAGTGGGAATCTTCTTGACTCAGACCAGGTCTCCAGGTGCCAGCTGATGTGCTGGCTCTGTGGTGGGTGGAGATTCACTCCCTAGAACCACTTGGTGGATGACCTTGGGAATCTGTTGTGAGGCCTGCATGGGCTTGAGGATTAAGTGATTACTTATTTCTCCCTCTGCTATATCCCTTAGTTTACAGAGAATGGAGGATGGCCTTTCAAACATTATCATATAAGGAGTGAAGGCTTCTCAATATGGAGTATATCTGGTGAAAAGAGAGCAAAAGGTAGGAGGTTGGCCCAACTTTCACCGGTTTCTTTACTCGGTTCAGTGAGAGTTTCCTTTAACGTCCTATTCATTCTTTCCATTTGACCTGAACGCTGTGGCTCTGTGGTCTATAACTGCAATGTAATCTCCAACTGATATTTAGTGCTTTTGCCAAATTTTGAGAGATTTTGGCCATGAATGCCAGGCCATTGTTGGACCCTAAGGTAAGGGACAAGCCAAACCTCGGAACTGATTCCTGAAATAACTTCTTTGTCACTATAGAAGCAGTTTCTGTTCAGGTAGGAAAAGCCTCCAGCTATCCAGAAAATATATCTACAAAAACCAAAAGGTATATATACCTGTGATAGTTTGAATAGATGTCCCCCAATATATTCAGTGTTTTATTAGTTTGTAGTTTGCTTCTGCAGCCACCTGGCTGGAGGTAGTGTCACTGGCGGATCTTAAGGTGTGGTGGTGGGTTTAAGATTTCAATGTAAAGATATGCAAAGTGTGACTAGCTGGAGTTCCTGAGGTGTGCTGTATTGTGTGGCTTTTGGCTGTGGCTTTGCTCTCTGTGTTTGGTCCTGTGAAAGCAGGCCAGCTTCTTCTGCCATTATGGAACTTCCCCTGGATCTGTAAGGTTTAATAAATATGCCTTCCTCCATAACTGTGCCTGGTCTGGAAGTTCATCTCAGCGAACCTGAAGCTGTCTCTTACAATACCCAAAGGTAGTAGGGTTGACTTCAGTGAAATCCAATTCCCAATGTTCTCTGGGTGCAGCACTCCTTGCATGTATTCCTTCTGGGGCCTGTTTCACTCATTTTTGGTTTACTTGGGCTCAGGATGGACACCTGGACATGGGGTCCCTCATCATCTGGTCCAGTCAGGGGATGTAATTCCTGGGTCTGAGGAGATTAATTATTTTTGTGACTCCCAGGTGTATAGTCTAATGAAGTTGGGTCACTAATTGTCTTTCCAGGGCTGCCGGGAGAATGGGTCTCCCATCTGGTAACACCGGTCATCTGTTGTTCTGTCAGTTAGCACTCTCCTGTTGTGCCCAGGCTTCTTCCTCTGAGGTATATATGAGTTTGCATGGCAGGCTGGTTTTCTGGTATCATGGTAATGACCTCAAGGGGCCCCACTGGTTCTAGGGCCACCTCCTGAATGGCTGAATCTGCTGACCTGTTTCCCTATGCTTCAGGGGAGTATCCCTGCTAATGTCTTTTACAATGGACAATGGCCACTCTTTTTGGTAGCCAAACGGCCTCCAACAGGGCCAAAGTCTCCTCTTTGTTTTTTATTTCTTTTCCAGTGGGGGTGAGGAGTCCCTATTCTCTGCATAATGCCCCATGCACATGGACAGTGGCAAAAGCATACATACTGTCTGTATATATTGTCATAGCTTTGTGTTTTCTCCACCTAAGAGTCTGAGTCAGGGCTATAAGTTCAGCCTTCTGGGACATGTCCCACAGCTTAATGACTGAGCCCAAATAGTCTGGTCTCTGGTGACAACTGCTGCCTCCCTCCCCCACATACCTGAGGCCATCCTGAACGAAGCTGCTCCCATCTGTGAATAATACTTATCAGCCTCAATCAGCAAGACGTCTGTCAAGTCTGGTCTAGTAGACTGGATTGAATCAGTTACCTCAGTACAGTCATGTAGAGATTGTCCTGGATCGTAGTTCAGCAGCAGGTTGGCTGGGTTAAGGGCTGAATTTCTGTAAAGCCTTATGCAGGGCTGGTCCAGAAACAGGGCCTGGTAATGAGTCACTTGGGCATTTGACATTTGGTCTTCAGGGGTGCCTCTCAGAAGGGTTTCAAGTGATTGGGGAGTAGTGAGGAAGAGTTCCTGCCCCAGGGTTAATTTATCAGCCTTTTTTCACCAATATTGCTGTTGCAGCCACAGCTCTCAGGCAGGCTGGCCAGCCTGCTGAGACTGAGTCCAGTCTTTAGATAAATAAGCTACTGGCTAGTTTTCAAGGTTTGAGCAAGGACCCCTTTTGCTATCCCTCTGACTTCATCTGCATACAGACAAAAGGGCTAGTGCCAGTGCAGACACAAGGGCATCTTTTAGGATCTTAAAGGCTTCTTGTTCAGTGTCAGTCCATTTGAGAGATTCTGTCCCTCTGAGAATGGCATATAGGGGCTTGGCTATTTCTGCAAATCCCAAGATAAGCAGCAGTAACCCCCTCCCCCCCAAATTCGTGTACCTGTTTCTTGGTCTTTGGGGAAGGAATCTGCAGGATGATTGCAATGTGGCTCTGGGACAAAGTAAGTTTCCCTCCTTCCAAATTGTACCCCAGGTAGGTAACCCAGGGTGAACAGAGTTGAGCTTTTTAGCAGACACCAATACCCCAGGGCTTGAAACATTTCCAGAAGTTCCTCATGGTTTTCTTACATTCCTCCTCTGTCTCAGAGGCGACAAGCAGGTCATCTACATATTGGCAATGCAGTTTGGGTGCTTTTGGTGGAATTCCAAGAGGTTGGTGCTCAGAGCCTCATCAAACAGAGTAAGTGAGTTTTTAAACCCTTGGGGTTGTCTAGTCCAAGTCTGCTTGGCTTCATATCTCAATTTGAATGAATCAGTCCATTCAAATGCAAAAAGGGGCTGACAAATGGGTGCCAGAGGCAAGGAAAAGAAAGCATCCTTCAGGTCCAAGACTGTATAAATTTGTCTCTCTGGGACAAGAGGCTCAGGAGAGTGTATAGGGTTTGGGACCATGGGGTGTATAGTCTCAACCTGCTTGTTGACTTCCCTGAGATCCTGCAGTTTGTAATCTTGTGTCCCAGGCTTTTGGACTGGGAGCAATGGTGTGTTCCATGGTGAGTGATAGGAAATAAGAATCCCTGCCTCTCTGAGTCTTTGGATATGCTTAGCAATTCCTTGCTTAGCCTCACAGCTCATGTGGTATTTTTCTAACTGGAACAGGAGTTGCCATACTGAGCCGTTAGACAACAATTGGGGAGTGATAAGGTGCCATGCCTGAGGGGTGGCTGTTTTCAGCCCACACATGAGGGAACAAACATTGTAATTCCTGTAGACACTCTGAGGGCTGAGGACTCCCTTCAAGAGTTGGTCCTAATTGTAGGAAGTACTCTTCAGAGAGGGGGCAAGTGACTAAGATTTTAGTTTGGTTTGGGTTTGAGCCCAGAGTGAGCTGGGACTCTTCTTCCCTGAAGGAGATAGTTGCCCCTAGTTTTTTTTGAAGAAGGAGACAGAAAACGGGTGTCTAGTACTTTCAAACACCAGTGTGTTTGCCCATTAGTGGGCAAGTTATTGCAGAGGTTGCATCACTTTTGAATCTCTGGATACCTGGAGAATCAAGAAGGCAGTGGCTTTGCACAGGCACCTTAATCCCAGCACACTGCAGTTTTTGGGTGGTGGTCCAGGGGTAAGAGGCAGTCTTGCTGGTCAGCCTTGTTTTGTGGTGGTCCAGTGGATAGAAATACAAAACAGTTGCTGGGATGTCATGGGCCCCATGGGTTTCTTTAACACTGAGTAAAACATGCCAATATCTATAAGAAATCTGACAGGTTTGTCCCCAATTTTTATTGTCACCATGGGCTCCTGGGGGCTCAATGGAATGGACCCCTGGCCCCATCATTTTAACTAACTGAAGGATTGAGTGGTCAGTTTTCTTTTGTTTGCATTCATTTTTCCAATGTCTCTTTTTGCTTGCAGTAGGCACATTGATCCTTTTCTAACTTTGTTCTCCCTGAGAACGTCTTTGATTTTTATCCCTGGGCTTCCTATTATCTGTTTCCCTTAGAGCTGATACTACAACCTTAGACAATTTCTTGTTTTGCTTTTCTTCTATAGTATCCCTATTGTTATATACTTTTTGAGCAATTTCTAAAAGCTGAAACCTGTTCATGCCCTCAAATCCTTCTAACTTTTGTAATTTCCTTCTAATGTCTGGGGCTGACTGCATGACAAAGGCAATATTTATGGCTCGATGGGTTTCTCTGGGCATCTGGGTCTATGGGAATAAAAACCTGATAAGTCTCCCTATGATGCCACAGGAATCCAGTGGGTGATTCTTGAGGCTCTTGAGTCACCTCACTTACCTTAGACAAATTTGTAGGCTTTCTAGCAGTTTCTTTTATTCCTCCCAGAAGAGTTTGAACATTGTCCATACACTTTTTACCTCCATCAGAATTAGGGTCCCAATTAGGTCTTACAGAAGGAAAGATTTGCTCTATTTGAGCCTCTTGCTGTCTGGGAGAGAGGCTGCCCCTGGTCTAGAGCAATATTTTTATTTTCAATTTTAATTTGGTCTCATTCCTCTGCCATATGAAGAGTGGCCAGGAGTTGCTGACAATCATCCCAGGTGGGCTGGTGGGTATAAAAGACAGTCTCAAGGAGACTGATTAGTGCTTGTGGTTTCTCAGGGAAAGGGGGATTTTGAGTTTTCCAATTGTATAAATCATTAGTAAAGAAAGGAACATAAACCATAAACAGACGTGGGGTTTTTGAAAGGGGCTGAGATGTCCCTGACCCTGCACTGGTGGGGCTTCTATGTGTGGAAGGAGAGGTGCAGCCCCTGCCTCTCTGGGTGGTTGCCTTCCTCTGTAAATAGATCCATCTCGTCTATGAGACAGGGAGAGAGGGAACACAGTCTCGGCTTCTCTAAGTGCCTGTCTCACCTCTCCATATGCATATCACCTCTGCACCTGGGGAGGGGGCTACTGAGTCTGAAGTAGAAGAGACCAGATCCCATGGAACCTTCCCCTGGCTCCAGGACGAGGCAGACGTCTGCCAGGAGCCTATTGCGTGGGAAGTTCATTCTCCTCCTCTGGTGGGGCCAAGAGAAATGGCTTTGCTTTTGGTTTCCTCCCCACTGTTGCTGGGGCTAAAATGACATGAGAGCCTAGGGAGAGAGCACAGGCTTTTTTTTTTGGAGGTAGGGTCTCACTCTGGCTCAGGCTGACCTGGAATTCACTATGTAGTCTCGGGGTGGCCTTGAACTCTCAGTGATCCTCCTGCCTCTGCCTCCCAGAGTGCTGGGATTAAAGGCATGTGCCACCATGCCTGGCTTAAGAGCACAGTTTTTAAGCCATGATGAATGACTAAGAACAGCCAGCAGTCAATGTAGGGGAACTGATTAGATGCCTGGGGTCACTGGTGACCACAGGCTAAATGGCATGGACCAGTTGGGCATCTAAAGTTCCCTCTCTGGCCAGCCAACTCCAAAGGCTGACCAGTCTACCTCACAAAAGTCCTGAGTTTTCCTGGGGAAAAAAGAAATACAGATCAACTTACAAAATCATTTCTGAAGTGTTTCAGTATGCATCTCAAAGGCATTTTGGGACAGCTTGTTGTGTTCCTCATGACTCTACAGGTTAGGTGGAAAAGCACAAAAATTACAAATCAAAGAAGTGTTATCACACAACACAATCACACAGCACAACCACATAGCACACTCATACAGTGGCCACTAATTCAATCTTTTCAGACCAAAACCAGGGAGCCTGGTGACTTCTCATTCATGCCTCTGTACACTGGGGTTATTGTCATGTCTGACCGCCAAGTTAGTTAACTCAAATCAGACCTATCACTGGAGGTTTTCCACGAGTCCCTTCTCCTACTCTAGGCAGTGCTGGGAGAGTCTTGGGAAACCTGTAAAGTCTCAGGTGGTACCTTCCCTCAGGATGGTCTTGAGAGCACTGTCCCCAAGTCCAGAGGTCATAGACACTCTAAGGATCTTGCCAGGGTCTTCAAATGATATGGTGAGGATCCCCAGAGAAGACCATGTGGACACTGAATTACAGTAGGAAGGAGCCTTTATTAGCTAGCTGGCAACTACGTCCAGGACTTGGAAGCCTGAATTCAGTGCCTGGCTATATTTTAGAGCCCCTTTTCTAGGAGAAAATCACAAGATTTCATATGTTAGTTTTATAGTTCAAAAGTACAGTCATCAGAAGTTGGGCGTGGTGGTGCACGCCTTTAATCCCAGCACTCAGGAGGCAGAGGTAGGAGGATTGCAGTGAGTTCAAGGCCACCCTGAGACTACATAGTTAGTTCCAGGTCAGCCTGGGCCAGAGTGAGACCCTGCCTCGAAAAAAACAAACAAAAAAAAAATGTACAGTAATCAGGACTGGAGAGATGGCTTAGCAGTTAAGGCGCCTGCTTCCTAAGCCTAAGAACACTGGTTCCAATCTCCAGCAGTTCCAATCTCCAGGTCCCACATTTAGCCAGATGCAAAGTGACACAAGGGCGCAATGCTGCACTTGACCACAAGGGGGCGCACACATCTGCATTTCGTTCCCAGCAGCTGAGAGACTGCTGGTGTGCCCATCTCTATCTGTCTTCCTCTCCCTCTCTCTCTCCAAAATCTCTGTCTCTAATAATAATAATAAAAAGTTCAGTAATCATAATCTTACAAAAACAAGAGTTAATTTCAGCTGATTTTATAAGAAGCAGGAACTTTCCCAGAATCTCCCCTCCTTGTATTTCCCCTCCCTGCAACCACAAGCAAGCAGCAGTGAATACAAAAGCTAAAAATTGCATTTAGTAACAGTGAGGAAAACATCTTTTCTCGTGGTGGGAATTGGGTAAAAGCAAGTCAAGCATAAAGTTTAAGTGCAGGTGGCTGTAAGTTCAGTTAAGCTGAACTTCCTTGTATTTGGGGGTCAGGTGTAGGTTCAGCTCAAGGTTATAATATGGAGTCACTCATGTCTCTTTCCAGCTTAGGCCATTGTCACATATGCATTATATACAAGTACCTTCTACATTTTGTTGAGTAGCACATATGTCAAGAAATTAACACAAAAATCTTCATAAACATTTCTTTCATGAGCATATTCATAAATGCAAACCAGAGAACAGAACAGGAGTACCACCTTAGAATCCTCCCTCACACCCCATTTCAGATTTCACACCTCATGCCCAATAAGGCAACTACAATCTTCAGTGACTATCTCTAACACTATACATTATGCCTGTCTATTTTAAAATGTGATATAAATAATCATTATATATGTAATATCTGGCTTTATGTTCATTCAGTAAACATTACGATTACAGCATCCATTCGTGTTCATTGAAAGTTTCTTTGTGTTAACATTGATAAGCATTTTTATAACACTATTTATTACTCTGATATGCTATTGTGGAGATCTGGGTTACTAAAAAATGTTTCCAAGAACATTTTTAGGAGAATTTTTACACGTGTCACTGATGTGCATATGTACATATTATGAGAAAGATATAGATATACTCAGATTAAGTAGGTATTTTCAAAATTTTTCTAAAGGAGCAGGACCAATGTATAAACCAGCAGTGTTTGAGATTAAAGGGTAATTTTTGAAAATGGGCCAAATTATGACATATATGAAAATGAATACATGTTAAGGCTTTTGTGTAACACATTAAATGAGTGATCTCATCAGATGTTATAAAATTTTAAGGATAATCCAAAGAAAAACATATTTATGAAAGTTGGCAATAGTTCAAAAACAATAATTAGGGCATTTGTAAATAACTGAAACGTGAGGATCATATTGAAGGAGAAATAGGCAGCTACATTCTTTTAGGCAGTTTCAATTACAAACAGGTCCACAGAGAACCAATGCCACCCCTCCCTTGCATAAATGGAACTCTTGGCAGGAATGGAAATCAAGTCTGATAAAGCTGCAGCTACAGCGTCCCCTGTTACTCATATTCTAGCACCTTATGGCCTTCACTACTAAGGTGGCCTGGCCCTGAAGCCTGCCCCTTCCAATCTAGAAAACAGTGGGGTTTTCCCTTTTACATACCTGAATCTGAGGAAAGAATACATTTCAATCAACTATAAAGGCTATTCCAACTCCTCCTGTTCTCTCTGTTGATTCCCTCTCATCTCTGCTTGGAAACAAGTAACTGGCTTCCCCTCTCACTCAGCCTTGCTGGAAGGGGGTGCAGAATCCTGCTTCTTGGTCTGGTTGGTTTTTCTGCTTGCCTTTGCTATGAGATAACGTCTCCCTTCAGTTGTATGTATGGTTTTCCTCTGGTCTCTGACTCTTCTAACTATGTATTCCTTACACTATAGATCAGCCATATTCTCTAACTCTAGGCCTGTTACCTGAGTAACCATGGAGAGAACTCTGTTTACTACTCATTTCTCCTCTGAATTTCTTGGTCTCTGCTTTGATATTTTCCCTCTGCTATTCTTCCTTATGCCCCCAAAATTTGCTATCTTAACTTCCGACCATGGGGAGGCACAAGGTGGATGCTGTGTGTGTTTCTTCTAAATCACCCTACATAAGCTCCTAGGTTCTAGCCTACATGTGCTTGTGGCTCCACTCCAATCTTTCCACAGAAACAACAGTTTCCCTTATATGAACCTTATGAACTATGCAGTGTTGTCCATCTGAGAACATGTTTCCCACTTCCCAAGTGTTTATGACTGCTCTAGCCTTCTTCCTATATCCCAATTTCCCTTAAATAAACCCCACAATTTGTGGTTTATCCTTAAATAAACTGAATAATTAATAATTTATCCTTCTTGAGTTTATTTATTATCAATTATTTGTTAAAAATAGAAAAGGACTCAACACTGGAGTTAATGAACTTGGGGATCCATCTTGTATTCCCAAATCCTGCATAAATATATAAATAAATTTATTGCTGTCATAGAACTGACTATAGTATCCTTTGTATACTACATAGTTTTTCATTTTAATACATTTTACTTCCTTCTACAGAGTTGCAATTAATCCATAGTTTTAGTTGTTTACCTGTTTTGGTCTCCATGGTTTGGGCTTAGATTACATAGCTGATTCATGATAATGGCCACATTTTCATATGATAACTGTGAAGGCATTCTAGTGTGCTGACTGATATTTATCTCTATGGTTGTAGGAATTCCTCACATCTTCTATATATTCTGTCAATATATCTATAAGTACAGGTCTGTTTTCCTTCTCTGTTGCTTAAGGGTGAGTTCCAATGGTCAAAAGGACTTACACTAACTTCCATGTTATTCAACTCTATTTTTTAATTTGATGGTTTATTTGGAGTCCTTTCTGAAACCTTCAACCCTTTGAAGATGTTATTCTCATTTGCATGATGGCTAATTTTGCTTCTGAGATATTTCCTATAACTGTGTGTGTGCTATTTTTTGGCAGATTGCTGCTTCTTTCTGAGATGCATTTGTTCTCTTTGTTCAGAAAACTTTCATTTTGGCTCTAGGGCTCTACAGTTTCAATTACCTGTGTCAGAGTGAATTTGCTTGTATTTAATTTACTTAGATTTTTTAGTATTACCTGAATCTGAGTAAGAAGGTCATACAACCAAGTTCTTCTAGCAATGCTCTTCAGGCTTCTATCATACAGCCCTGCATCTCTCTTGTTTCTTTCATTTCCTCTTAAGCAACTCAGATCGGATTCTTTTTACACATTTCATTCTACCTTCTGTATGTCAGGCTCTTCATATTTTCCATTCTGGCCTTTCATTCAGCTATATTCTGTGCAATTTCAACAATTTGTTTCCAGTTCACTCATTTTCTCTCCAGATTACAACAATCTTCTATTAAGCGATCTTATGTTTTAAATGTCAGTGACAAAGTGCTTTCTTTATTTATTTTTATTAGTTATGTAGATAGTGTGTATGCAGCCATGTTGGTACCATTGTTAGCCTTCTCCCTGTCCTCCCCCCATGGAGATTGTGGGTCTTACGTTGTGGGGGTATCCATCAGTTATGGGGGAGAGGCAATGTCTCTGTGCATAATGAAGAACTTATGGCTCCAACAATCTTTCCACCCCCTCTTCTATGAATTTCCCTGAGCCATGTTGGGTTCATTTTAGGTCTATTTTGGTGACAAGATCTTGGGAGTCTCTGTGTCTCTGGATATCTGATTTGGTAGGAGTTGTGTGTTCTCTGTGTCTACCTCCTTCATCTTTGTGCAGGTACCAGGTTCTCTGAGAAAGCAGCACTCTTGCTCATTTCCCCTATAACTCTATGGCTTCAGCTGGTGTTCTAGTGAGGTGTGATGGGCTGATTCTCTTCTCAGGTTCTGCATCCATTTAAAGAGAGAAGCAAATTCTCCAATGGAGAATGAAGTCAGTGCAAGATACATGGATAGCCATTATTATTTTAGAGAGAATTTAATAGTTGTAGGCCCTCCTGTTTCCCACTATTTGTGGGACCTTGATATTGGAGAGTGGGCTCATTTTTGGATATGGTTCTGACTTGTTTCCTGGTTCCAAGTATGGGTTTTCTTCCACTGAGTGGATGCGTTAACCAAATCAAGAGCAGTTGGTAACCCACCACGGCTGTGTTCCACTATTGCACTTGCATGAGCATCAAGTCAAGTTGATTGCTGCTGAGTAGCTTAGAACACAAGTTGCTTAGACAGATTTTGATCATTTCCCCCAGTCACTCATGTAGCACCTTCTGGCACTAGACAAGCTAACTGTCTGGGGACTGACTCTCTTCCAGATTCCAGCCAGATCATTGCATGTTCTGTCCCAACAGCATATGGTGGGTCAACAAGTTCTCTGACAGAAATTTGTCTTCTTTTGGTAAACTTGTAGGTCTCACTGATCAATAGCCCATTGTGGATGTTAGTCACATGCTGGTACTGGGAGTTATAGGTTAGTGCCAAGGGAAAAGAAGAAAGGAAAAGATAGGTAATATGAAAAAGAAAGAGAGAAGAGAAAGAAAAGGTAGTGAGGTAGAGAGAGAAAAACAGGAGAAAATTGATATTAGTCTTCATCATACCCTCTCCAGGTCTCTGTGATTCAGGTGTTCTCAAGCAATAAAGAAATAAAATGGATCCAAATTAGAAAGGAGGAAATTAATTTACAGATGACATGATTCTATACATAAGTGACCCAAGAACCTCCATCTCAAATCTCTTAAAATGATTAACTCCTTCAGTAAAGTAGCAGGATACAAAATCAATGCATAAAAATCATTAGCCGTTCTATATGCAAAAGACATATATACAGGGAAAGAAATAAGTGACATTGTCCCATTTTCAATAGCAGCAAATAAAATAAAATACCTTGGAATAGCATTAACCAAGGATATGAAAGACCTTTACAATGAAAACATAAAAACACTCAAGAAAGAAACTGAAGAGGACTTTA
This sequence comes from Orientallactaga sibirica, assembly GCA_036365145.1. Taxonomy (NCBI): domain Eukaryota; kingdom Metazoa; phylum Chordata; class Mammalia; order Rodentia; family Dipodidae; genus Orientallactaga; species Orientallactaga sibirica. The sequence continues at coordinate 4,873,592 of JAEOAD010000041.1, forward strand.
GAAAATGGAAAGACCTCCCATGCTCCTGGATAGGCAGAATTACCATTGTGAAAATACCAAAAGCAATGTATAGATTTAATGCAATACAAATAAAATTCCAACAAATCTTTTTAGTTTTAAAATTCTATATAATTCTCTTAAGATTATCATTGCACATTTTCATTGCTTTGAGATTCTTATTCTTTTTATTCATTCAATTATAACCATTTTTTCCTTGTATTGAAAAATATAACTTAAAATTTGCCATGTTAAGTGCTTTCACTGTACAATATATAGTATGAAAGAGGTCTGTGGAATTTATTTATCTTGAAAAACAGAAACTCTAAATCCACTGAATAATTCCTTTTTTCCCTTACCTCAGCTTCTAGCAACTATTGACCCAAAAGACACAGTTCATACCTCAAAGAGGATAAGAGATGATAGTGTATTCTAGAGCTAAATATGAGTGAACGTGGCTGGGGAACAAGATTTAGATTATCCCAATTCCATGTGCTAAGTGGTAACAATTTCATGAAGGTTTTATAGAACAAATGAAAGTCATAAATCAAGGCACCTATCAAGTACATTGGCTGACCATTAAGTAGGTGGATCACAGCAAAGGGTAAGGGGATGGAGGGGGAATCACCATAGGCTTCAGATGCTGATGACATTCTTAGCCCTGAATATTCTCAGCCTGAATTTGTGGAAGCTGGGAGTCTGGTCTTACATTCCAAAAAGCATCTTACCTGATAAACTGATAGTCACCAGGATATCAGATTAGACACAGAAGTGGGCAAAAACTGGCTATTGAAGGGCTAGAGATATAGCCCAAGTTAATTTGGCTCTGATCCTGCAACATTCCATCTCTACAGGAGATCTGTCTCTCCATTCATCCTTATCTGAAGCAGATGTAGCATTTTCTGGAAACTTCACTTCTTCTCCCCATTTCCTTACTTTCTCTTTGTATTTCTTTTGTTTGTTTTTCAAGGTAGGGTGTCTCTAGTACAGGCTGACCTAGAATTCAATAAGTAGTCTCAGGGTGGCCTTGAACTCATGGTGATCCTACTACCTTTGCCTTCCAAGTGCTGGGATTAAAGGCATGCACAACCACACCTGGCCCACTTCCCTACCTTCTGTATATAATAGTTTGACTACTTTAGAGGACCCCTGTAAGTGGAATTGTGTGTTATTTATTTATTTTTTTTTTTTTTGTGACGGCTTTATTTCACTTATTATGCTTTCCTTAAGGTTCATCCATGCCTTGCCATATGACAGATTGGTCCTCAAAGAGGTAGTGAGAGGGAGTCAGGTAGCTTTATTAAACAATTAGGGTGACTGGGGCAATGAAAGTAGAAAGCAGGAATGGCTTTGGGCTTTGTTAGAGATCAGAGAGGAGGCTGCCTCTCCTTATGTCTTGCCTAGAGAAGTTCCCTGGATTTGCTTTTCCACAATCTGAACCCCTCCAGGGAGAGAGGTCCCCTTTCCTAAAATTTAAATCTAATCCTAACATTGTGGTTGGTCAAGCTCAGCCCCCAGAACGTGATGTCCTGGCTAGCCTCTTCCTGAGACAGTCTGTAGCATAGACCAATCAGCTGTCTCACTGGCTCACCAGAGCCAGAAGTAAAAGCCCACTACAGCAAGGTTATAAATCCATTTGCAAAGGGAGAGAAAGCTCTCTTGGTGGCCAGTTCATCACCTATGAACCTCCAGGTTCTGGTGAGTCATTCCCTCACCTCAGCCCAGATGAGGGGAGCTCACATAGGCTCTTTATCCCCTAGTGCCTTTCATATGGCAAGAGGTCTTAGTGCTTTCTTTTCTTTCCTAACTTTTTCCTTATGTTTCTTCCAGGCCTGCCACGTGGACTCCCAGACCATGTGGGTATATATATTTTCCTTCTCTTGGTTTTGTACTTTCCTAAATAAACATAATAATTTAATAATTATCTTTCTCAGACTTATTTTATCCAACTCTTTGGTTAAAAGTAGACACAAACTAAGTGTTTGGGACTCAAGAACTCTATTACTGAACACATAAAGTCCCATATAAGTAGAGAAGTCATCAAACTTTTAAGCGTGGAGGGTAGAGAGTTTGGGACTTGTAGAAACTGATTAGGTTATTAGGACTTATGATGGTCTCACTTGTGATCTCTTCCTGTCATACATACCCCTACCATGGTATTCTGCTATATGTTGTGATAAAGTCAAAGCTGAACAGAAACAAATTCTATTGCTGCACCTTCAAACCTGTGAGCTGAACAAACCTTATCTCTTTATATAGTGCCCATTCTTAAGAATGTTCTTATAGTCACAAAACACCTTGAACTAATTCACATCAGAAGTACATTTAAACAATATCAAACATTACAAATTTTATTTATAGTTCATATTTCAGTAATGTTCTGAAGTTTCAATATATAAATCTTTCACATCATTAGTCTAGGTATTTTTGGAAATTTTCTTCTTTTGATCTTATGGAAAATGGGATTGTTTTCTTAATATTCTTCTCAGACTGTTCACTGGTAGGATGTAGAAATGCAACTGGTATTTTTCTGTTTTGTAACATTGCTGGGTTTATTAGTTCTAGTAGGACTTGAGGGGACTCCTTGTGGTTTTCTACATAGAAGATTATGTAGTCTGTAGAAATCATTTTACTCCTCCTTTACAGTTTTACATTATTTCTATCTATTTTTTTAACTTTATTACTTTGCAAAGGTCTTCCATTAACTGGGAGACCCCCCCACACACACAATGTATGTATATTTGAGAGTGATATAACATTAATTTTGTAGTATTTCTGTTGAATATAATTGCCATGTTTCCCTGTTTCTTTGCATAGCATATTTGCTGTTACTTTATTTGTCCATTAAACTCACACACGTATTTAACATCTATCCATCTATCTTTTACATAATTATTTCTTATAGAGGAAACCCTTCACCAATTAGCCTGCCTAAAAAGTCTGTGGCCATGTCAAATATTTGCTGGAAATATTTGTTCCCTGTGCTTGTGAATATAAAGTCTCAGTTTGAGAGATTTATTTATTTCCTTTTCAAAAACACAATCACTTCCACTGTCAGTGGTATCATAGACTTCTTCAGTTGCCACAAACCACAGACATCTATTTTGTTCTCTGAAATTTCCAGACATCCAAAAGCTTCTGGTCTTACCAACCCTGAGTCAGGCAAGAGAGACTTAGCAGTTCTCTAGACAAAAGATTAAGTGTTCATTCCACTACTCTCTTTTCTCAAGAGGTGTGATAGTAGAGTGGGTTCTGATAGCCAGTCATACTGAGTACTGCTTGCTGTTACAACTTGTCTGGGGTTGCAATTTGCTGCTGATCTTTCTTTTGTTTAGCCTTTGTTTTTCTTTTGTTCATGCCAGGTTTCTCATCAGCAATCCAATACAGGTAAGACAGAAAACACCCTCTTACGCAGTCCACCATAACAGTTTCACTGGGCATGTTTCACTCTTCTCTTTCCATCCCAAAGGGGGAGATAAGATTTCCCTGCAATTGTGGCACACTGTGCTGGTAGGGTCTGGTATGATTGGGATAAAATATCTCTTCTAGTGGTGGAGAGATGGTTTAGCAGTTAAGGAGCCTGCCTGCCAAGCCTAAGAACTCCCAATCAATTCTCTTGGTCCCAAGTTTAGCCAGAAGAAAAGCGATGCAAGGGTGCAATGCAGCACTTGACCACAAGGGGCACACATGTCTAGAATTTGTTCACAGCAGCTGGGAAGCCACTGATGCACCCATTCTCCATCTCTATGCTTCTTCCTCTCTCTTTCTCTCTCTCTCTCCCAAATAATATATATATATATATATATATATATATATATATATATATATATATATATATATATATATATACACATTTTTTTTCTAAGTCATTTCAATGTTGCTATTCTTGGATTTGAGCTTTCCTGGGGTATTGTGAATTACACCTGGTTATTTATGAAGGCTTTTAGGAGACTGTATTATTAATTTGCTGTCTTTGTGAGGGAACAGAAGCTTGAAGCGCCTCTACTGTGTCATTTTACTAACATCATTCTCCTTTCTGCTATCATGTTTAGCATACTGCCTTTATAATCTCCAATTATCCATCATATAAAATTTTAGCAAGCCTGTTATTTGTGTTTGCTTTTTCTGATAATGTTTAATTGTTACATATTTTTCTCTTGGGGGTTTTTAATTTAGAATCATGAGTTCACCATTCTAAGTAAGAATACTATATAACTTAAATTCATGTCTTACATATGCAAATAAGTTTGCATTAGCTTCAGGAGTTCCCATAGGGTTCCCACTATCTGAATTCCAATCTGATGATAACATATAGGAATAAGACTCCTAAATTATACAAGTAGTATAAATAAAAAGCTATGTGATATAAAGTATGTTGTTTGTCACCATCGACCTTAATATCATGTAAGGTAAAACAGATACAATATCTTGAATGTTGGATCTTCCAAAATGTGAAAGGTAAATAATCTTATTTTCTTTAAAATGTACTCCACTTCAGATATATTGTGTTAGCAATAGAAACATGGACTACTACAACAGAATTTTATGACATTTTCCACAATATAAGGCAAATATTCGTAAAGCCAAAACTGATTATACATTGTATGTACTCTGTTACTTAACTTTTGAGTATACCTTTCAGTATACATTTTTGTTGTTCTAGTCCATTAATACATGTGTAATATATTAACAAGAGACTAGAACAGATTATATAGTCTAACAGACTATGAAGGATTGGGTGGTGGGATTTTTTGTTGTTGTTGCTCCAGTATACATTCTCTCATGTTGTTTTATTTTAGTTTGTATTTTGATTTGTTAAGATGGACTTTCATGTAGCCTGCCTCACCTAATTCTCACCATATTGACCATGCTGGCCTTTAATTTGCAGTAATCCTCCTGTCACCACCTCCAAGTGCCCAACAGCAGTACACATTCTAATCAGCCTTGAATTTCTCAAAGGATATAGTTTGCAGATAGGGCAATGGTCCAAAGGTAAACCCTAGCAGAATGAGGAGTTGAGTTCAGATCCTTAGAATCCATGTAAAGCCAGATGCAGTGATTTGTCTATAATCCCAGTATACTTTTAGTGAGAGGGAAGGCAGATACAGGAAAGACCCCAGAAGCTCATGGACAAAGCAATAAGAGACCCATCCTTAAACAAGGCAGAAGGCAAATACCAACAATGAGGTACCCAGGTTGTCCTCTGACCATTAAACATGTATTGTACACACACATACACAAAACATAAGGTATAGTAACCTGTGAGTATTTCAGAAAAATAAGGACATTAGAATTAATGTATTGAAAATATATGTCAAACAAGTATATAATTCTAAATGATCCATTTCTAAATAAATAACTAAAACTTTTTTACATATATGTTATAGCTAAAATTCAAAGAATAAAGAATGTTTTTATAACTTCATTTGCCCTTTATATCTAATCTGCAATATAAAAATTACAATGATGCTATTGTAGATATAATTTGGAATCTTGACAAAACTAATCTAAATATAAAGGAAATCCACTGTCATCCTTTAATACCTGAACTTTTCATCATATTAAGTGGAATGCATCTTTACTTCTTTCTTTCACATCCTTGCCACCACCCACAGTAATGAAATCATCATCTTTATTTTCTTCAGGGTCCTTTGACCACAGTCAATTAATATAGTACTGTTGTTCCTTTGATCAGAAAGAATAGTATCAATGTGATTAACAAGTGTATGGTTATTTGCTTGTGGTGAAATTAGAGTCTGGCTAAAGAAACTAACTTTAAAGCAGTGGCTTTTCTCCTTTCTCTCACAGAAGGCTTCTGCTAAACTTGATTTAATGCAAGTGCAGGGCTGCATAATGAATATTGCATTTCCAATTTCTATAGTGAACCAACTCACTGTAAAAATCCATACATTATTATGTTTTATTGATAAGGTTTTATATTCTGGAATACATTCAGCCATATCCAACCCCAAATCCTTTAACCAAATTTAATTCTGTTTATGGAAGTTATTATATACATCATCACAAATTTTAACCTAACTGTACAACATTTAATTTCATGACTGTAATGTGTCTTTAGACATTAGCTTTATTTCAATATATTGAATTTGAAAAAATGAAATTCACTTTTTAATATGATCAAAGGTGAATGGTATTACTGTGACATAATCAAAACTAAAATTCCATTAAGATCATTATTTTTTTTTTTTTTTAAATATTTATTGACAACAAAACATACTTACATACCAAAGGTGCGTATTTTTCCCTCCCCCCCCCCCTTCCCCTTTAGAACTCCACTCTCCATCATATCCCCTCCCTCTCTCCATTAGTCTCTTTTTTTAATATGATGTCATCCTCTTTTACTTCTACTATGAGGGTCTTGCGGAGGTATTGCTAGGCACAGCAAGGTCATGGATATCAAGGCCAATTTCTGTCTGGGCAGTTGCATTGTAGGGAGTCATACCCTTCCTTTGGCTCTTCCATTCTATCCGCCCCCTCTTCTGCAATGATCCCTGAGCCTTGGAGGGTGTGACAGAGATGTTTCAGTGCTGGGCACTTCTCCATCCCTTCTTCTCAGCACTATGTTGCCTTTTGGATCATCCCAGTGGTCATCGCCATCTGAAAAGAGAAGCTTCTCTAACCAGAAGTGAGAGTAGCATTAATATGTGAATATGAGCATTAAGTGTAGTATTTTCCGGGCAGCTTGGTGGGAATAGTATATACATTTAGATAAGGGGATGCTTTATACCCCTAAGGCTTATGACCTTACCTACCATAGACTTTGCTTAGGTTTTTCAGTACCAGGTATGTATTCCCTCCCGTAGAGAGGGCCTTCAGTCCAATTATAGAGCAGTTGGTTACCCCACGAGTAGACATGCCACTATTGCACCCGTTCAGTCTTTGGGCCTGTCTGGCCAAATTTGAATATTCAGCGTCCACTGTTTTCACTGCTGATGACTTCTGTCTCCCATACTCTGCATGCAGTGCAGCTTTTCCAGCTTTCAGTTGGCTGGTCTACAGGGAGAAGGTTTTCTGCTCAGCACCAGCTTTTTTCTCAGTGACCTTGCCTCTCAGGCAAGAGATGTCTTCAGCAATAGGGTCTTACTATCTGTTTCTCAGGGGAAACCAAGGGCTTTGGCAAAAGCCTTTAATGTTTTGGAGGCTACCGGGACCTCCTTGGCCAACAAGTCACTGGAAGGTATCCCATCCCAGGTACTGAAAATTTTCTAGTAACAGTCTACAGCTTCTAGATGTACCATTATTCAAAAAAGTAGTTTTACATAAGTCTTATTCACAATCTTTTGAAATTAGATTGACCCTCCCCTTGCCCTTCTTTTATGCATTCTCTACCCATGGCCTTGGTTAGGCCATTCCCCTCCTTGTAATCAGTCCTTCCACTTACATATGTGCAATACCATACACTTCAGTCCTTCCCTTTCCTCTGTCCCTTATAGCCTTTTACCAGCTTACTGGTTTCTGGTACCAATTCTTGGTTCCAGTTCACACACAAGTCTGTCTATTTGTAGCTAGGATCCACATATGAGAGAGAACATGTGACGTTTGGCTTTCTGAGCCTGGGTTACCTCACTTAGTATAATCCTTTCCAGATCCATCCATTTCCTGCAAATTTCATAATTTCATTTTTCTTTACCGCTGAGTAGAACTCCATTGTGTAAATGTACCACATCTTTATTATCCATTCATTTGTGGTGGGACATCTAGGCTGCTTCCATTTCCTAGCTATTGTGAATAGAGCGGCAATAAACATGGTTTTGCAAGTATCTCTAAGGAAGTGAGAAGAGTCTTCTGGATATATGCCTAGGAGTGCTATAGCTGGATCATATGGTAAATCTATTTCTAGCTGTCTCAAAACCTCCACACTGATTTCCACAATGGTTGGACCAGGTTACATTCCCACCAACAGTGTAGAAGTGTTCCTCTTTTTCCACATCCACGCCAACACTTATTGTCATTTGTTTTCTTGATGGAAGCCATTCTGACAGGAGTGAAATGGAATCTCAAAGTGGTTTTAATTTGCATTTCCCTGATGGCTAAGGATGTGGAACACTTTTTCAGATGTTTATATGCCATCTGAATTTCATCTTCTGTGAATTCTCTATTTAGTTCCATAGCCCATTTTTTAACTGGGTTGTTTGAATTCTTATTATTCTGTTTTTTGAGTTCTTTGTATATTCTGGATATTAATCCTCTGTCAGATGTATAGCTGGCAAAGATTTTCTCCCATTCTGTAGGTTGTCTTTTTGCTCTACTCACAGTGTCCTTTGCTGTACAAAAGCTTTGTAATTTCATAAGGTCCCATTGGTTGATTAGTGATTTTATTCGCTGAGCAATTGGGGTTATATTCAGAAAGTCCTTACCTATGCCAATATGTTGAAGGGTTTCCCCTACTTTTTCCTCTAGCAGGTTCAGAGTTTCAGGTCTGATATCAAGGTCCCGGATCCATTTGGATTTGACTCTTGTGCATGGAGAAAGACAAGGATCTATGTTTATCCTTTTACATACCAATGTCCAGTTTTCCCAACACCACTTGTTAAAGAGGCTATCTTTTCTCCAATTAATATTTTTGGCATTTTTGTCAAAAATCAGGTGGCTGTAGCTGCTTGGATTAATATTTGGGTCTTCTATTCTGTTCCATTGAAGATCATTATTTCTTTAGATTTTTTTTCAAAAACTAGAAGTAGTGGGTCAATTAAAATTAGATTATAATTTATCAAAATGCACTTAGGTCAGAAAATATTCTATGGAAGGCAAACAAAAATGTCTTTCATTTAGATTTATGTTGGGGTCCCCCCTAGGGCCAGCCCAGGAGGGATGGCAGGATCTCTGCCAAGTAGGGGGTGAGAGGTGCAGAGTCAGGACACAGGTTCCGGGAGTTGGGTGGAAGCAGCAGGGGCAAGCTGCTGGGTGACTGTCATGAGCTCACCCTTAGCGTCATAATTAATAGCACTGAGTGTCCTTAATGGTAGCAGATCAATGTAATCAAAGGAGTTGCAAAGGAACTTATGGCTGGTTGGAGGGTAGCATTACCATAAGAGGCATTAGTAAGCAAAAAAGGCAAAGGTGTGGCTAAGGAGAAGTACTTGCTTGGGGGAGGAGGAATACAGCGAAATAGAGTGGCTAAAATAAAGCCTAGGAAAAGCATGGGAATCTAGGCCCACCGCACCAAATAAGTATGGCCTAAGAAGAGTGGGATCTGTGAAGTTTCTGGAAAGACACAAGCATACCCTCGGCCCTGTGTTAAAAGAGGGTGGGGTCCCTTCAAGATATTAGTAAGAGGATCCTTCCAGTGGACTAAGGGTAAGGGTGTTGTGGTCGGTTGGGATCTCCAATGTTTGTAGGCTGGGGAGAGTCCTGCCTCGTCAAAGGTGAGAAAATTGAGGGTGAAGAGAGTCTCCACCAGGGCCAAGTGGGAATCCTTGGGTGACACAGTAGACTTTTGTTTCATAGTTAGTTCCTTTAGGGTCCGGTTAGTTCTCTCCATGATGGCTTGTCCTTGTGGGTTGTAGGGGATCCCAAGGCAGTGTTTTATTCCCCAAGATTCCATGAAGGATGTGAATTGGGCAGATGTGTATGCAGGGACATTATCAGTTTTAATTGACCAGGGTTCGCCCATGACCAACATGGCAGTTTTTGTCACCTTAATGACGTGGGACACTTTCTCCCCTGAGAGACCAATAGCAAAAGTAAGCTTAGAGTAAGCTTAGAGTAAGATAGAATTTGGGGTAAGGCCTCTAGGAAGTGTAGGGGGTTTAAAGGGTTTGGCTGGCCAATCATTGTATGGGGTGGTCCCCTTCTTGTGACCAATAATAGCATGTCTCCAGACAGATCATCTTGCAGCAGGTTTCTCACGAGCATGGGACTGTAGCTGTTGTCACACCAGGCCTGTGCAGGATGTCACGTCCACAGAAGCCACTTCCTGGTTTCTTCTGGCATGCAGTCTGGCTAGGGCCAGACCTGCATTGTGCCACACAGATTTATACTCAGCAATAATTATAACTACAGTTGAAATAATCATTTGATGTTTTCTCTTCGAATATAAACAAAGGGTATTTTCACATAGAGAAGCAAAGAAAGACATATTGAAATAATTAACAGAATTATTCCTGGAATGCCATGAACAATTACAGGATTAATAAGCACCCAAACAAATGGTGTTATTTTAAAATAAATTGACTGACAAGGTCTCTCAGCTGGGAAATGAAGCTCAGATAGATCATCAATAAAAATGATGGTGAAGAGCATATTTGGGGGAACTCCACTTTGTTATATTCACAAAATATGTCTGTGGTATTTTGTGTTTAATGAGAGGAAGAAGGTATTTAAAATTGCTTTAGAATATTTTGCTCTTTTAAATTTTCTACTGAAAGACACATTAGATGGCCACTAATGCACCACACTATTTATATTAATTAAATACTTGTAAATTGTGAAGGCCTTCTACATAAAAGAAAGAAAAGAAAAAAAAAGAAAGAAAATTAATACCTGTTTTGATATGTTAGTACAACATAAGCATCTGTGTTAAGGATATTAGATAAAAAATAAAACCCACAACTTTGAGCATAAATGAAGTCATATGTTATGAAAAGAAGTGATATGCAATCTCATGTGAGATTATAAAACATGTCCTATTGTTTCACTTAAAGTAACTCAGAGATTGAACATAGCACCAGTGTCTACATTCTTAGTATATATGGCTTTGGAAGATAATTTTTTATTTTATTTTATTTTTTTTTTTTGAGGTAGGGTCTCACTCTAGCTCAGGCTGACCTGGAATTCACAATGTAGTCTCAGGGTGGTCTCGAACTCAAGGCGATCCTTCTATCTCTACCTCCCAAATGCTGGGATTAAAGGCATGCACCACCATGCCCAGCTAACTTTTTATCTTTAAATCAGGGATGGCAGATATATTTAGGATGTAACAAGAGGGAATAAAAGAAAATTTTGGATTTTAATGTGTTCTGTGTGGAAATATATTCAAATATTCTTAGTTTAATGGAGGTTATGAAGGTATAATCACTGAAAATATATTCTACTACAAATAGGAGGAATTAACTTGTAAATTGATTTGAACTCTCACTAGATCTTTAATTCCCAATCATCTTTCAAGGAAATAAAAGGCTTTCCCTTTCTCTCATCTATATCTTATAAGTCCCATATGTTCTTCAAACTCAATGCCTTCAAAACTAAGGTTATCACATTTCTTTTCAAACTCTTGCTTTCATGTTCCCTACTAGTTCCACACTATTGATATATAGAGATATATCTTCACTTTTATCACTTATATCCAATTGCTATGCAAATACTCTCATTGCCTTCATATTGTCTACCTTCTTCTACCAATGTTCCCATACATAGCATCCTAAATGGCCTCCATTTTACTTCTCTCGCATTATTCGAGTGCCCACAATGGTGCCTATGGAACTTAAATCTTTGGCTAAAAATGTCAAGGTTCAACTATTCTCAGAGTGAAATACTAGTTCCTTATGGTCTTACCATGTCGTCCATCATCAAATCTTCCCTTTTGTCTCTTACCTATAGTCGTACCTAGGTCCTCCTGGTTTATGAGAACTTCCCAGAAATACACCATATGTCTTTGCCTTTGTGCAGGTTAAATTCTTTGTCCAGAGAGCCATACCTTCTCTTCCTGCTTTCCTGTCTTAATTACTACTGATAATGAAACTTAAGTGGAGATAACTCTTTTTCTGACCCTACTTACCCTTCACCTGAGATATGTGCCCTTTTTCTAGCTTCCCTCCACTGCAGTCATCTTCAAAATCTTGTGCAGTTACTAACTGCCAGTGATCTTCCCAAACACACTGTGAATCTTCATGTTCATCATGATCCCCTAAAAACCTAACATGAGTCTAACATGGTGATGTGTACTCAGGAAATTTTCTGGGGAGCATTTCTGCATTTTCAAGCTTTATTGTTGAAGAGTGATGGAAACAGAAGGGACCAGGAGAGGTGTTGAAGCATGAATGGATACAATTGCCATAATAACTGCAGCATATTTACGGGGAACTCTGGAGTGGGATGGCCTTTCAAAAGAGTCTCCAGTGAGTCCAAATTCACCTATCATCTGATGTGAACTTTCCTCTGGAATGTGAGCACAACCATGCATAGATTTCTTCCTACAGTTATGGGCAAATGCCAGGGAGACTCAGCTAGGATCTGCCAGCCATCAGTACAGCCTCTAGAGAACTGTTTTCTTCAGTGTTGGAATATAGCATTGGGCAGTGTGTCAAGGAATCCTCTGCAGCTCCACACAAACACAGACTTTCCCTTCTTCATTTGTGTGTGTTCTGAATTTGCAGAGGCTCTGAATTACATGCAGCATTCAAAAACAAATGTTTATTAAATGAATGCATAGTATGATTTTTAGTCAAATTTATCTTTTTGAAAGCAATCTGTGCTGCAGATACCTCATGTTCAATCTGAAAACAAGGACCAAAGAAAAAAACAAAGTGCAGAATAAATAGCTTTTAATCTAATGGTAATCCCTCGGCTTCTCAGAAGACTCATAATGATCCTCTGTCTTTAATCTCCCAACCGAATGAAAAGTTGAAAACAGCACCCAAAGCTAAAATACAGAAGAAAATCCTTTGTATTAAAAGGCCATTTATAAGGTTTTTCATTTGAAGAAAATGTAAGGCTGTGGCCTAGCCAGCAGTTTTTGAATCCCAACATTCTCTCCTTATTATGTTTGCTAAAGTAAGAGACTAAAGTGGACAAGTGTTGGACCATCCCATGACTGCTCTGAAAGCTTTCTTGTAGCCAAGTAAGAAGGGTCTAATATGATTTTATATTGTTAAACATTATAGAATATATATTCATGCTTAATTTGTCATAATAAATATATGAAAAAAGGGAAAGAAGACAACCTGGGCCATGACTTGCTTTACAGTGCAGAAATACATGATGGAAAAAAAATATGGGAGACGGGGGTTCTGGGATTAGTTTCTGAGAAGATAAAGATTTTAAATGAGTTATGTTCTAAAAAATTAAGATGTAAATTAAGACACCAACAAAAAAAGTCAAAGTGAAGATACCAGGTGGTAGAAAAAAATGAGCAAGTCAGATCTTATAGTAATTAAGACTGAGGACCTGGACGTTTGTAGATAGGTAAGAGTAATAAATGACAGTTACAGTCATTCAGAAGTCTTTAGGAAAGGCATGTGAATTGTCTGTTGAGAAGTAAGGAGTTAGGTAGAAGAGAAAGGGGAAAATCCTCCCCCTCCCATATCTACACAAACCAAATAAAAAGTATTGCAAAACCAGTAGACCCAAGTTGTGGGGGGTATCAGGAATTGTATAGGTGGAACCATAAAGAGAGGCCTAAGATCCTAAAGGTGTGACTAGATTGATTTATATCATAGGGGAATATGACTTTTTCATATATATGACTTTATTCTGACATCACTAGTGTTTTAGATAACTACTGTGGAAAATTTTGTCTTGGCTTGTGTTTGATTCCATCTGGAGAAACAGGTGAATTCACACAGCCCAGGCAGATGAAGAGCTGCATTGGAATTCATAAAGGTTACACAAGAACATACTTAAAGGGTCGCCCAGCTGCTTCACCTCACCATATGTTGTAAGCTAAACCCATACGCATCGAGTATCAGATAACCTCTCTGACATTACTTACCAGTAACACAAGCTACAGTGTGCCCAAGACCCACTTCTACAAGAAAACGTTTTCAAGATTAAGGGACTTTATTTTCAAGATTAAGGGTATATATTCCCAGTGACAACAACAGTCATGGCATCAAGAGCAATGGCAGCCTTGATAAAAGCCCAGTACCCACATTGTCAGTGGTAGAACATGTTCCCCATCATGGCCATGTCTCTACTAGGCCCTTCCTTAGTTCCTGCCCAATCTCCAAACATTGCTTCCAGCAAGTCTTGAGCTCTCTTGAGCCTGCAGCAAGCTGCTTTGCTAACTTAGACAGCAAAAGTGAACTACTAGGTTTGCTTGTCCTCAGGTGTGCATTCAACAATCATCATGCTTATTGAAACCAAGCTGGTCTGTAGTTCTCTGTTTGCACTCTGCTGCTCTTAAGTAAATAGCAGAACTGTTTTACTAGTATTTGATAATGTTTTTCTTTTTTCTAAGTTTAGTGTTACAAATCATTATAAATTTTAAACAATGCTAACTTTGTCAAATGAATCCAGGCAGAGGTAATTTTACTTTAGGTAATTTGCATTTTTAGAGGTGAGAGGACAAAAGCAGACAATACTTTCTTCACTCTTTTCATCATTGAGGATTTTGTTCAGACCAGAATACTGGTCGAGCTGCCAAGTTCCTGAACCACCACTCTGTGTATTAACAGTGTAAATCCTGATACCTGCAAAAAATTATAAAGAAAACAATCTCCTGATGGCTTTTGTTCCACAAAAATGAATGAGGTAGACCCTAAATATTAGTCAGAGCCCCTGGAAAGTATAAGCTTGAGTGGCAATATTATATTTTTTGAGAAAGAACCACATAGTTTCAAATGCACTTTTCACAGTAATTCATTTCTCCTTCTTCAAAAACATTGCCACCTTTTATAAATCCTGCTGTCCTGGTAGGTAGAGAACTGCATAGGATCAAGCTTAATGCATTTGATATGATGCCTCAGTTTAGTACACTGCTTTCATTTCCTGTAAGAAAAAAATATATACTATGCACACATAATGCCTCAGCTGGTATCTCAATAAACACTGCCCAGCTGTTATACCTCATACAGGCAGTGGCATGCTCTTAAAGCACTGGGCACTTTTAGTGTTCATATGCTGATGGAAAAGTTCTAACAAACTGCATAGCCGCAGTCAGTTTCCTCACTGTAAAATGAAGCAGATTATAATAGATAACTTTCCTGGCCTATTCTTACTCTAACATTCTAGTGTTTCTATAATCACTACAAGATTACTGTACATAATCTGATTTCTTATCCCCAAATGATCAATAAATCCATTTAGTATCCCGTGATAAACATTCACTTCTTTATTATTCTTGTATTTCCCATTTCCAAGTTGACTTAAATTGGAGTTCTTAGACTTCACTATGCATTTTGCATTCCAATTATTAGATTTTTTTAACCATTAAATAGTCAAGACACCCCTTCCTTAGATACTAAAATATACATAGTCTTTAAAACAATGATGAGAAACCAAGTCACTGAAGTAGTATGATGAGTACTTAGTTATCTGACAATGGCATTAATGTCAGCTATCTCAAATAACTGAATTTCCATTTGTCTTTTTAGCATGTATATGTGTATGCATATGCATATGTATATGTATACGTATACGTATATGTATATGTGTGTGAAGTGTGCATGTGTGTATATTCTTTTTAGTGTGTGTGTTCATGCATATTTGTACTGGTACTCATGTTGTGTGTTTTCATGAATGTGGAGGCCAGAGGTTGATATTGGATGTGTTCCTCAGTTTCTCTCTGCCTTATCTTCTAAGAAATGGCCTAGAGCTCACTGATTCAGCTAGACTAGCTAGCCAGCAAGCACCAAGGATGCTCCTCCTTTTGCTTCCTCAGCTCTGGGATTACAGGTGAGTATTGCCATACCTGGTTTTATGCCTGTGTCCTTATACTTGCCCAACAAGCACTGTACCCACTGAGCCATCACCTCTGCCCCAGAATTTTCAGCTTAAACACAGATCGGCATATAAGTCATAAATCCCTAAGAAGACATGTCCCTACATTGAAGTAATACATTTAGTAAAGCTGTATTTCATCACTGTCTTGTGAAAAATCAGCCTGACTTGGAAATAATTATAAAAAAATAAGCATTTCCTTTCAATAACTTTAAGGAACAGAGGAAGGCCAGGGGTC
This sequence comes from Orientallactaga sibirica, assembly GCA_036365145.1. NCBI lineage: Eukaryota > Metazoa > Chordata > Mammalia > Rodentia > Dipodidae > Orientallactaga > Orientallactaga sibirica. Next base: position 4,889,445 of record JAEOAD010000041.1, read on the forward strand.
ATTATTGTCAGGAATGGTCTAAGATCAAATCACTATTTACTATTGATTAAAGATCTCAGACTAAGTTATATGTTAATTTGTAGGCTATCATCCAGAAAAAAACAAATGTTGTAAAAGAGATAACTCCAAAGATTGTATCTTGTATAAGATCTGAATCTAATCCAGAAGTTTTCTTGTTTCCTTTATTGAATCACACACACACACACACACACACACACACACACACACACACGTGTGCATGCACACATGCACATCTGACCTCATGAAATGCTCTACTAACTGGTTTTAATATCTCATTGGTTATATTAGTATTTAATTTAATAAATTTATGACATTATTATGTTTAAATAAGAATAGTTATTTTGCCCATCTTAAAAACAGACTAATAGTTCTTTGTTCATTGCAAATTCCATTAACATCTAACATGCCTCTGTCACCGTGCTATGAACTGCAGGGAACAAACAAAAGCCTCTCTCAGTCCTAGAAAATCGCCCAATCTAATCAAACAAATGACTGGAGAGTATAGAGATAAATGCACTTGCAGAAGGCTGATCAAATTGCCAACAAGTTCTAAAGTAGTCTCACTTTGACTGCAGGGGAATAAACATTACAAGGAGGGTTTTGAAAAGACCATGGTATTGAGCTTAATCTGAAAGAATATATTGGTAGCTTCTAGGGTGGAGTCAAACAGCTAAATTGTTATTTATGCTCATAATACAAATGCCATTCATCAATAAAATCAATATTAAGAAAACTCTTGTTTTTTTTTACCCATATAGCATCTATTTTATGTATACAATTCGGTATAATACTAAAGATGTAAAATTGTCTAATGCATAGAAAATGCTATAGAGTAAGCAATCTCAAAGGGAATCATGTTCAAAAATTGAATCATTCAAATGCTTTGTTGATAGGAACATTTAAAGTCACAGCTTGTACTGTCTTTCGTTTTGGCTCCTCTACACAACTATTCTTTTATCTCTTTCCTATAGACCAGCTTTCAGATCTTCATTAAGGTTTGTTTTTCTATGAATAATTTTGCAAATAAAAGACATCTTTAACAATTTCATGGCCAGCTGAACAATACATTTTGCTTCTTCATTAATTGTAAGGCAAAATGTTAAAATGATTCCTACATTTTTCCATTGGTTTGGCCAACAGACATTTATTACTTCAGGGTTTATTGAATCCATTGCCTAGATTATACAATCTTCTTAAAATCACAAGAACAAGAGTCCCAAACTCCACAGGCCCTGTAGTGATATAGCTGGTAATTTATTTTGTGCCTTTGTGGTGAATTGAGAGACAGAGTATTATTTGGTTTTCTTGGAACATGTTCACTTGAATTGAATCTATATATATTCACATATCAGGAAACCCCATGGTTATAGTAAAGCTACTGAAATGTACATAAATGAAGGGAATTGTATAAGTAATAATACAAGTAATAGGGCAAAAAGAAGAGTTATGGAAATCCTAGGTCATATTTTCATGAGTAACTACGACTATGACTGTCACAGCTCACTATACCCAGGTCAGGTCTCCACCAGGTACTGCATAAGAGCCTGGTACTAAATGCCAACCTTGAAGCCAGTGGGGTACAAGTCAAAAAACTGAATCCTGAGCCTGAACTTAATGGTGGCAATGGTGTCCTTGACTTCTTTGGGAACCACAGTGCCGGTACAACAGGTAGCAGTCCTTGTATTTACCATGATGATGATAATCGTCATTGATTGGCTGGCTCAAAGCCAATATTGGTGATCTCTGCTTCAGAAAGCTTTTTGTGGTAGGCGTCCTCAGCAGAGATAATGGGAGCAGTATATAGCCAGAGGGAAGTGGATGCTGAGGTAAGAAACCAGGTAGGTCTGTAACTCTGTCAAATCAACTTTCTGAGCTCCATCAAATCTGAGGTAAGCAGTGACGGAAGACACAAGGGTAGTGTCCACTGAATATTCAAAATTCAGGTTTCCATAGCAGACATCATAGGTGGCCTCATTATCTGCTACACAGGTACAAAATGATTGCTCTGAGATGCTGTGGGTGTTCAGGATGGAGTTAGAGGTCTCATCTGCAGCTGTTGAAACTTGGGTAAATGGCAAACCTAGAGATCAGACTTCTTGCCATTTTCAACAGAAAGATGTTCCTTCTGCAGGGAGGTAGACCCACAGTCAATTCCTCCACCAAAGCTTAACAATGCCAAGAAGCCCTGAAGACCTGAGCACTAGTCAGCCAGCTTGTGAATTTGGCCTGGAATGTGGTCAACGATCTCCATGCCAATGATGTAGTGCTCAGGGGCATAGTTATTGGCAGTATTTTCCTTACCTGTGATGAGCTGCTTGGGGTGGAACAGCTAGCATCATGCATCAGTACAAATTCATGGACGATTGTGGGTTTCAGGTCTATAAACATTGCCCTGAGAACATGCGTGGCAGAGATGGTCTCACTAAAGCAGATGCTAAAGGATCCATCTTCTCCACGGATAGTCTCGCTACTTAGTAGTTGGCCATCTAACATAGTTGCTGCAATTAGAATGTGACAAAAGACATGCTTTCAATTGCTTTCTCAGAAGAACTAAACATCATTGTAAGTAATGTGCTAAGTTATTAGCATCCCAGGAGCCTCTGAGAATGGGCAGTCAAGAAATTTTGAAAATGAATAAAATGACTAATAATATAATTATGATTAAATTTCTTTTGAAATGAATCCAGGTACAAAAGTTAGGGTCCAGGAAGAAGGCTTAGCTGTTGAGCCCTTGCTTCTTAAGCATGAGGACCTGGTAAGGCCTCAGACCACCCAAATTTAATTCTTCAGGCCCCGTGTCAAAAGCTAGGCATGGCCAATCTCTTCTGTAATATCACTCCACAGCAGGCAGAGATCAAAGAGTCCTAGGGTTTACTGACCTAAATGGCAGCAGTGGGTTGAGGTAGGTACTCAGATCAGTGATAGAGAAGAGTACCTGAAGTTATCTGGCCTCCCCATGCATGCATATACATGTACATCTCCACACACGTGCATACACCACATATAATGCACGATAACACATACTCTACTCACAAAAATGCCCCACAAAAGTTATTCAAGATAATTGACAACTTTTGAGGTCCCATTAAATTCTAAGGTCATTAGTTCCTAATTCTAACTCAAAATGGGGTATTGTCATTCCCTTCCTATTAAAACAAAATAGCTTGGGGACTGGAAATCTGGCTTGGAAGTTAAGGTCCTTGCCTGCAAAGTCAAAGGACCAAGGTTCCATTCTCCAGTGCCCACATAAACCAGACACAGAAGGTAGTTCATGAATCTGGAGTTCATTTGCAATGGCTGGAGGCCCTGGCATGCCCATTTTCTCTCTCTGTCCTCTTTCTCTATCTGCCTCTTTCTCTCTGTCTAATAAATATTAAATAAAATATTTGAATAAAAAAAGACAAAAGAGCTTGGATTGAATATTGCCTTGGTTTGGATGAATATCCAACAAAGGTTCATTAGTAAATGTTTGGTCCCCAGGATGCTAGTATGGAGGTGCTGTAGATCTTTAGGGGGTATGGCCTAATGTAAGATCAATAGCTCTTTCAGGTATGCCATTTGGGGGGATTATGGAATCTAGACATCTCTCACTCTCTCTCTCTCTTTTTCTCTCTCTCTCTCCCATCACCATCTGTCTCTATCTTTATATCTCTTTGTCTCCTTCTTGGTTCAAAATGTGTCCATTCACTCTGACACATGCCACAACCATGATGTGTTGTTCTCTTCAAAGGCCCAGACCAAGAAGACTGTTTAATATTGGACATGAATTTCTACAACCATAAGTCAAAGTAAATTTGTCATTAATCCATCGATATCATGTCCATATATTTTGCGACTGTGATACAAAGTTGCCTAATACAGGTATATATTAAAAGTTCAGGGCTAGAGAGATGGCTTAGAGGTCAAGGCACCTAACTGCTAAGCCTAAGAAAGCCTGTTCAATTCTCCAGGTCCCATGTTTAGCCAGACGCAAAGTGATGCAAGGGTGCAATGCTGCACTTGCCCACACAGCGGTTGAGAGGCTGCTGGCATGCCCATTCTCTCTCTCTCTCTCTCTCTCTCTCTCTCTCTGTCTGTCCAAAAAAAAAGAAAAAACAGTTCAAAAATATATGTCCTTTTTCAATATTTGATTTCAGACTACTTCTGTTTGAATGGATTTTGATCTTTATGTAGTTTTAAATGATTTTCAGTGATCTTTATAATTTCTTGTTGTTCTATCAAATTTACTATATTAAAAGATTCAATAAAGGAAACATAAATAACACTATTAAAAAGCTGACATATATAAATGTAAATAAATATGAAAATTTTGTTTGTTTTTGGAGGCAGGGTTTCACTTTAGTACAGGTAGACCTGGATTTCACCCTGTAGCATCAGGCTGGCCTTGAACTCACGGATCTTCCTACTTCAGCCTCTTTTGTGCTGGGATTAAAGGCATGTGCCACCATACCCAGCTCTGGGAAATATTTTTTTTCAAGACATGTCTTTTGTCAGTATTCTCCAGAGAGATAGAACAAATGAGGCATATATAAAGATAAATGAAATGGAATCAGTATTACCATCTTCACCTTGATGAGACACCTTCCCCCATCCAGAGAGGATCCCTAATCAATACATGAAATCACTGATAGCATATAGAAGTTTCATTATTGTAGGGTTAGTACCTATTGTGGAACTCTATTTGTAAATTAGGCATAGTAAGAGATTAACAAGAATAATGAAATGGAAAAAATATATATTGCATTTAGAATTATGTAAATGAGTGTCTCTCTCTCTCTTTCAAAATATCTTATACTCTTAACTTATACTCTTATAGTACTGTCACATTTTCATTTACAGCAAGCATTTTAAAACTTCTATTTGGTTCATCCACTTTGATAACAGCACCGAAAATTAAACATATCTAGGATTTATATCTACAAATTCTTTACACACCCATAACCTTTCTGACACATCATGTTGTGATTGTCAATCATTTTCACAGACCATGATCGACTTATTTGTTTTGCTGAACTCCATCCTTGTAGTTTATATCCTATCGTATAAAATATGCTAAGATACTATTGGAGAATACTGATATTTAGTAATGTCCAATATGTGCAAGGTAATGAAGAAGGATAGGAGAAAGCTAACTTCTTTTAGGTAGTTTCAGATAGAGATTGAGTCCCAAAGAGAACCAGGAGGTGCCAACATGCCACTTCCCCTAGCATAAGGATGGAATCTTGGCAGAAATGGAACTCTTTTCTGATGGACACTGATCTACAGCACCTCCATTGCCCAAGGTCCAGCATGCTAGTTAGCTAGATGGCCCAAGTGGCCTGGCTCTGGGATCTGCCCTCCATACCTACAAACTAATTGGGTCTTCCCTTTGCATATAAAGGCTCTCATCTCCTTCATGTCTTGCCCTTTTTTCCCCCTCTTTGTAGAGCTCTCCCTACATTCCCTCTCATATCTGCTTGGCTACTTATGAGTCTGGCTTCCTCTCACCCAGACTGGCTAGGGTGTGGGAGAGCATAACACTGTTTATTGGTTTGGAGAAACTTTCCTGCTTGCTTGTGCTTTATAGTTTGGGTAACTTCGTACTCTGATTACATGCATGACTTTCCTCTTGTCTCTGGGTCTACCATGTGAGTATTCCCCTGACACTCTAGATCTACCACCTGGGTGTTCTCATTAACTCCAGGTCTGCTACCTGTGTAATTTCTTTAAACTCAGGGTAACCAGGAATGTAGCTTTATTCATTACTCATTTCTCCTCTGAATTTCTTGGTCTCTGCTTTGGTATTTTCTCTCTGCTAATCCTTAAGTTATTTAACTTTCTTCCATGGCGTGGATCCTATAGGTGTTCCTTATAAATCTCCTGACACAAGCTCCTAAATTCTATCCTCTACATGCTCCAACTTTTTTTTTTGAAAACCCTCAGTTTCTCTTAATTGAATCTTCTGCAGTGTTTCCACATGAGTGTGTTTCCTATTTCCTACATGTTTATGACTCTGCTGTAGCCTTCCTAGATTTCAATATCCTTTAAATAAATCCCAATATTTGTGATTTTTCCCTTAAATAAGCCCTACAATTTGTGATATCTCCCTAAATAAACTTATGAATTCATAATTTATCCTTCTTGAGTCCATCTTTATCAATTCTTTGTTAAAGGTAGGACAGAACCCACAGTTGGGTTTCATAAATTTTGGGGACCCGTTACGAGCCCCAAAATTTTGCATCTGTAATATCACTCATAGTAATAACCACTTTTATTAGCAAGTAATGCAACAACTATGTATAATAAAAATATTTTCAATGATTTTTCAATTATTTCCATGATTTTTCAAGTTATTTCTCAAATATTCATACTTAAAGCTCAATTTAGACTTGTATTTTTCTGTCATTTTAAAAAATATTTTATTTTTGTTGATTTAAGAGAGATAAAAAGGAGGAGGAGAGATAAAGAGGAGAATGGGTGCACCAGGACCTTCACCTGCTGCAAATGAACTATAGACCAATACACCACCTGTGTACCTGGCTTGCAAGTGCCATTTCTCCAGTCCAAAAGACTGTTCTTTTTTTTCTTTCTTTTTTTTTTTTTTTTTTTTTTTTTTTTTAGTTACAGTTTTAGTTTTTCAAGGTAGAATCTCACTCTAGCCCTGACTGACCTGGAACTCACAGCAATCCTCTTCCTCCTGAGTTCTGGGATTAAAGTTGTGTGCCACCACACCCAGCTTTTTTTCTTTCATCATTGTCTAGAACTCAAAAACTCAAAAAGAAGGAATGCCACTTTTTCATCATTTTAAACTTATTTCATAATCAATATATTCCATAAGAGTGAAGTTTCAAAGTTAGGTCCTATTAATATGCCTTCTTTGAAAACAAGGTTTCAAGTTGGGCGTGGTGGTGCATGCCTTTAATCCCAGCACTCTGGAGGCAGAGATAGGAGGATCACTGTGAGTTCAAGGCCACCCTGAGACTATATAGTGAATTCCAGGTCAGCCTGAGCTACAGTGAGACCCTACCTTGAAAAACCTAAATAAATAAATAAATAAATAAATAAATAAATAAATAAATAAAGCAAGATTTCATTTTTTATTCTATTTTGCCTCTAGTCCCTGAAACACAATACACCTAACTTCTTTCTCTTCTGTTGATTATTTTCCAACACACTGATCAGCTGTTCAGTATTTGAGTCTGACTTCTATTTGGTTTGTGGATAAGGGAGATGTGTATTGGCAAACCTTTGGAACATTCTTGCTTCCTTGTTGAAAAACAACCTTTTAGTCTTTTATTTTTGTTTTATTTATTTTTGTTTGTTTATTTTATTTGAGAGCGACAGGCAGACAGAGAAAGAGGCAGAGAGAGAGAGAGAGAATAGGTGTGCCAGGGCCTCCAGCCACTGCAAAGGAATTCCAGATGTATTTTCCATCTTGTGCATCTGGCTTACGTGGGTCCTGGGGAATCAAACCTCAAACCGGGGTCCTAAGGCTTCACAGGCAAGTGCTTAACTGCTAAGCCATCTCTCCAGGCCCCTTTTAGTCTTTTAAAATTTCTTTGCAGCTAGAGAAGTGTAATTTTCTGGCTTGAGGGAAACAGGCTTAGGAAGGTTTATCTAAAAGATACCCAAGATTTGTCAAACACTAAACATTCTTAAAAAGCAATGTGCTGATGTATCAAATACAATGAATTATAAAGTAAGCTTACTTCTCATTTGAAAGGCTGGAGTATTGACATAGGCACAAATGAAGTGATTGAGAGAATATATATTGATATCTTCACATAAAAATGCATCACTAGTACCTAGCAAGTATTGAATGAGTTCTTAAATTCTGTTTTTTCCAATTATCTGCATTAATTAGTCACTTCAGTTATGTTGAACTCTACTCACAAGCTAGAAAAAAACATAACTGTTGAATAAGGAGAAGCATTAATTTTATGTACATTCTAAAGAATTTTGAAAATTTATTTAAAAAATTTATTTGAGAAAATTACATCAGTCCTTTAATACTACCACTGAACAAATCCAAAAGAATTTTCTCCTCTTCCTCTCTATAGCATCTGCACAAGATAATTGAAGTTTAACCACTTCCTATGATTCAACTTCATTGTTAATTTGAAAAAGACTTTACTGAACTTTAGAACAATGTTTTTCCCCAAGTCTTTGCCAAGTACAAGCATGTCAAGCTTCTAACTCTTCAATCAACAGGTCCCTTTTGTGTTTCTTCACACACAAAAAAAAACAATAGCCTCATTCTGCAAGGGAGTGAAAATTATCAATTTTGTCAATTCTCATTCCAAAGTAGAAGAAAGATGATAACCAAAACTCTTGGGCCAGGTTTAGGAGTGCCGGTGCTGACATTACTAGAACTTACCTTTATAGTGTTTCATGATCTTATTCTTTTGTGCTATATAAGAAAGAAAAACAAACAAAAAAACAAGGAAAAATATCTCCCCATATAATATTGCTATTTTATTCTCTACTCTAAGTAATATTGTTGTGGAATTCAGCATTTATATTGTTTACTTCACTTAATTTTTTTCATAATTTAAATGAATTTCTTCTAGGTTTTTTTTGTTTTGTTTTGTTTTGTTTTTACCTTAAGAACTGCATTCTTCAGGGTTCACTGCAGAAGAGGTGGCAGAAAGAATGTAAAAGCCAAAGGAAGAGTAGGACTGCTTATAATGCCTTCTTCCAGACACAAAATGACCTTGATATTCATGACCTCACAGTACCTGAAACTACCTACCTAAGACCTTTATAATAGGAGGAAAAGATGATGACATCAAAATAAAAGAGAGACTAATTGAAAGGGGAAGGGATTTGAGAGGGGAGAATGGAGGTGGGGGAGAGAATAATCATGGTTTTATTATCTATAAAATTATGGAAGCTGTCAATAAAAAGTTAAAAAAGAAAGACAACTTATGAGGTATAAAGGTTTACAGTGTTTCATTTCTACTGTTTTTTTTTTAATCCCTTTCATTTTTTTTTTGTTTACCTTGTTTTTTGGGGGCCATTTTCTAAAAGTACCTAATGCAGCTATGTGAAATAAAACATTATATATGCATGACAAATGATTGCATAATATTTTTAGCACAGCTTTAAAATCTTCTGTGCAAAATTCCTTGGAATTGATCAAAGGAGAAATGAGTTTTAAAAACTAAACATAAACACTAGGCACATATAAATTTTAATAAAGTTTTCATTCTTTATTAAAGTCTACATGATAAATTATTGCTACTACTATTCAAATTCTCATGTATGCCAAGATAATTCACTTATTCTTGACATTATCTAAAGCTTGAATTGACATTTGTATAAATATTCTTATTGTAGCAATTTTGAGATTATCTATAAATGTCTACTTTGTATTCAGTTTTAAAGTACAAGCCAAGAGTTTGTTAATTAGAGAGTCTTATAAAGCATTACTCACACCCTTTTATTTTTGATAATTGCTGATCTTTAGAAGTGCTTAAATTGTCGCAAAATTAGTAATTTTCTATTTATATTTCCTGCATTTAACATTAAATGGATAAGCTTGAATTTGGCTGAAGTTCAGATTTCAGCAAAGATAAATGGTTGGTTCAAATAAAGTCAAAGAAGTGGTAAGTAAATAAGAGACACATATTTTTAGAGAATCAAGCAAGAAATAAGTTTATGTTATGTAAAGCAGGTGCTATAATGATAAATATATCTTTTTGAATTTTGAAGGAAAATGTATGATCATCAAATCCATCCTTTTATTTAAGCTGTATGGAAAAGCATGGCCTAGGAAGTTTTCACATCTGGTGATGGCACATTAGAAATAGTTAAACTTCTCTGAAATTCTAGGTCATGGTTTCTATTTTATGGTTTTGCTATTTCTCCTTGATGGTAAGACAGTTCTCACCAGATGATGAGAAATTTAACTGTGTGGAGTATGTGCCTCTTCTTACTCTTACATTATGATTTCTTTTCTTAATGACTTTACATTAACAGAAAGCACAGGGATTCAAGCCCAGAGTTCTCTAGGCCCACCATGCTGTATTGACATGATGGAAGGGTCTAACATCTTGTGCTTGTTCAATGAGATTGCCCATCAGTAAACTCTGAATACCAGGAGACAGCTTGAGCCATTCAGGAGCCAAGGTGTCAGTGGCACTAAACATTAATGGGACCAAGAAAAACAGGGTTTCTACATAAATCAAAAATAGTCTCCAGCTTTATTACCTTTTTCTGAAGCAGCTCTGAGATAGCCCAAGTATGTTGTACCCCTAGATACCTCTGAATTCAGCTCATTGAATCAATATTATTCATAACAACTAGAAAACTTGTTGCTTTAAATGATTACTTTAAAATATAGGATTTCACCATGCCTTTAGCTCTACTATTCTCTGATAACATTCCAAACATTAGCATCAAACAGGCCATTGAAGTGTAGTATATATCACAGGGTAAAATAATGCATATTATACTTTCCAAAGAATTCTATGTTACTTGTTTTCCTATATAAAATTAAAACATTAACCGCCAGTAAACTTTGTGACTGAAGGTTCATGTTTCACAAGTTTTTATTAAATATACAGAAAAGTTACAATGTTATAAACATACTTCTTAATGGATTTTTCACAAACTGCAAAAAATCTGGGTAATTAGTGCCCAGATTTCAAATACAACACAGAAGCTGACCTTGCACCACTTTTGAATATTAATGTGATCCCACCAAAATTGGAACTACTTTTCTAAATTATAACACTATAGTTTTTTTTTTTTTTTTTTAAACTGGACATACATGGAAGCATGCAAGCTACAGATTTTTATTTTTGCATTGTTTGATATAGTATCTGTAAGATTCATCAGTACTGTTGCAAGTATAGTTGCATACCCATTCATTCTCGTCTTTATAGTTCTCTTTGCAAATAAATATATCAAAATGTATTTATATTTGCTCTAAGTAATAGATTATTTTTTTCCACTTTTAGTCACAGTACTATTGCAAATATTCAAATATATATTTTTTTTTTTTTTTTTTACTTTTCTGGCTTTATTACCCTCTTTCAAATATACCACAGAAAAATTTGCAAACAAAAGTAGAAACCAATTTCCACAAGAACATACATCAAATTGCTGAGAAGTGGAGATATGGGCCAAGTGGAAGCACCGTGTAGCAATGGAAGGAACAAGCAGAGAAAACTGAAGTAAGACAGAGGTACTTCCAAGGAACTGTTCAGTGTGTGTGTGTGTGTGTGTGTGTGTGTGTGTGTGTGTGTGTGTTCGTGTGTCCTAAAGGAAAATGTGTTCACAAAGAGTCATAGTAACATTGTTCACAGTGGACTCATTCCAAATGAAGGAAGTGAATATCTTTCAAACTTCTGTAGGACAAGACCCCAGAAAAGTCACAAGGATGGCAATTATAATAGTGAGACTTGGGCGAACAGAGTCAGAGTATGTCGATTCTCTGACATCTCTCTATCAACACTACCCAACCCTATAGTCTCAGGTGCCTGGTTTTTTTCTTTCTTTTCTTTTTTTTTTTTTTTTTTTTTTTTTTTTTTTTTTTGTAGGGTCTCACTCTAGCCCAGGCTGACCTGGAATTCACTAAGTAGTCTCAGTTTGGCCTTGAACTCATGTCGATCCTCCTACCTATGTTTCCCAAGTGCTGGGATTAAAAATGTATGCCACTATACCTGGCTTTAAAATATTTTATTTTTATTTATTTATTTATTAGAGACAGAGATGGGGAGAGAGAAAGTGAGAATTGGCGCACCAGGGCTTCTAGTCACTGCTAACAAACTCCAGATGCATGTGCCACCATGTGCATCTGGCTTATATAGGACCTGGATAATCAAACTGGGACCTTAGGCTTCACAGGTATGTGCCTTAACCACTAAGCCATCTCTCCAGTCCTTTTATGAACATATGCTTGCATTTTAACAAGATATGTACTTGGGGAGTAGAATGCTGAGTAACGCAGTATATGAATTTAGTTTTAGACAGAGGCAAAAATATTCCAACATGACAGCACCTATTAACACAACATTCTGACTAATATTAGTTCTTTTTGGTTCTTATTCCTATTGTCATTCGGATAATGGGTATTTTGGTATCACATAGTGGATTTATGCTTCCATTTCTCTGAAGGATAAAATTTGGCAATTTTTCAAGTTTTCTTTAGAATCTTCTTTTGAAGATTATTATTGGAAGTTATTTATCATTTTTATACTTTGTATTGTTTTGTAGAAGTTGTTATACACATTCTAGTTTTCACAGGCATATATTTATTGTACATAGTATTTGGTTTCATAAGGACATTTTCATATAAGTATATAACACACTTTGTCCATATTCCTATCAACAGCACCTAACCATCACTTTTCCTCCCCTGTCCCCACACTGGTTCCTTTGGCTTCCCTGGACAGTTTCACTTCTATTTACATGTTAAGTATATGTTCATAATTTGTGTGCCTATATTAGATATTGTATTCATAAATGATATAAAGCATATAATATTTGTATGATTAAATACTGTTAATATGATAATTTCTAGTTGCATTCATTTTATTGTAAATGGCATAAATTCATTCTACTTTATGCCAGCACATAATTCCATTATGTATATGTCTTACTTTCTTTATTTCTCTGTTGATGGATAACTAGGTTGATTCCATTAGCCATTGTGAATTTTGTAGCAATAAACATGGATGTACAAGTATCTCTGTGGCATGTTGACTTAAATTCCCTTAGCTAAATACCCTGGAGTGGTATAGCTGAAAATGTAGTAGATCTGTTTTCAGCTTTTTGAGAACCCTCCATATTGATTTCCATAGTGACTGGACTAATTTGCATTCCTACCAGTAGTTTACAAGGTTTCCCTTTCTTCCACATCCTCATTAATACAGAAGAATGAAACCAAATTTCTATCTTCTACCTTATACAAAAAAATCATTCTGAATATATCATCAAAAACCTTCAGTGTAAGACTGGAAATACTAAAGCTATTAGAGGAAAAAACAGGACAAACACTTCAAGATACAGACTGTAGTGGTTTGAATAAGGTGTATCCCATAAGCTCATGTGTTTTGAATGCTTGGCTCCCAGCTAATGGCCATTTAGGAGGGGGAACCTTGCTGGAGGTGTTGTGTTGCTGAGGGAGGACTTATGATTGTTATAGCCAGCTTCCCCGTCCTAGAAATCAGCTCACTCTCCTGCTGCTGTTTTCTGCCCACTGTGGCAAGGAGGTGATGTCCAGCCTCTGCTCATGCCATGCTTTCTCCTGCTATCATAGACATTCCTCTGGAGACTGTAAACAAAAATAAAACATTTTTCCCATATGCTGCTTTTTGTTATGTGCTTTGTCCCTACAACACAGGCATATGCAAGGAATTTCTGTGGATGACTCAATTTGCTCAGGGAATAATAGCAAGAATTGACAAATGGGATTAACAAAAAAAAAAAAAAAAAAAAAAAAAAAAAAGAAAAGAAAAAGAAAAAGCATCTTCACAACCAAGGAAGCAATGAAGTCAATATACAGTCCTCAGAGATGAAATGAGTTCTTAGTTTATTCTCTATGTGTCCTTTGTCAGGTGGAAGTATTTCAAATATTCTTGCCCATTCATACATTGTCTTTTTTTCCTGAATAATGCCTTCTGAGTAAACAAAATTTCTGACTTTAAATAGTCTAGTTTATCAATTTATTTAGTTTATAGTTATTTTGTTTCACACTTAATAAACATTGTCTATTCCACGGTGATGAGTTTGTTTTGCTGAATATTCAACGTAAATGTCAATTGTTTCTGATATATTGATGCTCCTAATTTGAAATTCTCTCTTTTTCTCTCTCCCTTTCTCTTTCTTATAAGATGCTATTGGAAATTACATATCATTTCTATTAGATTAAATTTCTGTGACTCGATGTAATATTATCACTTTAAGTTTAGACAGTCCAAGAGAACTTTTACTAATCAATTTAAAGGATGTGGATTCATGAATTTGTTAATTTAATCGTTACAATTTCATTAGTAACAAATACACAAAAGAATTTTGGATAACGTGCATGTCTAGAAATAAATGATAATTGTGTTTACTGTAAATTCAATTTGCATGTGACTATAAGAAGTTTATAAAATTCCAGGTATTTAGGTTTCTATCAGAAAATTCAGTGGTTCAAATATTTAACCATATCTTCAGATCATTATGTTTTTGAAGCTAAGTATGTATAAGGGATAGGTAAAACTTATTTTTCTGATTTTGATAATGGTTTCTCAAGATGTGACATTCATGTTCATTAAGAGAAATGTCCTAAATAAAATCATCTCTTTGGAGTAAATTTATAGAAGTAATAACTATGGATTTTATTTTTATATATCTATTTCAACTATGAATTTTTACTGGAAAATAATGAGAGCTTTGTACTTATATACTTAGCAAAATGAAAACATTGAAAACAATAATAATGATTGTGTTGAAACATTATTAAGAATTATATTTGTAAAATTCCCCCCTAAATAAGCAAATTAGGGAAAGGAAAATTGTTCATTCTGACAATGTATTTCAGTTCAAAACAACTTTTTTTTTTTTTTCTTTAATTCGTAGTATTACTCCTTTCATGGAATACCTACAAAAATCTAGAGAAAGTCATCCCTTAAGATAGTGATTAAAGAAACTGAAAGTACCCATTTAAAAAGTCATTTTTGTGTAAGAAAAAGCATTAAGAATCTCACTTATTTACCTACAAAATGGACACTGTTTCTTCTCATGTGCTTCTCTAAGACTCAAAGATAAAAATGTTTTCCAATCAAAACATTAGACATCTTCTTGGACATCATCATGCTATATGTCATGATGCATCCTGTGGCATAGTGTTGTATGCTGCATCCTATCAAGTTGAATTTTATTAGTTTGTGTGAAGTACTTAGAAAAATACGCCTTGCCTCTCCATGCTGCTTTATATTTCCTGAGCTCCCAGAACTCAACTGAGCAGGGAATTAGAACACAAAGGACGGGTAGAAAAATGAGTTGCGAAGCCTGAATTCTGAGCAAAGCTCGGCAGATCCTTCACAACGATATTTGGGAAAATTAGTTTTTCATATATTATACACTCTTAATGGCAAAGAACTAGACAATACATTACCCAGTTGCTGTCAGCGGAGCATAATGTTGCTAGAAAGATTTATTTCTAAATTTCAAAAATTGGAACAAGAACCCAAATTCCAATTTGTCTTTTAGGGGCAAATCAGAAAAGTAAGCTGTTAGAACTAAAATGGCTCAGGAAAATTCACGGAAGAGTGGGAAGAAAGATTGTTAGAACCATAAATTGGGTCATTATACACAGAGTCATTGCCTCTCCTGCAAAACTGATGACTACCCCCATAAGGCAAGACCCACATTATTCATGGGGGGAAGACAGGGAGAAGGCTAACAGTGGTGCCATCATGGCTGTATATATACTATATACATAACTAATAAAAATATATTAAAATTAAAAATTAAAAAATAATAAGAAATAAAACAACCCAATTAAAAAAAATGGGCTATGGGACTAAATAGAGAGTTCTCAGAAGAAAAAATACACATGGCATGTAAACATCTAAAAAATGTTCTACATCCCTAGTCATCAGGGAAATGCAGATTAAAACTACATTTAGATTCCATCTCACTCCTGCAGATTGGCTACCATCATGAAAACAAATGACTATAAATGCTGGCATGGATGTAGATAAAGAGGAACACTTCTACACTGTTGGTGGGAATGCAATCTGGTCCAGCCATTGTGGAAATCAGTGTGGAGTTCCTGAGACAGATAAAAATAGATCTACTATATAACCCAGCTATACCACTCCTAGGCATATATCTTAAGGACTCATCTCACTACCTTAGAGATACTTGCTTGACCATGTTTATTGCCACTCTATTCACAATAGCTGGGAAATGGAACTAGCTTAGATGTCCCTCAACTGATGAGTGGATAATGAAGATGTGGCACATTTACACAATGGACTTCTACTCAGCAGTAAAGAAAAATGATGTTATGTAATTTGGTGTAAAATGGATGGATCTGGAAAGGATTATACTTAGTTAGGTAAGCCAGGCCCGGAAAGACAAATGTCACATGTTCTCGCTCATATGTGGATCCTAGCTACAAATTATTGGACTTCTATGTGAGTAAAAGTAAAACTCAGTGGCAGAAACCAGTAAGCTAGAAGGGGATATAAAGGGAATAGAAAGGGAGGGAGGGGGGACTTAATAGGATGGTATTCTTTATATGTAAGTAGAAGAACAGATTAATGGGGGTGAATCTCTTCCCCTGACCTCACTTGGGCCTTTTCACCCCCATTAGCATTTTAAAATGCCCTCTGTTGGAGTTACCTTATTGCTGCTGGGACAAAGACCCCATCAGAAACATCTTATGGGAGGAAAGGGTTTATTTCAGGCTTACAGATTCCAGAGGAAGCTTCTTCATGGTGGAGGAAGCTGGCTTACTTCATCATATATCCATGGAAGAGAGACAACTACCAGCACCAGCAAGCACAAAGAGCCTGAGCTCAGGCTGGCTCTCTACACATCTTATGGCTGGACTCAAGATTCCCTCACCCACCACCCAGTGACACACCTCCTACATCCATGCTCCACCTGCTGAAGACTTAGTAGGAAGTATAGTATTTCTTATAATTTTTTATTTTTTTTTATTTATTAGACAGAGAGAGAGAAAGAGGCAGGTAGAGAGAGAAAGAATGGGTGTGCCAAGGCCTTCAGCCACTACAAATGTACTCTAGATGTGTGTGCCACCTTGTGTATCTGGCTTAAATGGGAAATGAGTTTTATTGGATTTGCAGGCAAGTGCCTTAACTATTAAGCCACCTCTCCAGCCCAGGAAGTGTAATCTTAATCAAAAACACCTAAGGTTGTGGGGACATTACATAGCAACTATCACACCCACTTTCCAAGTTATTACATAAGAAAAAAATGTAAACAAAGCATAAAAACAAACGCATTTTTAAAAATGGCCTAGCCAGCATTTCAGGGCCCTTGAATTTCATGTGACAGTTGATAGAGTAGGATCCTCAGCTAATGGGAGAACAGCACAGCAAGTAGAATGAAGCTATAACCGTCTCAGCTGAAGGTGGAAACACACTTTCCCAGACCCAAGACTCAGTCACACTGTTCTTAGGGTTTTCTCTCCATACACTCCTCCAGTTATTTTGAAACATAATTTTAACAAAGCCTAATCGCTCTTCTTTCATGTATAGCAACTTAACAAAAGCTATTCCTTTTAGATGTTCATTCATCTCCTAGTTCCCAGACTATATTTTATGCTTCCCATGCACTGAATGTAGCAATAACTTCAAAGGCTGGAGGATGGACAGTTCACTAACAACAACAGCAAGGCAGCTGGTGATCATTTTAAGCAAAGGTGTTTCTTAATTTCCTCCATTTCAAGTTTTTAAAACACAAATTCTCAAGTTTTAATAAAAATAACAGAAAACAACACTCAGGAAGACAATGTGAAAATGTAACAACTTTAGATAGGTTAAAGATAACACTGGCCTTAATAAAAATGACCAGCACATTCTCCATTCAAAATTACTCTATGCACAGACCAAATTTTAACTCTCTGAATCAAATTTGCCTTACATTATTGTTTAGAATTTTATATTTACAATTATTCATAGCTTCACATTATTTTATCAGTAATGTAGAGTTGGAAAAGAAGAATCAACATTAATTAAATATGTTATTTATAAACCATATGTAAACCTACTTCTTTGCTAGATAAAAACAGATAGTTCAAAAAGAGAGTTGGGACAGAAGTACCAGGTAGGGAAATGTAGACAATGCAATGTCCAGAGCCATAGATTGTTACAAGAAAAAATTGGTGCCAAAAAATTGGTCGGGGGGGGGGGCTCTAATACCTTCAAAACATTATAGACTAGTGACAACAATGATTTGGTTGGTCAAAATAGTTGCATGATGAGACCTTACTACTGAAGACACCACACGATTGGACTATAGGACACAGGGAAATCAACAGGAGCTCAGATGGAAGCTTTCTCCTTGTTAAGTAGCTGTCATAAGGCTAGAAAGTGCTATATAATCTGTCGGAAGAGAAAAGGCAGTAACTATCTAACAGTGGGCACTGAATGCTTTATGTCTGGCCAGCCAGGCAAAGTGTGCCAAGTGGTGCAATGGTGGCATGTCTGTTATGGGATAAATATTATGGATTTGAGGCCTATTCCATGGGAAGTAATTCATGCCTGATACTGAAAATCTAATCAAAAGCTTATGGCTCAAGAGATCATAAATTGTAGTGGGAAAGCTACTACTATGCTTTGGCTAAATGGATATAGAATGCCCACCAAATATATATATTGCTACTCCCACTTTTCGTTACAGATACTTCTCTTTTTAGATGGCAGTGACTACTAGGGAGACTCAAAACTCACCTACATGCTAAGAAGGGTCAGTGGAGTGTTCAGCACTGAGAGACATCTCTATTGCACCCTGTAGAAGAGATGATGGAAATAATATAACAGCCAAAGAAAGTAGAGGAGTGTTTTGGAATACTGTCTTCCAGACACGAAGTGGCCATTGTGTTCAAGACCTCATAGTGAATGACACTATCTACAAAATGGCTGCATACTAGGAGGGCAAAAAAATGATGACATCACAATAGAAGAGGTAATAGTTGGAAGAAAAAAAAGAGTTCAGTGGTGGGGGAATAGGGGAGCAGGGACAAAGGAAATTTGTGGGAAGTGATTATGATTCAGGGTACATTGTGTATAGGAATGGAGGTTGTCAATAATTTTTTTTTTTTAAAAAAAGAATGAATCTTTGTTAAAAATGAGCACTTCATTTTAGTCCTATTATAAATTACCACAAAAACCATCACACAGGCTGGAGAGATGGCTTAGTGGTTAAGGCGCCTGCCTCCTAAGCCTAAGAATGCTGGTTCCAATCTCCAGCGGTTCCAATCTCCAGGTCCCATGTTTAGCCAGATGCAAAGTGACGCAAGGGCGCAATGCCGCACTTGACCACAAGGGGGAGCACGAATCTGGGTTTCGTTCCCAGCAGCTGAGAGGCTGCTGGCATGCCCATCTCTATTTGTCTTCCTCTCCCTCTCTCTCTGTCTCTCTGTCTCTCTCTCTCTCCAAAAAAAAAAAAAAAATCACAGGATCGCAAGTACAGTTGTGAAAATTTTATGGTCTGCTGTTGGGACATTGCAGCAGCCTGTACAATGTTTACTTCAAAACTTTAAAAATAGGGCTAGGGAGAGGTTCAGTGGTTAAAGGTGATTGTTTGCAAAACTCTGAAATTACTAATTTTTACCAACAAAGGCCTTCAAACAGTTTCATACCTCATGTACCAACAATTGTGTTTATTCCTTATGTCTAGAAACAATCTGATGAGATTGGGCACATTAACGGTGGTATGGGCATAGATGAAACAATCTAATAGCATTATTTTTCTAAAACAAGTCTCCAATTTGGCTGTAATGTAATTGTATTGAAAAGCCAAGCTGACAAATACTTTTCCATGAATAATTCAATAAAATACAGAACAATTCTCCAAAAATATAGTGCTCTACACACTTATGCCACTGCTCATCAAAGTTCAAATTACTCTTAGAAAAAGCCATCATTTCAACTTATACTTAAATGTGAACTCTAATTGTAATAAAAGAAACAGCACCACACTTCCAATTTATTAGCTTGAAAATTTGTATTAGGTTTGTTTATGAATTCTGCTTCAAGATTTTTGCTTCAGAACATTCTGCTAACATATGATATTATGCTGAACATTCATTTTTGGTGTATTTATATACTCTGCCTATTTTAATTAAACCATCTCTGCACTCTGCTGTTTTTGCTAATTTTGGATGATGGATCCATCATTGTTTGTTTGCGAAGTCTGATTGGAAACAAGGCATTCATTATGTCGTGCCTGATAATCTGCTCACTTCATTATTGCAGAGCAGTTTGTGGACTTGCATCTTGGTTTTCATCAAGTTTTCATAAATATGATGCTCCCTTTTGATTGATGTCAATGGCACCACAGTCTGAACTTACTGCTACCAAATTCTTGTCACTTGTGCTATTTTACAAAGTCGTCTCTTAATATATAGGAAATTATGATTTCAAGAAAATCTGCATCTTGCTCCTCTCTTTAATAAATCTTTGCACCACAGATATGCTATTTGGCTAAATTAACAAAGAGGCTGCTATTCCCAAAGTGTATTGCATTCAGTGTGACAATCAGCTTTCCTAATGAATTGCCTATATTTGATGCCTTGTTGATGTCTAGTTATTTTGAAAACCCTCTCAATTCTTAACATCATTACAAATTCCACTGTGGAAATTAAATTCCTATATACAGTTTATGAACACTTGAAAATAGGAGAAATGTTACCTTCTAATATAGATCTTTGAGTTGATAGTCATTCCAGAAAATGTACTGGAAAGACAGATGAAAGGAATAACTGAGCTGTGATTTTCTTAGCTCTCCTTAGCAGTTATAGCATAGAAATTGATATTGATTCTTTTGAATGATATAGGAATAGTCAAAATTTGGAGAGTTTGCATATGAAATGCAAAAATAGTAAGTCGTGTTTCTCTTAATCATACATACATATCAAAGTTGGGCCTAGAGAAAGACATTCAGAGACTTCCTAAATAACCATCATCACAGATTTCGAGGTTCCTTTGTCTATTTGATAGCACCAGTCTGGAGCTCAAGTTTCCACACTCATGCAGCTTAGGCTTTCAACTCACATCCATTAGAAACTTGAAAGTTTCTGAGTCAGGTTATATATAACATTTTATTTGAGATAAGATTGTATACTGTAAACCATTACATTGTAATGATATAAATTTACAATTCTTAGTTATTTATCTATGAATATTCTAGCAAGAATCACCTAAATATGTCTGAAATGTTTATTTCAGTCTCTGTGGGTGCTTGTGCTGTGCATTATATAAAATAAATAGTAAAATATGCCCAAAGATAACCAAAAAGAGCCTATTTTTTTTCCCTCATTAAGCAAGCAAGAACTCTGTGCACAGGGAGAAGCTTTAGAATCCAGGAAAACAACATTATGCCCTCCTTTTTTATCTTAGAAATTGCCAAATTACAACTCCTCTTTATAGCTTATGCTTTGCATGAATTAATTATTTTTTTAAATATTTTTTTCTATTTTATTTATTTATTTGAGAGAGAGAGAAAAAGGAAGAGGCAGAGAGAAAGAGAGAATGGGCATGCCAGGGCCTCTAGCCACTGCAAATGAACTCCGAATACCTCCTTGTGCATCTGGTTTACATAGGTCCTGGGGAATAAAACCAGGGTCTTTAGGCTTCACAGGAAAATGTCTTAACCACTAAGCCATTTCCTCAGCCCTGAATTAGTTAATGTTTTAAAAACAGCAAAATTATTCTGAACACATAACAATATTCTCCAATTACAGTGATGTTAGTATTTTGTAATATTTCTTTGATTTGTTTATTTAATAAGTAAGTAAAACTTCAATTTTTAAAACTTGCTTTTTTTGTTTGCTTGTTTTTGTTTGTTTGGTTTTTCGAGGTAGGGTTTCACTTGAGTCTAGGCTGACCTGGAATTCACTATGCAGTCTCAGGTGGCCTGGACTCACCGTGATACACCTACCTCTGCCTCCCGAGAGCAGGGATTAAAGGCATGAGAGAAAGTTGCTGTGTCAGGGCCTCCAGACACTGTAATCAAACTCCAGACCATAGGGCTGCTTGTGTATCTGGCTTATGTGGGATCTGGGGAATTGAACATGGGTCTTCAGTTTTTCAGGCAAGTGCCTTAACTGCTAAGCCATCTCTCTAGCCCAAGACTTGCTTCTTGACACTTTTCCTCCCAAATCCTCATCACATGGAATCATTTATCCAAAGCTATTGTTTAAGATTTTAATTCACATTTTTACTATGTGTTTAGTTATTTATATACTTATTTAGATGCTCATACATTCCGTATAATTTTCTGTAATTTGCCTCTACCTCGATAACTATAGCTCTAATTCATTTTTAAATATCATTCCATTGAATTGTTGAACCAGATATTGTATACTAAACTCTCTTTTGATTTTTTTCCTTTCTGTGTTGGAGATTGTATCCAGGGCTCTATGGCTGGGCTGCATCCCTAGGCTTCAAATCCTTCCAAGAGACAGATAGCTTATTTTTTCTTGCTTGCTAAAGACATCATATTTATTTATTTATTTATTTTTGCTTGCTGGTAAAGAATGATAATGGCAATATAATTATTGGACATATTTGGAGCAGATTTCTCAAAGAAAAAGTAGAAGAGAAACAGTTGAATTTTAAGGTGCATGAATATGCAATATTGTATCACCAAATTTCATTATACTCAAGCCTTCTGGATATAAGCCATATCATTTTTAATTTTTTTAACTTCTGCTAATTTTAATGGGTATGAAATAGTATGCATTTATCTTAATGTGCACTATCTTGATTATTACTTTGGCTCCACATATTAATATATTGACTGAACTTTGTACTTCATTTTCTATTAGTTTGTCCTACAAATTCACTGTCTTTTTGTTTTGTTTTGTTTTTGCTTAGCGATTTGTCATTTATAGTGATTTATAAGGACTATTGATGTATTCTTTGTGCTAATCATTGGCATTTTTAAATCTAATTTTATTGTTTGTTTGGGTGGGCACATCCACAGAACATTGTGGAGATCAGAGGACAACTTTCAGGTCAGTCCTTGGCTTTTCCACTTGACTTGAGTCTCATTTCTCTCCCAGATTTTTTTTTCTGCTAGTGTTTTGCTGTGCTCTCCACAAGCTTCTGGGTAATTGTCTAGTCTCCCATCTCGCCATCATGAAGGTGCTGGGATTTACAGAAACTTTCTTTTAACATGTGGTTTCTTGATCAGTAGTGAATGCTTCAATCCACTGAGCCATCTTTCCACCACTAATCTCTGAAATTTTCTATAAAAGGCATAGTTTTTCTTCCCATGTGAGACATTTTTCACATTGTGTTATCTTTTGCCATACAGGTTATCTTTCATGTGTTATATTAGGGATATGGAACAATACAAATTTACGGTTTCCTCTTAGTTACATGAATATGAATACAATATATGTAATGTATGGTACAATGTATTAAACGTTTTGTCATTAAATGTGTTGAAGAGGGCTGAGGTTGTATGTTAGTGGAGGAGTGTATACTCAGCATGTTTGAGGCCTTATATTCAATATCTAGAACAAATTGTTTAATTTTCACCATGAATTCTCAGTATTCAATTCTAGGTATTTCCTATTTCTTCTTTTTATGATTTCTTATTTATCCAAGTGTTATTTAGAACTATGTTATTGATTCATAAACACTTTTGTCATTTTTTGAATGTGGCATATATTATAACTGGCATATGCTTCGTAAATCATTTTGTTTCATGTTTTCTATGGTTTGACTATCATCCTTAGTTTAATATTATTGCTCTAACAGCCCATAAGAATAGAGTAACATCCTTGTGAGGCTCTTGGCCACCACTATTTTCTCTAGTTTTCTTCCCCTCTAAATGACAATCCCTACTGTAAACATGAAACTCTTTCCATTTCCAGGTGGTTTTGTGTGTGTGTGTGTGTGTGTGCTATATCTTAACTCTAGACTATCACTCAAAACTGTTCCCACACTTGACATCGGGTTAGAGTTCTTTTAAGTTATCAACTTCCACAAACTCTCTAAGACTAAGCAAGGGCTCTCTGTCAACATTTATTTCCTTTGTCATAATATTAATATGTTCTAGTTGCCTCCTCTCCTTGTCCATGTGCTTTCTGAAGGTGGGATGATAAAGTTTATCTTGTTCACTGCTATACTTCCAAGGCACAGCACAAAATCTGGTATTTGAGAAGTTCTACACACACACACACACACACACACACACACACACACACATACAGAGAGAGAGAGAATGCAATAAATGCTCAAATTGAAATCAGTTGATTCAGGGACTTCAAGTTATAAATTTCTTGTTTTAAAAATAACTACATATTCTTTTTCTAAAAAGAATGTCGGTTAGCAGTCAAAGGAGCATATATATTTTAATAAGTAAGCTTTTAATTATCTCTAGCTCCTTAGTACTCAACAATATGATAGCTACCAAGTGCTGAAAGACATGGAAACATAACTTGGTCACCTCTGAAGAAGTTCTGCTTTTCAGTAGTGAGTTATCCCTCTTACATATTTAAGATCCACATCTTTGTGGGAAAAAAAATCTAAGACAGAGGGTGTCTTTCCTGCATTATCCTGCTGGGTTGAAAATTCTTTCTTGTTTGGAATTCTCTTCAACTTAATAGTATCTTTTATGTATAGGTTTAAAATTGACAAATGCCTTTCTGTACAGTGTTTCATCTTCATAATAGATTAAACTTCAAAAAAGATTGGGGCTCTAGTTATAATAATAACTATTTTATAATATAACTATATTTTATAATATAACTATATTATAATAATATAACATACAAAAAACAAAGACAAGAAATCTCATGCATGAGCCCCACTCATCAACTTACTACATAGCATCTTCTTTTAACTCAGAAACTGTGGAAATACTATTTACTGTGTCTAACTTTTGACTTATTCTCAG
This sequence comes from Orientallactaga sibirica, assembly GCA_036365145.1. Lineage (NCBI taxonomy): Eukaryota > Metazoa > Chordata > Mammalia > Rodentia > Dipodidae > Orientallactaga > Orientallactaga sibirica. The sequence continues at coordinate 4,914,048 of JAEOAD010000041.1, forward strand.
TAATTTACCACCATAATTTATAGTCCCATTGAGTCCAATAGGTTAATTACAGAATCTTCTGTGGAAAAGGATGTATTTTTTCTCACTAGCCAATGATGTGGCCTTTATTTCATTTACTATTCTCTACTTTTTCTACTACAGAAATAGTAAGTAGATTCTCTCAGAATGACCTATCCATAATTTTGTAGGGTCGTTTCTTAACCCTTACCTAATGCCTTCCTAAACTTATAAAATTAGTTCTGATGTCTGTTTTATTACATGGCAGTTTCATTGACCCTAAATTCTATTACTACCAAGAGAACAATAATAACAAAAAATAGTGTTTCTAAAAGTCATTTACTGTTTTGTATAGAATAGAGTAATGGTTTAGTGAGAAAAATGCATAATTACTGTACCCAACACACACAAGCACATGCACACACACACACACACACACACACACACCCCACACATGCACACACATGTATACAACATTGCCTAACTATAAAATAATAAATATTTTTCCATTAAATGGAATCTTTACAGTAACATAAGAGATGTTCTGACAGTGATTGAAAATAAGTACTTTACTAGGCAACTCTTTTAATCTGAAAAAGTTCTTTACTTACTACAAGTAGTTTACATGTACAATTAATTTTCAAAGCAAAAAATTTTGATAATTTAAATGATTCATTAGAGGAAGCATGTTTTCTTATGTATAATGAAGGCCACTTTTGTTTACACTGCAGTAAGAACATTGTGATCAATATAAAAGTTGAGATCAGGAACTAATGACCCTCCATCATTAAAAAATAAATAAATAAACAGAATATAATGCCTTTTCTGAGTTGATTTATGTTTTATTACAACAGTAGCTGGTAATGGAATTTTAATCATTGCCACTTTGTAAATAAGAAAAGAAAGGGCATTATATTCTTCAAGTAAAGGAAGATGCAAACACTGGATTTGTTTGATGATATTTAAGATTATGGTTGGCTTTTTGAACTAATCTTTTTTATAAGCAAATCTTTTTATTGTTAAATTATTCTATGTAAAATAGCATCATTGTACAAGCCTGAATCTAGAGACTAACTACCACACTGTTTTATCTTTTTACTAAAAAAGAAACAAAGAATTTCTTAGAAAAATAACTTTCCTATTACCAACATTAATGATAGGACCATTGCTATAAAGATTAATAATTAGAAATGTAGTCTTCTGAATTAGATTGGGTTTTAGATGCAAGCTTCTTTACCTTGAATTTATGCAATTCTGGGCAAGTTAATTGAGATCCTCAAACATAACTATCACTTCTAAAATAAAGAAAATGATAACACTCATCCTACATAAAGGTGTTGACAATACTATATGAGCTAAGTATTAAAACAGGAAATGCTATAGATGTGTTCAACAAATCTTGGTTATTTTTCATAATGCAATTTCGAGTGTTTCTTATATCAGCATTACCTATCATTATGTACTCAGTGACAGTTCTTTAAATGAAATCTTAACTATAAATTCAGATAAAACATGAGCTAAGAACTTCATAAGTTTTCCAGCTGCTGTTTCTTTTCTATCCTTAAATTATCTCTTTTAGTAAAACTATATAGTAGATTAAAGCTATTCACTTTGGTGCTTTGTAACTCATCATACATCCAGAGGAGAAATAGGGCCCTTGCACCTAGGATTTGGCTCAGATGTTGAGAGTAATGATGCCATATGTGTTTGAAGAAGGCTTGGAATATAATAAAGTATTGTGAGGAATTTCTGGACAGGCTTATCAAGAAGAGTTTAAAAATGTCTTGGGAAGGGCTGGAAAGGAGGCTTTGTGCTTCAGGTGCTTGCCTAAGAACCCAGGTTCAATTTACCAGGACCCACATAAACCAGATTAACAAGGTGGCACGTGCATCTGGAATTCGTTTGCAATGGCTAGATGCCCTGGTGCAACTATTGTCTCTATCTGTCCACCCCCCTCCAATAAATAAATAAAATATTTTTTAAAATATTTTGAAAAATGTCTTGGGAAAATGAAGACCAGAGTCTGGCTTGACTTAGATAGTGGATAGTGGTTGGGGGTTAAAGAAGAGTCATAATTGAAGTGAATGTGGTTGGGGGTTAAAGAAGAGTCATAATTGAAGTGAATTTGCCGAAAGACTTCGAAGAAAAGAGCAGGAAGCCTTAATATCAGCTTATCAGGATGTTTAGAAAAGGAGAAAGGGCATTGACTGAGCTTGAAAGCCTTAACAGAAGAACATTTAAAAATGTGAATTGGATAGCACGTCAAACTACCTTCTAAATGTCTGTGTTTCTGTGTTTTTTTTTTTGTTTCCATAAATTGGTACTGCTGTCAGCCTTGAACATATAAGTTGCTTTTTACAAAGAGCAGAGGTGATTACAGGAGATGCACAGATGACAACGTTGCCAAGAATAAAAAAATTGTTTGTCCTCAGCTTTAAACATAGCACCTAAACCACACCCTCCAAAGACTCAGGGGACATTGAGAAAGAAGGGGAAGAAAGGATGTAAGAGCAGCAGGATCACAGGTGGGGCTGTGGAATGCCATCTTTCAGGTAAGACAAACCCACTTCAACCAGAACTCACAGTAGATGGTGTTTCCTGTCCATGCCTGAACCTGTCAATTTCTCATCATTATGAGGGAGGGAACATGAGACCAGACACTGCTCAGACTAATTGGAAACTGATCATTGCTGAAAGAGGGGAAGTCATATCTTTTAGGGGGTTAGTCACTGGAGGATTGCCAGTCTCCAGTAAATAATGTCCCACCCATGATTATGCATGCAAACTTAATTTAAATCAGTGGATCAAAACTTAAATTTAAAAGATGAAAAGTAAGACAGGGACCTAATGGAAAGAACGGTATTAGTGTGAAAACAAAAGGGAAGAAGGTAAGTGGAGAGACTAAAATGCATTATATGTATGTATGTAGTTGTCAAAAAATTAATACATCAAGGAAAAATAATCCAATAAATATGTTTTCCTAAATAAGTTGTGTCAACAAGTTGTATGTGTCAGAAATCAGAGAAATCTGTAAAATGTCCCTATATCACAAATGCGCTGCCATTTAAGAAACAATGAGAACCATGAGACCAAGCAAATGCATCTAATTCATGTATTTAAAATATTGAATCAAAGTTGTGTCTAGGGCAAATAAAAATCTCAGTTCAAATAAAAATGAGTTCTTTTCTTTTTGATTTATTTTCTTGATGTGTCATGACTAGGTAGAGACCAGTGGAGATAGACCGAGGACAAGCCAACAGGATAATTTTTATAGAATAACAGATGGAGAGAATATAAGCCACATTAATCTTTGCACATCCATATATTGAATAAATGCTTAGAAATTTCCAAATATCCATGCTATCTGCTCCAGCATGGCCCAAGCCAAATGAAGATGGAAATTGGCATACTTTAGCAGGATGTGGTGGTTCATGCCTTTAATTCCAACATTTGGGGGACTGAGGTAGGAGGATCACCATGAATTCAAGGTCAGACTAGGACTACTGAATGAGTACTAGGTTAGTCTAGACTAGAGTTTAACAATGCCTCAAAAAAACCAAAACAATAAAAAAATTAAAAGTAAAAAAATAAAATAAAGAGGGGCTAGATTTATGACTTAGGAGTTAAAGCACTTGCCTAAGGAGCCAGGTTTGATTCCATAGTACCCATGAAAGCTAGATGCACAAGATGGCACATGTGTCTGGATGCCATTTGCAGTGGCTGGAGGCTGGCATACCCATTCTCTTTCTCTCTCAAATAACTAAATAAAATATTTTTTTAAAAATTAATAAAAAAGAAACTGGCATATCTTGCAATCTGTTGATTATGAGGAAATTGCTAAATCATAATACTATAATGGATAGAGCAAGTTCCACCAATCAAAATGCATTGTAATCTGATGATTTGGGGCTTAAAACTTAACAGACATTCATAAATGGATTCATGAGAGAAAACAGGACAATTTTACATTTCCATTTGTAACTTGCTCTTGTGTAGTGTTTCTAAGAGTTACTAAAGTTAAATACCATTTGTGGTGGTTTGATTCAGCTGTCCTCCATATACTTGGGTTTTCTGAATGCTAGGTTCCCAGCTGATGGAGATTTGGGAATTAATGCTTCATGGAGGCAGTGTAATGTTGGGGGCAGGCTTATGGTTATTATAGCCAGTATCCCTTGCTAGTGTTTGGCACAGTCTCCTGTTCCTGTTGTCTATCTAATGTTGGCCAGGAAGTAATGTCCACCCTCTGCTCATGCCATCATTTTCTCCTACCATCATGGAGCTTCCCCTTGAGTCAGTAAGCCAAAGTAACCCGCCCCCCCTTAAGCTGCTCTTGGTCGGGTGATTTTTGCCAGTAATGCAAACCTGACTGCAACATTATTTTTCTTTGATATTTTGGAAGACTTTACTTCTAGTTTTAGTGAATTTTAAATAATTTTAAAAAGGTAAAAATTGAAAGAATATATGTAGGAATAGATTTGTGAATAAAATTGGAGTTGGGCAAAAAGTAATAATTATTATATAGCCATATTTATGGCAGTGGTATGACTAAGTTACATAGTTATTTGACAATAATATGTTATAACAGCCTATAACATCTAACTTGAATCTGAGATCTGCTAAGAAACAATGCTCATATGTATACACTTCTATTCTCCATCTGAATTTACAATCTAAGGAAGCAGGGTAGAAACATGAGAAAGACTTCATATATTTAAAGAAGAGATATTGAAAAACAAAAGGAATGGTAGCAAGAGTCATCTAGGGACTAAGGGTTGGACCAAGAACAAATTAGCCACTTTAGATACATGAAGGAGTCTACTATGCTTTTCATAGAATAGCTGTAGCAGCATTCCCTAAATAGCATGAAAAAGAAGGGAAAATTGAGAGCCAACATGAGCAGCAATTGTTCTACAAACAAGACTCCATTTCTAGAATATGTTTTAGTCTATATAAAAAAAAATAAATAAAAAAAAAAAAATCAGAAGCCGGGTATGGTGGCACACACCTTTAACTCCAGCTTTCAGGAGGCAGAGGAGGATCGCTGTGAGTTCCTGGTTACCCTGAGATTACCTAGTGAATTCCAGGTCAGCCTGGGCTAGAGTGAGACCCTACCTCAAAAAAGAAAAAGAAAAGAAAAGAAAGAAAAGAAAAACAAAGAAAGAAAAAAAAAAAAAGAATTGATCAGATTCTATCTACCTTCTTTTTTTCCTGCTTCTTTTTTTATTTTATTTATTCTTATGTATATTATTCTAGTTTTACATTCATAGTGGTGATTCCATTATCCTCCTCCCTGTCCTCCCTCTTCCATAGGGACCCTCATCAATGGGGAATGTGGGTCATGCATTGTGGGGGTAGTCAAGAGCGATGGCAGATAGGCCAAGTCTCTGTGCATAATGCCCCAACTTCTGACTCTAACTTTCTTTCCGCCCCCTCTTCTGCAAATTTCCCTGAGCCACATTGGGGTCATTTTAGCTCTACTTCAGTGATGAGGTTTTGGGAGCCTCTGTGTCTCTGGATTTCAGGCTTAGTAGGAGTTGGATGTTCTCTGTGTTTATCTCCTTCAACCTTTTTCTGGTGCAGTGATCCCCAAGAACGTTGAACTCTTGCCCTTCCTCCACATTACTCTGTGCTTTCAGGTGGAGCCCTGGTGAGGTATGATTGGCTGATCCTCCCTTCAGGTTTGTTGTCCATCTGGAAAAGATAAGCAAATTCTCCAATGGAGAGAGAAGTTAGTACTAGATATATGGGATGGCCATAGATAGCTTGGAGGGAATTTTATATGGGTAGGCCCTCTCCTGGCCCACATTTGATGGTATCTTGACTGGAGACTGTGCTCATTTTTTGGACATGGTTTTGACTTATTTCCCAGTTCCAGCAATGAGTTCCATTCCACTGAGTGGATCAATTAGCCAAATCAAGAGCTGTTGTATCTACCTTCTGAAGCCCTAATTGTACTTTTGCTTTAACTATTATAATCATCATATTTTGAGGTTAATAATAATAATAATACACACACATATCCATCCTCATATACATGCTCTCTTTGTGCTATCATACCTACTAGTGTTTCAAATGTGTCAGTTATCATAAAGTCAATCCCAGAATTCTTAAATGCAAAGAATCATATTGGTGGTGGACTTTGTTTTTCCTAAAATTCAGCACTTATTTCATTGTGTATTCTGAAGTGCATTTAAATTTCTCAATCAAGTCTCTGAAGACCCAAACAGTTTTTTGGGTGATTAAGATGGTATAACTGTATTGTATTTCATCATAAAAGTAGCTAGCAGTAAGACCCATTTGCTGAAAACTTCGCATGCTTGGGCTGCAGATCACTGAGAAATCAAGCTGGAGTTGAAACATCCTCTCTGTTGACAAGATCTCAGAATGCTGGAAAGAGCCATGCAGCATGCAGCAGGTTAGGAGAAATAAATCACCAATGGTGTTAACCAGCAGTGGACCCTGCAAGCATTATGGCTGGCCAGCCAAGCCAAAAGTGTCAATTACAGGGGAAAATAACTGCTCTCTGACTGGACTGGAGACCCATTTCAGATGAGGAAATACATGCCTGGTACTAAAAATCTAGTCAAAAGCCTATGAGAGTGAAGACTATTCCCGTGGGAGGAAAGACTTTACTCCCTAGGGAAGTAATGACTACTGTTGTCTGGCTCAATGGATATATTATCCCACCCAAACTACCCTGTAAACACTTGTATCTCGTTTTAGAGGTTGCTGACCAGTAGGATGACTCAAAACTCACAATAGTCCTGAGAAAAAGTGACATTGGAGTGTTCAGAAGGAAGTGAGACAACTTTATCACATACTCCAAGGCTCAGGGTCCATTCCAGAAACGGCAGAAAGAATATAAGAGGCAAATGAAAAGTAGGTCTGCTTACAAAACTGTCTTCCACACACATAATGGCCATGATATTCATGTCCTCATACTACCTGATACTACTTAACCTACACAAGACCTTCATAATAGGAGGGAAAAAATGATGACATCAAAATATAAGAGTGACTAACTGGAAGTAATAAGGGATTCAATAGAGGATGGATTTGGGAGGGGGGAAATGGGGGTGGCAGGAGGGAATTATCATGCCTTTTTGTATGTTCTTATGGAAGCTTACAAAACTCAAAATAAAAATATATAGCACTACAAGAAATGCGGTATTAAGATATAAAGCCCAAACTTTGTATTAAGAAAAAACCATAACTGACAATTGAAGTAAAAGAAAAACCAGAAGAGAAAGAAAGATAGAAATGCCGAAGCACAGCACTTCAGTCCTAAACTGTAATGAGGAGAGAACCAGCAGGGCCAAAATATAATGCCACTGTTTTCTAAACCCTGGAATAGATATTCTAGGAAGAACTAAAGGAATGCCACATGGAAAGAAGAGGAAGAGTCTCTTTGCCATCAAGGTCAGGAGTACTAATTACAATAAAAATCAAGATGCTCCTTGTAAAAGTGGCCTAAAAAAACATAGCACCTAAAGCACCCCAGTATAAAGGGAGAAAGGTAGTTCAATGTTCTGCTTTTACATTTGCATGATCTTGTTATACAAATATGCAAGGATTTACAAATGTATGTATTTCATGAATAAGTTATTCTACCTTTAGTAATTTCTAAAGGAAATTATGATGAATAGCCAAAATTACTTATCTGCCAGAAAGATCACACAGCACTATTTATAGCAGTGAAAAATTGGAAACAACATAAATGCTGAACAATAAATGATTGGCTCAATAAACTATGACACATAATTATGTATAATTATGGAATATAATTTATTGGTGGGTCTATAAAATAGATTACTTTGGAACCATAAAATATCTACTGGAAGAAATTATTAAATCATATAAAATATTCTCATTATCAAATAATTCTCATTATCAAATAATAAAGTGACTTATGATTTTATATGAAGATAATCATCTGCTTTACTTGTAAAAAGTAATTTTCATATGAAAAGTAGCACTAAAATGAAAACTTAAGCAATAGTTTTTTGAAGGCTAGGTTATATGTTCTTATCATTTCTCCTTTGCTAGTATATTTTTCATAGTGCTATAAAAATGTGTTTTGCTAGAATTGATTCTTTTGAAAGGAGCACTATTTTTTTCAAATTACAGAAAAACAATATGTCACTATGCTATGTGTGCAAAGTGCCAAACTTCTGTGAGCTAAACTCAATGAAGCAGAAAGCCAAATTGTCATGGACAGTCAAGGGGAGGTAAGGAGCTGTTGTTCCAAATGTATAAAGGTTCATGTATGGAGATTATTGAGTTCTGTGGGTTTACTGATCATTACTCCACTTTTATTTTACAATACTGTGCTTGTGAACTTTAAAACTGTTAAGAGGATAGACCTCAGACTATGGAGTCTGCAGCAGTGAGCCTCAGGTCACTGCAATGAACCTCTAGACCAGGCACAGTTATGGGAGGAAGGGCTTTATTGAAGCAGGGGAGGTTCCATAATGGCAGAAGAAGTTGACCCCCTTTCACAGAACTAAACATATATAGAGAGAAGCCAAAAACCATGCCAGCACCATAAGCAATCACACTTTAGGAATTGAAGGAAAAGCTCAAGCACTTTGTATATAATTTGATTGGAATTCCAAATCTCCCTCCACATCTTAGGGTTGGACCTTGGATCGACACACAGTGATACCTCCTCCAGCAAGGAGGCTGAAGATCTAAATTACAGTCTTTAATACAATTCTGAATATATTGAGGGCCATCCGTTCAAACTACCACAGAGTATTACCACAGAGACTTTTTTTAAGGAGGACTTCTGCTTCTAGCAAAGAAGGAATAAGAACAAATAGATTTGGGGCTGGAGAGATGGCTTAGCAATAGAGACACTTGCCTACAAAGCCTAAGAACCCAGGTTCAGTTCCCCAGGACCCATGTAAGCCTGATGCATAAGGTGGCCCATACATCTGGAGTTTGTGTGCAGTGGCTGGATGCCCTGGCATACCCATTCTCTCTTTTTCTTTCTACTTGCCTCTTCCCCCTCTAATAAATAAATTAAAATAAGATATTAAAAAAGAACAAACAGATTTGTTTCCCTGTTTAAAAAGCAAGTTTAAAAAAAACCCTAAAATCAAATAATTCATGAAAAAAAATTCTTAAGAATTTAAACATGAAAAACTAAACACAGTGACACCCAAGATTTACTTGATAAGGGGAGGTTTGAGACCAGTGTCCAGAGAAGGCAGCCCAGGCAGAACACGGCAGAGGGAAGGGCATGAGGAATTGTGACTGGGTCCTGATGTAAAGCATCTGGGCTCACAAAATGAATACTAGGGAGGAGAGAGTGCTCAGAAAATGCCTAAGCATATGACTGTGGTCTCAGAAAATCACCTTGGGAATTCAGCTCAGGACTGACCAGATATACATGTGATGTGCTTAATGGGGCTGGAAAGCAGCTAGGCAAAGACAGAAAAGAATTCTTGAGCAGAAAACCTCATAATTCTTGAAGAATTGGACAAATTCTCAGATATGTTTTGACACAGTTGCCAAAGCAATAATTAAATGACCATACTAGCAAAGAGACAGATTTCAATTCAAAAACCCAATTTTCCACTTTAACATCTAGAAAAAAAAGAAGCAAATGAAACTTAAACTCAACAGGAAAAAGAAAGTATTAGAAATCAGAGCAGAAATCATGGAAATGAAAAGAAGAAAAAGATATGGCAAAACATCATTGGGACCGGGTACTGTTTTTTCCAGATCAATAAAGTTGAGGGGAGTTTGCTATACTTAAGACTAAATACAGAAAAGTCACACAAATTACCAATATCGGGAATGAGAAGTGGCATGCTATGACTGCTTGGGAAATGAAAACCAGGGGAGCAGTTTCATAGTAAATATGACATTTAGATGGAAATGGAAAAAACATTGGAGGTATAATTCAAAAAATAATCCAAATTGCCTTGTATTACAGTATTACAGATATTAAATTTTTTGTTAAAACTCTTCTGTGAGATTAAGAGAAATGGGATTCTAAGAAAATGGCAGGCTAATACTTCTTACATAAATAAATACCTAACCCAAACACAAAAGTCCACATTTTACCAAATGGACTTTTAAAATATAGCCAAGATATGTTATACTAAGTACAAAAAATTAGCTCAAAAATTGCTTTTCATTTTTTACAAAGATGCAGAACTCAATGAGTAAAGAAAATTGTAGCAGAGAATTGAATTTCAAATTTAAACTTTGATCATTCTACTATATCCCCAACTTCTCTTAAAAGTTTTAACAGAACTAAATGTAAAAACCTAAGGTTATATCATGTTCAGATGAAAACACATAATTAATTGTTATGTTTTAGTTAAAAATAATTTGTTAAATTGAAAATAAAAGCATATTGATAAAAATTGGTAAGTTCAGATTTTATCAAAATTATGAACTTCTTTTGTTTGATAGACACTATTAAAAAACTAATCAATAATCTACAATCTACAAGAAAATATTTGTAAGTCTATATGGGCATGGTGACACACACCTTTAATCCCAGCACTTGAAAGATTATGATAGGAGGATCACTGAATTTGTGGCCAACCTGGGAATCAGAGTGAGTTTCAGGAAAGCCCAGGCTAGAGTGAGATTCTGGCCTCAAAAAAACAAAACGAGGGCTTAAGAAATGGATTAGTGCTTAGGTATTTGTGGGCAAAGACAAAGGATCCAGGTTTGATTCCCCACTACTAAGGTAAAGGCAGATGCACAAGGTAGCACAAGTGTCTGGCATTAGTTTGCAACAGCTAGAGGCCCTGGCCCTCCACCTCTCTCTCTCTCTCTCTCTCTCTCTCTCTCTCTCTCTCTCTCTCACACACACACACACACACACACACACACACACACAAATATAACAAAATCACTGTGAAAGTAATATGGACAGCACTTTGGAGGAAAGAGTAATTGCAACATGATCAGGCAGAAAATAGTACTCATGGTTACCACCAAGGTGGGAGGATGGGGAAGAAGATTTTACCTGCAGTAACATTAGAAGGTAGTGACTAGATAGGGTTCATGTAGAAAATGAAAGATGACTTCCTATAAGCAGACACTGGATTTGGATACATAAAATAGAGAGGGGAAATTGATAAGAAATTTGTAAATGCTGAATTTGATGTTTTTTAAGGTACCCGTATAGGTCCATTTTAATAGGTGTGCTTCTAGGGACCTCATGGAGCTCCTGGTGCCAGCACAGCTTCTAGTTGTCATGTTGGAAAACTTGCTGAGTTCTAAGAGCTCAGTGTTCTAGTTAAAGAAATAGCACTGATGTGTTATTGAACAGTTTTCAAGGATTATTATTGTCCATTATTGGGTTAAGTATTTCACATGAATTATGCCATGCAATCCTCTCAGAAAAATCTGTTACTGTTTCACCCTTGTGTTACTAATAAGAAACGTGAGGCTTAGAAAGGTAATGTAACCATCCCAGGAATGCTTTGTGGCTGAGTTGCGATTCAATAAACCACTGTTCTTAACAAGGCTATACCAGAATATTATATTTTGAGGGTGTTTCTAGAAAAGTAGAGTGCTACTGTATTTCTAGTTCATCCCCATGGGCAGTCCTATAATCCTAGATCTAGAGATAGCACTTTGTCTTCAGAAAATAGAGACAAAATGAGCAGTAACCATGGCATGACTCCAGTATTTACACTCAGCCACAAAGAAGTGATCTTCCTTTCTCCAAGTCCTCTCAATCGTCTATTTCGACTTCCTAGTCTCAGTTTTCATCATAATGCCTGTCTGTTTTCACATGAGTCCATCTATATTTCCTGCACTGAATGTGAATTCACAATGAGTTCTGGCTCAGTAATTGAACACTTTTACTTGAGACATGACCTGGGAGCAGAATTCCCCAAGTCTGCCTTATCTGGATGATGTCAGTGACTCCAGTCACCTCTGAGCATTGGCATCTTCATAATTTAATGGGATTCATACATACAACAAACCTACTTTAGCAGAATCCATGTGGAAAATGTATGTTTAAAACTCATGCAAAACTATGAAGAACTACAGAATTGGAAGTATAGCAGGCTTTGCTTGCTTCATCTAGCTTGTCTAGATGAACTTCTATGTAGAATTTTCAAGGACAGATGGAAGACTTGAAATTATACCATTTGCTTTTCCTTAAAATGGCTCTGATAAGCCATCTCTATTTTTCAAAATAAAGAAACTGCTCTTTTCTTTTATCTACTAAATTGTATAGCTTCTATCTTTCAAATGCTTGCTTAAAATCCAGTTATCAGTCTGTCTTTTAAGTTGACTTTCTTGCATAAACATGAATTTGACACATTGCCCATAAACCACAAATATAGGAACATTTCTTTGAATAGTTTCTTACTATACTTTGCAAGACAATGTAGCATTAAGCTCTTAAGTTAGAGATCTACCTACAAATAAAGCCCCATGTAGTCCTAACATGACTTTGGTCAAATGACATCCTTAATAAGTCTTCATTTCCTTGTCTGTAAAATGGAGGTATTTACAGAATTATATATTAGTTATTTTGTGCATTTATATTTGGAACATAGAATCTATATATAGTGCCTAACATAAATCAAAATTCAATAAATATAGATAGCATCATTCATTAATATCATTGGCATCCACTTTACCTTTACATACCAAATGGCTATTACTATTATTTATTGTTTTCTCTGCTCCTTTCATTTGATTTCTTTCTTACCATATCTTTATTACTTTATTCATCCCCATGTCATCTCTCAATAATTTTTTTCTTATTGCTACATCATTTTTAGTTTGGTAAATGGGTTTCCAACTAGAAACAAAAATGTGTTCTAGAATAATTTAAAACTTTGCTTTTGCAAATGGGGCTCAGTAGGAAGTGCTGTTGTGCATTAAGCCTCCATTAATATAGAGATCTGATGTCTGTTTAGCCTTTGCAATATTACTTAGACACCTGGGAATGATCTCTGGGTCTGTGAATTTTTAATTGGTGTCCTTATGTTCACTAATTTGCATGACCAGATCATACTTCCTTATGTTCCTCTAATTTTTTGTAGCAACAACATTTGGTGAATGCTTTAGAAGTTTTAGTAAATTCTATGGAATGATGCCCATGTAATTATGCAGCCATATTTCTGAAATCAATGTATAATATGATTTTATATCTGATTTTCCATAGTCTAATCACTGCTGTGATCATGTGACCTACTTTTTACCCATATTCTCTCTCAGCCTAATAAGCACAGAAAGTCCATTTGGTCAGCATACTAATGAGTGGATGTGCTTCCTAGGGCCAGACTATTTAGCTAGCCTATAAAACCTGATCTAGGAAACATGAGTGAAAATTTACTAAGTTCCAAGAAAATATGACTATCACGTAGTTTACATTCCTGGCATTAACTCGAATTCATCACTCCATTCTATGATTGATGCCATTGTACAGGAAAGAGAAAATCAGATTCCATATAGAAAATGTTTTCATAGAACTAAATAAACTTCATGTTTCATGAGCAGAACTGTTTGTCCCTAAGAAGACCTTCACAGGTAACAAGACTCAAAGCCAGCTCAAGAAGCCAAGTAGCAGAGTGAGGGAAGTGGGGGAAAATAAATGAAGAGTAAGAACAGAGGCAGAGGTCCCCAGTCTGCTGAGTAAGATTTTCTCTCCTATGACTCTGCAGAAAAGGACATCAAAGGGACATCTTTCTCAATTTCTTTCCCCCTTGGCTCCCTTTCCTTAGAGCAGTCTCTCATAGATCTATACTTTCTTTATTTTTAGGTTGAAAAATTCAACACTATGATTAAGTTCCTTTATAACAAGTTTGCATTTTCTTTTAATTCTTCTTTGACTTTTTGATTTTACAGTTTAAGGCCCTAAATATAATATCACATCCTTTATGGGAGAAGCTTCATTTAAATTTAGATGATGATTCAAAACTTCTAAGAGTTGAGACTAAAACATTAACCATCTCACAGGAATGTTCTGTTTCATAAGAAGAAATTATACATACCCACAAACATTTTGGAATATAAATAGCTCAAATAACGAATTTTAAAAGAATAAACTTTGGTATGAGGGCATTGCTCTAAGTATATTCCTGCCCTCATAGACTGCCACATAGTCTGATCATACTTCCAGGGAAGTTGTTTGATGTTCTTGATAGATAATTTGGAAAGAATAAATATGTACACATGACCATAATTCAATATTACCTTTTATCCTTTGTTGATCAACACCTTTATGTGTGACAATTTGACCAAGCAGTCTATAAGTAAGGACAAGGATCTAGCTAATTCTGGAGTTGGTATTAAGACATACACTCTGCCTAAAATTCCCAGTACTTTCTAAAACCTGGTCTCAATAAATGCAACACTTTATCCTTATTTACAACTCATTTCTCAAGTTGCTCCTAAAATCAGTGGTAATGGGTATAGATGTTGCTAACTCATGCTGCGATAGTAAATCTTGATTGCCAATTTAATTGGATTAAGGAGCACCTAGGAAATAAGTAAAGGATTCCCCTGGCAGAGTCTGTGATGGTGCTTCCAGATGAAGCTAGGAAGGAAGATCTGCTCTGCATATGGATGCCCCTATGCTGCAGCCTCATCCCTGGATGGCATAATAGAGGAAGTGGGAACCAGCCACTGTAAGCCATTCTCCCCACTTCCTGGTCAGCAGGAGGCAGCTGTTCTCCCCTACACACATGTACCACCATCATGGATTGAAATCTCTAAAGCCATGAGCACTTTATTTACTAAAATGAAAAAAAAAATGAGTAATAAACCTTGGAAATCCCCACTCCCATTCATGATAAATTATCGGCATCTGTGAACAAGTTTTCATTTTTATTCATTTCATTTTCATCTGGTGGCTCTTAGTTTAGATAATTACAAAGGTTTATATGTGCCATAGCTAAAAAATTACCCTAATACCATGATCCTTATGTTTTTTAACAGTGGAATCATAAAAAAAAAAAAAAAAAAAAAGCAAAAAAAGCTTTTCTGCTGAGCTCCTTCAATGAAGGTAATGATATTTATAAAACAAATAGAGTTCAGTTTCCTGATATTTTGAATCTTAAAGCACACACAAGCCTCTAAACCAGATGATTTAACATCAACCTTTGGATTAACAATTTACTCTCTAGCCTAGAGAAGATGCTAAATTATTTGTTTAAAACTGTTTTGTAGGACAGTACACATATCTTTCTAAAACTGAGCAGCAGAAATCTCTCCTTGTGCCATTTTAACCAAAATATGCTTTTTAGACCACACAGACCCGAAAGGTTGCACTTTTCCTTCCCAAAGACACCCCTGAGCAGAATACTGTAATTAATTCTTTAGGGGCAATGGAGGGAAATAAGACTCTTGGGATCATTTTCATTCAAACCACCAGTTTTTGTGCAAAAGGTGAGATGTGCTTAGCTCCAAGTCTCAATTACTCCTGCCTTTCTCTAGCTGCCATCATGGGGTTACGCAGATGGTAACAAAATCTTCCCAAAACCCTCATGCAACCAAGATCAAGTACAACAGACTTCCCTTCTTTATAATGAGAAAGCTTTCCTGGGCTTGACAAAACTGTACTGTATGACCACTTGATTTTCGTCTTTATGAAGTAAATTTATTCTCAATCAATCCCCTCTGTTCACAGGTAGATTTAGCTTTTCATTAAGATTTGTTAGGATAGTGGTATTTGGTGTTTGCTGAGTCTCTCAGTCAGGCACTGAATTTATTGCTACCTTTTCATCTTCTTTCAAGGCTGCTCAGCTTCAGCAAACAAATTTTAAAAAGTCATTTTTTCTCTGGGAGAATGATGTTGACTCCTTGTTAGAATTCTGATTACACAGTACACCCTTTAAATGTAAATTTCAGAAGTACATACACTTGCCAAAATGTCTCTTTCTCATTTAATCTGATTAAAGTATTCTTTTAAAAACCATTAATCCTTCTTCCTCAGATCTCTTTGACATTCAGAGAACTACCCTTCAACAGGTCAAGTGGCTGAGTGACTGTTTTGCATAGCAACCTCATCTAAAGAATGTAATTGGGGAAATCAGCACTGTCTGTTCCCCTTGTCCTGAACGTGGGAAATCTGGAAGATGAGTCATGCTATTTGACTTTCCATATGGCAGTGAAAGCATGTGTTTATTATTAACCTCTATTAGACATATAATAACCTGCTTATCTCCCTATGATTAAATAAGACATTATTTGTCCCCAAGTATTCAATTATCTTTTATAAGCCAATGCATTTTCCTCATAGATTAAGCTACAGAAAGTGTGGTTAGGATGGTTTTCCTGTGCATCATTCAGCAGGCATGAAGGCAGCATGCATGAGGGAAGTAGGGAGACCTTGCCCTGTATTCATCCACTAGGTTTCCCATAGCATACTGCCTAGCCGTGGCATGCCTTGGCTTTCTGGATAAAGACTGTAGATCATTGGGTTTCTACCTGAAAGCTCCCCACATGCCCCATTCATCAACAGTTCAAAATTACTTCATGATCTTGGTTATTGCGAGTATGGGGAGGGGATCTAGCAAGACTAAAACTCACCAACAAAATGAGTCTAAAACTCACCAACAAAATGGCAATACTGTTACACAGAATGACCTTTATAACAGAACAAGAAGATCATATGTGGTGATAGATTTTTGATAGGTCTTGAGATAAAAACCAGTGCTAGAAATCTGAGAGGAAGAAGGACAGTATAAACCTAAAGTCAAGGTTCAGCCAGCAGGAGATAAGCTCCCACAATTCCTTCCTCACACAGTGCTGCCTCTACATCACTTCAGCTGATGCCAAGACAGCTGTTTTAGACGCTGGAGGCTACTTCTTGCAGGCACTGTGAAATTCTTGAGATAGCACTGTCAGCAGGAGATGAGATGAAGATTTACAGCTGCCATCAGGAACATATTAATGTCTTTGTAGTTCATGGTGTCCTATGAATTTCTGCAGTGGTTCCACATATATTGTGACTTAAGACATAAAGGGATAAGTAGTCTTTGGAAATGTAGAGATAAGGCCCTTGAGTTAGATGGAAGAGGGGTAAAGGAATAAAGGACCAGGTACCCATTGCTATAATTACAGAGTCTGTGGTTAGGATCTGATAGCAAGATGACCACCTAATCTTAAAGAGCACATGCCAACCAACGTCATCTAATACAGAATGTATCAACAGCAATATAGTGACAATTTGAGAGAATTGTTTTACGAGGGGCTGCACCGTGTGTTGTAGAAAGTGAAGGGACATTTCTGGCCTCCACCACTAGATGCCAGTGGCACTTACTTTTTTCTAGACATGGCAATCAAAAATTTCTCCAGATGCCGGGCATGGTGGCGCATGCCTTTAATCCCAGCATTCGGGAGGCAGAGGTAGGAGGATCACCATGAGTTCGAGGCCAACCTGAGACTACATAGTGAATTCCAGGTCAGCCTGACCTAGAATGAGACCCTACCTCAGAAACCAAAAAAAAAAAGTCTCCAGACACAGGAAGTGTCCTGTGAGAATAAAAGTACTTCCACTCAAAAACCACTGAAGCCCCACAAGTCCATCCTGCTAAACATTTTATAGTTTTTACCCAAATTTATATATATAATTTATGTCTACATCAGTGAACTATTTTGAATATACTTATATTATTATTTTTAAATAAGCAATGTGTTTTATAGGGTTAATAATCCCCTAAAGTATAAACAAAACATTTTGTTTGTATATTTATAGCTGCATTCAAATAGTGCAGCTCTCCAGAACAAAATTTTTGCTTACATGTTTTGATTCCAGAATGATTTAGAAAATGTTCACAAATTTCAGAGGAGTAATAATTATATTTATAAACATACAAGAGTAGTTCATGTGTTTAGAATATGAGGTGATTTTCAAAGAGGCATCTAGTTTTTCATATTTTATTTTAAACTTACAATGCCTACGTACCCTAAACATAATTTCTATTTTATAGAAGAGATTCTAAGTAACTTGCCTAAAAACATATAGCAGCATTCTGGGGGAGCCAGAAATAAAACTGATATATTTTGGCTTTAAATCCAGGTATTTTATAGCATACATAATGCTTTTACTGAGGAAGCTTTCAGCATGGAACAAATTGTTCTTCTTGGGGATGAAAAGCCTCAGACAAAGAAGAGCCCAGTTGTCTGTAGACTGACAGACCTGCTTGAATAAGTTTGCTACTTTTTATGTCTTTTAAAAGGGCATAAAATATTGTTTAAAACAATTGTCCAGTTTTTACATTTTGTCATTAAAGAGAGATGATATTTCATATGCCATACTTCCCTGGTCTCAGAGCACATTATCCATTTCTTTTTCCTTCTACTCAGGAGAAAATTAGATCATCCCTTTGTCAGACATAGAAATATTGGACAACATAAATCTCATTTAGTGGGCTCACTTCATCCAGAACATGTGATATTAGAATGAACAAATGTGGAAATGAAGGATTATAGAACTGCCTGTAAACAATTACAGAAACCTTGGTTATTATTTAATTGGATCTACTGAATTTGCACTCTAGCTTTAAGAAATCCTAAGACAGAAGGGAAAACAGGTTTGATTCTCAATCTGCTCCTTATTGTATGATTTTATCCAAGTCTCTTCACCTTCCTAACCTTTATTTCCTCATCTATAAACAAGATGATAATGTTACCTGTCTCAATTTTATTGTACAGACTAACTAAAACATGATTAGACGGTAATAAATGTTCAAAATGGCAACTGCCATTAACTGCGCTATGTAAATTTCACTAACTTCATGACCAGATTCCATTTATTCCACCATGAAAAGAACAATTACTGATTCTAACTTGCTTTCCTTTCACTTGTGCGATTGTGTCCAGTGTTTCAGTCTTCCACTCGTTGTAGTCTTAACCCTTGAACTATTTCTGTCTGTTTTTAAATTCAAAGGGATCCGGAAGAGATAACAAAGGAAGTGGCAATGTAACCACAAATGCTGCTCTCCCTGCAACCTGAGAAACTCCTCCAGGGAGAGGATAGTAGACAAGAGTGCTGAGGAGACTCAAACCTCATCAAACTAGAAACTCAGAGGATCAAACTAGAAACTCAGGGAACATAGCAGAAGCAGAGGCACAAAGAAGGTAAGAGCCACAGGGTGGGAAGGAGCATCCTGAGTCATTGCCTTGAGACTGACTGCATTCATGGCCCCGCAGTGAATACCAAGAACCCCATGAGGAGGGCCCTCAGTAGAATGGGGTTGGGGGGGAGGGGATATAAAAGAATAACCTGCTGAGTATGGTGGAACACCCCCTTTAATCCAGCAATTGGGAGGCAGAGGTAGGAGGATCACTGTGAGTTTGAGGCCAGCCTGAGACTACAAAGTGAATTCAGCCTGGGCTAGAAAAAGACCCTACCTTGAAAAAACAAAACAAAATAAGAATAATAAAAACCTGTTGGGAATAAGATAAATATGCCATGTTTTCATACAGTGAAGTTCACAATGAATTTTTAAAAATAAAAATAAATAAATTAGCTACATTCTCGTTTAATCCACTGTGCAATAGTCATTGCCAATGTGTCTACCAACTTCAACTTTTTTCAAAATAAATAAACATATTAAGTCAGGTCAAAAGAAGAAAGCATTCTACAACATCCAGCTTGTATTGCTAGGTCAGAAAACACAGCAGTAAGGGATTGAAGTATCACAAAGTTAAAATGAGTAATGTAATGATTAATCTTGGCAGTCAACTTGATTGGCTTGAGACATACCTAACAGATTAATAAGACACATTTTTTCTTGTGTCTACGAGGGTGTTTTCAGAGCAGAGTCACTGAAGAGGCAAGCCCCAGAATGGTTGTGGACTGCATTCTCCCAGAGCCTGGGGGCTTGGTTGGGATTCAAAGGGGACAGGGATAATTACAGTTAGTATAGTCATTCCATGTCTCTACTTCCTGGCTACCACGGAGGCAGGGTAGGGGTAAGAGGGCTCCAAAGTCAATAGCTTTCTCTTGGCTAAATATGAAAATTGTCCTTGAGCCTGTAGGAGAAAATCTAGATCATTCTACTTTACTTCAGGTTGAAATATCAGAAGGGTCTGACCTTTCCTTATCTCTGCCGCTTAGGAACCCTTCTCCTCTCTTCTGAGGAAGCCCTTCCTAAATATTTAAGATTTCTGGGAAGATTGTTCTTTTCCAGAAATTCTTACTCCAGACACCTGATGTCAGGACTACACTAGCCAAACTAGACACCCACCCATGAGCCCCATAAAAAATACCTCACCTGGGCTGGAGAGATGGCTTAGCAGTTAAGTGCTTGCCTATGAAGCCTAAGGACCCCTTTTCAAGGCTCAATTCCTCAGGACCCACGTAAGCCAGATGCACAAGGTGGCACCTGCATCTGGAGTTTGTTTGCAGTGGCTGGAGGCCCTGCATGCCCAGTTCTCCCTCTCTCTCTCTCTCTCTGCCTCTTTATCTCTGTCTGTTGCAAATAAATAAATGCTAAAAAAAAAAAAAAAAAAAAAAAAAAAAAAAAAAAAACACCTCACCTGAGTTTTGAGGTGGGCTTCTAAAGCCCATCTTGCCACCCTGGGCAAGAACTATGTCTTTCCTCCTTCCCTTAAATTCCCCTTCTCTTAAAGCTTCCCTTCCAGTGCCTATAATAAAATCTTTCTGGGCTTTATGCTCTGATCTCTGAATTTCATTCTTCAAATTCATAAGAGAATCCAGAGACACCCAAAAATGATTGGGCCATTGGCATATCATGTTGGAACATTCCTGTATCACCGTGACATGGGCTACCTGGCTTAGCTATAACCTCCTTGTTACCATAGACTAACACCCCTGGAACTAGAAACCAAAATAAGACCTTCCTCCCTTAAGTTCTTCCTGTCAGGGATTAAGCACAGTAATGAAAAATGAAAAGTGTGACTATCATAAGTAAAATGGGCATCTTCTCTGGTGAAATAATCTGTTTCAGAAGAAGTAGAATCAGGCAATTAAGTGGTATCTTCTTAGAATAAGTAAGGAGGAAGGATTGCTCTTTCTTTTTGTACCAGGTAGAAACAAACATAATATAAATTTTAAGAAAATAATAGTTTAATAACATCATGCAATATATACTAGTTATAATACTGCTAACTAAAAAGTATTTCAAAATTTAGCAGCTTCAAGACAGAGATATTTATTAGACTATGGAATTTGTTGATGAGGAATTAGGAGCCCAGGCACTGCTTAGCTGGGTCCTTTCTTGAGTACCACTCACAAATTCACAACCTATCTGTGACCTGATCTGGAGACACTTCTCTTGATAGGCTGGTAGACATTTTAGTGTTATCAATAGGCCTCGATTTTGCTGGGTGTTGGCAAAGCATATGATTTTCTTGTGTCTATCTGTGAGGAAGACAGTATTTCAGAACATTGTAACTGGGTCCCTTCATAGTGAAGTAGTAAAAATGAGAGAAAGACTTCTCAAGATGAAAACTGCCTTTTTCTACTTCAGTCTTTGTAGTGACAGTCCAAATTTTTGCCTTTTTTTTTTTTTTTTAAAACTGGAAAAAGGTTACAAATCTAGCCCTTGCAAAAGGGAAAGAATCATTCAAGGCTGTTTATAGTAGGAAACAGGATCACTGAAGATCATCTAAGAAGCCCTACCACATGGATCAATAGAAAGTGAGCAGCAGGGAAAACTAAAAACACTAAGTAAGTAAGGTAAATTAGACTCTGGGTTATCTGGATTTTTTTTTTTTTCCTAATATGGGTCAGGTAGCAAGAGAATAAAAATTGTTTTTGAGTGAAACATCTCCACTTCCTTTCATGATGCCCAGTTTCCAAGTGCAGAATTTTAAGAGGGATTCTGAGAGGAACAGCTCTGTGGCAGCCAAGGCTAATGAGCAAACACCATGGTTCTATTTCTACAAGTGCCACCTTCCTGGCAATCTTTTTCTTTAAAATTCCCCTGGAGGTCTGTAGTTATGTCCGTGGAGTGAGGGATGTGCAGTATCTCACTGCAGAAAAATGAAATCCCGCAGGAGGTAACCTTCTACAAAATATTATTTATTCCCTTCCTCCCTACTTATTCTAAAAGGAAGGGAAATTGAAATAGAGGAAACTTTTGAACACAGCATGAATATGGAGCTTGTAACTGTCATGTTACTTTTAGTTTAAACTTAATCCTTCCTTATTCTTTCAGTAGACTCTTTGAAAGTGCTTCTGTCGATGCAGAGGAGACCACATTATTTCAGAGTGACTACTTTTCAAGCAAACACTGTATCTAAGTTAATTAAAATGCCTACGTTGTTTTCTTTCCCAAGCCTTAACAGCTTCAAGGAGAAAAGCAGACAATTCAACTGCCAAGGGGACAAAAGGAAAGTCAAACAAATTGACAAAAAAATCATGGGCTGAATGTAATCATCACCACATCCTTCAAGCTGTATGTTTCTTTTATTGGACCTTTGTTTTCAGCTTGTTCCATCTTTACTGCCCATAATAAATGACCTACTCTCCATTTACTTCTGGCCATGTCATTATCAATTGCAGTATCTGGATCTTCTTCCCACTGGACTGCCCACTGTGAGGTTTACCAGACCTGGAGGGAGGTAAGTTTGCTTTGCACTACTGGCTCATCCACATCCATACACACCACTGATGGCATCATGCGGTGCTACAAGTCAAACAGCCTGCTGTTAACATGTTCAGTTCTTTATCCAGTATTCCTCCCAGGACGCTGCTAGCCAACTACTTCCTGAACACTGGAGAGGGAGCAAAACTCGTGCAGGCACCAGTCATTTCACAGAAATTCTGTAAGCAGGTTGTTATTCTTTGGGTTGTAATGACAAAGAAAAGAAAACACCATAGACCACTGAGCTTTCACACCCATTCTTATATCCTCTCCCCTTTCCCTCAGGACAACTGGTAGAAACACATTAAAAATAATAAATGTGGATAGATTTTAATGCCCTGATATTTCATCAAACATTCAGTATTGCTACAGAGATATTTTGCAGGGATGATTATTATCTACAATGGGTTAATTGTAACTGAAGGAAATTATTCCTCATAATGTGGTTGTGCCTCATGTAATCAGTTGCATAATATTAGAAACAAAAACTCTTTCCTGAAAAAGAAATTCAAGATCAAGAGTGCAACATTACTTTCTTTTCTTCAAGTCATACAGATCTCCTTCATAAATATCTCTGAAATGGGGAGAAGAGGGACAGAGAAAAAGGCATGAAAGGGTTTGTGTTTCTAATATGCGGTCACCAGTTAGAAGCGTTTGATAAGGTTAGGACATAGAATACATTAGAATTCCCCATTGTACAACAAAGACTGAATTAGGAAAAGACAGTTTCCATCTGGAAAAGTCTTTCTTTCATTTTTACTAGTTCACTATGAAAGGAGTCAGTTATAATGCCCTAAAACACTGTCTTACTCAAAGGTAGACACACAAGAAAGTCTTATGTTTGCCCAACACCCAGCAAAAATTGAGGGCCATAGATGACATACCAAGAAACATGTAGGAGATGAGATGCAGTTGTTTTCTAAGTTATTTCTCCATTCTAAAACAGTTTTTTAAAATTCTGTGGTGTAGGTACAAAATGTAGAAGAGAATATATTTTTCAGAGAAGATGAGTTCAATTTTGAAATTTTGATTTTGAGGCATATGTGTGACTGCCAAGAGAAAATGAAGAGTGATTTTTAAATTTCAGAATATTTTAAGTTAGTAATCGAGATAGGAGAGCCCATCAGCCTACATGCATTCACTCAGGAAAAATAAGGGACAAAAAAATGTGGATAATGAAACAGTGTCAGGATAATCAGATGTAGAAGTAATCAAGATGCAGCTGAGACAACCTCGAAGAATTTTAGTTTTCTTTTCTTTTCTCTTCTTTTTTCTTCCTTTCTTTCTTTTTCTTTCTTTCTTTCTTTCTTTCTTTCTTTCTTTCTTTATTTTTTTTTTTTTTTGCTTTGTTCCTAGGGAAAGGTCAAAGTCTTAAAAATAAAAAGGGAAATGAAAAGAAAAAAATATTTTTAAAGTGAACTATTAGAGTCAAAAACTAGAAAGTTACATGGTTCTGTGAACAAAAACAATTTCAGTTTAACAGACAGCCTTCAACCAACTGAAGAATGAGTGAAACCTGAAAAATAACAGAGGTTCAGGTATTAACCTAGTGAAGATAAGAAGAGGAAAGAAGACTGTACACCATGCAGATGAAGAGGTACCATCATGCTTTTGTTGGCTGGCTCTTTGCACGAGGGATGAGTCACTCCAAAGTGTATGTACATGCTGAAGAGAAAGAAATCCAGCAAACTTTCTTAATTAAGAAAGTCAGGGAAGGTCAATAAGAGATCTAAGTCCTGAGGAGATGCCTCAGTGAATGAGTGTTTGCTGATTACCTGAGCTCAATCTCTAGCAACTTCCTACAAATTATCAGGCATACCCCACACACCTGAAAGCCTTGCACTGAGGAAGGAGGAGTTAAGATCACTGTGACTTGCTGGTCAGCCAATCTAAGAGAGAAAAATAGTGTGAACTCTGTCTTACATAATTAAGAAGAGTGATAGAGGATGACATGACTTCCTCCACTGGCCTGTGTGTATACGAGCATGTATACACATGTGCACACATACATACACCACACACACACACTAAAAATGTCATCAAAAATTAACAGAATGTGTCAACCATATACTACTATGTGGAAGAAAATATTTATGTTGAAGAGACAATAACTCATTTTTAAAAATTGGTTGAATGAATGGATTAGTCAAATAACCATGGAATTCTATGACCCCAAAATGATCAAAAGAATCTTCAACTATAAACTCAGGAAGAAAGCTGAGAAGTATTTTCTACTAGGTTTAGTAGTGTTTACAGTGCTGATAGATAATAAATCCAGGTGCCTCTTTAGTTCAGTAGGCAGGAATCATAATCTGAAATCTGAAAGATTTAAATTCTACAGCACTGGGCATACTTAGACAAGCATCAGTTAACTCTGGGATAACGAAGCCTTGGGGAGGTGCAGCCAGAGCAAATCCAGTTCTCTGGAATATTTGCCAGCATAAAAAGCACAAGGCCAATTACATGGACTTTGACATCAGCCCTTTATTTTTGTCAAATATAAATTTATTAATATTGAAAATTTATGACGCTGTCTCCCTTTTTTCCTAGCATATAACTTTTTTCATTTAATATGAGCATGAAATGAATTATGAGACCCATGGAAAGATTTGAGAAAAGGCAACTCAGGTTAGCCTGCTATATCATCTTGGCTTCAGAGAAGGTTGTGTGTCTAGAAGATGAGCTGCAGTTACTCCTAAGGAAAGTCTCACAAGCATTTCTCTTAATGAGGGTCTGGAGAAATAGCTGAGAAGAAATTTAACGGGAGGTATTCCATCTCGAAAGATTAACATAGAAGCAGGTACTAAACCAAACAAACCACAAATATTTAAGTTGTAAAATGAAAGGAAAGAAAAATATATTCTAAATCTATATTAAAAGTAATGCCATGTAGCCATCTAGAACTCCAGTGAGGGTTGTGGAATGAATCTTTAATGGTATCATTTATGCTTGTTCCGATGTGCTATGTTCACAATGAGAACAGCCTACAAATCTTGATGTACCATTTTATTGCACAGAAAACTGGCCACCATCTCACAGAGCAGCCATTGTAAATTAGAAATATATTCAGTTTGGTTTGAGCACAACACATTTGGAAATTTACGAAGTTGCATAAAAGCACACAAAAGCATTTCAGAGACAGTTTAGCCCTGTGGCTTTCTTCTCATCTTGGGATTCAGAGAATAGAAAATTGGAGCTGTTAAGTGTGTGGCTGCTAAATCAGAAGCCTCAGAGTAATTCTACCAAAGTGAGGCCTCCCACCTCTCATTATCCAGTTGGTAATCACTTCTATATCCCCCAACAGATCCTGGAGAGAACTCCCCAGTGGCCATAAGGCTGAATCCTGAAGAACAGGAACTCACACTTCACGAGCATGGTGAAGGATTATTCCCATCCTTCCTGTTACTTGGTTACATTTCAAGTTAAAGGTATGACAATACATGTTACAGCAATTTCAGATATAAATTGCTAAACCAAAGTTTTCAATAAACTTTACTCATATAAAAACATATGATTTTCTCAACCCTTGAAGCTATTTTACACTTAATGAAATAAAAGACTTCTTTTACCTAATTTCATTTGCTAGACAAGCTCTTGTATCTGGTGAGCTTGGGCCTACATTAAAGTATTATTATTATTGTTATTTTTGAGATAGGGTCTCACTCTAGCCCAGGCTGACCTGGAATTCACTCTGTAGTCTCAGGGTGGGCTAGAACTCACAGCGACCCTCCTACCTCTGCTCCCAAGGGCTGGGATTAAAGGCGTGCACCACCATGCCCACAGCTTCTAAATTAAACATCGATAACAATTTTGATGGGGAACTTCTGGTCAAGATGGTGGCCTCCTAACCGCTTCAGCTCCCAGGGTAATATCAGGCAACATCTGTTGGGCTCCAGGTTGAGTAAGTCTTAGTAGACCTCCAGTGGGTGGGCACGGAGGGGCATAGTTGGGAATCTACTGATTCCCATATATTCAGGTAGCCCACTAGACCCTTGGGTCCCCTCAACCACTTGCCCTGCCAGTGTGCCCCTGACCCCTCAACTAGGTTCTCTGCTGTCCTACCTTGAGTTCCACTGCGCATGCCCACAGCCCATGTGCCTCCTGGTCTTGCTGCTTCTTTCTGAGACCCATGTGCTCTCCTGTCTACCACTGAGCTACCGGCAGGTTCCCACTCCCACTGCCCCCAATGCAGGTCCCCAAATGCCTCTGAAGGTGACCCCCACACACACTTCCATGTCTCCCAAAGGCACCACCCCACTGCTTCTGCCCACACTCTTCCCTGCATTCTAGAGGCCTCCCCCACTGGGTCTGACCCACCCATACTTCTGTGTCTCCTGCCTGCATGCTCCACCAACTGAGCCCATAGTCTACTTACACTCCCCTGTCTCCTCTGCTTCCGTAGGCTCCCCTGATGTCTGCACACTCTTCCCTGACTTGCCTCTTTGGTGGGCTGGCATAAAGGTTGCCATGTTCCCCCTGCTCACAGACCCTCCACACACTGTGATGCCTATAGGTGCTCTTGTGTGTGCCCCTTGGCGAGTACCCTTGTTTCCCCACATCAGCCAACTCGCAGATCCACCCTGGGCTGTGGAACCTAGCAACCTATACCACCTCTCCAACACCAGGCCCCACTCCCAGTAACTAATTGTGGCATCACCTCACACCGGAACATAGGAATATCAGGCAACCACCTGCCAGCGGGAACCAATGAGTCACCCATAACATAACCCGCCCATCTGGGTAGAGTAAGGGCAAGTGCTACAGCCCCTGAGGCACAGGCAAGACACATCTGAGACCAGGTCAAATGAATCCCAGACCTCCAATCCCACCTTTTGTATTAAGCACTGAGCTCAGACCTGTTGGTGCACTTATGCCCTCCACAACCTGTGCATCCCAAAATACAAAGCCATCATAAGCCTTTTCTATTCAAACATAAAATGGAACACTCATTTAAGATACTACAAGGGAAAACTCTTGCTTCCTCCTTAATTAAATAAGACTCCAACCCTAAGATGGGTAGCCTCCCTGGTGCTGGAAGCACTACATGAGCTACTGGGGGAAAGAGGCCAACAAAGCTGTGAGCAACCAGGGTTCTAAGTTATTCAGAAACAAACACCCTGAAAGATATACATGCCAGTACAATGGTGGCACACAGCCTTGGTGGGTGACCAATAGCTTTCCTGTTGGCTAAAAGATCCAGTTAGTGTAAAGAAACCCATATCTGGAACTAGACACCAGGTCAGAATCCTATGGAGACAAAGATTATGCTCTTCAATGACAATGTCCCACCAGTCTTTGACTAAAAGAGGTGCAACAGCCATCAAATTCTCCCTAAATTATTAACACTTACTCCATTTAACCTATGCTTATTTCACTCTCCATTGGAGAATCTGTTTTTGTTTTTTTTTTTCAGAAGGTAATGAGACCTGAGCAAAGAAAGCACCCATTCCACTTTAGCCAAGGCCCAGCTGAAACCACAGAGAAAATGGGGCGATGAACAAGAGTGCTGCTTCCATGGTGAGCCTGATATGAGCACCAGGGCTGAGGAGACAGATGCCGAAGATACTCAACACATATCAAAGCAGAGATCCAGAGGCTCCTAAGAACCCATCACTGAAGTAGATTTAAAATACATCCACCATGGCTCAGAGAATTTTTCAGAAGAGGTGGTGTAAAGATTGTAAGAGCAACAGGTGGGGACATTATACTTAGGGTATCCCCCCAATATTTGACTACTAATCTCACAATGCGTAACCCACAACCCCATGGGGAATACCAGTAACCCCAGTGAGGAAAGTCTTCAGTGGAATGGGGGCTAGGGTGAGGGAAATGATGGTACCAACACATGAGGTATCCATACTATGTAAAAAATAATTGAAGAATTGCCACAACTTTCATTTAGTCATCCAAACAGGGTTTGTATTAATAATTCTTTCATAAAAATCAAATATAAATATTCCACAACTTACAACACAATACTGTCCCAATGAAACCATTATAAACTGAGAATATTGAAATGCATTTAATACATGCTGACTATTGAAGTACAATGATATACTACACTGTATAGTAGTGATTGTCGAAGCACAGTGACATCCTGCACTGTATATTACTGGCCATCAGAGCACAGTGTATGCTCAACTGTATATTGTAATACACAACTGTAATATTGATTGTTTATAGCTGTAATGTTGATTGTGTATCCCTGTGATCATGAGGCTGCCTAGGAGCTGTTGCTCACAGCCTTGCAAAAGAGTATGATGCTGCAAATTATTACCCCAGGAAAAGATTCAACTTAAAGTACCTTTTCTACTGAATGTGTATTGCTTTCCAAACCTTTGTAAAGAGTAAATTTGTACATTGAACTATTAAGGGGCATTTATGCTAAATTTAAGAATCCAATTTCAACATTTCTGTCCTGATCAATGAAGATCAGGAGAACTATTTTCCAGAAATAGAGCACTGCATACAAACAATTATTATATTTTTTCACATAATTAAAGTCAATAAAACTGAAAATGTATGTCAATTCAAACAGACTGAAGATTTTCTTTCTTATTATAGACACAATTTCCAGTAAATTTGTCTTCCAATCCTGACTTTTAATTA
Source organism: Orientallactaga sibirica (assembly GCA_036365145.1). Taxonomy (NCBI): domain Eukaryota; kingdom Metazoa; phylum Chordata; class Mammalia; order Rodentia; family Dipodidae; genus Orientallactaga; species Orientallactaga sibirica. Next base: position 4,943,210 of record JAEOAD010000041.1, read on the forward strand.
TTTAGAATATTCATTTCTGATCATTTTTCTGTCCTCCTTAGCTTTCTACAGAAAAATAGAAAACTTTCAGCTGATACTTTCTCTGGTTTAGACAAAAATCATTTCTAACTATAACTATCTACCAATTTGAGAATAAGTGAGAAAATAAGACATTTAACTTATATACAAGTTAAAAATAAAATTAATTAATTATTTTTCACAAAATGTGAGCAAAACATGTCCATGCTAAATACAAGTGTCATGGCACAAATATGTATAATGATTAAGGTGATCTTACTGAGATAGAGAACCACTCATCAAAAACATCTCTGGAGGAAATTGCCTGAAATTATCAAATGGAAGGCATTTAAATAGGATGCCAAGTATCCTGTGTAATATAAACAGTTCTTGAAGTTGAAGAGATTTCAAGCATATCCCATACTGAAATGGGCCCCTCTGGCAAGAGTTTTTTGAGCTGAACACTATTAAGCATATCCTTCCAGTATATTGGCTTAAGAGCATAGCATACATTCCTCATGTGAAGGTGTGTTCCCTACTATTTACATTCCCAGAAAGGAAGATGAACCCTCTATATGAACATGTTCAAATAAGTCTTGCTAAAGGAATTTTTATACCCATCATACACCAACTCCAGATGTCTCCCTTCTTATAGCTTGCCATCCCTGAAAGCCTAAAGCCCTTCCTTTGCTATGATAGCCTCCATGAATCTATCAGTTCTTTCATTAAGATGATCCAGAATCTCAGTTTTCTACCACAGCTTTGTGGGACCCATCAGTGTTTCTCCATGTTTATCGATGTGCAGTATTAATACAGTGTGCCTTTTTATCATGCAAGTCAGCCAGTTTTTCCAGGTTCCAATAAGAAAGGCAGCCTAGGAAAGTAGAGGAAAATGCCCATTTTCTCTACCCTACAAAATCTTAAGGAATCTTCACATTCCTAATTACTGGAAATTTGGTTAAAAAATATAAATATTTGGTCAAAATTTTATAGAGATGTCATACTAAATAATGGTTAACCAAGATCTTATTTTAATGTAATATAAATATTCTAGTGTACTACATGGATTTCTCTTTGGAAGGAAAATCTGCCTTCAAGTTACAGGATCTTTGACTGTCTGGCAAGTAATACTCTTTGCCTAGCTTTTTATTCAGAATTAGTAGAACTGGTATGTAATTTTGAGCTATTTTATCTAAATTGATAAATTGTATAAAAATAAAAAGACAAGCAAATCTCTTTTCTAGGGAATGCACAAATAGAAGAAAACTGATGGAAATCGATTAGGAGATGAAAATTAGTTGACAAAGTTTCACATTACTTTAGTGAGTCAATTCTAATATACCAAAATCCTAGGATGTGTAAATTACAGTTTGAATAAAAATTACAGAATTAATGAACTTGATTGTGTAACCAATACAATCTCATTTAAATTTTTAAAAATTTATTATTTATTTTATTAGTAATGTTCATAATGTAAATACATTCATGTTGGTGCCTTTGATAGCCTCCTTCCTTTCCTCACCCATACAAAGGGATCCTCCTCATTGGGGAATGTGGGTCATGCATTGTGGGGATAGCCATCAGTTATGGGGAAGAGACAATGTCTCTATGCATCATGACCCAACTTGTGGCTCTAACAATCTTTCCAACCCCTCTTCCATGAATTTCCCTGAGCCATGTTAGGTTTGTTTTAGTTCTACTTCAGTGATGAGGTCTTGGGGAGCCTATGTGTCTCTGGATATCTGGCGTAATAGGAGTTGAATCAGGTTCACCCAGAAAGCTGCACTCTTGCCCATTTCCCTCCTTACTCTAAGGTTTCAGCTGGGGCCCTGGTGAGGAGTGATAGGCTGATTCTCCCTGCAGTTTTGGCGTCCACCTGAAAAAGAGAAGCAAATTCTCCAATGGAGAGAAAAGTCAAAACCAGATAGATGGGATGGCCATTATTGTTTTAGAAAGAATTTTATATGTGCAGGCCCTCTTAAGCCCACCAAGCTTCATATTGGAGAACAGGCTAATTTTTTGGACATTGTTTTGACTTGTTTCCCAGTTCTGGCTATGAGTTCCATTCCACTGAGCTGATCTGTTAGCCAAATCAAAATCAGTTGGTTATCCATCATGGCTGTGTGCCACTGTTGCACTTGTTTGAGCATCTCGTCTGGTTGTTTACTGCTGAGTTCCTTAGACTATGAGTTGTTTGGACAGATGTCAGTCATTTTCCCCCAGTCACTCGTGTAGCACCCTCTGGCACTAGACAAGCTAACTTTCTGGGGACTGACCCTCTTCCACATTCCAGCCAGGTCACTCCATGTTCCATCCCAACAGCATATGGTGTCTTCAGCAGTAGGGTCTTACCATTACCCTTTGGTGGGTCATCAAGAACTCTGAAAGAAATCTTTCTTCTTTTGGGAACCCTTGTAGGTCTTTCTGATCAACAGTTCATGGTGAAAGTTAACTGCATGCTGGTACTGGGAGTTACAAGTCAGAGCCAAGGAAGATGAATGAAGAAAAAAATAGGTAAAAGAGAAAGAAGGCATAGAGAGGAGAGGGAGAGGAAAAAAAATAGGAAAATATTAAGGTTAGTCTTCATTATGTCCTCTCCAGGACCCTGTGTTTCCCTCTAATGGCCTGCTGAAGATTCAATCTTTTAGCCTGTCTTTCATTTCCATTTGGGTCCCAATTTGTGCCACCCCACTCTTACTCTGCCCTCCTATATCACCCTCCCTATTGCCCGGTCCTCAAGATGCTTATTAGGTATGACAGCATCTCAGGCAGATTCAGAATAGGAGCCACATATAATTGAGACCATGCGACGTTGATCTTTCTATGATTACCATTCTTTGGGTGAGCTCACTGAGAATGACCTGTTCCAATTTCAACCATTTTTCTTCAAATTTCATTTTGTCATTTTTCCTTACTGCTGTTTAGAATCCCATAGTGTAGATATAGCACATCTTAGTTATCCATTCGTCTAATCATGGACATCTGGATTGATTCCAACTCTTAGCTATTATGAATTGAGAAGCTATAAACATGGTTGAGCAAATCTCTCTGATCTAAGGCTTGGAGCTTTTAGGGTAAATGCCCAGTAAGGGATTAACTAAATCTGTTGGTAGGTCTATAGTCATCCTTTTTATGAGTCTCCATATTGCTTTCCATAGTGGTTGTACCATTTTACAATCCCACCAAAAATGAAAGAGGGTTCCTATTTCTCCACAGCCTCACCGGCATTTGTTTTGATTAGTTTTTTTTTTTTTTTTTTTTTTTTTTTTTATGTTAGCTATCCTTACTGGAGTAAGGTAGAATCTCATATACATGCAGTTTATTCTAATGTACTGTATTAACACATCAGTTCAAAGCAATCTTACATATTTGAACTAATGGATTCTGCACACCATGTTTTTTAGAACATGTCTATATTCTATACATTTCCTAAGCAATCTTAAAACTTTTCTCTACAATTCACACTGAATACAAAATGAAGTTAAAAAAAAAAAAAAAGCTTTCTGGCTAAAGCACACAATCCTCTCAAAATTTATAAGGTCCTTGTGGTTTTAAACTTCAAGTTAATATCTGCTACTGAAAATCCTAGGTTTTCTTTCTTCTTCTATTACAAATCTCATAAAATGCTCCCTCAGTATGATTTTCCAGCTTATTCTTTTATGTACGTATGTAACTGTGTTCTTGAGCCAAGTACTTTTATTGACTCTTGGTCTGAATGTCTCTACAGGGATTATGGTCATGTGTTCATAAAGGAAGATGACAAATGTGATGATCGATTATGATTGTTATCTTGATTGGATTAGATGCACCTACATTATTAGTGATGCCCATCTTTAGCATCTCTGCAAAGGTGTTTCCAAAGAGAATAACTGGGAGTAGAAGACACCTCCTCAATGTGGGGAGGATTATCCCTGGAGTAATGGACTGAATAAAAAGGGGACAAGAAGTAATCCACTTGAGTGTTGGAAGTTCCCTTTCTATGTTTCTGGGTCTGCCCAGATGTGATAAAGCAGCCTCATTCTCCTTCTGCTCTAGCCAATAGCCACTCTGACCATCATACCTTTCCCACCATGATGGACTGTATGCTGAAACAGTGAGCCAAAATAAAAACTTCTTCCCTTAAGTTGGTTCTTGTCAGATTTTTGCTCACAGCAGGAAGAAAAGTAATATACCTGTTTTTAATGATGTTTGTAGCACAGTATGGCTAATCCAACAAAAGCCCTTAATCCTCTGGAATATTTCTCCAGCCCTACCTCCAGCATCCAGGGTCTAGAGCTTTAGAGTCAGTCATTAGAATTTGTGACATTCAGAGAGTGCATTAAATCATGGTTTGTAGCAGTGAAGGGCTCCAGAGCCAATTCTGTCCCATAAAAGAGTAGAGCTTTCACCTGTAACTTTAAATGGCAGGGTGTTGCAGTCAGGTTCACATTGCTGACAGAAATAACCCGACTAAGAGCAGCTTGTGGGAAAAAAAGAGGTTTATTTTGGCTTACAGGCTCGAGGGGGAAGCTCCATGATGGCAGGAAAAACGATGGCATGAGCAGAGGGTGGACATCACTCTCTGGTCAACATAAGGTGGACAACAGCAACAGGAGAGTGTGCCAAACACTGGCAAGGGGGAGCTGGCTATAATACCCATAAGCCCACCCCCAACAATACTTTGCCTCCAGAAGGTGTTAATTCCCAAGTTGCCATCAGCTGGGAACCTAGCATTCAGAACACTTGAAGTTTATGGGGGACACCTGAATCAAACCACCACATTCCGCCCCTGGCCCCCATAAACTGATAACCGTACATGATGTAAAATGTAATGTATTCATGCAAATTTAAAAGTCCCCATAGTTTTTATCAATTCCAATGATGTTCATACATCCCCATAATCCAAGGTCTTTTAACTGAGCCATAATACCAAAAATATCCCCAAAAAAAACCCATAATGGCACAGAATAAAACATTCACACTGCAAAGGATGGCATTGGGCAAAACAAAGAAATACTTAACCAATACAAGATTTTAAACAACCAGGGCAAACGTCAACCTCTGTAATTCCAATCCAACAACTAGTCAGTGACAAATCTCCAAGTCCAATACTTCTAACCAGCAACAAGTCTCTGGAGTTCCAATTCCGCCCCTCCAGCTAGGCTACTCACAGTCCTGGAAAACTTCATCCAGGGCCGGCAGCTCTCCTTGGCAGCCATCTCATAGTCCTGGCATCTCCACTGGGTCTCCACTGCAACCCACGGTCCATCCTCATGGCCCCATGGGATCTCCATGCAGGCATCCAGCAAACCTGCTTCACACTGCCCATGGCCATTTCCAAAACATAAGACCGCGTTACAAACTCAATGACCCTCTCTTTCCTGCATTTGTTATACTCCATAATACCAGGTAGGGTGCCAATTTGTTAATCCAGGGGGGGAATAAATCAGACTTTGAAGAACAGGACACTCCTTCAGCATTCAGGCCCCTTCAAAAGAGTCTGCATTCTTCCTGTTGCCCCATTGCAGGTCAGCTGGCCCAATCTCAAAGGTTGTAATCTCTCAACTGCAGCTGAACGGGTAGAGTTCACCCAAAGATTTCATTTTTTTTCTGTGCCATATCCCTCTGCTCACACCAGTTCATTTCTACGCAAAGCAACCCTGCACAACTTCTCAGGACATGGGCATAACAGCAAACTTGTCACACAAACTGCTAGCCCAGTCCAAATAAAGCTCTTTCTCTCCCTCATAAGCCAAACCTCACAGTCCATAGTTCTTACTGCATTCAGCTCTTTCAGCTCTGTCCAGAATAGTCCATTAAGCTGTACTTACAGCACTGCAAGGTGTCTCTTAGGCCAAGGTTTCAAATCCTTCCACATTCCTCTTGAAAATCAGCTTCAAAAGGCCAAAGCCACACAGTCAGGTGTCTAGCAGCAATCCCACTCCTCGGTACCACTTTACTGTTGCAGTCAGGTTCGCATTGCTGACAGAAATCACCCGACTAAGAGCAGCTTGTGGGAAAAAAGAGGTTTATTTTGGCTTACAGGCTCGAGGGGGAAGCTCCATGATGGCAGGAAAAACGATGGCATGAGCAGAGGGTGGACATCACTCTCTGGTCAACATAAGGTGGACAACAGCAACATGAGAGTGTGCCAAACACTGGCAAGGGGGAGCTGGCTATAATACCCATAAGCCCACCCCCAACAATACTTTGCCTCCAGAAGGTGTTAATTCCCAAGTTGCCATCAGCTGGGAACCTAGCATTCAGAACACTTGAAGTTTATGGGGGACACCTGAATCAAACCACCACACAGGGTGAGATCAAAATCTCAGAACCAAAAGGAAAAGATATTCTCAAAACTATATGAGAGTTTATGGACTCCAATGAGAAGCTTCCACTATGCTTTTGTCAAAAGTGAGGCTACATATACCAAAATCTCTCCAAATTAACCTATCCTTATCTCATTCTGCATTGAAGAATCTGTTATGCTTGTTAAGAAAGCAGAGAGAACTGAGGACAACCAAAATCTGCCATCAGGATGAAGTTAGCTGACTCCCTGTCAGCAGGTGAACCACCCTTAGCACACAGCTATAGCCCAGGTGAAAACTCATAGGAATTGGTGAGGTGAGCAAGAGTGCTCTTTTCATGGCAACCCTGGCAACCTGTGCCAGTGTGCTGGAGACAGACACTAAGGATACTCAAAATGCACCAAAGCAGAAATACATAAGATGCTGAGAACTGAACATTAAATTAGACTTAAAATACATCCAACATGGCTCAGGGATTTTTTTTTTTTTTGGAAGAAGGAATGGAAAGACTGTTAAGACCAAAGGGTAAGAGAGAATGTCTACAGTTATTGTCCCTCCACACCCACAATGACTAACTACTGCTCTGAAAACTCATGTGTGTGTGAGGCATTGTTCCCCAGTCACCATCCACCTTTCTAGAGACAAGGGTCTCTTGCTGGCCTGATTATGTAATTAAATTAGCTTGTTGGAGAAGCTGTGCATGCAGGCGTGTGTGTGTGTGTGTGTGTGTGTGTGTGTGTGTGTGTGTATGAAAACCATATATAGAAATATTTGTGACATTTAGTTGTGTACAGTATCTTTCTCTGTAACTATCAGGACACTTTTGTAGCAGACAGCTTCAGGTTTGCTGAGATGAACTTCCTGACCAGGCACAGTTATGGAGGAAGGGATTTATTATAGCTTTCAGATCCAGGGGAAGTTCAATAATGGCAGAAGAAGCTGGCCTGCTTTCACAGGACCAAAGACAGATAGCAAAGCCACAAGCCAAAAGCTACACAGCATAGCACAGCACCCTTCAGGAACTCCAACTAGGCACACTTTGCATCTCTTTAGATTGAAATCCTAAACCCACCACCACACCTTAAGATCTGGCCAATGACATTTCCTCCAGCCAGGTGGCTGCAGATGCAAACAACAAACTAATAAAACACTGAATATATTGGGGGCCATCTATTCAAACTACCACAACAATATATAGTCTTCCTGCAATTAAAAAAAAAAAAAAAAAAAACACTCATTAACCCTTCTTGCAATCCCATAAATTAGAGAGCAGAATTACTCAGGATACAAAAAGATACTTCATTTTATTCAGAAAACAATTCACACAGATTGTTAAGAAATGTATATATTAGGAAACGAGGTTCTGAAGTTTTTCTAGTCACTATGATTAAGTATCAGAAGTTATAGGAAACATTTTAAATTATAATAAAAGAATAACACATGTTGAATTTTATTTTTATTTTTCAATTTCCTTGAAAATTAAAAATTCTGGGGGAGGAGGATATAGGAACATTTTTGACCAAAATGCTGACTTGTCCCTCTCATTTTCTAAGGTATCACTCTTCATCTCATGACATTTCCTCTTAGCTCCATGATATATAGTATTGTAATAGGCCTAGGGTCACTCAGAGATTCACCAGTCTGACAAAAACATGATATTAGTAAATTAGAGGCATTTATTTCTAGCCAGGACTACACTTCAAGCTGGGAACTCAAGAGTGCAGCTCTGAGTTCCATCTGGCCAGGGGTTATAAAGACAAATGCATAAGTTTACGTCACATTGCTAAACAAGTGTATGTGACAACAGTTATATTGCTATTTGTTGACAAGCCAAACCTAGTTACAAAAGTGGAGAAAAAAAATGGTTAGCAATTATCTCACTCAAGCAGATGGCCTGGTATCATCCTGCATACCCAAGGTAACATTTGTAAGGCACCACATCCTGCATACCAAAGGTACTATTTCCATATAAAATTTCCTTATCCATCACATTCTCTTATTCCCTTATCCATCATATTCCCCTTTGAGTTGGCATACCAAGTCAGACCTTTGACTCTCCCATGGGAATCAGCTGGTATTAGGATCTAACGACCATTAATTTTACTGAGGAAATTCTCTGTAATGCAAGGGCCTAACATTAACCCTAAAAGTAACAAAATTATGGGTCCCAAGACGGCAGTAGTCAGAGTGGTAAGCCAAGGTGACCAAGAAAACAAATTTTTATACAAGCAAGGGGGCAGCTGGTTTACAGAAGCAGGACATGACAGTTAGCTTGTGCAGTCTATATGATTCAAAACAATGTTTTAAAAACATACCTATGAATCAACATGCATATGAATCATGTAGTTGGGTTGCCCTAACCATGAGTTGTATTTATTTTATGTTAGTCTAAATTGCCCTTCCCTTTTATAGTTCCTCTGGGTCCCCCTTAAATAATTCTCTCTTTGGGATTCCTTCAGCTACTGATAGAGATAAGTTCAGCTCCTTAGCAGTTAACTCTTACTGTGACTTAGTGCATCAGTCCAGCTTTCAGCTTTTCCATTACATTTTCCTCCTCATCCCAGTCATAATCCCTTATGTTCTAACATATGACTTTCTCAGCCAGGTATAGTAAACACCAATAGGACTAGTGGCCATCATATCCTTTTTAAAATTATATATATATATATATATATATATATATATATATATATATATATATCATATTGATTTCTTCAAGTTTCTACCATGACTAGACTAGTCAGTTACCAGAGTGACAAGAGCAGGGCTGTAGTCTCCTTGTCATGGGCAAGTGTCCTCAGGAGCTTGACCTGGAAGGAACCCTCTGGGTTCCTGGTAAACTGTTAGCTGCTCCAACCAGCTGAGGACATTGTACCCTTGACTCTGATGTGATGAATCTATACCCCTTGGCTGATGGGTATGGGCCCAATTTCCTGAGGGTCTGTGGGTCTCCTTGTGTTACAAATTTTTAGGGAGTGCCATCAATGGCAGGAGAATCTGGTTTACCTGTATAAATCTGAACAAAAAGAAACCTTCAAACAACCAGCATCACCCACACAAGCAAGTGCAAACAGCTAGAACTCTAAATCGTTTGGGCATGTTAGGATGGGGGTCTGTCTGAGGTCTGTCCTTAGTGGTATACCTTCTTCAATAAGACATATCAAGGAGAGATTGGACTAATACAAAGCAATAACTATCAGGTAAACATAAGCAGTGAGGACAATTTTTGGAGTTTTTATTTAAATACAACAGTGGCTGACTAATCAGGGCCAGGCAAAGGCAGAAGGCATGAGTTAATGTTAGAATTTAGTATCGTAAGCCAGCATCAGACATGGGAGCCCATTAGTCTGAATCTTTGTTTATATTGTAATAGTTTCTAGTTATATTTTCTTACTAGAGGATTAAGACTGTACAGTCTGTCAGAATTAACTATATATTTTGGAAGTCAATAATGGCTCTGTAGGAGACACTATAGGCACCTGTGATGAGTTCTATGACTCTTAGCATGGTCATCAACTAGGAAAGTCAAGGCCTTACAGACCAAGTGGCCCTTTCTTTTTTGGAAAGCCTAGAGGACTGATATTCCTCTAATGTGACTCTCTTGTTGCAGGTACATCAACTTAGAATCCATGTCTGGGTCTCCATATCCTCTCTGATCAAGAAGACAGGTAACTTACCAGAGGCTAGAAGTTAGCAAGTGTCCAATCATCTCCCTTAGCCTTCTGACGTGGAAGCTACAACCAAAAAATTGGTCATCCTTTTAACTCCAGTGTTTCCAATTGACTTTGGCTTCTATATATAGTTATTGATCACTCAGAGAGACTGTACATATCTGATTAAAAATAGATTTAGTTAAAAAGGTGCAGACCATATATGGTTAGCAAAGCAGTTCTGGTCAGGGAATGACATAATTGTTCAAAATCATTTTGATTAGTACTTAAATTTAGTTGTCAGGTGAGAATGTAAGCTGTCTGGAACATAGAAAATATACACATAATATCTTTAAGTATCTGTCCATAATAAGTACAGGCAGAACATTTTAGTAGCCCTGAAGATAATACTCTACCATTTATTTTATCAATAACTTTAAACCAATTGATTTAATCTGAAATTGTATGTCAGGAAAAGACAAGACAGTATAAAAATGTGGCATCTGTGTTTGAAAACAACTTTGCCTAGTCTATATATGTATGTAGGTACCAATTACCCACCAAACATGAAACAGAACAGCAGTTTAAGATTATTTTTCTAGGGCAGGAAACATGTCTTAAGTATCAATATCTCTGTAAGCAATGAAATTAAGATGCTAGAAATTAGACAATTACTTAAGTAAAACATTTAGTAAGTCTGATTATTTGCAGTTTAAGAATAAAGTCAAACCTGGCCATTGTTTAGCTGAAATAGCCTGATTCTAAACATACATTAGAGACATTTTGACAGACACAAAGTAATTTCTTGAGCAAGTACCTTTTACCATTGAACACTTTTATACCTTAACATAAAAAATACTTATGACTGTTACAATATATAAAGATTAGACAAACTATATTAACATTGTTTGTATGCAGAAGATTTTTCTAAGACATGGGAAACTTCCTCAGTTTTCCTAAGAACAAAGTCACAATGACCAAATCACCTGTTGTAAGACTTAGATTATAACCTCAGTGATAACCACCCAGCAAAACCAGCATGAACAAAACAAGAACCATCTTAAAATTAAAGGGTTTTAGATATAATAGCCTTATGAGGAAATTAAACATTAATGAACCAATTTTAACTTTAAGATTTAGTTAACAGGTTGACAAATAGAGGGGCATGGTTGAGTACTCTCAAGTCAGTCTTTCACAACCATTATCATGACCAGATTAACATCAATGAGTTAAAGTTTTAAGTTTATAATGCCATCACATCGTCCTACCACCCAGGGCCATTCTTTGTTAGTCTGATTTAAACCCTAGGCTAATAGTCATCTTATATCTCAAGGAGTCTGTAATCTGATCAAGTACTTTACGATTTAGTTAATCTTTAACTTCGTGTTTAAGCTTACTCATACATTCATCTACATACTTTTACTTTAGAATCTATGTAACCACTCTTTTTCATCAAACAGTAAACATCCAACATTTAAAGTTTTCTCTCCAGTTTATCTTCCTTTGTCAGTTCACCTCATAACTACCAACAAAAACTCATTGTCCTTACCATAAGACTTTTAATATGACCATTTAATTTTTTTGTCCTCCAAAGGCTTTTTGAAATAGCTTTTTATAGAAAAGTAGGCCAGACTTATACTATTTGCCAAGAATATCCTGAAACAACTTATTTTTAAAAATATGAAAGCAGATTCAAAAATTATTAGAAATTTTAGAAATTTTCTGACAAATTCAGTATTGAATACTTCTAAATATAAACATAATTCTGTTGTCTGTTATCAGTCCCATAGAAGCATAGAGAGAAAAAGTAAACATAAAAACAGTTGCAAATTTCTTATAAGAAGTCCCCATCTCTTTGCAGCAACTTGGGACTCACTCATCATCATGCTGAGGCCAGGATCCTGAGATTCCCTGTGCCTGCAACCCCCCTGGCTCTGCAAGGCAGTGAAGCTGCGAGCCATTGGGGATTCTCCTGGGGACAGTATAAACCCCAGAGAGGTCTGTATCTTATCTTTCCCCAATAATAAGCCTTGTGTATTAAACTGTCCCTCTTACTCCCAGGGCCACCTGGCCATCTGCAGATCAAGCCCTTCAGGGGAAAGCACTAGGTGACACATTTTAGGTGCCTGCTCATGTGTAGTCCCCTACTTTTGTCCTTGCTATGGAAAGATGCCCCAGCCACAGCATGGGAGAGCAAAAAAGTTTTCTCCAGGTTCTAGGATCTGCCTGTAACTGACCCAGAACTAAAATATTCCTGATCTAATTCTTGCCTCCAGGGAATATACACAACAGCATAACCAACCCCTTTTTTTCTTTTTCTTTTTCTTTTTTTTTATTATTAACTTACATTACTTATTTTTATTTTATTTATTTTAATTTTACATTCATATTGGTGCCTCCAGTAGCCACCTCCCTGTCCTCCACCCTCCAAAGGGACCCTCCTCATTGGCGAATGTGGGTCGTACGGTATGGGGGTAGCCAACAGTTATGGGGGAGAGGCAAAGTCTCTGTGCGTAATGACCCAACTTGTGGCTCTAACACTCTTTCCGCCCCCTCTCCGGTGGATTTCCCTGAGCCACGTTGGGTTCATTTTAGTTCTACTACATTGATGAGGTCTTGGATGCCTCTGTGTCTCTGGATATCTGGCTTAGTAGGAGTTGAATGTTCTCTGTGTTTATCTCCTTCAGCCTTGTTCTGGTTTTGGGTTCACCAAGGAAGCTGCATTCTTGCGCATTTTCCCCTTTACTCTATGGTTTCAGCTGGCTGATCCTCCCTTCAGGTTCATTGTCCATCTGGAAAAGAGAAGCAAATTCTCCAATGGAAAGAGAAGTTAGTACCAGACAGATGGGATGGCCATTGTTATTTTAGAGAGAATTTTATAGGCATAGGCCCTCTCTTAGCCTACATTTGGTGGGAGCTTGATATTGGAGAATGGGCTCATTTTTTGGACATGGTTTTGACTTGTTTCCCAGATCCAGCTATGAGCTCCATTCCACTGAGTGGATCTGTTACACAAATCAAGAGCAGTTGGTTACCCACCATGGCTGTGTGCCACTATTGCACTTGTTTGTGCATCATGTCAGGTTGTTTACTGCTCAGTAGCTTAGACTGCGAAATGTTTGGACAGATGTTGGTCATTTTCCCCTAGTCACTTGTGTAGCACCCTCTGACCCTAGACAAGCTAACTATCTGGGGACTGACTCTCTTCCAGATTCCAACCAGGTTACTCCATGTTTCTTCCCATTAGCATATGGTGTCTTCAGCAGTATGGTCTTACCATTAACCTTTGGTGTGTTATCAAGGACTTAGACAGAAATATGTCTTTTTGGGGGAACCCTTGTAGGTCTCTCTGATCAACAGCTCATTGTGAATGTTAACCCCATGCTGGTACTGGGAGTTACAAGTCAGCACCAATGAAGGTGAAGGAAGAAAAGGATAGGAAATATAAAAGATAAAGAGAGCATAGAGAGGAGAGGGAGAGAGAGAGAATGAGAGAGAGAGAGAGAGAAACAGGAAAAGATTAAGGTTAGTGTTCATGATGTCCTCTCCAGGTCCCTGTGCTTCAGGTTGTTCCCTCTATGGGCAAGCATGGGTATGGAGGAAGGGATATTTATTGAAGCTTACAGATCCAGGGGAAGTTCCATAATGGCAGAAGAAGCTGGCCTCTTTCATAGAACCAAACACACACACAACAGAGCCACAAGCCAAAGCCAAAAGCCACTTCAGGAACTCCAAGTGGAACTAGGTACTTTGTATATCTTTAGATTGGAATTTCAAACCCACCACCACACCTTAAGATTTGCCCAATGACACCTCCTCTGCAGATCCAAAGTACAAACTAATAAAACACTAAACGTATTGGAGGCCAACTATTCAAACTACCACATCAAACAAACACTAAATGGTATTTGTTTTTATATTTTTTGCCTTTCTATACAACCCAACCTAATTCATGGTCCACCATCTCCCACTGAACTTGTAACCCAACCTAAAGAAAAATCTCTAGTCTCTCCTCGACAGGGCCTTTTCCAGCCTGACCCACACTACATCTACTTTCCTGCCTTCCCTTATTCAGCCATATTCTCCTCCTCACAATTCCTACCTGTGGCTCCTCCCACCACCTATCACTTGCAACACTCACCTCTATCTCATATATTTTTCCAATTATTTAAAAATTTTAGCTTACTCTTCCTGTTTCATTTACCTATCAATTTAACTTTTGCACTTACAAACTAACTAAAGCACATGTGAACATGCACATAATATATGATATGGAATTTTTAATGTATGTTCCCCATAGACTCAGGTGTTTTCTTAAAATTGAGTTTGCATTGACAGCTTATGAACTTTCAAGAGGGAAGGAAAGACTGCAGAAAACTTTGGTGGAACTGGGCTATTGGCATAAGGGATGTCTGTGTTCTTCTACCCAAGCCCTAAGCGTTCGATCACACGAGTAATAAACTAGTGTGCTTGGCAGACGATATAGAACTGTGAAATATAAGATTTAAAATTGGAAGAATTTGAGGAAGTTTGGGGTTGTTGGCACAAAAGTGGTTGCTAAAGATGATATTGTTAAAGATGGCCAATTGCTTTACATTGAAACAATGGAAAGAATGCCTGAGGTTATTTCACCCAGGAGACTGAATAAATAGGAATGCAAACTCTTTTGAAAGGAAGAAACCTGCTCTTCAAGATCACTATTTATTCCTTCCCTAAGTTAACAATATGGCTGTGTTCTGCACAGCTGGTATTGATTTTGAAGGAAGGAAGCAGGTCATAAAGTGCACACAGTATCAGGAGTAGCTGCTGAGAGGCAGCGAGTGAAACAGGCCATGACATTCCTCGATTGGAGGCTGATGAAGCCATTGTCTGAAGTTAAATAGGAGCCTCTGCTGAGATGAGGCATGGAAAACAGGATATTCCTGTTTTAAAGTCTGGAAAGGTTAATGTATGGAGTTAAAGATGGATCGTGGTTTGCAATGGAGACTCAAAGATGTCTTGGATGTATCAGGACTATGCAAGGGCTACTATGGAGCTCTGCTGGCTTGGGATGGAAGTTTTCACTTGCTTCTTAGCACAATTGGAGGGCAGAATTAGAAATCCTGAGACTATAACTGGTCACTGGTTATAGATGTCAGACTTGAACTGCAGATGTTGATGGTTACTGACTTTGCATTGGTCAAGTTTCTCCTTCTTATGCCTTATAGCAATGGAAATGTTTACTCCATGCCATTATGTGTTGGAAGTATGTAACTTGTTTTTATGTTACAGGACTCACAGTTAAGAGACAGTCTTAAAGTTGTTAAAGGTTATGGAGTCTTTGAAATTGGACTAAATACAATTTAAAATGTGAGAAGATCATGAGTCCATTGGGGGCAAAGTGTTTTATTTAAATTGAGTTTGCAGTTTCAGCCCCTAGAAGGCAGACTCCTGCTATGGGTGAGTGGGGAGGGGGGTGTGTTACTGGGAGCAGATCTGAATTCCAGCTTAATAGTATGCAGATAGGTTTTGAGCTCTGTCTATGCTTGCTTGTGATGCTGGATATTTGGTGGTGTCTCTCTGCTTAGATTTATGAATGGGAATCACCCTCTTCCACAATTTAATGGA
Organism: Orientallactaga sibirica; assembly: GCA_036365145.1. Taxonomy (NCBI): domain Eukaryota; kingdom Metazoa; phylum Chordata; class Mammalia; order Rodentia; family Dipodidae; genus Orientallactaga; species Orientallactaga sibirica. Next base: position 4,958,751 of record JAEOAD010000041.1, read on the forward strand.
ACTTCCCCTGGATCTGTAAGCTTGTGATAAATCCCTCCCATAAACTGTGTCTGGTTTGGATGTTCATCCCAGCAACATAAAAGTGATTACAACATATGGATACAAATATGTATGTCTTAAGAAATACATAAAAGGACTAAGTTAAAGTATATCCTGAAGATGAAGTAAGAACTATTGTATTTGTTGTTTATGTTTAGTAATGACTATGAAATTACTTTTTTGCTATAAAATGTTACCATTACTTTAGGGAGACAGTGTGATTCTCCAATAATTTAAGTTTTCTAAGAAATACTTCTTAATTTTATTGTTGATATTGATATTACAGCTGATTCCCATAACATATCAGGGAGCTCTACCTCTGCACTCCAGTTGATCATAGGGGCTGCCACTCCAGGGCCCTGCAGCCCACCTATGGTCCCTGGAAGAGAGAAGTGCTCACCCTTGAAGTTATGGGGGTCTCCCTCCAGAAGGCCAAAAGAGGACTGCAAAGCTCCAGACTGGAGTTCCTACCAGGTGAAGTGAGATCAGGGACCAATGTAGATGTCCAAACCAGGAAAAGACCCAGGAGTAAACAGACAGGAGTGCTTGATCCCCAGCAGGAGGTTGCATCCAAAGCCTGGACAGTATTCGGAGGTGGCACTGGCCTCTGATCAGGAATGAAAAGGGGACAGCAATTAAATCTCAAAGGGTTTCTGAGGTGACAGTTGCCCTGATTTTGTGGGAAGTGGTGGGCCTTAATTAAGCCTCAAGGGGTTTCCTAGGTGAGACTGGCCCCTATTCGATAGAACAGGAATTGATGGTAATAACTAGGGACAACTGCTTTAATCTGAATGATTTTGGGTGAATGTGAGATTGAAAGCGATGGTTCCACGCTGTGGCCATGGATCGGAGTGGGCCCCAACCTGCAGTTTCAATGAAGTCATTTCACCTAAATGGGCACTCGTCTTCTATAGCAGGATATGACCAAGCATTGTGCCCTGCCATGTGGGCACTTGAATGCGGGAGAGACTCGCACTCTCCCCTCCCCTCCTGTGCACACACCACGCATCACATACCACACCTTAGGCACATATAAAACTCTATGCTGTGGGGTACACAGACACAGCAGGGTTGTGACCCATTCTAGATGGCCAACAGCAGCAGGATGGTGGCAGAGAGACCCCATGCTACAGCCAGACTCACAGGTTGGGACCCTGCGACATGTCATAATTGGGCAGAAAGCTCATAACAAAGGCTCAGGGGACAAGTTGGGTCTTAAAGTCTGCCAGGTAAAGGCTGAAAGGAAGTCACCTAGGACTGGTAGGTTTTCTAAAAGGTTAGAGATACTTGCTAATGACTGCTTCTACCTTACTGTAATGTAAATTGTAGTAATTGTGATATGCTATTTAAGTTCATGGTAAGCTGGATTCTAAGAAATGGGTTGCCCGCCCCCCCAACTCAGCCCCCAAGCATGTTTAAAACCATGTGTCATCCACACTTTGTCATTAGATGAACTGGCCAATTGCCTGTGAACAAGGAAAGGGAAAATGACAAGCAACATATAGTTTGGGTTCTCTCTCCAATTCTCTCTTGTTGAAGATCATTAAACCTTGTTAGAATATAGTTCTCACCTTTTTGTGAAACAGATAATGAACATAACAAACAAGCAACAACAAGACTAGGCTTTACAAGTTAGAATTTTGTGATTCAACAATATATGGACAGGTAAACTTAGTTTGTTATACCATAAATATAGCTCTGATTTGTCATTAGTAATGAAACTATTTCCAAGTGTGTTATTTTATCACCAGAACAGTTATGAATTTTTCCTGCATTTACAAACCCGTGCTTTTAAAATGTATTTCATAGGATTTATAAAAATGGAATGTTTCAAATCAACAGGTTTTAAAATCTAAAATTCAATTCATAGATGTTGTTTTGCTCATGGTGACAGTTATAAAAACCACCTTCAAAATGTTTAATTAAGTTAGTGATGCTTCTATGCTAAACTTATAACTACTAGAAAAACTGAGTCTTAATAAGATTGAGATTTATTTATTAGTTACTGAGTTTTCTTTTATAAAACGAATTCTATTAATGATCATTACTGTGTTTATAACCTAGCTTTTTTAAAAGATATGATCTAACTTCCTTCACTCTAACTATTGTTCTTAGGGAGACAAGGAAGTCTCCCCAACTTCTGATAATTATGTGCTTTCTCAATTTTTGAGGAGCTCCATACACAATTCTTGGGTCCAAGTGTGTTAACCCCAAGTTGCAATTTTAGAATCTGTAATTTATAAACAATATAATTTAAACATGAACCATTAGATATCTATTTTAATCATGATGGGTAATGAGCATAATGAGTCATAAACTTGGTTTATGTTAATCAAAGTAACCCTAAACAAGGTGCATCAGATTGGTTGCTATACATTTCCCGTCAGGATTAAGTCTGTGTCTAGGCCATTTTAGAAAAAAAAAAAGGTTAAAGCCACTAAAAATGTACACAGGTACATAGATGCATTTATAGGTGATTCTAAGTTACTAAAGACAGACTTCTAAGTTTTCAACTTTATAACCAGAAGTGCTTGTTTATATGGGCTACAACAGCAGCCAGATGTTTTCAAGTACAAAAAAAATTCCAAAATTACACTCTTATTTCAGATTGCCTTATAGACTCAAATAAAAGGTCAAAATTTAGATGGGTTTAACGTTTATTATAATAACAATTTCAAACACACCACTTGATTTGAGTTTGTTGATAAACAATGTAAAATGGTTATAGAAATTAAACTGATAAATGTTAACTGTTAATGAAAGTTCAGACCCTCCAATGTGTGAATAACATCTTTCTCTGTACCCCTATTGTGGAGGCTTCACAAGGGAGTGATGTTTCTTTGTTACGGCTCTGCTAGGGACCCACTTTCTCCTAAATGAGACGGGACATCACTCTGGTTTTCCTTGTACCAGGCAACAGACCTTCTAGGAATAAGAAAATCTGGTGCCCTGGGGAGATGATACTATTCTTCAGCTAGACCTTTTTTTATATATATAAAAAAATAATAAATAAAAAAGGGAAAGAAATTGATTGAGTTATTCTTTGCCCCACCTTTCTTATCTCTGAGACCATCCAAAAGTGACCCAGAGCCATTGATTAGACCCTAAGGCTTCTCAATTTCCTGAGAGATACAGCTCTAAGACCTTCAAGCAGCTCAGGACATTCAAGATTCACAGGTTCTGTCAATATGGCAGAACATACCAGTAAATAATTGCTCAAGAAACAGGGACAAAAATCTGGAATTTGAGGCCAGCCTGCCTCCCAGCACTGACAACAATGGCCTTCCTAATTCACTGTGATATACATCCTGTGTGTACATCCATGATATGTTTGGCCTATTAATCTCCAAGGAAAATTGCTGGCTAACTAATGACTGTCCCTTGAGAAAACAGATCATCCACCTTTAGGAAATTGCTTTAAGATCAAAGGATACCCCCTCATAGTGCACAGGAACAAAACTGGTAGCTCTCAGCAGTACACTAAAACTATATGAAAATCAGAGTTCATATTTATATTTTTGTTAATAATAATTGTCTCTAAGACAATTAACATGTTTGCCTATACTTACAAATATTAAATAATATATATGTTTCCATCTTGCAGATATGGCTTATCATGTCATCAGACAATGTAAGTTAAATTTTACAACAGAATATTGAGTTTTTAATACCATGTTTTAACTAGATCTGTTTTGTTTAAGGCAAAAGGTGCAGACATACTCTATATTCCCGTTTTTCTCCTGGGTGCTTAACAACCAGATATAATGGCTGGAACCAACGAGGACTTTGGGGTTAAAAGGGTACCCAATATTTTTGTCACTGACCCTCCAGGTCAAAAAGGTTCAGGAGGTCTGGAGGGATGGTTTAGCAGTTAAGGCGTTTGCCTGCAAAGTCAAAGGGCCAAGGCTCAATTCACCAGGACCCATGTAAGCCATATTGCACATGTGTATGGAGTTCGTTTTCAGTGGCTGAAGGCCCTGGCATGCCTATCCTCTCTATCTGCCTCTTTCTTTCATTCTCTCTTTCCCTCTCAGAAAAGGGCTCAGGAGATGCCAGGACACTTCTTTCTCTAGAGGGTCCTAAAGCTCTTGACAAGTCACCTATCTTCTTGATCAGAGAAGACATGGAGACCCAGAGATTGGATTCCAATCAATATCCAGTCTACAGAAGGAGAGTCAGAACAGAGGGGGGAATCTTTAATGTGTATAAGGAAAGGGAAGCCACATGGTCAGCACAATCTTATCTCATTCCAGCATGTGGCACAAATGCTGAGAGATCCATAGAGCTCCTCCCAGGTCCCTGAAAATCTCCCCCGAAGAGCCAAAACTGACCTTCAAAGTTACAATATAAAATTAAACTTTGTCTACCTACTTGGTCTTAAGCACTCAATAGAAAAATATAGCTAGAAAATAAGGTATATTTAAAAACAATAATCATCATAGCTAGACTGTAACTTTAGGGGATGTGCTCACTATGACTCAATGGTATCTATGCCATTATCAAAGTTAAATGTTGTGTATATATTGATAATTCTGCTAACGTATCATCTCCTTTACAAGAACAGGTATAGACTATACCATTTGGTATGATGAAAAAGAATCACGCCTCTCATTTCTGGTAATAATTCTGCTAATTTTGGAACATTATGTGTTTAACTGCAATTTTAACTTTATATCCTCTTGTCTACAGTTAGTCCACACTCTGATGGTTCTGTGACAATCCAACCCCATGTACCTGGGTTCCTGGTATTACCCTGCAAAGCCTGAAATGCTGCTTGAATGGGAACCTCATATTTGAGTGGAGGATACTCAAACCCTAAACCCAGACACACACCTACAAGAAGGGAGGAAGCGACCTCGTCATAGCTGTGAGGAGGTTCTGGAGGAGGTGTTCTCCTCCTGCCCAGATTTGAAGGCAGAGCCACTCCCTAACTCAGAATTAGAACTCTTTACTGATGGGAACTGAAGTCTGAGGATCTCTGTAATCCCCAATTTACTAGATGCTTGCTTGTCCCTGATTTCTCCCATTTTTACCCCACCAATGTCTTTATCTGGGAATCATAGGTTTCTTTCCTCACTATAAGACCACCAGTAAACATTTGGGGTTCTGTAGGACAGACCCACTGGAGGGGTACCTCAACTGCCACATCCAATGACCTTGTTCAACTTTAAGAAGTCAGACTAAGCCATTTCCCTAATTCCCAAATGGAAATTTGGGCTACCTCTTCAGAAGGGGAAAATAATAACAGAAATTGGCTAGGCAGTCAGAGTAACAGAGCCCAAAAATAATGTATTTTCATTCCTTGTCTAAAAGTAGGAAATGTCACTGAGCTTGCAAAAACCTGGATGTTTCACCCTTCAGGAAAGATCTCTAGATTAAGCTTGCACTCTTCTTAGAGGACAGAAACTGGTCCGTACCCAAGATTACTGGCAAAGCTATAAAATCTGGTCTTTATCCATAGTAACCTCCTGACCTGGTCTTCCTCATGTAGCCAATCCCCATTAAGAAAAACCCTGATCTGAGTCTCAAGGTGGGCTTCTCAACCCCCTCTTGCCTGTCTGGGCATGAGCTCTGCCCTCTTCCCTTATGTGGCATCTATGTTCTGGGCTTAAGGCCCCTTACAGCAGAAAAGGAAGGATTTGTGTCTCTCTAGGGAAAAACGCTGTTTCTAAGTGAATCAAACTGGCATAGTTAAGGAAAACACATCAGCTATTTACAAAAAATAAAGGCCAGGGAAAAGGAAAGTGAGTCTTACTGGAGGACTACCTCGACCACCTGGAGCCACTGGTCATGGTCCACCTACCTTGCCTGATAAACTTGCTCACTAGAGTTATCCAAAAACAGATAGAAGCCATCAAACTCCAGGAAATTTGTCAGGAATGTCAGAAAATACCTCTGGAATAGGACATACGGTATTAAGCACATGAAGAGAAGGGGAATAATATAGTGGTAGTAGAAATATGCTGAAATCTTGAACAGCAGAAAGCCCCCAAGATGAAATAAAAATGAGGAGGGGTGACTAGAGAGCCCTGGTGGTTTATGGCTCTGGACCCCCTTTAGCCATTTATTGCAGATTTAACTTTGACTACCACTTATAACCCATTGTGATCTTTGTTTGTTTAAACTATTATATTCTTGTAATCTTTGCAACTTGTTTACTCACCAGGCATGTATCCACTGTTGTAGTCCATGCTTGCTTAGCTCCATGTACTATAAAATACCTAACAAATGAGCTCCATTACAGAGAGAGATCTGAGCATCAGTCCACCAGCATAAATAAACTTCCTCCCCTTCACCTGACTCCACTGCTGGCCTCTTGACTTCCAGAAATTCCTAAAACATGATCTGTGGGAGGTTTGATAACTTTTTGGTGCCTTAGTTGCCTCTCCCAAAGAATGAAGTGCTCCATTAATGCCAGCTATTCCATGTCATGCTGTCTTATTGTGTGCACTTCTGACTTCAAGCTTTCTATACAGCTACAAATTATCACCCAATAGAAAATTTTCAAGTATGATGCTAATTCTGTATTCCAGCCTCATAATGATTCTTATAAATTTCAGCCAACTTGCCATTATGTAAAGGTTTATTTTCCCATCGTTTATCTATATGTTAATTAAATAAGTTATAAGTCCAATACATCTTTTCTTTAAGCAAGTAGAACACAAATATTTTTATATATTATTACAAAAAACAAAAACCTTGAAAATATTGTAAGCTCTAGCATCCTCACAACATCTATTCCTTCATCCAACTACATTATAAATCTCCTGCATTGTAAATTTGTTAATATTGATTCTTAAATATTAAATAATTTTCTCTATGTTATACTTAGTCTCAAAGGATTGTATTTTAGTTTGTATCCTATTGTTCTCCATTGTTGGTTTAAGCAATTTTTATTGTAACATGAAATTCATGTAGACATTTTGAATTCTGTTAATAAATAGGAAATCCCAAGAGGTGTGTAATGTTCATCTACTTATTGTAGACCAACAGAGACTTCTATTATGTATCAAAGTGAATTTTAGCACAGTAAAAACATTGCAGAGTTTAATTTCCTTTTCTGAGATCTTAGGCTGACTTGCCTCTGTTAATTTATCAAGGCACTGATAATTAGATCATCGTTGAAGTAACTTGTATTTAGGAAGAGTTCAAGCTAGAAGCATGTGGTGGTTTGATTCAGGTATCCTCCATAAACTTAGGTATTCTGGATGCTAGATTCCCAGGTGATGGCCATTTGAAAATTAATGCCTACTGCAGGGCATTATACTATTATTATGGGCATTATTGTCAGTGTCCCTTTGCCAGTATTTGGCACACTCTCCTGTTGCTATTTTCCAACTTATATTGGCCAGGGGGTGATGCCCACCCTCAGCTCATGCCATCATTTTCTCCTGCCATCATGGAGCTCCCTGCTCAAGTCTGTAAGCCAAAATAAACCCTTTTCTCCCAAAAGCTGCTCTTGGTTAGGTAATTTCTTCCAGCAATGTGAACCTGACTGCAACAGTAAAGTTTGTACTGAAAGTGGGGTCATTTGCTACTAGAAACCTGACTGTGTGGCTTTGGACTTTTGAAGCTGATTTTCAAGAGAAATGTGGAAAAATTTGAAACCTTGACCTAAGAGATGCCTTGCAGTGCGGTAAGTAAAGCTTGATGGACTATTCTGGTCAGAGTTGAAAGACCTGAATGCAGTAAGAACTATAGACTGTGAGGTTTGACTTCTGAAGGTGAGAAAGAGCTTTGCCTAGACTGGGCTAGAAGCAGTTTGTGTGAGAGGCTTGCTGTTATGCCTGTGTCCTGAGAACTTGTGCAGGGTTGCTTTGCATAGAAACAGAATGGTGTGTGTAGAGGCATATGGCACAGAAAGAAATCTTTTGGCTGAAACTTCTGCCTATTGAGCTGCAATTATATGAGAGATTACAACCTTTGAGATTGGGTCAGCTGACCTGTACTGGGGCCTGAGGAAGACTGTAGACTCTTTTGAAGGGGCATGAATGCTGAAGGAGTGTCCTGTTATTCAAAGTTTGCTTTATTCCCCCCTGGATTAACAAATTGGCACTCCACCTGGTATTATGTAGTATAAGAAATGCAGGAAGGATCAGGTCATTGAATTTGCAACACTGTATAGTGTTTTGGAAACAACTATGGGCAGAGTGAAGCATGTTTGCTGGTTTGCATGCATGGAGACCCATTGAGGCCATGAAAATTGACCATGAGTTGCAGTGGAGACCCAGTGGAGATGCCAGGACCATGAGATGGCTGCTAAGTAGAGGTGCCCCAGATAATGTTTTCCAGGACTGTGAGTAGCCTAGCTGAAGGGATAGAATTGGAACTCCAGACACTTGTTGCTAGTAAAATTATTGGATTTGGAGACTCATCTCTGGCTAGAGTTGTTGGACGTGGAGTTACAGAGATTGATGTTTGCCATGTTTAAATCTTGTATTGGTTGAATATTTCTTGGCTATGCCCAATGCCATCCTTTGCAGTATGAATGTGTATTCTGTGCCATTATGGGATATTTTTGGTTTATTTTTTGGTATTATGGCAATTTGGAAATTAACACCTCCTGGAGGAAGTGTATCGCTGAGGACAGACTTATGGGTATTATAGCCAGTGTCCCCTTGTCAGTGTTTGACATACTCTTCTGTTGCTGTTGTCCACCTTATGTAGGCTAGGGGGTGATGTCCACCCTCAGCTCATGCCATTGTTTTCATTTTCCCTTGCCATGATAGAGTCTCCCCTCAAGTCTGTAAACCAAAATAAACCCCCTTTTTTTTTCCCAAAAGCTGCTCTTGTTTGGGTGATTTCTGCCAGTGTTGTAAACCTGACTGCAACAGAGCAGGAGACTTGGTTCTGCCATCTTCTCAAACACTCTCCTTGTACTACATTAGTAGGATGTGTTTCAATGCCAGTGGAGTCATTTTATGCCACATATCCATTGTGCAAGGACCAGTTCAATTAGAAATACAATCTTATATGAGATGAATTGGGCAAGATCTTATCATGATCTATCTTAATTTAGCATGTACAGAGACATGCACAAGTCACTGTTAACCTCTGTGTGAAACTCAACATTTGTTTCAGGGCATCCCAAATCTTAAATACCAGTTGGGTTTGGCATAAGCACTACAGGTGCACACATAGTGTTAGATTGGACAAATGTGTTAAATTTATAATTTGTAAATAAAAGCATATAGGTGTTCTAGTTAATGACTTTGTTGTTCCTCCAATGGAATACTTGGCACATCCTTAAGGTGTGACTTTCACAATTTGGAAGTCATTCCTTAAGCTCTTTTCTCAAACACCATTTGTTTCGAAGAGCTTGTTAAAAGAAGCAATAGTTCTATTTCATGATCTTATTAGGAACATGTCATTTCAAAGGGTCTTTTGCAAGGCTTCATTTCTAGCCCTGAGACATGACAGTCAAAATAAGTAGTGTATAATCTGTTCAGCAATGGACTGTATTCCCTACTAGAGATAAACAAAAGTTGGTCATTCTGGGCCCTTATGAGCTCAAATATTTCTTGATTTTGAATTAGAATCAGCAAAAATAATACATTTAAAAAATATTTTGATCTAATTTGCCATTTAACAATTTATATCTATCTTTTGGTTTCCTTCTGAACCTCTGCTCTCTTGAAATTTGCAAGTTCCTTAAATTCAAATTAAATTGGAAGATTCCCATAAAACTGAGTCTGGAAAGAGGTAAATAGTCATAGAATATAAATTCAGGAGTACAATTTAAAAATAATTCAAAAGAACAGAAAATGATTTTACAAAAAGTTTTTGATGTTTTTTTAACAAATCCTTCTCAAAAGCTTTTATTTATATGCAGATGTATGTATGACACACACACTCAATGAGTTTGGCTATGCAGTGACTAAAGTTGACTGACATGATAATTGGCTAGAAACAAAAGGTCTCCATATCAAGGATGAGAATTTCAAAGTAGACTCCATGACATGAAGTTAAGAGATGGTTAAATCAGGTTTTGTTTCTGGAAGCCTATTTGAGAATAATGACTTTAAAATAAACAATAAAGACTCTCTGAGGAAAAGGATAAAAACAATCACTAATCACCTGTTGTTTCTAATGAAATATGACAAAATACTCTGGAGGGTATGTTATAAGGAATAATCCTGAAACCCAAAAACTATCTATTGGACTGGCAGGGTTATTTGATTTTTCCACATCTGACTTTTCAAATTCAATCAATTTCCAGCCAGCTTTTCTACTTTGCCATCTGTTTCAAAAACAAAATTTAACACAAGTCCGTGGAGGATGAGGCTTGTTTTGTTTCTTTTCAATCTAAGATTTAGTGAATCATGCGTCGGCTAAATTCCACATTGAATGGATCATCAAAACCCAGCATCATACCCGCATGTTTCCATAAGTTCAGAGAAGAGCATGTTGTCTTTCTTGTTGCATTACTTTGAACCACAGAAGTAGATTTACTGTGCTAACAAGCATCCAAATAGCACATTCAGGAGGCCTTCCTAAAGGAAAGGGGCAGTTAATAGGCATTTCGATACTGTTCATGTCCACCGAGTACTAAATTCTCTGCTACTTTAGCACATGCATTTTGAAATTGTTTATATGAATCTGAAAGTTTCTATTGCAAATAAATTTTACATATATCATGTAAGGTTATCCATCACATGCTGCCATATAAGCATGAAAAACCACACATTTTGGAGTCTGATTCTGATATGAGGTCATTGTGATTTCAAATTTATCCTTCTGGAGTGTAAGATTTCATTATTATATCATAACAAATTTACATCTAAGAATGAAGAATATATTTGCCATTGAGGTTCAGAAAAAAAACATGAAAACACTCCAGATGTAAAAACAAAAAATAATCTGTGCAACAAAGGCACATCTAATAATTGGGGCTAAAATAATAAGAAGCATGATTGATACATAATATATGAAAAGAGGTTGGATAAAAAGTATTCAATAAAAATTTGCTATTATTAGACTCCAAGGAACTCTAAAAATCTTGGTTTGGGGTTTTAAAAAGGAAAATATTGAAGCAAAAATAATTTAGTGTATGAGATTTATAATCCCATTATACTAAATAAATTCCATATCACTAGACAGCAGGAGCCACACTGTATCCTCTTTATATCTAATACACATGTAGAGAGATGCATGGGAAATAACAGCCACATGGTGAGGTACAAAAATACACACTTGAGTGTTGGTTGATTCATGTGCTTACTTAATTCCTCCATGAGTCCTGTAGTAGCTGGCTTACTTTGTGTGCTGTGCTAGGCTAAGAGCTGGGAATCAAAAGGTAAAAAGAAGGCTGCTTCAAGAGAAAACCTGTTTCCAAGAAGACTGAAGAAAATACAGAACTCAGTTGATTATTATTGAAGCTTGCATGGGTACTGCATCTATTCCACCCTGAATTATTTCTCTTTGATTAAACAGTTCTTTCTAGAAATGTATCTTAAAATTTTAATTATAAATTGGACATTCTTTATGCACTATATATTTCTTAGGAGAAATTTTGATACAATAGCATACTACCTTAAAGTATTTACCCTTCAAAACTCTTGTTTTAAAAAAAAATACAATTCAAAGCTGAAAAGTAATATTAAAAATGAAACATGAATGATAAATATTATGATTTCATATCATTTAATGCTCTAAAACTACTGTTTATCCACATATAATTAACATATTACACATATATTGGTAAATATATATATATCCATGAAACCATCACCATGATCAATATAATGAGCATATCAGTCACTCCCAAACAGCTACTCCTGTTCTTTGAAACTTCCCCTGAATCTTCCTTTTTTCATTCACCATTCATTCCTTTTATCAGTATTGATTATTATACAGCTACAAGGATTTCACATACATGGATTCATACAAAATATACCTCATGGCCTAGATTCTTTCAAGTTGCATATTAATGTTTAAATTCATATTCATTGTGCCATGTGCCAGTAGCTGATTTCATACCTAAGTAGTATACCAATAAATTATCATTAAAATGCACTATTAATTCACTTACCAGTTGAAGTGTATTTGGATTTTTTTCTTATTTTCGGTATTACAAATAAGCCTATGAACACTTAAACACATATATTTATACTGGAACATTCCACCATTTCTTTTGTTTAGAGCCTTTGGCGTTCAGTGCACAGAACCTAATAGTGCATAGAAGCTCAACTTAAAACCCTACAAGCTCTTTTCCAAAGTGGATGCAACTTTTACATTTCCTCAGTGATACATGATAGCTCCAGTTGCTTTGCATACTTAAAAACAGTTTATATGATTAGAGAAGTTGTTGCTTTTCTAATTTTACCATTCTAATAACAAACAGATAGAAATACTTCACTATGGTTTAAATTTGGACTTTCCAAACAACCAGTTAACTTGAAAATCTTTTTTGCATTCTTTCCTGTCATCCATATCTCTTACTTGATGAAGTGATCTTTTAAAGATTTTGTTCATTTTATTGGATGGTTTCTTTCTTATTTGTTGAGCTATGAGAGCATCTATTCACTTTGCATTTTATTCCCGTATAACATAGTTGTTTTCCAAATACTTTCTAAAATTTAATAGATTATGTTTTACTCTCTCACTATTATCTTTTAAAAAATAGGACCTTTTAGTTTTGATAATATCAATTTTACCAGAATATTCAATATAATTATATTTGCATAGATTATATATAACATCATATACATATGTAATTTGGGAAATCTACCTAAGAAACCTGGCTTAACTCAAGTTAAACATTTTGTTCCATGTTTCTCCTAAACTAGCATGGGTTTTTGAAGAGTTAATCTTTTCTTATATATTTGAATGAGTTAAGGGTTTAAATAGCATTACATTTTTAAAGCTTCTGGTTCCATTAATTCAGGAGAACATCTTTTTCCATTGAATTGCTTTTGAAATTTTTGTCAAAATCACTGAAGTGTGTGTGTGTGTGTGTGTGTGTGTGTGTACATCAAGGCTAATTATTTTGTTGTTATATGCCTTGATTTGACTTTATCAATACCCAAACCAAATTTTTGAATACTTAGCTTTGTAGTATGTCATATATCACATATGTTTATCCTCAAATTTTGTTATTTTCCAATATTTTGGTTATTCTATATCATGTGTATTTAAATATGAAATTTAGAGAAAAACTTGCATATACTGAACCAAGTTGAAAAAATTGCCAGGATATTGGTTGGATTCATTGAATTTACATATTAATTTATGAAACTCATTATTAGTTGCAATAACATTTTTATAAATTCCATTAAATTTTCTACATCTATAATTCATATTAAATATGAATAGAGTTCTACCTCCTTTTCATATGTATGGCTTTTACTTGTTAAAAAATATTTACAGGCTAGAGAGATGGCTTAGCAGTTAAATTGCTTACCTGCAAGGCTTAAGGACCCAGGTTCGAATCCTCACTACCCACATAAGCCAGATACATAAGGTAGTGCATGCATCTAGAGTTAATTCATAGTGGCTAGAAGCCCTGGTGTGCCCACTCTCTCTCTCTTTCTCTCTCTCTCTCTCTCTCTCTCTCTCTCTCTCTGTCTATTTCTCTTTCAAATGAAAATATTTTTAAAAATCTTTACATATAAGCTAGAACTTTAATGATGAATAGAAAAGATGAAAATGGCTATCATTTTGTGCTTCCTGATGTGGGTAAAAAGTCATTCTGTGTTTCACTATTTATGTTACTTATATATTTTCACATATGTGCTTTATTGACAGCTATATGTAAGACTGTGTGTGCATCAGCATGTACAGTGTATACAGGGGTAGATGATCTTTATTGACTTATCTATACCTATTGGCTTGTAAACAGATCTATGAATATATATATATATATATATATATATATATATATATATATATATATATATATATATGTGTGTGTGTGTGTGTGTGTGTGTGTGTGTGTGTGTGTGTGTGTATATGTATATGGATATATATGGAATATATATATATATAGATAGATAGATGATAGATAGATAGATAGATAGATAGATACTATAAAAATAGAACTTTAACCAAAAGTGAATACAAATGTGGTCCTCGTCATTCCCAGGGGTCGTTGGCCACTAATGTCCCTAGTGTAGGAGGAGTTGGGGAGAAGCAGGGTGGAGCAGGTGAGGGTGATGGGCAATGAACCACCCGGGAGGCCGTCTGATGGCCAGCATGCTCTTGTTTATTCAAAAGAGGAGTGGGTTTATAAACACTTGAGAAAGGTTGAGAAGGTACAGACAGACTATAGAGTGATGGGATTCATAGGTTTACGGGTTGCTATCTAATTGTTTGAAAGGCAGAAGTCGTGAGGGAGAAGCTGCAAGGGAAATAACAGAAGTGGCGGGAAAAGCTACATGACCTCAGCCACATTTGGATGTTTAAAGCTGAAAGGAGACTTTTTATAAGGGTCTCTTGGGCAGCTAGCCACAAGGACTGGAAAACCCTGAGTATGGAATGGTCAGATGCTTTGGGGATAGAGGGGAAGGCCAGCCAGTTCTGCCTACTCTGGGCGAAGATAGGGCACACTACAACCTTGTCAGAGGGTAGGGAGGGCCAGTCTCTGTTGCCAGAGTGGGTTCCCGACGATAAGGCCAGCTTCAAACCACAGCCCGTGGTCTCCGGCCATGTCCAACAGCCCAAGCCAGCTTCCTCACAGTCCCAGCCAGTATTTAGCAATGCCCAACATATAAAGAGTTGAATTGGAAGAGGAGGGAGGGACAGGTAAAAGGATATTTGTGAAGTGTAAACAGAAGGAGGGAAAATACAGTGGGGAAGGAATTGGGGAAAAGAGGGGGGAAGAGTAGGAGGGATGAAAATCAACAAAACAAATTGTTTTTTAAAATATAATAAAATTAAAAATAATTTAAAAAACCTTTGGCTGGAGAGATGATTCAGTGGTTAAGGTGTTTGTCTATGGAGCCTGATGACCTGCTTTGCTACTCAGTACCCACACATGGTGGCACATGCATCTGGAGTTCGTCTGCACTGTCTAGACACCTTGGCATGCCTATTCTTTCTGTTTCTGTCTCTCTGTCCCTTTCTGCTTGCAAATAAATAAAGAAATAAATAATAAGAAAAAACCCTTACACTAAAAATGAAAGCCATGCTGGAAAGATGACTCATCAGTTAAAGGTATTTGCTTGCAATTCTGCTACCCTGAGTCCAATCCTTCCCAGAACCCACATAAAACTCGATGTCAGTTGGAATATGTGTCTGTGATCCAAACACACCTGTGACAGTGGGAGGCAGAGCCAGAAGATTCTAGAACCTCATGTACTGGCTCACATAGCACCAAAACAACTAAAAAGACTGTCTCAAAGAAGATGGAAAGAGAGGTCATACACACTTTGGTTGTCCTCTGACCTTCGTGCATGGACTTGTAGAACAAGCCCCCAGCCCAACACACACAAATAAAATAAATTTTAAAAAAATGAAACACCAGAATAACTACTAACTTAAAACAATAAAAATATAGCAGCAGTATAACCGCTTCTAATTTCACTTGCTTTCAGCCATTGCACATCATTTTTGTGCTCAAAACCTATCCTGAAACACCATTGTCATCACCACTTCAGAGCATGTAAAAGAAATGTGGCATCCTGTGATGTCTGAAAACGGACCTGCACCTGAAACGGTCCCCCACTCACTAAAACACTTAGGAATGTTTGGAAAAATCCTGGGTTCCTTTTCTAAGCTGGAGTCTTCCCAGACTGTCCTGAGCTCATCTTGTGATTCCTCGACTGTTTCATAACATGTAGAAATCTCTGATATCTCAAGTTTCCAACCAGAGGCTTTTATTGGTGAATATTTTGGATTTTTAGGAAAGCTTGAGGTGCCTTCTTTGAAGCTTTGTATATTTGTTGGTATCTCCAGGAATGTAATTCATTCTCATTTAATTTCTCTCACTATCTGTCTATCTATCTGTCTGTCTGTATATCTATCTCTATCTCTATCTCATCTCTCATCTTCCTTTCACAACTATGGCATGAGAGTAAATCTATCAAAATTCCACTTGCCTGTTAAATGCCATTATAACCCCTAGTACTATCACTTTTCAGAATCAGTAGGTAATTTCTTCCTTGCCCATTATTCTTTCTTTAACCTGAGGTATTTATGCTTCAAATCTATGTTTATTCAATACATAGTACTTTGGTTGTCATCTAGTAGCAATATTTAAAAAATTTACATTCTAAATTAAAGTACATAATATTTTGATGATCTTGCATGTCATATAACTAAATGACAAGAAAAGAAAACTTTGGGACTTCCTCCTATTTTTCTTCTATTTTTAAAAGCTATGTGAGGTTCTAAAAACACAAAGAGTTAACTCTTTGGAGGCATCAAACTTAAGAAATAATATACATTTACTATACTGGTTACACAAGACATAAAAACAGATGAAGTAACCAGTGTTTGCCCTACACATGTATGAAAGCAGGATGTTGTGCGCAACTTGTGTATGAAAGCAAGCTGTAGTCTCAGAGCTCATTTTGGATTAATATGCTAATTACTAATTTAAAAAATTACTCACACATAGGTAAGAAATCACCGAGGGTGTATATTTGAATCACTGATGTATTATTATAGTTTGACATTTTTTTAATTCCAAAACATCAAATAAAGTCTTTGCTAATTATATTTTCTCTTTGTTTCATATATTGAATGTTAAATATCATTGGACATATTTTTAAATGATTCCAAATATATCTATATGACAAACTAATTGCATATATTTATACCTATAGGTATGTAGAGTGTTATATGTTTTCTGAAAGATTGTTGAATCCAAAATAATCCTAGTTAAATTGAACTGGTCACCTTAAGAATTTTTCCCTCTATTTCAGGTTAATAATTGATAGGATCGAATGAGTATTGGTTATAATGTGGGCAGTTTAGAATGAATACATTTCTCCTTGGAAATATGAGCTAAAGTACCAAAACTTACATTTAAGATAAATATATTTCTCACTTGAAAGTACAGTATGATATAAAGTTTATTGAAATAATAAAACCAAGTTTCTAAATGAAAGACAAATAAATATAAAGTAGCAAGAAATGCTTTACCAACAGAAATACAATAAAGGCACGTCAATGACTCACTTCTGGTAGTCTTAGAAATATCATATCCTGACCTTTTCGCTTCTCTCTCTCTACTTTATATTTGAAGGGTTTTTTTTTTTTCTTCTAGATACATTTTGCATTGAAAAAATTCACTTTTTAACCCCTTGGTGTCAATCTTGCTCCTGTAACCATGGTCTCATTTGTATTTCTTCTACAGATTTGTTCAACAGTTGTAAATAAGCAGGGCTTGGAAAGCAAGAAACAGGAGATCAAATTGGCTCAGCAGCTAGCTTTCACTTTCCTTTCTCTGTTGCTTATAGAGGATTTAGCTGGTCTTGTCATTTTTCCCCTGTGCTATAGACCATGAAACAAAATCTTTAAAGTTCAAATGCACAAACTTGGCCAGAGAAACAAATAAAGAATTGACTAGTCTCAGCAGTGGAATGCTAATTGGCATCTCATAGCTTCTGTTTTCATCAGAAAGACTGTTGGCACTGATTCTTTCAAAAAAAAAAAAAAATCATCAGGACATTAACTAAAAGAGAGAAAGGGAGACAGAATGCTAAGTGGGTTGGTTGGATAGGAAAATTTTCAAATCTTCTTTTCAGTATTAGTTCTCAGCCATATAATTCCTTAGGCTTTCACATATTGGGAGAAAATTCTCTAAGGATCGCCGAGATTTTTGCACAGCTTGCAAGCAGATGTACTGGTGAGTTTTGTACAGGACTTCTTTTCAAGAATATTTGTACAGAGAACAACCCAGGGACTTTGAGAAATGTCTTATTATAGAACCAGAAGGTAGTTTTGTTTACTGTCCAGTGTAATAAAGATAATGCAACCCTCTGGGGCAAAATTTAAGAAGGTTTGTTTGTGGCTTGTTGTAAAAGATTTGGCATTTTGAAATGTTGGGCTATTTTGGCTAACACATCACCTGCACAGCATGCATCTATATCCATTAATTGTTGTGTATTAAGCCTTGAGACCATGGGGGAACATGTGGGAACATGGAGCTTGTGCTGCCTGTAGTGACAAGACTAACAAAGACTTTTGTCTCTCATATAGGAGGTTCTTTTTTTTTTTTTTTTTAACCACCATATTAGACTGTAGCCAGGTAACTTGTCAATTGGCAAACAAAGCACAACTTGAAACTCTTTACTTATTACAATTTGAAATGTCCCCCAAAGTCACCTATGTTGAGCCTTGATCTCTATCTGGTACAGACCACCTCTTTGGGAGGTGGCAGAATATTTTGAGAGAGGAATAAGCCTGTGACTGGCACCTTTCCTCTGAAGGGTATGCCCCTCCTCTTCTTCCCTTATTCTCCTTCTCCTCCCCACCTCCCTCTCTCTCTCTCTCTCTCTCCATCCTCTTTCCTCTTTTCATCCTCCTTGATTGCCATGAGGTAAGCACCCTTCCCAGTATGATGCACTAATTCTTCTCAGGCCCCCAAACAAAGAAGTCAATTAACCTAGGAAGAAACCCTTTGAAACTGAGACAAAATAAATTTGGGCATTTCAGTGGATAAAGTGTTTGTGGTACAAACCTGAGGACCTCAGTTTGGATGTCCAACACCCATGTAAATGCTAAATGGACACCTATCATCCAGTACTCAGGAGGTGATGACATGGGATCCCTGGAAAAAGCTGCCTAGCTAGTAAGCAGAATCCCTGAGACTTTGGATCAAGTGAGAGAGACCTTACCTCAGGAAACAAGATGGAAAGTGATAGAGGACACTCAACATTAACCTTTGCCCTCCAATACACATGCACACACACACACTATTGCACCCACACACATGTAACACACACACACACATATAAATATAAATATATGCATATCACATACAAACCCATGCAAAAAAAATGTGTTGACCAAATATTTAGGCCACAAGATTAATATATTTATTATTTGTTCAAATTATTTCATCCTGATCTGAAATAACAATGGGAAGATTTAATGCCAGGAAGTTTTTGCTTGTAGTGAAACAGTTGCACTATTCTTATTGTGAATATACATTACATGGTCGCCTCTCCTGCTTTCTTTTGAAATCCTAGTTTCCAGTGGAAAGTGCCTATATGGGTATCACAGGTTTTATAAAGTCTTCTCAAGTATAAGTATGTCCCAAAGAAGGCAAAAAATAACTGACCACCAGACCAGTTCTTAGGGTATACATTGTGGAGAACAAGTACTCACAACTGTCATCTCCTCTTACTGGCCAGGTACCCAGACAACTTTTTGTCTCTGAATTTGGTACACTTTTTCTTATTCTGGATAGCATAATCAGATTAGGTATATACTGTATGGCACAATGCAGGTCTGGCCCTAGCCAAACTGCATGCTAAAAGAAACCAGCTACACCCCTTGGGTTTTCTCACCAGGATGGCAGGTAGTCAATGACAGGTAAGACCCCGTGAGATGGGGCAACCTAAGACAGGAATCATCGCATGTGATGATCCCTTGGGGCCTGGGGTCAACAATGGCTTGGCAAAGAACCATGCCTCCCAGGGTTGCCAATAATAAAAACAAAAAGGAGAATATGTATGGCACAATGCAGGTCTGGCCCTAGCCAAACCACATGCAAGAAGAAACCAGGAAGTGGCTTCTGTGGACATGGTATCCTGCACAGGCCTGGCGTTACAACAGCTACAGTCCCATGCTCCCAAGAAACCTGCTGCGAGACGATCTGTCTGGAGACAGGCTGTCATTGGTCACAAGAAAGGGACCACCCCATACAATGATTGGCCAGTGAAATCCTGAAACCCCGCCCTACACTTCCTTGAATAAACGAGTTTGCAGCAGCTTGCCCTCTGCTGCTTCCACCCAACTCCCAGAGTCTGTGTCGTGACTCCGCACCTCTCACCCCCTACTTGGCAGAGACCCTACTGTCCCTCCTGGGCTGGCCCTAGGAGGGACCCCAACAATACACCATATTGGAATATCTTGCAACAATATTTTTTTAAAACTTCCAAATTGCTAAAAATAAGGAGGCATCAAAACTGCAAAAGATGATGTGCAGAGTAAGCAACTAACAAACAAGGGATTTTGTTCAAGGTGAATCATCTTTATTATGAAACTGAGAGGGTATATCCTATACTCAAGATAAATAAAAGCTGCTTAATTAAACCAATATTAGAAAAAATGGGTGGATATTTAAAAAACAAGAAGAAAAAAACAAGAAGAAGACAGTGGACATAAATAAATGCTTCCTTTTAGTTTCTAAGATCCAGATGGATAAATTATTATTTCTAATAACTATTGACTCAGAATAAATTTGCTTTAAACAGAGAAATTACATGGAAATAGGGCCCACATGCAGCATTGTTAGTTATTATTTACCCAGGTTTGCAAAAGAATGGTCGCACTTCATATAGCTGTCTAAGCTCACAGAGCAAGCAAGGGGCAGAGTGTTGGCTTCTACTTAGGCTCCCTAATTCCAAAATCTCCTTAATTTGAATACTTTAGTATAATCGTCCATGGAGCTATGAGGCCTGAAATGGATGGCATTCAATGTTTAGCACACCATCAGATACATAGTAAATAGATGCTATTGTTATTGATAAGTTTAATAAGTAACAAGAATGTCACCTGAATTTGAATCAGATTTTAGCTTAACAGAGTCCAAAACATTAATTCAACAAATAATTTCCAAATGCTTACTCCCATTCTAACTTACTGAAAGTAGAACTGGAGAAAATCACAGGCAGTCATGGACAGAGGCCCAAGGAGAACATGGATAACACCTCGCCTGTCCTGGCAGGACTAGAATCCACAGCAATGTGCTTCCTGCTTCTTCCTCAGCCTAGAACACCTGCATAAGCAGGCCTCTCCCGAGTCAGCCCCTTGAGTCCACCAACCAATCAGGTCTCTCCCTCATACACCTGAGTCTGGTGACAGGCCTCATCCTTATTAGATGCCTGGACCGTATCAAGGAGTCTAACCATGTGTGTAATCTCTCCTCCTGCTTCTTTGTCTTGGCCCCTTCATCCTATAGTTCCATCATCCTGTGGGGTAAGTCTTTCTCTTTCCTTCCCCAGCAAAGCTGGGAAGAGGGAGACATTTCCTTTTGCCTGGGTATTTTCTTGCTTGTCTCCTACATGGATTTTGCTTCTGGATGTTTTCCTGTTATACGATATGTGTGATTTTTCTTTAAGCTCCTAGCCTTTTACTATCCTCTCTCTTAGCTTTTCCTGACCTACCAGGTGAGTGTGAAGGTGAAGCGGATCTCTTCACTTAGACTCTCATACTTTGATTTCTGTGTGTGTATGCCTTCTCTGGAGACTTTTTCCTCTGACATTACTCTTTGAAGGAGATTTTCTCCATTCTCCCCTCTACTTTTCCAGCCAAGCAAGGGGGAGAATTCCCTGCTGGCATGAATCTTTCAGCCAGCCTTTCCCTGAATCTTAATTCTCCCTAAAAACTTCATAATTCCCCATTCACCCTTCTTGGAGTGCAGTTTTTCAATTCTTTGCTAATTCAGATAAGAACCCAAAAGTTGGTATCCACATTCCTGGGATCTCCTGCATATTTATAGAATTAATCTCTTCCTAGACTCAAAATCCTGCATCATTAGGAGTGTTGTGCTTTGGATATTTAGAAGAGAACAAGACCCTCAGGGAGTTCACATTGTAGTTGGAGACAAACAAGTACACCAGTGATTTACTGGCCATATAACGAGATAAATGCAGTTAAGTTTAGATGAGTGCTGCAGAGGAACACAGAAGATGCCCCTCTCTGGTGTAGGAGAGCTTACATTTCACCTTAATTAAGACAGGTTTGTGTGAGAAGATGTAGTTGGTTCCTAGATATGGCACCTTGCTCCTAAAAAGCCCCTGCTTGCTATGGCAGATTACTTTCTTCTTGGCATTCACAGATTTAACAGCCACACCCAGAGACCTCAGCATCTTCAACATTTCTGCACTCTGTTGATCTGACATCACCAAAATCATAATTGACTTCTGCACTGATTGAAGTTCCTCCTAAAACTAGTTTCTAGCAATGAAGCAAATGTGATCTCATCCTCTGTGGGCTTCCTGGCACTCAAAAGGGAAGGGACACACCATACTGCTATTCCTAAATTATTATCCATACATTTAAAATGAACTTTAAAAGAATATCTTTGAGGAATGTGTTCCCTGTAGTAATTTGAAGTAAAATTAAATTTTGACTTCAAAACCTCCCAGGTCATTTATGATAAGCAAACATGCTGTAAGTAAGATAGTTTAAGCTCCTTATGATGCTCTGGTGGCACATTTCAACCCCCTTGAGCTCTTCTCTGCCTGTTTTACCTGCATAAGGGATGGAGCCAATCCAAAGGTAGAATAAATCCCCCAACACCTATAAATTTGAAGAGAATGCTAATTACTTTGGGGAAGGAAAGGTTCTAAAGCCACATTTCATCATGTCTTCTTTCCTACACTCTCTTATGAAAGAGGAATTTGAAAATGAGCAAGAGGCTGTCCTTTATCCACTGTTTTGAACTAGAACCAGCCAGCCAGTTTGCAAACATTTATGCTACCAAGAAGCAGAGGAGAGCAGGGCAGGGCTAAAGAGGTGGCGATTAAAGGCACCTGCTTGCAAAGCCTGCTGGCCCAGGTTTAATTCTCCAGTACCCAATAAACCCAGATGCACAAAGTGGCACATACATAAACTTTAGTTGTAGTGGCAAGAGGCACTGGGGTGCCCATGCTCTCTCTTGCCTGCTCTCTCTCTTTCTTCCTGTCTTTCTCTGTTTCTATCCTTCTCCCTCCCTGCTTGCAAATTTAAAAAAAAAAAAAAAAAAAAAACGCAGAGGTAAAACCAGTTGAACATGTTCTTTACTGCTCCAAAAGCCATTCTAAGAAGCCACATCCTTAACCCACATCTTGAACAGTACGAGCACGGGAAATATATACACACCTCTGGACCCATATTCCGTTCTTCAGATCCCACATAAGCAATATGCACAAAGGTGAGGCAAGTGCAAGGTCACACATGCCCACTAGGTGGCGCAATTGTCTGGAGTTTGATTGCAGTGGCTGAGGTTTTGGTGACTCTGGATATGTAACACCAGGCTCAACCTTCTGCAAACAAACAAGCTCCCTGTGCTGTAAACATCACAATTCTGGACCTTGGGCTGAGGTTTACTTTGCTTTCTAAAGCCACAGGAGAGTCCTAGAAACAAAGAGATAACTGAAGAAGGTAGATGAACAAATACCTCAACTATCGGCAGGAAGTAACTTTATAGCCTCCAGCTAGGACATTGATGATGGAAGCTGGTAAAAGTAACAAAACTGAACGTTCAAGTAATGAGACCTGAAAGACCCAGAAGCAAATCTGGAGGCTAAAAGCTATAAAGAGGATTCAGAGTTCAAGGCTAGCCTGAGCTATAGAGCAAGTTGGAGGGCAATCTGGGCTGCATGAGACCCTTCCTCAAAATAAATAGCTATTTTGAGTGTGTGATTGCTTTTCCCCTTAAAAAGGGAAAGGAAATTGATTCCTGTAAATATCTGATCATTTAGGCTGATATCGGGCACAAAGCACTTGTTCTCATAGGTGGTAGGGAGGTGGAAAGGGCTTCTGTATGTCTGGTCAGGGACGATGAATTGTGTCCAAGTCACGGCACCTGTCACTGCCATTGTTGTACATCTCTGAATGCTTGGTTCTTAGAACAAAGGTAGGTGATCGTTTGTGTTTACCTTGGAGGTTTACACCGCAGGACTCCTGAAGGGAAATGAGACAGTAAAAATGAAGGCTGGTAAAATCTGATGCAAGTGGCATTCTATGCAATGGAAATTAAATCTTGGTGTCTTGGGGATGGCTCGTTTCTTTAGATGTTGAATAAAATTGGAGGTTGCAGAGGCTTTTGTGAGAACAGTCTTTGACTTTTACAGGAAAAAGGTTAAATACTTTGTTTCTTTTTCTTCAACAGTTTTTTTTTTTAAATAATTTTAGACTTTTCACATGGATTTTCCTGAAAAGCTTTCATTTCCTTGATAGGTATGGAAATGTGCTCTTTTAAAAAGTAAAATGTTCTCGGCATGCACGTCTATACAAGAGAAACACACTCTCAAAAAAGAACAAGGCAGCTCTTGTTGCATGAGGGGAGAAAAGAACCAGTACTGTAGGGAAACAGTGTGTTCTTGGCCCACACAGTGACCTTGATGACCTTGATAATGTAATGAGACTAAACTAAACATGGATGCAGTAGAATATGCCAGCCTGGCTGTGTCAAGTGACGATGTTATCAGAACCTGTCGGAGGGTTATCATCGTCCTTTCTATTGCCATCATTAGTTGGGAGGGTAATAGTAGCATTTAGGCTCAAGATATTTCAGACATTATAGGATAGACACATTAGATAGATTAGTCCTAATCTTCACAATTTCTTTGATATGTATGATTATTATCACTTTACAAGTAGGGACATAGAGATTAAGCAAGAGTATTTTAAAAGTTCAACTTGAGGAATCAAACTCCACAGGGAGAAAGTGAATTGGCACACCAAAACCTCAGCCACTGCAATCTAACTCCAGACACTTGCACCATGTGGGCATGTGTGACCTTGCACTTGCCTCACCTTTGTGCATATTGCTTATGTGGGATCTGAAGAATGGAATATGGGTCCTTAGGCTTCACAGGCAAGTGATTTAACCACTAAGCCATCTCTCCAGCCTGACAGTATATATTTTTAAACCAGCCTTCTGTATCACTTCTCCATTAAGGCTCCAAATAACTAGCTATATAACTATTTGTCCAAAAAAAGAGATAATTTGAGTAAAAGTGCCACTATAATAACAACACTGAGATAAGATATGTAAATAGAGATTCTCCAAAACAGAGAAGTAGCCTGAAATGATACATAATATAACCAGAGTGGTATCATCCCACTAAAAATTAAACATGGTTAAGTTTTCATCTAAAAAGTTATATATACAAAATTAAACCTTATCAGTATGTAGTATCTTTAATGTTTTAAAAATCAGATTTCTGTTCTACTACCAACATATAATTATCTTGTCCTGTTCTGTCTTCTCTTTCCATAGCAGCTCTTTCTCAGCATTTTTTGCAAGTCAGACCACTATTCTTCCTTTAGATAAATGAGTGCAGGTCCTCTCTAAAAGCAGTTGGCAGGATCTATGTCAAGTCCTTCCCACTGAAAACTGCCCTTCATTTTCCACCTGAAGCATTCCTATCATCCAGTGGAGCAGCCTCTCCCTCTCAAGAGTCAGACATTAAGGACAGGGGCAATGCAAAACACATGTGTTTGTCCTTTGGTTTCATTGTGTGCAATGCCATCTTCAGGCTCTGCTAAAATGTACCTTAGACACATTGCAACACTGATGACTCACAGTCTGTCTGGCACTCAGAATAAATCAGCCACCATCAATCAATGCATGCGTATTGAACACCTATTATAAGTATGCAGGGAGTATGACCTTTGCTTTTTAAACAATCAGTTATTCCCCATGGTGCTGAGTAAGGGTTTGCTTTTACCTCCATGGCCCACTACTTTGTCCTTGCCCTCGTTGACCCTCATTTGAGTTGGCTTGATTCCCTGCCCAGATCAGGAAAGGCATTTAAAAATTGACCCAGGCTTTCTGAATGTTGGTTACCTTCCTATATCCAATGCAAACAGAAAATGTAATGTAATTTTCCTTATTGACTGTCTCTATTTTGTAAAGGAAGTATGAACCATTCTGAGTGCTAGCACAGGGTGAAGGAAAAGCAACATTCTTAATACAATAAGTTCAATTAAATATTGCTGCAAAAATTATCTTAAAATATTTTGACTAAAATAATAAATATTTCTTATTTCACAAAATTCCTATGTGGAGTGGTATGGGAACAGCTTACCTGGTTCTGACCCAGGTTCTCTCTTGAAGCCATAGTCAAGGTATCTGCCAAGGTCTCAATATTATGTGAGCTTCAAGAGTCCAATTTCAAGATAGCCCACAAGGCTGTTGACAGGAAGCTTTATTCCCTCATCATGTGTGCTTTGATGCTTCTGTATTCTCATGATATGGAATTAGCTTCCCACAGAAAAAGTGTCCTAAAAACAGAAACAAGAAAGAAGTCACATGACCTTTTTATGACCTTTCCACAAATTACCACTTCAACTGCCCTCTCTTCATGGGTAGCAAGTCACTAAGTCCCTCTCACATCCAAGGGATAAGGGATCTAGGTGCCTCCTGTGTAGGGAAGAATGCCAAAGAAATTTTGAATATAAAACCACCTTAGTGGGCTGGAGAGATGGCTTAGCGGTTAAGGCGCCTGCCTGCTAACCTGAAGAACAGGGTTCCAATCTCCAGGTCCCACGTTTAGCCAGATGCAAAGTGATTCAAGGGCGCAATGCCACACTTGACCACAAGGGGGTGCACACATATGGATTTCCTTCACAGCAGCTGAGAGACTGCTGGCGCGCCTATCTCTATCTATCTCTCCCTCTCTGTCAGCCTTTCTCTGTGTCTCTCTCCAAAAACTAAAAATAAAATAATTTTAAAAAAAAAAAAAAAAAAAAACACCTTAGTAAGTGTACTGGGCATGCTCTTCAGAGAAAAGGAAGTGTTAAGAAATGGAGGGATGACTAGATAGACAGATAACATTACATAAGATATTAACATATATATGAAATATAGTATCTATAAATAAATGTAAGACATTTACTGCTTGCTTAGAAATGCTGGTAAGTCTAAGATGAGCAGCATTGATGTCCCAGCTCAAGTCAGGAGGCTGGAAGCTTCTGTAGAAACAGGAAAAACTGTGCTCCAGTTAGAAGGCTATTGCCAGGCAGAATAATTCTCTGCTAGTCACTAGAGGTGAACCTTTTGTGGACCCCTATTTCAGACCTTCAACTGATGGGATTGGTCTCCCCTACATTATGAAAAGAATTTTTTGTTTGTTTTGCATTTCACTAAGTATAATGTAAATATTACCCACAAACACCCTTACAGAGACATCCACAATAATATCTGGCCAACTATTTGGGGACCCTGTGGCCCAAGAAAACTGCCATACAAAATTAACCAATATAGTATACATAATTATAGAAAAAGAAAAAGGAAACATAGTATACATATTTGTGTAATTCCTGAAATGTTCAGAGATTTACTGGCTCATTATATGAACAACCTAAATTCATGCCTTAATTGAATATTACAATTTTGATCACTTTTGAGGCTGTATAACATACAAATTTCACAACAGTTTTGATGAGAAAACTCAGAGAGCATTTGCATGTTGTTAAGTGTCTCACACTGAAAAAGAAAAGTGAGGAGACAAAGAAAAATTTCTGAGCCATGAGATTTTCCTTCAGACCTTCTCAGCATTTGTGTATCCACCTCATATTCTTGTGGAGAACATATATGTGCTTATTACAATGTTTACAGTATTCAAAATCTTTTGCAAATGAAATATTTTAGATAAAGAAATATTTTTAAAATAGAGTGAACTCTTTGATAAAGTGTGGTTCTGCTGAGGTGGAAGACGAGTGGGCTGTTTTAATGAATCTCACCTATTCTGTCTCTCTTCCTCACCTTTGGTAACCCTTAAGCATCACCACAAATCTATGTGATGTAGCTTAGAATTCACTAGTCTGGGTCATATTTGACTGTCTTGAGCATGAGGCTTTGTGGAAGGAATTAGAAGCCTCACTTTTCAAGTCAGGAAGGATTGCCTAGGTATCACTGTTATTTTATATTCAGACAGATAGGAATCTAGCTAGGGATTCACAAGGGATTCCTAGAAACAAACACGAGTTTGGATTTAGGAGGCAGAATATGACATTGTGATGTATCTTAGGTCCTTGTACTCATAATGTTGTTTGTTCTGTTATAACATTTCTAAAGTTACACTCTTCTCAGTTTTCTATGTTGTAAAAAAAATGAAAGAAAGAAAAAACTATGATAACAGAGAAAAAAGTTTTTGGAAAGGTACTTGGCAAAGTGAATGGAAACCTAATTTGGAATGTCTGACTATATTACTTCTTATAATTAGAACATTTCATGATTAGAAATAGTTGACTATAAAACCTCAGCCAGCCTGTCAGCCTGATAATTCAAAAGTTCAAAAAAGAATAATTTCTAATCTCAAAAAAGCCCCACCTCCACAATAAAGTAAGGTAAAATAATACTCCCATGTCCCAAATGAGAAAAGAAGAGAGGTTCCTGAAAAGTCAGGCTAAAATCAATACACTCAGCTCCTATTGTCTTCTAATGACACAGAGGTGCACTCCACTCTACCTCTCTCTGACTTCTTCCAGCTCAGACTCGCTAAATTACATCATGTCACTACAGTCTTCCAAAGTGCCAAGGTCTCACCAGAAGCTGCAGAAAAATTTCAGGTCCTATTCCAGCAGAGCAGACCCTTCCAAATGTACCATTACTCTAAGCCTCCACATATTTCAAAGCAATGGGGTTCAAATAAAATTGACAAATCGTAGTTTGTAATTAGTAAGTTCTGTTTTCATTGAGAGAAAATGAAGAAAGACACAACCTTGAGATGCTCTTCCATTGCAGGTACACAGATACACAAAACACAATGCCCAGAAATATACCATGATGCATGGAATAATTGGATGTTACACAAGGGACAGAGAAACTTTCCTGTATATTAATCTTATATGCCATGTTAAAGACAAAAATTATTCTTTAGTGAACAGAAAAGTTAGCCAAGTGAGGGTCTGTGCAATCAAACGGCAGGCAGAGGGGGGAAAGCATGATATCCAGGCCAAGGAAATAGATCTGTGAACTTTGGAGAGGGATTTTCTGTGACTTCTACCAATGCTTGCGGAGGCTTCCAACTCGCTGCTCTGGCACCAGCACCAAGATGCTAGCCCAAACACAGGCTCTTGCATTAACATGCTCCGTGGCCCTGCATGCAGGACCCTAGCCTTCAGCCCTTGTATGGGCAGCTCCTGACTTTGAACGGCCTCTTGGTTTTCTTTTTTGTTATCTTGATCTTTACAAAGATTTTTCACTAATTCTCTGTGGTGATGTCTCTATGCTTTAGAGTAGTGTATTGATGGTTATTTCTCACTGACACCTGCCAAGAAGTAACTTCAAGAAGGAGGAGGCAAAGAAGGAAAGGGCTCTGTTGGCTCACAGGCTTGGATTATGGTATATCATGGCCTGGAAGGCAGGAACATGAAGCAGCTGGTTATGCTGTATCCTCAGTCAGGAAGCAGAAAGAGATGAAGTTGTCTGCTCAGCAAGTCTTCTTCTTTCTTACACTTCAGAACTTCAGTCCGTGGAATGGTTCCACCCACAGTTAGGGTGAGTCTTCCCACTTCAATTAACCTAATCTAGAAAATCCCTCTCTGATATTCCCAGAGATTTGTGTCCATGGTGATTCTAAATCCTGTCAAGTTGACAACCAGAGATTAATCACCACAAATATCTTATGTTATCTTGATAAGATTTTGACTAAAACAACATTCTAACACAGTGTTAGCCTCAAATAATAAGTCTTGGTAGATGAAGAGATAAATGATGATGGAATGAGGATATACATCTCCTAAAGTTTACATTTGATTTTGGCAAAGAAGTCATTTTTTTTGTAATATTCAGAGGTCTAAAATAGTACAGGTTAATGTAAGTAATGGAGACTCTACTAATTATTCTTAAATTTTAAAAGGAACATCACAGTATCAGTGTCAGCATATAAAACTGCACTAGTGATTTTTTTCATCTCCCATCTTCATTCTCCAACAACAGGAGGAGATAAAATTAGTGATCAGTTTGAATTCTGATATTATGAATTGCAAAGTACACCTTGTCTCTGTTTTTGAAAAATTAAAGTGCCAATGGAAAGATTCACATGTTTCTTTATAAGCTTTCTTAATCCATGTGTTTACTTTAGCGGTACTTTCATACAGCATTTGGAGATCAAATCAGACTTATCTGCAAACAGGTTTCATTTTCAATGAGGCTATAAAGTTGAAAATGTACAGAAAATCATGTATTGACTATACAGCATGGAGGCTATTAAGGCTAAAGCAAATAGACTATGCTTTCCTTTTGCTGGGGGACAATTTTGCCAGTATGCTCCGGCAAGCAGAGATCAGACAGGGGAATTACAGGGGCAGTTTGATTTCTTAGGGAGATCAATGAATATGACAGGTTAATAGATGGCACACAGCTGATGTCAGGTTCAGAAGAAGTGATGACAAGGGACAAAGAAGAGGACAAGATGAGCATTTATAGAACCAGAATCCAGCTCTGTGTAGAAAGGCAGAAAGCCCCGGGGAAAACAGGAGTTAGTAGATATCTTTCCTGGGATAAGCAGGGCAATCAAAAAATCGTAGACATTCATAGTATCCTAGGATCCCAGCCCAAGGCCATAGGGACCTCAAACAGCACTCCTACAGTGAGTGCATCTACCACAGCTTGTGGTTCAGTCTGCCTATATGACAGAAAGGAGGACAGAAAGGTCAGACCTGGTGAAAGTTAAGGGCAGGGAGACATTTTTTTTTTTTTTGTCTCATGTCCACTCTAATTCACAGGAGGCAGCATAGCTGAACAGAAGAAAAAATAGTCACAGAAATTAAATGCACATGCATCTAAATACAAACTCCACTACTTGTTAAGCAGGCAAGTGACTTAGCTTCTATGAACCTATTTCCTTATCTGTAAAATGAGAATAATAATAGACACTTGCAGTGGTCATCAAATGCTTGAAATTGAATTAATAGGACAATGGTCATGACAATGATAAAAACAAACATTTGTGTAAATCCTTTACCATCAGAGACTATTATAAATGCTTAAACATACCAAGTGATTTAAGATAATGTTCCTAAAGTACCCTATGATGACTGGTACACAAGGCCTAATTGGACTGGTATTGATGGGGTAGGTTGATGTGCTAGTCAGGATGCTGTTATCTATGCATATCCTTGAGGTCTAATCTCTCAACCACCATTACACAAACATAATGTCTTCTCAAGTTCATGTTAAGTCAACAGTGGATATTATAACCTGAGAACAATGTGATCTAAGCAGAATTTAGACCACATACAAGTGATCAAAGTACCTTTATTTATAACATTTATTATCATCAATGAAACTAAAAATAAACCCATAATATTACCACTAAAAAGGAATTTGAGTCATAGTGAATAATACTGAACTATGGGGTTAGAAATGCTTTTAAACCATATTTGTCCAATCTTTCTTTGAATATTTTTTAAGAAAGGGCATATTAGATATAAAATTATAAAAAGAGATGCTCATAAGGGAAAGGACAGTTATAAATAATGTGATGCAAATTTATTTAAGGGAGGTATTAGAAATGACAATTTAATAGTAATTAAGAATATTGACATATTCAACAAAAGTGACAAGCTCATAATATATATCAAAAATCCAGGGCTGGAGAGAGGACTTAGAAGTTAAGGCATTTGCCTGCAAAGCCAAATGATCCCAGTTTGAGTCTCCAGGACCCATGTAAGCCAGATGCACAAGGGGGTGCATGCATCTGGAGTTCATATGCAGTGGCAGAAGGCCCTGGTATGGTTATTCTCTCCCACTCTCTCCCTCAAATCAATCAATCAATCAACAAAATATTTAAAAAGAAAAAAATCCAAGGGACATAAAAACTCACAGAGAAATATTTGAGTGTATAGAGTATATATTATTTATATTTTCTAAATGATTTTAAGATAACATGTGAAACTTTTTACAGAAATAGTGATTAGATAGTAGCAAATGCATTGGCATTGCAGTCAAAGCTTCTAGCCAGCAAGTCTTTAGCATGTCTGAAGTCTTATGTCCTTATCTAATATAGGGAGAGATTAAATCTAGTCATACAGAGCATTACCTGGAAAATTAATTCATGGATCTGAAATGCATAATGTGCCAATCACAGCATAGTTGTTACTCAAGAAATATTACCTCTTTCTCCAACTTAAAAGCTATAAATCTCCCAATATTTATAGATAGATGAAATGGCTGATTCAGTGGATTGAAACTATGAGTTTGTAGGCCTTCCTTACCTCAACAATGCTCAACTTCATAGCCTTCACAGGTGTGGAGTAACATGCCTTTGAATTGTTGGACTTTTGTCTTACATGAATAAAGATTCTTGTAAGAAGACAAATCATAAGAAATAAACTCTGTAAGGATCTATAATTAGCTTCATTCAACAATTCTTTATAGAGTATGGAATATTTTAAAATACATTTAAAATTTTTTATTTATTTATTTGAGAGAGAAAGAAAGAGGCAGGAAGGGGGTGGGTGAGAGAGAGAATGAGCAAACCAGGGCCTCCAGCCTCTACAAATGAACTCCAGACATATTGTGCCACCTTGTGCATCTGGCTTACGTGGATCCTGGGGAATGGAACCTGGGTCCTTTGGCTTTGTATGTAAGTGGCTTAACTGGTAAGCCATCTGTCCAGCCTGAGTATGGAATATTTTTAATTGGCAATCTTTTATTAGTGTAATAAGAACATAGAAAATAAAAAATGAAATAAATTCTGCACAATATTTTGAGAATAATCCTCAGTAATGAATTGTCTGCATTGGGAAACCAAGAAATGAAGATGTTGGAACACTGCATCCACACAGATAGTTAATGAGGCATGTCATTTTGTCGCATGCAAAACAAGACTTCATAAAATGACCAAATTATGGGAAATTCTACAAAAGTAAAGTTTTAAATGGAATAAAAACACATGGCAATCTATTGCAATATTATTTTCATAATTTTTCTATTCAAAGGGATTTTTTAAAATATTTTTTATTGACAACTTCTATACTTACAGGCAACAAACCATGATATTTCTTTTCGCTCCCCCATTCCCCCTTCAATGGGATATTGATTCGCTTAACAGGAAAATTGCCCTAGAGTACAGTCACAAAAGACTGAAAGAGGCTCTTGATGACCAAGCTATGACCAGATCCTGGATCATTTAAGGAAGAATGTTTTCCCTAGTCTCAATTCACAGTATACTGTGTGATAGATTATTCCAGATCAGCAATATAAAATTCAAATTTAGGAGAAAGACTCATAAGAGAAGAACTCTTATTTAATGTTTAACCACTGGTTTTGGAATATGTGCACATAGGTCAATGCACATATCACAGATCCAACTTTTCTGGACCCACAAATCCAACCCTATGTGGGTGAAGTCCAATTTTCAGTGTTCCTGGGTATGAATGTACTTTACATGCTCCATGAGGCCCTAGTGTGAGGATGAGGCTTCGGGAACCAACACTGTAAGCAATTGACAGAAATGAGTAAATGCAGCAAGACAAGCAGCATTGCAGGTAACGGGAGGCTAGAAACCCAACTGAATGGGTAGCTTTAACTGCTCTAGCACTGTTTCCCTGTGGAATCACACACTTGCTGTCAGTGGGTATTGACATGATATTCAGAAATCTGCAATTGTAGACAATTTTCTCAATTTTTAACCATGTCAACGTTCAGAATTTTGAAAATTCTTTTTTTTTTTTTTCCCGCCCAAAGTAGGTTCTCACTCTAGCCCAGGCTGACCTTTAATTCAGTATGTAGTCTCAGGGTGGCCTCGAACTCACAGTGATCCTCCTACCTCTGCCTCCCGAGTGCAGGGATTAAAGGTGTGTGTCACCATGCCTGGCTTTGAAAATTCTTTTTAAAAATTATTTATTTATTTGAAAGAGATAGAGAGAAAGAGGCCAAAAGAGAGAGAGAGCATGTGCACCAGGGCTGTCAGCTGCTGCAAATGAAGTCCAGACACATGTGTGTGCTTCTGGCTTACATGGGTCCTGGGGAATCAAACTTGGGTCCTTTGGCTTTGCAGGCAAGTGCCTTAACTGCTAACCCAGCCCTCCAGACCTGAATTTTGAATATTCTGTGAACTCAAGATATATATTCAGGTCATGAATTTTTATGTCCACTGACTACAAATAAGAACAGGTATGTAACATCAAAGCCAATACAGAGATTTCAATAAAAAAGCTTTTTAAACACAAGGAAAAAAATCAGCCTTATTGTGAATTTTATTTCACAACCTACAGATAAAATTATTGAATCTAATGATTTGCTTTTCCCATTGATACCTTCTCTTAATTTAAAAAAATATTACTTTTATTTATTTATTTGAGAGAGAGAGAAAGAGGCAGAAAGAGAGAGAGAGAGAGAGAGAGAGGAGAAATGAAGTCCAGACAAATGCCCCACTTTGTACATCTGGCTTAAGTGGGTAATCGGGAATCGAACCTGGGTCCTCTGTCTTTGCAGGCAAGTGCCTTAACTGCTATGCCATCTCTCCAGCCCCTCCTTCTCTTAAATTTAATTTAGAGGATAGGTATCTTGAAGACAGGAAATGGATTCTGTATTCTTGTGTTTCGTTTATTCTCCTAGTCCTGAAAAAATTCTTGAGTGCCTATAAATCCTTGAACATTTTATTAATATATTTTATAATGTGCTTAAAGATAGACTAATCTTTCTTTCAAATTTACTCAGGAGACTATTATAATTTAAGTAATATATCCAAAGACTATAATTGATGATACGTTTGTTGTGATCCTCTCTCCTCATCCCCTTTCAATTCTCATGTTTCTCTTGTTTTTTTTCTGTTCCTCTTTCTCCTTTTTCTTTCCCCCTAGCTCTATCTTTTTTTCTCAAAGTCAGTATCTACGCAGTTTTGGGAAGGACACTAGCTGGTAAAGAATCTGTAGGGAAACAGAGGGGAATAATTTAAGACTAACAATGAACAATCAGGGAAATGCTGAAATATCGACCATGAAAGATTTTAATTACACTGATATTGATTAGGATAATGGAAATTTAATTATAGGGAAGAGTAAAAGTTTTGTCCTCACACTGCATTGTTTTCTCTGTTTTTTTTTTTTTTTTTTTTTTTTTTTTTAAGTTTAGAGAGACTTTATTAGTTTAAGAGAAGGAAAGAGGAGATAGTATGAAGAGCTACTGCTCATGAGAAGGCAGCAGGTGGTAAAGCCCTGTTTCCTGTTCCTTCTTTAATCTTCACAGGGAAGAAGTTTGGTTCTTGTTCTTTTGTTATTTATTTATTTTAGGAACTTTTCCTGACAAATCAGCCAAGTATGATAAATCAATGTAAGCGGGAGAGCATCTCAAATCTAGTTATCAACTTATTATTTGATGTGAAATGCTCAAGAGATAATGGTGCTTGTGAAGAGAAACAATGCAAGTATTTTTTTTACTTTGGGAGGGAACATTTTGAAAGAATGCAAAGTGCCCTGAGGAATGCTGATTGGAATTCTATAAGGTATAAGAAAGCTATTGCACATAAGTAAGGAATTGAACATTTAGAAAACAATTGAAAAGCTGGCATTGAAATTCAACTGAGACAAATGGTAATCATAGTGCTGAATTTAGAGTTAAAGTTGAATATGAAATACAATATAAAAATTCTCACTAGAAGACAGTTACTGAAATGCACTGCTTGTCATTGAGGGGTCTTAAAAATTACCTTGTACACTTCACATGTTGTCAAAAATACCCAAAACATCACATTTCAAATTGTAATGAGGCAAATGCTTATCATCGCATAGTATTAGAAAATGCAAACATCACTTCTGATTAAATATTTTTCATGAAATTTA
The DNA here is from genome assembly GCA_036365145.1 of Orientallactaga sibirica. NCBI lineage: Eukaryota > Metazoa > Chordata > Mammalia > Rodentia > Dipodidae > Orientallactaga > Orientallactaga sibirica. The sequence continues at coordinate 4,994,409 of JAEOAD010000041.1, forward strand.
TTCATTTAAAAAACTAATCTAGGAAAATTGAAACTTTAAATAAATTAGAATTTTCTAACAAACTTTTCATAAGTACAAGTAACTGCCTTCACTGCAAGACTGAAAAACTTAAACTTTGCTACTTTGATTTATGGATGCAAGTAGAATCATTTTACTTTATAGAAGTTAATGTCATTTGTTATGGAAGGAATTTGATCAAACACCTAAGTGAAATATACTACACACACACACACACACACACACACACACACACACACACACACACACACGCTATTATAACACCAGCATGATTACAGAAGAATTCATGACAGACATGAGAAAGGCACAAGCCAGGCATAAGTAAGACAAAGCCAGTAGCCTACCTTCTCCTTTCCTCCTTTCTTCTTTTTAAGCCTTATTACACAGTTTTTTTTCTTTTTTTCTTTTCCAGTTTTGCCTTTTGTTTCCCATTTTTTTCCATTTTTTTCCCATTATATAATATCCAATTCTTAGTAGGAAATTTCAGGCTCTCCATAAAACATCTCCTATAGTTTACTATTTTGCCAGTGACTATTCTTTAGGAGTTTTGTGAAGCCTGGATGTTTTTAAGATTTCTTACAGTGCAGTGATGTGTTTATTTCTATAGGGAGATCCATGAGTTCCATAATTTCTTGGCTTGGGAATTTCTATATCATGCCAAGATATAAAGATGGTCACTGATCCAAACATGGTAGAGCTTGTAGTTTTAGTTGTTTATAAAAGATTCCACAGTCTCCCAAGTTTGAAAGATTCATACAGAGTGCACAAAACTTCCCTGAACAGGCATTACTTCCTTGCTACCCATTATATATGAATCCCAATTCTAGCTCTCTACTTTGTGTAAACCAAAGCTCCTATCACTTGTTCCCTTGCTAGATATGTTTAAGCCATATTTCTAAGACATACAAGTCCCAATGTGCTGTGATTGAAGCTCTGATGTGGGCAGTTGGGTTTTAAATTTCATCTTTTTCAAGCTTGGTATTTTCATATTTTTTTATCTATTCTATTTTTGTAATTATAGAGTTGTAATTCTATTTTCTAATAAAAAGCAGTCCAAGTTAAATCAGAAATCTCTCTCACTCTCTAACAATAAATGAGGACAGAATATTCACATACATTTAAAAAAATGTCAAGAAGAAAAAAAAAACATTCTTCAAGATTGGTTCTAAGATATGCATTCAAATCCTTATAAAATTATTAGAAAAAGTATATATAAGAAAAAGTTTATTCAGAGAATTCTCAGAAGTTAGTGTTTAATATTCAAGAAAATTTCCTTCCTTTAGAATGGTGGGGGAAAAAGCAATTTTGGTACTATAGGAATGTACCAAGTGTGACTCATTGGTGTAATTTGGTCCAATCCAGGATTTCATCAGTGTTAGCAAGTACCCACTATAAATGTCATTACCAATAGTGGCAAGGCCCACAATGACTGCAGTGCCAGGGTGCAGGGCAGCAACAGATTCGGGATAGTGGATGAAGATCTTACTTTCTTCAATGAAGCTCCAAGGTAGTAGCAGTTGTGAAAAATCATCACCAAATGTGTTTAAAGCACATCCCAAACAAAGGCAAAAAACAACCATTGAAAGAGCAGAGCAGGTAAGAGGAAGACAAAGCCTGACATCAAAGAGAAATGAGGGGAGTGCATCCAGAAGCAAGTCCATTCAAACAGCCTATTTGCAATAACGTATAATTCCTAAATTCTAATCCACACTGTAGTCCCTCCCAGGGCTTAGAGTTAGATGTGTCTGTTCCTTGGGTATAGTCCTACTTCCCTTAGCATATGTTCAAGGGCTTTCCAAAAGACAGCATCAAGGTACAGATAGCTGCACATCATCAGGATCTCTGGGAGATACAAAATACTACAAACGCTCTGTGCCCAAAAGTAAATAAGAGAGACAGGGACTTCCATCTAAGAATAGTTTTTATTCTAAGAGTCAACCATATCATTTCTAGTAATCATGCATATACATGACTCTTGCTCTATATATTTATATAGAGGTTCAAACACCTTAAGGAGTATACTTTCTAACACTTTCACCTACAGGGAGAAAATTCAGACCCAAAAGTTGAGGATGCTTGCTCACATTTGGACTTTTAGCCTCTAGCAGAGTCAATATGGCAGAGTGAAGACTAGAATTAGACTAGACTATGAACATTGTGATATGATTCTGTTTTACAGATGAGGAACCTCCATCATGACTCTTATAATCCTCAGCTATTATTTGGCCCATATAATGAACCCTTTTTTAAAGTGTGGGAGGGAGATTTTTGGTTAGTTCCCTCTTTTATCCTTGACTCTCACTCCATTTTCCATTCTACGCATAAGAATTCATTTAAGATATGACAGTGGATATATAACTATGCATTTAATATGTGTGTACTTGTATATTCATGAATTTGAATGTGTTCACTAACTTATAAGTGGAATAGATACAGTTCTAGATCTTCTTTTCCCAAGTGCACATTTTGGGAAATTAGCATGGCATTGCACATATAACCATTCTTACATTCATTATTTTTAACCCTTATATAATCCTATCATTTTAGTTACCTATTCCCTTAGTAATGTAACTCATGAAATTGATAAATGTTTGTGTCTGATATTTTTGTTATATGTTATTGAAATTCATACAATTGGTATAATGTATAACCAGATTTTCATGGTGTAGCAACAAATAAATTCAAAGCAAACAAACAATAAACAAGTGATCATACTGTTCCAAAGACTAAATATAACAAAATGCTGCCATTCAGCCCCAAACTGGAAGGAAAAATGTTGAATTTGCTAGGATTTGTTTACTCAATCTGATCATTTTTAGTTATAATTTTAAACTGGATCTGAGAGAAGGAATGATAGGACATCAGGAATACACAAAATTGAGACAAATGGAGACTCTGGACAATCAACATAGCATGGCAAGCTGAACTATGCCACATATATTTAAGATCTACATTAAAATGCAGCATGAAATCCAAGCAGCAACTGTTAAGACAGCTGAGTTCTAAATGGGACACCTTGTTTAATTGATGTACAACTTAGGTTAGTCATCTAACCTCTCAAGAATAGTCTGTTCCTCTATTAAATAAGAAAAAGAACACATCCTATCCCAAGTAATATGTTGTGATCATAAAACCTAGTGATGGCACAGAAATTAAACTAAAATAACCTAAGAAATTCAATTTTCATATAGAATGATTCATAACAAGAGATGATGTATTGACCACCAGGAAGGAAATGTGAATAATAGAAAAGCTGGTGCTAAAGGCTGTGGAGAATTTTCTCCTGAAGCTAAATTTCTTTACATTGAAGGTGATGTGTTATAACTTGAGAATAACATATGATAAAATAATATTTAAAGACCACTAAGATTGCTAAATACGATTATTAGTTAGAGGCTGGAAAAATGGCTCAGTAGTTACAGACACTTGCTTACAAAGCCTGCTCTCCCAGGTTTAACCCCCCCAGAACCCACACAAAGTCAGACACAAAAAGTGGCACAAGCATCTGGCGTTCATTTGTGACTCTGGTGTGTACACACGCACAAAAATATTAAGTAAATACACACAGAGTCAACAACCAAGGACAATGGTATTGTCGCAATGCAGGGTACTGCATGACAGTCACCCACAGAACATCCACAAAAGCTTAATCAATTTGAATAGCAGCATCTATACCACCCTACCTCCAATCCCCAACCCCTCACACATGCAAATCAAAGAACAAAAATCAAGTCCAAAAAAAAATCTTTTAAAGAGCTGAGGAAAAAAAAAAAAAAACAATAATGAAAACATTTCTTCTTTGAATGAAAGAAGCATAGTGAATAGATCCAATATTCATTTGAAAAGAATTTGAAGAGAAAACAAGAATCTATGAGCATGTCAGCCATAAAGAAAATATATCTTGTCGGGCGTGGTGGCACACGCATTTAATCCCAGCATTCGGGAGGCAGAGGTAGGAGGATTGCCATGAGTTCGAGGCCACCCTGAGACTACACAGCTAATTCCAGATTCCAGGTCAGCCTGGACCAGAGTGAGACCCTACCTTGAAAAACCAAATATATATATATATATATATATATATATATATATATATATATATATATATATATATATATATATGTGTATATATATATATATATATCAGTACTTAGAACTAAGTGTGTGTTAAAAAAAATCTTTCTACAATTCAATGTGGAGGACATTTGTATATCTATCTTAAATTTTTTGCATGATAAAAATTAAGAAAATAAAAATACAAAAACACAAAAGTTATGAAATACTAATTTATCTACCAAAAATAATTAGGCCATAAAATTAATGTGGAAGAGGAAGTTAAAAAATAAAAAGCATTTCTCATCTTATACTGAGTATAAAAAGAACAATTTTATCATTTATAATTAAACACAAATTCAGGAAAGTTTATCATTTAAAAATAATAAGCAAGAGACAAAGAAGGTACATGCCTTCAGTATCATTAAAAATAAAATGAGAAAACAAATGTCATTAAATAAAAATTAATATATGAAAATAAAACATGGGAGATGGACATGGTGGAGCATGCCTGAAATCCTAGCTGGTCAGAAGGTTGAGTCATGTAGATGGCAAGTTTGAAGACAGCCCAGGCTACATAGCAAATTAAAGGCCAGTCTGGGCAAATTACTGAGACTGTGTCAAAAATAATAAAAAAATATATATATTAATTAAAAAGAGACAACTGGCAGGGTAACTTAGTAGTAGCAGTTGGCTACCAAGTGTGGTGTCAGAATAAAAATACAAATAAGGGCTGGAGAAATGGCTTAGCGGTTAAGGCATTTGGCTGCGAAGCCAAAGGAGCCAGTTTCAATTCCCAAGGACACACGTAAGCCAGATGTACAAGGGGCACATGAATCTGGAATTTGTTTGCAATGGCTAGAGGCCCTGTCATGACCATTCTTTCTCTGTCTGTCTCTCTTTTATCTCTCTTTGCTTGCAAATAAATAAAACTTAAAAAAATACAAATAAAACAAGGTACGGAACTGTAGCAAGAACATATAAGATTTGTATCATCTGGGCTGGAGAGATGGCTTAGTGGTTAAGGTACTCACCTGCAAAGCCTAAGGACCCATGTTCATCTCTTCAGATCCCACATAAGTCAGACGCATAAATGTGAGGCAAGAACAAGGTCGCACATGCCCACTAGGTGGCGCAAGTGTCTGGAGTTTGATTGCGGGGGCTGAGGCCCTAGAGCACCAATATTCTCTCTCTTTTTTTTTCTTTGTCTCTCTTTTGCTCACTCTCTAAAATAAAAAAATAAGGGCTGGAGGGATGGCTAAGCAGTTAAGGCATTCACCTGCAAAGCCAAAGGACCCAAGTTTGATTCCCCAGGACCTACGTTAGCCAGATGCATAAGGGGATAGATGTGTGTGGAGTTTGTTTGCAGTGGCTGAAGCCCTGGCATGCCCATTCTGTCTCTCCTTCTCTCCCTCTTTCTCTGTCAAATAAATAAATATAAAATATTTAAATAAAATAAAAATTTAAAAAGTAAATGAATACAATTAAATAAATAAATAAATAAATAATAATTGTATCATATTATTTTCTATAGTCAAGCCTAGAAAACAGTTGTTACTATTGTTCCTATACCTAATCTTGCCTCCCAGAATTTTAATTTTGTATAATTCCTAACCTCTTTCCCACAGAGCCAGGTGACCCAAGTGCTGTTTAATTCACCTCCAGCTGTGGTGTGCAGCCCAAGGTTTACCTGATTCCTCCTGGCAATGATTGGTTCAGGAAGTGATCAGTTCTAATCTTTGAGACGTAAAGCAAGATCTGCTCACTGTAAAGCAAGCCGAGTGAAATCGCCACCTCTCTTCTTCCCGGTGCCATTGTTATGACTGGACACAATGCCTAGAATTGACGCCATTGTCTTGCCATCTTGTACCCATTGTGCAGTTATTTGAGGCTAGAAATATTCAAGTGAGAGTTAGTTAGAGGTCACTATTTATAAATAAAGAAACTGACACTCAGAAGTTTGATAGCTTTCCAGAGGTGACATAGTAAGCAGCAAAATCAGAGTATGGTTTTAAGTCTATCACACTCTGAAGTTAATGTTCTCTACCATTTCTGATAGCTCTAACCAAGCTTATGTTAGAGCTAACTTCAATTTTATGTGGCTGCGAAGCATTAGTAATTCCAGTACAAAGCTGATCCCACTGTCTCATGGTGTATCATAGCCCTGTTGTTGCATTGGCTTACAGGTAAGACTAATTGTTTTTCTCATCTTTTATAGACTTTCTTTTGATCTTCTCTTTGCAGGTAAATGCAAATCCTTTTTGACTTGTGAAGGTTCTAGTAGCATCCCTCTTTTGTCCTCACTACCTTAAACAGACCTCTTCTACTAGGATTTCCTATGCTGCAACTCCTCTTCCAACACTTGCTGCCATTTCTGGCACACCTGAGAGGCTTTATTAGTAAAGAAGTCCTTGAAAGAATTGTTGAGTGAGTAAGTGAACGAATGATGGCTCGTGTATTCTCATCACTGAATAGTCTAAACCTTTCTAAACTGACATGATTGTGCCCTCATCCCCAGAGTCTCAAAGTATTTTGTTCTTTGGGAGGGGATATGATGGAGAGTGAAGTTTCAAAGGGGAAAGTGGGGGGAGGGAGGGAAATAACATGGGGTATTGTCTACAATTAAAGAAGTTGTTAATAAAAAAACAAACAAATAAATAAATAAATAATATTTTGTTCTTTTCTCACTGCATTCACATTCTACCTTTTATTATACTGGGCACACTTGCCTTCCTAATCCACAAATTCCTCAAGCTAGGGCATTTTTGTGTTTTCTACTAAAGCCCCAAAATGTCTAGCTACTTTCCACTTAATAAAAGCATATGAAATGTATGAGTCAATTTAGAGGAAGTTTTTAGTAGGGATAAGATTTGAAATAGCATTTTGTAGATAGCATTCTTTTTTTATATATTCAAAGTAGGGTCTCACTCTGGACCAAGTTGACTTGGAATTTACTATGTAGTCTCAGGGTGGCCTTGAACTCATGGCAATCCTCCTGCCTCTGCCAAGCTGGTGGGAAATATTTTATCTCTATCCATGAAAGAACTTGTTGATTTGGCATCTATATAACCAACTGGAAATTGCTATAGTATTGAGTACCTGCTTCAATAGGGTATACTTACTTGCAAGAAGTCTTATATTGTTAGCTAACTGCTAAACAACTGCAACGCTAGCCTTCCCAGAAAGATCAAAAGTGTCACATGAGAAAAAGGAATCAAAGATGCCTGGCTCATGCTTTTCTCCAGAGTCTACTTCTGTGCTTCTATTCAAGGACTAAAGCAGGTTTTTTGGTCTTTTTTTTTTTTTTCTTTTCTTTTGGACGCCTCCCAAGAATCTTGACATGGTAAATATCATTTGACTATCTGGATGAGTGTGTCGTAAGTGGCATAGGACTGTCTCTGAAAATAGTTAAACAGTATGAAAGAGGAAGCAATATTCATATTATTACATCTTTCATTCTCGAGAAATGAAAATTGTAGAAGATAAAAGAGGACAACTATGTGCCCAATTTGGTTGGTTGACTACATCAGTGTGAAGCAAGGATAAAGGAATATGTTTATTAAGTAATGAATTCTGGCATAATCCTCTGGAGTTGCCACAAATGATATGTAACATAAATTAAGTAGAATATTTGAAAGTGATAGTGTTTTGTTTTTTTTTAATCCTATGCCAGACAATGGGTGAACAGTCAGGCAATTATATCTCACAGGCAAGATACTAGTTTTTTAATAAATATTATTCATAAAACACATATACTCTCTTATTTCTTCTTTGTGTATGGTTGATTTTGTGCTACAAGGACAGAGTTGAGTAGTAGCTGACACCAATGGAACCCCAACTCTAAATACTTACCATCTGCCTCTTTAAGAAAAGGATTGCAGATCCCAGTCTAAATTACATCCAAATATCAATTTTATGGGGGTGTTCCATCATAGTTAAGACACATTCTAGAAGATGTGCAGGAGTTATGCTTGACATGATTAAAATTTATTGAAAACAGTTTACTAGCTTTAAGGGACAATTCTGGGAGAGCAGAGAGCACAGGCAATGCGTAAACATTTATTAAATTACCCAAAATGGAAATTTGCCTTTAAAATACCAAGTGTCCTGTTTTTCTTCATTAGAAATTGTTGCTGATACATGTACAGCATGGATTCTTCATGGCAGCAACATTCTAATTGCAGCTGTGAAGAGTTCTAATTGAAAGAAGATTAATGAAGAGTCAGGCCAACCTCCTACCATATCACAGTCTGTATGAACACACAGCGTCTATGAGTCATTTTCCTCCCTAAAATAACTCAGCTTAAACAGTGACTTCCAAGCTAATGGCAACATTTCTGCCCAGATTTCTTTTTTATGTCTTGCATCATGTTCCGGGATATAGCACACAGAGCTGGCTCATCTTCTGCTATCCACTAATGTTAGTAAATGTCAGGCATTTAATAAAGTTAAAGGGCAAAAAAAGTCTTAAACAATTTATCCTGCCAAGCAATCAGTCCTTGAGAAGGCTTGTGCAAAACTCATTGCTTTATTGATTGGATCAGAAGGGTCAATTTTCTTATCAGTTTCTGAAAACATAACCCAAATGCCCTCAGAAGTTCTAAATCTCTATGAACTCTTCTCATACATGTTCATGTATTAATGTTTGTTGCTGCATATGTATTTATTTAGGACTATTTACAAGATCAATAGTATTTATTATTTGTATACAGCAAAAGTAAACTTTACTTAAAAGAAAGGTGTTTTGTAAATTTTAACTGTTTGCAAGTCAAGGTGATTCCTAAAAAGATCCATTGTGATATGCCAGTTGTTCAAATAAGTATTTTCTATATTGACCAGTGGGATGGGGGCCTGAAGAGGGCTGCTGAGGCTGCAATCCTGGACGAGTACACTGTTACTGGAGGATTTAGAGTGCCCATCAGGGATGGCATGCACTCAACCAGTCTTTTATATTCCACAATGGACTTGAATGAAAAAGTTACTTTCTTTTTCCATTGCCTTGATTTGTCCATTAATTGTGTTATATTGGGAGAAGGAACTGGTTTGTTAGAAATGTATAACTAAAAATAATAGTTTGAAAAGTCTTACTGAGTTCTCATTCAAAGGTATATGTAGAGCACACTAATGTGGGTGTATATAGCCAAAATGTTAAATTTTCTCTTTCTTTTCAACAAAATTGTTATCTATATAAAGAATTTGTATCTTTTGCCAGGCATGTGGCACATGCCTTTAATCCCAGTACTTGGAAGGCTGAGGTAGGAGAATCACCATAAGTTTGAGGCCAGCCTGAGACTACATAGTGAAGTCCAGGTCAGCATGGACTAGAGTGAGACCCTACCTCGAAAACAAACAAACAAACAAACAAACAAACAAACAAAAAAAGAAATTAGTATCTTTGTAATATTGGTAGAGTATTGTCAGTATTATCAGAGCATGCTATAGGATTGAAGGCTTTCTTAGTTATAGAAATTCTATATGGAAAAGACTTATTTTAACAAGACTATATATTGTGAACTAAATGTCCTTCTACTCCAGGAGCACATTTCAAAGGAAAAAGGATGTATATATGGAGGTATTTTTAAAATCTCTAGAGCAAGATGCCATGAGACTGAGAAATTGTTTCTTCTGATCTCTTAGGTTTTAATGACTAGCTAGCAGCATTCAATTACACAGTGATCATTAACAAGAAATCTAATTGCTATTAGCAGACAGGTAAACAACTCATATTGACATCCAAAAGTACCTGGAGGGCCATTTTGTGCCATCAAATGGAATACGGGTTTTCTTACTGAGGCAAACAGAACCTTATGATATTTATAAAATTATACTGTCCCTTGTCTTCACATACATTGGAATATAACAGTATCTACACATAATGGTGATGCCTCATCTTTGAAAGCAGAGTATAAATTAAATGATTAAATGAGCTATAAGTCCAATTCTTTAGGATTTAAATAAGAAAGAGGTAGAATTACAGAAGTTTAGACCATTGTTAGTAATGTGTCTTCCAACCAAAGGTAATCAGGCAAGCTGACCTATGATTTCATTACAGTATTTCAGATGGCATTTATTCCTTAAGTTGAAATTATTAAATATGTCTCTATATAATATATGTACATATTAAAACAGAAAAATGTGAAAGTATAAAAATACATACCAAGAAAATCTGAGCTTAAAATAATGAAAGATTCTATTTTATTGTAACAGAGTTTTAACTTCTCACTTCCTTAACAAAGCTTCACAGTGGGTGTCTCTGGTGAGTCAGATGATTTTGCTTTTGTGGAGTTTCCTGTGGGGAGTCTGCATCACCTGTACCTGCTTATCAGCATGTGCATGAAGACACAAACACTCCTATAGGTTGATCAAACATCATTTGGAGTCTCTTCCTTTCTGTGCAAAAGACAAATAGTAAATTGTAATTTGCAAGGAGAATCTTAAGCTGAAAAATCATAAAGAGCTCTAGCAATGCAAAATAGACTAATTATTGTAAAACATTGGCCTTATTTATATCTTGACCCAATAGACATGTTCACAGTTTCACTTGTTCAGACACATATGGTATTCTCTGTATTACAAATGTTCATAACTTGGCCTTAGGGCTGGAGAGATGGCTTAGAGGTTAAAATGCTTGCCTGTGAAGCCCAAGGACCCATGTTCAGCTCTCTAGATCTCACGTAAGCCAAACACACAAATATGAGGCAAACACAAGGTCGTACATGCCCACCCTCCCTCCCCCACTTCTCTCTCTCCCCTCAAATCAAAAATAGACATTTTCTTAAATTTTAAAGACATAAGCATGTAAATAACTAAAGATCTTTGAAGGAAGCTCTAGCAGTCAGGTGGTATTAAGCTCATCTTACATGGGGTTCTGTTAATTTTGTCCTCAATGCTGTATATTTTTGGCCCACTAGGGAGGGTAGTAGGCCTGGTAACCTTCTCCTTAAACATCACCTTAGAAAATACCCCGCCCCTCCCCACAGGTTCCTTCTTTCAGTATTTAACACCCATTGCTGAGAGAATGCATAATAATCATGTTCCTTCTTGTCTTTAGTCTAAGTCCTTGCCACTTTGAAAATTCATTTTCTCTTGTTTTCCTCTTTGGAGACAGAGAACAGCTGGTTGTCATCTTCCAAATGCTGTAACAATCTCGTACATTTGAAGATAGTAATTAAGTCATCCTCTCGGCTTTCTCTTTTTGAGAAACTCAAATTCATTTTTAACACAAATTATAAAAAAAAATACTACCATAGCCATGGATGTGAAAATTGTTATTATGTAGATTTTTCTCTGTAAACCCCTTTTGTCTGTGAATAAGTTTTCATTAGATGTATATGGCCTTAATGAAGTTGAGGTTCCTGGCATTTTCAACATAATATCACCAGTGAACTTGGTTTCCCCATTAACCTCCCACAATTCTGCTCCAAGGTAGACTTAGGTGACTCTGTCCTCATAGTCACCCTTCCCTCTTTATCTCCACCCCCTCTTGTTCTAAAAGTAGAAAGTATCACCAGGAGCAGGTTCTTTAGCAGTGATAAGAATGCAGCTTCCAACATTACTCAGGTTACTACACCATATTCACCTCCTCAGCTGGGTGAGCTTCCACTACATGGTATTAGTGCAGTAATAGTGATTTTTAAACAAGGAAAGCTTTAATCTAAGCTATATCAAAATAAAAATTAGTACTAATTGTTGCAAAGAAATATGAAAGAAAAAAATCAAAATTACCTACAGAATGATTTTAAACAAGATATTTAAGCTCACATTGTCTTAGTCTCATAATTATAACTCCCAGGGTTCAAGTGAAGAAAACAAAGAAATAGGGCTGCAGAGATGGCTTAGCGGTTAAGGCGCCTGCCTGCTAAGCCTAAGAACCCGTTCCAATCTCCAGGTCCCACGTTTAACCAGATGCAGTGATGCAAGGGCGCAATGCCTCACTTGACCACAAGGGGGAGCACACATCTGGATTTCATTCACAGCAGCTGAGAGGCTGGTGGTGGTACGCCCATCTCTGTCTTTATCTCCCCCTCTCTCTGTCTCTCTCCAAAAATAAAAAAAAATTGTCTTCTCTGGTATTCGGGTAACAGTTCTGTCCCTTGGTATGATGTTCCTCTCAAAGGTTCCATGAATTAATGAAGCCATTCTCCATAGTCACATGCTTGCATTTAAGGAAGAACTTTCTAGACACCAGAAAATGACTAGAAGGATCAGCATCTCAAGTGTCAAAACTGACTTTCAAGGGCAATGTTTGGAGGTAGGGTTTTCCCATGAATAGCTTGCTCACACAATTGTGAGCCAGAAACATGCTTATTGAAAGACAAATATCCTCTCTCAGTCATCCTGAGTCATTTATAGCAGGATTTTCTCTGAAATACAAAAGCACATACTTTGAATTGCATTACTTCACACTGGTAAAAGAGGATAATCCTAATCTTGGGAAGATACGACATGCTAATTTCTCTGCACTAAAGATCTAGAATGTCACCCCATCAACTTCTTGCTTCATTTTCCTCTGAATAAAGTTTGACAATTATTCTTCCCAAGGAAAGACTATTTCAAGTATGAAAAACTGAAAATCTTTTATTTTTCTTATGTAAGTATAAATTAGCCATATCTCTCTTTCTCTCCTTCTCTCCCTGCCTTCATCAATGTCTCCCTCCAAAAAATGTAAGATGAACAGGGAGCAAAGGAGCTCTGTTCCACCATCCATGAAAATTTTAGTAAAGAATTCTTTGAGAAAGGTTCGGCAATCAGCTTGCTTATAGTTTTAATGTATGACCTTGAGAGTTTCGTGGTTCCGTGATTTAGGTTTCTCACATTTTGTAGATAAGAATTGATACTCTGTCAATTCATTAGCTTCACTGAAATCTAGAACTGTAGGTAAGAGGTAGGGGAAAAGGTCTCATGTAGGAAGCAGTTGTCATTTCCATCAAAAAGAGAGAGAGAGAGAGAGAGCAGAATTATTTTCCAAGCAAGCCAGTTAAACAGCTAAATCAACTTCTTGATAAAATACTTCTGTGTCTAATATGAACACCTTAAAGATCAGTTCATAAAAGATATTACTTACCTCAAAATGGACTATCGTGTGTTTAGAAGTTACATGACTACTTATATATTCTGAAACGTGTACATGCGTGTGTGTGTGAGAGACAGAGAATATTTATGAAGAATAGGAAATAAGGAGCAGTTCCATATATTTAAATTTTCCATTCTTCTCTGAGTGGCAATGCTGACCTGCTACTCAGTGACTCATTTTACATTATTATCACCATTTCTAAAAAAAAAAAAAATGCCAATCGTATTTTAAAAATTGTGTACTGTTTATGAAATATTGTATCCTAAAAATAGTCATTTTGAGCCACCAACATAGTAGTGAACTCTTGCAACAAAACAACATTGAAGATATAAAACTCCAGATGTGAGAGTTTTTCAAGAGCATTTTCCTTAAATATTTCAGTATTATTGTACCATTCCCATTGACAATACTTATTCTATTCAAAAAATAACAAGGGATATCAATTTTGCTTATGTTAAATCCTTTATCAAGTATTATGGAATTTTTTTCTAGGTTACTCTGAGTCATGCCTCTCTTGGCACCCTCCGAGCTGTGTGAAGGAGGCAGATGAAAAGGAATGAGTTCAATAACTAGCTAAGATTACTGGGCAGACAGAGATTAGCATTTCAGAAAATCCTACTCTCAAGCCATCAGTGGCAAGCAAAAAAATAGCAATAGACTTGTTAAAAACAACTTTTTCCCCAAGCCTTCTCTAGGCAGTAATTAGACCATTTGTTTTGTTTAACCATCCATTTTGTCAATATTGTTTGAGAGCTCTACTCTATGTCCCCTGCACCATTCCATCTGTAATCACCTTTTCTATCTGGCTTGTAATAAATACTGATATGTCAATGTTACATTTCGTTTAGTTTGTGATTTCAAGAGTTATAGTATGTCTCCAGGACTTCTAAAGTTATCATCTACATCTTCTTTTCAGATAGCAAATAGCAATTTTAATGTCTTTCTCAATCCATTTCTTTTTTCTCAATCTTTCTGGTCTTTCAGGTCCTATCAATATAATTTTTATCTTTTGTTAATGTATGACAATTTCCAATTTTTAATTCCATGACAATTTTCTTGCTTAATATAGTCATGGCTATTAGTACCACACCTATTTGGCATCTGAATATATATATGTATCACATTCATCCCACAAGTTATTGAGCCATACCAGAGCTTCTTTGGCCATTAGAGATGCAAAACACATGTACTTACTAAAAGAGTTTATGAATAATTTCTGTTCGTGCACATGGGCCACACAGCTGCGGCATAGAGCATCTCCCAGCTCCAACATAAAGCTGTAATAATAGAAAATGGAATCGGAAAGAGAATCAGCCTCTGCTTGTCAGGGTACTGCTGGGAAATGATGACAATATAGGCTAGTTAAGAGTCAAAATTATGAATGTAATGAGTTAAGTGTCCATTGCTTGTTGAAGGAACATGATTAACCTGAGATACACATATGACTGAACAACAATTTGCTCAATACAATGTTTAGAGTTGAGGCAATGACTCAGCAAATAAGAGCACTTCCTATGCAAATATGAGGGCCTGAGATTGTCTGAGTTCAATTCCCCATCACTGTCTGAGTTCAATTCTCTTGTAAAAAAATGGGCCTCTTCCTGTTTTCCGTCATGGCGCAGGACCAAGATGAAAAGGAGAACCCCACGTGGGAGCTTCGCATCTGCCAGCTCTGCCTCAATATCTGTGTGGGGGAGACTGGAGACAGACAGACCGGGCAGCCAAGATGTAGGAGCAGCTCACAGGCCAGACTCCTGTGTTTTCCAAAGCTAGATACACTGTCAGGAGAAATGAAAAGATTGCTGTCCACTGCACAGTCCGTGGGGCCAAGGCAGAAGAAATCCTGAAGAAGGGTCTGAAGGTCCCAGAGTATGAATTAAGAAAAAGAACTTCTTGGATACTTCTGGAAACTTTGGTTTTGGGATCCAGGAACACATTGACCTGGGCATCAAATATGACCCAAGCATTGGTATCTACAGCCTGGACTTCTATGTGGTGCTGGGTAGGCCAGGTTTTAGCATTGCAGATAAGAAGTGCAGGACAGGCTGCACTGGGGCCAAACACAGAATCAGCAAGGAGGAGGCTATGTGCTGGTGCCAGCAGAAGTATGACGGGATCATTCTTCCTGGCAAATAAACTATCCAAATGATCAATAAAATGTTTTCTGTTAACATGTTAAAAAAAACAAAAACTGGGCCTGGTCACACATGCCTGCAAGCCCAGTCCTGTGAGGAACAAGATAAGAGAATCTCTGGGGCTCAACGGTCAGCCAGTCTGACTGGTAAAAAAAAAAAGTTAAATTTGTGTAAATAAAAAGCATATACATCTAAAGAATGAAGAGAAGTGCACAGGATCCTTCCATGGTTTGCTTTGGAAATTGTTATAAATATAAGAGAAGTTATGAATCTTACAAAGCAAGCAAAGAAGAAGAGGATGAAGAAATAAAAGGCAATCAGATAAAAGTGAAAGTTGAGGGCTGGAGGGATGGCTTAGCATTAAGGTGCTTGTCTGCAAAGCCAAAGGACCCAAGCTCAATTCCCCAGAACCCATATAAGCCAGCTGCACAAGGTGGCACATGTGTCTGGAGTTCATTTCCAGACAGTGGAGGCACTGATGTGCCCATTCTCTCTGTCCTTCTCTGTATCTCTCCCAAATAAATAATTTTGTTTAAAAAAGCGAAAGTTGGGCTGGAGAGATAGCTTAGCGGTTAAGGCGCCTGCCTGCTAAGCCTAAGAACCCCGTTCCAATCTCCAGGTCCCACGTTTAGCCAGATGCAAAGTGACGCAAGGGCGCAATGCCACATTTGCCCACAAGGGGACACACACATCTGGATTTCCTTCGCAAAAGCTGAGACTGCTAGCATTCTCTGTCTCCTTCTCCCTCTCTTTCTCTCTCTGTGTCTCTCTCCAAAAATAAATAAAATAATTTTTAAAAATTTTAAAAAGCGAAAGTTGAAAAATACAGTGTAAGTTTAAAGCACACAGATTCCTGAGAAATTTTTTGAAAAATCATATGAGCATTCTAATTATTCTGTACACATATATACCTTGGTATGTTTTCATATGAATATGTGGAGAAGAGAATAAAAACACAGATATTTCTTGCCAGGCATGATGGCCCTTGACTATAATCTCAGCATTCATGAAACTAAGGCCTGAGGATGCCCAAGAAAAGCCTATCTCAAAAAGCCAAAAGAAATGGGCTGTAGAGATGGCTTAGCAAAGGCACTTCTCTTCAAAGCCAAAGGACATAGGTTCAGTTCCCCAGAACTCATGTAAGGTAGATGCACAAGGTGGTGCATGTGTCTGGAGTCCATTTGCAGTGTTTGAAGACACTGACATGCCCTTTTTTTTCTCTCTCTCTCTTCCTTTTTCTCTCAAATAAATAAAATTAAATAAATAAAAAGCCAAAAAAATTTTTAAAAGTGTTTTTTAATCATCATATACATGGTTTGGATTAGGTTTTCAAGAACTTCTATGAAATTTACATATTAAGGTTATAAAGTGAACTCATTCATAGTTGGATGGAATAATAACCTAGCCCTGGGATATGGGATAGCAAATTGCTTTTAAAATTTCCTTGATATTTACATAACATTTCAAAACATGTGACTGCATAAAAGAAGGTAAAGTTGTATATACTGAGTAAGATAATCATGGCTTTTTTATTAAAAGATACAAGAAAATATCTCATTAAATGAAGCACAAGTCAAAATCAGCATAGCCTCTTAAATCCACAATCCTGATTCTTTTCTAAGCGACATTTTTTTTTTCACAAAAGAGTTTTAATTTCTCCAAGAGTTAAATCAAATAAAATGCTAAGCTGGGGAGGGAATGGCATGTCATTATAAAAAAAAAAGGCATAATTAGTTGTAATATTCTAGAACAGTTAGAACTGTTTATTTCTGGCAGGCAATGGATTTTCCAAATAAAAGCTCGGGGTGAATTAATTGTTATAAAGTAAATACATAATCAAGCAAATAACATTTTATCATTCTGAAACAAGCATATAATAGAAACCATTTGAAAGATGCCTCATCCAAAGGAACTGGCAACTGGAAGTAGATTTGTGCATTAGCAAACATGATGATCTGGCAGTCAGCATCTCCGGTTCCCAGTGCTTGAATGTACACTAAAGAGAACATCCACGGGAAATTAAATTTATGCACCATATGAAAAATTAAGCAGGTGGAGGAACAGAGAAAGGGAATGAGTAAACAAGTCTACAGAGAGTAGGAAAGCAGGAAAACTGGAGAAGGAAGAAGAGAGGGAAATGAAACAATATTTGCGTCTTCAGAAATCTATTTACCTTCTTTATTCAGCCACTTCTATTGATCACCATCAGTGCTGGCAAGTAGCTTGAAGCTATGATCCAGAATTGATATTTAATTAAAATCCAGTTCTATTTTAATAATATGGCAAACACATCACAATTCAGTGTGTAAATAACATCAGCAGATGAAGGATAAAAGAAGAATCAAAACTAAGTGCTAGGAAGTATGCAGAGAAGGCAGAAAGTGAATCATGTGGAGAAAAACAATAATTAAACTTTGCTTCCAATTTATTGTTATTGTGGCTTTTATTAAGATTCTGTTTTAACCCTAAAAGTTATTTTATTTCTGTCTTATTTGCCTTGCCAAAGAGAAAAAAAAAATTAGCACAGACACCATTGTAGTTTTCATATCCATAATATCAGAGCCAAGTTGGCCCCTCAGCACACACATCAGAACTCTTCAAGGCTCAATTATTTTCTTTAATTAATTCATTCATTCCTTCACTTTTAAAAGATTATACTCTTTTATTTCCTTTCCCTTGTTCCTGTTTCCCTGGAGCCCTCCTCTATGGGATTATAGGATTTACTGTGGGATCATGGAGGCCCCAGTCAGTCCCAATGGGATAGAGGAGGCAGTGTGCCTCAAGGCATTTCCACCCACTCTTTGTGGCTCTTACAAGCTTTCTGCTCCCTTTCCCACAACATTACCGGAGCCATGGCAGGCCTGTTGAGAGTCTGAATTAATGATGAGTTCTTTGTAGCATCTGGATTTCTGCTTTGTTTTCTTGATTACCATGTCTGCTATCATCACCCCGGACCTGGTTGTCAGGTTAGTAAAAGCAGTGATCATGGCACCAGATTCACTGCAAGTTATGCTGTGCCCTGGCAGGGGTGGAAGAGTGGGCAGTTGGTTATCTTCCTTTCTTTTTGATGGAACTCAACTCTCCTTTGTTTTCTTTGCCATATGTAAAATAAAGCAAATTCTCCAACCAAGAGTGAGAGCAGCTTGGGTTAAAGGGAATGTGCAAACATAGTTGAGAGATTGTCTGTGTACAAGTCCACTCTTCTGCAGAGAGCAGTGAGGGCTTCTCTCTGAAGTATGAGTTTCCTTACTGTGATAATATGACTTGGTTTCTAATACCAGGTATGAGTTCTCTCCCACTGAGTGGGCCTCATATTCAACCAGAGAACAGTTGGTTACTTGCAGAAGCTGTGTGTCACTGTTGCACAAGTGTGTACTTCTTGTCCAGCTGATAGATTTCATAGTGTGCAGGGTCCCCTGTTTTTTCATGCTGTTGATGACCATTTTCTTCCAGTAGCTCCCACAGTGCTTTCCGGCACTATGAGGACCAATCAAGAGAGAGCTACTTGCCCTTTTGTTTCCAGCGTGGTTATTTGATGTGACCACGACCTATGGTGTCTTCAGCAATAGGGTCTTATCCTTTAGCTCTGGCTGATAATCAAGTGTTTTGTCAATGGCCTACATTATTTTGGGGACCTCATGGGTTTTCCTGGCCAATAGCTTACTGTTGGGCACAACCCAACTCTGGGCCTGGGAATTAGCAGCCAGAGTCCATGGTTTTAAGATTAAACTTTTTCTATCTTCTGTCTGGAATGCACCCCCTCCCCCTTTATTGGTGGTTATAACTTGTAGAATGCTAGTCAGAATTAAGATTTCAATGGGACTGATTCATGTCTTAACTTTATTCCCTTCCTACACTCTATCTCTCCAACCACACCACCCCCAATATTCTGCACTACCCTAACTTGTCAGATACCTCCTCTTCTCCTCTCTTCCTAGTTCTTCTCTTCCTAGTTCTTCTCTGAGATGGTCTAATTCTATTTTTATGCCTATATTTCTGGAGTTGACTACTGTTTGCACCCATCTCTGATTGTTCCCAATTAGGAACTGCAGATGCAAGAATACAAGCAGCACCCTTGTCTTTCTGTGCCTACATGATGTCACTTAGAATGATTTTTTTTCTAATTGCATCTATTCCCTATATGTTTTATTGTTTCGTTTTCCCTTATTGCTGAGTAGAGTTCCATTGTGTATATTGTGTATATGTGTCACATCTTCATTATCCATTCATCCAATGATGGGGGTCTGGGCTTATTCTACTTCCTAGCTATTATGAATAGAGCAGCAACAAACATGGCTGAACAAGTATCCCTGTAGTAAAGAGCAGTCTTTAAGGTATATGCCCAGAAGTGGTATTGCTGGATCAAATGGTGACTCTATTTTCAACATTTACAGGAGTCTCCATAATTCGCATAGTGGTTATACACGTTTACACTTCCACCAGCAGTGGTTACGGGTTCCTTTTTTCCCTTAGCCTAGCCAGCATTTCTTGTCATTCATTTTTTTTTTTTTTTTTTTTTGATGAATGTCAGCCTGAATGGAGGGAGATAGAGGTTTTTTTTTGTTTGTTTGTTTGTTTTTTGTTTGTTGTTTTTTTTTTTTGGTTTTTGAGGTAGGATCTCACTCTGGCCCAGGCTGACCTGGAATTAACTGGAATTAACTATGTAGTCTCAGGGTGGCCTCGAACTCATGGCGATCCTCCTACCTCTGCCTCCCGAGTGCTGAGATTCAAGGTGTGCGCCACCACGCCCAGCTCAGAGTTGTTTTGATTTACATTTTTCTGATGATTAAAGATGTTGAAGTATATCTATTTGTATTTCTTCCTTTGAGAATTCTTTGTTCAAATGTCTATCCTCAATTTTTAGTGGGTTGTTTATTTATTTAGTTTTTGTTTTGTTTTGTTTTTTTTTTTTTTTTTTTTTTTTTTTTAGCTCTTTTCAGATTCTAGACACTAGAACTTTGTCAGAGGTATAGCTAGTGAAGATTTTCTCCCATTCTGTGGGTTGTCTATTGATTCTGTTGGTGTTTGCTTGCCTGTAGAGTACCCTTTCAGTTTCAAGAGGTCCCAGTGGTTTAGTGTTGATCTAATTTCCTGTGCTATAGGGGTTTTATTCAGGCATTCTTTCCATATGCCTATATTGTGGAGAGTAACCCCTGATTTTTCCAGTTGTTTTATAATTTTAGGTATTATAATTAGGTCCTTAATTCATTTAGAGTTGAATTTTGTGCAGCATGAGGGGTGGGTGTGGGTCTAATTTCATCCTTCTACATGTGGTTCTCCAATTTTTCCAAGACCATTTGTTGAAAATACTCTTTTCTCCACTGTGTATTTTTGGCCCCTTTGTCAAAGATGAGGTAGCTGTATTTGCTTGGACTTAGAAATTGGTCCCTTCTATTCATCTGTATGTCTGTTTCTTTGCCAGTACCATACTGTTTTAGTTACTATGGCTTTGTAGTATATCTTGAAATCAAGTATTGTGATACCTTCAGATATATTTCTTTTGTTTAGGATATTTTTGGCTATCTTGAGACCTTCTGTTCTTCCATATGAATTTTGAGACTAATTTTTATATCTCTGTGGAGAAAATTGTTGTGATTTTTATAGAAATTGCATTGAATCTATATAATAGTTTTGGTAGGATGGCAATTTTCACAGTATTAATTCTTACAATCTATGAGCATGGGAGATCTTTCCATCTTCTTGGATCCTCCTCAATGTTTTTCTTCAGTGTCTTTATGCTTTCATTGTACACACCTTTTACTTCCATGGTTAATGATATTGCAAGGTATTTAATTTTTTGTGGCTATAACAATTAGGGGAGTGTCATTTTTTTTTCTCCATATGTTTATCTTTGGCATATAGGAAGGCTACAGATTTACTGTACTGATTTTGTATCCTTACACTTTATTGAAAGAATTTATCACTCTTTTAAAAGTTTTTGGTAGAGTATTTTGGGTCACTTATAAATAAAATTATGTCATCTGCAAATAGGACTAGTTTGAGTGCTTTCTTATCAATTTGCTTCCCTTTTGTTTCTCTTTTCTTTATTGATTGAGCTAAAAGTCCAAGTAATATGTTGAAATGGAATGGATACACCTGTCTTCTTCTGGACCTTAATGGAAATACTTCCTTTTTTTTTTTTTTTTTTCCTATTTGATGTTATTTGAGCCTTAGGTGTTTTATCAATGGCCTTTATTATGTTAAGATATGGTCCCTCCTTAACAAGTCTCTCCAGAGTTTTGATCATGAAGTAGTGCTGTATTTTGTTGAAGGCCTTTTATACATCTGTTGAAATAATCATGACATTCTTGTGTTTAAGTCTATTTATGTGGGGAATTACATTAATCAATTTCTGTATGTTGAACCATCCAAGGATTTCATTGAGTAGATTTGTATCTAAGTTCATTAGGGGTATCAGTCTACAATTTTCCATTTTTATTGGAACTCTGGTTTAGGTATTAGAGTGATGCTGGCTTCATAAAAGGAGTTTACTAGCATTCTCTCTTCCTCGTTTATATGAAATAGTTTACGAAGAAGTGATTTTAGTTCTTTAATGAAGGTTTGGTAGATCTCAGGAATGAATATATTTGGGCCTGGACTTTATTTTGTTGGGAGATTTTCAATATTTTTTTCAATTTCATTAAAAGTAATAGGTTTATTTAGAAAGTCTATCTCTTATGGATTTAATTTTGGAAGGTGATAAGAGTCAAGGAATTTATCCATTTCTACCAGGTATTACAATTTTTTGGAATACAGGGTTTTGAAATATGTCCTTATGATTTTTCCAGTTTCACTGATGTCAGTTGTGATGTCTCCATTTTATTTCTAATCTTGCTGATTTGAGTTTCTCTTTTTTCCTCTTTTGATCAAATCGGCCAGGTGCTTATCAATCTTGTTTATTTTTTCAAAGAACGTGCTCTTCATTTCAACAATCTCTTCAATTGTTTTCTTTATTTCCAGTTCATTGATTTTTGCTTTGCTCTTGATAATTTCATTCCATCTGGTACTTTTAGGCTTAGACTGGTCTTACCTTTCTAGCACCTTCAAATGGATATGTAAGTTGTTTCTTTGAGATCTTTCTGCTTTTGTAATGTAGGTATTTAGTGGTGTTAATGTTCTCTTAAAACTGCCTTCACTGAATCCCCTAAGTTTTGCTATGTTGTATTTTCATTGTTATTCAGTTCAATAAATTTATGTATTTCCTTTTTGATTTCTTCAACAACCCATTTATCGTATAATAGTGAGTTGTTCTTTCTTCAGGAGTTGTTGTATTTTCTGTTGTTACTGTTGTTGTTGAGTTATAGTTTATTTTTAAAATATTTTTAATTATTTATTTTATTTATTTGCAAGTTCAGAAAGATAGAAAGCAGAGAGACAGAGAAACTGGCACATCTGGGCCTCTAGCTGCTGCAAATAAACTGCAGATGCATGCACTCTTTTGTGCATCTGGATTTATCTGGGTACTGCGGAATTGAACCAGGGTCATTAGCCTTTTCAGGCAAGCACCTCAATGATTTAGCCATCTCTCCAGCCCGATGTCTAGTTTTGATGCACTGTGGCTGGATATAATGCAGGGAATTATGCCAATTTTTCTGAATCTGTGGAGACACTTTATGCCCTAATATATGGTCCATTTTAGAGATAGTTCCATGAGCTGCTGAGAAGGATGTGTATTTGGTAGAATTAGGGTGGAATGTTCTATAGATGTCTGTTAAGTCCATTTGATCTACAGCATTGTTTAGTGTCATTGTTTCTCCATTTGTTCTCTATTTAGAGGATCTGTCTATTGATAGTGTGATATTAAAATCTCCTACTACTATTATTGTATTGACATTTATATCTGTTTTATTGTCAAGTAAAGTTTGCTTTATAAAAGTAGGTGCCCCTATGTCTGCTACATATAAGTTTATGATTGTAATATCTTCTTGTTGAATTATTTCTTTAATGAGTATGTAGTAGCCTTCTTGATCTCTTTTGATTACTTTTGGCTTAAAGTCAATTTTGTCTGTAATAAATATAGCTACTCCTGTTTGTTTTGTGACTCAATTTGCTTAGAAAATCTTTTTTTTATCCTTTCATCCTAATGTGGTAGCTATTCTTATTTAGAAGTTAGGTTATTGTAGACAGCAAATGGATGGATCCAGCCTGTTAACCTGCATCTTTTGGTTGGGGAATTGAAGCAATTTATGTTGAGAGTTATAATTGTGAAGTGTGAGTTAATCCTTGTCATGTTGATTGTTTAATGGAGTTTGGTATTGTCTTGGTCTTTGCATGCTTTTATGACCAATCTAGTTCTGATTGTTTCTTTTTCTCCCCTCTTGTGGATGTTAGTACATCTCTTGAGCATGGACTATTCCATGCAGTATTCTCTGCACAGCTGCTTTGTTGCTAATGTAATCATATAGTTGGTTTATATCATGAAATCTTTTCCTTTCACCTTCTATTATGAGAGATAGTTTTGCTACGTATAGTAGTTTGGGCTCACAGCCATGGTCATTTTGTTTTTGAAATATTCCATTCCAAGCATTTTCATTGAAAGATCTTAGGTACTTCTGATAGTCTCTGTGTTATGACCTGTTTTTTTTTTTCTGTTTTTTTTTTTTTAACAGCTTTTATCACTCTCTTGTTGCCTTCTGTGTCTAGTGTTTTGATTATTATGTATCATGGGATGTCTCTTCTCTGGCTATTTGGTGTCTTGTGCAACTTCTGTATTTGGATTGGTCTTTCTTTTTTAAGGTTGGGAAAATTTTCATCAATAATTCTGTTGAAGATATTCCCTAATTCTCTATGCCCTTGGCCTTTATTTTTTCCCCTTCCTGTATGCCTATAACCTGAATCTTTGATTTTTTTTCAAGGTGTCCCAAAGTTCCCTCATGTTCTGTTCACAAACATTTTTGAACTTGACAGTGTTTTTGGCATCCCAGTCTAATTCTTCTATCTTGTCCTCAAGTTCCAAAATTATGTCTTCACTGTTGTCTATTGGTGAGGCTTTCTTGGGTACCTTTTAAGACTGTTATTGCATTTCTGTTTTCTGTTGTGTTTTTCTTCAGAATTTCCAGCTCTTACTTGAATTCCATTTTTATTTCTTGATTTTACCTATCTATTGTCTCTTGGACTTCATTCTTGCATTTGGGTATGTCATCACTGAGCTTGTTCTATTGGCCCATGAGCTTATTTATTTGTTGATTCTCCTCAACTTTCTTTACCCTTCTGTTTTTCTCATTTGATTGTCTTTTGATTTCATTAAGCCATTTATAGAATGATGCTTCCTGATTTTGTGTGGTTTTCTTCAGACATTTATTAAGACATTCTTGTTGAGTCATTTTCTTCATCACTGATTCAACTTTTTATTTGTATTTTCAATTATTTTTGCCAATTTTATTCTGTTTTCTTCAGCCATCCTTAGAGTTCCTGTTTGATAACTCTTTGTCCCATTTCTTCCCATTAAAAAAACCATTTGTCCACGGTTTCATTAAGTTTGTTTAAAATGCTTATGGAGATTTCTTTCTGGGCTTCTATGTTTCCTTTCTATGTTTCCTCTAAGCTTTTCTTTGGAGGCTTCCCCTGTGGGAATAGGTAATCTTGTGGTGATTCTTTTGTTGAGTGTTGTTTGCTTTGCATTGGGGTCTGCCCATCTGAGTTCAGTTGTCTGACTGAGGATGCAGCAATAGCCCTTGTATAGCCTGCGTTGAATAGCCTGGTCCAAATTGATCAAGGTGAGTGTGGGATTAAAGACTGCCCACTAGATTGGGGTGAGTGCACTTGAGCCTTGTACAAGATCTCCTTTGGGTGTGTGGCTCCTCTGGACAGTTCTGGTTAAGAGCTTGGGAGACCTGGCTTTCTTAGTATGTGAGCTGGCCACCTCTCATTCAGTCTTATTTACTGATTGGCTTTTGGACTGAGATCAGCTCCAAGCTCTCCTGGGGGCTGAGGCCAGTGCACAACTTCCCTCTACTTCAGTCCTTCTTCAGATAATTTGGTGGGGAAGGGGGAAATGGGCTTGGCAGGTGAATATGAGAAGTAGGATCCAAGTTGGTTGGCTTCTTCCAGCAGTTCTGCTGGTTGTTTTCCTCCAATGGAACTGCACAGGTTGGCTCCACCATTGGCATAGAAACCCTGGACTCAGGCTCACCTTACAAGAGTATTCAGTGAAGTCCTGCTCCCAGCCTCTCTTCTGCTGACCATGCCCTCTCAGGCTTCCCAGGGATGGCTCTACCCTTGGGGCATGATGAGTGAGAACTATCTTCAGAAATATTTGGCATCTGAGATAGACTACCATAGTCATATTGGTGAATTTCCTTGAAAATTGCTATAATTTCTAAGAAGCCTAACAGATTCTACTTCATAAACTTGTAACATTTTTCTAGGATATGTTGCCATGCATATCTGTTCTTATATAATCTATACATATGTCTACACATAAATGAAATGTTTATGAAATTCATTATCACTTGTGAACATCTTTCCAAATTTAAAATAATTATAATGGTTAGTCAGTGTCATAAATCTTTGTGCATCAACCAAGAAGGGCCCTCTTCAGTTCCCTGAAAGTGTTAGCAATGACAAATCTTTAGGCTCTTTAAGTAGGGAAAACTTACTAAACACCACAGCTTCTTCTCTTCTCCCATTAACTGGAAGAAGTGCCTCATGAAATAGAATCACCAAAATTTCTACTTTACTTCTTCTTACCATTAATCCATTTTGCCTCCATACCAGAGTGAAAAAATGGTAAGCAAATGGATATTTCCTATGGAGAGCTTTCTGTATCGTGGGGGTTGAAAAGAGAGTTAGGCAATGCCTCCCAACAAGATCATACAGAGGATGGATTCTAAGATATGAACAAGCATTGCCAAATCATGTACATCAGTGTGACCACTCATCTGACCCTCATATCAGCTAAAGCCTTCCCAGAAACCACCATGGGTATGGAGGTGAGAAGGGAAGCACCTGTCAGTTTCTCAGCCCCACACCCTTTGCTGAGTACAGGATCTAGTCTCTCTGTGTGCTAATACTCTGTCCCAATAGGCATATCCGAAAACCTAAGATTGCTGCACCAGGTGTTTATCAGGATGAAAAGAATCACCTTTACCATCAGCATACATCTTAGAGCTGCATATAAAAAGTATCTACCAAGGTGCAAGCAAATGGAGAGATACACTGTACTAAGTTATTCTATTTTTGGGCTAGCCAAGAATTCAGAAAGAGGAGTATGGAGGGAGCCAAAAACCAAAAAGGGATGATTTTATTTTCTCAAGACTATCACAAGGAAAAGAATGCCAAACCCTACAGCCCCCTAAGCAGTTAGTTAGGCACAAAATACCATTGCCAGAAACAAAACAGAATGACTAAATTCAAAGATTAAGAAAAGGATGTGATTTGGCTAAATTATTAATTCTGCCTTTCTGCCCTTCCAACCTACTTTAATTCAAGCAGCTCACATCTGGCGTTTCATAGGAAGTCAAGAGGAAAAGCTCATAGAGACGATGCAGAATAGCTCTACCTGGGAACTCGGCCCATGTGCTTGCAGAGATGGGAAAAACCACGGAGCAGGCCAGCCTGCCAATCTCAAATTTTCATAGTCCATAAGTCCTACCATCAGTACTTTTATTTCTGATAGAAGGAAATAAAAATGTTTACATTGCCTGCAAGCACAAGTAAAAATAACATTGGGTCCACAGTGTTAAAAAGCAACCTCAAATCTGATTTGATCACTAGAAAATCAGAATATTAATTTTTACACTCTTCCAGAGTATTCTTACTTTTGAACTCAGTATTGGTTATTAAAAAAAGCTTAATTGTTCAGTCATGAAACTTTTCAGTTTTTAATTACAAAGATAGAGTTGATATCCTGCTTAATAATGTAGCTCAAAACAAAATAGAACCGCATTGAAGCCTGCTCCACGGCAGTTACTACATCTATTGTGATTAAAGGAGCTTTGTCGACACGTGGGTCTCTCAAATCCTCAAAGCTAAGGCTAAAATAATACAGTTTTAGGAAAAGACTATGTTCAAAATAACATTTAAAATATATGGGTGCATAATTTAAAAATACTTATGTTTATACGTGGTAATCCCTCAGGAATGAAAGGAGATATTGTCTCCCTTGGAAATTCCATCTCTACTAATCTTACTCAAAAGATTTGCTGCCAGCATCTACTATTTCTCTGTCCAAGTTTTATTCCCACTTATGAATGAATATTCAAAAGTGATTTATCAGAAGCTCCTTAATTCAGAGTCCAATCTGGCCTGAAAAGATAGGCACCATAAATTTCTGAGGACTCCTGGGGTATTTCCCAGTTTATCCTGGCTTCTTGTTGAGATCCTTTTGTGAGTTAGTTCTCATTCGTTTGCTCAATTCTCAGGGATCAGTCAGAGCTTCCCTTCTTATTGCCTGCATTCCCTCTGGAGGAGTTCTGAGATATGTCAGATGACACTCTGTTTTCTAAATTAAAAAAAAAAATACAGAATTTTACTTTCCTCAGGATATCAGTGCTATACAAACATCTGATCAGCCAAGGACACATCTCACACATTACACCATAAAGCTCTGTCTAAACAAATGGTCATCTGTTACTACTTTCTCCCACAATTATAGATGGTATATGAAGCTGTTACCAGAAATGGACTGAGGTCCCTGTGCTCAAATATTCAAGTCTTTGGCTAAGAAAGAAGAAAACATGGACGACCCTTTAGCGTGGACACAAGAGTTACAGAAGCAAGGTGTGCTGCATTACAGCCATTCCAGAGCCTAATAAGAGGTTGAGGATGAAGGATATATACCCAAAATAACACAAGGAGGAGTAACACACTAACTAATGTGTTTTCCAGTTACTTCATACAGGCAAACCCACAAAGGAAGCAATCTAGCAGGTAGACATATCTCTCTAAAGTTGCCACTGATGGCTGGACAAGCAGAAAAACAAAGCAGAATTGACCCTCCACATCCACCAGTTCTGAATATACAGATTCAACCACAAGTGGAAATTATTTGGAAAAATAATGCATCTGACATGTATAGACTTTGCTTTTTTTTAAATATATTTTTTATGTATTTGAGAGAAAAAGAGAGAATTTGACATGCTAGAGCCTTCTGCCTCTGTAAACAAACTCCAGGAGCATGTGCCACTTTGTGCATCTGGCTTTATATGGGGACTGGGGAGTCAAATACAGGCCATCAAGCTTTATGAGTAAGTAAGTGCCTTTAACTGCTGAGCCATCACTCCAGCCCAGACTTTTTTCTTATAATTTTCCCTTAAAAAAGGGTACACTGGTTATTTGTATGAAATTTTTATTTTGTTATGTATTATCAACAATCTAGAGATGATCTGAAGTACATGAGAGAGTGTGCATCCATTATGTGCTGATACAATATCATTTTACATAAGGAACTTGAGTGTCTGAGATTTGGGTACCCATGAGGGCCCTGGAGCCAAATTCTTGTAGGTAATAAGGTATAAGTAGATAGCATTAATGTTTCCTAAATACAATTCAGTCCAACAAGGTGAACCTTCATTTCTTACTCAGGTTTGCACTGGAAACTTTAAAGTCTTTAGGCGTTTGAAGTTCTTATAGTATTATTTGTTTCTTTGAAATATAATGGTATCAGAAAAGTATATTCAATTTAGTAAATTGTCTTCCATCTTATTTACTAATGGTAGAAAAACAACCAAATATCACAGGAAATATGACACTGACCCTAACCAGGTAAATAGGCATTCTTCAAGAGCGCAGAGCCTCCCCTGTGGCTATAATGTACACATCTTTTCTCATACTGCCATTAGTTTGGACCCAAACATCAGCCCTTTGTAAATGTCAGTCCTATGTAGGTTGTAGAGATTGTCAATAACCTGTTCTTGACTTGTTAACACAAATTCACATTTTGAATTTACATCCAAAGTGTATTACATAATATATTATGTAATGACACATTGTCAAGATAAAGACAAAAAAAGAGATAAAATAGAGATGTAAATGAAAATTAAAAATAGATATTCTTACACACAAATGTGATATAAATGTTATACATCTGTTACAGCCCAGACCATTTTCTGAAAAGATCATGATTATCCCATTATTGATATATTTTTGGTACTTTCCTAAAGAAAATGTTCCTAAATTCATTTCTAAATGTCCTGCAATCTACACAGCGTGTATTATACATTCTATTCTAGATGTGATATTTGTTTGGAGTTACCTTTGGAAAGTAGAAATGCTGAAAGGTGATCTTCAAATGTTAAAATCTCAGCTTGAAAAAGCAGACACAGATTCTTACTTTATTCATAGATACAAAAACAGCAGAATTACGATGCATGGCTTTGCTCAAGTGTTAATTGCATAGAACAGAAACAGGGTAGAAACATCTAAACAGACTGAATAAAATGAAGAGAGCAAAATGTCAAATCAGAAGGACAAAGCTATTAGAATACATCAGAATGTATGTATACATAAAGTTTTAAAATGAGGCTTAAATATGCAAAACAACAGAATGTTTTCCTGTAATCTTCATCATTCCTTTGTTCTGAGATGGTCCATAATGCTGTAAAAACTGTGTTGCTGTAGTTAAACTTTCCAAGTACATAGAAGCATGAGAGGTCATTGTTTAAAAATGTAAACAAAAGTTAAGCAAACTTTCCTAAACACTGGAGAGATATTTCAGTTCAATTTAGAATAGCACCTAATTCATTCCTGCTGATATTTTCATTCATGTTGCAAGGTTAATTTGTGTCTCATATTATCTCCTTCTCTTTACTCACCGATTCTGCAAAGAAATAAAAATAAAGGCAATCTCACCTTTGAAGAGTGATAATTATGTTTCTGTCACTTGTATGAAAGATCTTAGTAACTCTCATGGCTGAGACCTTTTGAGTTATGGGTCTTTCACCTTCGTGACAAAAACATAATAACCACACTTCACAGGTGAGATGATCTGCAACTGTAAGTGGGAAGAGATAGCCTAGCCCCTCTTGGCAAAATACTTGTACTGGAGGTGGAAGAGCCAGCTCTGAGTCATTTGTGGTGCTCATTCATCTACCAGATATTCCTTTTCCAGGTAAAAGATAGTAGCATGGGAATGGAGGAGCCCAACAAACATCTGAGCATGGAAAACACTTCACATACATGAACTCACATGGAAACATACACAATTTACATATCATGATTTATTTAAAATAAAGGCATATATGAGATATACAGATCATAGATAGGATCAATCATGGGGCTATACAAACACTATGGATGATCTCACATTGGACCATGTGCTGTCAGTATAATTATTTTTTTCTATGTAGCTCTGTAGGCAGCTTACCTTTACAAGATTATAATATTATGTATAAATTTATAATTATTTATTTTCATGAGCTAGAGTAACACTAAATTTCCCTCAGGAAGACTTCAATTCCCAAGCCACCTGCTTCAGTCTCCCAAGTAGCTGGGATTAAAGGCCTATGCCACCAGACCTAGTTAACATTATTTTTTTAATAATCATTTCTCGTGATAACTGAGTTAATTATTACCATATTCATTCAGCAAATTAAAAATGCAGGTATCACTCATAATCTGTTCCATATTTCCTCCATAAATCTATTTCCTAATTTTGAGGAAAAGTTAATCTTTGTAGTAACACACTCAATACCTGAAAAATGAACTCTGGATATGATGGAACCAGCATCAGACTCCAACAAACAGCTTCTAACAGGTCTGCCATGTGTACATTACCCACATCTTTACACTGTGGTATATTCATCTTAAAATCTGGTATAGAATAGTTCCTGTAAAGATTTCTAAAGTATTTACAAATTAGAATTAATAAGGTACCACATCATGGTACAATGTTTTAATTACTGCATTCAGTGATTTCTTAAGGCAGTATGATCCCTTTCTATCTAAAAGATTACTTGTTAAAAATGAGGATTTTAGTTCTATATCAAAATGGACAAATCACTTGTTGAGACAACATGTGAGTTACATTATATATGGTGTCTCAAAGTCTGCATCATGGGAGAAGTTTAAATACGTACTAAACTAATACATCTAGGAAGTTTCATTTCCAACTTTTGATAAAAAAATCACTGCAGAAAACACGGTTACTGATTATTCTATTGTGTTCTTTCTTCCCTGTGAGTCCCACTCCTTTTGTGTTCAGGTTTAAGTGATTCTCCTAACTACTAACAGCCATGCGCACCTTCTCTGGTCTAAGAGTTTTAAGCATGGCTTCAGTCCTCTTTCTATGTTTCCTATCTTTTTCTGTCCGTAGGATAGAATGTTATGTGAAATTACAGTCATAGAATGGGTGCAGCCTGGCTTCTTCAGGTATAGTCAGAGATTTCAACACCACATTCTCAATAATAGATTCTACAAGTAGACAAAAGAAAATAAGTCAATATGGTGAATATAAAAATAAATAATACTAGGATATTGGCCTAATAATTTGACCTAACAAACTGGACTAAATAGCCTACCTAGCAACAGAATCATGTTCCTTTAGAGCATGTGAAATATTCACCACATCTGACAAATTCCTGAACTATGTAATAGTTTCAAACAACCTGAAGAATACAAACCACAAATCTCTTTTAATATAATGCAATTAAATTAGAAATTGATAACAAAATGTTTTATAGACAAACTTTAAATAATTATGGACTAACTAATATGTGCCCAAATACTCATTAGGAAAAAAATTCACAAAGAAAATGTTAAAGGTATATATCAATTGAATTAAAATGAAAACACAACATAGTAAAATTTGTGGAATGCTGCTAAGCACTACTAATAAGGCAATATGAACATGTATTTAATAACACTAAAGAGAAATAACAAAATCAAAAACTGCTTTTCACCTTCAAAATTAAAAACTATAAAAGAATACAAATTTAGGAATTACAAAAGAAAGAAGAAATGAAGATCATAACTGAATAAAATAGAAAACAAAAAAATAACAAACAAACCCTTCCTCAAAATCTACTTAGTTGTGGAAGCCCACAAAATTGATAAATATATACATACATTAGTAGGAGGGAAGAAGTAAATTACCAATGTGAAAAAATAGAAAATATTAAAATGTTATATGTTGTGCATATTAAAATAAAATAAACATTATAAACATAAATGGCAGAGAAAGGGGAAGGAGACAGAGAGAGAGAGAATGAATGGTTGGCCCACAGGTATATGTCTTGAGGCCATTGTTGATTTAATTAGTAGAACTTCTGTAAATTACTTAATTATGATTTTCCTAAACAGTCCTTAAGTGTTGATCAACATGTTAAGGGTATGTACTCTGCCAGTCATTCTACTAAGTTCAAGTATGCATGGACAATGACAGCCGTGGCAAAAACAAACACTCCTATAAGATGATTTGACCTCAGAGAAGTTCAAATTATGAAGGAAGGGGATTAGAGGAATGACAGACACATTCATCTTAGAAGTGGTAAAATATGATACTAGCAATGAAAAGTCAATCAAGTCTATAAATTAACATAGTAATATACAGAAGCTCTACTAATTAAATAAACAATGGCCTCAGGACATATACCCCAGGACCAACCATTCATCTCTCTCTCTCTCTCTCTCCTTCCTCTTTCTCTGCTTTCTCCCTCTATTCTGTCTATTTCTTTCTTACTCCCCCTTTTTATCGGAGCATAAGCATACTTCAAATAGAACAAAAATTAGAACATGTAGAAAAAATGTTATTTATATTAGAATATACTGTTCTGTGTTGGGTTATTTCATCAAGTTTGTAACTATAGAGTTATTCAGTCAATTCCTGTTAGGTTATAGTACTAAGAAACTTTTGGATGGACAATCAAAAATGCTTAGTCTTAGCCAGGTCATAATTTCTGATATATATGGCTATTGCCAACAGTAAAGTATGAACATTTAAATGGATTATTTCTAGTTCACCCATCCCACTGACATCATGCACAAGAATGAGTTACCACTAATGAAAATCTGTCTCTTGATTTCTATGGTCTCTGTGTTTTGCCTAGCCAAATGTACTTAATCATATCTCACTGCTTGAATGGATGCTGGTTCCTCTAAGAAGGTAATAGGCTATTTCCTCTAAGAATTAGAAGAGTAAAACACTGTAGAGTCATTAATATTATTGGGGAAGATAGTAAATAGGAAATAAATATATATGAGTCCTCATGACTCTCGCTAAAAATGAATAGGCAAGAAAAAGTACCCATCTGATCAGTGAGAAAATATGTATTTACTTTTGCTTGCTCAAGCTTGGGAATGAGAGCAGAAACAAGCTAGCTCTGGGACCAATTTCTCTCTGCCCTTGTGCCCTGCAAATGACATTCTTAGCAGACCATTAAGAAAACTGTTATAACTTCTACTGAGACCACCTGCTAGGTCTCAGTGCTGGGACGATTACATCTATTGGAAATAATGACCCATAACTAGAATAAAACACATTAATAACATCACATTTACCCAGGATAATGCATTTCACCATTTTATATTGCAGAGACCAAGTTAATCAGTAAAAGCATTACCAAAAAAAAAAAGAAGCAACTAACAGGCACAGAGTAGATAATGAATATAAAAGCAGAATGTTCAAGCTTTTTTTTTTCCTTTGGAACTGAGAAGATCTGTAATGGGCAGTAGTGGATAGAGCACTAGGCTGAAGTGGGTAACCCTGTCTTCTATCTGTGGCTTATATACTAAGGGAGAGCTTGAAGTGTCCTCTTCTGGACATAAAACCTGAAGTTGTATATAATAGAAAGAGCCCTGCACTTGGAGATGGGAGACCACAGGTCTTAGTCCAGCTGTGCTGTTAATGAGCTGTGTGACCCTGGGTGATTCACTTCACCCTGCTGAGTCTCAATTTCTTATCTAAAAAATGAGCAGCTTAGACTAGGTGATCTCTGTAATCTCTTCCAATTCTCATATGCTATGATTTGAAGCAGAATGTCAACCTGCCATGGGAATGCTATGAAATGTAATAAAACTGCCTATGAAACCCTGGAGCTCTGTAATCCTTAGAACTGTGGTCACAAAGGACTAGATAGCAGTGACATTTAGGAGTCTGCTCTGAAAGAGTGGACAAAGGCCTTGGTAAACTTGGGGACTTTGGAAAGGTGCCGTACATGGAGCAGAGTAGTACCAGCCTATGGTTGTAGTACTTTTTCAGGCAAGTACATGGGCTGATTGTAGTTTAGTCCATAATAATACAAAATTAGTCAGAAATGGAGATGGGGAGATGGCTTAGCCTGCAAAGCCAAAGGATCCAGGTTCAATTTCTTAGGACCCATATAAGCCAGATGTACAAGGTGGCACATGCATCTGGAGTTTGTTTAGAGTGGCCAAAGGCCCTGGTGCACCCATTCTCTCTATATATATTGCCTCTCTCTCTCTCAAATAAATAAAAATGAAAATTAAAAAATTAGAAATAATACTGGAGTATACAAATATAATACATCACAAACTATTACTATATAAATGCATACCCAAAATGTAATGTAAACATTAAAATTTTCTAGAGATTAACACAAAACTAGTAAGAAATGAGTTAAGGGTTTTAAAGCCCTCAGTTTGTCTTATACAGTTTTGTTTCCATGTCTCAACACTTTTACCTTTAAAATATATTTCCATGATCACCATTATAGTATTTCCACAAAGACATAGATAACTGGAAACAGTTGTGGAAAATTATATATATAAATATATAATGAAACCCAGTGATAAAAAGTTCTTAAGACTGATGGGCTCCCCTAGGTCTTGACATTCTGGTTCACAGACACTCCATCCTTTTGACCGCTATCTGTATTTTGGAGGGAAAAAGCAATGTTGACATTTTCATTTTAATCAAGATGAAAAATGTTGAGTTAATTTTAGGTACGAGTGTGAGTGAGCAGAGCATATGCTGGCATCTCAACACGGAGCTGCAGTGACCCCAACCACTGGGACACACAGTCTCCAATTTGACTGCTTAATGCTTTTTAGCCTCACATTTTTACTTGAATCAAATTTTAAATTAGCCCATTTAAAGAAGAAATTACCAAAATGTAATTTTCTTATTCTAACAAATTCAACTCCAAGCACCAAGCCACCTGAAGCCACGTGTCATGTGCTTTTGTACAAATGCAAGTGGAATAAAATACCAAATTCAGTAAATTTTCCCTCAAAATAACTGCACATCCCAATTGCACTAACAATTTTTGGTCACTGCACATTTTAGCCAAACATCAGCAGAAAAGGTCCTTAAGTCCTACTAAATCACACAAAGAAGATAATAGAAGGACTGATCATTTCTTGTGATGAAGACAAAAGTGATTGAAAAAATGATTCAAAATCCATGATATCTGGCTAAGAGTCTTTAAATAGACAATGACTCTACCAATAAGGAGAAGCCCTAACAAATGTCTTTCATGACAGAAATATATTAACCACTTTTCATCATCTGGAGCCTTCATAAATCAATAAGAGATAATATTTACTCTATCCTGCTGGGTTAGCTTTTGGTATTTCTAATAGAATTCATTTAATTCTGGTTGCTATGGTTACAGCAGAGTTCTAGGATGAGTCTGTTTCATCATAATTGCTGCATGTTAGTACATAAACAGCTGAACTCCACCTTCAACCAGCCATACTCATTTGTGAATAAAGAAAATCCTTTATCATAAAGCAATTGAACTAGAATTCAAAACATACCATTGAGCTCTTGCCCTCCTCTGAGAGTTTGTAAATATTTCTGAAACTTTTAAAGCAGTTATCTCCAAAAGACACACCCATGGTACAAGAAAATCTTAGAGGGAGATTTAAAATGGTTTATGTGATGTGGAGATGTACAGAATTTAAAATGATTTATTCTACCTGTAGTGCTAGACCTAAGGAAAAACTTGAACTCAGATAATGGAAAACCCCTTTATCTAGCTTTTTTTTTTTTTTTTTTTTTTTTTTTTTTTTTTACCAAAACTGAAATACATTCCTCACTAGTTTATCCAATGCCAATCAGTTCAATATCAGTTTATCCATTTAAAAAATACAACAGCCAATAGATTACTGTTAAGCCTGATATCATTTTAGCATTTTTTAAAAGTCACAAGTAAAAAAAAAGGAGTAATATGTTTCTTCTCATTATTCCTTTAAGGTAATAAAAGTCCAGAAAACATACAAAATCAAAAGGGAATAATTAGAACATACAACTTGGGAAGCAGGACATGAAGAAGTCACAATTAGTAGTAGTTATGCCTCAGGAAAGATTGAAACAAATTATCAAAGGCTAACAAATGTATACTATGAGCAATTATAATGTCTGTTAACTTACAAAAAGAAATATCATTTACTTAGCACTAACTTTTTAAAAGTCTGTTTGTCCAGTTTTAAAGTTCTACAGTACAGCCTGTGGAATCAAAAGAATATGGCCTGAGATTGTAGAAAGACAAAAATCTCTTTTTTCAAGCTATTTTAAGAAATCACAACTTTGAAATTGTTTGAGATGTATCATTTTATTCTAGAATAGATTAAAAGTGGTTTGGTTATTCATCTTACTTTCTCTAGTTAGAGGTTTCTTTTGACCACCCTCCATTTGAAACTCTTTTTTTTTTTTTGGTTTTGCCAGGTAGGGTCTCACTCTGGTCCAGGCTGACCTGGAATTAACTATGTAGTCTCAGAGTGGTCTCGAACTCTCAGCGATCCTCCTACCTCTGCCTCCCAAGTGCTGGGATTAAAGGCATGCGCCACCATGCCCGGCTTGAAACTCTTTTCTATACACAGTATTTATTGATGTAGGGAGTAACCATGTTCTTATATATTAAATCTGAATTGTGACCATTTGCAAGAAATTCTCTTGAAGTGCATAATTTTGATCAGGAACAAGATGGCATATTAATAACTCAAAAACAGCAGTAAATACACTTTCCTAAAGTTACATGCTAAAATAAATAAGACTATATAATTCCATAATATGACCTTGCATAATAGAGTTTGCATAGTAGAGCAAGAAATAGCGCAGTACTATGAAAGTGAACACAGCACAGAGAAATGCTCCTTGGAGGATCAGAAAAGGCTTCAAGGAGGTATTGAGTGTTCTAAGACCAATAAAATAACACATTCTGGGTTATGATAGCAAAGTAGCTGAAGTTGGGTACTTATGAAGAAAAGAGCTCCCTAATTTAGGAAGCTGAAACTCGAAGACTCTGCAGCTTCATAGTCTCTGGTGAGGCTGAATGCCAAATGGCTTCAGAGTGAAACACTTGCAAAAGTGAGAGATCCCCAGATGAGCCAGGAAGCCAGGACAAGGGATAGGACCAAAATGCAACTTTGTAATGGTCCTCTCCCAAGAACTAAATTAGGGTGTCATGAGCACTAGCTTACTGCCTTCCAAGGCTATGCTTGCAATGATCTAATGATGTCTTCTAAGGGCTCACTCTTAAAGGTCCCAGCATTTTTTTAACATGGACACACTGAGGGCCAAGCTTCCAGTACATGAACCCTTGAGGCATACACTCAAACTATATCTAAACCCTTGCCAAGGCATATTCTGAAAGGAGAGAAAATAGCAAAAAAATGCAAGTGATGGCCAGTACAAGACACAAAATAATTTTCTAGCACCTTGACAAACTTTTAGTAATTGTTGGTATAACTGAATACATTTTATTAGAAACATATAAAAAGAAATAAAAATAAATATTATTAGCCATACATTAGTGTAAAATATTAACTGTTTTTTTAATATTTATTTATTTATTTATTTATTTATTTATTTATTTATTTATTTATTTATTTTTGGAGAGAGACCCAGAGAGAGACAGAGAGAGGGAGAGGAAGACAGATAGAGATGGACGGGACAGCAGCCAATCAGCTGCTGCCAACGAAATCCAGATGCTTGCACCCCCTTGTGGTCAAATGTGGCATTGCACCCTTGTGTCATTTTACATCTGGCTAAAAGTGGGACCTGGAGATTGGAACCAGCGTTCTTAGGCTTAGAAGGCAGGCGCCTTAACCCCTAAGCCATCTCTCCAGCCCTATTAACTGTTTTTAAAACCGAGGTCAGAGGCTATTTCCATTATGCGCTAGGAGACTCAGA
The DNA here is from genome assembly GCA_036365145.1 of Orientallactaga sibirica. Lineage (NCBI taxonomy): Eukaryota > Metazoa > Chordata > Mammalia > Rodentia > Dipodidae > Orientallactaga > Orientallactaga sibirica. The sequence goes on from JAEOAD010000041.1 coordinate 5,032,717, forward strand.
AAAGAATGAGCCATGTTTGATGGATTCAAGGAAGCAACTGGAGAGATGAAGAAGGGGCTTGAGAGGCAGCCTTGCTTAGTATTAATAATTGTTCTGAGTGGAATATCGAGTCACTTTGACTTGTTCCTCTGGTTTGGATGTATTTCCAAAGTGCATGTCGGGCACTTATTCTTCAGTGATGAAAGCACAAAATTTAGGTACTTACAAAATAGAATAGTGGTACAAGCAGAGAAGGACCATTTTCACTATAAAGGGAAAAAAAAGAGGAAAGAAGGAAGAAGTGATAGGTTTCTTGCAAGTATAAAACTTAGCAAGGTAATTTTCATTAGATCTAAAGGCTCAAAAATGTCTCTTTAGTTTGGTGTCATGCCTTCCATGCCCAGGAGTGTGGCAGCATCACCCTCATGGCTCTCCTGGGCAGTGGACTCACCCTTTAAGTCCCAGGTAGAAGACAGTTTTCCCATCTGGGCCTGTGCATTCTGGGAACTAGTGAGAGAAGTGGCAACCATGGTAAATTTTCAGATAACTCTGGGATCCTTCATCCCTTTTCTGATAGAATAATATATATTCACATTCACATAGATCTATGGTCTGGACCTATATAATCCATGTTCAAAAGTCTTCTTTCATATCATTCCACAATCTCTGTTCCCTTTAGTTAAGATTGGCGATTTTGCTGCTCTAATTCCATTTTTATTTCTGATTCTGTTGAGAGAGATGTTAGGTTCATCTGATCTTTGAAGTGATTACTCAACTGTACTTTTAGTTTTCTGTGCAGGACAAATGTTCTAAATGGATAAACTGGGAACTTTGCATATCTTTGCATATCTAATTGTTGTTCTTTATTTGTTTTGGGGGTTTTCTTTCCTTCATTCTTTCTTCTTTTCTTTTCTTTTTCTTTTTCTTTTTCTTTCTTTTTCTTTCTTTTTCTTTTTTTTTTTTTTTTTTTACATATAAACCTGCTCTGTAGCCCAGGATACTCTCAAACATGAGACCTTCACCATTTCAGAGCTGTGAATACATGTTTGTACTTCCGTGTCTTGTTCTATTCTGATTTCCTTTGCTTAACAATTCCCTTTTCAACATCACCCTTTTCACATTTCAGTATAAATGGTCTAAAAGAACAAACCTAGCATTTATTTGCTTTTGAAAGTGCTTACACCTGGTAGGACCTCATACATGCTACATCTCCAGTTCCCTGAACAATTTGCTTAAAAATGTTAGCCATTAATCCAAATTCACTTCTCATAATTCTACCTTCCACAAACACCCCAGAGCATGTTCAGCCAAACTTTTTGATGCCAAGTAACCTGGATCACATACCCTACAGTTTCCATTTAACCTGTCCCAGACTCATTCTTTTTTTTTTAATTAGGTAGCAACTTTATATGGACACATCATGTGCTGGTACCATCATTTCCCTCCACTCTGCACCCATTCTGCTGGGGTCCCTCCTCAGTGGGATTGCTGGTATTACTCCTGGGGTTGTGGGTTATGAGATGTGAGAGCAGAAAGCAGTAATTGTAAGGGGGAAATGTCTTTGGACATTCCCTTCCACTCTGTGGTTCTTACAATCTTTCCACCCCCTCTTCTGGAAAATTTCCTGAGCTATGGCAGATGTGTTTTAAATCTACTTTAGTACTTTATTGTTGTGCTCTCAGCTGATTCTGGATTTCTGCTTTGGCGTGTTTTGAGTAGCCTCTGTGTCTGTCTCCATCACCCTAGTGCTTATTGTCAGGCTGTCATTGATGCAGCACTTTTGTTCTTCTCACTAATTCCTCCATAGTTTCACCTGTATCCTGACTGGTAAGAGGGTTGATTCATCTCCTTGGTTCTCACTGTATTCAAAAAAGAAAAATCAGATTTTCCAGCAGAGAATGAGGTCAGCATAGGTTCAATGGGATAAGCATTATTAATTAAGAAAGATTTTGATGGGTGTAGCCTTTCTTTTGGCCAAAGACTATTGACAGCTTCTCGTTGGAGTCCATGATCTCTTTCTCCATAGGATTCTGACTGGGTTCTCAGTTCTAGGTATGGGTTCCTTTCCACTGAGCAGATATTTTAGCCAGAGAGACATTGGTTACCCACCTAGGCTGGGTACCACTATTGCACAGGTATGTCCATCTTGTCAGGCTGGTTACTTTTATATAGCAGTGTCCCCTGCTAGCACATAAGGTTGCTGGCCAATTTCCTCCCTCAGCTCATGTTGTACTTTCCAGCACTATATAAGCAAGACCATCTGGGAACTGGCTTCCTTCCAGATTCCAGCCAGATCCCTCCATGTTCTGTGTCAGAAACATGTGATATCTTCAGCAATAAGGTCTTTTTACCTCAGGTGGGTAATCAAATGCTTTGACAGAAGCCCTGTCTTCTTTGGGGACCTCATAGGCCTCTCAGATCAACATCTCACTGTGAGTTATTTACTTTTTGAAACTCGTCCAGAAGACTGAAATTTGCAAAACAGAAGAAAAGACTTTCTAGGACTCATTATCCCACAGCAACATCAATTTGAACAACTAATCATGCATGAATATTAACTTACCAAAATTAAAGAAACCAGATAGGAAATTATGGTATCTGGGAGTAGTACAGAAATAAGAAAAGATGTATTAAATGCAGCAAGAGAATTTTATACTGCCTAGCTTATCCTTCCCCCAGCACCAGACAATACAAAATAGAGATGTTTTCTACTTGGGTGAATAATAGAGAAATAAACACCAGACTTTGACTCAGATCATGAATGACTCAGTCTCTTGATATGTCACAGGACAAGGTCAGTTCAGGAATCTCAGGTTCAGGAAAAGGCTGTTTCCCAGGCCCCCAGATATAAGGGCTACCTTGGCACCAAGCTATCCTCTGACACTCTAGGATTTTTGCTAATATTGTGTCCTATTACTTATGGTTACAAGCTCTAAAAACACCCAGTCCACTTCAGACCTACTATATGTTCTTGACCAGCCAAGAGCTTGGCCAGCTTTCATGTTTTTCTCCTACAATTTTTGTGACCTTAAGTTTATAACCAAGGTGTCAAATGGATTAGTTTTGGATGAGTGTTCCCATCTTGTTTCCAGGTGGCCAGTTGCACCTTGCCAGTTTCCCCCAGGATCTCCATGGTAGATTCACAGACATGACAGAAGATTGGGGAAGGGAGGAGAGCAAGAAGAGAGGGGGGAGAGAGAAAAAGGATCTCATTCCTTTTCTCTTCCTACATGGACTCTAACTCAGTCATGGTCCCACCTTCATGACTATAAGTAACTTTAATAACCTCCAAAATATTCCATCTTCAAATATCATCACCTTGGGTTTTAATGCTTCAACATAGAAATTTCAAGGGCTCACAAACATTAGAATGTAGCTACAACTAGCACCAAGAGTACAACTGAAGGACACATAGGAAGAAGCTGAAACATCTTTTTGAACTTTTTGAATTACTGACAGTATATAATAGTGTCTTGACTTTGGGAACTCAGTTTAAAAATTCATTTCCTCTCCCTGTGCCTTCCTTTTATATTATACTAACATGTAAAGTGTCCTAAAGATCTGCATCTCTCTCATTAAGTCTTAATGTCTAGAGATCAAAATTTTATACAACATTTATCCACCTTTTGAAACTCAGATGGAACTGAATTTATACAACATATAGAGACAGCCCCACCCTCTAGCCACAGAGGTTTGCTCCAAAATAATATATCCTTGGACCTTATTGCCTGTTTATGACACACTAAAAAATTTTTAATGGTAAGAAAATATTCTTATTAATGAAAAACTGGAAATCAAGAAAAGAATAAGGAATAAACAAAGTCCAGTATTTCCATTATGTCCTTTGTGGTATATTTCCTTCAGTTGGCACTGATATATTACAGTCAAATACATAGTTGCTTTTTCTTCACTTTAGAATATATGTTGAAGATTTACTCAGATTATCAAATTATCTCTTAAAATGTTTGTTTTCATTAATTTTACTCATATGCAAATCTATGATAGAAATAACCATATGAACAAAAATATTTAATTTATAATTTAAATACACAAAGTTAACTAACACATATTATAACATAATTTTTTTCAAAAGATTGACAATTGGTATTAGTATCACCAGCAAGTTAGTAGATGAGGGTGCTGGGAGTGAGCATGATCAGAATAATTTGACCTTTAACACACATATAAAGAAATCAATTTTGCAATAAACTTCATCTAATTTATTACCATCTTATACATAATCCTATTTCCATCAAAATAAAGCCCTAGAGGGTTGAGGAAATGTCTCAGCAGCTAAAGTCACTTGCATACAAAATCTTTCAGCTTGAGTCTGACTCCCCAATCCATGTGAAGTCAGATGTACAAAGTGACACATGTGTTTGGAGTTCATTTGAAGGACTAGGAGGTCTTGGTTTGCCCATAATTTCTCTCCATTTCAAATAAATGAATAAATATATTTTTTAAAAATCCCCACATGTTGAGTCAAAAATTTAAAATATTTGAGTTCCTTCATGTTCTTTTTGTTTTAGTGGTTTTTTTTTTTTTATTTGAGAGAAACAGAGAGAGAGAGAGAGACACAGAGAGAGAGGCAGAGAGAGAATGGGCATGGCAGGGTCTTTTCAGGCTCTGTGAACGAACTCCAGATGTGTGCTCCCCCTTGTGTGAATGTGTGACATTGTGTGCTTGCATCACAGCATCTGCCTAAATGTGGGACCTGGCAATTTGAACAAGCATTCTTAGGCTTCGCAGGCAGGTGCCTTAACCACTAAGCCATCTCTCTAGTCCTCCCTCATGTTCTTGATTCCCATTTATAACTTGCTTTCCATGAAAAAACATTAAAAAGTATTTACAAGCCTAGAGCAATACAGGAACATGAATGTGTTCTCATGTTCTTGCCAGTCTGATAAGTGAGATTGTAATTCATTGTATTTGAATATTTTTCACATTTATTCCCCATGTTTTTCATTTAAATTGTCATTTTTTAAACTTTTGTCCATTTTCTAATGAGATTTTTTACTGTTGATTTTTAAGAACTTAAAACCTATTAAGGCTTATACCTTTTGACTTCCATACCTGTTCTAAATACTTTTCAAGTTTACCAAATTTGCTTTACATTTGAAATTACAGACTTGAGATTTTGCTATGTCATGCCCAGTTTTGAGTTGAGAGGTTACCTACTTCTAAAGGAGGCAGTTGCAAATATTAAATAATATATTTAAAGCACAGGATACATGGTAAATAATTAATGAACTTGATTTTTCAATTCACCTGAAATTAATTTTATATGGTATCTAACATAAATAACACGTAGACCCCAGATATTTGATCAATTTTATCAGTATTAGGTACTTTAAAACATGTCCATCTTTGATCCTTGGTACCACATTTTACAGATATTAAATCACTACCTACGTCTGGTATAAAACAGGTCCCTACTATGAAAGGTTTGTGTGCAAATACTCTTCTTCACCAGAAACTCAGCTATGCACTCCTTCAAAATGAGCCCTTGAGCTTTTCTTCCCAGGACTTCAGATAAAACATCCAGACAATCTTATCCAAGAGGAGGGGGAGTGCAATCAAGAGGACTATTCATAAGCTCTGTCTACTGTCACCACCATGTGTGAAAGTACCTCTGCTTTCCAACACACACTTGGAAGGACCCTCCTGAGCCAGGAGGCATCCCACATAGGTCACAGGGAAGACAACAAAAGCAGCCCCCAACACACACACACACACACACACACACACACACACACGCACATGCACACGCACACGCACATGCACACACACACTGCCTATACATCTAGAAAGAACATCCTGTGTAATTTTTCATTTTGGTGATCTGCTGAAACACCTAAGTAAAACCAGAAGACAGTAGTCTATAGAAAAACTAGTACTGCCCCTAGCAGGCTGCTGTTGTTCTCGCTCCTATGTTGTCCTAAAGATACCTTGAGTAATTTTCTCCAAATGGGAGCAAACCAGCAAGCCTACCTGAGATGATTGTTACAAGTAATCAAGTTTTGTATCCAGGAAACCCCAACTTGTCTATATTTAAAACATACTGTTCTCCAGTTATTTAACTTAGCTCTCACCCAACTAAAAGGAAAGAAGAAAAGAAAACCTCTGCTAAGAAAATCTAAACAACAATCATACATGGGACTTTTTTTACCTTTGCTTTCAAATCTAAAAGGAAGTTAATATTTGAAGCCAAGGAATGATGATGCCACATCATATCTGCTGACTGGCACTTCCATCCTTATTTGGACTATAGCTGAAGTAGGCTGGTCACATCTAACTTTTTCTGTTTCAATTTCTATTCAGCAGTGGTTACGTTTTTTTTATTCTATCCCAAGATGACACTGCTAGTTTCTGTGCCCTGGCCTTTGACTTAGCCAGCTCCAGTAATCTGCATTCATTAATTTCCTGTGTGGGTTTCTGACTCCCCTCCAAGTAGCATAGAGGATTTGTGGATCAGTAAACTTGTTAGAGCACCTCCTCTGTGAAGATCCTTAGCTATGCAGGACTCACCTCAGGCTCCAGGCTGCTTTATACACAGGTGGGGCATTCTTCAGTTTTCTCTTGGGTCTCAGAGCCAGGGCCAGCATGAGGCCCAAGACCTTAACACTGTCTAAGAAACTGAACTCCTCAGATATGGAGGAAGGCCTTTAAGCCTTTCTACCTCATTTCCCAGTTTTTCTCTTTGGGAGTCATAATAACTATAGCAAAGAATGACCCCATTATCTGTCCTCTTAGTACGGTGTTTTGACCAGTATTAAATAGCCCTGTTCTGCCACCAATTCTTTGTGAACTTGTTTCTGACTGGCATAATACATCTGTCCTATGTTCGTTTGTTCAGCCAGTAGAGTCAAGAATTTCTTTTTTTAAAAAAGTCACTTGGGACTTCCAGGTAAGATGGCAGCATCAGAGCCACACCAAACCAGGAGTCTGTCTTGTTTTGCAGACTTTATAGGTCTCTCAATCAATAGCTCAATGTGGGTCATAACTGATTTCTGGTACTGGGAGTTATAGGCCAGAGCCAAATGTTTTAGGGTTCAGCTTTATCCTACCCTCTCCAGGGCCCTTCTTACCAGACAATCTGCCCCATACTCCTGTTGAGGTTTATATCTTTCAGTCTGCTATCCACAAGTAAGTTTCCTATGGTACTGATTCATTTTGTATTTAGTTTTGTGTGTATATCTCCCCCAACCTGTCTCTCCCATTCCCCTCCCCCAAAACTGTTTCATCCCTATTATATGACCTCAAGTTGCCTGTCAGGTATGCCTGATACTCAAGCTGTTCCAGGTGAGGAACCACATATGAGGAACAACATGCAGTGTTTTTCTTTCTATGCTTGCAGCCAAAATCTATCAGCAAGACAAGAAAAGATAGATGACTCTCTGGCAGGAGATGAACCACCCCTAGCACATCAGCTAGGGTTCAGGTGAAACCACAGAAGAATTGGTGAGAAGAGTAATAATGCTGGTTCCACAGCAATCCTGACAACCTGTTCCAGGGTGATGGTGATACACACTGAGGATACTCAGTACATACCAAACCATAAATCCAGAAGCAGCTGAGAGCTCAACACTAAAGTAGAATTAAAACACACCCACCAAGGTTCAGGGAATTTTGTGGAAGAGGGGATAGAAAGATTATAATAACCACAGGGTGGGAAGGAATATCCAGAGGCATTGCCCACCCTCCCCCAAGTCTGACTGCTGTTCTCAAAACTCATAACTAACAGGGCTGGAGAGATGGCTTAGTGGTTAAGTGCTTGCTTGTGAAGAGTAAGGACCCCATTTCGAGGCTTGATTCCCCAGTACCCGGCCAGCTGCAAAAGGTAGCACATGCATCTGGAATTCGTTTGCAGTGGTTGGAGGCCTTGGTGCCCATTCTCTCTCCCTCTCTCTCCTTCTTTCTCTCTCTGTCACTCTCAAATAAATAAATGAAAAATAAACAAAAATTTATAAAAGAAAAACATCATAACTCACAACCCATGGTGAATAGCAGCAATTCCACTGAGGCATGTCCTCAGCAGAATTGGGTCAGGGAGGAGGGAAATGATGATACCTACACATTTTGTGTCTGTAGCAGACAGCTTCAGGTTCACTGAGATGAACTTCCAGACCAGGCACAGTTATGGAGGAAGGGATTTCTTGAAGTTTACAGATCCAAGGGAAGTTCCATAATGGCAGAAGAAGCTGGCCTGCTTCCACAAGACCAAACACACACGGAGAAGCCACAAGCCAAAAGTCAAAAGCCAAAAGCCACATAGCACAGCACACTCAGGAACTCCATGTAGGCACACTTTGCATATCTTTAGATTGAAATCTCAAACCCATCACCACACTTTAAGATTCACCCAGTGATGTTGCCTCCAGCCAGGTAGCTGCAGATGCAAACTACACACAAAACTACACACTACTGACATGTAAATAGAAAATTTAAATTAGCTTGGAATGTAGCTTGGTAACAGAATTTTTGTTATGCAAAGGGCTCTTAGTTCAATTTCCAGCACCAAAAAGAAAACTAACCAACACATTTTCAAGCAACTGTATGGAAAGCACTGCCTCCATTTCATGAAAGAGGAAGCATGTTTAAGGAAGTCAAATATCATCAATATCATCATCGCATAGGACTTGGTTGACTTATTTGCTCTCCATTAAAGAAAACTGTTTAAGTAAAGGGTTATCCATAAAGTACTCTAGTTAATTCTTCTTTACTGGACATCCAGGAGATGACATCTTAGTCCTTAGGGGAAATTCTCTTCGAATGTTAACTTCATGACATTCTCAATAAGAAAAGCCACCATCTCCATGGCCTTCACTAAGTTCAACTGGTCTCCAAAGCCAGTCAAATGAGGGAAGTGAGCTAAAAAAAAACACTGACAGAGGGACTTGGCAGGCATTGACTAGCTTATCATATATGTGTCACAGGCAGAATAAAGGTCTTCCATGATTTCACTGGCAGCTAAAATTATTTTCCTCCATTTTAGTTAGCTCCTTTAACAACAACATATTTAAGGTAATTTCTCTGCTAGGCTACAGCTAATCAGTTTACCTAAACATCATTGAGAAACAGAGAAGTTTCATTATTTCCACTTTTTAACAAACATGAAAAAATATCTAACTTCTCCTTGGGTTCTAGCTAACCCTCATAAATATCATTTACTATTTGCTTTTGAGTGGTCTAGAGAGAGATAATAAATACCACTCTTTCACTGGAGTTTAGGGGCAACTAAGCTGTAACTCAATGGAAAAGGAAGGCATTCTATCAAATACTAATCAGCTAACAGACCTATTTAAACCTGTGACTTAACAACTACAGCTCTTGAAAATCTACAAACCTGTCATCATCATTCTACTCGTAAGGCAAAGTTAAGACAAAGCCTGGCCCCTGAAGTCTAGCCTGAATGGAAGAGAACCTCTATATCCTGAACATGTGTGAGATCTAACGGCACAGAGCCCAGATTGCTCAGCTGCTAATAGGTCTATCCGTGAGATAACTCTGTTGTCCTTCTCTGAAGTTACGAAGCAGAGACATTGAAGCACTTCCTGTAAATGTTTTCTTCTTCAGTGTGGAAACACCTTTCTCCTTATGAACTCACAAGTGAAAAGGAAAATGTGTTCTCCCATGTTTTCAGCTCTGTATGCTGCATGTCAAACATTCCAAGTTGCTAAAATCTCAAAGCCTGAAACTAAATTACTCAATTATCCCATTTCATAATTTATTCCTTCTCCATTGTGTGCCATCTCAATGAAAATTACCACGCTCAACTCAGAGATTTAAGTCAGAAATCTGGGAGTTATCCTTAATGTTTCTCTGTGTGACTTTTTTTTGCTTAACTAAATATAAGATCTTATTTACTTCTATCTCCTAAATATATTCAAAAATATCATTATCTATCTTACTGAAGCTAGGACATCATTGTCTTCTGGATGTTTGTCTTACTTCTGAGTTTTATTTTTCTGCTCTTGCCCTATGTAATTGTCAACTTGACCTATAATCTTGTGTGAGGGATTATTTAGATTAACATCTGCTAAACCTGTGAGGATTATCTTGGTTAGGTTAATTGATGTGGAGAGAGCTGGCTGAGGACCATGATTTATAGCTTATGTATGACAAGCTGCCTCAGCTCCTACCACCGTGCCATCCCCACCATGATGGATAGTATCCTATGACTGAAGGTGAAGTTTCCCCTTCCTGCCATAAGGACCTTTTCTCAGAAATTTGGTTGCAGGAATAAGAAAGTAATACACCCTCTACCCTATCATTTATTTTAACCAATTCTCTTCATTGCCCTCAATTATTTTATAAGTAGACAAATTGAATACAATTTGTGTATCTCCTAACATTTCTGGAAAACCTTCTTGATCTCTATGGAGTCAGGGTACTTCCCTAATACGAGAAATTCTTCCTATGATAACATAATCACACTTTCATTATTTTGAATATCTGTCTTCTCCACTAGTTCCTAAATTCCCCTAGAAAAAGGACCAAGGCCAAAATATTCACTCAACCCCTAGTAACACAGGCACAGCATTGTAGAAGCATACAAATATTGAGTGAGTTCTAAGATATCATATCAACTTCTGTCATTATTAAAAGTCTCCAAAATAAACTATGACTAAGGTACCAAAAATGACTAATCTATTTGCAGATATGACAGTGTGCAAAGCTGTAAAATCATTTTATTGAAGAAAGCACTATCAAACCTGGAAATGATAAAGAAAAAAAACAATTACATAGACAAAGAAAAGGCATAATAGAGATCCAGACAGCCATATATACACCAAAGGAGAATATAAATTCACAGGGGATAATATATACAAAAGTTCTTATATTTATGATTTTTAGCCTATGGAATTGCAGCCAGTACAAAGAGATGAGAATTGAAAAAAAAATCATATATAATCTTTCTTGTCAGGGCAGCTAGACAAATACCACATGCCTGTGGGAAACTGGAAATAGTGAAGCCACAGAAGGAAAAAAGAGATTACATTTTTCTCCCCAGTTCCCCAATTTGACAGCAGATCTTGAACCAGAAGGAGCTCAGAGCAGTTTATATAAAAATCTTATCCTCATCCTCATTCAATCTCTTCCTCATTGAAATACCAGAAGCACCACCATCAAATAAACAAGGTCATCACTTTGCATTCATTTTTTGAAATAGTTGTTCAAAATAGAACTATAAATGGAGAAAAATAACAGAATCTAGAATAGCACAAGTGTGTATCATAATATGTGGAATTTAATCCAGAACTTATTGATGGTTGAAGAGCCAAGAAAAAAGAAAATATTACCAAGAGAAAAGAAAATCACCCTTCTTTAACTCTAAATGAACAATATACTAGAAATGTCAGTGAGCAGATTATATAACATTTTACTGTTAACAATATTGTTATAATTCAATTCCATGACAATAATCAGTACATTACTATTAAAAATAGTTAATATAATTAATGATTAGATAATCCTAAGTTAGAAAAGTAACATTTAAAATATATATGTAAAATCCTAACAAACAGAATATATAAAGAAGGATCTAATGGAAAGTTATGACTGAAAATGCAATATCTGAGATTTTAAAAATCACTGGAAAGAATTAATAATCAAATGAATACTACATAAAAAGTAACTAAATTCTTATACCAGAAGAAATTGTCATTAAAAATTTGCTATACTATATCAAATGTCCAAGTCTTTGTTTACCTAGAATCTCTAAAGAAACAAAACGTATTTGAAGAAGTACTAGCTGAATATTCATTAAATTTGAAATGGTAAAAATATGCGTAGCACAATGTAGTTAGTGAATACCAATAAGAATAGAATAAAACTGGGGAATCTCACTACAAAATACTGAAAGCCAAGGATAAGTCGCAAATCTTATGATCAGCAAGAGATTTAGCACTGAATACAGAAAAATAGCAATCTTATTAACATCTAACTTACTATGAAAACCAACAGAGGCAACAAAGAGATTAGAACACACTGTTGGGCTCAAACAAACAAACAAAACCTTCTCAACCAAGACCTCTCAAACCAGTGAAAATATTAATCAGCATGACAAGATAATAAAGACATTTTGAATGAAAGATTTAAAAAATAGTATTTTCTCACGAAGACAATCTGTTTTTACTATACACTAAAAGCAGTGCTACAGAAAGTTATTTTGGGCTAAACGTATATGACTTGAGATAAAAACCTGGACCCTCAGACTATAAGAAAGAACAACAAAGTGTTACATATATGTTTAAATGTCAAAAAATAAATTTTCTCTTAAATCTATTTCCCTTCAAACCATATGAAAACTTATCTTACAAACTTTATTTTATATTTAGATGAAATTCATATCATAGTGTGCATTATTTTCCTCTTGCTCCCATAATTAATTAATGAAAGAGATTAAATGATACAAATTTATCAAGTTGCAGGAAGGTTGTATTTCCTTGCTTATTTAAGTTGTTGATGAAATTCAGTTCCTTATATTTTCTACTTTGAGATCCTTATCTCTTTGTCAGCTAGGATCTAGGGATCATCTCTAGCTTCTAGAAATGAGGCCACCACTCAACCCTTTTCTCATGGACTTCGTTCTCCAGCTGAAAAAGAAATTACAAAAAACATTCCTCATCTTCACTTCCATCAATATGACCCAGCTGAGAAACACTTCCTCTTTAAGAACTTGTATGACTCTATTAGGTCCATTCAAGTATAAGCTTCCCATCTTAAACATAGCCTAAAAGGTTTCTTGATATAGAAAGTAACATATTCACAGGATCTGTGGATTGAAGTATATTTGAAGAATCATATAATTCTGCCTGTTACACAAAAGTGTTATGTAAGATGGGAGTGGGTGGACATATACCTTTGAGTTTGAAATTCTGAAAAATTTTACCGAAAGTTATATTACTTTTGAGTATAAACAGTTTGTATAAGTTATAAGTAGGAAATTCTTAAGATATATATATATCTTTTAGATATGCAGATGTTAACTTTTTTCCCACAATTTATTTTTATTTATGTTATTCTGTTTTTACATTCATAGTGTTGGCTCCCTTTTCCTCCTCCCTGTCCTCCCTCTTCCAAAGGGACCCTGATCAATGATGAATGTGGGTCATGCATTGTGGGGGTAGTCAAGAGTTCTGGGGGATAGGCCAAGTCTCTGTGCATAATGCCCCAACTTGTGGATCTAACATTCTCTCTGCCCCCTCTTCCGAGAATTTCCCTGAGCCACACTGGGGTCGTTTTAGTTCTACTTCGATGATAAGGTTTTGGGAGCATCTATGACTCTGGATATCTGGCTAAGTTGGAGTTGGATGTTCTCTGTGTTTATCTCCTTCAGCCTTTTTCTGGTGCCATGATCCCCAGGAACGCTGTATTCTTGCCTGTCCCCCACCTTACTCTATGGCTTCAGCTGGGGCCCGGTGAGGTGTGATTGTCTAATCCTCCCTTCAGACTCATTGCCCATCTAAAAAAGATAAGCAAATTCTCAACAGAGAGAGAAGTTAGTACTAGATAGAAGGGATGGCCATAGATATTTTAGAGGGAATTTTATATGCGTTGGCTCTCTTCTAGCCCACATTTGGTGGTATCTTGATCTTGGACACTGAGCTCATTTTTTGTACATGGTTTTGACTTATTTCCCAGTTCCAGCAATGAGTTCCATTTCACTGAGTGGATCTATTAGTCAAATCAAGAGCAGTTGGTTACCCACCATGGCTGTGTGCCACTACTGCACTTGTTTGAGCATTACGTCAGGTTGTTTCCTGCTGGGTATCTTATACTGTAAGTTGTTTGGATAGATGTCGGCCATTATCCCCCAGTTGCTCATGTAGCACCCTCTGGCACTAGACTACTTAACTGTCTGGGGACTGACCCTCTTCCAGATTCTGGCCAGGTATCTCCATGTTTGGTCTCACACACATATGCAGTCTTCAACAGTGGGGTCTTACCATTAATCTTGGTGGGTCGGCAAGAACTCTGACAGAAATCTGTCTTTTTTGGGAAACCTTGTAGGTGTCTCAGATCAACAGCTCATTGTGGAAGTTAACCCTGTGCTGGCACTGGGAGTTGTAAGTCAGCACCTAGGAAGGTAAGGGAAGAAAAAGATAGGTAATATAAAGGAGAAAGTGAGTCTAGAGAGCAGAGGGAGAGAGAGAGAAGAGAGAGAGAAGCAGGAAAAGATTAAGGTTGGTCTTCATGATGTTCTATCCAGTTTCCTGTGGTTCAGGTGTTCCCTTTGCGGGGGTGGGAGGGAACGAGAGCGTGGGAGGGAGGACAAGGGTGGGGGAATACAAATAGGGACCCAAAAGGAAATGATACTATAAAACCCTTTATTCTGAACAACAGGCTAAAACATTGATCCTTCAGATGTTAAATTTTTAAAGTCAAATTTTATTTATTTATTTATTTTTTTTTTTTTTTTGAGATAGGGTGTCACTCTAGTCCAGGCTGTCCTGGAATTCATGATGCAGTCTCAGGGTGGCCTCGAACTCATGGTGATCCTCATATCTCTGCCTCCCGAGTGCTGGGATTAAAGGCATGCACCACCACGCCTGGCTAGAGTTATAATTTTATATCTGTCACTGCCTATGCTTCAAGTTAAAAGTTAATTATTTTAATATCCACCATTAAAAATAACTAAATTAAGGGAGAAGAAAAGAATAGAAGAAATCAATAAAACGGATAGCATAAAATTAATAGGCAATTATCAATAAAATTTAAGCTAGTTATGTCAGATATATGTAAAATTAACAACAAAAAAGAGAGATGCTAAAATATCAATATTGAAAGATGGCACATCACTACAGATCCTACATATAATGAAAAGATACCTAGGAGATCATATAAGCAACTTTATGACAATAGTAAGTAGTTCCTCTTACCTGTACTTTCAGTTACTTCTTGTCAATAGAAGACTGAAAAAAAATGATTATAAATTTTCAGGAAAAAAGTTTAAGGTAACTTTTTACAGCATAGTTCTAAGAGGATTATATTTCATTAGCAGATCTATTGCAATCTCTTATTATGTATAATTTATAAATTAAATTTCATCATGGGAATGTATATATTGAGGAAAAATCATTTGTCTATATAAGGTTTGGTATTAGCCATGATTTCAGGCATCCATAGAGGGTCTTAAAACATGTCACTAAAAGATAAACAAGAACTACATAATAACTAACATCCTATAAGCCAGTTGGTTTCAATCAAAAAATACCAAATTTGACCCAAGTAAAACAGAAATTTTTGAATCTCCTATTTCAATTAAAATTTGAATTTATAATGTAGAAACCTTTCCACAGAGAAAACTCTAGGAATTTCAATGAAAGGTAATTCAATAAATACATGAAAGTCTTTTTAACAACTGGACAACCAAATAAATCTACAAAAATGAAACCTCAACCCTTACCTCATACCTGAACACAAGATCAGAACTGATACTGTGAAACATCTGAAATAGGGCTGGGGAGACAGTTTAGCAGTTAAGGCACTTGCTTGCAAAGGCAAAGGACCCAGGTTCAATTCCTCAGGACCTATGTAAACCAGATGTACAAGGTGGCATATGCATCTGGAGTTTATTTACAGCAGCTGGAGGCCCTGGTGTGCCCATTCTCTCTCTTTCTATTTGCCTTTTTCTCCCCTCTCAAATAAATAAAAAACAAATAAACACTTAAAAAACGACTTCTGAAATAAAATGTAAAGGACAAATTTGTGACTTCACACTTCAAGATATTTGCATATAAACAAGTAGAATAGTGATACATTGGACTTCATCAAAATTACAAATTTTTACTTCTGAAGAAAAGCAAAGAACATACACCTGGCAAATGAAAAATTGAACTTCTGTATCAGGTACATCAGACCTAAAACCCAAGCCTTCCTCATTATTCATTGCATATGGCCTCTGGTACTCATTCTGGAATAAAATAATGTGGACAGAAACACACACTGTACATCAGTATATTTATCCAAAGAAGCCTAAGAATATTAACAGAATAAAGGATATTAATATTAATAGAACGGACCAATGGTCAATGACAGTAGCCAACATGATCATTAAATGAGACTAAAGTATTGAGGAGGAATTTTCCAAAAAAATAGGTAACTTTTCCTCAGCATATTCCAAAAGGAATCCAGTAACACTCATAAATAAATAAGGAGATGAATGCACTGAGAGGAAACAGCCCTGACTTGTGCCCTAGTCCCAACTACTTACTAGCTAACTATAAACCCTTAAAGGCTGTCTTCGAGAGTGATCCTTCAAACCCCCTCCATACCTGTAACATTAGCAAGAAGAGATTCTCCAGTGATTTAATAAGAGATTTTGTTGCCAAGTTCTACAGTGTGCAGCTCTTGGGGGTGACTGAGGCATGGTTAGAACAAACAGAATCAAAGGTCCAGATGTGAAGTCAGGCCCATCATGATGGTGCTCCCGCTTGGCAGCTGAACTGTGAAGACCCTGCTGGGACACCGTCTGTCACAGCTGCGTGAAGTCAGAGGAAAAGAGGTGGGAAATGTTCACCAGCTGTAGTGGGTCATTTTTCAGCAGCTGCAGATGGTTCTGTGGTGGAGGAGGATAGAGAGGGAGTCTCGGTGGCTGGCAAATTATCCCCAGAAGTGTCACAGGAGATGAATAAGCTCTCTGTCTATCCTGGGAGCTAGGCCTGGAGCTTCACTTTGGGGAGAGTCCAGCATCCCCATACTTTCTGACAGTCTACATCCAAACTCTCCACAGGCCTGTGGCGTTTGTGATCCTGAACAAGCTCCCAGCTCCTAGCTATCCAAGGCTTAGTGATAAATGATGCAAGATGGTGCCTTAGACTCATCCTTCCAGCCTAGAAGTCCCTGTAAGATAACAGTGTGTACCTGGTCCACTGTAGGTGCTTGACAGATAAAACCAAAACACATTGCATTGAAAAATTATTCTCTTATAGACAAATACAGAAGAAGCAAATTTTTTTCAATTCTCTGTAGTATTTTCTGGGGAAAACTCACTTAACACAAAAATCTAAAACTTGACTCAGTTTCAGTGACTCTGTTGTTCCAAATCCTTCCATTGTCCCAGTTCCTGTTTTCCTTTTGGGCTAGCTGAAATGGATCTAATTCAACACAGCCAGGGTGATGACAATGATTAGAATTTAACAGGAGTCTGGCATTACCATGTTGATTATTTTGAAACTTAATTTTGCATCCAAAATATTTCCTTTCTGTTTCAGACACAAACAACATTCTCTCACCTCTCTACAAAATTTTGCTTTCAGAAAAGGCTCTGATATCTCTAGCTATCACGTTGTTTGCTAAACAATATGATGGAATTGTGAAGAAACTGACATCATAGTGCATACCTGTCCTGGTTTCATGACAAACTTAGCCACCTCTGCAGGCAGTAGAGCAGCTAGGAAAATCCATGGAAAGGGCTCTGTTACATCAGAGATTGCATTATCGGTAAATTATTAGCCTTGGTTTTTTCATGAACATTCCCCAATTACTTTTTGATCTTTAGCCTGATTTACCATATTATCACTTTTGTAGTAAAATATGAATCAGATAGCTAATATTAAAAGAGCTGCCAGGAGTGGTAGCATATGTCTTTGATCCCTGCACTCAGGAGACCTTACCTCTGTGTGGCTCTTACAATCTTTCTGCCCACTCTTCCACAATGTTTTCTGAGAGAGGTAGGTGGATCGCTGTGAGTTTGAGGCCTCAGACTACATAGTAAATTTCAGGTCAGCCTGGGCTAGAATAAGACCCTACCTCAAAAAAACTTAACAAACCAAACCAAACAAAAAAGAGCTACTACCAAAGTGTGAGTAATGGTCTAGGAAGAGATGAGCAGAAGATGCCACCAGTATATCAGGCACATCAAGAGTTAACGCATTTCCAAAGCTTCCCTCTCCTCAGAATATTCTTCTCTGAAGAAAAAAAAATAATAATAAAACAGGTGTGCCTGAAAAGGAATGTCAAAAGAAAAGAGGCTACTTTTAGAAAGTGCTGAACTCCAGACCTTAAATGATTTAAATGCAATCCCCATGTGCAGCCGTTAAACCAAAGCACCTCACCCCAGGGAGGAGATGAGAAATTTTGAGGGCGATTGAGCACTGAAAAATCTCATCGTGGCTTAGCAAAAAGTGACTTAGCACACATGTTTCAGTAATTATGAAGCATCCCAGTGCTCACTGGCTCTGAAACATGGAGTCACCAGTGTGAGCTCCTGTACTGGAATGAATGGCAATCATACGAGGCAAGAATGGACACTTTTTGCCTCTGCAGTCTGCTAATGCTCAATGCAACTTTTCTTCTGGAAATGAATGTCTAAGTTGGGCATTCACACAAAGATTATTCATTGCTTTTTTTTCTTTTAATATCAGGTATGCAGAGCTAATCCCTGGAAGATGAGTAAGATGAAATGCTTGTTAGTTAACTACTCTGTGTGTACTAGAGGCTTGGAATTGTATACATACTTCTTCCAAAGAAAATCCCATAGGTAAACCTGATAACACGATATAAAAAAAGAAAGAGCAAACTCCTTTCTAACTCATCACACTAATGTAATGGAACATTACCAGGACTTCAAAGACTTCTTCTGCAGTTCTAACCACCTGCCCTTCCCTAGATGACGTTATCACTGCTTGTTTCTGGAACCAGCCTCCAGAGTCTCTGATCCAGTAAGGCAAGGTTATGTTACTCACATCTTTATCTCCAACTGTAGTTTGTTGATTTCATTGCTATCATATTATACTATATCTCTTTTTAAAATTATTTTTATTCTTTTGAACCTTATAGTATGAGTAAATTGCATATTGGCTCACCATGAAGTCGTGATTGCATCTCAGTGAGGAGGATAATGCCTCATGATCCACCTTCCCACTGCGTGGCTCTCACAATCTTTCTGACCACTCTTCCACAATGTTTTCTGAACCATGGTAGGTATAAGTCTCCCTTAATGTTGAGCTTTTTACATGCTCTGAATTTCTACTTTAATGAGTTTTAAGTCTCTTCATTGTCTACCATCATCTCCCTGAAGGAGGTTGTCAGGCTATCAGTGAGAGCCAGCACTCAAGTTGAAACTGCCATGACTGTAGTGTCTACTGGGATCTGTCAGATGTCGTAGAGATTTTTCTTTTGTTAGGCAGTCAGCTATCTTTTTTCTGTAGAATTGATGGATCTAAGTTCCCCCAGGTATTAGCTGCCCTGTATAAAAAGTAGATTCTCAAACGAACAGTGAGAGTAGCGTAGCATGGATGACAGAGGATAAATATAGTCCTTTCAGAGTGTTTTTTTTTGTTTTTGTTTTTGTTTTTTTGCTTTCAGACTTTTTGATGAGCATACCCTGGCTTATTAGCCAAAGAACAGTAGGAACTATGACCTTCCTATCCATAAGATTCTGACTTGGTTTTCAGTACCAAATGGTAAAACTTTCCTACTGAGTTGGCCACATATCAAATCAGAGAGTAGTTGATTACCCCACAGCCTGTGTGCCACTGTTGCACAGGAATGTACATCTTGCTTTAGCTTACAGGGTCCCCTGCTTGTTCATGTTGTTGGTGAACATTATCCCCCAACAACTCAAATAGAACTTTCTAGTACTATGAGAGCTAGCCATCAGGGAGCTGGCTTCCTTCTCAGTTCCAGCATGATCTCTCATTTTCCTGTGCTCACAGCCTGTGGCATCTTTAGAAATAGAACTTACCAATTAGCTCTTGTGGTTAACTAAGTGCTTTGACAATAGCCTGCATTGTTTTGAGGACTTCATGGATCTCCCTGACTGACAGCTTACGGACACTGGAATTTAGTGGGAGAGCCTACAGTTTGAGTTTTTTTGTTTTTTTTTCTCTACCCACTACAGGGCACTTCTGTCTGGACAATCTACCCTCCCATTACTAAGAGGTTATTTTTTAAGTAGCTAGCCAGGAGAAAGGTTTCTATGGTACGTATTCATACTGTCAGTAGTTTTGTGTAACACCCCCACCCTCCAATACCCCCTCTACAATCCTTCTACCCCCTGTTTTCTATACCTACACTTACCCATAAATCATATCCTTCTCTCAATTCTCCACTTTTCTGCTGTCTCCTAGCCTCGTTAGAGTTCCTTTCCAGTATTACTGACGTCTACTGCAACTTTCAAACAAATCAAGCCATTCCATGTTAGGAAACCCGTGAGAGAGAACATGTGGTGTTTGTTTTTCTGAGACTCTGTGACCTCACTTAGTATGATTTTTTTCCAAGGCCATCCATTTTCCTACAAATTTCATTATTTCTTTTTTCCTTACTGCCTAGTAGAAGTCTGTTGTGTATATGTACCACATCTTCATTATCCATCCGACATTTGATGGGCACCTCACCTGTTTCCAAATCCTAGCTATTGTGAATAAAGTAGCAACAAACATGTCTGAGCAAGTGTCTCTGTAGTAAAGAGTAGAGTCTTTACGATATATGCTCAGGACTTATATAGCTGGATAAAATGGGAGATCTATTTTAAGGTTTTTGAGGAGTCTACACACTGATTTCCATAGAGCTATACAAGTCTGTACTGCCACCAACAGTGGGTAAGAGTTTCTCCTTTACCACACCCTTGTTAGCATTTGTTGTCATTTGATTTTTTAGTATTTTATTATTTATTTATTTGAGGAGAGAGAGAGAGAGAGAGAGAGAGAGAGAGATTGAGAGAGAATGGGAACACCAGAGCCACCAGCCACTGCAAACCACTGCAAATGAACTCCAGACACATGTGCCACCTTGTGCTTCTGGCTCATGTGGGTACTGGGGAATCGAACCTGGGCCCTTTGGTTTTACAGACAAGCACCTTAACCACTAAGCTGTCCCTTCCATCCTGATTTTTTTTTTTTAATAATAGCCATTGTAACTGGAGTGAGATGGAATCTCAAAGTCATTTTAATTTTCATTTCCCTTATAGCTAAAAATGTTGATCATCTGTTTTGGTGTTTATTGGAGCCATTTGTTTATTTTCCTATGAGAACTCTCTGTTCAGTTCCCAGCCCCATCTTCTATTGGTTGCTTGCTTTTTTACTGCTTAATTTTTTTCAGTTCTTTGTATCTTCTGGAAATTAAAAACTCTGTCAGATGTATAGCTGGTGGAGATATTCTATTTTTTCTATATTCTAGTTGTCTATTGACTCTGTTGATGTATTGTTTATCTATCTATTCGATAATCTTTAAATTTTTTAAAATATTTTGTTTATTTATTTATTTATTTGCAAGCAGAGAGAGATAGGCAGAAGAGAGAAAAGAGAATGGGCATGCCTGGGCTTTAGGCCACTGCAGTCAAACTCCAGATGCATTTACTCCTTTGTACTTCTGGCTGTATGTGGATACTGGGGAATCTAACTCCCATCATTAGGCCTTATAGATAAGTGCCTTAAGTTCTGTGCCATCTCTCCAGTCCCATAAAATATGTTTTAAGTTTAATGAGATCTTGATGGTTTGTCTAATTCCCTGGAATGTTGAGGTTTTATTCAGAAAGTCTTTCCCTGCACCTACATCTTGTAATGTTCTCTCTATTTTTAATTCTAGTGATGTCAGAATTCTTGGTCTTATATTAAGGTAATCCTGATGGGCTTACCTTCGTAAGTAATGAGCTGTATTTCTCTTGCAGCTTTTAGTTTTCTGTGTTTAGTGTTTTAACTATAATGTGATATGGGGAATTTCATCTCTGGTCCTGTCTACTTGGAATTCTGTGCATCTTCTTTACCTGGATGGGCCTCTTATAAGAAGTGGAAAATTTTCTTCTATAAATTTATTGAAGATATTCTCTATACCCTTGGCCTGTAGTTCTTCCCTTCTCATATGGCCATGATCTGAATGTTTGGTCTTTTTAAGGTCTCACACATTTTCCTTATATGCTCTGTCCACACATTTTTTTTTTTGAACTTGCCATTAAGTTTGGATTTTCTTATCCTTAAGCTGTGATATCCTGTCCTGCACATGATCTATTCTGTTGGTGAAGCTTTCTTGTGAGGCATTTATTTATTTATTTATTTATTTATTTATTTATTTATTTATTTATTTATAACAACCAGAAAGAGAGAGAAAGGGAGAGAGAGAGAGAATAGGTATGCCAGGGCCTCTAGCCACTGCAAACAAACTCCAAATGCATGTACCACTTTGTGCATCTAGCTTTTTTAAAAAAAAAAAAATTTTTATTTTTTATTTATTTGAGAGAGAGAGAGATACAGAAATAGGCAGGTAGAGAGAGAGAAAGAGAGAGAGAGAGAGAGAGAGAGAGAGAGAGAGAATGGGTGAGCCAGGGCCTCCAGCCACTGCAAACGAACTCCAGATGCGTGCACCCCCCCTTGTGCATCTGGCTTACGTGGGTCCTGGAAAATCGAGCCTTGAACCAGGGTCGTTAGGCTTCATAGGCAAGCATTTAACCACTAAGCCATCTCTCCAGCCCATGTGCATCTAGCTTTATGTGGGTACTGGGGAATTGAACCCGGGTCATTATGCTTTGCAGGCAAGCACCTTAACTGCTGAGCAATATATTGAGCCCTCTTGTGAGCCTTTTAAATTAGATATTTCTCTTTTGTTTTCCAGTTTGGTTTTCTTCAGCATCTCAAACTCTTTCATTAAGTTAGTCTTTCTTATTGTCTCCTGGAACTCATTCCTGAATTTGATCATATCCTCACTGAATTCTACTGATCTTTGAGTTCATTTTTTTATTGATTCTCATCCATTTCATTTAGCCATCCTTTGAGTTATTTTTTGAATTCATTTCACTCTTCTTGTCAGTTCTTTTCAATTTCATCCAGCTATTTATTCATAGTCTTATTAAGTTTGGTTGATATGACTATCAAATTTCATTTTGGCATTGTATGTCTGGTGTTTTCTGTAAGTTTTCATAGGAGACTTCCACTATGAGATTAGGCATTCTTGGTGTTGCTATTTTGTCATGATGCTTTGCACTATTTTGTGTGTGTGTGTGTGTTGGGGTTTGCCCATCTCAAAATAGTCATCTTGCTAAAAATACAGCAATAGCAGCTCTTGTGGGGTCTTTGTTGAGTGGCCTGGTTATCTTTGATTGACGTGGGTATGAGATGTCAATTTATCTACATGTTTAGGCTGGGGACACTTGAATTTAAGTCATCTTTGCCTCTAGAGGCAGGTCTGAACTAGACTATGAGAGGCGTGGATACTCAGTGCAAAAGCTGTAGAGTGTGATCAGGTAGGAAGTCCCTGTTCAAGGAAATGCAGGCAGGCTCACCCTGGAGTGAGGGGCTGTATGAGCAGAGGAATAGGCGGAAGTTCTCCTGGGCCCTAGCCAGGGCTTTAAAGTGAGGTCATCTCTGGTGTCAACCACCAGTGGTAGCGGTGGAAGCAGGGGGAAATTACCACATATAATGAGGCTGATACATAGTTCCTGGCAAATGAGAAATGGGTATCTTCATATGGGTATGGACATGCTGACCTTGTCACCCAGTGCTATTCACTGCCCTGGGGTTGGGAGTGAGATCAGATCCTGAATCCCTACTGATATATTACACTATATTTCTATACCACAATATATGTATTCTACTTTCAATGGGATTTGAATTAGAATTATGAACAGTCTGCTGTTAGCATTCTTATCAATGTCTTGCATTTCTTGTAGCCATCTACCTATTGATAAAGTCAGTGGCTATGACAGACTGGGGGCTCATCATTAAGATCATGTATATAGATAAATATATCATGTTATCAATATGTATAGGTACTTATGAAAATTACATTCAAGTTGTTTGGAGTCAGGCATCATTCATTCAATAATTATCTGGACTCTGTTGTACACAGTGCACTAAACTCCACCTGCCAAAGGGAACCTCATAAAAGTAACTAAAAGATATCAACACTTGGCATTCATTCATTTGCTGAGTTTTTCATTGGGTCTCAGCTATGCATGCACTGCACACTGCTGGGATACTGCATGGTCCTTTATGGAATAGGAGATTTTGATATTATACCAGCCAGGGCCCAGGAAGTACTAAAGGGAAGTGGTGGATTACATAAGGGTGCTCTTTCATGGCAAGCCCGAGAACCTGCTCCAGGGAGATGGAGGTAGACGCTAATGAAACTCAAAACTCATCAAAGCAGCCGGGCGTGGTGGTGCACACCTTTAATCCCAGCATTCGGGAGGCAGAGGTAGGAGGATCACCGAGAGTTCGAGGCCACCCTGAGACTACATAATGAATTCCAGGTCAGCCTGAGCCAGAGTGAGACCCTACCTAGAAAAAAAAGAATTCATCAAAGCAGAAAATTTACAAGATTTCTAACATGCTTTCCATGGCTCAGAGAACATTGCGGAAGAGAGGGCAGAAAGAATGAAAAAGCCATAGGACGGGAAGGTGCATTGAGAAGTATTGTTCCCCCACCACACACACACAAGAACTGACGGATACATTAAAGACCCCATAGTTATTATTGACAATCCCACTGAGAAGGGTACTCAGTGGAATGGTTGCAGGGAGAAGGGATAGAAGAGTATAGCCTGATGGGAATATGACTAATAAGCAATACATTCATAAAGTAAAGTTCACAATTAATAAAAAAATACAAAGTTAGAATCCCAGAATTGTGGCAGTTTATAACTAAATATAAATAATATAGTTGAAACCATGATTAACAGCAGAAGTATAAAGCAGGAAAAAATGTTATTCAGTGTCTACAGAATACTACAGAATGCAGAACTCCTGATTCTTAGATGTAGGGAAATCTTTTCTGAAGGAGAAAAATAAGATCAGGAAAGGAGAGTTGTATGCTAATATGATTTACATCCAGCTGCTTCTAAGATTCTGCTTTCTCTCTAGTCTCCTTTCCACAACTACCAGGAGGCAAAATTAAGAACTGGGAAACTGGCTAAGGTGCAAAGTGTACTTCTTTTTTCATCCTACAAAAGCCTTGTCTTTTACATGTTCTACATCATCCTTCCTCAAGTACCAATTCCAGCAACCCCAAGCTGCTTAAGAAACTCTGACTTCTAAAATATCCACTGATTTTTACTCTCCATAAAGCCTGCATTCTCAGCCTCACCCACCATGTTGCTGCAGCTGCAGTCATGAAAGGAGCAGGACAACAGGAGAGTAAAGCGCTTCCTGGGCTCAATCACAATGCTTCCAGTGGCAGAGAGAGTTTCACAGTTGCTTTGGCCTCATTAAAGCTAACTCAGCCCGTACTTTTCCCTATCTTTCTCAAAAACTTATGAACACTTACTAGAATTCAATACTTTTACAAGATATTTTGACCTATTTTCTTTTTCTTTTAAAAAATAGGACAACTCCATTTTCTTCCAAGACACAATGAGTTCCTCTCACTAAGAATTGGACAGTTCCATGTGTAATGGTAGAAAAAGCACGGTATTTACGAGCGGAATATACAGCACAAATCCAGGCTCCCAAGTGCACTGTCATCTCTGAGTCAAGGTTGTTACTATTTAGAACCCATATAGGAAGTATTTAGTAGTAAGTACTTTTATATATATTTTCCTTCTTTCCTTCCTTCCTTCTTTCCTCCTCCTTCCCTCCCTCCCTCCCTCCCTCCTTCCCTCCCTTCCTTCCTTCCTTCCTTTCTTCCATTTCTTCCTTCTTTCTTTTTTATTTTTTCCTCTTGTTTAGACTGAATTCTGAAAAAAAGCATTAATTTAATTGTTCAGAATAAAATCGTACCACTATCCGTATGATTGTGCAAAAACTAGTTTTGGCCCTGGTTCAATGACAGCCTGAATATACAAATTCAACTTTCTTAATGAAAAATTGCCACTTTCACAATCCACTTCTTAAAATAAGTATGTATCTCTTATATTTATACTGTGATTTACCTCCTTAATATATACTTCTTGGAAATATAGGATTCTCAAAATGGTGTAAGTCGGTCTTTTTAATTCCTTTGTCAGTGAGGTAACTTGTTAGAGACTCATAGGTTATACACCATATAGTCGAACATTAAAGACAAAAATTCCTACTATGCTTGGAGAGACATTTTAGCTCTGTGTTAAAACACAGTTTTGGGAATCGTTGGAACATGGCTTACCTTGCTGTGAAAGAACTCAATCAGGGCTCAACTTGTAACAGAGGTGAATTAGCAGAATTCTTCTTTCAAATGCTCAATTGGGAGTGCTCCAATTTTGATGCATTTTAGTTGGATACTAATTAGCAACTAGCTGACTGCTAAATGGACTGTCACCTTTCCTTTTGACAACTTACTGAAAATTAGCCCCTCAATGTTGGGAGGCAATATGTTGGGAGGTCTGAAGCTAAAGATGGGATTTCATTTCGTGCATTTATGTGAGAATTTTTAGTGAGCTGCTGATATTTAATGACTTCAGTAAATGTAAGAGGGGAAAAGGTTGGGGATGACAGACAGTGAGCTCTGCTCAGCAGGCGTTGACTCTATACTCAAAGTATAAATGGATCTATTTCTTTTTAAATGTTAATAAGCTTTTGCACTGGAAGGGATTTCATATGTAGTTGATATAATATCAGCTACTGGCCTATTCTGTGGTTACCAAGGTCTACCACTGTTTGAATTACTACTAATATTAGGTGAGAATAAATTTAAAAGAGGTGTTTAAATGTTAGTACCCCCAAAAACCTTATCTTTGGAAAGTAAATAAAAATGGTATTCACTTCATCCATTTTTGTGTCTTAATCAGTATATTTTATAAAGAATTTAATTTTGCTCTACAATGTCAATGTTTACCTTACTGTTAAAAGATGCATGAAAGGTAAGCATGAGAATGGACTGAGGAAATAAGATCTCTGCGTTACAATGAGCAGACGAAGAGCTTTGCCTAAGTATGTCACTGTGGGATTCCAGGTCTGTATCCCAAAGCTTCACATTCTTTTCTGTATTCTTATTTAGCAAATGTTGAAGGAACAAAGTGACATGAGGTAGAATGCTATAATATAGACTTATAAAAAGTAAATGATATTTGTTTAGGCTTTTGGAAAAATAAATCAATATTAGGTGGAGATTAATATTAGAATTATAGCAATTAAAATTGACTCAATGCATGTTTACTGTACTTACTGTATTTATATAGGCATCTAGAAGCCAAGGTCTCCCACACCAAATTAGCTCTACCCACTCATTGAAGAAGCATTATAAAGTCATTGAGTGCATGAATCGCCCCTCTGGGTTGAGTAAAACAGTGAGGTAGGAGTTTATCAATGCAGGACAGCAGCATTGAGCCCATGCTATAAGACCTTCTTACCAGGGGAGCCCACCTTCTCAGACTAAGACTAAAGCTTCGTATATAGATAAAAACTCCTGGCACAGACTTGTTAACAGAAGAGTCAACATGAGGACTGGAGAGATGGCTTAGTGGTTAAGGAAGCTGCCAGCAAAGCCAAAAGACCCAGGTTCAATTCCCTAGTACCCAAGTAAGCCAGTGGTACAGGTGGCATGTGCATTTGGAATTCATTTGCAGTGGCTAGGAGGCCCTGGTGTGCCCATATTCTCTCTCACTCTCTCTCTTTCTGTTTCTCTCTCTGCCTTTGCTTCTGTCTCTCTCAAATAAATGAATAATTTTTTTTTTTTGGAGAGAGACAGAGAGAGAGGGAGAGGAAGACAGATAGAGATGGGCTGCTGCGAACAAAATCCAGATGTGTGTACCCCCTTGTGGTCAAGTGTGGCATTGCGCCCTTGCATCACTGCATCTGGCTAAACGTGGGACCTGGAGATTGGAACCGCTGGAGATTGGAACCGGCGTTCGTAGGCTTAGGAGGCAGGTGCCTTAACCACTAAGCCATCTCTCCAGCCCAAATAAAATATTTTTTAAAAAAGATTCAACCTGAGAGAAAACTAGGGGAAGCATGGGAGTAAATTATGCAATTATAATAAATACATCAACTTAGTGAAATAAAAATGTCAATGTGTTTTCAAAAATATAATAACATTCTAAAGTTCATTGTAAAAACATACCAGGCTGGAGAGATGGCTTAATGGTTAAGACATTTGCTTGAAAAGCCTAAGGACCCAGGTTAAATTCTCTAATACCCATGTAAGCCAGATGCACAAAGTAGTATTTGTGTTTGGAGTTGATTTGTAGTAGCTAGAGGCCATGGCATGCCCATTCTCTCCACCTTGCAATACATAAATAAAATAAGTTAAGTTAAAAAAATCATGGTACCACAGTTTTAAAGAGACACTGAGGGACTTCCCACTTGAGACCTCTCCCAGCTTTAGATTTTCTGCTTGACTTTCTGCTTTATTTTCCTTAAATAATTTTTGTACACTTAATGTAAAAAGAAAAAAAATGAATAGATGAAACACTGGAGAAAATGTAGTGTGTAGATGATTGCTCTGCTATCATGAAAACATACATAGTGATGATGATTAAATCAATAAAAATCAACGTAGACTGGGAATGGGGTTATACAGTAAAAGATAATTATTAAGCCTGGATTAAAAAAAAAAAAAAAAACTAAATCAGTCCAAAGTGACTCAACTCAGTCCATGTTATGACACTATATACACACTTGTCTCGTGTTATTCCAGGAGAGCACATCAGGATGTTTAAAATTGGCTTAGTGTTTTCTGAAGACCTCTTTAATTGTTTTCTTAGAGTACATGGATTCATCCACACCCTGAGGTGTGCTGATAGAAATTGTTTGTTTGGAAGGAAGAAGCTGTTTCATCTTCATTGCCTGAGGAATAAAAATTGAGAAGTCTGTTAACAACCCAAAGGCTTGAGGGAGATGACCTTTCTACAGAATCCTAGCACAGATTCCCTGGATTCAGCACTGTGAAGATATCCATGGATGTATTCCAGGAGGTAGGCCCAGAAGAAGTAATACATAAAAAACTCCATTATAAATAAATGTGGCAACTGGGTTTTGAATGTAAGAGTTCCGAGAAATATTACAGCTAACACCAATTTTATGTGTTCTCCAGGTCATGCATCTCTACTAGTTTCGTCAAACATCAAAATTGAAGTTATAGCATAATAATATTCATCATAATATACAAAATAGCTTTTTAGGTAATAATAAGCTGAAAGCAGTCCACCAACACAAACACTGATGATAAACTATGGTACATCCATACAATGGAATGCCATACATAAAATAAATTAAACATTTTGGGCTGAAGAGATGGCTTAGTGTTTAAGGTGCCTGCCTGCTAAGCTTAATAAGTACACTGATTCTCCAGGTCCCACGTTTAGCCAGACACAGTGATGCAAGGGTGCAATGCTACGCTTGCCCACAAGGGGGCACATGTGTCTGGAGTTTGTTCACAGTGGCTGAGAGGCTGCTGGCGCGCCCATTCTCTGCCCCCCCCATCTCTCTCCAAAAAATAAAAAAGAAAAGAAAATTTTGTTATAAAGGACACCAGGACACCTACACAGAAGAAGTAAGCGATAAAGTAAAGCAGGATTTAAAGCAATGATTAGAAAAAAGAAACGTGTAATAATGGAAGGCTGGATGTGAATTTTAACACTGTTGGTGTCATTTGCTTCTCAAAGTGGGTGGTGGGCAATTTGGGATTTTTTTATCATTATCCTTGATGCCATACTAGGGATCATAACCTGTGTGTCAAATATGGGTGATAAGATAAATATGCATGGTCCACAAACCAAGAATATTTTATTACATTTTTAAGCTTGCTAAAATGAAGGAGGGTAATGAGGGAGAAAGTATGTGTCATAGTGGATGTATGCAATTCCTAAGCTATTATCTGCAGCTTTTCATTAAAACATTTGATAACTAAAATTATAATTATTTTATCATTTATTTTATATTGTCAAATATATTTCATACTTTTCAAATATATTTGAAATATATTTCAAAATTATATTCATAATAGTTTTGATTATCTTTGAAATATCTCTCTCCATATATATATATATATATATATATATATATATTATCAAATATATTTTCATACTTTTCAAATATATTTGAAATATATTTCAAAATTATATTCATAATAGTTTTGATTATCTTTGAAATCATATATATATATATATATATATATATATATATATATATAGACTTACTTCTTAGCCTCTACTGTACTGAAGGAAATTAAAAGAAAGGCTGGTTATAGGTGTAACAGTTACTTGAGAATATTTATTCAAGCCACTGACATGAAACATTGGGGTTCTTTTTTTTCCCCTCCCAGTTCTACACAGAGACTAAGAAAGATGATCAAAATAGCCATGGAACAAAGACTATGTACCAGTGGAGAGATAATAATCATTGGACATAAATGTTGGTTTTAGTATGACAAATTTCTCTCTGTTCCTGAGGAGGAATTTTTAAATGGGTTGAAAAGGAAAGAGGAGAAAGGGAGAGGGCAGGAAAGTGTTTGTAGAAAATGGAAACCAAATGCTTGCTTTTTGACTCTTTTGACTCTTTTAGCTTTTTAAAAATATTTTTATTTATATTTATTTATTTGAGAAAGGGAAAGAGGCTTAGAGAGAGAGAAAGAGAAAGAATGGCCATGCCAGGGCATTCAGACACTGCAAACAAACTCCAAATGCATATGCCACCTTGTGCATCTGGCTTACATGGGTCCTGGGGAATCAAACTGAGGTCCTTTGGCTTTGCAGGCAAGCGCCTTAACCACTAAGCCATCTCTGCAGCCCCTCTGTTAACTTTTATAGGACTTGCTCTTCAGATACTCAAAGTCTTTCAACACACATGGGCAAAAATCGCAAACTGTACCTATGGTTTGGGTCCAGCATAAGGCAGTAGAACTTGTGGAGATCGTGAGGAATAAACTAGCTACCACTGCCTTTCTTACCCAGAGCTTGTATGACATTGCAGAAAGATTCTAGCAGCAAAACCAGGGAAAGGGTATGCTTGCTAGGAGTCAGGGATGCAATTCTCATCATTTTCACTATATGCAGGAGGCTGAACTCCAGGCCAGGACACTTAGTGAGCCTGTATCATATTGGAAGTGATTTGGGACAGCCAGAAGGCAGCAGGAACCTCCCGTGTCCTTAAAAAATGTATGGTAATAAATGGAAAATGAGCAAAGCCAGGAACAAACTAAACTACCTTACTAAAATCCTTGTGTATCTTCTGTGTAATCTCTGACTTGCTGATAGAAATTTGTTTAATAATAATAAGTAATGGCCAAATAATAGCTAACTGGCAATAGCAAATGACTCCATTGACATAATTAGATTAACACTGCATATGCTCTGTCCTCTGAGCAGGCCAGTATTTACAGCAACCACAGAGTTTATTGGGCACATTTTGAGAGTGGATAATGTGCTATTAATGATTTTGCCTGTTCTGTCCAGGACAACTAGGAATGTGTATTTATCCTAGCCATGTGTGAGCTCTTTCCACTCTAACCTGGACAGGCTTTGGAATAAAACTTCCTATAAAGGAGATGTAACAATGCCAGAAGTTGAACCTCTGCCTTGTCATAAAATCCTTGCAACTTCCCCGAAAAGTAGGCATTATTTTCAGTTTTACAGAAGAAGAATTTGAAAATCAGAAAGGTTAAAAAACTTGCCTAGGGTCTAACAGCCAACTAAAGAGAGCTTCATAAATGAACAAACACCCTCTCAAGCCTTTAACATCTGTCAAGTCTTCTGTTAGCTATGTCCACATTTGATGTGTCATGTTAAGTCTTAGCCTTTGAGACAATAGGAAGGAACAGCATTTTTAGAGAGTTATTCTGTTACTTTAATTCCATCAAGCACAAGCTACAGTAGCTCAAGTTAAACCCAGGATTTTTTCAGTCTAAGGTGGAGAGTTTTCTGTTTCCTATGCTACAATTCTTGCTAAGGTTGTTTGGTTAGAACCTTAGCAAGCAGCCAGCCAAAGATAAAGATCATCTCTTTTAAGCTGGAGAGATAGCTCACCAGTTAAGGGGCTTCGTGCCAGTGTGAAAGCCAGATGAGGCCTAAGACCACCTAATTCAATTCCCACAACCCAGATAAATAGCTGGGGTGGCTAATACACATCTGTAACCCCAGATCCATGAAGAACGAGACTAGAGAATCTCTGGAGCTTGCAAACCCACCAAGGCTCTGAAATCAGTGGAGACTCCATCTCAAGGGAACAAGTGAGTGAACAGCGGAGGGGGGACACCTGATGCTTTCCTCTGGCCTTTTTTGTATCAGCACACACACGCATGCAAACACCACACACATCACACCACACCTACTACACACATGCACACTATCCTTCCCCCAAAACCTTTAATCTCTTTCACTACTTTAATCACTGGAGCCTTACACTCATCATGAGATGCATTTTGTAAACATGTAGGAAGAATCCCGATAAATTATCAGCAGTAACAAATGAGGCATAACCCTGAAGCTCTCAGCACCAGAACAAATCCCAGTAAGATACGACCAATATTAGACAGGAATTGTCTTGATGTGCTGTTTTCCCACATGGCCTCTTGCAAGGCCCAAAGTAGAATGCACTCATACATACTGACAGGTACCCAAACATTTCAAGTGACTTATATGGAGTTATGGAAGTAACACACCCATCTCTTCAGCATTGTTCATGGAACTGAAAATCCTTTTAAAACCTCTAGTAGGTAAAGGAAATGCGCTCAAGTTTTCTTAATTTGTAGGTTGTCAGAAGAGTTTGGAGGAGGCCAGTGAGTGAGCAAAGCACAGCATGGTGCTTCAGCATATTCACTAAAGGCATTTAAAGGGATATACAGTGTAGTTCACTAATGAACTCTATCTCATTACGGTGTGTGTTACAATTGAGTTCAACTTGTTATGATAGCCTAATGCAATAGGTGAGGTAGTCCTAAAGGAAGGACCAGAAAAAAAAAAATCCAGCCTTGAGTAAAAATAGAAGGAAAGTAGAGATAACCAGGACATCTTTGAAGGTGTAGATCCCCCCACCCACTCTCTTAATCCATCCATCCATCATCTGCCTGATCATAAGATAAGGAGCATGGGCTTTACTTTCAGACAAAGTTGAGATCAAAGCCTAATTTGACCACTAGCTAGCTTCTGTCACTTACAGTGAATGTAGTTGCCATCTCTGAGACTCAGTTGTTTCTGGTATAAAACCCTCTAATACTGACTTTTTCAGATGTGCTGGTGAAAATGGATCTGAACTATAAATATCTGTCCCAGGCACAGGAAACAGAAAAAGCCATACTGTGGAGCATCAGCAAGAGTCATTCTCCTGACTTTGCTCTAAATGATTGACCTTCTGTGAGGCATTTGGTTTCTCAACATTCCAGTTTCCTCAATCAAAAAACAAAACAAACAAACAAACAAACAAAAAAAAAAAAACAGGGCTGGAGAGATGGCTTAGCGGTTAAGGTGCCTGCCTCCTAAACCTAAGAACGCTGGTTCCAATCTCCAGCTGTTCCAATCTCCAGGTCCCACGTTTAGCCAGATGCACTTGACCACAAGGGGGTGCACACATCTGGATTTCGTGAGACTGCTGCCACGCCCATCTCTATCTGTCTTCCTCTTCCCTCTCTCTGTCTCTCTCTCTCAAAAAAAAAAAAAAAAAAAAAAAACAAATATTAAAAGCTATTGGGAGTATTAACCATGAAAATATACATAAAGTACCTACCACATTTCCAGATGCATGCTCAGCATGCAACAAGTCTTCTGTCCATCAAGTGTTGTCTCCAGGGCAGACTCTTGTTTCTCTTCAGCAACACTATTTGACTCTATAGTATATTTAAAGTTTGCACACAATTCTAAGAGATGAAATAGTGCTTCTATTCATAAGCAATAAAAGAACCCAATGGTGTTTGCCTGGTCCAGCCACTATGCCATTTGGTCTGATCTACAGTATGTGCACTTTGCAGTCACCCAGTCATTCAGTCATTCTTTGCCATGCTGCAACTGAGCCCAGTGACCCACCAGCTGACAAAGCTTGTTGTCACGGAGATATGGATTATTCATGCTACACCTTGCTCACAGTTTTCTAGTCATTCACTCATGCTTCATGTGGCGAATTATATTTGACTCTCCATTTAAAATCCAGGATGCTGTGAAGTGAGCCCTCAGTGTGATCATAGTGCTAAAGCAGCCCGTGTAGTCTTGAGAGGAGGATTTTTCTTGTGTGTTATGAAGAATCCTGACCTGCACACATCCATGCCTGATCCCACCTCCCCCTCAGCTGCATGGCAGAGGGTGATAAAGGGCTTGCTCACCAACACCATCTCAGCATCACAGGTGAGCACAGCCCTTGGACTCTTCTCTCGCTGTCCTTTTAGAAGTCTTAGAGGCTTAGGTTTGGTTCGGTGAGCGTGAAATGAATGAGGTTAGAAATGGGAAGAAGAGCATGTCTCAGCAATAAAGTTTCCATCTTATTTAATCAAACATGTATTTGCATAATGCTTTGGCAAAGACATCAGGTTCTCCACTTGATGAGCTAAAGCACAATCTGCCAAGAGAAATCGTTGTGGCTGTTCCTCTCAAATAAAAACACTACCTACAGTGTTTCAGTATGAACCTTTGGTGGCAATAGAGATATTATTAAATCTGATTGGGTGTCATTTGGTTAATTATTTCCAGAAACACACTCTTGGATTCAAAATATTGCAAAAGAGAATACTTGATTTCAATGGGATTATCAATTGCAGGGACATTTGATAGGCTTGATAAACTGAGTGGGCAATCCAAAGTATTTATGTTTGACTCTTTCCTGCAATTGTGAACCTCATTTGAATGAGGATGTTGGACTTGAACGAGGATGCTGGACTCTTTTCATAGAAGTACTTTATACATAAACATCCTGGAGTTAGAATCTTTAAAATTAGCGACAATTAAGGATGTCAGCCCAACTTTTCCTAGCACTCTTCATGATGCGTTTTCCAGGCAGTGTTGTCACACTGCTCCAGACATTATCTCTTCCCTTCATGTTTTCCACTTGGAAACTAAACCAACTGTTGTACAAACAAAAACTGTTGCTTAATCTTTATAACTGCCCAAACTATAAAATCCTAAATCAACCCAACTGACTATTGGATATATGTAAATTATATATTAAAATTTAAAATTAAAATTATATATTAAAAATTATATATTAAAATAATAAATTTACTTCTGAAGAAGGGTTTCAGTGGCACAGAAAATTGGGCCTTCATGAATATTTGACAGCTATCCTCATGCAATAGTTGTAAAGAGTAAAGGAGCTCATGAGGCTCTAACTTCCCTTAGGACCTCACAGTTCAAAGTTACTAGAGAGGAAGTCCTTGTCAGCTGTGGTGAAACGGCTGTAAGCAGTAGAATGAAGAGATTCAGTGGGAGTAGGAGGACACAGAGAACGATGAGAGGTGAATATGTCCAAAATGCAGGATGTACATGGATGAGCTTGTTTAGAAATAAAGAGAAATTAGACAGAATATCATTTGCCCTAACGACACTGTATGCAAGGGAAGAGCTGTGTCAGGCGTCCTCCTAAGAGCTGTGTGGACGTTCCTCCCTCTCATCTTTTCCACTCCATTTGCCACTGTTTTCCTTTTACAACATCTGATATTCTTTGATTATATTTTATTCTGGCTTGCCAAGAAGAAACATTGTATCAGCACTCAAATCTCTAATTTTAGATCTTGACTACTGCCCTGAGGAAAGAAAGGTGTGGATAAAAACAAAACTTACGGAGAGGGCGCAGAGGTGAGCAGCAGCAGTAAGTGAGGCGCCTCAATGTCTCTGAGGAGGAAATGGATCCTGGATGGCGGTGAGAAGGCAGGGCTTTGCTGAGCCAGCTCCTCGTTTGCTCCATCTGAAAACTTTAGTCTTATTCATAACTGAGACTCAACAAGCCATGCTTTCTTAAACAGTCAATGTAACATGGTGATGTGAAAACCCTATCAGTGAACTTTTAATATAGCTATGTTAACTCCATTGTTCTCTCTAACAATTAGAATACAGCTCTTACCAATGTGAGACTATAATATCATGCATTAGTCACCTGAAAATT
Source organism: Orientallactaga sibirica (assembly GCA_036365145.1). Lineage (NCBI taxonomy): Eukaryota > Metazoa > Chordata > Mammalia > Rodentia > Dipodidae > Orientallactaga > Orientallactaga sibirica. Next base: position 5,068,566 of record JAEOAD010000041.1, read on the forward strand.
CTTGAATTAATTCATTGTGCAGCCTCAAAGGAGCATATCCATTAATATTACTTAACTACCATCTCATCAGAAAGTCTTAAATGCTGGGAAAACTTATCGTAATATATACACATTTTCTAAAATTCTCATTTTTGCTTGACAGCTCTTTTTTTGTCACTGGCAACAAATGCTGTCAATTGTTTTCCTTGAAGAGACAGGCACACTTCACTCATTTTTCACAAAGTGTCAGACAAATACAAATCTGGGTAATCATGATTTATCTGCTGCCACTTCAAGTTTTGAGTAGAAATTATGTTTTATGACAAAAGTGACTAGTTCAGCTCGTAACTTAAACTGCACAAGTACTTTCTTGAGACAGTTGCTGTGCTTCAGTGTATATATGAGTACTGTATGCAAACATGATGTTCTGTCATATATAATATTACAAAATATATTCAGGTCACAATTTCAGAAATTGGATCATGTCAACACATACAATACTAAAAGGATCATTTTCAGTGTGTGTTGTGTGTGTGTGTGTGTGTGTGTGTGTGTGTGGTATGGCAGTGTGTATACAGATGCATTCATTCCATGCACATACATGTAGCATCCAGAACACAATGTCTGTGTCCTTCTCCGTCACTCTCCCACAATGTTGCCTGGAATGGAATCTCTCATCAGACCAGAGATTTTTTTTTTATTTGATTGTTTGTTTTGTTGGTTTCTTTTTTTGATAGACTAGCTACCTAGCAAGGCCCAGCAATTTTCCTGTCACCACAGCCCACAGGATTGGGATATACAAACATGAGTAGCCTTGCCCATCTTTTTATGTGGATGCTGGGGATCAAATTCAGAACCTCATGGTTGTGCACTAAGCACTCTTACCAACTAAGACATCTCTCCAGCCCCTTAAATGACATCTTAACGTTATTAAGAAAATAATGTTTTATCATAGACCCACTAAAACAGTCTTAGAAATATCCAGAACTCAAGCTGGAGAGATGGCTTAGTGGTTAAGGCACTTGCCTGCGAAGCCTAAGGACCCAGGTTCGATTGTCCAGGTCCTATGTTAGCCAGATGCACATCATGGTGCAAGCATCTGGAGTTCATTTGCAGTGGCTAGAGGCCTGGCATGCTTATTCTCTCCCCCCACCTCTTTCTGTAATAAATAAATTTTTAAAAAGTAATATTCAGAATTCCATAAACCACAGATTATGTTTTGAAAATTTTGCTATTTCTCATAGTTATAGATTTAAGCTAAGTTCTAGGTATCAGGAAATGAAAGTCAGTGTGCATAAATATTCTCTCTTTCTCTCTCACACACACTATTGGTTTCTGTTAGAAGTGTCAAATTTATGTTTTAAATTATAATTCCTAGATGTGATTGAACCTTTAGAGACCTCTGTCATGCATCACTTTCTTTTCTAGAGTGTGGTACCATTTCCACATTAGTGGATCCTCATTACATCTTCCAGTAACTGCATCAAATAATGGCACAGAAGTGATTCAACATAAAAATGGCTACCACCACCAATTTTCTAACCTCAGACACACAGTTCCCTTACTCTTAGAAATCACAGTGGAAAACTATGGGAAATTTACAAAATCTGCAGCTTGGGAATTTGATCAACAAGATAAATATTTTAAATAAACATTAGTTGAATACTTAAATATTTGTTTTAATTAATTGGATTATGGAATGTTGAAAAATCAAAAACATCTTAAGACAAATGAATTTTGATCAAAATATTTTGGCAATGCTGGCCTGACAATATCCTGAATGCCTCTTCCCAAAATAATATACACACAATTAAAAAGAATTTTTACTTGATCTCATGAACTGAAATGCTACCACCTCAACCAAGTTAAGACAGGACATATTCAAATATATCCAGTTGATTAGAGATCTCTGAACTATTTGGGGAAGTGTGAGAGATGAAGGATGAGAGAGTAGTAATTCTGAAACATAAAAACAAAGAAGGAAAAGAGCAAGGGAATAAAAACAATAGGAAACTTGACAAAGAAAGAAGGAAATACCAAAGACAGTAAATCTACTAAAACATCTTGCCTTAAGGGAAGACCCTATTGCTGAAGGCAACATGTGCTGTCAACACATAACATGGAGAGACCTGGCTGGAATCCAGAAGAAAGCCAGTCCCCAAACAGTTAGCCCGTCTAGTGTTGGAAAGCCCTACATGAGCTCCTGGGAGAAAGTGGCCAACAACAGTCTGAGCAACCAACCAGAGGCCTATGCTACTCAGAAGTAAACACCCTGACAGGATGTACACTCCAGAGCAACAGTGACACACAGCCTTGGTGGGTAACCAATAGCTTTCTGATTGGCTAAGAGATCTGCTCAGTGCAAAGGAATCCATATCTGGAATTGGGAACCAGGTCAGAATCCTATGGAGACAAAGATTATGCTCTCCAGTATCAAGCTCTCACTAGTCTTTAGCTAAAAGAATGGTTATATACATCAAATTCTCCCTAAATCAATATTGCTTATCCCATTTCAATTATGCTGACTTCACTCTCTGTTGGAAAATCTGTTTTTTTTTTTTTCAGAAGGTAGTGAGAACTAGGAGATAAACTATCCCTCACACTTCAGACAAGCCACAGTTGAAATCACAGAGGAATTGGGGAGATGAGCAAGCGTGCTACTTCCATGCTATTCCTGATAATCAGCACCAGGGTGAAGGAGACAGACCCTGAGGATACTCAGCACCTACCAAAGCACAGATCCAGAGGCTCCTAAGAGCTCATCACTGAAGTAGACTTAAAACTCACCCACCACACTCAGGAAAATTTGTGGAAGAGGGGGCAGAAAAATTGTAAGAGCCACAGATTGAGACATCATGCCCAGAGGCCTTCCCTCCCCACAAAATAACTGACTGCTGCTCCCACAATGCATAAACCATAGCCCCATAGGGAACACCTGCAACCCCACTGAGAAGGGTCCATGATGGAATGGGGGCAGGGATGAGGGAAGAGTGTACCAACACATGATGTATCTATATGAAATATATTGTTAATAATGAGAAGATTTAAAATAAAAAATACAAAAAAAGAAATAAGAAGGTATATTTGTCTTATTTCTATGCAAAATATTAGAAATATGATTGGTACATACAAAATATATTCACAGTACCTATAACTAAAATGTACAGAGTACATGAAGAAGTCAATTCATGAATAAAATATTTTTCTAGAAAAAAATCTTGCTTTAATGTTATTCTAGATACTTATTCTCCTCTCCCTTGTCCTCCCCTCTCTTTCTGCTTCTCCCCTCTTCCTTTCTCTCCCCCTCTCTCTGTCTCTCTCTTCCTGACTTCTGACCTTTGAATGGCATGGGTCTGGAGAGCTAGGTAGAGCCCTACGTTCTCCCTTCCCTTACGCAAGGGTTCAAGCTGCATCATTACCACATGTGAAACAAATTAGCTTACCCTAACATTTCTGCAAGCTATGGTGTCATAAGTGAAGCCATAAACTTGGAGGAAATAGTCTTCCGTCACACAATTGACAAAGGACTAGTGTTCAGAGTGTTATGGATTCTAAACAACCGATTTTCCAACAGACTTCCCATATAACTCTTGTAATGAGTTTTTCTCCCATTGAGTAACTTTGATTTTGTTTTTCTGCTTCTTTTTCTTCTTTGCGTTGAGAGCCAATGTATGCCAGGCATGTTGGTGGGGGCTGGATACACATAACAAGTTAGACAAAAAGATCTAAACAACTGTAACGGAGGCATTCATTGTTGAAGCAAGTAATGTGACTAGATAAAAGAAAGGAATATATACATGGTATTAGAGAACAAGAATTGCTTTCTTCCAAATAGTTTCCTCGTTTCTTTCTACTGTAATCCTGAATTCACTTAAAACTGAAGACATGCCTGAGTCAAGCAGAAGAAAAAGGAATCCCTCAAAGTTTTATTTTTAAGATTTTATTTTTATTTATTTATTTATTTATTAGAGACAGAGAGAGGGGCAGAGAGAGAGAGAGAGAGTGAGAATGGATGCACCAGGGCCCCTAGCCACTGCAAACGAACTCCAGATACATGCACCACCAGATGCATCTGGCTTATGTGGGACCTGGAGAATTGAAGCGGGGTCCTTATGCTAAGCCATCTCTCCAGCCCCCTCACAGTCATTTTTAAAGTTACTTCCTTCTCCATACTCCTCTTCTTATGCATACAACCAATCAGCTGACTTTTTCATGTTTATGTATATGTAGGGTTTAACCTCTTCACAGCACTGACAAGCCAGGCACAACCATCAAAATGCTGCTGTTATTCTGCCCACAACCCATACCAGTCCTGAGAGACAGCTGGGTTGGCAGTTTGCAATGGTTGATGTTGCACAAAGGCACTATGCAAACGATGCTGGATTCCCAGTGCTGCTTGTTTGCCTTCCTCTGAGGTTACACTCTGCGAAGTTCCTGCCAAAATGTTCTGCTTCCACTGAGTGCTTAAATGCTCTTTGCAGGAAGAGAGGATAGAATCTGTTCCCTATTGAGACTCTGCAAATAGGTAGTTTGCAAAAGTCAGTGGAGCTCTTTGGGGGAGTGAATCCTTGACCCAAAGGAGTTTGTTCAATTTCCTTTCAAACTCTTCATTTTCTAAAAAGTTTTTCTGAGGTGATTGGAGAGTGTTGTTTCATTTGATGCTTCACTGTCTCCTCTGCTTTTGTTACTTGGGGCTGTGTGTTATACTTTGTCTACCAAATATATTTTCACAGCCTCCCCCTTTGCTGAGAACCCACCCAACAGGGCCCAAAGCATTTGTTCCTCTGACAAACCTGCTCAAGTCCATCTTCCATCAGCTTCTCAATTCCAACTCCTAAATTAAAGGAAGGAAGGGAAAGAAAGTTTTTGCATGCCCAGGTCTAACACAGCTTCTTCCTCTCTGAGTGCAGTCAGTCCTGATGGTAGAAATCTGGCTCTCTCCCTGGGAGTTTCATCCCTAGCTCCTTGGAACAACAGATTTTATACACTAGACATAAAGTGCTTCCATCACACTAAGAGGTGAAATCGACAAATTAGTTGCTATGACCAGGCACTGGGCAAGACACTGCACAAGCATTATTGTACCTGATCCTTAGAATTCTCTGTGGGGTTTACTATTCCTAGTTTACACATGGAAAGAGGAAATACACACCTAATAAATGGAATTTCTCTCATGCTGTTTGCACATGCTATACCAAAACAAATTGCATATCCCAATATCGGTTTTCTAAGAAGACCTGTGATGGTCAGAAGTTACTTGGCAGTGACATTTCTTTTATGACTGTTTGCTCATAAGTAATTCAGCAACATATTGTTTTAAGTGTTGAGTCTTTTCAAAGACTTCAGCTTGTGTTTATAGAAGCACCATTCTTTCTTTGGAATCATACCTCAAAGACCACCATAATATTAAATTAAGACATGCCAGTGGTATATCAAGTACAAGGATATAAATAGGCTTTGAGAAGAGCCCAACTGGCTTTCCACAACACAGAAATCTACCTGGTTGTAAGGAAAGTGTAAGAGAAAAGAAAAAGAGAAAACTGGACTTGATCTTTACAGACAGACTGTTTATTGAGAGAAACAGCAAGGGGCAGTAGCCTGCCTGTGGGATGAAGTGCAGGATGGGCAAGGCTGGGGTGCAAGCTTATAAGGAGGATCCTAAGAAAAACAGACTGTACCAGGTGCAGTAGATAAGAAACTTGTAGCTGTTTGTGTCCTTGTTCAGAATAGGCTTCTTCAGCCAGGATTGGCTAAAGGAGGATACCCAGATGATTTCTGGTCCTAAAAGGCCATCTGGGCTAAGGGGACTACATCAATCAGGGGAGCCGGGCTGAACTCCTCTGTTGTTTCTTTTATGGCCTTATGGTATTAAGGATAGTTATTAACTCTTTAGTTCCTTCTGGTTTTCAGGGAAAGCTAATGACTGTTCACTAGTGAGTATAACTGCATACAAAAAGATAACTCTAACTTCACTAGCAACATTTCAGAAAATGGGTTTTAGCAGTTTTTAAAAAATATTTTATTAATTTTTTTATTTATTTGAGAGAGAAAGAAAGAAAGAGAAATAAAGGAAGGAAGGAAGGAAGGAAAGAAGGAAGGAAAGAAGGAAAGAAGGAAGGAAGGAAGGAAGGATAAAAGAAAGAAAGAAATGAACAAACAAACAAACAAAGAAACAAACAAAGAAAGGCAGACGGGGTGGGGAGAGAGAGAGAGAATGGGCACACCAGGGCATCTAGCCACTGCAAAGGAACTCTAGACCCATGTGCCATCTTGTGCATCTGGCTTATGTAGGTCCTAGGTAATTGAACCCGGGTCCTTTGGCTTTGCAGGCAAGTGCCTTAACTGATAAGCCATCTCTCCAGTCCATGGGTTTTAGCAGTTTTAAATACTAATTAGTGTGTATATGGTATGACAACACCCTTTTTCTCATGTGTATGCCTTTATTATTATAATATTAAATTGGCAGAATGTTTACCTTCAAAGTCTGTACAGATTCATTTGTGTTTCTTCCCTTAGCTTAATGTATGACAGGGTTATATAGTAATATAATCAGCCCTACACATATATCTCCAGGTTCTACATCCAAGGAATATTTTCAGACCATAGAAAACATTCAGAAAAAAAAAAAGATTCCATTTTCATTGAACATGAACTGACTTCCTTTTCTTGTCATTATTCCCTAAATAATACAGTATAAACAAGTATTTGCATAGCATTTACATTGTAATTCACATTATCAGTAACCTAGTGATGATTTAAAATACACAGGAGATAGGCACAGGTCATATAGAAGTACTACACCACTATTTCATAAGGTGGACTTAAGCATCCACAGAATTTGGCCTCAGAGAGATGTAGGAACCAATCTCCCATTTAGTCCCAGGGATGATTGCAAAATGAAGGTACACTGGTAGAGATGGCCAAGTTGGGGCCCTAGAAGAAGTTTCATTTTTTAAAAAAATTTTAGCCATAAGCTGACAGAGTTAAATTAGTGATGAAATAGGATCTGAGGTTATTTCTTCATAGACAAAGGAAAAACAGAGAGCTTTATGATTTAAATATATGCATTTATCACCCTTTGAGTCACTAACATTTACTGAGCACGTTCTATGTTTTAGGTGAGATAGAAAGACTGATCAACAAAAATAGACATTGGCCCAATTCTGATAGACTTTTCAGGTTTTAATAGAATCCTCGGGGAAACAAAAGTTAAGTAGGAACCATGCAAGTATTATGTCAGGAGGGCCAAGTAAGGCATTTGCAAAGAAATAAATCAGTGAGAATGTGGCATAGGAACCAGCTGGGCACAAGTAGAAAGATGTGCTCTTAGGAAGAGGGAACAGCATGTGAAAGACCTGGACGTTGATATGAATAAAGTCATATCAGTGCCACAAGGTTGACAGTAAAGCATCTTTAGTCAGAAGGAATATCCACAGAAGAACATCAGGTGTACTAATTGACTATTGATGACCCTAAAGAGGGAACTTATAGACTTTCCCTTTATGATACCCAGAGTAATCACCCCAATGTCTCCAAAAATGACACAGAAAAATTAAACTCAGGAGATCAAATTCCCTTGGCACAAAAGTAGAGATGGGAGGTATGCAGAGAATAGGAATGACCAGTAGACCCACAGAAAAATCACATCAAGCTACATGCCAAGGACCATGGCCCCAGTTTTGCCTCTAGTAAACAGGTTGTGTGACATCTAGAACATACTACTCTCTTTTCAATAGATTCTGGTCAAAGTCCTGGGAATTAATCATGATTATTTCCTAATAAATACATTCACTTGGGGCATTTATGCAACTAATCTGAACCTCATTTATTTATTTTTTTTTTTTTATTTTAGTGAGAGAGAAAGATTCAGTGTGCTAGAGCCATACCCACTGCAATCGAACTCCAGATGCTTCTGCTACCTAGTGGACATGTGTGACCTTGCACTTGCTTCACCTTTGTGTGCCTGACTTATAAGGGATCTGGAGAGTCAAACATGGGTCCTTTGACCTCGCAGGTAAGCACCTCAACTGCTAAGCCAGATCTCTAGCCCTGAAACTCATTTTCATTTTGTACAAATAAAGATCATAATCCCTGACTCATAGAACCATAAAAACTGAATGAAATGATATATTTAGCATGCCAAGTGGCAGAAGATGTTCTCAGCACTCCACCAGGGTACACTGTGCTAGTCAGCATTCCACAACAGATTTTCCATCACTAGTGCCTGTGTTTTGTGCTCAGGACTTTTTATCTATAATCTTCATTTGTTTGTTTGTCTATTCTAGTGCTTTCTATTTGTTTGTAACAGGATGACCAGAACTTGCTAAGTATAACAGGCTAGGTAGCCTCAAACTTGCAGTGACCCTTTTGCCTCAGCTTCCCAAGTGATGTAGTTACAAATGAGTCATCACACCAGGTTTTTTTTTCCAAAATCTTGAAAAGTTTGTTATATAAAATTAACCATTACTTGCCACCCCTGTCAGTCAATCCAAGGCTCAGTAATTACATGTAAGCTTCTTGCCCTTCATGTAAGTAACTGAGAGGTGTGGATTTTAGTACTTTACTCAGATATTTCTGTAGGATGAAGTTATAGCCATCCAAAGAAAATATACTACTTATCTTCACAACTTTATCTGGGGACATACTCCTAAGGAAACCCAAATTAAAACATTATACAATATCTATCATACAGTAGTCACATAACATTTCTAGTGGAAATTATGTTATTTATTAAAAACTTAAGTTTTCTAGGATAAATGTAAATCACTCCAATTTCTAGGAGAGCTTTTAAGAGTGTTGCAGTGCAAAACTTAAAACAGAAGTTTGAGTCTGATATGGGGCACACACCTATAACTGCAGCAGTAGGGAAGCTCAGAAAGGGTGATCATTGTGAAGTATGAGGCCAGCCTGGGACAGTGTGAGATCCTGTCACAAAATAAGAAGAGAAGAAGAAAGAAAAAGACAGATGAAAGAAAGAAAGATAGGAAGAATCATTCCTATGGATAATACAGGAAGCCAGTTGGCTTAAATAAACAGAGGCCAGATCTAACACATGTATTGATAAGAAAGCCAAGCAAAATCAAAATATTGTAGCAGATGCTATTTAAAAATTATTTGAATGAGCTTAAAAGAGTTACAAAAGATAAAATGGTGGTACTTTTCCTAAAATGCAGCCAGACTCAAATACTAAGAACTGGTGGCTACTTTGATCATTCATTATGCCAGTAGTAGTCTACCATATGCCCAGAAGTAGATGATGGAAGTGGATAGTCCAGGAGACACAGGGCAGAAGATGAAGGAAGATGATACTCCACCATAGACACTGCAATAGATAATGGTAGGTGAAAATACATAATATACATTGCAGTAGATGATTGTAGATAAGAGTCCACCATATACACACCAAAAGATGATGGACATTTATAATCTATTATATACTCTGAACCACATGAAGAAAGAAGATAGTTCACCATGTACATTGCAGTAGAAAATGGGAGAAGAAAGTCCAAAATACACACTGCAGTAGATGATAATTGGAAGATAATAATCCACCACATACACTGCAGTATAAGAGGGAAGATGAAAGATGATATATATATATATAGCAATAGATGATGAAAGAGGACATATATATAGCAGATGTTGGAAGATAATACCCAACACACTGCTGTAAATAATGGAAGTGATATTCCACCATATATACTCAGTAGATAAAGGAAGATGAAAATCCACCATATACACTGAAGCAGATGATTGAAAATGAAAGTGTACCATACCCAATACAATACATGATTTATGATGATAGCCTACGATACACACTGAAGTAGATGAAGGAAGATGATAGTGCACAATAGACATTACAGTAGATGGAGGAAGATGATAGTGCACCACCATACACACTGCAGTAGAAATAGGAAGGTGATAGTCTACCATATATTCTGAGATAGATATATATATATTTCTGTATACTATATATTCTGTAATAGATGATGGAAGAACACAGTCAAGTGTATATACTACAGTATATGATAGAATGCAAAAGTCTTCCATATACATTGTAGTGGACGCAGCATGATGATAGTCTGCCATTTACATTGCAGTAGATCATTGAAGGTGATAGTCTACCATGTGCACTGCAGTTGATGGAAAGTTGCACTGCAGACCTGACTTCACTCGTGGCAAGGCTAGCTTTAGGCCTGATGTGTCTCATCAAGAAGGCTAAAGCCCTACCAACGCAGAATGGAAAAAAGAAAGCATCTTCAACAAATGGTGCTGGACAAACTGGACAACCATATGTAGGAAAATGAAACTCGATCCACACATCTCACCATGCACAAAAATCAAATCCAGATGGATCAAAGACCTTAATATAAAGCCAGAAACTTTGCTACTACTGGAAGAAAAAATAGGAGGAACCTTCCATGACATAGGAGTGGGAAAAGACTTCCTGAACAAAACCCCAGCAGCTCAGGAAATTAAACAATCACTCAACCATTGGAATCTCATGAAGCTGAAGAGCTTTTTCACTGACAAATATACTATAACCAAAACCAGCAGATTACCCCAGAATGGGAAAAAATTTTCACCAGCTATACAACTGACAGACGCCTAATTTCTAGAATCTACAAAGAACTTCAAAGCCTAAACAATAAATCACCAAACAACCCACTCACAAAGTGGGGCAGAGAACTGCACAGGGAGTTCTCAGAGGAAGAAATTCAAATAGCAAATGCACATTTAAGAAAATGTTCAACATCCCTAATCATCAGGGAAATGCAAATTAAAACAACTATGAGATTCCAACTTACCCCAGTAAGGATGGCTAACATTAAAAAAAAAAAAAAAAAAAAATCAATGAAAACAAATGCTGGCAAGGTTGTGGAGAAATAGGAACAAGCTTTCACTGCTGGTGGGAATGTAAAATGGTTCAACCATTATGGAAAGCAATATGGAGACTCCTGAAAAGGATGACCATAGACCTACCAACGGATCCAGTTATTCCCTTATTGGGCATTTACCTTAAAGGCTCCAAGCCTCAGATCAGAGACATTTGTTCAACCATGTTTATAGCTGCTCAATTCATAATAGCAAAGAGCTGGAATCAACCCAGGTGTCCATCACTAGATGAAAGGATAACAAATATGTGGTATATCTACACTATGGAATTCTATGTGGCAGTAAGGAAAGATGAAATAAGGAAATTTGAAAAAAAAATGGTCAAACATGGAACAGATCATCCTCAGTGAACTTACCCAATCACAAAAAGATAATCATCACATGGTCTCATTTATCTGTCACTCCTAACCTGAATCCACCTGAGATGCTGCCAAACCTAATAAGCACTCTGAGGACCAGACAATAGGGAGGCTGGGATGGAGGGAGGGTAAGGGTGGGAGGGAATGAGAGGGTGGGAGGGAGGACAAGGGTGGGGGGATACAAATAGGGACCCAAAAGGAAATAATATTATTCTTTATTCTGAACAACAGGCTAAAACATTGATCCTTCAGCAGGCCCGAAGAGGTAACACCTGAACCACAGGAAACTGGAGAGAACATCATGAAGACCAACTTTAATCTTTTCCTGCTTCTCTCTCTCTTCTCTCTCCCCCCTCTCCCTCTGCTCTCTAGACTCACTTTCTCTTTTATATTATCTATCTTTTTCTTCCCTCACCTTCCTAGGTGCTGACTTATAACTCCCAGTGCCAGCACAGGGTTAACTTCCACAATGAGCTGTTAATCCGAGACACCTCCAAGGTTTCCCAAAAAAGACAGATTTCTGTCAGAGTTCTTGATGACCCACCAAAGGTTAATGGTAAGACCCTACTGTTGAAGACAGCATATACATGTGAGACCAAACATGGAGAGACCTGACCAGAATCTGGAAGAAGGTCAGTCCCCAGACAGTTAGCTAGTCTAGTGCCAGAGGGTGCTACATGAGCAACTGGGGGAAAATGGCCTGCATCTGTCCAAGCAACTTGCAGTCTAAGCTACCCAGCAGGAAACAACCTGACATAATGCTCAAACAAGTGCAGTAGTGGCACAGAGCTATGGTAGGTAACCAACTGCTCTTGATTTGGCTAATAGATCCACTCAGTGAAATGTAACTCATTGCTGGAACTGAAAAATAAGTCAAAACCATGTACAAAAAATGAGCTCAGTCTCCAAGATCAAGATACCACCAAAAGTGGGCTAGAAGAGAGCCTACACATATAAAATTCCCTCCAAAATATCTATGGCTATCCCATTTATCTAGTACTAACTTCTCTCTCCGTTTTGCAGATTTACTTATCTTTTTCAGATGGACAACAAACTTGAAGGGAGGATCAGCCAATCACACCTCAACAGGGCCCCAGATGAAACCATAGACTAATGTGGGGGAAGGGCAATAATACAGTGTTCTTGGGGATCACGACACCAGAAAAAGGCTGAAGGAGATAAACACAGAGAACATCCAACTCCTACTGAGCCAGATATCCAGAGACCCAGAGGCTCCCAAAACCTCATCACTGAAGTAGAACTAAAATGACCCCAATGTGGCTCAGGGAAATTCACGGAAGAGGGGTGGAAAGAATGTGAGAGCCACAAGTTGGGGCATTATGCACAGAGACTTGGCCTATCCCCCATAACTCTTGACTACCCCCACAATGCATGACCCACATTCCCCATTGATGAGGGTCCCTTAGGAAGAGGGAGGACAGGGAAGAGGATAATGGAGTCACCATTATGAATGTAAAATTAGAATAATATAAATAAATAAATAAATTAGGGAGGACAGGGAAGAGGATAATGGAGTCAACACCATGAATGTGAAATCACAATAATATAAATAAATAAATTATATAAAAAAGAAGAGGAAACTATGATTGTCTAAGAAGTTAGAAGACAATTAAAGTTTATGTTCATAACCAGATCCAGGGAAATATTAAATATACCTTAGAGGATTTACCAAAGACATATAATGGTTGACAACTCTCAAAAATAAATCACAAAATGGAGCAATCATTGTAAGCCTGGGCACCTGCCTTGGACATATTTTTTATAGATAATCAAGCCCAAAGAGGAAATTAGCTTCATACCTTATGTGAAGTACAATACTAAAAACTTCAATTACCACTTAATAGTAAATTGAAAGTGAGGAGAAATATGCTATCAATTTTATGTGTATTGATGAAATACATATAGATATATGATAAAAGATGATGGAAAACTCTCTATGCCATGAAATTTCTTCTAAAAAATAAAAATGAAAGTAATGTGTAGATGAGGACACATAAATAGTGTTTAAAATACACACAAAGAGCTAACAAAAATAATAATGATTTCCACTGCCTACTGTACAGTAAACCCTGTATGGAATAGCTTGTGTGAGTTTTGTTATTATCTGTCTAACAATGCTCTGGTGTTAGCTGTGGCTGTCAAGTTGTTTTATAACTTACTGTCTTAGCAAAATAATCTTGTCCGTGTCCCATAAGTCTAGAGACAAGCTGTTGTGGATAAGCTCATGCCTGTTGGCCTTGCTCACATGCTCACTTAGATCTCCTCAACTGGCCTCCATTCTCCAGGCCATCTCTAGGCTTCACTTCAGGGAGTTGGCAGTAATCCAAAACATTGGAAGTTGGGCTTAGAACAGAACATTCTTTCTTCTACTAACAGTGTGTTACCAAAGCAAGACACAAGGTTTTGTTGATTCAGGAAGTGGAGAGGAACGAATCATCTCTTGAGGAGAGGAAGTACAAAAGCCATGTTGTAAGGCAAGTGGGTGCTGAGAGGAGTCAAGAACTGTGGTCATTCTCCCATTGGTTCCCCTGTGGTAATTGCTGTACTAAGGTCATGGGTTCCATAAGGAGAAACAAAAACAGCAAAAGTTTGGAAACCTCAAGGTGTGCAAGCTTTTGCTTGAGGTCAGGTCAAAAATAAGGTGAAAATTTCTTAGACTGGGTTTTTCATGCAATTCTTCATTTAATTAACTGTGCCTTCCCTCTGTTTCTGCGGTAAGTCTCCATTAACCACTAAAAGCCTTTATACATTCCTCAAGCACTCTCAAATTTATTAGCCATTGCTCTCATCCTATGATCCTGCATCAACTCCCATTACATTTTTCTGCATTGTACTATATGATACTGTACTCTTTACTGTATTATATTGTATTATACTGTATTTATTTCTTTGCCTCCCCACTTTCCTTTAGAAGATACATTTATAATAGCAAATTTTCCATACTCTCCATCATCATAATATAAGGACATCAACTGGCAGTGTTATCACACTGTAAATAAAATACAGTAGTACAAGTTAATAAAAATGTGAACAGCTATAATAATGAAGAAAATTATGTGACTGAAGCTAGCTACCTAAACAACAGTGACGCTCATGTGTATTCAAGAGAAGTGAGGCATCTCCTGTGATGTAGAAACCCCAGCAGTAGATGCTATGAGCACACAGCCAGTGCCCTTCTGCTTGTGTCTCTTGGGTGACTCTACTAACCAGAGAAAACCCAAACATTTTAACACAGTCATTTGTCTACAGTCTGTTGTGCAATTGAAAGTTAAATGTCTATCAGAAGGTTCCAAACAAAGGACCATTTTGTGATTGGATTTCTGTCCACCACAGAGCATAGAAATAAATTGTTCCCAATTTTGGTGTGGTATACAGATTTGCTGGGCCATTCTCTTTTCAGGCATGTTTTCAATCACTAACTAATTATTTTCCCAATTCCTTCCTAATAAAACTTTATTTGGGTCAAAATTGAATGGCTGAAGTTATATGGAGCCACATCTGTGAAATATTGAGTGGCTAGAGAACATATTAGACAATATAAAGGTTGCCTTGTTGGATGTGACTAGCATACACAATTAATTTACATTTAAAATAGATACAATTTGATATATATATTTGTTTACAGCAAAAATACAACATAATTACTTCTGTATAGTATTTTTTGGTGTTGTATTTAGGATGTATGGTATATGTATGTGTGGTGTGTGCACATATATGTACAGATGTACATATATGATGTGCATGCATGCAGAGACTACAGCATAGCATCTGGTGTCCTCTTTCCTCACTCTTATGCTTTATTAAGATAATCCCTAACTGAACCTGGAGTTGTTGGTTTTCTTTCTTTCCTCTCTCCTCTCCCTCCCTTCCTTCCTTCCTTCCAGATAGTCTAGCTGGCCAATAAGCCCCAGCCATCTTCTTGTCTCTACCCCACTTAGCATGTGTGGCCATACTTGCTTTTTATGTGGGTGCTGGGGATTGAATTCAGATCTGCATGCTTGTGTAGAAAGTGCTTTTACCTGCTCTCCCCAGCCCTTTTTACAGTATTAGTATAATGAACATAAGTATATTAGTTTATATGTTTTACTGAAGATTTTTAAATAAAATACTTGTTTTATAAATAAGATGGTATAAAGTTCATACTCAGAATGTCAGCAATTAATTAAGCAATTCAACTTTGAGAATGTAGTCTAAAGGTCTATAGGAATAAAAGTTATTAAACACATGTAACATTTGGCCCAACAAAAAAAAATGTAAGAAATTATTTTATAAATACACTTTCACATGTAGCAAAAGTCTACATTTAAAAGTATATATTGTGTATGATAACAAAGTATTAGGAAAATCTAAGTGTGTAATGAAAAGCTGGTTTAAAAACTCAAGGATATACAAACAATGTAATACTATGCAAAAGTTAAATTAAACTTGTCAAGACATATGCACACACACAAATATGTAAACACATATACATGTCAGTATTGAACATTCTCCAAGATATATTGTTTAAAGCATGAAAAAGATATCAATATGGTGAATAATATGCTTACATATTGAAATTTGTATTAAATATATTTTACTAGAACAAATATTTGTATTCTCTAGAAGGATATACCAGACATAATAAGCAGGGGTAACTGTCCCAAGATAAGAGACAGAGTTCTTATGAAGCATTAGTAAGATAAAGAGTTATTGCTCACTTTATTTGTTTTATAGCCCTTAAATTACTTACCTCCTTCTTGCATTAGCTAGTCAAGAAAAATAATAATGCTCAAAATAAACTGTAAAGCAAATCTTAGTCTGTGGAGAAGAATATTAATGAAAAGGCTTAATTACAGCCAATATTTTAAACCAAGAGTTAAACAAAATGAACAGTACATAAAGACATGCATTTAAGTGTTTTATAAGTTTAAGTGTAGTTCAGGTAGGTTATAACTCAAGAACACTGTCTGTAAAAATACTACTTTCACTTAGATGAATTATATAGCTTAATCAGACATTTTTCTCTTAATGGTAGAAGTTGAGTTTTCAGTTGCAAAGTCTAGGATTCCATGCAATCATTCAGAGTTTAAGCATGACTCTCTCAATGGGAAAATATTGAAATTTAGTGATCTGAAAGCAATAGGAATAGAAGAATCAAAACCTTAGAGTTATAGGCAACCTCCAATTCTCATTCTGTTTTGATTTGGCCATGACTGCAAGGGGGTACCTCAGTCAATCAGAAAAAATCAGGTCATGCATGAAAAGGTGAAACTAGATGTTTCTGGAGTTTTATTGTGGTAGAACTGAAAAACAGAGCAGAGCCAGGCATTGATGAGAGACCTGGGTGAGCACCCTCATTTTCAATTGTTCAGGGTGAGCTCTAGCCCTAGGAAAGAGGATGACTAGAAAGTAGGCGAGTGCTTCTAAAGACCCAAACCTTGCCTCACATTGCTGCAATTCCTCACTGGAGCAGATGGCTTCTCCTATTCTAATAGCTTCTAATTATAAAGGAAATCAATAGCTTCTAGTCTAAAACTTTGATTCACTATATCTGAGATTTGATTTCTTGAAAAAAAACAGGAAAAAACTAAATGGCTAAACTTTTTCAAAATTTTAAATATTAGAAAGAGATGATTGACATAATCTGCCATCTAGTAAAGAAATTAGATGTGCCATGTTACATATTCTTGCCCAAAAATATGTGTATTACATAACTGCATAACTAATTAGTGTACTCATGCTCAGTTTTGGAAACTTGATGAGATTTTTGTCTAGGGTCTAACTGAGTGGCAAGCTCAGTTCTGTGGGGAATTTTTAAATGAATCCTTCTTGCTGGCTTGTTGGATTGACACCCACATTTCCCAGGCAATGTACCATTTCATCACACTGCTGTGCACATTTTCTTTCAGTTGTTGCATGTGAACAAATGACAGTGTTGCAATCAGCTTCACATTGCTGGCAGAAAGCACCCAACCAAAAAGCAGATGATGGGAGGAAATCATTTATTTTGGCCTACAGACTTGGGGGAAACTCCATGATGGCAGGAGAAAACAGCATGAGCAAGGCTGAACATCACTTCTGCCACAGTAGGTGGCAAGCAGCAGGAAGAGAATGAGCCAAACACTGGCAAGGGGAAGCTGGTTGTTACACCCATAAGCCTACCCCCAAAACAAACCTCCAACAAGGTTCCAATTCCCAAATTGACATCAGCTGCCGACCAAGCATTCAGAACACTTAAGTTTACTGGAAACACCTGAATTAAACCACCACAGGCAGTATACTTTTATCTTTGATGTCATTTTGAGTGATGTCAGCATATTCACACATATGAAAATGGTTAAAATTTAAGAGCAGGACAGTACCAAGTTTTTTTTTTTTTTTTTTTTTTTTTTTTTTTTGGAGAGAGACCGAGAGAGACCCAGAGAAAGACAGAGAGGGGGGCGGCGAGAGGGAGAGGGAGAGGAAGACAGAGATGGGCACACCAGCAGTGTCTCAGCTGCTGAGAACGAAATCCAGATGTGTGCGCCCCCTTGTGGTCAAGTGCGGCATTGCGCCCTTGCGTCACTTTGCATCTGGTTAAACGTGGGACCTGGAGATTGGAACCGCTGGAGATTGGAACCAGCGTTCTTAGGCTTAGGAGGCAGGCGCCTTAACCCCTAAGCCATCTCTCCAGCCCCAGTACCAAGTATTAAGAAGGATGACAAAAATATTGAATAAATAATAGGGATCTTGGGAGATTGTTCAGTTGTTAAAGTGCTTGCTTGCTTGCAAACTCTGTCAGCCCAGATTCATTTCCTAAACCACCAATTTAACACCAGTTAGACAGTCATTTTCAGTGGCCAGAGATCCTGCCATCATATACACATATGCAAATAAAATTTTAAAGAAAGAAGATGGAACAAAGAGAATTTTTATCCTCTGTTGGTGGAAGTGGACATGGACATAAACTCTTAGGAAAATATTGCACACAACTGGCTAAACCTGGACTTTCTAAGTTACTCTGATCCATCATGTGACTACTTTGGCATATGTCCATGACAAAGAGAGCTTACAGGGCTGCTGAGATAGCTCACTAGGCAAAGTTCTTTCTGCAAAAGCATAAGGACCTGAATTAAGAACTCCATAATGCAGACAGTCAGACACAGGAGTGCATGTCTGTGATTCCAGCATTAGAAATGGGAGATGGAGACAGGTAAATCCTTGGAAGGTTGCCAGGAAGTCAGCCACTCTAGTGTACGCAGCAGCAGACAAGCAACCCAATCTTACAAAAAGTTACAAGATGAGGACTTATATCCAAGATTTCCTCTGACCTCTACATATGTGCTGTGGCATGGGCACACCCACACTCACATACATAAACACAACACAACATATATATATATATATATATATATATATATATATATATATATACATACACACACATACACACACACATACACACACACAGAGAGAGAGAGAGAGAGAGAGAGAGAGAAGTGTTTATGCCTGCCAAATGATATATATGAGAATGTTCACAAAAGATTACTTCTTAATATGTTACAAACTGGAATCAGCCCAAATATTCATCAACATAAAATAAATGAAAAAAGTAAGGGATTCAGATAATGGAATCACTGTAAAGAATAAAGAAGAAATTACTACTAAATGTAACATAGACATTTTGGTTCATAAAAGTCAGAACATGGAAGTAGGCATGTATAAAATACATTTAAGTAAAACTTAAAAATAAATTCAAGTTATCTATAGTTTCTGTGGGTCTAGCAAGCTATACAAGGAAGAAGCACAAGACCACCATCTCCAGACATCAACCATAAGCTCAGGTCACCCTCACTTGAGACCAGCTGGAGGTAAATTGTTTAGTCTTCACAACTAAACTCAGATTCTTCAGTTTTCTAGAAAGACCCACAGAACTTAGGGAAAATCTCTTGATTACAGTGTCATTAAGTGCAAGAATGAAAATTAGAATGAGCAAAGAAAAAGTAACGCAGGAAGGACTCTGGGAAAGTTTGGCACGAGAAGTCTCCATTTCCACAGTGATTTTTACTCTAGAAGCGATGTGTCACTGGACACAAAGTATTGCTAATCACAGAAGCTGTCTGGAATGGTTGGGGTCCAGAGTCTCATTCAGATCGCATAGTACATGCTTGTTGGACCTTTCTCCTCAGCTATTCATATAGATTTGGATTTAGACAAATATTTTCATTCTCCAGTTCTTTGAAAATTCAGAACTGATTATAAATCACAATGCCAGACTTTGTGATGGCCAAAATCTAAAAGCAAGCAAAAAGTCTATTGTCAAAGGAGGCCATGTAGGTACCATCTAGAGCTATAGCAAGTCTGTCTCTCTTTAGGTGAGCTCAGGTAGTTCTTCACTACCTACCACTGATGAAAGCCAGAGTACAAGGTATCTTTACCAGCTTGAAATATCCAGGAAGAGCAGCATGCTGTGGTTCTGGTAATGTTCCGTTTCTTGACCTGATAGTCTGCTTTCTGAGTTATCTTCATCAATCAGTATATGCGTTATGTGCCAATAAGAAAATATTTTAGGAGAAAAGTGTTAAATCCAGACATGTTACCCAGCCAGAGGAAGTATTTAATACTATGAAGCAGGGAGTGTTATATAACCCGTGGCTTCTGCCCAGTAGGGAAGCACTTTTCAGGTTGAACTCAGCAGAGAAGAAGCATTCTTCCTGCCAAAGAAACAGCTGCAGTGAAACCTTTCCTGCTGCTAAGGTGGTGAAAGACTATTTCTCCCAATCTAGAATAGGTCATGAATGCTGGGTGGCCCTGAAAACATCAATGGAGGCTGCCGAGTCAGAGTGAGGCAGAAAAGGAAGAAGAAAGAAAAGGAAGAAGGAGAGGTAGAGCAAAGACTAGTAAGGCCAGGGTGCAATACTTCCTCATCTGAATATTCACTCATGTCGTGAGTATCCCAGAACCATCTCTGAGACAAGGATCTGTGTGCAAGTGATTAATCACAGAGAGACTTCTTGCAGAAATAGTGAAGGAGTAGGGGAAAGGACAGTGAAGGACAGCAAGCCAAGCAGGTTGTGATTTTAGGCAAAATCCCAGCCTCTGTCTGATCCCACCGGGGCACTCTGCAGGATAAATTATGCCTGAGAGTTTGTCTGTACGGGGCAGGCAGCTGAGTTTCAGTACTCCTGTAGCAGTCAATTGTTGGGAGTATATCAAGGGGCCTGTCAGCTTCCAGGCGTCCTCAACTCCGCAAGTGCAGAAAGAGCAGCTCACGTTTTCTAAGGACAGTCCTCCAAAGGGAGCTGTGAGCCTGAGACACCAGAGAGTAAAGTACACAAAAGTGAAGAGGTGAGCCCACAAATGGTGAGAAGATCCAGAGAAAATCACTGACAAGTACTAGCTGGGACCTTTACTTCCAGTGAGGAAGGATTGGGAATTGATGTAAAATACACTACAACTGTGTACACTATGTTGTGCATATCCTTGCTTGTTATATATAATATAACACAGCCACTTATCATTCCACATGAGGTTGGAATCCTACTCATTTTATTATACTCTAAAGTAGATAGCCTTTTAAATTATTGACAAAAGGACTGGAGTGATAGCTGAGCAGTTAAGGTGCTTGCCTGCAAAGCCTAAGGATCCAGGTTTGATTCCCCAGTACCCACAAAAGCCAGATGCACATGATGGTACAAGTATCTGGAGTTTGTCTGTAGTAGCTGGAAGCCTTGGTGTATCCATTCGCTCTCTCCTCAAACAAATTTAAAAAGTGAAGTTTCTTTAAGTTATTGTTAGATAATTACTCAATGTTCTAACTAATAATTTTTTTTTTGAGAGTAGGGTCTCACTCTGGCCCAGGCTGACCCGGAATTCACTATGTCATCTCACCGTGGCCTTGAACTCACAGCGATCCTCCTACCTCTGCCTCCCGAGTGCTGGGATTAAAGGCGTCCGCCACCACGCCCGGCCTAACCAATAATTTTAGTCATGATCTTTATGGCTCATGGAAGAAAGAAAAAGAGGAAAAATATTCTGGATCTAGATATATTTTTAGGGGGGAGACAAGATCTCTCCTTTATTTGACTTTAAATTATATTAATAATTTTAGACTCCTGGCAAGTTCCACAAATCGTACAGAGTAACTTAAGTTGCCTTTCACCATTTCTCTTAGTGGTCCTATCTTACTCAATTCCACATGTCAAAACCAGGAAGTTGGCAGTTTCCCAAGAGAAAAGAAGAAATATTTGCACTCCATATTTATGGTAATACTATTCATAATAACCAAGATATATAATCAACCTCAGTGTCCATC
This sequence comes from Orientallactaga sibirica, assembly GCA_036365145.1. NCBI lineage: Eukaryota > Metazoa > Chordata > Mammalia > Rodentia > Dipodidae > Orientallactaga > Orientallactaga sibirica. Next base: position 5,090,094 of record JAEOAD010000041.1, read on the forward strand.
AATGGATAAAAAAGAAAAGATCAATTATTATTCAGCCTTTTAAAAAGTATAAAATCAGCTGGGCATGCTGGTGCACGCCTTTAATCCCAGCACTCAGGAGGCAGAGGTAGGAGGATTGCCGAGAGTTCAAGGTCACCCTGAGACTACATAGTTAATTCCAGGTCAGCCTGGGCCAGAGTGAGACCCTACCTCAACCCCCCCCCCAAAAAAAAAAGTATAAAATCAGGGCTGGAAAAATGGCTTAGCAGTTAAGGCACTTGGCTGCAATGCCAAAAGACCCAGGTTTAATTCCCCAGGACCCACGTAAGCAAAATGCACAATGTGGCACATGTACCTGGAATTCATTTTAGCAGCTGAATGCCCTGGTACACTCATTCTTTCTCTACCTGCCCCTCTGTCATGATGCTCTCAAACAAATAAAATAAAATAAAAACTTTTAAAAGAGCATAACATCCTGTCATTCATCACAATACAGAGAAACCTGGAAGCAATTATGTTAGTTAAAATAAGCCAGTCTTAGAAGCATGAATACTACATGACCTCACTTGTCTGTGAAACCTAAAGCAAACTCTTTGAAATTGACATGAGAATATTGGTTACCAGGAGTTGCCCGGATGGGAGAGTGACACAAATTTGTGTAGGTATACAAAGTCTCACTGAAACAGGGTGAATACAATAGGCTTCCATTATGCCACATACTGGCTATAGCTAATATTAATATATTCATGAAAAATGCTAAGAGATTAGATTTTAAATGTTCTCACTACAAAATAATGAATATATGAAATGATAGATTTGGTAATTAACTTGACTTAATTATTTCACAATGGGTACATATATAAAAATATCATCTTGGGCTGAAGAGGTGGCTTAGTGGTTAAGGCACTTCCCTGAAAATCCTAAGGACCCAGGTTCAATTCTCCAGGTCCCACATAAGCCAGATGCACAAGATGGCACATGCATCTGGAGTTTGTTTGCAGTGGCTGGAGGCCCTGGCATACCCATTCTCTCTCTCCACATTTTTTTCTCCCTCTATCTCTAATAAATTTAAAAAAATAAATCATTGTGTACACTGTAAAAACATACTTTTGACTTGCCAAATAAAACTTTAGAAAATATGAGGGTGGGAGGAAAATGTCCTTGACCTCATGCTCTTGAGGAACTTCTTAGACCCATGGAGGTGATATATTAGCTCCATCATTTAAAAGGATCATTCATTTAAAAGTGGCTAGTAAGGAAGACATTATGTCATGTTCTAATGACAAAAGGAAAACAAAAGTACACTTTATCCTTGAGGAATTTATACACTAAATAAGGAGGTCAAAATGAAATTTGTAAGACAGTTCAGTAAATGGAATAGTAAAATGGTCAAGCTGTATGTTTTGGAAAAGCAGCACATTTGAGCAGAACTTCACATAGAAACTTCAATAAGCATTTTCTTCATTCCAACGCAATGTGGTAGACTTTTATGTGAGTACATTGTTCTGTAATCTGTAGACATATTGTCATACTTGAATAGGTAATTAGTCATGCTCTTTGCAAATGAAGAAATGGAAATTGTGACTCAGGCAATACTCAAACTACTTATTGATGTTTAATCTGCATTCTTGGCTAACCTAATTCAGTAGCAAATTATCAAAAGCAGTGCTTCCTGTGTTCAGTTCCAGAAAGAATACATTGTATTATACTACAGAGGTCAACAAACTTCAGACTAAATCACAGGTCAAGTCCAGCTCTGTGCCTGATTTTATAACTAAACTTAATGGAATCCCGACATACATTCGTTTACTTACTACATATGGTCTGTCTTTCCCTTCAATCTGGGCAGAGATAAAAACACCTTATGGACCACAAAGTCTGAACTGTTTATTATCTACCTCTCTAACTTTTTATTATCTAACATTGTTTGATCACTGTTATACTGATTCAAGATTTGGGGTCTGAGGCATTAGATGTCCATACAATTGCAGATGATCCCAGGGCAATGGACCCCAACTTTTGGATTTTTGTCCAAACTAACAAAGAATTGAAAATGTGGCCTCAGCAAAGGATACATTATGAACTATGCAGTTTATTTTAGGGAGAGTTAGGATCCAGTGCGAAGCCTAGTAGGGAATCCCAAGCCATAAAAAGCTCTCTCAGTTCCCAGCCAAGCTGGGAAGGGGAGGAGAGATGGAGAAAATCTCCCTTCACATCACACACACACACACACACACACACACACACACACACACACAGCAGGAGAGTATAGTGGGTCAAAGAACACTAAGAGAGAGTAAGGGGCTCAAAATTTAAAGAAAAATCACATATACAGATAGCAAAGGTGGAAAGCACCCCAAAACAAGGTAGGGAAGACAAAAAGAAATATTCTCCCTTGGAAGAACTAGAGGAGACTGAGATGTGTACATGTGTGACAGGAGGGATCAAGACAAGAAGAGATTTACACACACATGCCAGAACCATTTATGGCTCAAACATCCAATTAGGATGAGCAGGGAAGTTGGTATCTGCTTGGGCCTCTGTCCTTGGCTGACTACTTATAAAAAAAAGCTACCTTGCTTCTATTGTCTATCAAAACCACATTAGACATAAACTATGAAAATTGAGAATATTTTCTCAAGTAGCAGGGTGTGATGGAACATGCCTTTAATCCTAGGACTCAGGAGAGAGAAGTAGGAGAATCACCATAAGTTTGAGGCCACCCTGAATCTACATAGTGAACTCAAGGTCAGCTTGGGCTAGAGGGAGACCCTACCTCAACCTCCCCTACACCAGAAAGAATAATAATAATAATAAAAGAATATCAGCTCAGAATTCACTTAGAGCTTTAAAAGAATTCCACCCCGCTTCTGTCTTCTTAGAGGTTAAAAAGTGTGAATTCCTCATCCTTATGAGCGAGAATTTCTTGGCACATAGGTAAGGCCTATTTCCATTCTTCTTGTTCACTTTCACTTTTCACACATGCTAAACCACTACAGGATAAGTGCCTGTGATGATATCTGCTCAGCCTCTTTGCCAGCATTTAGTGTAGTAGGCAATCATCATTTGGGTGTTGGACGAGCACCACCATAGTTTTTTGTCGATTTTCTGGCTTTAGACAAAACACTGTAAAATTGAAATTCATATACATAGTGGAGGCCTGAGTGGCTCACACCTCTAATTCTAGCATTTTGAAGGTTAAAGAGTTTGAGGCCAGCCTGGGATATATAGGGTATCCTTGTCTCCAGCAAAACAAACCAATGGCAAGAAACATTGTTGTGATATAGTCTCATATGGAAATTGGATGTGAATTTATGAAGAATTGAGTTTAAAAAAAAACATGGTATCATTGTCTTCAAAAGAATTCATGAAAAAAAATGCAACCAAGTTAAATATACTAATGATATGGATTAGGAGCAAGATAACTTTCTTGTAGTAGGTAATTTTCTAGGGACTGGCTCAAGGAAACATGGATGCCTCATTGCCTGCCTTGGCAAGACTAGAACTATCATCTTATTCAATCTTATCCAGAATAGCTGAAAGTAACAACTCCGTTGTCAGCTTCCTGCTTCTTTCTCAACTTTCTTTTTCAGGCTTAGCACTTGTGGGCTGACCATTCCTGAGTTATCCTCGTGAGTCCACCATAATTCTTGTCCTTCCCTTAGGGGTGCAGGAGTCTGGTGATGAGGCTCATTCTAATTGGATGCCTAGTAAATATAATTTAACATGAGCAACATGTGTGTGAAATGGAAATTTGGGGGTTCCTTGTCAATATACCAATACAACAATGCACCAAAAAATGTAGGATACCTCATTTTCTTGTCATGATTAAAATCTATAGATCAGATGGTAAGGTTTAGAGAGATTCTAGTAGATTAAAAGTAGGAAAGAGGAGGAAGTACGGAGAGCTCTCGTCATCAGGGAGGTGAGTGGGGTTAAAGCCCATGTGGGAATAGGGGAGGCTTACCAGGACCTGGAAGTTCAGGAGGGATGAACAGCCAGCAAAAAGAGTGGCCTGTCTACCTGATAAGGGTCTACTTATAAAACTTAATGTGGTGGGCCTTACCTTCATTCAGGCTCAGGTGAGTCAGAGTGAGGGCTGATTGGTCTGGGCTGGGGGTTGGCTCAAAAAGAGGCCAGCCATGAAGCCAAGTTTGGGGGCTGAGCTTAACCAACCACAATGCTACGATTAGACTTAAATTCTAGGAAAGGGAAATGCTCTCCCAGGGACAGGCTCAGGTTGTTTATGGAAAGCCAGGTCTGGGTGGCTCTTTTAGTAAGAGGAAAGGAGGGGAGAGATCCTTCTCTAGACTCTAGTAAAGTGGAGATTTCAAGGCAGGCTTAAGGACATTTCTGCTTTTTATTTTCCTGGGGACCATTCACCCTAAACTACCTAACAAAGCTACCTGACCACCTCTCACAACTTTTTTTGCCCTTTCTTCCTAACAGATTTGCGTACTTTCCCTCCCTGCTCATAGCTGTGGGAATTTTTGTTGTTATTTTTTTGGTTTTTGGCTTGGGCTTTTCTGCTTTGCTTTCCCTCTTACTCCTAACTCTCCCTAAAATAAATTTTATAACTTACCCTTTCCATGAACCTATGTTCTCAATTCTTTGAGAAAATGGATAAGAACCCAAGACTTGAGAGCTGCTGTCATGGAAGTTCTACTCACACAGAGCTCTCTCCCACATCACTAATAGCTAGCCTAAAAGTTAGAATGTTGAAAAATTTGCATATAATATGCCAACAAATTTAAAAGCACATCTTATCATTTTGTAAAAGATAAAGGACTTAAAAACTAAATTGAATACCAGTCTTTCAGCAGGAAAAAGTAAAAATAGGTTTAAAGCAATTAATTACTAATAAAGTTTGGCTTTATTTATACAACTACAAAATTTTTCAAATATTTCAGTGTTAATTTATGTCATCAAAGTGATTTTTTTTTCTAACACACTGATATTGATTGCTTATAATTCTGAAGTCTTGGTCGTTTATTTCACATGCTCTCATACCTGGTTGTGCATTTTCTCTCAGATTCCACAGTTTATTCCAAGTGAATTTTTCCATACCCTATTGTCATTCAGCAACGTATCTGTCCTTATTGAGAATTGATTTGCACATTGGCTCTTGGCTTCCTGCTGTCAGTAAAGAAAACATATAAGCCCCAAGAATGATTAAGGTAAAGACTTAAGTTTACTTTAGAAAGAAAAAATAAAAAATCCTTGTGATTTGCTTTCTTAAATCTAGCTACCCAAATATATAACTTGCTAGCTAATTATTAAAAGTTTTGCAAGATTTACATTCCAATGGAGATTAACTTGGAGCCCCTCACTCCAAGAGAAAACCATGGCTCTCAACTCATGGACATGCTCTCTTGTTGCTCAGCATTGTGTTTACTCAGAGAATTTTATGTCAAGAAACTAAACTTTTCCATTAAGTTTTCCTTTATTTAATTTTGTTTTAAGCCTAATAATTAGCCTTCAGCATGGAGCATATAGACTCCTGCTCTTATTGTGAGGCCCAACCAAGAGTCTTAAAAATGTGTCCATAGGCTCTAGTAATGAAAGAAATCTCTGAAAGCCTGGTCCCCTCTCATTAGCATAGTCCAAACCCCCTACAACTAGCAGCAGGACCAGCTCCAACCTGACTCCCTTCCTAGTCAATATCTAAATAGGAAGGAGGTCTGTACCTACAGAATTTGAATTATTACAGCAGGTAGCTGAGTTCAAGCCATAAATAAAGCAAATAGTCTACTCCCCATAAAGTTGATCCTGGGTAGGAATTCAATTTCCCTCTCCGCAGAAAAGCACCAGTCTTCAGCCACCTGAAAGGTTTGTTTGGAACAGTGCCAGCTGACTAGTGGGTGCTTAATAAATACTTACATTATTAAAGTTTACTGCCTTACAGACATTTTAGAATAAATCAACCAATCAGCATGACCTTTGACATTATTCTCTTGGTCCTTTTCTGCTTCTACAAAGCAAGCACTGTTCTGTACTTATTCTCTCCTTTGGGCTTGATGTTTCTTTCTGCTTGAAGTTTATCCACAAAATACTTCAATTAAAAAAAGAAAAAACAAGTTTGTTCAGGATATCTTTTAATAACTGGACAGGAAATCCTATCTGATCCAAACAGTTAGGGTGCATTTTATTTTAAGCTACAGGTGTCAGATTTAAAATCTAGACATAAAATTGATGTTCTAGAAAGATTGTTTTGAAAGTGTGATCTTAATAGGCTTTCATACATACTTGGTACAGATTCTAGTTTATAGATTAAGAAATATCCAAGCCACCTAAAGTAAAATAATTAAATCATTTATCACCTTAACATCATCCTTTATTCTGTCTTTTAACTGAAATTACCTGAGAAGTCTAAAATCTTTTAAAGCAGACGGCAAAAATATTCCCATTTTCAACTTCCGTAAATGGAATAATTTGATTCCTGTATTCTTTTCTGTCATTCACAACTTTTTATACTCTTCTTCCCACCCCTAACCTCATAAGCCCTGATATGTTATATTAATGTCATGGGGAAATTTTAACCTACTTTAAATGAATAGGCCAGCTTTCATGAAGAGAACTTTGTATATTCTCATTTTTTGTTTCATATATTTTATACATACATACATATATAGTGCTTTCAAATTTATGAGCTTATCAGAGATAATTGTAATGTGTTCGTTCATGTAGTAAATACTGGACTGAACAAGAGTTTTCTTTCTTCCACTTGAAACCTCCTCCCAACTCCCACCCTTCAAACTCTTGTAGTTGCTCTTAAAACAAAATCCAATATCTTTGACATTGATGATGAACCCTTGACCATATTCTAGCCTCTTCCCCAACGTCCCACCTATCTTATAATAGTTTCCCTACTCCTTCTTCTCTAGTCATACTACAGAGGTGGCAGTCAGTGAGTTCCAGGGCTCTTTGCATGCACACCTTTCTCTTCGTGAATAACTTTTCTATATCCTCATGAGTCCTTCTTATCATTTAAGTTCATCTTAAATTTTACTTCTTCTGAGATGCTTTCTCTGATCCCTCTCAAACTTATAGAGGTTCCTTTCATACATATCCTTAAAGCACCTAACACTTCTCATTATACATTAATCAAATTGTCATACAGTAATTATTTGCTTGACTACAAATTCCCTAAAAGCAAGCACTGTTCAGGGTTTTTTTTTTTTTTTTCAGGAGTACACCTGAATATATATGAATAAATATTTGTGAAAAAAATTGTGATGAAAGAAAAAATATGATATACATACTATATCAATAGCCTTCAACAATTATTCAATAATTTATAAAAATCATTGAACCATAATGCCTCTGTTCTTTCCATTTAAGTAATTTTCTTCTTAATTATTACTTTTAATATTTAATAACAACAGATGGAATTAAACCAACATATATAAAACATTTTCAATCTTCTCTTTTAACTAGCTTATCATGTTTTATTTGTGGATATCTTTTTTGAAGTATCTAAGAAACTCAATAAATAATACCTTGCATACATTAAGCATACAAAAATATACTTAAAATATACACTGTTATTATCCAAGTTATACAGATGAGTTAACTGAAGTTTAGCTTTCTTCAAGAAAAGAAAAACTAATACCTTTATTATAAAGACAGAGAGATCCCAAATCAATAACCTGACTGTCCATCTTATGACACTGGAAAACAAGAAGAATCCAACTCAAAGAGCTCCATATGGAAATAAATAATCAAAAATAGAACAGAAATTAATGATTTGGAAATTAAGAAAACAATTTTAAAAATCAATGAAACAAAGAGCTAATTCTTTGAAAAAATAAACAAGATTGACAAAACCCTTGCCAAACTGATGAAGGAAAAAAAAAAAAGAGAAAGAAGTCTATGAGCTGAAGAGATGCTTACCAGTTAAGGTGCATGCCTGCCTGCAAAGCCTAAGGACCCTGGTTCAATTCTCCAGGTCCCATGTAAGCCAGATGCACATGGTGGCACATGCATCTGGAGTTTGTTTGCAGTGGGTAAAGGCCCTGGCATTCTCATTCCCTCTCACTCTCTCTATATTAAATAAATAAATAAATAAAATAAATCTTAGAAAAAATAAAACAGCAAAGTCTCAAATTAACAAAATCAGAAATGAAAAAGGAAAGATCATAACAGACACCAATGAAGTTGGAAGAATCATCAGGACATACTTCCAAAACCTCTACTCCACAAAATTAAATAATCTGGAAGAAATGGATTAATTCATACACACATACCACCTACCAAAACTAAACTTAGCTCAGATTAACCTCCTAAACAAACCTATTACATCCATGGATATTGAAAACCTCCCCAGGACTGGATGACTTCTCAGCTAATTTCTATCAAACCTGCATAGAAGAATTCAAACCCATTTTCCTCAAACTGTTCCACATAATCAGAGTCCAGGGAATCATCTCCAACTCCTTTTGTGAAGATAGCATCGCCCTAATACCAAAACCAGACAAAGATGCAACAAGGAAAGAAAACTATAGGCCTATATCCATAAAAACTAAGATGCAAAGATCCTGAACAAAATCCTTGTAAACCAAATTCAACAACACATCAAAAACATTATCCACCTTGGCCAAATAGGCTTCATTCCAGGGATGCAGGGATATTTAACATATGGAAATCAGTAAACATAATACACCACATAAATAAACTGAATCATAAGAACCATATGACCACCTCAATTGATACAGTGAATGCTTTTGAAAAAATATAACACCACCTCATGATCAAAACACTGGAAAGAATAGGCTTGGAGGGTTTATACCTCAACACAATAAAGGCTATATATAAAGTTCCTAAAGACCAAATATTACTTAATGGGAAAAAACTCAAGGAGTTCCCACTGAGATTGGAAATAAGACAGGGGTGACCACTCTCACCACTGCTCTTCAGCATAGTACTAGAAGTAGTAGCCCAAGCAATAAGACAGGAGAAAGAAATAAAAGGGATTCAAACTGGAAAGAAAGAAATCAAGTCAGCTCTATTTGCAGAAGGCATGATCGTATATATATAAGTGACCCGAAAGTCTCCATCTCAAAACTTCTAAAGGTGATATATTCCTTTAACAAATAGGCAGAATACAAAGTCAATACATAACAATAAGCAGCTTTCCTATATGCAAAGGACAACTATACAGGGAAATAAATCAGTGAGGCTGTCACATTTTCAATAGCAACAAAAAATAAATAAATACCTTGGATTAACACTAACCAAGGATGTGAAAGACCTATGTAATGAGGACATAAAACCACTCAAGAAAGAAAAAGAGGAGATCTTGAGAAGATGGAAAGACCTCCCATGCTCCTGGATAGGTAGGCTTAATATTGTGAAAATGGCAATTCTAACAAAAGCAATATGCAGATTTAATGCAATACCAATAAGTGTTACTAAAATGTCATAAGTATTATTAATGATAGTGATAAAAGAGATCAGAGGAATGCCAAAAATAGGAATGTAGTCTATACAAATAACATCGTTTTTAGGTTTGAAAGGCAAATTTTAGCTAAAGTATGTAATTATTCATTGAAGATGTATCTTCTACTTGGTAGAAAGTTTCATTTTCTTAGGTGACTACCTCATGAGAGGTTGTAGGACAAACAGAAATGAAGGATGTGACATCTCATCTGTACCTGAGCCAGGTACACTATGAGAGCCTCTTCAGAGGACCCAGGTGATGAGCCCAGATGTAATGGTAGAATCTGACAACGACTTTCCCCAAAGCACAGTGGCCATCTTGGTCTGACCAACCATGTATAAAGGTGCAAAGGAAACTCATGAGAATTCTTGTCCAAGTGTTTTGTGTTATAAAAAGTATTCAAGAAAGTAATGTGCTGCACTGTGTCAAAATAATTGGTCTAGGAAGGGATGTCACTTGTGAATGAACAGATTCTGTTACCTGATCACATCAACCATTCTTATAAGAGAATTGCTGATAAATCATTATATTCACCTAATGAGAATTGATCAATAGGAAAAAAATCTAAAGAGGAAACTGAAAGAATTAAGTCTAACATCAGGACATCCACAAATAGTGTCAAGGAATGTGGAAAGCAAAAGAGAAATCTAAACATGTGTTTTGTTAAAGTGAACCAGACTAAAAGGATCTGGGTAATACAGGATATATAAGTTGATATTGCATTTAATGTTTCAAACCGAATTTTCCATTCTCGTTATTCAAATGTTTCTTTCCACTTCACTTCTGAATATATTAAGGACAACTTATGATAAAAGCTTAGTCCCCAGTTTTCCTTATAATACATACGTGATACAGTTGCCTTCTCATTTCTATAATGAAACATCTCACAAGAAACAGCTCATGGGAGAAAATAGGTTTATTTCAGCTTATAGTCTTGAGGGGAAGCTTCATGATGGGAGGGAAAGCAGGGGCTGGGCATTATGTCTTGCCACAGAAATTGAGAGGTAGCAGGAAGAGTGAGCTGACTCTGGCAAGGGTCACCCTAACACCCATCCAAAGTGACACACATCCTCCAGCAAGGCTCCACATCCCAAATTCCCATGAGCTAAGGATTGAGTATAAGGCTTACTCACAAATACATGAAGCTGTGGGGGATGTTTCACATCCAAACAACAATAATATCATTAAGATAGCTGACTTTGCATTTGTAATTAAGTCACTGTCCTGTATTTCTCAGAACATAGGTTAATTCCAAGTTTGTAAATGGTGTTGAATCTATAGTTTTAAGTTAGCTGCTTTCTTGTTACATGGCTGAGAAAATATATAAATCATTAGCAAATTAATATCCATTTCACAATGGATGTTTTAATGATTTCCTGAAAACTTGTTGTTCATTCAACTTGACTTGCAAGGTAAAGAAGATATTAGGCTGCCCATAGGTAATTGCCTTTTCATTTTAATTTTCTCTGATAATTTTAGCACTTATCTCCTCTTTATAACTCAATCAATGAATATGATTCACAGATTGGTTCCCCAATTATCATTGATACAATTCAGTAGCAGAAAACCACTGGCTATCAACTGAGATTGCCAATCCCTCCACGTATGCTTGCTCATTGCTGTAAATACACACAAGCTAGAGAAGATGCAGCCCTGCCCTCAGAGAATTACAAAATACAAAGTGAAAGAAATACACAAAATATTAATATGTAAGATACTGTTTTAGAGAAAGTATTAAAGAACTGAAATCCTGCAGAGGCCTTGGGAAATGAAAGAACTTTGCTGGAGACTGAGACTTTGGAGAGCATGGCTTTGACTGGCAGGACTGGGCAAAAGCACATGCCAGATATAATCATTTTTTATTCTGGCTCCAGGCAGAGAAATAATTCTCTGTCTTTTTCACATATCAAAGTCAAGTTCTCAAATATCATACCAGTATTTATACACATTTTTTACTCATTCTATTTACTTAATTCATCATAAATGATAATGACATTTGTAATTTGCATATTAATTACATATTCTTTTTCAAAGTGTATTAAGCATAGTATAATTTTCAATGACAAAAAAGTCTCACCGGGCGTGGTGGCGCACGCCTTTAATCCCAGCACTGGGGAGGCAGAAGTAGGAGGAGCGCCATGAGTTCAAGACCACCCTAAGAATACAGAGGGAATTCCAGGTCAGCCTGGGCTAGAGTAAGACCCTACCTTGAAAAACAAAACAAAACAAAAGAAAAGTCTCAATTGCTTTATTTTAAATTTAGTCAATGCTTCTCTTTAAATTGACAGTTTTCTGAATACATGATGTATAGAGAATGCTGCCATTGGTGCCTTAGAGCTAATGGGATAATTATAGAGATAGCCACAAAGGTTTCTATCAAGAAAGCAAAAACAAATCCTTCCTATCAAAGTTAGCTTGTAGAGAAGCTTTGGATGTTATAGGAAAATCCATCTAGTGCCTTTGCAAACCTTTTCTCCACTCCTGGGAATGATTACATACTTAGTCAGTAAGGTTGGCCTTTAAAGCCAAACTCTAAATCTAGACTTCCCATTTCAAATTTTAGATTCTAAACTTATCAGATCTGTAACTCCAGAAATCTACCTAAACTTTCTTAGCTCCTCCATCAATAAAATGGGAATGTTAAGTATAACATTACAATGGAATACAGATTAATCAGTTAATATGTGAAGAATGTTGCAACAACACACCTGATGCATCATTATATATATCTGATAGTGAAATTCAAATTAGTATACAGCTAGCACACACCAATGTTTGCTCTTAGCATTTTTATTCCTCTAAGCATTATATATATAACAAAAGAGAATCAAAACTATCGATAGCCCAAGCTGACATGGCAGAAGTGTTAAGTGGATAAAAGAATGTAATTTATTATCTGCTTGTCAGGTGAAGACATTTCCTGGGGAACGAAACTTTAAATGTGGTTGATTCTGTAAGGCAGAAATTTACAAGTGGTCCATGGCTCATTAATGAAGCACTAAATTGGACAATCAGCATTAATGGGAATTGCACAGTAAAAGCACTGCACATCAAGTCGAGGCCCTGGATAAAATGCATTATCATACACTTCAGCAATCCAGTCCCAAGCATGTTCTGTGCCATCCTTCAGACTAGACAGATGCTTGGAGAGATCTGCTTTATTTGTAGAGAATGCATTATTTGTCATTAATTAATTACAGCTTACCTCCTTCAAAGAAAGGATTATGATTTTTAAAATAGAATAGTTAATATAAATAGAAAAATATTAAAATATAGTACAGAAATTAAAATTTATCAAAGAATTAGACTGATACATTCCTTGTGTTTGAATATAAAATTGAGTTGAAAATTTCCTGGTTGTCAAGGATAAAAGCAAGTATTTAATGCTATTGGTAGTTCTCTTTGCAAGAAAGATTTCAAAATCTATTTCTTTTCTATACCAAATATGCTTTTCTTTATTAAGTATGCAAGAAACACTCTGTAAATGCCTCCACATTCATTCTGTCTCTGCTTTAAAGTTTTGTTTTCCCTTTATTTAATAGGAGGAATTGGCCATTTATTGCAGAGGCTTCTTTATTCTGTCTCCTAGGAAACCTAGCTAATCCTTGGGCAAATAAGCTTATTTGTATGATGGCCTTAACTCCTGGAGTCCTACAGAGAGATGAAGAGTAGCAGTGTGCATACTACTGCTCTTCCTTGAGTAGCTAACCTTTGCTGGTGAGATTAAGCATCTGAAATACATCTCACTTTCCTTTTACAGCTTGGATTTCCTGGACAGATGATTGACACAACACCTCCCAGTTTAGTATCATGGAGCAGTTAAATTCAACTCTATTACCTGCTGAATTCAGTTTCCTAATCCTAAACACAATATGCACACAACTTAGCCTATCCAGCTTTTATTTAGCGCTCGTGTCATGGTGCTTTATGTGGAGTCAAGCAGTATTAAATGGTGTGGAGTGGAGCAAATGGAAAGATTAATTTTGCAGTGTGATACTAAAAGCAAGATTTTAAAACAGGGATTAGGGACTGGATCTGCTCATGAAAACACTGAAATATAACCATTATTAGCACAGATACTTCTATCCAGTGCCACAAGGAAACCTAGCTTCATACACATAACCACTACTTTCATAGAGGGAAACTCACCAAGAATGGAATAAAAAGGTAGCACTCTGTTACAGGCAGCTGGACATCTTTTGGAGTTAGATTTGTCCACCACATTTCTTTAATAAAACATTGTTTAAACAAAACTAAAATCTAATCTTCAACAGAAATGTTTGAAGAAAATAGGCAAAATGTGCTTCAATTTTTTTTTCTGGTATGATTTAGGATATTTTTTTTTCTGGTATGATTTGGGAGTTCTATATTCATAATTTTATACTAAGGAGATATTTTTCAGAACTTTTTGTAAAATTAAATAAAATGTTAATAAAATACAAAAAATAAAACTTTAAAAAATGAAGCCACCTAAAACCTTTTTTAAAGAATATCAATAAATATGCCTTATAGAAAACTTAAAATAACAGATCCTTGCAACCAAGATACTATCTTGTAAAATAATCATTACAAGTTTTGGAAAATATCTGTATGTTATAACTTTTAACACAAAAATACAGATAGCTGGAAGAACCCTTTAGTTTTAATTTGATTCATTTACTTTCCTCAGTATTAATTCCTTTGAACAAAATTAAATGGGAAGCATTCATTACCAAAAAAATCTATTCAATAATAGTTGCTTAAGGCATGCTATTTTATCTTGAGAAACAGCTGAGGGAAGACATGGAACTTTCTTGAATATAAAGGGCTAGCTCACAGTTTGAAAGACTATGTGAAGAGAGGAAATTACATGAGTATTCAGATAAGAACCAAGAGCAAGTTTCCTGACAGTCAACACTGATAGAGTTTGGGATATGTTACCAAAGGATGTAGAGTAATCTCATTTTTCAGAAGTGTTTAAAAATATGATAGACTCTCAGCTCCCTGAACAACAAAAAATATTGGATTTCTATTCTAAGTAGAGCACTATACTAGAGGATCTGAGGTGGGAGAGGGGGAGAGGTTAAAAAAAAAAAAAAACCTAGAATGAATTCTCTTAACTTGGAAGAACTTTGAGCAGGAAGATGGAAAAGACTAAAATGATCAAAAGATGCTGATCTAAAGTGAACTTGGTCAGCTATTCCTGTTGGATACTGGGCAGACAAGGCAGGCAATGCTTCTCAATTAGTATATATAAAAGAATGCACAGGTTGATGGAGAAGAAAGATAGTTCTTCAGGCAAAGGAGATTCTGTGGGTGGAATAAATGTCCATAAAATAGTGTATTGCAGAAGAACAGGACCAATGCTCTGGTTTCCTCTTTAGTACAGATAAAGTGTTTGGCAACAATTTCTTTTCATGGATGTAAAAGTGCATGAGTAATACGTATAATATATTCTCTGGTTCTCTGATTAAGGAAGAACTTAGCAAATGAAAACCATTCTAATAACTGTTGTCATCTTCATCACCTACCTCTATCACCATTCTGACACATCCTGATCCTGTTTTGAACATCAAAACAGTTTCTGGTTTGCCACTCCTACTTTGATTTGTATTGAAGTATATGTTTGTAATGATCTGTTTTGATTAATTTCACTTAGTCATCATACAGAATAGTGGGTTTTATTGTGACATTTTCACACATGCATGTCGTGGTACTTTGAAACTATTTCATTTAGCCAGCTCACATTCTTGTTGGTTAGCATACCTAAAACATTGCAATTATTCTGGTATTAACAGCACTTGATCAACTCAAAATGAGAGATTGGCTCATTTCACTACAAGGCTGAACAGGAGACACCATTGTCTGAACACAGGCAAGCTAATGACTTAAATTTAGACTCTTGATTGGACAACCCAACCAGATGAACTCACATAAGTGTTCAAGAGTAATAGTTACCCGGCATTTTCTCAAAGAAAGTCCCACACTTACTTGAGGTATATTTTTTAGATATTTTAGATTCATATTTATCATGATCATGTAGGTGGTGAGTGATTTTATTAGTAGCATTCATTCTGCCCTATAATTTGCAATCTTTCAGGAGATATACTCCCTAATTTATCATTGTGAGCTCTGTCTTCAATCAGAAGCAAAAAGTTCATTACTGGATTCAAAATAGTCCTTCATGAATATGTTAATTGGGAGCACATTAGCACATTCCATTTGCTTCTGTGTTTATTTTTAAAGAAAAGTAATAAGTTTGCTTTCTCATGTAAGTTAACATTAAATACATTTTTATTGTCTGAATGTCATTTACAAGTTCATCACTTCAGTAGCAAAGGAATAGGAGATAAGAAAACAAATAAGAAAAAAAAAAGAAAAGAAAACAAATAAGATATTTGCCAAAGAATTGTTATTCGAAGCAAAATGGTTCTGGCTTTTAAAACAAATGGCTGAGGACACTACAGGTGTCTTCTAGCTTATTCCAAAGAGGAATTGTTCATGACATGGACCAATAAGAGCCTCTTGAGAGCCTGAAACTGTAAAGGCCCACCCTGTCCCAATGTGCCTAATGAAAATTGATAAGTTTGGTGTACCTAGGTGTTTAATGAAGGATATCTCAGCCCTGTCTTGCAGTTCACAGACATTGTTTTGGGACAAACATAACTAATAAAATGCTTTCCACTGTTTAAAAATATCCTGTTTTATTCTTTTTCCATAAGATTGCTCTTATGCAATCTTATGACACTTGCACTGTTTGTGAAAAACAGCACTGTCTGTGAAAAAAAAGCACAAGATTTCAAAGGTAGAATTAACCATTATATCTAATAACACCTTAGAATTTTGCTATAATTCAAGTAAGGAAAAGAGAAACAACTCAAATTGTTTTAGACAAGGTTCTCCCAAGAAACAGAACTAATGTGGCATTTAAATGTACATGGGAAGTTTACCATGGCAATCGGTTTAAGCCATCAAAAAAAGTTGAGAAATTTCAAAATAGGCCATCTACAGCTTAGAGAACCAAAGAAACGAGAAGTATGGCTCAGTACAAGTCCAAAAGCTCCCAAAACTAGTATGCTACTGGGGTAAGAAAACAACTGGAGCTCTAGGTCAGAGAACTGTCAAGTTCTCTTATCCAAAGGAAGGAATCATGTAGTGGCTCAGATTCAGAGGAAAGAGAGAGAATAGAATAAGAGAAGATATTACAAGACAAAGAAAAGAAGAGAATAGAAGAAAATTTGTCTTCCTCTATGTTTTTATACTATAAGTCATCAATTTAGTGGTGCCAACCCAGATTGAGAGAGGGTAGATCTTTCTTAGGGGGGCATTTCCTTACTTGGTCCACTGATTCAAATACCAATCTTTTTTGCACACACCTTAAAATATATATCAGAAATAATATGATTTAGCTATCTGACATCCCTTAACTGAGTCAGGTTGCCATCTTAAATAAACTATCACACACAACAAATAAAACATTGAAGACCCAGCATTTTAATAAGAAAATTTGGTTTAGTATACAGAGCATGAAAGTATTACTAAAGCTGTCTCTTTGAGCTATTATAGCCATGGATAAATTTCTTCAGGTTTAATTTTTTATTATTAAAATGCAGACAGCAACAATCTACCTCAAGATATTATTTGAGAAAATAATGCAAAGAGGATCTTGACAAACTACATTGAGCAGAGGAGAATATGCAATGCTGTCAGTAATGATAAGATCATCAAAAGTCACCTCCTACTTACCTCAAGATAACAGGTAGCTCACTCTAATTAAGTGGCCTAATAGGGAAATAGATTAATAAGATAAAATTCAGACATCAAGGGTGGGGGAGTAAAATAGGGACCCAAAAGGAAATGATACTATAAAACCCTTTATTCTGAACAACAGGCTAAAACATTGATCCTTCAGCAGGCCCACAGAGGGAACACCTGAACCACAGGAAACTGAAGAGAACATCATGATGACCAACCTTAATCTTTTTCTGCTTCTCTCTCTCTTCTCTCTCCCTCTCTCTCTTTCTTCTTCTTCTCTCTCTCTCTCTCTCCCTCTCCTCTCTATACTCACTTTCTCTTTTATATTATATGTCTTTTTCTTCCCTCACCTTCCTAGGTGCTGATTTATAACTCCCAGTACCAGCACAGGATTAACTTCCACAATGAGCTGTTGATCTGAGACACCTACATGGTTTCCCAAAAAAGACGGATTTCTGTCTGAGTTCTTGATGACCCACCAATGGTTAATGGTAAGACCCTACTGTCAAAGACAGCATACGTGTGTGAGACCAACAAACATGCAACATGGAGTGACCTGGTCAGAATCTGGAAGAGGGTCAGTCCCCAGACAGTTAGCTAGTCTAGTGCCAGAGAGTGCTACACGAGCAACTGGGGGAAAATGGCCAACATCTGTTCAAACAACTTGCAGTCTAAGATACCCAGCAGGAAACAACCTGATGCAATGCTCAAACAAGTATAATAGTGGCACACAGCCATGGTAGGTAACCAACTGCTCTTGATTTGGCTAATAGATCCACTCAGTGGAATCTGGAACTGGGAAATAAGTACAAAAAATGAGCTCAGTCTCCAAGATCAAGATACCACCAAATGTGGGCCAGCAGAGGGCCTACACATATAAAATTCCCTCCAAAATATCTATGGCCATCCCATCTATCTAGTACTAACTTCTCTCTCTGTTGGAGAATTTGTTTATCTTTTTCAGATTGACAACAAACCTGAAGGGAGGATCAGCCAATCACACCTCACCAGGGCCCCAGATGAAACCATAGACTAATGTGGGGGAAGGGCAAGAGTACATCATTCTTGGCGATCACCACACCAGAAAAAGGCTGAAGGAGATAAACACAGAGAACATCCAACTCCTACTGAGCCAGATATCCAGAGACCCAGAGGCTCCCAAAACCTCATCACTGAAGTAGAACTAAAATGACCCCAATGTGGCTCAGGGAAATTCACGGAAGAGGGGGCGGAAAGAATGTGAGAGCCACAAGTTGGGGGAATTATGCACAGAGACTTGGCCTATCCCCCATAACTCTTGACTACCCCTACAATGCATAACCCACATTCCCCATTGATGAGGGTCCCTTAGGAAGAGGGAGGACAGGGAAGAGGATAATGGAGTCACCATTATGAATATAAAATTAGAATAATATAAATAAATAAATAAATAAATAATTTTTAAAAAAGAATCACTTTTTCACTTGCAACGAGTGAGAAGTCTTCGTGTGTTCTATTTCCTTCCTTCTTTGACAGTCCAAACATCAGCAGCCCTCAAATTTTAATTCATGATCCATTCTTTCACTAAAGTAACACCCAAAAAGATGAGTAATAGTCAGGTATCACTAAGTTGCCTTTTATGACATATTTTATAAATGAATAATGTCAGCTTCTAGCAAAATTATTAAACATCATCATAACCATTCAATGTCCATTTTAAGAGCAACTCTGAAAAAACATTATATACATACATACATTCATACAAACATACATATGTGTGTGTGTGTGTTTTCTAGTTGTATCTGGGTTTGCTGTTTAATTCTGTTTCTAAGTACTAGTCATTACCATAGACTCCACATATTAAAGGTTCAGTCTTCCACAAGACTAATATTATTTCACATGATAGACACACTTTGGGGATCCCTAACCCATCTTCACATCTGAACAATTGGGTATAAATTCAGACTTTCCTACCACCCTATTAGGTTCTATAATTTACTAGACTCAGTAAAGTCCTATGCTTATAACTTGTTTTCCTATAAATAATATATATAGGTGGATATTCACTATATAGGATTAACACATTGAATTTCTGTCCATATGATTGATATTAATCCTCAACACGTCATCTTTTCCTAGAGGTTGAACTGACCCAGTGCTACAACCCTTTACTCACCTGATGGGATCTATTTGGCCTCCACCCCTAATTGTAAAGCTACCTAGTGGCTTAGCATTACTTACTTCAATAACATAATAAAATCACCCCATCTCTCAGGAAATTTCCAGTGTTTTTAAAGTTCTGTGCTTGAGATCTAGGTAAAGACCCAACCCATTATTCATTATGTATGCCCCATGCATCCGTAATCCCAGTAAGTCTATGACAATGGGAGACAGAGTCAGGAGAACACCAAAGTTTACAGTCCAGCTAATCTGATATTCCCAGTGGCAAATAGCAAACAAGGTGGAAGGCAAGAACCAATATCTCAACATTGTCCTCTGACCTCCACATAAGCACTGTGGCATTTACACTACTATACAGACATACAAATGTACACACACAGTCATCAGACTATACACACAAATATAATAGTTATGATGAAAATCATATGTTAACTGAACAGATAACACCAGGATTTTGGATAGACACATGATAGATAAATTTTTATTCAGTTCAATGAGTACTTACTGGATATTGAGCATTGACTCATATGCTACATCTTCAACAAATCGCCAAAGTGACTTTAACTGCAGTGAGTTCAAAAAATACAGGGGGCTTAAAAGCTGTTGACACAGCCTATCAACATCTAATCACCTGAACATCATTTTGATTATCAAAAACTTGGAATTTTATCTGTAGGTTAGTGAATCGAGTTTAAAATCTGTCACATGCTCTCTAAATTAATCACGCCCATTCTCACTATGCCCCAGAATGAATGCTCTGTTTGTCATAGACACCATCAACCTCCTGCTTTGTCACTGCAACCCACAGAATGTCACTCTGCCTTGTCTAGTAATTCATATCTGATTCATTTATTCATTACAAGTGAGCAGAAGGTTCCTCTTTTTATGGCTTCCCCGATCTTTCTATCCCCAAAACTTCTCAATTCCTACCTATTTGCATCATTAACACTCACTTATCACATTTCCTACTAGTTGTATATATTTTGAGAAACATGTAATAAAGCATTATTAATACTATTTCAACCTGAGTGAAATGTTAAATGACTCCTTTAAATTACATTCTACATGTCTAGAAAAGAGCTATGGAATATTGGGCCCTAGTTTTTCTTGACCTCATCTTTTAAGCATTAGATACCACACATTTATTGTTTTGAGTGTAACATTTTACAGTTCTGCAAAACTAACTAAAATTAAAAACAAAATATCTTTAAAAACTACCCATTTATAACCATTATTACAGACTTTCTCTTAATTCTTCCTCCAGAATTTAACTTAATAAGGAAAATTTGAGCTGAAGAGATAGCCTAGCAGTTAAGGTGCTTGCCTGCAAAGCCAAAGGACTCAGGTTCAAGCCCTCAGGTCCCACGTAAGCCAGGTGCACAAGGTGGCACATCCATCTAGAGTTTCTTTGCAGTGGCTAGAGGCCCTGGTGCACACATCTCCCCTTCTCTCTCTCTCTCTCTCTCTCTCTCTCCATATGTGTGTGTGTGTGTGTGTGTGTGTGTGTGTGTACCTCTTTCTCTATGTCTCTCAAAAAAATAAATAAAAATTTAAAAAATTGGGGCTGAAGAGATGGCTTAGCAGTTAAGGTGCTTGCCTGTGAAGTCTAAGGACCCAGGTTTGATTCCCCAGTGCCCACATAAGCCAGATGCAGAATGTGGTTCCTGCAGTTGGAGTCTGCTTGCAGTGGCCGGAGGCCCAGGTACACCTACTCTCTCTCTCGCTCTCTCTCTCTCTCTCTCTCTCTCTCTCTCTGCCTCTTTCTCTCTTCCAAATAAATAAACTAAGAAATTTTAAAAAATAAGGACATTTTTATTTTCTTCTTTCTTCAATACTCCAAGTAGATAATATGAGACTCTTCATGGCCTATAGTTTCAAGGTATATAAAGCCTCATTGAGTAGCTTCTTTGGGGAACATTCCAAAATAAATGGAAACAAGATAAAACTGTTATCTATCATTCACAATGGAAAATTATGTGGGCAGCTTTCATTGTAGCTAGATAAATTTAGATAAATGAAGTGTGTCAAGTTAGTAATTACTAAATGTTGCAAGTGAAGCAATTAAAGCAGTAATGATTTTAGTCACTGTTGTATCTACAGGCTGTTTTTTCCATGAATTGTGACCCAAAATAATAAAAGCTGGAATGAAAGACAGAACACCCCAGGAATTACTACACTTTGAGGAATGTGCATTTTTCTACTTTTATAATCAAGAATACAACAATGAGAAGAAATTTTTATAGAACCATCCTATTCATTTGTGATTAAAAATGAACAATGCACAATATTTTTAATAATCCCAAGAGTGTAACTGAGGCAGAGATATTATGTTTTATGTAGCCAGCTGTCCGCCCTTGGGGGCGGGGGAGTTGGCGCAGAGGGACACAGATTCCGGGAGTCCAGTAGGAGGTGAAAATGGACTCGTTTATTCAGGGAAATACATTCATGCTTTTTATATCCCCCCAATGTTCCCCATTGGTCCCATGGTGGCTGCCTGTGGTGTTGTGTCTTGCTAGATGGTCTTCAGCCCCCTCTGAGGGTGATGTCATCTGTCACTGGGTACTCAGGCAGGGTTTGCTTTGGCACCACATGGAAGCATTTGCACCGGCTTCATTGTGTCAGCCACACCCGCTTTGTTGTGTCAGCCACATCTGGCTGCACCTGTCACATTTTTAACTGCCACATTTTCACCCTTTTGTTTTTATTTTTTTGCTCTTGCCTCAAATGACACCCAGTATTGTGGACTGTGGTGTCTTAGGTTGTCCCCCTCAGAGTCAAGCCTTTGCCCTTCATTGGAGCATGGATTAGTCATCCGTGTCCTGTCTTAGGTGGGCATGACCTAAGGGAATCTTACCTGTCATTGGCTACCAGGCCTCAAAGGGCTGTTCATCTGAGTTGTACATGCAAGAGAAGGGTGATCTTTATATTTAAGTGGAGGCTCTGTCAAGGTTAGCCATCCAAATTTGGATAATTTCTCTCAGTGGCTTAGGACCAGGGCATTCAAGTGCCATGGAGGGTTGTCTTGTTGATGGAGTGTTGTCTGTGAATATTCTGTAATAGACACTTAAACAGAATTATTAATATAATGATAATTCCACCTAAGATGGCATAGGTCAATATCCACAAAGGGTCAAAAAGTCTTTTAATATTATTCCATACTCTGGTCATAATATCAGCATCTAGGGTCATAGCAGGGACCTTGGTGATGTTTAATTGATGGATCTGTTCTCTTAGTAGGATTGAATAATTTAGAAATTTCTCAGACCAGGTACCTTTAATATATTGTGCTAATTTAATTCTCTCTAAAGGCATTATGAACTTTATAGGGAGTTAGGCAGATGGCCTGATAGTGTGGGTCACATGCCAACAGGGACATGCCCCTCAGAAGTGTTATTTCCTCAGCTAGGAGGTCAATTTGTTGTTGTAAGATGTGGATGGCCTGATAAAGATGCTGATTAATAGTTTCTTGGGAGTGTAGGCCTCAGCTGACTTGGTTACGACCCGATTTAAAGTTACTGTGTGGTTGCTATCTGTATCATGGCAATGGCTCCAGCCATAGCACCACCCCCCCCAAGTACAATGGCAACAATTATAGCTGTGGTGATACCAAAGTCTCTTTTGAGTCTTTGTAATTCTTCTAATTGAGTTTGAGTCATAAGGGTGATAGCATGGAAGTGAGCAGTATTTACCACTGGGTACCAGATAGCTGCAGGCTATCTTACCAGAACAGCTAGTTGGGTGGTTCCGTCCCAGCATGCTCACAGTTGGCATGTATGAAGGGAACAATTAAGAAAGTCATGTATGTCAGTAGCATTGGATACCAGGAAGAAGAAAGGGGGCCTAACGCGGGGGGGATTAGTTGCCCAGGGTATTTTCTTTGTTATGGATACATCAGCTGATTCATTTGGGTTCCAGTGAGTGGCATATCCATAAAGAGACTGAAAATAAGAGTAATTTGTGTGTAAGTAAGTTCCATTAAAGAGATTTCCTTCCTTCAGAAACATAAAGGGGCGTAGATCTAAGCAGGCCAGTGTGGCATAGGTCCCAATTTCCCATAATTGTATCAATAGTAAGATCAAACGGGTATCTGTAGAGGTAGGGGGAGTTGATAGTGTCTTTGACAGTAGAATACCTACACATGCGGAGGGAGAGATTAGAGTCCACTAGGGGGTATCCCTCGAAGGCAGAGGGAGGGGTGGGCTGGCAATGTTCCCAGGGGATAGGAAGGCCCACCTTGGGAGATAGGCTGTCTAGTTGGGGGCATTAAGTCCTTCCCAAGTTAGTTGTTTTATCATTAATTCCCTTGTAGGGCCTGGATCTAGTCTCCGTTCCATCACTTCCATGACATGAGTGAGGAAGTCAGTAAATGATTCCCCAGGTTGTTGTATTTGGTTATGAAAGTAGGTGGAGGGGTCTTTAGGATTTCAAGATTTAAGTGCCCTAAAGGAGAGGTCAGAAACCTGCTGAAAGTACGCATATATCCCAATGATAGCCTGTGACACAGGGTCAATGTATTGATCATGGCCTGTCAACATATCCAAGGTGATGTTTAGGCCATACTGAAGGTTGAGACGGACTTGAGCTTCAGCCTGGTCATCATAGGCAGACCTCCAGTTAGGAAAGGCCGAGGGCTCTAGGACTGACTTAAGTAGATTGTGCCAATCATAGTGGGTTTGGAGTTGAACAGCCCATTGGCGGAGGACCTGTTCAAAATAAGGTGAGTCAGGGCCGGAATCGGCTGCTGCTTTCCTTATGAGGGCCAAGTCAGCCAACGGGGTAGCAATCCAAGGCTGCTGGGCAGCGTTGGCACCAACGTTAACAGGGAAGGCCTCAGGGTGGCGCTTAAGGGACAGAACAGGCGGATGAGGTGGAGGCCAGGAGGAAGTGTCAACTGAAGGGGGTCCCACCTCAAGGTCCTGTACCTCTTGCCATGGGTAGAGGGGTGGTGGGTCAGTAGAAGGAGTGGGGGGGAGAAGGGTCAGTAGGGGGAGTGGGGAGAAAAGGGGCAGGAGGAGACTTGACAGGTTGAGCAGGAGGCATGGACGCTTAAGTGGGTGGCTCCTCTTGAACAGAAGGGGGGCCAGGAACAACACCCTGAATAGTCAATTCAGAGTTGTCCTGGCTTTTGCAATGTTCCTTATGAGCAGAAATAACCTCCTCAGCAGAAGAGGACTTCAGGCTGCCAATAATGCCAAGGAGGATGGGAACAAAAGACATGGGAGAGGTGATCCCCTGTTGAACTTCTCTTTTTCTAGCTAGAGGTCAGAATGCCACATGTTGTCAGGGGAAATCCAGGGGGCTAGGGTGGCAGCCTCATCCCAGAAGTCTTCAATATCATGAGATTTAACCTTGAGGCCTCAAGTCACCAGGAGAGATTTCAGGGCCTTAATTTGGGGATCCCGACAGTGAGGAGGCAAATTACCCACAATGAAGCTAGGAAAGGATGAGACAAAAGTGAAAGAGGACGAGTATGTATAGAGCTGAGGAGTCTTGTGGTTAGTGGGGGACTTCCACGGTTCCATAGGCCATGGCTGTAAGCCCACACGGTGTCTCCAGTCTCCAAAGGACATTGGAGCAATCCAGTTGGTGGCTCTGTCTCCTTGGTGGCCAGGCCTTAGGTGGAGACGCCACGCGAACCGAAAATGAAAGTTTGAATGTGCCTCCCTAACAAGCCAGACCAACGCAGAGGGAAGAGAGAAGAGAGGCCCTGCATGCTTACCTCAGAGCAGGGCAAAGGACACAAAACATATAGGGGCCAACTCATCGAAGAACTGCTGATGGGGGCACTTGGCTGTGCCATGAGATGGAGGAGGGCCTCAATGTGGACGCCGGCAAAGAGAGCAAAAGGAGTACTAAAAAGAAAAGGAAGAAAAGGAGAGGAATGACCCAAACAGGTCCAATACCCATGCCCACACGGGTGAAAGGGCCCCACGTTGGATGCCAGATGTAGCCGGCGGTCCGAGGAGGACCCTTGGGGGCGGGGGTGGGGGGAGTTGGCGCAGAGTCAACAACACAGACTCCGGGAGTCCAGTAGCAGGTGAGGATGGACTCGTTTATTCAGGGAAATACATGCT
Source organism: Orientallactaga sibirica (assembly GCA_036365145.1). Classification (NCBI taxonomy): domain Eukaryota; kingdom Metazoa; phylum Chordata; class Mammalia; order Rodentia; family Dipodidae; genus Orientallactaga; species Orientallactaga sibirica. The sequence continues at coordinate 5,115,480 of JAEOAD010000041.1, forward strand.
TTTTATATCCTCCCAATGTTCCCCATTGGTCTGGTGGTGGATGTCTGTGGTGTTGTCTCTTGCTGGATGGTCCTTCAGCCCCCTCTGAGGGTGATGTCATTTGTCACTGGGTACTCAGGCAGGGTTTGCTTTGGCACCACACGGAAGCATTTGCACCCACTTTGTTGTGTCAGCCACACCTGCTTTGTTGTGTCAGCAACATCTGGCTGCACCTGTCACATTTTTAACTGCCACAGTTTTATAGATTAAACTATGATTCCACAATTGAGCCAGAACTCAGAGTTCACATATTACATATTAAAACATGTTCACTTGACACCCTTAATATTAGGCCATTTCTCAAAACAAGCAAAATTTTGATAACTTCCTTTCAATAAACAAAACAATACAGTTAAATTTCCTACAATTAACAAAATATAGCAGTCATGTTCTTCTTGGTGACAAGGTTATTTCAGAGAATAATAATTTTCAGATGGTTTCGTAAAGCAAGTTGATAAATAATACCTTTTCCTTGTAAATATGTTGGAATAAGATCAAGTTATGCATTCATTTCGTTAAGTTCTATGATTTCTCATCAGTTCTGGGAACTAGTAATTTTACCTATATTGATATTTGGCTTCAAGTTAAAGTGAAAAATCAATATTTTAGAGAAAGTATGTCTTGCTCTTCAAATTTTCCTCAATAGATAGGTCACAAAAAGCCATGCCTCATGCCTTCCTTTCCTGTCCTATTTATAATACAATGATAACTGGCATGTTTGCTATTATTTTAAATCCGTTCACTGAATGCTAAATTGTTGCTAAAGAGCTGTTGATTGTGCTTAGCATTTGAGTATTCCTTGTTAATGCTGTCTCCACTGGGTAATACAACTCCAGCATCAAAGACCGTGAGACAGTATAGAAGAAATTAAAGTTTCCATCAGTCCTGAATTTGATATTGAACACAATGAATTCTGCCTAGAATGAAGGAAAATTTCCCAGCCTATGTTTGGTTAAGTGGGAGTCAATAGTTAAAACCTCCAGTATGTTTCTGTTCAGAAGTGAGAATATGGCAGTTGGATCTGAAGCCACCATCTTGGGTCACAGAAAAGACAGGAATTGATAAGAAGACAGGAAAAGAGAAATAAATTGAATTCTCAACAAACCCCAGGTTATTTCCTTTATTGTGTGTAACCAAAAAAATCCCTACTAAATTAATTAAAGCAATGCTATTTAGGAATTTTGATCAAATTTAGTGAACCTTATTCTAATAGATACAAATGAAGAAATCACTGCATATATTTTATCTGGATATTTAATTTCCAAAATGCAAATGTAGACACTTTTAAGAAAGGAACATCCATTACATTGTGCTTGTCACTTGATTAAATTGATCCTTTCTGACTCCCTCTTCTGAATTCTAATATTAATTTTAAGGTATGCTTCAAAAATAATCAAAGGCAAAAAATACCTATTATTATAAAAGAAAATCTTTGTAGTGCTGATAACACAAAACCTACATGCTCATCCATTTGTTGACCATGTGGAAATGCCCTGGTTTTATTTAGCATTTTTTTTTTTTTTTTTTTGGTTTTTCAAGTTAGGGTCTGACTCTAGCCCAGGCTGACCTGGAAATCACTATGTAGTCTCAGGGTGGCCCCAAACTCATGGTGATCCTCCTAGCTCTACCTCCTGAGTGCTGGGATTAAAGGCGTGTGCAACTATGCCCAGGTTTTATATAGCATTCTTATAAAAACTGATTAATTAAACATATTCAGTCACAAACAGTTATCATAGTTCTAAGTAATTATAAGTGACCCAATGAGCTCCCACCTGTATTGTTTGAAGCACTCTGATCATTCCAGGCTACTTTTCTCCCTGAATGTGCAGATAAAGAACAGCTCCATTTCTGCAGCAGCAGGAAGTTAGAAGTCAGTGCAGTACTTAACCCTCATGCCTTGCTTTCTAAACCCTCTCTTTCTCCCCTGCTTGACTTCATACCAGATAAAAAAGTTGCCCTTTCTTTTATGAACCTCCTAACATTTCTTTTTACATACACTATAGAAATCTCTCATCATACATTTTTTTTTGCATTTAAATTCCCCTTTTCCATAAATTTTGTTGTCTTTCTTTTTGTCCATCTTCCTGGCCCTAAAATCCATTTTATTCTCCAGTTTCCAAGAGGCTTTCCTAGTTTCTATTTTACTTGTGAATCAGAATCAGCATAGACTCCCATGATTCTCTCTTTACTGTGGTCAAAAATTTAAACTCTCACTCTAAGCTACTCAGCAGTAAACAACCTGACATGATGCTCAAACAAGTGCAATAGTGGCACACAGCCATGGTGGGTAACCAACAGCTCCTGATTTGGCTAACAGATCCACTCAGTGGAATGGAATTCATTGCTGGAACTGGGAAATAAGTCAAAACCATGTACAAAACATGAGCCCATTCTCCAATATAAAGCTCCCACCAAATGTGGGCTAGAAGAGAGCCTACACATATAAAATTCTCTCTAAAATAACTATGGCCATTCCATCTATCTGGTACTAACTTCTCTCTCAGTTGGAGAATTTGCTTCTCTTTTTCAGATGGACAGTAAACCTGAAGGGAGGGTCAGCCTATTGCACCTCACCAGGGCCCCAGCTGAAACCATAGAGTAAAAGGGGAAATGGGCAAGAGTGCAGCTTTCTTGGTGAAGCTGACACTAGAGCAAGGTTGAAGGAGATAAACACAGAGAACATTCAACTCCTACTAAGCCAGATATCCAGTGATACAGAGGCTCCCAAGACCTCGTCACTGAAGTAGAACTAAAATGAACTCAACGTGGCTCAGGGAAATTCACGGAAGAGGGGGTGGAAACAACGTTAGAGCCACAAATTGGGTCATTATGCACAGAGACTTTGCCTCTCCCCCATAACTGTTGGCTACCTCCATATTGCACAACCCACATTCCCCAATGAGGAGGGTCCCTTAGGAGGGGGGAGGTCAGGGAGGAGGATACTGGAGGCACCAATATGAATGTAAAGTTAAAATAAATTTTTAAAAAGAAAAGACTTGTATCTTCAACTATGAATAGAGATTAAAAGATTAGAACTATCATCATGATTCATGGAAAGAACAGTGCTCTAGAAGTCACTTGGAAGACTGCTGGGTTTCTATGTGGAGGGTAACAGACATGTTAAATTGTGAAGAAAATAATTTATGGTCCTGCAGAACATAACCAAAGGACAGAAGAACAGTTATTCTACAAACAGCTCTCTCATTCAGAGATTTAAATATTATCATTATCAGAAGTTAAGAAAAGATGATAGTTCTAATCTTTTAATCTCTATTCATAGTTGAAGATACAAGTCATGTCTCTTATGCCTATGTTTGTTTGCTTTTAATTTAATGAACTTTGTGATTGTGAAAAAGAAAGAGACCATGGGCCTTCTCTCCTACTTTAAATTCTTTTTTTTTTCTTTTCTTTTTGCTTTCCAAACTACTTTATTGAAGCTTCTTTCAATATAATTTTTATTAAAGATGATTTGAGATCCTATATGAAACGAATAGATATAAATGACCATCTTTAAACACTATGTTCCTTTAATGAGTTAATAAAGCTGTCTCATTCCTATGAACAAAGGTATCAAGGGTATGACTAGACTATATTGCTTTTACTTTTGTTTTTTTCACCCATATATATATATATATATATATATATATATATATATATATGGTGTATGTGTGGGGGGGTGTAGAGAAATGGATGCTTTTAGTATTGCAATCAACCTCCAGATGCATGTGCCACTTTGTAATCTGGTTTTACATAAATACTATGGAATCAACCTTGGACCAGAAGGCTTTGTAAGCAAGAACCTTTAACTGCTGAGCCACCTCTAAAGCCCTGTATTTGCTTTTCTTTTCTTTCTTTTTTCTTTTTTTTTTATTGGCACATGCTCATATTGTAATTGTTAAACTAATTTATTTGTTCTAGGCATTTTTTTTAATTTATATGAGAGAGAGAAATAGAGAGAAAGAGTCAGATAAGAGAGAATGGGTGCATCAGGGCCTCCAAACAAACTCCAGATGCATGTGCCACCTTGTGCATCTAGCTTACCTGGGTACTGGGGAATTGAGCCTTGAACCAGGGTCCTTAGGCTTCACAGGCAAGCACTTAACCGCTAAGCCATCTCTCCAGTCCCCTGTATTTGCTTTTCAAGAATGAAGATATTCTCTAATCCTAATGGCTACTTCATAATCCTAATATGCAGAACTGAAACTATTCCTTAAACAAATATTACAGGATTGGATTTCTACAGAAGAAATAATTCTAGAATTTTGAGAATCATTTCAGCTTTTTAAATAATATTTTTATTTATTTATCAGCAAGCAGAGCGAGATAAATAAGAAAGAGAGAACAGATTGCCAGGGCCTCCAATGGCTCCAAATGGACTCCAGCTGGGTAGACAGAAAAAGGAGGGTCCCTGAGACTCACTGGTTGGCTAATCTAGCTGAATCACTGACTACTGGGTTCAGTGAGAAGATCCAGTCTCAAAAAATAATAATAATAAGATTGATGAGCCATTAAAACTTCCACATTCATGTATACACACATATACAACTACTCACACACATGTGTGCCATATATATATGAGCATGCATACACATACCCACACCACACACAAATGTGCCTATGTACATATGAGCATGTATACACAAATAGAGCATTAATGGATCAGAATATAGTCACATAGATCAATCCTAGCAACAGTGTTTCAAAATGTTTCATCTACCTTGATAATATTTTGAAGTGAAAAATATCTAAAATATCTATATCTATCTATCTATCTATCTATCTATCTATATATATATATATATATGTCTGTGTTTGTTTTGTTAATACTTATATTAAAAAGACTATATGTAAAATTAGATTTAAAATAATTATTATGTCAGTGATATAAGAGAAAGAAAATTAAATGGATGTGTTATATTTTTATTTAGATTATATTTAAGATCTTAATATTGTTGTGTCATTTTGGTGTATGTTTTAAATTATTAACAGTACCAAATTATCCATGCATGACAATACTGACAACATATTTGCAAACAAATGCTAAAAAATTTGTGGGCAACTATGACCCACAGAGGAGAAGAAAGGAAAAAACATTCTCCTGAATATTCTCTCCTGCTAATAGGCGACAGAAACAAAGGACATTCTGGGCATTGGAACTGAGATGTCTGAGTTTACATTCCAAACACATAGCTTCCTAGCTGTGTAATCATAGATAAATTCCTAGAGACTCAGTGTCTCAGTTTCCTTAACTGTCAATGGTAATTAAAAGGCACCTTAATTTTAGAAAGGTTTTCTGACTGCACAAATGAATGTATGTAACCCATAATGCTAGGTAACTGTAATAAAACCAAGGATAAATAAGTATTGGTTGTTAGTAATAGAGGCCCAGAGAGTAGAATAATTTATACACTATGCTAAATAGTTTCTACTATATTGGAGAAGGCTTTGAGAACTCCATAAAAATTTCAAGTCAGGAAATAATTATATTTTTATATTTAACAGATCCCTCTATGATGTTATGAAGTTGTTTAATAATCTTAGTAGGAAACCAACTGATATTGATAAATAGTTATTTGAAAAATATTAAAGTCTAACCTAAGATGTTTGCAATGGAGAAAGAAAAAACTGAGGCATAAATGATGAAACAGTAAATAAGCATAATCTGTGCACAGTTCTTTGGAAAATTAAGAGCTTGGAGTGACTCTCAGGAGTCAGGATTGTGGAGGGAGAGAGTTGGCACAGAAACAGTAGAGGAATTTTAGTCAAGCACAATTGAAATGTTGATCCAAACAAGTCCTGTAAATACAGAAAGAACATATTTATAGGAAAATATAATGAGTTCAGAGTTGTATGTCTTGGTTATGTTGGCTGTGGCTATGAGATGCCTACAAGTCCTACAGCAAGAACTTTTCAAATAAAGAACTGTTTATTAAGTATGTGGCTTCACCAGGCATGGTGGTGCAGGACTTTAATCCCAGCATTTGAGAGGCAGAGATAGGATTGTCATAAGTTCAAGGGTACCCTGAGACAACATAGTGAATTCCAGGTCACTCTAGACAAGAACAAAACCCTACATCAGAAAACAAAACAAACAAACAAAATAAAGAGGTATGTAGCTCAGAAAAAAATTCAGAAAATCCAGTAGAAATTTGAACTTAATTTATATACTCTAAGGCATGCAAAGAAATGAATTCACCTAGATAGACTTTTATCATCCAGTTGCTTATTAAACAGCATTAGTTAAACACTATCTGGATATCTCAAAGCTAACATATCTATCATGTCTAATACTGTGCCTATTTTATCTCCTTGTACATATGCTCTTTCTGGTGGAATATAGGGAATAAGAAGGTAAAAGTATTCATGGTATAAGCCTGAACAATATCACAATTCAGGGAGAGGTGGAAAATAATAAAGTAAATCCATGTTTTCTTATTTTATTACATTTTCTAGGACTGCCACTTGAGTGACATACAAGCATTAGTATGTTGTTTCCAAGTAAACAATAACAAGAATGCTACTAAAATATTCAATATTTTTAAAATGATGTTTCTAGAGAAATGTGATAGTTCTAGCTCTAAAGGGAGAAATTATTACTTTAAATAAGATTAAAAATAAAATGGAATTTCCTGGATGCCCTGTGCCTGAGGGTGCCTGAACCCTGTTCCCTGGAGCACCTTCCAGTTTCTTGATCCAAATAGGTCCCCCTGCAGCTGGCTTGGGGCTGATTGGACCCTGTGAGTTTGCTGCAGAAACAGGCCCCTTGCTCCACCTTCCTGATTGAAGTGCCACTGGGTCCCCAATTCCCAGATACCCTGTGCAAATGTAATCCTATCATAATTACCTCAGATTTCTCAGTAGAAATGCTCAAAACCAGAAGGGCCTATAATGGAACATGTCAAAGTCTAAAAACTATGGCTTCCAACCCAAGCTACTCTACCCAGCCAAATTATCCCTCATAATAGATGGTGAAAGGAAAACTTTCTATGAAAAAATCAACTCTATGATTATATGAACAAAAAGCCAAGCCTACAAATAGTATTTCAGGGAATTCTCCACAAAAAAAAAAAAAAAAAAAAAAAAAGAGTCAAACAGCCAATCTCAAGAGCCAAAAAGAAGAAGATCATAATAACAAAAAATATATCAGGCTCATAAAAGAATAACACAAAAAAAGACCAAACCCCATAAAGTACCTCATTGTAACAGGGATTTATTTGAACTTCACAGTAATAACCTTCAATATTAATGGTCTTAACTCACCCATCAAAACCCACAGGTTATCAGGGTGGATCAAAAAAAATGGAACTTTCTATCTGCTGTCTTCAAGAAACCTTCCTCACCACTAAAGATAGACACCTCCTCAGGGAGAAAGATTGGAAAATGATATTCCAAGCAAGTGGAAATATAAAAATAAGCAGGCATTACTATATTAATATCTGATAAAATAGACTTTAAACCAAAAGTAATCAAAAAGGACAAAGAAGGCCACTTTTTACTCAAGGAGTATGATCAAGGGAATGATCCAACATGAGACCATCACAATCATCCATCTATATGCACCAAACAGAGGTGCACCACAGTTTATAAAACAAAACGTACTTGACAACAAAACAGAAATAAATACCAATACCATCATATTCAGAAACTTCAATACTTCACTATCACCAATAGACAGATCATCCAAGCAGAAAATCAACAGGGCTCAAAACACCATAGATCAACTAGATCTAATGGGCATCTACAAATCTTTCCACCCCAACTTTACAGAATACACATTCTCCTCAGCAGCCCATGGAACCTACTCCAAAACAGAACATATATTAGGCCTTAATGTGTGTCTCCATAAATTCAGGAAAACTGAAGTAACTTCCTCGATCACATCAGCTCACAATGCTTTAAAGCTAGTAATCAACAACAAGAGACACATCAGGAACTCCACCAGCTACTGGAGACTGAACAAAACACTTTTAAACAATGAATATATCGTGGAAGAAATAAAAAAATTGTAAAATTCCTAGAATTGAATGATAATAAAAAAACAACCTACCAAAACTTATGGGACACAATGAAGGCAATCCTAAGTTTAAAAGTCCTAGCACTAAATGCCCTCATAACAAAGACAGAGAGATCCCCTCCCGCAAAATAAGTTAACTGTCCACCTAAAGGCCCTGGAAAAACAAGAAAAATCCAACTCTAAGATCTCCAGATGGAAAGAATAATTAAGATCAGAGCAAAAATTAATAAATTATAAACTAAGGAAACAAAAAGTCGATGAAATGAAGAGCGGATTCTTTGAAAAAATAAAAAAGATTGGTAAAGCCCTGGAAAATTTGATCCAGAAAAAAAAATGGTTGTCCCATTTTCAATAGCAACAAAAAAATTAAAATCCTTGGAATAATACTAACCAAGGATGTGAAAGACCTACAAAATGAAAACAAAAAAATTCAAGAAAGAAATCAAGGAGTACTTGAGAAAATGGAAAGAACCCCCATGCTCCTAGATAGGTAGAATTAATATTGTGAAAATGGCAAGTCTATCAAAAGCAATTTACATATGTAATGCAATACCAACAAAAATATTAGCACCATTCTTCACAGAGATTGAAAAAATGATCTCAAAATTCATATGGAATGGCAGAAGGCCTCGGATATGCAAACATATCCTCAGTAAAAAAGAAAAGGAAAAAAAAATTGTGAAGGTATCACCTTATCTGAAGCTATATTACAAAGGCATACTGACAAAATCAGCATGGTACTGGCATAAGAACAGAAACATAGAACAATGGAACAGAACTGACGACTCAGACCTTAGGTCAAGTAACTACAAGTACTTGATCTTTGACAAAGGTGCCAATAATGTAGACTGGGAAAAGGACAGCATCTTCAACGAATGGTGTTGGATGAATTGGATGACCATATGTAGATAAAAATTAAACTAAACCTACTCGTCTCTCTGTACACAAAAATCAAGTCCAAATGGATTAAAGACCTCAATATAAGACCTGAAACTCTTCTCCTACTTGAAGAAAAAGAGGGGTTATATACATCACTCTCCATGATATAGGAGTGAGGAAAGACTTCCTGAACAAAACCCCAGTAGTCCAGGAAACTAAACAATCACTCTACCAATGGGATCTCATGAAGCTAAAAAGATTTTGCACAAACACATCATAAGCAGAGCCAATAGATTACCCAATGAATGGGAGAAAATCTTCATCAGCAGTACCACTGACAGAAGCCTAATATCTAAAATCTACAAAAAACTCAAAAACTAAACAATAAAAAAAAAAAAAAATCAAACAACCCACTCCAAAAGTGGGACAGAGAACTAAATAGGGAGTTTTCAGAGGAAGAATTACAAATGGCTAACATACACTTAAGAAAATGTTCAAAATCCATTAGAGAAATGCAAATTAAAACAACCATGAGATTCCACCTTACTCCAGTAAGGATGGTAATCACTAAAAAATCTAACAACAACAAATGTTGGCAATGATGTGGGGAAAGAGAAACCCTCATCCTCTGTTGGTGGGACTGTAAACTTGTACAACCACTATGAAAATCAATTTGGAGATTCCTGAAAAGGATGAACATAGAGCTAAGAACAGACCGAGTTGTTCCCTTACTGGGCATTTATCCTAAATGTTCCATGCATCAATACATTGACATTTGCTCAACCATGTTTATAGCTGCTCAATTCATTATAGCTAAGAACTGGAATCAATCCAGAAGTTCATAATTGCATGAATGGATAACAAAGTTGTGGTAAATTTACACAATGCAATTCTACTCAGCAGTAAGACAAAACTGATACAATGAATTTTGTAGAAAAATGGACAGACTTGGAACAGATCATTCTCAGTGAACTCATACAATCACAGAAAGACAAATATCACATGGTGTCACTTATCTGCAGTTCCTAACCTGGACCTGTTTGAGTTCTGTCATACCTGATAGGCAACTCAAGACCCAGACAACAGGGATGGAAGGATTAAGGGGGGAGGGGAAGGGAAAGCAAGTAGAGGAAAACAAACACAAAATTAAATCCAAAATGAGCTGATATCATAGAAACCTTTATACTTGGAGATAGCCTAAATGATATAACCCTCAAAAGGAGTAAGGGGGGAGCACCTGAAAACTACAGCCCTGGAGAGGGTGGGATGAAGCCTAAGCTTAAAAGTTTTTTTTTGTTTCTGACCTATAACTCCCAGTACCAGAGATTGGTTGCTACCCACATTGAGCTGTTGAGTGGAGAGTTCTAGGAGATCCCCAAATCATGACGCTTCCTGTCAAAGGACTTGATTACCTGCCTGAGGCAAAACCTAAGACCCTATTGCTGAAGACACCATATGCTACTGACACAGAGCATGGAGAGGCCTGGCTGGAATTCAGAAGAAAGCCAGTCCCCATTCAGTTAGTCTTTATTGTTCTGGAAAGAACCACATGAGCTACTGGGGGGAAATGGCCAACAAGGGTCTGAGCAACCAGAGGGCTAAGCTACTCAGAAGCAAACACCCTGACAATGTAAATGCCAGTGCAATAGTGGCACATAGCCTCAGTGGGTAGCCAATAGCTTTCTAATTGGCTAAGAGATCCACTCAGTATAAAGGAACCCATATCTGGAATTGGGAACCAGTTCAGAATCCTATGGAGGCAAAAGATTTACACTTTAGCCAAGCCATAGCTGAATCCACAGAGGAATGGAGAGATGAGAAAGTGTGCTGCTTCATTGCAGTTCCTGATAACCAGTGCCAGGGTATAGGAGACAGACCCTCAGGACACTCAACACCTACCAAAGTAGAGATTCAGAGGCTCCTAAGAGCTCATCACTGAAGTAGACTTAAAACTCACCCACCACAGGTCAGGGAATTTTGCAGAAGAGGGGGCAGAAAGATTGTAAGAGCCACAGGTTGAGACATCACACCCAGAGGCTTTCCCTCCCCTCAAAATAACTGACTACTGCTCCCACAACACATAAACCACAACCCCATAGAGAATAGCTGCAACCTTACTGAGGAGCATCCGCAATGGAACGGGGACAGAGACAAGGGAAAAGAGGATACCAACACATGATGCATCCATATGAAAAATGTTGTTGATAATAATAACAAACATTAAAAATGATACAAAGCACGAGACCCTACCTCAAAAAATAAAATAGTAATGATGATGATGATAAAAAGGACCTCAGATACAAGTGGAAGGACAACTTAAATGAAGCAATTTGCAAAAAAGGATTACCTTTACTTATGAGAATAGAGAAAACGAAGTGCCACTTAAATGTGAAATGTCTTCCATGGGGTTATGTGTTTAGAAGACATATGGTCTCCATTTTGTTGTACACATTTGGAAAGTTGTAAAACTTTCACGAGGTAGACACTTGCTAGATTAAGTGGATCACTAGGGGTCCAGACTCGAGGATTTATGGCCAAACCCCACTTCCTATGCACCCAGGGTGACCAACAGCCTCATTGTCCTGCTGCCATGCTTTCTCTGCCAGGACAGGTTGTGTCCCTCCTTAAACTATAAGCAAAAATAGAGCCGGGCGTGGTGGCACACGCATTTAATAGCAGCATTCAGGAGGCAGAGGTAGGAGGATCACCATGCATTAGAGGCAGCCTGAGACTTCATAGCGAATTGCAGGGCAGCCTGGGCTATAGCAAGACCATAGCCTGAAAACTAACTAACTAACTAACTAAATAAATAACTAAAATAAATAAATAACTTACTAAATAAATAAATAAATAAATAAATAAAGTGTTCCTCCATGAAGTTACTTTCTGTCAGGTATTTGGTCACAGCAATGAGAAAAGCAAAAAAATAACTAATACAGGAAGTGAGAATATGTATTACCTGATTTTTCTAATAATTTCAGCCCCTTACATAATATATACAAAGTGTTTAACTTACTTAGACTCTTATATCCATTCTGCCTCTAAAATCAGACTGATATCTTTACCTGTGATTTTTTTTTTAAGTAGGGGATAAGAGCTTATGCCCAATAGTGTCAAGAATTTTGGTTTTATTTTGTTTAAAGTAACAGGCTCTCTTTGAAAGATTCGAAATGCACTTCAAGGGTTAGAAATCCAGTGCTTTATTTACATGAAAGAGCTGAACAGGGCTGATTCCCTCTAGAGAAAACAACTCTCAGATATGATTTCTACCATGTTTAAGCTAAATTCTGCTATTGCTGAATATATCAAACAGTAGTCAAAAATTCTGTTAAATTGAGATTAAATAATCCTCTCAGAGGACATGGAAAATGGTGAAATGTAACAAAGTAAACTGGTGAAATACAACCCAGAATTGTATTGCTTGGGACTAATAAACTATAGCCCCAGAGCCAAATTCTGCTATTTAGCTAGAGTCCATCAGCCTATCACTATGAGGCACATAAAGACAGAGCTTCAAATTTCATCACTATTTTACCTTTGTAATACTTACTTCATTGTGCATATGAAATTATTTACAATAATTCTTCCTTTAATAAGTATGAGGACTTTAATCATGGGGACTTGATTAACATCATAGAATCTTGTAATGATTTGGGTATTAAATGTCTCACTAAAGACCTATGTGTTAAAGGCACTACTGAGAAATGGTGAGAACACTAGGAGGTGGGCCTAATGGAAGGAAGGTAGGTTGTTGGAAGCATGCTCTTGAAGGGGTATTTAGACCTTGGTTCCTCTATCTCTCTTCCTTTGATTCACCAGACATTATCCATTATGGTCTTCTTTCTTGTCAACACCTCAAAAACAACGGAGCCAGTGACTATGTATTGACATCTTTGAAACCATGAGCCAACATGAACATTCCCTTCCCCCACCTTTTTTTTTTTTTTTTTTTGAGGTAGGGTCTCCCTCTAGCCCAGGCTGACCTGGAATTCACTCTGTATTCTCAGGGTGGCCTCAAACTCATGGTGATCCTCCTACCTCTGTCTCCTGAATCCTGGGATTAAAGGCATGCACCACCACACCGGGCTCTCCCTTCCCTTTTTTTTAAAATTTTTTAATTATTTTTTTATTTATTTTTGGAGAGAGACACAGAGACAGAGAAAGAGGGAGAGGGAGACAGAGATGGGCGCGCCAGCAGTCTCTCAGTTGCTGTGAACGAAATCCAGATGTTTGCGCCCCCTTGTGGGCAAGTGCGGCATTGCGCCCTTGCATCACTTTGCATCTGGCTAAACGTGGGACCTGGAGATTGGAACCGCTGGACATTGGGACCAGCATTCTTAGGCTTAGCAGGCAGGCACCTTAGCCGCTAAGCCATCTCTCCAGCCCTCTCTCCCTTCCCTTTTTTAAGTTGATTTTTCTCGGATGCTTTAGGTACTTTGTCCCAACAATAGAAATATGACTGACACACCTACCTTAATGATGTAAAAGGGATGGAATGAAAAAGCAAGAGTGCAGGAAAGGAGATAAAGAGGGGAGACTATAAAAAAAAGTCTCCAGTCAAGATGATACTGAATTTCCTGATGTGCTAAAAACAAGAAGGGGGCAGAGCCCCCTAAAGGTGTCCAAAGGTATCCCTAAAACACAAAAGCCACAAGCACAGATTAGAGCAGAACTGCACAGCCAGGAAGCACAAGGCAACACACATAAATGGGGAGACATCATGACAGGTGATATGAAAGATTGCATTGCCTATGGCTTTTGTTTGTTAGCAACATATGGCATTTGAACCACCTAGCAATGTTGAAAGAGCCAGAGAAAATAATGACATACTTATCTGCTTTGATTGGAAGGCATGATAGCAAAGAGAGGTAAAGTCCTTCATTTACATGTAATGCCATCCGCTAGAAGACATAATGAGGTGTCCACAGTTAAATGAAGCTTTATTTCCTAAAGCTTCAAGTGTTCTGGCACTCACAGACAGGAAAAGGAGCCACTTTGCCAAAAACTCTGTATCAAGCCAAGATGAAACATATAACAGAAAAAGGGCCGTGTGCAAAGATACCTGGAGCAAGAAAAGCTGAGCTTGATGATGTCTTCCTGCAGCTCTGTCCCCTCTCTGCCCCGGCCTGCTGAACAGCTTTGTTTAGTCTCATTTCTGCTTGATAGAAATTTATTTTGGAATTCAAAGGCTACATCCCCTGTGAGGCCTGGTGAGACAATCCCCTGCAGATTCTGGTGGCTTCTGTCACAGGAGTAACATCCTTTGCATGCAGGTAGCTCTGCACTGGATTACATGTGTCTCTGGGTATGTATTTTTTTCTCTCCTATATTTCCAGTACGCTGAGTTCTGTTACTCTTATTTTTATTAGAATGTCTTGTTTTGGTGTATTCCCCTACTGTGATTAGCACAGTTTTCCGCAGCACTGCAGGTATTCAGCAAATGCCGCCACCTGCCTGACCACTCAGACAAGGACTCCCCATCTGCAGCATTTTAATGGCAGGGCTTCTTTTGAGATGGCGTCGTTGTTGTGTTATACCTATGCTGGAGATTCTTTGAGCCTCTCTTGGTCTCTGCCTCATTAGCTCTTTTTCTGAAGGTTTTATCAGTCATACACACAAGAATTCTAGCCATGTCTTTCCCCAAGGAATAAGAACATGGGCTAGAATAGCAAAATGAGATTCAATTTAGAAAAGCACACAGATTTTTTTCCTAAGAGAATCTAAGAATAAGGGGGCAAAATTCAGTGGATTGAAGAGTAAATTTAAAAGAATGAAAATGGGTGACAAAGAGCAGAACCATAGTCCCCTTTCTAGTGGTTTGCCCTTGAACATTCTGGATCAGTTTATACTTGTCATCATGAGAATGCATAGTGCCCCTTTCGACTCACAAGTAATGGCTACTGGTGTGGTACACCCAGGGCCTGCCTCTGTATGATATGTACATGGTCAGAACCATGATCATTCTCATCATGTAGCTGTTAATGGTCTTCCTATATTAGCAGTCTTGGGGGATGTTGCAAAACAAGTTATGTAATTTGATATAGTTTTGAAGGCATCTTTTCCTGGAGGCACAGCCTAATACATTGTTGCACTCTATATCATACTGCGTTTTCCTACTGGGTTTGTCCCTCTTTGCACTCAGAGTGTTAGTCTGTTGCCAAGCTGGGTACACTGCTTGCATTACAGGAAGAGGTTCGAGAGAGAAGGACTCAGTCAATAATCTGAGCCTGCTGTCCAAATGCCTCTCTCCTCTAGTCATGTAACCTTACCAGGGAACAAGAAAGCACCAGATGAGACAGCCTCTTTCTCCCCTTAAAGAAGAAAGCCTTCATTATCAGACACAGTTAGGAACAGAGAGCATGAAACACAGTCCCCTGCTCCCCTGTGACTTCCCAGAAAGCATTCCAGAGGATTCCAGAAGGAAGCCTGAGGGCAGAAGTAGGGCCGTGTCTAGCACGGACCCAGGAAAGTGACTGTTGGGAGTTGGATGAACTTGACAGCCAAATGCCCCCGTTGAGTCAAAGAGAATTTTCAAATGGAAGGTGGGGAGAAGGACACTGGGTCACTGTCCTTTCTGGTAAAAACAATGACTGCAACAAACCAGCCTGACCTCCCAGACCAGGCCACTCACTGAGCTCCCTTTTGGCACTTTTTATTCTGTTTGGAATCCTGTGAGTGACAGTTGCAGGATGAAAAAGAATCAGACAAGTCATGACATCTGTTCTTTTTCTTCCTTTCTGTAATATAAGCTTCAAATCCTGCAGAAAGGCCAGAAGTTATCCTGTAACTCTCTGTACTGTCTGCAGTTAATGAGGCCTCCAGTGACATTTCCCCACTAGACAGTGGTGCAGGTAACTATATTGGTTCTGAGAAAGGGCCACACCTGGGGCATCCCTGATTATTTCCAGCAGCCGACCCCTACCTCTAGAGGACTCTGGCCCTGGAAGGTACACTAATCATGGCAGTGTCTGAGATAAAGGATGCTGGATTATTGCAGTGGTGACCATACAAGCCTGCAGAGCTTGGATACATGCTTACTTCAGGGTTTCTTCATGTGAGCTACCTATACAGTCAAATGCAAGATAATGGGAGCCCCTGCATGTCTATATAGTGTTTCAGCCCACTGCAGGGAATAAAGTACCTCAAAGGCTGGCCCCAGGCTAATATTTACCCATGCTACAGGTGGGCTATGCTACCTTTATCCAGAGTCTAAGCTGCATGCATGCAAAACACATGTTACAAACAGTGTTTGCTGTCATCGCTAAAAGCTTGCCAGGAGACTACACTGAGGAAGTCTCCTGAAAATAGCTGTGTTTATGGAAGCTTCCAGAAAGCATGTGGATTTGTTTGGGTTGACAGTATGAACCCTTGCTCCTTCTCACCATCCTACCCTCTTCAGGTATCATATCCAAAAGCTTACAGGTACAGCTCTGCCCCAGCACAAAAGATGCCCATGAACTGGCTCTTTCATGCACTCCATCTTATAAGTCTCCCCTTTTGGTTCCCTGTAGCTCAATATATCATCACATTCAGAGCAATTGTGATTTCCTTGACTATGATTGATCCCCACTTATTTCATCCTGCATGCAAAGTATTTGATTTCAACTGTGGTTCATTCTGCTCTGTGAACTCATTACAAAGTCAAACTGAACATCTCACAAATGTGAAGCACCTTGTCTTTGAGGTTCAGCAATCTAATTTGGAATCTCATTATAGACCTTGTCCTGGCGGTAGGCACAGGGGCAACTACCTAGACTGCCGTGTTCCTGTCCATCTTCCATCCCATAAAAAAACTGTCATTTCAATATAGGCACACCAGAATATTTCCCATTTTGGAAAATAGCTTTTATTTATCTCTCCACAAATGCCTGTTGGCACTGATGAGAGAGTATTACTTTGTGGGCTATTTTATTAAGCATCTCAGGAGGTCAGGTGCTGAAAGAGACAGCTCACAGCTGTTGGCTTCCTGTCTATTTAGTAGTCTTCTCCACGGATCTTATATTACATTTCCTGAAGTTCACAGTGTAGTTGTCATTTTGCTAAGAATCTATACACCAAAGAATCTTTGCTTGGCACTCTAATGCAGATTAATTCAGAGAGAGCTCTTGCCTGGTGTCTCTTTTGGTGGATGAAGAGAAAATGGGGGTGAAATGGAAAGTTAGCTTTATTTGGAGAGAGATGCATTGATTCTGAAAGATTGATGCATTCATTTTTTTTTTGCCTATTTGGTGCCTTCAAAATCAATGAGCATCTCAGGCTCAGCTCTGGCTGTTAATAGAGTTTTTATTTCTCCACTTTCTATTTTAAAACTTTAGTAAGGAACAATATTTGCTTTTCCAATTGCAATTGTTTCTATTCCCCTACAGAGCAGGCTGACCCCTGAAGAGAACTTGGACTTGATTCTTTGCTGTAGATGAATAAATAGATTTCTGAAGTTACATAGAAGGAGAAGTGAGCTGATTATAAATACAAATATATATATATATATATGGTGATGGATAGACTAATGTCACTGTGTCTAGCATACAAAGATTTTTATCTTACATTTAAATTCAACAAAACACAGGATCATATCATACCTCCAGACTTCTCTAGAAAATGGGTCAATAAACCAAAGTCTATGAGCCAAACACATGTCACTGCCTGTTTGCTAAATATAGTTGCTGGGAGTACTTTCTATTCATATTCATATATGTCCATTGCCTCTTTGGAGTGGCCAGTGTAGAGCTATGGCACAGATCATATAGTCCCTAAACTCAAAGCATTTATTACCTGGTCCCTCTCAAGAAAAGTTTGGTGACATTTATCTAGGAAGAAAGATCTTACATTTCTATTTAATCCACATTTAACAAATCAGGTATTTTGAACAAAATTTTCAGTAGGATAACCGATATAAGGATTGTAATGAACACAGAACAAGAATCCAGCCCTTCTAACCTTTCAAAAAAATTTTATGAATCTTAAACTTCTGATCTTTCTACCCAGAGAGATCTTTGAATGGAATAGTTAATTAATAGCAAAAGTGGTTGTAATTTATTCATGTTTTCAATGATTTTTTTTATTTGGAAATCTCCTCTGCAATAGCTTTTGATTTCTGCTGTGGACTAGGGAATTCATTATTACATTTTGTTTTTATTGCTTTACATTTGAATCAGATGCATTACGCAGGAAAGCTGGAATTAGGAATGGGTGATTAGTAAAGTTTTATAGCATATCTATCCCATAAAATTGTCTTGTTGGCTTCATGCCTCCACATTTGACAATCTTTTCCGATCACTCTTTGGTTGATAGGACCTTTTGGAAAAGTACTGGCACCTTCAGTGTTGGTAGATGATAAAGGGTGGCTTACACTACACACCACTCTATAGCTAGAAAGATGCCAACCATTTGTGACTGTCACCTTCTATACTCATGATTATTGTTTCTCAGACCAAGTGTTAAATATTTTCAGAAAAATGATACAGTGACTTGGACATTGTGTCACCTACCTGTAATGCCAGCATGTGAAAGTAGAATCAAGTTCAAGACATTTCAGACTACAGAGTAAGTTCCAAGGTAAAGAGCACTAACTAGTGAGAACCTGTCTCAAAATAAATAACAACAACAAAATTGATACAGTGAGAAGGCTGGCTAGATATGGGTAGAGATAGATTTTAGATAGATTATTGATACATACGTACATACATGTGACATATACAAAGAAGCAGGGGAAGATAGACAAGAAAAATCACAGGGCCAGCAATGGCAAGACTAATAGCTATATTTTGCACCTTCAGTGTCACCCCAAACCCATACTTTTGGACCTAGAGAGGCACTTTTAATGTACAAAGGCTAATAGGTCTTTCTATTACAGGGCCTGGAACACCTTTCATCAAGTGAGCAGTTTTGCTCCAGGGCACACTCTTGCCATGATGTGCTGCTCTGCTATAGGCCCAAAAGCAATGGAACTAATTGATCATGGACTTTAACTCCCCAAACTACTAAATAAGCCTTTCCTCTAAGTTAATTATCTCAAGTATTTCATTTTAGTAATTGAAAGCTAAGACAGCCTAATTCAAAATTTGAATATGCACTTATTTTAGCCAAGTCAGATATCTCTTTGAAGACTGTCTCCTACAAATAATTGCCTGGGCAAATTCTTTCCTCCTCCCTGCCTTTTAACACAAGGAAGTTTATGCCCTCAAAATAGGACAGGTCAATAAGTTTTGTGAAGGAATGAACTTGGGACAATGTGGGAGATAGAAAAAGAAGAAGGAGTAGGAGAAAGAAATAGGAAGAGAGAAAGAAGTAGAGCAAAAAGGAGAAGACAGTAGGGAGAAAGGAAGAGAAAAGAAGGGAAGAAATAGGAGGAAGGGTTTAGGGAGTAGTAGAAAGAGGAGGGAGGGGGAGGAGAGGGTAGGATAATGGCAGAGGAGAAGAAGAAGAATGGATCAACCTCAAGCAAGTAATGGAAACATAGATGAGAGAAATTGGGCTTGCATGAATGCTTCTTATGTGATATAATTGCTTTTCTCTGCCTGAGAAAAGTGAGTTAGCGATTTCCTACAAAATTCATTGGTTGCTGAAATTTGTTCCCTTTTATCTAGAAATACCATCGATACTGAAGTGCACAGTGACCATGTACCCCTGGTCTGTTATATGGTACTTCTCTCAGACGGGACTAAGTTTTGGCAAATGTGAAATATTTTTCTTATGTAACTTTGTGTGTATGTGTGTGCATGATATATGTGCTTGCGTATGTGCGAGTGGACACATGTGGCCAAGGTGAACATTTGGGGCTACAGACACTCACTCTACCTCCTCTGACTTTACATAGGTTCTAGTTCTCTAAACATAGGTATTTCCACTTGTCCAGGAAGCACTTTCTCCACTATGTGCAAATGTGTGTTTTCTAGATATTTGCCTGTCTTTTTCATATAAAAACCACCTTTCCAAATTAGGTAGAAGTATTATTATTAAATAAAATAGTATGAAGCACACATCCCCTATCCGTTGGTGATATGAAAAAGGCAGAACCAGAAAGTCCATCAAAGATTTTTTTTAAAGTTGAAGTACAAATGTTTAAAATGAGATTGAGTCTTGCTTGTCAACAATTAGGTAAGAACATTAGTTGACTTGACATGATAAACTTATTCTAAAGTACCATGCAAATGACAAACTTGATGGAGAAAGAAAAGGAATTGTTGAGAAATTTCTATTTGCAAAAAAAAAAAAAAATTTATGTCTTATACATATTATTCACTTCAACACACTCAAAAACCCTATAAAGAAGGCATGAAGACAATTGTTGAATGGAAATAATTAGCAACCTGCCTCTGATTACACATCTAGCAAAAGACAGAATTGCAATTTACAGTCATGTAACTTTTTCCCAAACCCAAGTTTCATCGAGTCATTTGCCACTGGAGGGTGAGTGGTGGTGTTCAGCCAGCAGGTCCGGAGTTAAGGAAGCAATCATCAAACTAAAAGCTGGCCAGGGAGCCCAACACACTGACTTAATAGATGATAGCCTGTAAGTTAAATTACTTTGCCAGCATCCCAGGATTACTGCATGTTGTAAGACGTCAATCTCCTGAATCACATCTACACCTATTTCTTAAAATGCAGATGAAAGAAAATAGGCAAATAGATGACTTAAAAAAGGATTATTGGCTTTCAATTGCTGGATAGAGTGCATGTGGTCATTTTAAGAGTCCCTACTGCCTGGATTCTGAAGCCAAGTAGGCAATATCTGCTGTGTAGGGTACAAGGGTGTAAGTACACCAGACCCTGTTGTCAGGAAAATCCAGCCATTTCAGTCATGTGTCTCTATGTCTAAGCAGACTGGGTCACTGGTCATGGAACACTTCACTTCCCCAAGAACCCATAAAAGGGACACCCCTTTTTGTTTCCTTTGAACTGAAACCTGATCTTCAGAACCCTGCTGTGCTCTTTCATGGCAAACTAATCCTCTTCCAAAAATCCTTTTACCTTACAAGGAAATCTGTCTCAATGCCTCTCTTTACCTAACCAGCTCTTAAATTGATGTTTCTTTTAGTACCTTTATAGCAGTCATGATTTTGTTCCTTAATTTTTGTCTACAATTATCCAAACCATTTTACATATCAAAAAATATAGCAAAATTTTGATTTTTATAGATTATTATGACCTCTAGAAGAAAATCAATCTGTATTAGTTTCCTAAGGGAAACTATAAAATATCTCCATAAACTTGTTGGCTTATAAATAGAAATGTGGGCTGCAGATTCAGTTCTATGACATAGCATCTGATTAGCATGTACATAGCCCTGGGTTATATAATACTCATCACTGAAATTAATTAATTAATTAAACATAAACTTACTCCTTTATAGTTTTCAAGACCAGAGGCACAAAATCAAAATCAAAATGAAGACCAACTGTCAAGGTTCTGAGGGAGGGTCCAGTCACGTTTTTCTTCTATCTTCCAGTGTCCATGAGCAGTTCTTGCTGGTGTTTGGGAGTTGGTGTGTGTGGTGTATGTGGACACATGTATGTACATATGTATGTGTGTGAATGTGGAAACACATCCAGTGTCCTTATTATGTTTTTAATAGTGTCTCTCACTGAACCTAGACCTCACTGGTTCTTCCAGATTAGCTAGCTCGTAAGCTCTAAGTATCCTTTTGTCTCTCCTTCAGTGCTGAGAATTGGCATGTGCTACCACACCTAGCATTTTTACATGAGTGCTGGGATTCAAACTCAGGTCCTCGTGCTTGGCCAGCATGCACTTCACTAAGAGCCATTCATTGCCCTTTTCTATTTCTTGGCATGTACTTGCCCGACTTCAATCTCAGGGTCCAGCTTTCTGTGACCTCTGTGTTATTTTCCTTTTTTTTTATTGCTTCTTATAAGAATGCTCAGCAATAGATGCAGAGCCCAGTCTAGCTGCAGATGAGCTCATCCCCAAATCCTAATTACACTTGCAAATAATATTTCCTGATAAAGCCACATTCGTGAGTACAGGTTAAGACAGGGTATTTTGAATGGGCTGTATAAAAAACACTACACCCATGAAGGAAGGCATTGTAATGAATGACCGCAGGAGCAATGGCTCTCTTGCACCTTATTCCTACTGTGAACAGAAGAAAAGCTGTCAACCTAGCCTCTCAGAATCAAGGCTTTGCATGCTGCCATTTGGGTTTTCCCAGGATTTCACATTTCAGACAAGACCATGGCAAAATAGGATGAAGTCCTTAGAGACAGAGACTGTGCTCTAAGCCCCAGCCTTTACTTCCCTTATTTTATTGTGTCGCTAAATAACCCTAGGCTTTAGTTTTCTCATCTGTAAGAATACAAAATAATAGCAGCACTCACATCCATTTTTGATAGTTACACGTATATGAGCTTTGTAACATATGCAAGAGTAATGCCCATTACTGGCTAGCTCAAAGCCCAAGTCAATAGTTCTGTTTCTTTCTTTCTTTGACATACTTTTTCCTTTTTCTATTCTTTAAGGTTCGACTTTATTTCCACAGTATTTTTGGAACACTTTTAATGTCTGTCAGACCCATTGCACAACCTAAAATAAGCTTCAGTACTTTATGTTTACATTGAAATGACTTTGAGCAGGTGTGTATATGGAAGCAGAAGTGACATTAACAAGTTACTCCATGAAATCATATATTTTATAAGTACAAGATCTATCTAAATATTTCACTATGTTCCTGCTTCACAATATGGCTTATTCCAATAGCAGATAAATAATAAAATTAAGTTAAATTTCTTAGGCAAATATCATGTAAACTTGTCCTTCTGAAAGAACTTTCATGATCATTTAAAAGGAAATGAATAATATAATTCAAAAATATAAATAGATGGTCATATTGGATTGCAGTGAGAGCAGATGTTTTAAGTTATGTCAAAAAAATTTTTACCCCATCTGGTAAACAGTAAAAATATCTCAACAACAACCCACAGATGAAATGTTGCCAATAGAGCAACTATAGTGGGGGTTGGGTAGAACTCAGTTTCACTTAATTACTTCATAAAATGTTTAGAGGCTATTAATATGCATTTAATAATTTTATCTCTTACAGTGATCATCATTATAAAAATTATTTGCAAAATTTTAGAAATTTTAACAAGCCAACTGCATAATAAATTTTCCCATCAATCACACTTGTTAATAGTTTTCTCCCAGAAAACCTGAAACCTAGAAACCCATCTTAGAGGGAATACATGTTAGCTGGAACATTTATTCCACACCCAGTCTAGTCAGGATGTGGACCAAAGGGACAGAATAAAATTAGAGGCGGGTGAGACACCCACTGCTGCAGATGCCCTCCCACTAGTGAAAGTAGGTGGAACCATCACCATCACTGGGCACATGGCATTTTGCCATATATCTGGGTCTTGCCTTGTGAACTACTATAATCTTTTCAGCTACAAATAAGTGGCTACTGATATAATACCACTGTATTATTCCAAGTTCAATTATTACAAAAACCTTTTTTAAAATAAAAGCAATAGGTTGAGATCTCTTTAAGCATAAAATCTATTACTTATTTGGTTCTAAAAAGGCATAAAATCTCTTACTTATTTGGGTCTAAAAGTTATCATTCTTGTCACCTTTGTGTCCCTTCTTTGGAATTGCTGTATGGAAACTCTGTACCACTTCACTTATTTATTGTAATTGGAAGAAAGGCCAGCAAAGGTCCCTCACACTACAAAGAAATTTAAAAACTTAAATTAATTACTTGCAGGTATGTGCAGACTTCTTAGAAAAATAAAAGAATTTCTTCCACTTATAAGGAGTAACCCTAGGTGAATCAAGAAAGAAACTAAACGGAGGAGATTTTAATTACAAGGACAAGTTATTGTACTATTGTGATTTTAAAATTGTGGTCTTTGAATTCAATTAAAGGGGTACCATGCTCAAACACACATCACCCCACTCCCCAATGTTCTATTTATACTAAGGAGATTGCTTACCGAAACCCTTTTTATAAATTAGAAGAAATGAGATAATTAAAACTAACTGACCAAGACAATGAATAGGAAAATTTTGAATCGTGTTATTAATGGTTTCCTACTTTTGCTCATTGTGTCCTCAAAGGCTCTGCAAATGTTTTACGAAAAGAAACAAAGACTGTTGATATGCAACTATAGTAAATAAGCCTTGGTCTTCTAAAGAGATAGTTCAATTCAACAAATACCTATGTTGTCTTTGAAAAACATGTCAGAAATTACCACATTTCTGCCCTCCAACAGCTTCCTGGTGCAAACTTATTTTTCTGAATGACCTGGCACCTGCCAACAGATCCAACTCTACCCCCACCTGTCACAAAATGACTTCTGGCATTGCATATGCCACACACTACCCTGCCTTAAGAATGAGCCAATTCTACTGTCTAGAATGTTGCGTTGGGTTGTCCTGGCCACCACTACAAAGAGACCTGTTCCTATACCTAATGAAATACCTCCCTCCCCACCACAGAGAGTCTATTATCCCAAAACCCTGTTTGTTTATTTTATAGTAGGTGATTATTTTGTTTGAGTGTTTCTTATTTATTGTTTATTGTTAGCACAAACCAGAATATACATTCCATGATAGCAGTGATTGTTATGGCTTCCTTCTTTATTTCCCCAGATGTTTTGGATTTTCTAGTATCTGACAGAGGCATAGCAGTGACGGTGGTTCATGGTCCTGAAGGGACTTACAGTCTGTAGAGGGATGATTAAAGAAACACAACCAGAATTCAAGGAGGAATGTGAAGCTACAATAGAACAAGATAACAGTAACAAAATGCTATGGGAACAGACAATACTTAGAAATAATTTGAAGAGGGTTATAGAAAAACTGAAATGTGAAGTGGGTCATTAACTGTGATAAGAATATCAGGAGTAAATTTATCAGAAGAGTTACGTACAAGAGTATCTACAGAACAGTGGCAGATTTGGATGGATAAGATACAGGGTACGTGTAATGGTAGGATCAGTGCTGGGAAATGGGACAGGGCTTGGGTTCAGAGAATGTGGGTGTTGTGCTGAGATGCTCATACCAAACTTTAAGGGCAGGGAATCATCACTTCAGCTCCCGGGATGACCTATGATCCACTCCAGTATGCATGTTCTAAGAAAGCCAAGAAAGCTAAGGGAAGACCTCACTCATGCAGGTGCTTCAGCTCCTTAAGGAATCCCTTTTCTCATCTCTTCATCTCTGCTTACTTCAGCAGCTTGGGCTCTTGATGGAATAAGCCCTCCAGAGATGATGCGTCTACCATCTCATATGTGCTTCAAAAATGAAACCTCGTATTTCCCCTTCTTTAAGTGTATTTCATTACAAAGAGTTACCTTCTTCCTCCCCAGTTCTCAAAGGCTCTTGACGAATAATAAAGAAAGAGAAGGACTTGGGCATCTGAGGTTTATATTTTTAAGTAATGTTTTTAAGTCCATGTCTGGTTTTATCAAGTGGAGAAATCTGGCAATTGTTCACACGGTGACGATAAGGGCTGACACCTGTGGCTGGTAAAGAATCTCTAGTGCCCTCACTCTTCTGGCTTTAGCATCAACTGTCACAGCACTAAGCCAAGACTAGACAGAAGGTGATACTGTCAGCAGAGTGACCAAGATAGAGTGAAGGTGAAAACAAGTCTTTATGCCCCAGGCACATATGTTTTGCTCTGTGGTAGCAGGAAGCCCATCCGTTAAGGCTTTAGAACACAAGTTGATAGTTGGCATAATAAAAGGAGATTTATTTATCAAAAATAACAAAAATCCCCTTTGCATTAGATCTGTGATTCTCCTAGACTCATGTTTGAAATCTGCTAGTAGTCTGATTCTTGACTGCTATGTAAATTGCAACACAGAGAGTTTGGATTACCTCTCTTCCTACTACTCATAGTGACATAATTTCTGTGCTATTATTTCTAAACAAAATTGGTGGCATTAAATACTCTATTTAAAAAAGACTTTCCAGGGGCTGGGGAAATGATACATTAGTTAAAGGTGCTACCTTGCAAAGCCTGTAGCCTCAGTTTGAATCCATAGTACCCATTTAAAGCCAAATGCCCAAAGTGGTAGGCATGCATATGGAGTTTGTTAGCACACAGATTTCCTTCTTTCTTTCTTTCTTTCTTTCTTTCTTTCTTTCTTTCTTTCTTTCTTTCTTTTCCTTTCTCTCTCTCTCTCTCTCTTTCTCTCTCTCTCCCTCCCTCCCTCCTCTGCTCACAAATAATATTAATTTAGGAAAACACAAAAGACTTTCAGGATAGGGAGATTGCTCAATGGTTAAAAGCATTTACTTGCAAAGCCTACTAGCCTAGGTCAATTCCCCATTAATATAAAGCAACCAGATGCACAGTAAGGCATGTATATGTGATCCCAACACACTTATAACAATGGTAGGCAAAGCAAGGAGAATTCAAGCCTGGGGGGGCCATAATCTGGCAATTTGTTTATAGTAGCAAGAGACCCTGTCTCAAAGAAGGTAGATCACAGACACTTTAACGTTGTCCTAAGACCTCTACATGCACACCTCACACACATAAATAAGTAATATTTTTTAAATATTTATTTATTTATTTATTTGACAGAGAGAAAGCGGGAGAGAGAATGGGCATGCCAGGCCTTCAGCCACTGCAAACGAATTCCAGACGTATGTGCCCCCTTGTGCATCTGGCTAACGTGGGTCCTAGGGAATCGCACTTGGGTCCTTTGACTTTGCAAGCAAATGCCTTAACTGCTAAGCCATCCCTCCAGCCCAATGAATTTTTTTCAAAAAGGACTTTCACACCTTGACCCTCATAGCTGACTCTTAACACAGTAATCTAAACTTACTTGTGTTTAAGTACACACACACACACACACACACACACACACACACACACACACCATTTATCACCCATTGCATTATCTATATGGGGCATTTGTAGCCACACATCTAATGATCTAATGCACTTCAGTATTAAAATATTCTAACCTAAAATTATTGAGGAAAGCAGTGTCAAGAACACTTTTAGAAAATTGTCATGAATCTGGATTCAAGGACTTCCTTCTCTGTGAACTTTGAACTACAGAAACTTGTATTATAAACCTAATAGTTACATGTTCACACTTCTATGAGACCACAGTGACTGTGTAGCTAATGAAAGACAATAAGTATTAGAATAAATGGATGACCAGAAAAATATTTAAAATCTCAGAATACTACTAGCTTTGTCAAGAGTCCAGATGATACCAACTGACCAGGAAGAATACTCAGGCTTTCAAAACATCACTCTAATAAAATCACCCCTACTTAGAAACTTTTAACAGTTGATTCAGCATTAATTAATTAATTAATCTAAATGGTTTCCCATATCTAAGAAACCTCTGTCAGTCAGACCTTGTGTCGATCGCTCTTCTCCTTTTATATGAACTCGTACCACTAAAGCATGTTTTCAGTGCTAAGAAAACACCTCTAGTCTTTCTCACCTCCAGCCTTGCTGCTCCCTTTACCTCCTTATACTTACATTTCAGTCTCAAAAAAGTTAGGAATTGCATATAAGAGAGAATGTACATTTGTCTTTCTGCACCTGTGTGACCTCACTTAGTTTGAGTTTTTCCAAGCCCATCCATTTTCCTGCCAATTTAATTATTTAATTTTCCTTACCACTGAGTAGAATTCCATTGTGCATATGTAGCACATCTTCATTATCCATTCATTGTTGATGGGCATCTGGGCAGATTCCAGTTCCTAAGCTATTGTGAATAGAGCAGTGGTGAATATGTTGAATAAGTGTCTATGTAGTCTTTAGGGTACTCAAAAGTGACAAAGATGGACCTAATGCTAGATCTATTTTCAACTTTCTGAGGAGTTTTCATACTGATTTCCATAGGGGCTGTGCAAATTTGCATTCCCATCAATAGCAGATAAGGGATCCTCTTTCCCCATACCCACTCCAACATTTATTGTCATTTTGATTTTTTGGATAATTGCTATTCTGACTGGAGTGAGTGGAATCTCAAAGTCATCTTAATTATCATTTCCCTGGTGAGGAAAATATTGAACAACTTTTTATGTGTTTATTGGCCATTTGTATTCCTTCCTTTGAGAACAGCTTGAGTTGATTATAAGTGGAAGTAAGCATCAGGATTATTGACATGGAACTAGAGTGAAGCCAGGAGAAGGGAAAAAATAGGAAGAGAAGAGAGGAAGGGCTACTCCATCAAAATCAAGTCAAGGGACAGAATATAGGGCATGGAAGGGTCTAGGGGGACAAAGAAGAGTGAGGGAGAATGGTATATACACAAAACCAATTATGGGATGATCATTACCATAGAAACCTTCCTTATGGATAGCAAACTAAAAGTTACAACTATTAAAATAGGGATACGGGAAATCACCGAGATATAAGGGCCCTGTAAAGGATAGAGCTTAACCCTAAAACCATGAGCACTGGCTGTTAAATCCCAGTGCCAGAACAGGGTTATATCCCACACTGAGCTGTTGGCCGGGGAGATACATGAAGTCCCCAAAACAATGCAGGCCATTGCCAAAGCATTTGGTTACCTACCAGAACTAAATGGTAAGACCCTTGTGTTGAAGGTACCATAGGCTATGGACACAGGGCATCAAGAAATCATGCTGGAACATAGAAGCAAGCTGGCAAGTCCTTACAGTGCTGGAAAATGCCATATGAATTGCTGGGGGATAATGGCTACCTACAGTGAAAACAAGTAGTGGATGCTAAAAGCTATGAAACCAACCAGCTAGACTACACATATACACCTGTGCAAGAGTGGAACTTAACCTATGCAGATAATCTGATTAGATATGAGGCCTTCTATGTGGAAGAGAACTCATACTTGGTACTGAGAACCAAGTCAGAATACCATGGATAGGTAGGTCATAGACTCCAGAGAAATGCTCCCACTGGCCTCTGGCCAAGAAGGGTGGCTATACCCATCCAAAAGTCTCTTAAATGACTAGGCTTACACCATTTAATCAATGCTTCTCTCACTCTTGGTTGGAGAATCTTCTTTGTTTGACAGAAAGCAATAAAACTGGGGGAGAACCAAGATTCACCATTATGACAAGAAAAGATAGCCAACTGCCTCGCACTAGATGACTCACCTCCATCACCTCAACCAGGGCCCACAAGACATTAGAGAGGAAATGAAAATATAAACATGAGTGCTGCTCTCACTGCTAGCCAGCCAAGCAGCTCTAGGGAGACACTGAAGACATTCAAAATACCCCAAAGCAGAAATTCACAGACTTAAGAAAAGTGACCACTAAATTACTCTTATAACACATGTGCCAAGGCTCAGGGAACGTTACAGAAGAGAGGTCAGAAAGATTGTAAGAGCCACAGGGTGAGAAGGAGTATCTTGAGACACCCCCCCCATACACACACACTGACTCATGATCCCACAGGGAACATCAATAACCCTACTGAAGATGATCCTCAGTGGATCGGGGGCAAAGTGAGATTATATAAGAGTATAGCATGATGGGAATATGACCAGCACCCAAAAGAGCCATACAAGAAAATTCATAATCCATTAAAAAATGGCAGAGAGCACTGGAGAGATTGCGTAGTGGTTAAGGCATTTACCTGTGAAGCCAAAGTACTCAGGATCAATTCCCCAGGACCCACATAAGCCAGATGCACAAGGGACACATGTGTCTGGAGTTTGTTTGCAGTGAATAGAGGCCCTGGCATGCCCACTCTCTCTCTCTCTTTCTCCCTCTTTCTATTTCTCTCTCTCTCTCTCTCTCTCTCTCTCTGTTTCTCTTCTATCTCTCTCTGCTTGCAAATAAAATTTAAAAAAAAATGGTTGAGAGACTAGCAGAAGGGAGGAGGAGACAGAGGAAGGAGTAGGGCAGGTAGAAAAAAGGAAGAAGGAGCCAAGGCAACTATGATCAAAATACATTTTGTAACAACATAAAAATTGTTTAAAAATAGAAGAGGGACTGGCTGGAAAGAAGGAACTCAGTGGAGGGGACATACAGCAGGGGGGAAAGGTGGGTGGTGGGAGGGGACTATGATCATGTCATATTGTATATAGGTATGGATATTGCCAATAAAAAGTTTATTATGAAAGATCAATTAACTAGAACTTTGTCATACTTACAAGGAAATGAATAAATCTAGAAGCCTTTATTGGATAAAAACGTTCACTTCTCAAGACCCTTCTGTATTACCTAACTATGGTCAAATACTATGTTTAATAATTTGTTCATTTTATAAACTCAGCCTCTCTGTGGCTTCCTCCATAAGATACACATGTCACTTCCATTCATTCCCTGTGCCCTTACCATGCATGTGCATATGTATGTATGTTGGTGAATTATGTGTCCGGTGTTATAATGCTTCATGAAGACAGTGCTCACCTCAATATTTCTAGCAACTAGCACAATGCTAGAAAAATGCCTGTTGAATTTAACATTGAAGAGTAGGCTCCAGGCAACTGGACCACTACTATTTCCTCTTACCTTCCATGTCTAGAGAATTATTTTTAAGTAAGATTATTTGAAAGTCTTTTCTGACCGTGTTTTCTCAGACTATGCTTGGAGCAATGACTCATTAACCTCTGTGGAACAAGAGTCAGGTGAGTGGCAATGTGGCTGGTGGAGCCATTTAAGTACAATTCATTCTGTAAGTCACTTTGGTGAGTGTAAAATTGCACACTCCCTTTTGCAAGTCTGGCTCATTAGCAACTTTGAGGAGTAATGAAGTGTGGTAAGAACATCCATGGCCTTTGCCGAGGTAGTTAGGCTTCATGGCCCCTGGGAAGTAAGTAATCCCAGCTTGCTGGTGCCAGAGTCCTACCCCACAGCCCCACATTCATATACCAACATCCAGACATATACACACACATGCACACACACATACACACCTGTGTGTGCCAGAGTCCTACCCCACAGCCCCACATGCATATACCAACATCCAGACATACACACACGCACACGCACACACACATACACACCTGTGTGTGCCAGAGTCCTACCCCACAGCCCCACATTCATATACCAACATCCAGACATACACACACGCACACACACACACACACACCTGTTTGTGCCAGAGTCCCACCCTAGAGCCCCCACACTCATATACAAACACTCAGACACACACACACACATACACACACACAGCTGTTGGTGCCAGAGTCCTACCCTACAGACCCCACACTCATATACAAACACTCAGACACACACACACACACACACACACACACACACACACAGCTGTTGGTGCCAGATTCCTACCCTACAGCCTCTATACTCCTATAAAAATATAGAGACACACACACACACACACACACACACACATGCACACCCCGTTGGTGCCAGAGCCCTACACTACAGTCCACATACTCATATACAAACATCCAGACACACACACACACACACACACCTGTTGGTGTCAGAGTCCTACACTACAGCCCCCGTACTCATATACAAACATCCAACCCTCTCCCCCACACACATGGCCTTTGTGAAATAAGTAATCTCAGTTTATTACTGCCAGAGTCCTGCCATGCATAGCACATGTGCACATGTGCACACACACACACACACTCACACACCTGAGGTCCAAACTTTGCCTAAGCATAAGAGCTGAAAGCATTCCTCCAGGTCTGCTTTGTTTTATAAACCATGGACCGATTTCCCGGTTTTAAGACACTTTTGCTTAGTTAGATAATAAAGCGCAATCTAAGTATGCAAAGCATTCAGTGCCAGCTGCATGCTCTCAGCTGTCAAAAACCATCTTTATTATCAGCAGACCCCTCCCACCACTTCATACATTCACATCTCAGTTTTGTATACATTGATCAATTTGGTTAGGGTTCATTTCCACTTCTTGACAGTTACCTTGCTTGTTTAAAAATCTCAGCAGCACATAACGTATGGAGATGAAGTAAAGAAAGTCCCAAGGAAATTTAGTTGGAAAGAGAATGGCTGTGTCTGTCAGGTTTTATCAGAATGCTCTGTTCCTCGTCCTAGCTCAGCATGCTTTGCTTGGAGAAGAGCATGAAAGGTCACCTGGAATTCAGGACTCATCAAGTCAGTCCTAATCTAAGAAGGCATTCTCTAGATGTTGAACAACTAACAAGTGTTTGGGCACTTCTCAAGTTGCTTGCAATGCAGGTCATGTTTGTTGACGGTGGGATGATAACCACATAAAGGTACTTCAGGTGTCCAATTGAAACTTCACAGAATTGATGGGTTTTCAAGTGTACTTGGTACTCTCCGAAAAGTTTGACACTGCTAAAAGCTGGAATGAAGTGTTAGTGAGAGCCTGGAAACGGCATCCACAGTGGGTTTCCAACAACAGTGGTAGCCTCCACAGTAAGCAAACTCCAAAGACTGAACCTCTGATTAAGGGAACAGACATAGACACTAAAAGTTCAAGACAATATAAGATGAGACCTCAGAAATAAATCAAAACATTCTTTAAACTTTCCAATGATATCCAATTCCTTCTATGAAAAAATATATCAGATCTCATTACTAGGACCTGCACAGTCCTGTGTGCTTGTTTATGATTTGTTTCCCTACTCCAGAGTATATGGTTTCTGCTATATTGTGCCACCCCTCAATGTGTGTGGAGGTTTTGGTTCAGGACCCTATGTGCATACCAAAATCTACAGACTTGCAGGTTCTTTATATGAAATGTGATGAAATGCACATCAAATTAATGATTTAAATCACCCACAGATTACTCATAGTATCTAAATAATACAATATAAATAGTGTGTAAATAGTTGTCAGACTGCAATGTTCAGGGAACAATGATACAGGTATACATATTCAATATTGAGGCAATAATTCATTGACTACAATGTTTTGATCTGAAGTGGGTTGGCTGCATAGAGCTAAAGTATACACAAAACGTACCTGCCATACCCTGATTTTAGTAGTTGTGTGTTGAATAGGTTAGTTTATAATAAATAAAATACTAATAAGAGTAGGGAACACTGAACACCTTTAGTAATAAGAACACACATTCCACAGTGCTGTGAGGAATTCATAACACTCATAGACTAGATCAGGGACTAAGGCAGTTCCAGGGAGGAGGAACACACTCAAACTCTCAGAAAATTGCCCCTAGGGAGCAGGTGGAATTAGAGAACAAAAGTTAGAGCAGAAATAATTTGCTGGAAAAAATATTAGAGGTTTACAAATCAAGCAGAAGTTATGAGACAAAGTTCAAGTAGGAAAATGATGGGAAAGGCAATCAGAGCCTTTTTAGCCAAAGGCTGTGAATGAATA
Source organism: Orientallactaga sibirica (assembly GCA_036365145.1). Classification (NCBI taxonomy): domain Eukaryota; kingdom Metazoa; phylum Chordata; class Mammalia; order Rodentia; family Dipodidae; genus Orientallactaga; species Orientallactaga sibirica. The sequence continues at coordinate 5,148,637 of JAEOAD010000041.1, forward strand.
CAAAGGAGGGAAGAAAAGAGGGCCAGAGGGAGGCAGAAAGAGAGGAAGAAGGTAAAGGAGAAAGAAAAGGAAGAGGAGGAGAAGAGCAAAGGAAGGGAAGGAAGGGGAGAGGAGGGGCACAGTGCAGAGAGCATTGCTGAGTGCTGTGAGCATCAGTGATCCTCAGCCTGCTGGAAGAAGGTGGTTTCTGAAAGATGTGACCAAACAGAGACTCCACGGGGAGCTTAGAGAGCATTAACAGCCTTCAGTTTATTGACAAGGCAGTGCTTATTCAAGTATCAATTTTACAAGTGTTTTTTAAATTGCACATGCATGTATAACATCCTTGTTTGTATGCATGCAATCTTACAGAAGAAAATATAACTTTTAAAGGCAGTAAAAATGTTGAGTTGGGCTTCCTGGCTTACACATCAGCATTGCCTATGAAAAGTGTGTGTTTTCTGCTACATGTCAATCAATCTTTCTAGGACTAGTTCTCTTCTAGGTGAAAATGGGGATAACATCCTGCCAATCCCATGGTTTGTTGTAAGAATTAAATGAAATACTACAGGGAAACTGTTCAGTAAAGTGCCTGGAAGACAGGAACCACTTGTTATCAGTGTCTGTTCATAGTAATTCTCTTAGATTTTGTGTCTCAAATTGCATTCCTTTAAATCATACCATCAGTATGTTGACCACCAAGAGGGCAAAAGCACAGTCAGGTTGCTAATGAAAATGCACAGATAAGGGTATTCAGTGGACAAGATTCCATCCCTGTGACCTTCTCTGCATTCCAAAACCGAAGTGCCAGAGTCTTAGGCTTAGAGATGCATGAGCATGATTCAGCCTCTACAATGAGAAGTTGTGGGGATTATTTTTTATTAGTTATGGACATACTCAGTATATAAACAGCACATGTTAGTACCATCCTTTTCCTCATCCCTGCCTCCCCTCCAAAGGGACCCTCCTCATTGGGGATGCCAGTCATTCCCATGGGGAATTGTGGGTTGTGCATTGTGGAGGCAGCCGTCAATTATGGGGACGAGGCACTGTCTCTGCAAAATTCCCTGAGCCATGTTGGGTTTGATTTAGATCTACTACAATGATGGGCTCTTAGGAGCCTCTGGATCTCTGGTTTGGTAGGTGTTGAGTTTATCTCCTTCACCCTTGTGCTGGTACCAGGTTCAGCAAGAAAGCAGCACTCTTGCTCATTTCCCCAATTCCTCTATGGTTTCAGCTGGGGCCCTGGTGAAGTGCAATGGGTCTTTTCTCTCCTTAGGTCCCACTTCTGTCTGAAAAAGAGGAGCATATTCTCCTATGGAGAGTGAAGTCAGCACAGGTTAAATGGGATAGCCATTGTTAGTTTAGAGAGAATTTAATGGGTGTAGACCCTGTTATAGTCCAAGATTAGTAGGAACTCGATATTGGAAAGCAAACTCATTATCTGGATGTCATACTGACTTGCTTCCCAATTCTAAATATGGGTTCCCTTCCACTAAGCAGATCTGTTAGCCAATCCAAGAACAGTTGGTTACCCACCATGGTTGTGTGCCACTATTGCACTTGTGTGAGCATCATGTCAGTTTGTTTGCTTCTGAGCATCTTAGACTTCAAGTTGCTCGGACAGATGTTGGCCACTTTCCTCCAGTAGCTCATGTAGCACTTTCTAGCACTAGATGGGCTGTCTGGAGACTGGCTCTCTTCCAGATTTCAGCAAGGTCTCTCCATGTTCTGTACTGACAGCATATGGTGTCTTCAGCAATAGGGTCTTACCATTAACCTCTGGTGGGTAATCAAGTGCTCTGACTGAAGTCTGTCTTTTTGGGGGAAACCTTATAGGTCTCTCTGATCAACAGCTCATTGTAGGTGTTAACCTACACATCCTGGTACTAAAAGTTATGGACCAGTGCCAAAGGAAAAGAAAGAAGAAAAAGAAAGAAAAAAGAAAGAAAAAAAAGAAAGAGGAGAAATTTAAGGTTCAAATTCATCTCACTCTCTCCAGGGCACTTAGATTTAGGTGCTTCCCTTGAAGTCCTATTGAGGGCTCAACCTTTTAGTCTGTCTTCCAGGATACAGGATTCTATGGTACCAGTTCCATTTGGGTTCAGTTTGTGTTCCCCCCACTTTAACCTCCCCTCAAGCCCTACCCTTCCTATCGAGAAGTTGAATTTTTAACTTGCCAATTCTATTATTATTAATAATTTTCTTCCATATATATTCCATGTAAAATCACATTATGATGTACACACACACACACACACACACACACATCCATACACACACATATATATTCCAACATTGCTACTTCAGCTAAAAGGATATTTTGAATTTAATGTGCATGGAGCATTTAGTGTATGCCATGCCTTACTTTAAGCACGTTGGGAATGTATCATTGAATCCTTTGAAAAGTTTGGTTCTCATATAAGGAAGTGAAAGACATCTAGTTCAAAGACTATATAAACATATCTGAATCACTCAATATACTAGTTGCCTAGGGTAGCTTAGCAAAGTACCACATACTAGATGGCATAAAGTTATTATTGTTCTGGAGCCTAGAAATCCAAAGTAGGGAAGTCTAAAGGAGTTTATTACATGCCTTTCCCTTAGGTTCTGTTAACTTCTGGCTGGCAGGATCATCAACCCTATTTCTTCCTTCATACAACATTCTTCCTGTCTATATCAGTGTCTAATTTCCCTGTTTCTATAAGGATATCAATCATACTAGATTAAGAGCCCACACAACTGCAGCATAAAATCATCCAAACTTGACCAACTATAGATGCCAGGAACCAACAATGTACTGCCTCCAGGAGGTGTTAAAATTCCAATTGCCATCAGCTGAGGGCTCACCATTCAGAATACCTAAGTTTATGGGGGACACCTGAATCAAACCACCACAGTCTGCTCTTCTCCAAATAAATGTGTCAACTGAACCTTGTTCATTTTGTTTCATTTCCAATTCATTTCTCCATATGTTGTGAGTCATTTGTAAATTGTGATACAGATGGGGCAAGCTCATTTCCAACCATTTACGTTAAAGATATTTCCCCCAAATCAATGATGATAATAATAAAAAATGATAATGTAAATAAAAGTTCAAAGTTTTCTCCTACAATCTATCTCAGGCTAAATGCGAAAACAGATTGGATCCTTTCCACCACAGGACATTTCCAGATTTTACAATCTTAGCTCTGTAATCGCAAAGAAAAAAATCTTACATTTTTAAAATTAATGGTTTGCAACACATTCTCTTTCTTAGGTGTGGAAGAATGGAGACCAAAACAAATGCTTATTTGTTCAGTCTGTTGAAAATGTCTACTGTTAGAAGAAACTTTGGTTTCCACAGGAAATATTGGCTTACCCATTAGCCATCTGCTAACGGTGGGACTATTCTATGTGGCTTTCTCAGCTGGAACATTTGGAAAATGAATATATTGTTGCAAAAACTCACATTGTTGGCAATAATGTTTGTGAAAATGTTGTTGACTTACCAGATGTCCTGGAAATTCCTGGGGTGGAAGTATTTCCAGTGGTTGCAAGCCCTCTGTCATATTGTAGACTGGAGTTCAATATGTGTGATTAGCTATTTCTCATGGTGGTTTATGGCATTATTCATTCAGACCATCTTTCTGCAGACCAGAGGGAGATGGAAATAGACATACTGAACTGCCAACACTAGCCCAAACTGAACACTGATCCCTGATGCATAAAGTATGTTATTTTCTATTGTTCAAATAATTGCTTCTCCAACCCCAGCAACATGCATGGATCTGTTAAGACTAACTAGCACGGCCTCACTAGAAGCAGCAAAGTCCAACACTGTTCACTCATTCTGCCTGAGGAGTTTGTTTGAAATACGAATAACCTGTTTCAGGCTGGGTGTTCTCTTTAGAAATTAGATTAATGGAGTGATGAATGAAGTGGAAAGTGCTCTATAGTTTGGCATACAAGTAGATAAGAGTTCTCTTGCAAATGGAATTCAGTCTCAGCAATAGATTGGTTTCATTTAAAGCAGTGGTATTCTCTGAGCAGAGTGAAGTCATGTTCTTAATGTGAATCCATTTTATTACCCCACAGCCTTCTGGTTGCTGTGTCAGTCATTCATGATTCTGTGAAACGCTGTTTCAGGATTCACTTTGTGTTATGTACGCCTATCAAAAAGGTTTATTTTCTCGAGGATTTTTAAAAGGGATAGCATCTACATTTGAGACCCATTTTCTACCACACAATTCCAGTTTATTTACTCCTTGGAGTTCACATAGTGTCATAACAAAGAAATGGCCACTATCCTTAGCTGGCCTGGGTTCTGCCATTGACTTAGATGACCTTGTCCCAAAGCTTCCTTTGCCTTGATGATTCTTGCTATTATTTAGGTACATGGGAATATCTAATGAGTTGTCTACAGCATATCTTCTTAGATAATCTCAACATCTATCCTCTCACTGGGCATTTCTACTGTGGGAGTCTCTACGTAGAAAGAAGGTTTATTCCCCCTCTCCCTTAGACTGTACATGATCCTCTTATTTGCATAGCATGTCAATCACTCTTCCTGCAAAGAAAGCCCGGGTTCCTGTCTCCCATGCCTACTGAAGTCTCTGTTCTCACTTTCCCTTAGTTTATTTTCATTCCTTTCATTCTCTTTGAAGGAACCAAGTTTAGGGGACCTAAAGTCGTGTATTGTTTGTTGTGGGTATCCCTCACATGAAAATTACAAAGCTTGAATGTAGGGAGGAAGAAAAAAGGAAACACAGATAGAAGATATTTTATATCATCTGTTAATATCTAAAAAGGATCAAGCTACTACCTCAATAACCAGAACAGAGAAATAAACATAAAAAATGCCAACATGTTAAAAGGAGAATAAGATAATTTTATCAGCAATTTTCTGTTGTTTGAAGAAATGTACTCCAACTACCTTTTCCAAAGGCTGATCATTACATGATAACAGCAAAACCTAGCTCTCACTTCAGAGGGATGAGTTGGTTTATTCTGGAGCCAAATACAAGTGACCATGGCCCTAGAACAAAGATTTACGTTATCCGAAATCCCATGTTCCAGCATGGTTACAGTCCCATAAAGTGTTGATAGGAACAGAAAGAAGAAAGTCATAAATCAAAACACTTTTCAAATGCACTGGTGGAAATAGCACATAGGTGGTTTATAGCAAGTGGGGAAATCTCTAGTGCATGCCTCAGATGCTATCTGAAGACATTCTTAGCTTTTGGGTTTGTGAAAGCTAGGTGTATGTTCCTTCATTCCAAAGTATTTAGCCAATAGACACAAGAATATTAGGTCAGACACAGAGGGGAACAATACATGAACACTTAAGATAATGGACCAAGATAAACTGGCTTTGACACACAACCTTCCAATTGCCCATAACCACAGAAGTTCTAATCCATCTTTAATGCTTAACACCGGTGTCATTTCTTTCTGGGACTTTAATTTTATACGTACAATCCTCCAAGTTCCTGATATTCAGTGAACCTGTTCCAGTAAATACAATGTTTGAATTTGATAAGAAATTTCAAGAGTTCTCCAATGCACAGTTAAATGAATGAATAAATGCAAATTAGTGGCAGGAAAACTATACGGAAGCATTGAGGGAGATTCCAGAACTGTATGTATGTCCATTTCTGCCCCCAAAATATGAATCAGAATCTCTGCATGTGTGTGCCAATGCATGGTGTGCTTTAAAGCTCCCCAGCTGTTTGTAATGCACACTGGAGATTGAGCCACCTTACCTCTACCTCCCTCTCCCACTTAAACAGTGATTTCTCCAAAGTACACCATCCTAAGCAAAGGAGCAATAGCTTAAAATTGCTCCTTCTGATCCATGACTTTCACCATGCCCCACTGAATCTCAATCCTTACAAACCATTTTGGGGTGTTTAGGAAATGTTCTGCTCAGCTTATTTCTATGTCGAAGGGAACAGCTTAGGGTAGTAAGAAAACTGCACATAGTTTTCTATGACAATCCAAAAGGAATAACTTGTTCTTATCTCCACAAAGAAATGACTCCCCAGCCTCCCAACCCCACCCTATCCACTTGTTTGGTAACTGTTAAGCAACACATTTATGAGATGACATTCCATTCTAAGATGACATTTAAAAGCTCTGGAGTTTAATTGCTCTGGATGGCCATCCATCATCTCTGGGGTGCCCCTGGGAAAGTGGACATTGAGGTATGCCATCCATCTTATGATGATATTGTGGATGGCCGACTCCTCTCTTCATCGCTGGCTGATGGGGATCGACTGCTGCACTTTTGAAGAGCCTCGTGTTCTCTCACCTGCTCTGCATGACTACTGAGCTGAGCCATGTTGTGACAGACTGCCTGTTCTTCCCTGTTCAGATTAATGAATACAGCTTTAGCTGTTAATTCAAAGCTAGTCAAGCTTATATCCAACAATTAGAGACCAATTTTCATATTCAACATGAGTGTGTATATGGAAGGCTGTGGGAGATGAATGCAATTTATTCTGATTCTTTTAAATCTGGGGGAATGCAAAGAAGAAAGGTATAAGAGATCTGAAGATGGCACCTGAGACTCTCATTGGGGCTAGCTGCAATAAAATGTTTCAAGCCTCAAAATCTTTGCAAGCTGCAATGTGACCCTGGGGGTTTGAGCTTTCTGCCCCGCAGCCCAACTGCAATCCATCAAAAATAACAAGCACATGGCAGGCCCCTGTGCACTTCTGCCTTCCAGAAGGGTCAGCAGCTAAGCCAGCATTTGAAGAGGCTCTGGAGTCAGAACCCTGACTCTCCTCCTTCTTATTTCTTCCATCCACTAAGAAATGAAATATTTGCTCACACACAGATTTATATGTGACCTCATATGCCCCTGATCAGGATCATGCAGGGCAATGGAAACTTAGTGCTTCATTCTCAGCCCTGGAATGCCCTCCCTGATTTTAAACCAAGGGCAACAAATGCCCAGTCTCAAATGAAAAAGCTTTATATGAACCACCAAATGCCAAATACTGTCAAAATGAACTCTTGCCAGAATGTATATTAACAGAGGAAAAACAAGCCTGGCCAGAGGATTTCTTCCACTGACAACGACTGGCAGACATGGCTCAGTGGAGCACATGTCCATCCTAGATAGGGAACACCTTGGCCTGGAATTAGAAATTTTTTCATAGGAATTTTATCTGGTCTTATTTTTAAAGCATGTAGCCCATGACTAGAACACAGCACCCAGCACACAACCACTGGTGGTAGTTTTGGCAGTGCTAATGACTGTACTTGTTCAATTTCTTTTTGTTCTGCCTCAGTACTTATCCATTGTCTTTAGTGTCAAGTTAGTTCAACTGTAGGAGGGACAAACATGAGGAAGTGCCATCCTCATTTGGGCAGTGCACAGCTGGGGGGCATGAAGAAGTGGTGATGGTCATTCCTGGCTGATCCTCTCCACACAGGAGAGGCGAGACAGACCAAGAGTCTCAGGAAGCACACACCATGACAGTGTGTGAGTGAGGTTCTCACCTATTCTGCTCAAATGCTTGAAGCAATTAATTACTTTACTTGTGGCTGTGGAGAAATACCATTTGACAGGATGCAGTCCATCATGCAGAGAGAGATGGTGGCAGGAGGCTGGGTGCTCACATCTGATGGAACACAGACTAAAGATGAATGCAAATACACCTCAGGCTTACTCTTTTCCTCTTTTATCTTCCAGGTTTGTGGCCCTAGACCCTGAAATGGTGTCACTTACATTTCAGTCTGGCTATTCCTTCCTCACTTCAACCTTTTGGAAACTCTATCAGATAAACTCAGTGGTATGTGATTCCAAATTCATTCAAGTTGGCAATTAAGAATAGACATCAGCCGGGTGTGGTGGTGCACACCTTTAATCCCAGCACTCGGGAGGCAGAGGTAGGAGGATCGCCATGAGTTCAAGGCCACCCTGAGACTACATAGTTAATTCCAGGTCAGCCTGGGCCAGAGTGAGACCCTATCTCAAAAAAAAAAAAAAAAAAAAAAGAATAGACATCATAGTCTATGGTGTATATAAGGGAGGTATATCATCTTTTATGTAAAGTAGTGATTAAAATTCCTGTCTTACAGAATTGATGCTATGAATTAATGGGTTAAATGTCACTTGTTAAAGTCTGCAGCACATAGAAAGAATTTTATTACTGATAGAATGGAAAATAAATTAAAAATGGTTGCTATATTTCTGGCAGTTCATTTCTAATTCTGCACATATGCAAAAATTAATAAATAAATGGATATTGCTGAATGAAGGCAATATGATAAAAGTCTGAATCTAGGTGTGCTGGCACATGCCTATAATCCCAGTACTTGGGAGGCAGAGGTAGGAGAATTGATGTGAGTTTGAGGCCAGGATAGAACTACAGAGTGAGTTCCAGGTCAGCCTGGGCCATAGTGAGACCCTACCTTAAAAACATTAAAAAAAAAAAAAAAAAAAGCCGGGTGTAGTGGTGCACACCTTTAATCCCAGCACTCGAGAGGCATAGGTAGGAGGATCACTGTGAGTTCAAGGCCACCCTGAGACTACAGAATGATATCCAGGTCAGCCTGAGCTAGAGTGAGACCCTATCTCAGAAAACCAAAAATAAATTTTAAAAAGTTTTAAATAGACTTTACTTTAATCTAATATATAGGAATGATAGCCACTCTGTTGGCCCAGACCTATAATCCAAGTTACTTGGGAGGCTAAAGTAGGAAAATTTCAAGTCTAGACTGGGCTACAGAGTGAGTTCAAGGCCTGCATACCTGAGTTCAGATCACCAGTACCCAAGTAAAATTCTGAGTATACTACTGTACCTGTCATCTCAATATTTAGAAGATGGGGTTAGGAGGATCCCCAGGCCTTGCTGGCTGGCTTGTGTAGCCAAATCAGTACGTTCTGAGTTTCATAGGTGATCTTGTCTCAAAAAGAAAAAAAAAAGTGTGGAAGGTGATAGAGGAAAAACACCAAAAGTCAACCTCTGATTTTCACAAGCATGTGCAGATGGGTGCATGTGCACTCACACACATATGAACACACATACAAACACATGTAAGCAAGTAACAAGTAAAAGAAGGAGGGAAGGGAGGAAGGAAGGGAGGGAGGGAGGGAGGAAGGGAGGAAAGGAGGAGAGAAGAATGAGAGACTGCTATGGATACAGTAGTCTGGGGAAGCACCATGCAATGTGATATTTAAGCTGAGGTCAGAGATGAAGGAAACAAGAGATTCTCCACACACAGTTCAAAGAAACTACACAGTCCATGAACGTTGGGGACAGAGGAACAGCTGGAATGTGAACATGCAAGGTGAAAATCAGGCTGGATCATGTTTATTGTAATCTAAAATTCTGCTATTCAAAATATGGCCCAGATAGTACTTAGAACCTTGCTGGAAATGCAAAATCTCATATATCAAGCAAAAGCGCAAAATGAAACCCATGTGTTGAAAAGATCCCTGGCTATCTTCTGCATTTCTGAGATTTAAGAAATCACTGAAGGGCTGGGCTGTAGAGATGGCTGCACAGGTAAGAGCTCTTGCTGCTCAAGCATGCAGAGCTGAGTTCAATCTCCAGCACCCATGCTGGGCTGGGCCAATGCACCTCTAACCCCAGTGCTGAGGGAGGCAGAGAAAGGAGGATTTCTGGGGATCGCAGGTCAGACATTCCGATGGAAAAACAGAGAGCTGCAGGTTTACTGCCTTCTGCATACATGCTCATAGGCATGCACATCTACATTCACCTCTCATACCACGTGCATGTGCAAAAGAAGTCACTGAGAGGTTTAAACAATGTCATTGCGTGATTCACTTTATATTTTCACATTATTTTTCCTTTGTATGAGAGTATGTGTGTTCAGTGCAAGCATGCATATGCAGACCCACACAACAATGCAAATGCATGCAGAGGCCAGAGGAAAATGTCTGGGATCCTTTTCTCCCACTCATCCACCTTATTTCTCTGAAAGAAACTCCAAGTGAAATTGTAGCCCCCTGTTTTTTGGTTAGATGGGTTGACCAGCAAGCCCCAGCAGTCCTCCTGTCTTCACAGCTCTCAGCATTGGAGTTATAGGCAAACACGGCCTCACCTAGCTTTCTCCATGGGTGGCGGGGGTCTGAACTCAGGTCCTCATGCTGTGCGACAAGTGCTTTTACTCTCTGAGCCATCTCCCAGGCCCTGCTCACTTTGAGTGTGTGTGTGTGTGTGTTTTCATATTTTTATCTATTAATTTGCAAAGGGAGAGAGAGGGAAAAAATGGGCACACCAGCCAGGGCAACAGCAAATGAACTCCAGATGCATGTGACACTTTGTACGTGGGTCCTAGGGAATTGAGTCTGGGCTTTCAGGCTTTGCAAGCAAGAATCTTTAACCACTGTGCCATCTTCGCTTTATATTTTTTAAAGAATCATTCTCAATGTTATAATAAGAATTGAGGGATGTAAAATTTTTGGGTTTTGCCTATGAAGTTTTTCTCTGGCTACTATTTCTTCATCCAAGATGGCAAGATGGGTTGTGCATTAATCTCGCCACTTGCCCCCCTGAAGCCAGTTCATGGTTCCAGCTCTGCTCTTCTGAATATGCATTGCCTGTGACTGCATGCTGGCTTTATACTTTCCAGTATCACTGCTCCCACAGTCCCCAGAACACAGCTCTGCTCACCACCGCGAGAAATTACCATCAGGTAGCCACATCCTCTCACATCCCAGGGTCCTCTTCTGTGCTGGAGATAGCACCTGCCTTTGAGATTGAAGGCCACACCTTTTGCATGTTCTGACTGACCTGGCCTCAGGGGTGGCTTCACATCAAGGTCCTCTGTTCCTACTGTGTGTCCATTCCATATCCCAGAATCTCAAGGACCAAATAAAAGGTTAGAAATCTAATGATGAAAAAGGAATTCATATGTAAATACCAGCCATTTTCATACAAAAAATAAAACTTTGTAGTCAATTGTTGGGGAAACCATTAATGGGCTAACCACTTTTAATCCAATATTTGATAGTGATTGCAACAGAATTACATTTAACAAGACAGGAACCTCTGTGGGTTTTTAGCAGGCAAATGAGATAACAGCGCAGTTCCTGGTAAGGAACGGAAAGATAATCAAAGGAGACTTCATGCCTGTTGTGGTGTATGAATGACAAGACTACAACAGTAACCCCCAAAGACAGATGATACTGGCTGTCTGGAATAAGAACTAAAACACAATATTTCCCTATGCTTAGCACGGAGCCTTCTCAATGCAGTGCCTGATGGAGTATGCAGGTTCTTGGGGACAGTGGGAGCGCTTGCTCATGGAAAACTGTCAAGGAGGCTGGGAGCTAAGGCAGGGAAGACACTTCCTAATGGATTGTAATAGAAGGGAACGGGTAACTAGCTGCCATCCGTCTCCACAATGTGGCATTGTAAGGAAGGAATGCTCTTTCTCATTCTGTGTCATGCTCTGCAAAGGAAAAGCTGTTCACACTTCTGCTCAGCATCCTCTCCGAACAGTGTCATGAAACTTAGTCCTTATATTGGCAGGGTTCAGTCAAACCCACAAAATGAGGGCAGTATTAAAAAGAGGTGTTTGTATGCACTATGGAGAAGGGTCATTGGGAGCATAGTAAGGGTTTAATCAGGTCACACTGCATTTAATCCTTGGCCGAGTACCACAGAGGCACGGCTCCAAAATTGTCTTCATTCTGCATCTTCTTGAAACCCTCTGAGGTAGTTCACCTTTCTCACCTCAAATGGCTATGTCACCACCTTTATTTCTGCTCTAACTCTGGCCTTAATTGATTTTCTGAGCTTCTAGCTTTGAAACCATACAGAAAGAACAACCTCAACCAAGTACCATTGCTGATGCACAGATCAAATGTCATCAGTCCTAGGGAATAGCTTTCTCTATAGACTGATGTTCAAATTGGGGTTTTTTAAAGCCAAACAAATAGATTCTACATATTCAGGGAGAAGATTCTTACATTCTCTCAGGTTAATACCATCTCAGTTATAAAACAAAGGAAAGTCAAAAGGCCACTTGTGCACAGTTTTGGAGGAAGGGAAAGAATATAAGGGAGGAAAATAGCTAACAAAATGTTCATTGTTGCTATATAAGGAAAAAGAACCTTTGAATGCAAAGTTCATATTTGACAAGTAATGTGACAATAAAAGGGGAAACACATGAATTAAAATGCAAGGAAAAGTTCACACTCTCCGTGCACAGAGAAACAAGTGGATATCCTTAAACTGATTAGCTCACTGGTGGGAAGAATGGTTTTAAATGATTGATGAATGCATAATGCCTTTTTATAGGTATATGTTAGACCATAGTTATGAGATTTATTCCAGCCATATTTTTGATCATTTTTCTTAAATATTTTTATTGATTTGCAAGCAGAGACAGAGAGATTAAAAGAGCTCACCAAGGCCCTCTTGCTACTCATTGCAAATGAATTCCAGATGTATGCATCACTTTGTGCATATCACTTTAGGTGAGTATTGGGGAATCAAGCCCAGGCTGGCATGTTTGCAAGCAAGCACTTTTAACTGCTGAGACATTTCCCCCAGCCCTGAGTCACATTTTTAAAGAATATATGTAAATCCATTCATAGAGCTAGGAAGATGGCTTAGTGGATAAATGCTTACTGTGTACGCATGAGTATCTGAGTTCAGATCCCCGTAATCTATGTAAATGCCAAATTTTGTGATGGGAGTATGTACTCCCCACATACCTAGGGTGAGAAAGGAGACAGAGAAAGGAGAATCTCCTAGAAGCTTGGGGACCAGTGAGCTTAGCAAACAGAGAGGTAAACAATAAGACACCTTGCCTCAAACAAGATGGAGATAAGACCTGACAGGTAAAGTTGTCTTCTGACCCCCACATTCATGCCATGACACACATGTATGTACATACACACAACAAACGAATAAATAAATAAATAAATAAATAAATAAATAAATAAATAAATAAATGTGTTCATAATGTACTACAGTTTACATACATATAAGAAGTTAAAAGTGCTTTTAGGTATATTTTAAAACCAAGTCATAAATTGATGATTGGCAAATGAGGACTCATCTATTTCAGATGAATAAAAAGTGCTCTATATAGTAGGATTTACTTGATAGCTAAATCTGAAGATGGTGTCAGAGTGGAGAACACTGATAGTAGACCAGTAACAAGCCACTACAGTCACCAACCAGCTGGCAAGTTCTCATCAGTTAAAGCCATGTAGACAGACCATTGAGCATGCATAGCAAAATAAAACCTTCAAAAAATGTTGAAACAGAATCAGACTGTATGCAAAAATGTGATACTCCAAGCCCACTGCTCATGAAAATCACAAGAGAAGTTTGAAAGGGAATTGCCTTAGATTTACTTTACACTCCCTGGCCCAAATTACAGGGTAGATCTAGAATGTCTCTTAGAGTTCAGGTCTCTGCTGCTTTCTCAAGCTTAAATAGCAAACTTTGGAACAAGGGTTGACTATGAGGCCCCAATATAATGCGAAGAAATCCAAAAGTCATTGTATTTATAATTATTGTGTCTGCTAAAACTGCCGAACAAGAAATGTGGATAGACTCCCATTGAGTGACTAGAAGCCACTGGCATTGCATGTTCCATGAAGACAGAAACTACCTGTTTCAGCTCTCTTTAATGGGAGCCTTACAAGGTACTGACACTCCATGGGTAATGCCCACATAGTCAATGAATGAGAGAATTAGGAAGTCTCCATTATCAATTGTTCACTCTCATAAAGGGAAGATGTAGGAATACTACATCCAATGATCAGAGTGGGAAGTCCTTCATACCCATAGTTTCTGTCTCATAAGATCTGGACCTAGGAATCTTGCCTACATTAACCTTTAAGACTTACATGGTAACTCAACTTTGTATGTTCCCTTGTGCTAATGGCAATGGTAGTCACAAGAGTTATAAATACATAGCATTCATTGAACTAAACAATGCAGCCTCTTTATACAGCCATTAAGGAAATTCAGATTCAATACTTCTAAATAAAAATTTTATAGTAGGTCTCTTATATTTCTTTTCAAAATTGATGGATGCCAAAAAGGGTTTATGAAATATCACTAAGCTAATTAATATCCCACTAATTCACATAATTCACAGATTAAGAGAAAATGGTTTTCAAGTTTCTTTAATGATTAAACTTTAAAAAAATTTATCAATCCTTTCTTACGTCCATGACAATGGAGGCATTTTACAAAAGCTCAAAGATTTTCCATATAATACTCAGCATGATTTACCCATTTCCAGCCCAGAGTGGGAAGTCAAATCAGATGCTAGAATTCCCAACAGCTGTACTGTTCCCAAACACGGCACTTTTCTATCCATAGACGGAATGTGGATCAATGGAATGGGAGAACAGTTGCAGTGGCCAACTTCTATACCATCATCTTCCAGATGAAGTTTCTTTCCTGTCTCCCTTTCCTTTTCTCTTCCAAAAGGATGGCATCTGAACTTGGCAGTGACCCAGCTTCACCTAAATACACATGCACAACCCCCTCCCCTAAGGATAGTGCAGCCACAAGAGTGAAGGAATCTGGCTCTACAGATGACTCCCTGCACAGCAATTCCCCACAGTCCCAAGCTACTTACCTCTGAATTGTACATGAGAAAGAAATGTGCCATGACTAAGTCTAGGCCTGTAGTTTCAGTAGTGGGCATGTTGTACTTCCTCTTCCAAGCTTCTAGGATTGCATATACATTCACTAGGCTAAGCATCTAATGTTTCGTTGGCAAGAGTGTTCTGTTTGTCAGTATTTCCCAGTGGGGATTGTGTGTTAAAGCCAGCAATGTATCTTGTTTTTTTACACAACTGAAAATCACCAATAGACAATGTTCTTAAGCAATTGAGCCAAATAATGCATTTTTTAAACAGGTGAGACAAAGCTAAAAATATTATGACATACAATGTTTTTTGACTTGGATATATCATCTAAAGGTGCACTTGCTGTTGGCATATTGTAAACACATTTTCTGCAACAAGAAAAAATATTTTTAATGCTACTTCTGGACATAAGCATAGAGTTAATTAGCAAACTCCCAACTTACCATGCATGCAAATTCCAAAGTTCAAGAAGTGGCAATTTATCCACAAAAACTTTATCCAGCTTTTATTATTTTGTCAGATCTGCTTACTTAAATGCATAAATTAAATACTATGTGTAGCACCTACTTTAAAATATGGCAGAGTTCCTTGGAAGAAGTGAAAATTAAAATGTCAGGAAGAAAAAGTCTTTGCCATCTCACCCTCAGAGATGTACCAGGGGATGAAAGTCAGTTCTGGAGATGTGTTGGCTGCCAGGCCAAATGTGCTAACAAAATCTGGTGCCTTTCCTAGCCCTACACCACTGCAACAAAGAATATGCATGAGCATGTGTGCACGCATGCATGCACACACACACACACACACACACACACACACACTCACATATGTACACAGCACAGAAAAGTCTATATGTTCTAGTCATTGAGAGGACATGAACTGTAGGAATACAACTATGCAGAGAGCTTTCCTCACCTTTTCCAAGTGTTTCATTCAACCTTTCACAACCAAAAACTGATTTAAGACTCTCCAGTTAAGAACATTCCTTTGTGTTCTCTATAGAACCAACCTTTTCATTCTGATCTTTGTCTGGATTGCCTGATATTCCTGACAGAAGAGTGCATTTTTCCTGTCTCCTTCATAATATGAATTGCTCTCCAGAAAGAAAGAAAGAAAGAAAGAAAGAAAGAAAGAAAGAAAGAAAGAAAGAAAGAAAGAAAGACAGGAAGGAGAGAAGGAAGGAAGGAGAGAAGGAAGGAAGGAAGGAAGGAAGGAAGGAAGGAAGGAAGGAAGGAAGGAAGGAAGGAAGGAAGGAGAAAGAAAGAAGAAAGAAAGAAGAAAGAAAGAAAGAAAGAAAGAAAGAAAGAAAGAAAGAAAGAAAGAAAGAAAGAAAACAAAGCACTTGATGAATAAGCTTCAGACCAGCAGGTATTCATGGAATATTTTTAAATGCTTTGTTTGGGACTACTTTGAAATAGATGGCTCAGACCCATATTTAGGAATTTACATTATCCAGTGGCGTACAATGTGGGTTTGAATTCATGTTGACATCTTTGAAGTTGATGAAGTCTCCTCCAAATAGATTTAATATTTAAAAACAACTCAGACAAGCACACATATGCACATACTTACTTTGATAAAATGAGCAAGTTAGCAGACAAAAATTTTGTTGCTTTAGGATAGAACTATTTTTGTATGTTTTTGTTTGTTTATTTATTTATTTATTTGTTTATTTATTTATTTATTTATTTATTGAGGTAGGGTCTCTCTCTAGCCCAAGCTGACCTGGAACTCACTTTGTAGCCCAGCTTGTCCTCAAACTCACAATGATCCTCCTACCTCAGCCTCCTGAGTTCTGGGATTAAAGATGTGTGCCTCCATGCCCAGCTAAACTGGAATTAATTTAATTCAGCATCGTAATGCCAGTTATCCTGTTACAAGATGGTCCAAAGCTCTGGGCTTCTTTCAGAAGTAAACAATTTGTTACTTCATACAATTTCTTTTGGTAGACATTTTTTGAAACAATGGACTTCCTGGAGAGTAAAAAATAAAGGTTTATGGTGCTTAAAATATAATATAAACCATGTTTGGTGGCACACACCTTTAATCCTAGTTCTCAGGAGGCTGAGGCAGGAGGATGGCTGTGAGTTCAGGCCAGCCTGAGACTACATAGTGAATTTCAAATCAGCCTGAGCTACAGCAAGACCCTACCTTGAAAACAAACAAAAATAATAAGAAAAATCTGTCATTTTCTCTAGAGACTTTAAAACTCTATCAAAAGGTGATTTAAACAAATTTTTCATAATACTGTCAAGCTATCAAATAGGATAATCATGGAAAATTCTGCTTGTCTTTTACCCATCTCTACTTAATTTTGCTATTATAGCAGGTGACACCACCTTATCACCAGCTGCCAAAGAAAAAAGAGATCCCTTCCATTTCCCTATCATTAGTACTCAGAAAAATAATCAAAATATAACTTATGTCAATTTTTTTTCTCCTGACATTTGTCTATGTGAGAAAAACCACATCTCTCATTTCTTCCTACTCCATCCTCTCTTATTCCTGCTTTAATTTTAAAAATTCAAGATACATTTTCACTGAATAATTCTTACTCTGTCCACATTTCTAGAGGCAGTTTATAAGAACATAAAAGAGAGGATTCAGTATCAGTTTCTATTGTCACCACAGCTCTCTGTACCAAGCCCAGCTATCTGAGCGATACCCACATCTCTAGGTCTCACGTCGAGTGTTTACTTTTTATCATTTCAAAGTGTTTCTCTCTGATAGCACTCCTGTCAAATTTATGAATAAGTCTGGAAATTTTCAAGATAAGCTGAAATCGGTCTCATTTGTTGGCTTCTGACTCAAATTCCCTCTCCGTTGTTGAGGAAGAAGCTTCTGATTTTAGAATCCAAGTGCTGGAGGATTCTATGCCCCAATTCTAACTGTAAATCACACTTGGTTTCACAGATTTGATAAAGTCTGTGAGCTTATAATGTGCCTGCCAGAACTAGCCAAGAGTGACTCCTGGGAAATGAAGCCGGTCAGTAGCCCTTTTAGTCAAATATGACCCTATTAGGTGGAAGTTGGTGGGCCCGTTGAACAGTAGGGATTTGCCCAAACCAACTCCACAAAGTAGGATGTTCAAAGCGAGCAAAGAAATTTTCTAAAATGGCAGGAGGAAAAGAAGGGTTGTTTTGATGTTGTCCTTTGCCCTCCAACTTTGCTTGGATCCCAAAGCTAGGAGGACTTCTTACCAATACATAACCTGTTTCTATGTAGGAAAACAAGCTCATCCACCTCTCACACCTTACATCCCTCACCAAATCACAAGCTGCTGTTTTGAAAAGCAAAATCACAGACACTTAAACAGGTTTGGCAGGGTTGGAGAAGGCCAAAGTTACAAAGATGCAGATAGCAAACACACACAATTTGTGCCTTTTTAAGTTTAAACTATAACCTTTGGTGGTGCTAGTGAAGACCAACTGCAGTGGCAGAAAAAATAAAAAGAAAAACATGCTGTAATCCTGACATGCATTATATCCAAGAATAAAGTGGCTATGTATGATATAGCTGAAAATGCTTTGCTAGCACAGAAACTGCATTGCTCTTGTAGTTCTTATTTGACTTTGTAAAAGACCATATGCCAACATGGAAATATGTAGCTTGAATATCTACTCATAATTGAAGTTAGCTGGTATATACTGAGCATTTGCTGTATAGACACATGATGTACATTACAGTTTGGGCCATTAATCACAGAAAGGATATATGTGCATGCACAGATAAGCTATTCAATATCTAAAAGACAGAAAGGAAGGTTAGGGCTTTCTCTGATATAGATAGATATTACTTCCTAGTTTACTCCCACACGAGAGTGTTTGTATTTCACTCTGTTTGTGAACTAGGGTTGGTAAGGTTTTCGATAATAAAGTTTGAGAAAAAGGGCTCTATAATTACTAAGATGTTGGGCTAGAGAAATGGCTTAGCAGTTAAGGCACTTGCCTACAAAGCCAAAGGACCACAGTTTGAGTCCCCAGTACTCACAAGATGGACAAGGTGGCACATGCGTCTGGAGTTCGTTTGCAGGGACTGGAGGCCCTGGCATGCCCATTCTTTCTCTCTCTCCCTCTCTTCCTCTGCCTCATTCTCTCACTCAAATAAATAAATAAAAATAAAAATGTTTAAAAAATAAAATATTAATTAACAAGATGCTAAAAATTAGGTTGAAGAAATAATAATCTAGTCTTTATTACTTAATATTTTCTTTTAAAAATATAATTTTAAAGCAGAGGAAATAAAAATCTGAAAGGAACCTTAAAGAATCCAAAACATTTATTTTTATCACTTCTCATTGTACAAATTATTGTTGTGGTTGTTATCCAAAAGGAGAATTATTGTTCAGAATGCATGTGTTGTGGGTCCCTTTGTTCAGGTACTTGGGGAAAAGTGAATATGTGATTAATACAGATTTTTCTTTGATACTTTTAAATAGTTTGCCTGACAGAGAGAACTTACTTCAAATTCCTCTCTCAATATGGTCTTGACAAAATAATGGATGAAACTAAGATTAAAATATCTCAAATTAGACATGAAATTCTGTGAATTGTTTTCACTATGTAATTAGAAAAGCCTGCCAGTTCCCAGAGCTTTTCAGGTCTCTACCAAGTGGGAGTTCACTGCCACTTTATCTTTTTATCAGGGACAGAGTCACTGGAGAAGCACTCCAGTCTTGGATAGACATGATGGGTGATACTTCACTTAGCATGTGTCCCTATCATCCAGCCACTGTAAGGAGACACCATGGAAAAGCAGTCTTAATGGACAGAAGGCCACTCATCTCATCCTCAAAAAGATGATGGATGTGACTGTGTTACTTGACAGCCAGCTTTGTGCCAAACTGCTTGACACAAAAAAGGCCATTTCCAAACTGTCATTTAAGACACATCTGCTCTGGCAGAACCTCGTATGAGACATTCCCTTCATGAAAAGATCCCTCTAGTAGATAATGTATACCAGCTGTAAATGAAATAACCATGTCATTCCAAAGAAAAGACACAAAGGGTAATAGAGTGTCATCCTGTCTTCTTCCTATAACCTATGCCAAGTAAAAAATGGTATCAAAATGTGCAATGAAGGATTTTCATGGAGATAATTTTAATACAGTCTCAGAATCATACCATGAGAAATGTTCTGAGGAATCCCCTGTGGAAACTTCTGTTTTCCAGAAATAGGTCAGCATGTCTTGAAATTCTTCATTTTCCTTTCTTTGTGAAGGCTATTCTAACTATTTGCTATGGTGGCTCCATCAAGGAGTATAGTGGCCCTTCTCTAACTTATTTCTATTAAATAATTGGTAAGGGTAGAAAAAATATCTGTTCATTTACTCAGTATGCAAAATTCTTTTGTAGAATCCACCAAGTCATGAGATTTACTATAATATCTCAGACTGAGCAACATCTGAGAGCATACAATAGGATCCTGAAATAATCAGTGGAGATATAATTGTCAAGTCTTATGAATTTAAGTTCATGATTTTTTTGAGAGAGAAGAGAGATAGAGAGAGAATGGACACACCAGTGGCCTCTAAGCTGCTGTGAACAAACTCCAGATGCGTGCTCCCCCTTGTGGGAAAATGCAGCATTGAGCTCTTGTATCACTTTTGTGTCTGGCTAAATGTGGGACCTGGAGAATTGAACTGGTGTTCTTAGGCTTGTCAGGCAGGCCTTAGCTGCTAAGCCATCTCTCCAGCCCAAGTTCATGATATTTTTAAAGGTAATATAAATATTTTTAGTCATTATTACTTCTACATTTTTGTAGCATTCCCCTAGATTTTAAACAGTTTTTATTTTTATCACCTCACTTAATCTTCGTGCCATCATAAAATGTCCTTTTTAAAAGAGACAATGACACTTAGAAAATTTAAGTGGCTTCCCACAAGTCACAGAACAGGACAGTAAGATAAATATTGGAACCTGGAGCCTACATGCAGGGGGCCCTTGTTATGTCACCAGCATTCACCGGTCATCCCTAGATGGGAAGAATTTACTCTTGTTCTTACTTTGGTAGAAACCCTAATTCTCCAATTCTATGACACACAGTGGAGCCAGTAGAGAGTGTGACTACATAAATACATCATGGAGAACGATGTCCTTTCAGATCTGATGAGAATTCCAATTAGCTATGGCCTCACATCATGGCAATCTTTCTCCTTGGCTAAGGGCAAAGCATGACCATTATTCTTTAAGCAAATGTCTACCTAGATATCAAGCCATAGATAAAAACGGAAACAAGAGGTAGCTGGTCTCCCTCTTCCAACTCTCTGACAAGGAATGTGCCTACACCACAGAATAAATCAATTAATAGGCTCTGTTCTGGGTCTTAACTTGAAGAAAGAATGCAAGGAAGAAGGAGGCTCAGCTAGTCCTCAGAGCAGTGGAAGAGAGATCAAGTGTCTAGGAAGGATAGCTCTAAGCACAGACACCGAAAACCCCAGCTCTTTGGGAGCCTGGGTTCCTTTAGCATCTACTCGTTCCCAGTTTATGTCTTGGATATTTCTATCTGTTCTACAAGCTACCAAATAAACCTCTTAAAAGTTCCTTTCCTACTTAGTTAGCCAGGACCAGTTGCTATTGTTTGCAATGAAGAACCACATCAAAATGTTGAGCTTGATTATTCGTGGCTTTCCCAATACCCTGATCCTAATAATTAAGTTGGATAGAAGGAAGTAGAAAGAAATCATGTCTAATGTTCAAAACACTGACTTGGGATGTATACATTCATTTTCTTTTCTTCACCTTTATATAACACAGAGTTAATAAAAGATTAACCTCTACAACTAGTTGCTGTTTTTTTCACTAAAACTTCTAAGATCACTGTGACACACAGTAGGTGCTTCCTTTCTGAAACCTTCAATTCTAAATGTATAGAATGTGATTGATCAAATAATTATCAATTGTCTTCCAAGTATGCTTTTGTTAGTGTTATATGTTAAATATACCCTTAAATTTGGCTCTTAAGTTTTTCCTATATGATCATCCAATTTACCTAATAGAATCATGGTAAATTAAAGGCAGAGGCGAGACACTAATTTCTTGCCCATTATTCTAAACAGATCAAGTGCTTGAGCCTAAAAACAGTACTTATTCTATGGAAAATTTTGTGATATTATATCTAATTAAAATCTAATCAACTACTTTACATTTATTTATATATTTTGCAACTTCCTTTAAAAACACCATTCTAGCCAGGCATGGTGACTCACACCTTTAACCCCAGCACTCAGCAGAGGTAGGAGGATTGCTGTTAGAGGCTAGCCTGAGACTACATAGTAAATTCCAGGTCAGCCTGGGCTAGAGTGAAATCATACCTCAAATAAATAAAAATAAAATTTTAGCCCATTATTTGAGTGAATTGTCCATATATTATTAATGAATGTCTGAAGATCAATAGTTAATTGATCTAGAATGATTCCTGATGTTTTTGTCTGCCCAGTATTATTACATCAATATTTGACATCAAATAACCAGAAAAAAGGAATTATAAAAATAATAAAAGGAATTATAAAAAATAATAAGACAATAATAATTATAGGTTGAAAATGTAAACCTTACAATACAACTTTGTGAGATATAAACACAGTGTATTTGTACATTGCCCTACTCAGTCACCTCAAATTCTACCTGAAGGGATCTTCTCGTAGTTGCCTAGCCCATATGCCTCCCCCAAATGTACCCCAAACAAAAAAGTCATTGATAACTGTCACTTTTGCCATAGACTTATTCTGATGGATTCATAATGATTTCTAAAAAAACAAACCAAACAAAAAGTCTTTGCTGAGTCCTGACAGTGAAAACAGGAAGACCTGCTAGTAGGAAATGAATAATGGTGCATGCATACTTTAAAAACACTTCTTTCAACTGCCATTTGCCTTGTCTAATCAGGGCACCTCTATTCTGAAGGAGCAAATATCAAAGTCAAGATGGAATGTAAATGCAGCATTCTAATATATGGCATGTAGAATGAAGATATGGCAAAGGTTGACATTGATGGTGATTAAACCATTTGGGATTTGGTCTTGGAGACATGAGGACAGAATCCATAATCACCAGTCCCCCTCTCATCACTGTACAGTACCTGCTCATAATATACACCAGCTTCATAATTGCCTACTAAAATATAGGTGGGGAGTTCATTAACCACGCTAATTATAAGAACAATTTATGCTAAATCATCCGTAGGAATGCTTAAAACACTCCATGAAAGCCAAAACAATGTAAAACCGACCTGAGTGGATGCAGAACATCTGTTCTCTGGGGCAGGATAAAAGAGAAAATCACAAGCAAACAGGGTAGATAGAAGCAGAAAAACATTTTCTTTGTCATTCCCAACTGAATGGCAGGTGCAGGTCTGTTACGTGAAGAAAATGGTGGATATTAGAGCCAATGACCTCACAGGGAAGAGCTGTGGAAAGCTGCTGGGTCCTCAAGGGTTCACCGCTTGTCACCCAGCCATCCAATTTGTCATTATTCAGAAAGATGCCATCTCCTGCTTCCTCCTCTCTGAAGTGAGTCAGCCAGAGAAGAGCAGTTTTCCAAAAGTTGTGCGACATGTATTTTAAATGTCATGGCCATTTTTACATAATTCTGCCACATGTTCCCAAGTCCAAGAACAAAAGATGAAACTGACTAATAACTAGATGATACATGAGAGAAAAGTTTAATTGTAAAATTAACAGAAAAAAAATTACTGTGAAATTTATTTTAAGACATCATTTAGTAAGTACATATAAGCATTAGGAGCTCATTTTTCCTGAAGGGTTTCTTTGAACTTTTGAGTTTTAGGGCTATTATTATTTCATAATTATGAAATAATTCCTTGTGATTAGGCAGTGTCAACTAAGGTTTTTTTTTTTTTACAAAAGCCAACCATATCTAAATGCATATAATTACCTTTTTCCCTGCAGGAATAGAATTTTTAAAAGGGGAGCTTATTCAGGTAGTGTTTTAAGATCTCTTTAAAATGGAAATGCTTCTTTGGAAATTTTCCACACATTTGGCATCAGAAGCCCCTTCTGTTCCAGCTGTACTAATTAGGGGCATGCACCTGGAGGTTGCCATACAAGGTGAAGGGAGAGGCACATTAATGACCCTGGCTGTGATACCATTTGTGAGAACTTCTTTCCACTGATGTGATACCAATTGAAGTTCAGTTTTCAATTCTATCTTTGAAGCCCCTAATCAAGCAGTGTTAGGGATGTGTGTCTTTTGTGTTCCAGTCGTTTTTTTGTTTTGTTTTTTTTATTTTTCTCTACATTGTCATGGTGTACCAATGAAAGAAAATGTCCATCCCAAAGCTGGCAATGGACACTGTTTCCAACTGACTTTGCATTTGAGATAAATTCTACCATGGCAACTTATGTAATGTTTTAGTAGCTTGGTACAGTGCTACATTATCGTGCAAAAATACTGCCTAAACAATATCAGGAAAATTCCTTTCCAGCAAATTTCCTTTCTTTTCCCAATCCATGGTCTTCTTGCAGCTTTGACTATTATAATAGACTCACAACTAGTAACCTCTGAATAGAAAGTTGTGATTTCCAAGGACAATTCATTTGGAGATTTTGGTGAAGCATTAAGTAACAGATTCTTTCTACTATAGATAAAAAGAATTGCTTAGTCTTGAAAAAATAAAAAGTCACTGGCAATATCCTACCTTCTTAGTTGGCACCACTTCTCTCCATTTCAGCATGCACCTGATGCCCAGGCCCCTCCAGCAGTCCTCTCCACCTGCCTCTGCTCATTTCCATAAAGGACCATTGAAGTAGAACAGATGTTCCCAAGCCCCTCAGATGGAAGCTATTTAAAATACTATTGCCTGGCCATTGACCTTTCTCTTTAAAGATGTGTCCAGAAGACTTTAATGTTCAAACAAAATGTAAGAAACCTGTAACCTTGCTACTTACTAAAAAAGTGGCCCTCAGAACATCACCTGAGAGTAGGTCAGCAGTGCAGGCTCCCAGGCACCTGTGAGAACTCCTGAATGTGAGTCTGCCTGTTAGCAGGAAATATGTGCAGCTCTGGAATGAAGGGTATTAATAAGCTTGGCTTCATGCAAGACTTCAAAGAAAACCGTGATCGGAATATTAGATAGTTGTGCTCTTGCATTTCTTTCTTAGACAGTGCCTAGTGATTTTGAGCTATTTGTCAAACTTTATATCGAACATAAGATGAAAAACCAGCACTAGAAATGATATGCAGTCTCACAAACTTAGATACTTATAGGAATGAAACAAATGAAATGAGTGAAGGAGCTGAGGAATTACTAACTACCATTGTACAAATATTTTGTATATATTTCTGATGTGTTAAATACATAGGCCTCTTTTTTCCATTGTTCATTTTACTTCCTTTGATAAAAGCATAAACTCAAAGCAATGACTAGACTACAAAGAGAAGTGTATATAATTGGAGACACATAATTATTGACAGCTTCAGAAGGCCATGGGACAAGATGAAGTAGCGGTTCCTTGTTCCAGTCAGTGACCACGATGGAGGCATAAGCACCGGGTATTGTCAGAACTTCCTATTTTAAAAAATTGTTCAAAATTCAAGATATAATACAAATAATATAAATTCAAGTATTTAAATATAGTATAAATAATTTCTAATAGTGAGACTGAGCAGGACACACAACATTCCCATACAAGCATCTGTGAACAGCTAACATCTGCTGCTGCAAGCCGTTGCCTCATCTCTTATTTCCAAGGAAACATATTTCTAAAGCACATTATGGCTAGATTTAGAATTCTTGAGAATGGATCATGCAACTTTGCCTTTTCACTTTAAGAATGAGAAGCCAGAAAGTAGAAATATCTTGATAAAGTTCATTGTCAACTAATTTTGGTTAATGTAAGTGTAACCCTGAGACTTTGTTCAGCAGACAAAAGTAATGGAAGCTTCAGAAGCAAACAGAGATTTAGTACAAGGATGTGAGCAGTGCAGAGGATGAAAGACTGGGGTCTGGCTGGGTGCTTAGAGTTCTCAGACTTCAAACTAGGATAACACATGCCTGAAGCAATAAGGTAAGGAACTCAGAGAAATGCCCAGAGGCATTTCTGAGTCCTATCTAATGACACTCTCCCACTAGGAGAAGAAATAGCATGTCTTCTACTTTTCTCTCAACTTTTGAAAATTTGCATTGATTTGTTTTGTTGGGAAAATCTAACCTAGAACATAATCTTTATGGATAAAGGGTTCTAATATAGTACATTTCACAGGCTTTTGACCTCAGCAATGGAGAACACAGCACAGAAAGACAGGAAGAGTGCAGTGTTAACAGCTGATATCCAGGCCCAACTAACTATTCTAATATTTACCCTATGCTGATGTTTAATTTGGTCTAATTTTCTAAAACATTATTGTAAAATAGGCTTTCATGGGATAGCTTAACTCTCATAGTCATAGACTAGCAAATCTATTGTCAAGAACAAGCTTGGGGGCTGGACAGTTGGTTTAGCAGTTAAGGCATTTGCCTGAAAAGCAAAATGACCCCAGGTAGATTCGCCAGGACCCATGTAAGCCAAATGCACAAAGGGGCACATGTGTCTGGAGTTCATTTGCAGTGGCTAGAGACCCTGGCATGCCCATTCTCTCTCTCTCTCTCCCCTCTCTCTCCCTCTCTCTCTCTCTCTCTCTTAAATAAATAAATAAATAAATAATTTTTTTAAAAAAGAACAAACTTGGGACCACCCCAGTCTGGGTTCCCTGCCGAGTTCCCAGTGCAGACAGTGTGTGGGTGGGAACAGCAGTCTGGAGTGAGTAGGCAAGACCCCTATTTCCCTGTTCCTCCCACCTCCCTGGTCTGAGTTTCCTGCAAAGACAGTGTGAGGGCAGGTGTGGCAGTGCAAAGTGAGTAGGCCAGACCTCTGTTTCCTGGCACCTTCCACCTCCCTGGTCTGGGTCCCCTGCACCTGTCTGTGTGCAGGCGGGCACTGTGGTATGGAGTGAGTAGGCTAGACCCCTCCTTCCTGGATCCTCCCATTTCTCTAGTCCAAGTTCTCTAAGCCTGTCTATGAGCTGGAGGGCACAGGGCAGAACAAGCAGGCCAGATCCCTGTTCCCTGGTTCCTCCCAGTGCCCTGGTCCTGGTAGGTCCCACTGTGCCTTCCTTGGCGAGGCCTGTTGCCTATGTGAGCTGTAGAATCAGGCCTTTTGCTCTGACTGGCCCCTATGTGCCAACATCCCTGTTCACCTGAATCAGAGGGTTCATGGCCAAAGGACAAAAACTTGCTTCCTCCTCAATAAAATAAAAAGTCTTCCTAAAATGGATAGATAGCAACATAAAAAAAGCCAACAAAAGTCAGAAACCTGAGAGATCTCCATCAATGATGCCTAGTCCTACAATTGAAGAAATTCATTCCAAAATGAGACCCTGATCAAAAAAAAAAAAAAATCATGAACTGGAAGCAAACCATCAAAGAACCAACAATCACAACAATGAAATTGAACAGAATTGTCTCCTAGAGCATTTAGTTTTTGACAGTAGGTTTACCTTGATTGAAGAAAATATTAGAACCCTCCAAAGAGATATGAATAAATTGAAGGTAAGTCAATAAATGAAAGAGCTCAACAACTGGTTAATGAAAGCTTAATGAAGACTTGACCAATTGGAAATCCAGGAAGCATCAAGAAAATCAGAACTCGAATTGAAATCGTACCTCAAAAAAGAGATGGACACAATGCAAAATAACACAACAGAAAACAAAAATCAAAGAGAAATTATAAAAACATCTCTAGAACCCTCACCAACATGTGGAAGATAGAACCTGTGATCTGAAAAAAAAGACAGAAGAAATTTATTGGAGGCCAAAAACTTTGCTAAGTTCAAAAAATCAAGTGAAGAGAATATGAGGGAACTGCAGGAAACCCTAAAATGACCAAACATCCAGATCATGGGTATACCAGAAGGAAAGGAAGTCCAGGCCAGAAACATAGAGACTATATTCAACAAAATTATTCAAGAAAAATTTCTGGTTCTCTCAGAAGAGAGGCCCATCCAGACACAAGAAGCCCACAGAACACCAAACAGACAGGACCAAAGAAGAAACTCTCCAAGGTACATCATAGTTAAAACTCTTAACAAAGAAAACAAAGACAAGAGTGTTAAAAGCAGCAAGAGAGAAGCAATTCAAAACAAGGTAATCCCATCAGAATTACATCAGATTTCTCAATGAAAACCCTGAAAGCCAGAAGGGCTTGGAATGGAACAGTTCAAAGTCTGAAAAACTATGGCTTCCAACCCAAGGTACTTTACGCAGCAAAAGTATCCCTCATAATGGATGGTGAAAGAAAAACTTTCCATGAAAAAACTCAACTATATAATTATATTAATATAAAGCCAAACCTACAGAGAATACTTGAGGGATTGTACCACACAGAATTGGCAAACAAGCAATCTCAAGAGCCAACAAGAAGAAGATCACAATAACCAAAATAAACCAGTACGTGATACAAGAAAGTGCCAAACCCCATAAAACACCTCATCATGGCAGGAATTAATTCAAACCTCACAGTAATAACCTTAAACATTAATGGTCTTAACTCACCCATCAAAAGACACAGGTTGTCAGGATGGATTAAAAAAACTAGACCCAGGCTGGAGGGATTGCTTAGTGGTTAGGCATTTCCCTGCAAAGCCAAAGGACCCAGGACCCATGTTAGCCAGCTGCACAAGGGATTACATGGGTCTGGAGTTTGCAGTGGCTAGAGGCCCTGGCACACCCATTCACACTCTCACTCTCTTTATCTCTCTCTCTTTCCCCTCTCTCTGTCAAATAAATAAATAAAAATAAAATATTTAAGGGCTGGAGAGATGGCTTAGCGGTTAAGGAGCCTGCCTCCTAAGCCTAAGAACACTGGTTCCAATCTGCAGTGGTTCCAATTTCCAGGTCCCACGTTTAGCCAGATGCAAAGTGACACAAGGGCGCAATGCCACACTTGCCCACAAGAGGGCGCACACATCTGGATTTCGTCCACAGCAGCTGAGAGACTGCTGGTGCACCCATTCTCTGTCTCCCTCTCCCTCTCTCTCTGTCTGTCTCTCTCTGTGTCTCTCTCCAAAAATAAATAAAATTAAAAAAAAATAAAAATAAAATAAAATGTTTAAAACACATTAAAAATACAGGACCCTTCTATCTGCTGTCTTCAAGAAACCCACCTCACCATTAAAGATAGACACCTCCTCAGGGTGAAAGGTTGGAAAATTATATTCCAAGCAAATGGAAATTAAAAACAAGCAGATGTTGCTATATTAATATGTGATAAAATAGACATCAAACAAAAGTAATCAAAAAGGACAAACAAGGCCATTTCTTACTCATCAAGGGAATTATCTAACATGAGCACATCACAATCATAAATGTATATGCGCCAAACACAGGTGCACCACAGTTTATAGAACAAAATCTACTCAATAATAAAACAGAAATAAACACCAACACAATCATAGTCAGAGACGTCATTACTCAACTATCAGTAGACAGATCATCCAAGCAGAAAATCAACAGGGAAATAAATGTAGTCAACAACAGCATAAATCAACTAGGCTCAACTCCACCAATTCCTGGAGACTATACAACACCTTTTTAAACAATGAATGGGTTGCAAAAGAAATCAAATAAGAAATTGTGAAATTCCTAGAACTGAATGATAATGAAAACACAACCTACCAAAACTTATGGGACACAATGAAGGCAGTCATAAGGAGAAAATTCATAGCACTTAATGCCTTCACTACAAAGACAGAGAGATCCCATAATAATAACCTGACTTTCCACCTAAAAGCACTGAGAAAACAAGAAGAAACTAACCCAAAGAGCTCCAGATGGAAAGAAATAATCAAGATTAGAGCAGAAATTAATGAATTAAAAACTAAGAAAACAATTTTAAAAATCAATAAAACAAAGAACTATTTCTTTGAAAAAATAAACAAGACTGGCACATCCCTGGCCAAATTGTTCAAGCAAAAAAAAAAAAAAAAAAAAAAAAAGAGAGGTCTCAAATTAGCAAAATCAGAAATTAAAAAGGAGAGATCACAACTGACATCAATGCAATTGGAAGAATCATCAGGGCATACTTCCAAAACTGCTACTCCACAAAATTAAATAATTTTGAAGAAATGGAAGAATTTATACACACATGCCACCTATCAAAACTAAACTCAGAGAATATTAATCCCCTAAACAAACCCATCACATCCATGGAGATTGAAAAGGTAATTAAAAACCTCACCAAAAAGAAAAGTCCAAGACCAGATGGCTTTCAGCTGCATTCTATCAAACCTTAATTGAAAAACTGAAACCAATTTTTCTCAAACTGTTCTTCATAATCAGAGACCACAGAATCCTCCCCAACTCCTTTTATGTAGCTAGCATCACCCTGATACCCAAACCAGACAGAGATGAAACAAAACAAGAAAACTATAGGTCTATATCCCTAATGAACTTAGATACAAAGATGCTAAACAAGATCCTTGCAAACTGAATTCAACAACACATCAAGAGCATTATCCTCCTTGATCAAGTGGGCCTCATTCCAGGAATGCAAGGATGGTTTAGCATACAGAAATCTGTCAACATAAATAAAGTGAACCATAAGAACCACATTATTATCTCAATTGATGCAGAGAAGGCATGGAGGGCTTATATCTCAACATAATAAAGGCTATATATATATATATAAAGCTCCCAAAGCCCAAATAATACTTAAAGAGGAAAAACTTAAGGAGTTCCCACTGAGATCAGGAACAAGACATGGGTGCCCACTCTCTTCACAGCTCTTCAACATTGCCCAAGCAATAAGACAGGAGAAAGAAATAAAAGGGATTCAAATTGGGAAGGAAGAAGTCATGTAGCCCTATTTGCAGATGACATGATCCTATATATAAGTGACCCAAGATTCTCCATCTCAAAACTTCTAAAGGTGATAAATTCCTTCAGCAAAGTGGCAGGATACAAAATCAATGCACAAAAATCATTAGCTTTTCTATATGCCAAGGACAAATAGACCGAGAAAGAAGTCAGTGAAGCTGCCCCATTTTCAATAGCAACAAAAAAATTAATACCTTGGAATAACACTAACCAAGGATATGAATGACCTATATAATGAAAACAGGCCATGGAGTGATCTGGTTAGAATTCAGAAGAGAGCCAGTCCCCAGACAATTAGTCCATCTAGTGCTGGAAGATGCTACATGAGCTACTGGGGGAAAGTGACCAACATCTGTCCAAGAAACTTGATATCTAACCTACTCAGAAGTAAACAACCTGACATGATGGTCACACAACTGCAATAGTGGCACCCAGCCATGGTGGGTAACCAGCTGTTCTTGGATTGGCTAACAAATCCTCTCAGTGGAAAGGAAACCATATCTGGAACTGGGAAACATTGTCAAGCTCCCACTTAGGCTATAAGAGGGTCTACACCCTTTAAATTCTCTGTAAATTAATAATGATTATCCCATTTAACTGGTGCTGACTTCACACTCCATTGGAGAGTCTGCTTCTCTTTTTCAGACAGGAGCTGGGCCTGAGGAGATAAATGACCCAGTGCACTCCAACCCAGCCCCAGCTGAAACCACAGAGGAACTGGGGAAATGAGCAAGGGTGCAGCTTTCTTAGTGAATCTGATATCAGCACAAGAGTGAAGGAGACAGACACTGCGGACACTCAACACCTACCAAACCAGAGATCCAGAGGCTCCTGAGAGCCCATCACTGAAGTAGACTTCAAATGCTCCCAGCATGGTTCAGGGAATTTTGCTGATGGCAGACAGAAAGATTATTAGAGCCACAAGTTGGGACATTTTGCACAGAGACATTGTCTCTCCCCATTACTGACTGTTGCCCCAAAAAAATGCATGACCCACAATCCCCATGGGGTTAATCTGAAACCCAATGAGGAAAGCCTCTTCAGAAAAGGAGCATGGAGGAGGGAAAGGATGGTACCAACATGTGTTTTTTACATACTAAATATGTCCATATCTAATAAAAATTTTAAAAAGAACAAACTTGGTTCTGCTGAGGATATGATACAGGCAAAAAAAACTTTGACCTATTAGAGATTCCCTCATGTACTAAATAAAATATGATGGCCCAATAAAAAATTTTTGATATTTTTTATTTTTATTTATTTATTTGAGAGGGAGAGAGAAAGACAGAGAGAGAGAGAGAGACAGAGAGAATGGATATGCTAGGGTCTCCAGCACTATAAATGATCTCCAGACACATGTGTCACCTTGTGTATATGGCTTATGTGGGTCTTGGGGAACTGATCCTCAGTCCTTTGGCTTTACAGGCAAGTGCCTTAACTGACAAGCCATCCCTCCAGCCCTATAATAAATTTATCTACATAAACTGTCTGAGCATATGTAACTATTTATATTCTCACTGATAACCTTTTTACTAACTTGTACCTTATTGAAATCATGTACTTTATGTCAAAGGAATAAATAAAATTATATATATATATGAAATGCTAAGAAGAACACAGGTGTTTGGACCCATGGATGATTCAAATCAACCTCAAAACAGTGCAAACACAGAAACAGAATTTGAATTTCTTAGTGAGTTGTCTTTCTTCTTTATAACTTATCTCTTACATAAGTATAGTGCATATCCCCTTATCATTTTCCTTTAAAAACTAAAATAATAGGATAGAGAGATTCAGTTGATAGATAAATTGGTTGATTCATTTAATGGATTTATTACTAACTATTCTAAAAGTTGTTCAATATAATGGTATTAAGAAGCTACAAAATTGGGTTCAGAAGATGGCTCAGCCATTAAAGGAGCTTTTTTGCAGTGCCTGACCACATAAAGTCAGATACACAAAATGGCACATGCCTCTGCAGTTTGTTTACACTAGCATGAGGCTCTGTTATGCTCCCCCTCTTCTCTCTCCCTCTCTCTCTCTCTCTCTCTCTGTCTCTCAAATAACTAAACATTTTAAAAAGTAAAACTACAAAGTTAGTAGAGGAGAGGAAGAGAAAGAAAGATATACCTTTCTTGAAGGCCACACTACTAAAGAAGTATCAAACTGTGAGTCCAGGTTCCAGTCTCCATTCTGGCACAAGTTCACTTCTTACCTTAGTGAACTTTAGTCCCTCACAGGTGGTAAAAAAAAAAATAAATAAATAAAAATAAAAATAAATAAATAAATAAATAAATTTGGTTATGATGCTATAAAACTGGCATGCATATATATATATATAATGTGTGTGCATGTTCATGTGTGTGCAGGTGTGCATGTATGAACATGGGTGGGGTTGGGGTGCATGTGACAATGTGTGCACATGTGTGGAGGCCAGAGGATAACCTCAGGTGTCATTCTCAGGAAGCCATCCACTTTTTTTTGAGACAGATTCTCTCATTGACATGATTAGCTGGCCAGCCAGGCCCAGGAATCTGCCCTAGCACTGGAGTTATGAGCACATCATGTTTGGCTTTTTCACATGGGTTCTGGGGTCCAAACTCTATGCTTTCCTGACAATTATCTCCACAGCCTCTCAGTTTTCTTTTTGATTCAGCCCCAATCCACTGAATCAGGGCTCCAGGAGTGAGGATAAAGTCTATTTCCACCTCATGCCAAGAAGATATAGTATTGCTGAATCACTGAACAGTAATAGTTAATATTTTCTGCATCTCGGTGTTCCAAGCATTGTAGAAAGAGTATAAATGCACATACAAATCCACTGAAACCTCACAGCTACTTTGTGAAGGAGAGTATTATGAGCTCATTTTACAGCTGAGTAAACTGAGACACCTTGCAGAAGTTACATTAGCTGTAAAGGTTGTACAGCTGAAAAGTCATAGAAAACAGGCTTTGGCATAAGTCCATCTGAATTCTCAACTGCTCAGTGATAAGATTCCTAGTAGAACTTCCCTTGTTTGGCCATTAGAATTTTCCCCAGAGTTTTGAAAAGCATAAGCCTTAGTTTTCAGTATCATTGTGAGTTTTACCTTTCCAAATATCTGGATAGCTATTTCCAGGAGAATTTTGGAGAGACTACTAGCAAGAAGGCATGTCAAATGGGAAAGTACTGTTTAAATTCCATGTAGTATTTTCAAGCGCAACCTCTGCCATCTCTAATTTCAGCGGAGACCATCCTTTACAGGCAGAAATATTGTTTAAAGTTCAAGGTGAAGACACAGTCAGGCGTGGAATGAGATAGGTTGAAAATATCTTCTAGAGATTTTGGATGGCCCCCACTCTCTAGATGAAAATGTCCCTTTGTTTTCAGAAACAAATAATTAGTTGTCATGTATGCTCCCCAAAGAAGAACATAATGAATAATTTGGGAACATAAGTTCCATTGTCAGTAAAGAAGAAAAAGAAACCACAGAAGGAAATTAAAATGTGCATGGACTGTAAATACTGTTGGAAAAGTAATTCTGAGCACTCAGATCAACTTACCTATAAGCACTTTCAAAGTTGGAAGATAGCAACTCTTTATTACTTTTTCATCTTCTCTCTCGCTACAGACATTCCAATTTTCAGAAAGTGCTTTGAGTTGAAGTTCTTCATCAGAGTGATTAGGCTCCTTGCTCCTTCAAAATTATGTTTTTAAAAATATTTTTATTTTATTTTATTATCTATTTGAGTGAGAGAGGGGCAGAGAGAAAGAAAGAGAGAGAGAGAATGGGCATTCCAGGGCCTCCTGCTGCAAATGAACTCCAGACACATGGGGCAACCTTGTCCATCTGGCTTACAAGGGCCCTGAGGAATTGAACCTGGGTCTTTTGGCTTTGCAGGCAAGCACCTTAACCACTAAGCCACCTCTCCAGCCCCAAAATTAAATTTTAAAGCCGCAAAAATGTATTAACATGAGTAAACTGTTCATATACATATAATACATTTCATTTTTAACATAGTTGCTCACATGTTTAAGACAACTCTGAGGCTCTCTAGTTCCTGAAACAGAACAAGCCATTGTTTTTCACCAACATATAAAACACTCATGCTTTCTCAGGGCCTTAGCTAACCTTTTCAAGAATCCCTGGTCACTCACAGTCATCTGCTATTTGCGCTACAAGAATGGAAATATTTAAAATAAAAGGTATATCACACAGTAAAGGGTAGAATTTTTATCTCAATACCACAAATTTTCCAGAAAACATTAGGGCCCGTAGTTATCTGCATGACCCTTTTCATCAGCATCCAATTCATATTCTGAATGCAAAAGGAAAGTGATTCCTGTCTGCAAGGCTCTTCTCCCAAACAGAACAAGCAAAAATATTTCTGTTTTTGTTTTGCTTTCAAATTCCTCTGTTAAACATCACTCACAAAGGCTGAGAGATGGCATATAAAACACCAGCCTTTCCAATTGAAGGGACCTTCCTTTAATGAATTTTATAGAAAGAAAGGTTGTTTTGTTTTGCTTTAAGTTCTTCAAGTATCTATTCTGGTTTGCTTTTGTAGATCCCAAATATTGGTGATAGGACTTGGGGCGGGGAGGGATCCTTAAATAAATGTGACTGATATTATTCGGAAATTCATCATTTTTAAAATGGTTGAGCATGTTGCAGTGGATGTTATTCTTCTGAAGAGTCAAAATGTTTACTTTTCTTCATTTTTATATTTCAACCCTAGTTTAAAAGATAGGAAAAATAGCTTATTGATCAATTGTTCATGAATATTCATCACAGCCTGACCATAGCAAGCAGAATGATTAAAATCTTACTTTCCTCCCTTGGCTCTGATTCCTTTGTTTAGAACTACTGGTTTTCTTCCTGAAAGCAAAGCCATTTTTGGAAAGTAATTTCCTGGATTTGGGGGGAGATTTGCATATTAGACTTTTCTGTTACTCACAATGAAATGTCTTGAATGTATTATTAACAAAGGAACCATTTATTTCCAAATAGTGGCCATTCATTGACACACAATCCCACGCCTGGTTGCCTTTTAACATCATATGAATGATTTGTATTGCTCCCAAGAAATGCAAAATTAATTCCATAAAAGAAGGTCTGACCAATAATGAAATATTTCTTTTCTGTTGCCACAGAGTCAAAGTGGATGCCAATCTAGATCTGGAAAAAGATAGACTGAGACACTCAAGGAAACTGATTCTGTCCTGCTCCCCACGAGATCTCTCCTTGCCACTACTTTCCATGGAAGCCTTTCTCAAACCCTATAAATGCTTGTGTAGCAGACCACAACTACAATTCATCACTATGGCACAGTTGGCACCATTGGGGCCATCCTTCCAATAGTGAGGCATAGATCCTAGCCTTCCAGGGAACAATTCTCAGACTATCCCTTCTTAGTTCTTAAAGTGCCTCAGTAGACTGAGCCTCATCATCCCTCACTGCCCAGTGAGTTAACTTCCTTTCTTAATAAATGCTTTATTGACTTTTCTCTTCTCCCTGTTGCATTCTTTGCATAAAATTCTTGGCCTGGAGTATACTTTTGGCAGATCCCCGCTTAAACACTGTGGCTTGCAATCTAGCCAAATTCTTCCTATCTTAACCATGATTAGCTCAGATATGGTTATGAAAATTCTAACTCCAGCTTGCCTGAACACAAGAATCCCAGATATGAACAATCAGAAATTAATGGAAAGAGTTTGATCATGAAAGTTCGGCCTAAGAGCTAAAGGGACAAGATTTTTATGTATGGGAAAATGACACTCTCTTTATGTCTTTTTGTGTATGGGAAAATGACGCTCTCCTTATGTCTCATCTTAGTTCCTGGTATGTTCTTGACAATATATAGTCAATGTATAATGGAAAAAAATGTCTCAATGACCTTGGACTCTTCTATAGAAGCCATCACATACTCCAATGGATTCATGTCATTCTCATGCAGATTTCGTGAGCAAACACATTTTTCTTTGCTTGCCAAAGAGGGAAGGAACTATAAATTCCATTATATCTTAAAGGACTATGCCATGCCATAACAATATTCAGTTGGAAATTGGGAATGTCTATACAGATTTTCCAAATAATTGAACTTAAATTCAATGATTTTATGGTGAAGCACTATAATGCATTTCAACAATGAAACTGTCCTAATTATAAATGCCCCTTAACATTAAGACTCACTTTTTCATGTCCTGGGTGATAGCTTTGACATAGGCAAAAGGTTTTCAAAGAAAAATGCTGTTCTCGATCCAGTGATTCATGTGAACATCATTCTAAAAACTGCTTCTTTCAAAAGTGAGTCTTTCAAGGAAATATATGTTTTTCAAAATAATTGTCCTTGGATCACTAAACCCAGCCGGATATGTAACATTCTCCTTGCCACAAGCTGGAAAGATTTTCATGTTATGGAAGAAACTGGTGGCAGTGGTAAAGTTAATAGGGTCCTACATAAGAAATAACTGGACATTTCTCTTGTTTTATGAGG
Source organism: Orientallactaga sibirica (assembly GCA_036365145.1). Lineage (NCBI taxonomy): Eukaryota > Metazoa > Chordata > Mammalia > Rodentia > Dipodidae > Orientallactaga > Orientallactaga sibirica. The sequence continues at coordinate 5,185,544 of JAEOAD010000041.1, forward strand.
CAATAATTTTACTCCCTAGTGAATAAAGACCATGGGAAAAAATTGGATCACTGCCAAAGACATACCCTGCACTATATCAAATTGTGCTAAGATGCTTCTTTTAACTGCCTCAGGGAAGTCATATGGCTGCTTATTGCAAGCTTTTTTGATGAGTTTTTCTAAAAAAAAAAAAAAATCACATTAAACAAATACCAACCTAACAATGTGAAGATGTTTTGTTCAGTCTTCCAGGAATGAATCATGTAGCTGGAACTTTCCAGTTTCCACACTTCATTGCCCTCCTTATTACCATACTGTATCACCACCTCTTATGTAAATAACCCCAGAAATGTATAAATTCTTTCTACTATTATTTGTGAACCCCAGTCCAGGAAATCTTAAGAAAGTTCAGGATTCTTGCTCCAAAATGGGAAAAGCTTCCAGTATTAAGAAGGGACTGTCACGTTCTTATTTTGTACTATCAAAAATGAGTACATATCAAAAGGAACTATTCCAAAAGGCAGTGAGTCAGGTGTAATAACACTGTGTACCAAATGCCAGTCCCAAAAGAATCCTTCTGGAACCACTACAGGATGTTTCTCCTTATCTGACTTAAAACAGTTGACCTGACTGCATAAAAATATACTTGCAATCCATGCACAGGCCTGACAAAATATGCAGCAAAGTGACATGATCTAATAAAGCTTAGCGGCCACATCAGGCCCTGGAAGAACAGTCTTTGATGTTCTCCATTGACAAAGTATACCTTAGAGAGCTTGCTTGAGTCACTCAAGTTTTGTAATTTAAATTGTTGGCCATGACTTAAGAAACACATACCAAGTTTCTGAACTAGCAGACAACAGCATCTCTAAAGGGAATCTCCTTATGTTTAGATAGCCCATAAGGCTTACAATAGAGGAATCAACTCATTTGAACCAAGCTATATCCAAGATTAAAATAAATGCTACATTTTTTCAATGTGTTAATTTTGCCCACAAGGATAGTCTACGGTAATGATGAGTTTCTAATTATAGTGCTGTGCTTTGAATTTGCTGATTGACATGGATTTAAAATCTCATCATAGTTTTAACTCATTTGCCCTGTTTAATAGGTTGGGGGTTGATATTATCATCCTCCTACATGTCTAAATACTTAGTGCTGCCGAAAGGTTAAACAACTTTGCCACCAACACATGAGAAACTCTTATGTTTCATTCAAGACCCTTCTCCTTCTACTCCTGACACTGTTTCTCCAATGCTGGTTCTCAAGCATGATGCAAGGAGGGCCCCAGTCTAAGTCTATGCTGGTGTGCTGAATGAAGGGCCTGGACACTTCTTGGGACCCACAGGGGATGCAACCAGAAGGTAACAACAGAGTTCCATCCATAGCACTGCTGTTTGGTGGCAGGGAGGCACCCCCATCCTGGCTCTATTCTTCTCCAGCCCACCACTGCCCTGAATGCTGTGACAGCATGGAGAGTTGCTTCCTTGCTTTCCAAACCATCACAAAACATTTTCTTCTCTTGTTCAATACTGCACCGCATCGTATCCCTGTAGCTCTCTGTTGCCTGTTCATTAAATAGATTCTGCGAATTCATGAAGATGACACCCTGAAACTGAGGAAGGACAAGATTCCTGATAGGACACTATGGTCTTTTACTGTGGAAAAGGGGAGGTAGCTATGGGTTGCTGGAAAAAGCAATGTTTGGAGATGTGATTAAACTCTATAGTCATCTCACTAGTTGAAGGAACCTACCCTATATAAGGTGGATGGGAAGTATCTACTCTGTTGAAGGCCTTGAGAGCAAACACCAAGGTTTCCTAGAATAAAAGGAATCTGCCTGAGGAGTGGGGCACAGAAATCCTATGAGTTTCTAGCCTGAGGCTTGCCCTTCAGAGTTCACACACAAGACTGCACTCTTGAGTCAGGTTTATCTAAGTATAAGCCTGCTAGCCTATCTACAGATATCCAACATGCTTCTCAACAATTACTTGTCCAAATCTTTAAATAAATCTCTTGTTTGAGCATGTGCATATGAAAGGAAATCCCATTGATTTTGTTCTCTAGAGAACTCTTAACTACAGAAACCAACTCACAAGTTTGCATCAAGTGTCAGAAACCACACTAAGTAAGTTACACATATTCACTCATTGGGAGAGGTAAAACTTTCTATAACCAAGTATGCACAAAAGTCAAATATATATACATTTTCAGTTGTCACTAGCAACGGCCTACTCAAATACTTGAGTCACTTCCCGTCCTTCCTCACTAAAAGCTGCATGACTTGGTGACCAATCATACATGCTGTTTCTGCCCTCGGGTAAGAGTTCACAGCAGCAGGCAGATGAATGAACACAAGCCTACAAGAATTTGAGGTTTACTATAAAAATGAAAAAGAAAACTCTCTGATAGTGTTCTATAAAACACAATATCCAAGAATGAAACATAAAAAGAAAACACTGTGTACTGTTAAATATTTAAAAAGATAAAAATCTGTTGTACCAATTCCATTTTAGGATATGTAATTTCACACTTTCCAGATAGGAAAAAAAAAAATAGGAATCATGTAAAATGTTATATAAAAAAGGAAGTTCTTTGCAATTTATGTATTTTCTAAGGTCAATCCCCATAATTTCCAAGGAAATAATGAATCCTAGTGCTTAGTTAGAGAGGAAACTAAAGAGGTAGAGTGGTTTGCATGCTATTAAGCATTTGCCTGAAGCATAAACCATATTTTACTTTATTCCAGGGAGGCTAGAGTCTGGCCACAGAATACAGATGAAAGATTTAAAAATCAACAGTATAATTGGGATACCCTTTGGTGCATTTTCTCCAAAGAAGTTCAGATATAGTTTTCTTCTGATATGTCTACCATCAGCTACTAGTCCCCAGGCAGTGTTAACTCTGCAGTTTCTTCCAAAATTCAAGAAGCACCTCTCAGTAGACGCCTCGATTCCTGTGACCAACAAAACAAATGATGGTGGGATGGCTATTATATACCTTCTGCTAAAGGATAGCTTGTTTATGCTGCTTATCTTTTTGAATTTTTTCCCTACAAATTAGAGCTGGTTAAGAGGTTTGCTGCTTAAGCATGAGGGCCTGGCAAGGCCTAAAACTGCTAACTCCGACTACTTCAAACCTATCTGTAAAACCTGGACACCACACATATCTGCAACCTCAATCTGAGGAGAGGGGGAGCAGAAAATTGTTGGGGCTTGCTAACAGAAAACAGCTCCAGATCGAGAAACACTGTCTCAAGGAACGACATACAGTGAAAGACACCAGACCTCATTTACTGGCCCATGCATGGAGTGAACACATCTCTACACAAATATGCATACTCCCAAGTCATGCACAACCACACACACTACACATCCACAACATATGTAAAAATATATACAAATCAGTCCAATATTAACTCCAATATAAAATAGGAAAAGTACATTAAAATATAGAAACAAAATATAATTGACAACAAAATTAGGGGGAGGCTTAATTTGCTAATAGAGTCATGTAAACTGAAACTAGAAGCCATTTATGTTATGTTTGTTCATCAATATATCCAGTATAGGTAAGGTCAGAGGAAGTGTGTTCAACCATCACTAAGTAAAAGCTGATGCCACCTTATACCCTGAAAAGGAAAGTTTGGTGAGGGGGAAGAATTTATCTTTATTCTATATCCCTTTATTATATGCATATTTTTGGTACAGAAATACTTTTTCTTCAAACTGCTTCTCACGAATGATATACATGCACAAAGACTTATGTAGTAGCTCTTTGTCATAGTTTTTGTAGATGTGACAGCATGGATATAACTTAAATGCACTAAGTAGAAATCCAGTCAAATTATTCTGGTGCATTCAAATGATAGAGCATGGTACAGGGCAAAACAAATGACATGCCTTAACAAAACATCTAGAAATGAAAAAAAATATTAAAATATCCTTAAGTAAAGAAACAAATTTTAAAAGGTGATATTTATTATTCCAATGAAAATGTCTTTACATAGCTCACTTAACTTCCTCTGGGCCCCTGTTTCATCCTCTTTGAAATAAAACACTGACTTAAGTGATGGCTGAAATCTCATTCCAACCTCCAGTTCCTAGGTTTATAAGATTTTGCTTGTGAATTCCCCTTTTAATAGTTTTTAGATCTCAATGCGTCTAACTCTAATTGTTTGATGGTCAGTTTAAACAGGAGGGGGACGGAAGGGGGATAAGATGAACTTCAGCTTACCTTCAAAATATTTGGTACCAAACTTCCATTCAAACTTAGTTGTGAGCCAGTCATACAGATAACTTGAAAGAGTTTGTGTCACAGTTCTCTAGAAAAAAAAAAAAAAAAAAACAGACAGACAGCAGGAAATTTGACAGATAGATGATAGAGAGAAAGATGGTAGAATGATAGATAAGAAACCAAATATAGACTAGCAGATAAAAGTATATGATTGATTGATAGATGAATACAGATAGTAAATTATATAGTAAATGATAGTCATAGACAGATGATAGACAGATGATAGAGGGATGGATAGATTATAGATAGATAAATAGATGATAGAAAACATAGATAGATAATAGATCAATAGATAGACAGATGAGGGAAAGGAAGAAATTGGCTTATTTACATTTGGTTCAAAAGTTCAAACACTGTAGACCACGCCCACAGGCTGAAACTCCACAGCATGAGAAAAAGTTGCAGTCTTGAGGCAGAATTTCTTCCTCTTTCAGTAAACCTGAGTTTGTGCTCTTAAGGACTGAAACTGATTGCATGAGGCCTGCCCACATCATCTATGGTAGTAATCTCCCTCACTTAAAGGGAGCTGATTGTAAATGTTAACCACATCTACACAGTCTCCCCTAGATTACTGTTTGATTACATAATTAAGTCCTGTAGCCTAATTAGGTACGATAGCCAGGTGGACATAGATGAGTGCTGTACTCCAAATACCAGGCTACAATCAATCCTTCAAACAAGTTCCGACATGGAAAGGACCAAAATGGTGAGAGCAGAGTAGAAAGTGAAACAATTTTGGAAAATATGTACATCTTAATAAAGGCACATCTAGCTGCAATGGTATAGTTGAACATATGGCCTGGGGGGGTTAGAGAAAGGAAGAACAGGGTTGCACTTTAGAAAGGTTGAAGATACAGGAACTAGTAAGTAGGGACCAAGTAAACAGGCATCACACAAAGATGGAAACTGGAGAGTAACAACGAAAGGCAAACAGCCTGTGGAATTCTGTTTGCCGTCTATCCTAATAGCTGTCCATCCCTGAGAAACGTCTCCTGCTCCCCCTGTAGCCCACAGGCTGAAACCTGTTCTAGACTAAAGTACTAAACTACAGAAGCCACTTCCTGTTGTCTTCTGTATGGCACAATACACTAAACAACTGATCCTCTCCACTGAAGAGTCAGTCTCGTTCAAAACAAATTCACCTGGTTAATAAGAAAGAAAAGTATCTTCCATAATCATCATTTACATTCTAGGCACACCGAGGAAAAGTCATCTGAGTTTTGAATTTTATGGACTGATTAGGAATATGCTCTTTTAAAAATTATTTTAGAGAGAGAGAGAGAGAGAGAATTGGCATACCAGGGCCTCAGCCACTGCAATGAAAGTCCAGACACTTGCACCACCTAGTGGGCATGTGCGACTTTGTGCTTGCCTCACTTTTGTGCCTCTGGCTATATTTTCAATATTAACTGATCTGGCATATCTTTGGCCTTTCAGGAAAACGTAACTTCTGTCTTTATAGCTAATAATCTGCCAGGATATCTCTTCCATTCATTTATCCAACTAGCCTTTTAAGCCTATTCAGTGAACTTCACTGAACATCTGGCACTTCAATAAACAAAACAAAACTTTAAAAACCCCAGAATTCCTTCTGATTCTCCCCTCATGTCTGTCATACCCCATATGCAATCAGGCTTTGTATTCACTACCAAGTGATTATTGATCAATTTTTTTATGCTAGATCATTAAACCTCACCTTTCTCAATCATCCTGTTTTTGGTACTAGGAAGCTGTTCCATGTGCTCATACATATTTCAGGTATTTCGCTACTCAAAAACTTTCCACTGTCCCCCATTTTCTGTGGAATAAACTTCATACTCCTTTAGAAATTTAAATCACTTCATTGCTAGACCTGCTTACACTCCCATCTTTCTGTTAAATGCCCTCTCCAGTTTGAATCAACTCTGATTTTGTACCTACATGCCTTTGCTTATGCTGTTTCCAATCATGACTATAATCCTCATTTCATTCTCAAGTCAGTGATGTTTTCAGTGCAAATGGAAGAAATACATCTCTATCCTCAACAAACCAGAACAATCTTCCTCCCACATCACAGTGAATCCAGAAGTCCTAACAGCTCAGGTCTCCTTATCATGGGCCTTCACCTGGATGCTAGGCTATCCGATGCGTTACCAGTCTACATTTCCTACCTGGGACTCCTTTAGGTGAGCTCACTTGCAGGCACACTCTGTGTGGTAATTTGTTGGTAAACTTACTACATGCAGATAAAGAGGAAGTAACTCAATGTTTATGTGAAGTCTTTTCTGTGCTAGTGTCTGGAGTCATTCCATAGAGTCTATAGTTTCAACTCTGCTCCTTCTTTCAAACAACCTGCTTTGTCTGAAAGGCTCCACCCTGACTGTGGCACATCAGATTCCATACACTATATATATATAATATATATGACACACACAGAGAGAAAGGGAGACAGATAGAGAATGGGTATGCCAGCGGCCTCTCAGCCACTGTGAATGAACTCCAGACACATGCCCCCCTACTTGTGGGCAAGTGTGGCATTGTGCCCTTGCTAAACGTGGGACCTGGAGATAGAACAGGCATTCTTGGGCTTGGCAGGAAGGTGCTTTAACCACTAAGCCAACTCTCCAGCCCATAGTACATATATTTTTAAAGGCATACTTTAAGAAGTATATACATAGTTTAAAATTCAGGTTAGAACAGTGAGAATGGTCTGGATTATTGGAAACATGGCTGTTCAGAATAATTGCTGTAATTTTTCAAAATTGACTAGAAGGAAGTTGTTCAACTTTGGATAATCTCATGTTGTCATCTGGAAACTTTGCCATTTGGTGAAAGATATTTGAAGAAATTCTGATCACACCATGAAAATTAAAACATAAAGCTAGATACCAAGCTCCCTCAGCCTTCCAGCCTGGACTGAATACTAACGGCTCTCCAGGTATCCTCCAGGCCTTCCATGCTGAATTGGAACTGCTGAGGCTTCCAGCTACCAGGTTCCTTGACTCTAAGACCTAAAAATAGCTATTGTTGGACTGCCATAAACTCATAAACTAATCCAGTAAATTCCCTATGTAATACCAATTTATTCTTATTGGTTCTATTCCTTTACAGAACCCTAATACAGATATTACAAAAGAGAAAATAGAGCTGAGTATAGCTCAGTGGTAGAATGCTTGATTACCATATGCAAGGTCCTAAATTCAATTTCCAGCACTACCAAAAACAAAACAAAACAAAGAAAAAAACCTAATACAAAAAAATAAATTAAAATGGCTTTAACTAGGTTAATAGGGTTGTAGATTAACCTATATTCCTGAGAAAACCTTTTCTCAGTTTTATGTACAAGAACAAAATTTGTATAGGATTTTTGTTAGAATTTTTTTCTTAAGTAGAGGGGCTCATTATGATATGTTCATAAATATGTGGCATTATATTTGGTTCTAATCCACTCCACTCCTCTACCCCCTCCTCTGTGCCCCTCCCTCCAGCTGGTTCCCATCCTCCAAATATCACCTTATCTGCTTTTATGTAACTTGTTTTTTTAACGTTTTCTTGTCATCTCTCCTTCAATATCTCTTCTCAATCTCATGATCCTTTGCATTGTGTCATGATATGCACACATATATAATTTCAACTCTAGTTTTGTGCATAATAGAAAACATGCTGTATTTAACTTTCTAGGTTTGTTATTTTACTTGAGATAATGATTTCTTTCAAATGTCATGATTTTTGTTACAACAAAATCAAACAGAAAATAAATATATACATGCAAGTATTTCTGTGGTATGTTGACTTAGAATCCTTTTGGGTGTATACTTAATAGTGCAATTCTTAATATATTTTAGATAATAATTCCTTGACTGATATGTAGTTTGCAAAGATTTTTCCTGATTGTATAGGCTGTATCTTCAATCTGCTGTTCTTTCTTCCTTTTTCTTTTTCTTATTATTATTATTTGCTGTACAGAAGGTTTTTGTTTTAATTTCATGCAATTCTATTTGTTAATTGTATACTACTGGAGTCCTTTTCAGAAAGAAATTGTCCATAACCACTTCTTGAAATGTTTTGTCTTTTTGTAAAAGCAATTTCATTATTTCAGTCCTTACATTAAGATATTTGTTTAGGTTAAATTTTTGTTTAAGAGTGAGAGATATATATCTAGTTCATTCATGTGGAAATACAGTTTTCATATCACCATTTACTAAAGAGGCTATAATTTGCCCTGTGTGTGTTCTACACAAAATTCAGGTGGCTATAACTGTCCATGTTTATTTCTGGGTCTCCTGTTCATTTAGTCAACAGGTATGTTTTGTGCCAGTATCATGCTGCTTTTGTTACTAGGTGTCTGCAAAATAACTTAAGATTGTATCTTGTGGTACTTATAGTATAACTCTTTCTTTTTAAAATTTTTCATTTTTTGTTTATTTATTCATTTATTTGAGAGTGACAGACATAGAGAGAAAGAGGCAGAGAGAGAGAGAGAGAGAGAGGAATATGGGTGTGTCAGGGCTTCCAGCCAATGCAAACGAACTCCAGGTGTACGTGCCACCTTGTGCATCTGGCTGATGTGGGTCCTGGGGAATTGAGCCTTGATCTGGGGTCCTTAGGCTTCACAGGCAAGCACTTAAGTGCTAAGCCATCTCTCCAGTCTTAGTATCACTCTTTCTTTACAGAGTCATTTAGATTTTCAGAGCCTGTTGTGTTTCTACGTAAATTTTCACATTTTTCTCATTCTTTGAAGAAGATCATTGGAATTTTGATGATAATTACATTAAATCCGGAGATTTTTTGTAATGTAGCCATTTTCACAATATTAATTCTGCTAATCCATGAGCATGGGCAATATTTCCATCTTGTAGTATCTTCTTTAATTCTTTCATTAGTGTCTGAATGTTATCATTATAGATGTCTTTTACCTCCTTGGCTAAATCTATTCTGTTGGCTTCACCACAGCCCTGTGTAAATTTTTTATGTATTTAGAAGGAGGATAATGTTTAACATGATTTAAAGTAGATCATGAGTTGGAATAACCAAGTGACCAATTAATAGGCTGACACATGAAACATTGTCTTCAACAGGCAGAATTTTCTTAGAATAAAATTAATTTTCCTCTTTCAAGCAGTTGGACATGAAAGACAGTATTTAATGTACTCAAGCTGACCAGACTTCTGTGAAGTATAATGTAAATACATAAGCTAGGAAGATCTTTTGCCCATAAGGAAAATTTAACTTTTTCATACTTTTGTTTGTTTATTTGTTTCTGAGATTTTGTTTCGCTATATTGCCAAGGCTAGTCTCCAACTCATGAGCACAAGTGAGTAGCTAGGACTAAAAACATGTGCCACCAGAGTTGATTCATATATTCTTCAAGTAAAATCTTCCTACAGTGACTTAACCTCTGCCTGATACATAAGCCCACCAAGATTTCCCCCAGACTACTGTGGGTGGGGTCTAGAACTGTCACTTCATTCACATAGCAAATTGTAATGTAGCTATGAGTGCCCAGACTATAGAACCATTGTAGAGATCACCTAGGGTCTCAGTTCTACTTCATGGTACTACAAATTTGCACCTTTAGTGTTTTGCCTTTAGTTTTTTTCCTTTTGTAATTTCAAGTATAACAACCAGAAACTATCATGTCTTTCTTCTCATTATTTGTACCTTTTTTTTTTTACAAGTTCTATTGACTGGCACTCTTTCTGAAGTTTGTTCACATAACAGTTTATTTCTACCAAACATACCTGATCAGTTCTATTCTGCCATGCTTAGGAAATGTTGGGTTGAAAGATTTTTTTTTAATTGTGGAGCTTAGGAGGTAGCTCAGCAGATAAAGCTCTTGTCATGCAGGTATGAGTACCTAAGTTCATATCCCCAGAACACACGTAAAGCCAGACATGGCAGCAGGCATCTAGAATCCCAGCAAGGTGGCTAAAGTGAGATGGGAGGCAGAGACAGGAGAATTCTCCCAGAAGCTCATGGGCCAGCCTGATGAATTCTGTGGTGAACAACAACAGATCCTGCCTCAAACAAGGTGAGGACGCATCTAAGATTGTTGATTGACTTGTACATCAGCACTATGGAATGTGTGCACGCACACACACGCACACACACACACACACACACACACATTTTAAATTTATTTTTATTTATTTATTTATTGGACACAGAGAGAGGGAGAGAGAGAAAGAAAGAATGAGAAAGAGTGTGCCAGGGCCTTTAGCCACTGCAAACAAACTCCAGACACATGTGCCACCATGTGCATCTGGCTTATGTGGGACCTGGAGAATTGAACCTGGGTCCTTAGGCTTCACCTACATGCACCTTAACTGCTAAGCAATCTCTCCAGCCCTTTAAATTGTTTTTATTACAGTTCTCCTCAGTTATTGAACTATAATTCTCACTCTAAACCTATTCAATGGAATGTAAACCATATAATTCAGAATGTTTTCCAATCATGGTTTCCACTGCTTACTTAATGTCACAGAGTTGTTATATGTGGCAAATAGAATCCTAAGGATAGCAGCAGATAATTCAAATTTCTATGTAACACTCCCTAATATGTCCCATGACCTAGATGACATGATTCTTGCTACAATCACTGTAGTTGTTTACACTCATCCATACCAAAAGGGAGTTTTACTATAAATTTAGAAACTCTTAAAAGTATCATAAGAACAAAATTAAATGGAAACAAAGACATCACAAGGAAAATTACAGGAGGAATGCTAAAATGAAACCAGAAATTTAGAAAATATAAAGGATATAGAAATATATTCTACAAAATCCATCCTAAGTGAAATCTAAGGTGGATCAATACTGCCTCTGAGCTTACCAAAAGGGAAAAAACAATTAATGATGAATATATCATATACAGGATAAAACACAGCTAATGATTTGGCCCTATGGTCTGAGAAACTTTCCCTTTTAAATCATCCCAGAGGAGATGATTTGTGATTAGAATGGTATTTCCCAGCCTAAGTAAATATTAAAAATCACCTGTGAGGGGTATATGATGCATTTTCCAATCACAACCACAAAGTCACTGAATTGATCATTTTGAACACGGACTCAGGTAACTAATCAAACAACCTGGAAGCTCAGAAATTGGGAACTCCAATTTTATGGATAAAGTCCTTAAAGATGTCCATGCTAATATTATTTGGGCAGTTATCTTAGCTCTACAGTTCCACCTTCACAAGGAAACATACTTGGCCAATTCCTTGAAGACACTTCTTTAATACATTTTTCAACTGTCCCATTATTCAACAACAGAGGAATTTCTTTCAAATAAAATTACATTCAAGCCCTACTGCTGTGAAAGCTTGCAATTTCATGTCTCAATTGAAGTATTCAATAAAGCCAGAATATTTACTTGGAAAACACTCAGCTATAGTAAAACACAAGTTAGAAACAAAAACTTTCATTTGTAAGTATACTCTCTCCTCTCTAACTCAAAACCATCAACATTAATTGGTGACAGAATTCTCCACTTCTGAAAGCTATATAAACAAACACAGATGTCAAACAAGAAACAAATTGATAGGGTACACAAAATTATCTCAGTTGCCTTACAAGGTGTCGCTGAATACATTAAACAAAAGTGGGAAAGAAAATTTAATTTACAAATCTCACAAGAATCCTGGTTTCATACAGTTAGTTCTTATACTATGAATTTTCCCTCAACAAGAAAACACTAGCAGAGAATAATCTCTGAAAATTTTTCACACTCTAGTACAAAACAATAAACAGATCAGAAATTATCTAATCAATGTTGCAAGAAATGTCAAAACAAGAGCACAATTTTGCATTCCTTCCAAAGCTGCTAACAATTGCTTAGTGTTGAAGGAGAAGAAATTCAAGTTTTATAGGGATATGCTCAATATAGAAGACTAAGATAATAATGTCCTTAAAGAGTCCAGGAGGTCTACAGCTTGAAGGCAACAGCTCATCTTTCCAAATTGCTGCTATTGGGCAAAAATGCTAAGATCCACAAGGTCATTGCTTTGCTAAGTTATCTCCATTCCAGAAGGAGCAAAGAAATGTCAGCTATAGGGAAAGGGAAATAAAGTGTGGCTCAATAAAAGGAAGAACTCTATTACAATTAAACAGATTGAGTTCACTGACCCTAGACAAACTCATTGGACTAGGGTATTGTGATCTAGTGTGTTCCCACATCAAGAAGGCTTGAGAACTGTTTGCTAAGCTGTCTATTTAGAGTTTCTGGTGTAATACGTCTGGAGGGGTGGAATCAAATTTATATTTATGACAAATTCCTAGGTGGTCTTTGTCCACACACTGAGAATGTGGGTTGTAGAGTATGGTAGTAGCTCCAGTGGATACTACAATTGGTGATCGAGTAGTACTTACAGGAGTTCAGTAGCAACTTCACATAACTATGGGATCTAGTGAGGCTACAAAGCTGAACCTGACTTCTGCACTAGAAATATACCAAATCTTAAATCGGAATTCCATGTTTTATGTGAAATCAGTGGAAATTTCAGCATTAGTAGCTGGATTTTTGGAAAATATACAAATAATTAATGAGCTAAACAATTAACTTCAATTTAAGTAATATTTATTTTGCTCATGGTTTCATGGGATCCAATCCAGGCCCTTGGGCTGCATGGTGATAGGATCATGTAGGGAAAGAACTTGTACACCGCCTGTTGGACAAGAAGGAAAGAACAAGGGACAGGAAGCAGATGTGTCCAGAGTCACCCTGGGTGACCTACTTTGTCCAGTTGTGTCCCACTTCCCAAAGCTTTTTAGAAATTTCCAGCATAACGCCTCCAAATGGGGACCATGCTTCTAGTACTTGAGCGTTTTGGGAACTGTCTTAAATACTTCAGTGGTTTGAATGTAAAATAGCCCCAACAGCCTCACACTTAATCCACAGCTGGTGGAGATTTGGGGAGGTAAAGACCTACTTGAAGAAGTATGTCCCTGAAGGTGGACCTTAGGATTTCATAGTCCAGTCCTATTGCCAATGCTACTTAGCTGACACATTCTTAGTGCTTCCTTCAAGCTGCATGACAAAATATTACACCCTGCTACCTGATTTTTAGCATGCTTTCTCTGCCTATGAGATTTTCCCTTGAATCTGTAAGCCAAAATGAACCATTTCCTCCCACAAGCTGCTTCTGGCTGAGTGTTTTGTCCCAGCACTAAGAAGGTAATTGCTACATATACAGCATCAAATAAGAATAATGAAAAACAATATCTTCAATACATTAATTTCCTGTTTCCAAGAAACTCCATTTATCCTTATTTCCTCACAAGAAGCTAAGATGTAGAGAGATTGATGCCCACACCGCCACAGCTCCACAGCTCTGTTATGACAAGTCAGTGTTTCTGGATCAACAGCTTCATACTTTTAAACGTTACCTGTAGCCATATACACTTATACCAGTTGGAATTCTAGAAAATGTTGATACAGATTGGAAAACAGGTTGACCCACCAGGGTAACCATCATCAATAGCAAGTGATTATTGATGAGTACTAAGGTCAAAGTACTATGTTTATTAGCAATAAAGTCTCGTGTAGAACTTACAGAAAATGAAAATGCCCAGGCTCCACGCAAGAGGATTCTGATTCTACAGGTATTGATGGAAAAGAATAACTTTCAATTTATGCCTAAGTTTGCCCAAAGAGCCTGAATTTTTGTGGAAATTTTTTATACCTTTTCTAACTCATCAAAAATTGTCACCATAAACACAAAATGCAAGTTCTTTAAAGGGAATTTCAAGAAAGTTCATCCTTTAAGTTGCTCCAGTGGATGAAAATCTTTTTTCCTCCAGATAACCAGAGAAAGCCATGACCCAATTTTATTGATAAGGCATTCTATGCTCAGTATTTTTAGTTCAGGAACCTATTAACCTATTCTGTCTGGCTAAAGCCTTCAGTCTGAAGCACTGTAGCCCATGTTCTTAATTCAGACCTGATTGCCACACTGTCTTCTGTCTAACATCTGATGCTATATGCTACACACATCACAGCCCAAAATCTAGATAATTGGTGAAGTTTCTTAAGTAAAATTGTTTTTAAAGATAGAAAAGGGAAGACCATGTTTTTTTTTTCAAGAAAACATTAGAATATAAATAAAAGTTTTTCAAATATGTAAGTTAAAACTATCCCAGGAATGCATGGTCACTTAAATATGGTATAAATGTGAGCATCTAACAGTGTAAGTATACTGATAAAATCCAACCTATATTCCCTTCCCTCTAAGACGTTAATGGAATAATTATCTTGCTCCTCTTGGGCAAGGGAAATAATGAAAGCATGGGCTTTAGAATTACACCTGCTAGAGTGAACTAACCAAAAGCTCAGCACTTCTCAGGGTCTTAGATGCCCTCCTAACTAAAGGGGAAAGTAAAATTCGGGCCAATCATACCTGTGTGCTGGTAGCTTGATGAGGGAGTATTGATGAAAGGAATTGTGAACAGGAATGTATATCACAACAATTTCCCAGTTCTCTTCAATTTCCCCTGCTACCCCTCCCTGCTTCTGCTATCTGCCATTATCATGTTGGTATAAATAAGTATTTCTTTATTTCCTCTGCCTAGTGAGTTGAAGACCACTAAGTTCTTTATTGTGGGGAGTCTACTAGACATTATAAGATCCTCAGTATCCTCTCCTTTCTCTGCCTGTAAGATACTATTAACATTCCCCTTTACACAGGTATGACAACCTGAGTTGTCTTCAGACACTGCCAAGAATACCTTGGAGAGATTGAGGGTGAATCATCCCAAGGTGAGAACTGTTCCTTCAATTACAGGAATGGCAGTAAAGAATAGACTCAACTTTGCTTGCAATTCTGGCCATTCAACTGAGAAGAAAGAACTGAGAAGCCTCAAATATATATATCTTTAAGTTTAGTGTTAGAAGCTATAACCAAAATCATAAAAAAAAATAAAAAAATAAGTACATGACCTGTTCACTCAGGTGGTATGTATTTGAGAAAGACACAGATAGAAACAAAAGAGGAAATCATATTTCTGAAATGCTTTCATCTTCAAGCAGACTGTAAGATTATAACCTCATTAAAAAGTAATTCTCTCTCTCTTGCTCGCCTTTCTTTCTCCCTTTTTTTTTTTTTTTTTTTTCCTGTCCCTCTCAACATCATAAAATCATGTATCATTTTGGCTCAGTAAATTACATTTGGCCTCAATAAATTAGTGTAATGAAAACAATACTCTAAGATGCAGGTTTATTGAGAGCATTCCTGAGGCATAGTATTGAAGGGAGTATCTTGAATAAATAGATTGTTGTTTTAAATTGAATTCATGATACCATTAAGTTTTCAAGCTCATAGTCTGAAGAGGAGCATTTCAAAGATAAACTATCTTGATATTTTCATTTCAAAGACAGGTAATAAGTAGAATACAACAATTTCCAGAGAACTACAGACAAGCATCATCTACTTGATGTACCCAGTCACCATTCCAAGGCCTCTGAAAAAGGTTTGTGTTATAGGCTCTGGGAGACGCTGCAAGATTTGTGGTGATGGCTCTACCACACAGGAAAGATGTATGACCAGATTAATAAATCCAGAGGAAGCAGATAAGAGGGGAGGACAAGGCACAGCGCAGAACTGAAATGAAAAGATAGCATAGGTAAAGCAAAACATAGCCTGTTAGGAAACAAGAATAAAAAAAGCAGATGCGATGCACCCTTTGCATATATGAAGATTTAGATGCACTGTTTCTAAGAAAACGTGATTGTAAAGATATGAAATGTTTTCTTCTGCCTAGAACATAGTGCTCCTCACTCTCATATCTTGTTTTATACGGAATAAATCTCCTCAAGCTATACAACACTGATCCACCAAGACTACTGTTTATGAGGCACGTGTCCTTCAGAGCCAGCAATAAGAAAGTGTCCCTGTGCCAAAGAAGACCAATATAATAGGAAGGGAGAAGTGTTCCCATCACCTCTATGGATAAGAAAATTGAAGATTTAACAGAGCAGGGCTTGTGCTCTGGAACTTGTGGTTAATTTAATCAAACACTCCTGTGCTTCACAATATTAATGACAAGCAAGCAAGTTCCCTTGATAGCTGGACTTACTTTTTTGCAAAACAGTTAAAGAAGTAACTACAGGCCTGAAAATTGCAGAGGAAAATGCTCTTCATAGGAGGGGAAGTGCTGCGTGAGACATGGTGGCATCACTTCAAGGATATTAACAGAGGATTCTACAGCTTCTTACAGCAATGCTAAGGCCTGAGAAAACAGTGGGGCATTCCTCTAAACAGGTTAGAGACATAAAAGACATTGGCACACTCAATCAAGGCAATGCTGCTCATTGTTCCAGAAAAGGAGCCGAAATGAGCAAGGAGGGGACTCACAGGCCTGAGACACAAGACTTGCATGCAGAGATGAGGGGAAGGAGAGGGGCCTGGGCAGTGGCCTCCCTTTACACTATCATTCATAGTCCTCCTTCCCTTCTGTCTCTCTTCCATACTTGGGCCTCTTTCCTGTCAATCAAGCCTTTTCAGTGCTTGGCCCATCACCTCCTGTCATGTTTATGAGGAATGACATCTGAGTTAAAGATCTATTTGAGGGGCAAAGAGCGAATGCCTCAGTCACAACCATGCCTCGAGACCCTGGGAAGAACAGATCTCTCTCAACCTTGTTTCCACTTGGGACTCCCTGCCCTCTGGCCTCCAGTCAAGCCTTAAAGTCTCAAATAGAAAAGTATGTTCTGCAACCAAGTTTGTCAGCCTAACATCTTCCTTCCCTTAACAGAAAAGGCAACCGATCTGATATTCAAAACAAATAAGCCCTAAAGTTAAGTGCCTGAAGCTAGTGACCTTTGCTTAGCTTTTGATCTCTCTGCTTCTTTGGAAAGCTAGGAAATGTAGACATATACTGCCCTGCTGCACCTCGGACAAGCCTAATAAGCAGAATTGCCTTGATTTGCTGTCTACTGCAATACAAGCCACACTGAATGTGGATGTCCCTTAAATCTAAGTTAGTCTGCATGTTTACAGTGCTTTCTGTCTTCAATTGTAGATTACAGTCTAGAACTGTCCTTTTGAAAAGGACCTCTCAGGCTTCTTTTGAAGAATTTGCCATTGCCTTGTTGCCTTAGAAATGAAGGTATTAGAGAGTAAGTATAAGAAAGTAAAGGGTAAAGTGCTGAGATGAAGTCAAACATGTCACCCATAAACCAGTATTCCTTGAATAGCCATTCCGGTGCGTCATGCAGAACAAGAACTGAGTGTTGTCCCAAACAGTCATAGTACCAACACTGTTCAGACTCTCCGAGGCCTTATGGTAATCCAGTATAGCCCAAACCCTGTGCTTCTGACATAATTAAAACAACAATAGTTGTAGGAACTTTACCCAGGATAGCCCAGGATAGTGTGTTATTTTTATTTTTGCACATAAAACAACTTTTAAAGATTTGGCATTTTACCCTATTTCAAAGCTAACACATTAGTCTGTTACATTATCATTCATAGTAGTCTGAATGTAGAAGGCCTTTCCTAATCCCATGTGTTTGTAATTAAACTGCACATTGTTTTTCTCCAGCTTGTGGATTGTTGGGCCAGCCCAGGAGGGACGGCAGTGTCTCTGCTGAGTTGGGGGTGAGAGGCGCAGAGTCACGACACAGACTCTGGGAGTTGGGTGGAAGCAGGAGAGGGCGAGCTGCAGCAACTCGTTTATTCAAGGAAGTGTAGGGGGTTTTAAGGGGTTTGGCTGGCCAATCATTGTATGGGGTGATCCCCTTCTTGTGACCAATGACAGCCGGTGTGCAGGCACATCATCTCGTAGCAAGTTTCTCGCGAGCATGGGACTGTAGCTGTTGTCATGCCAGGCCTGTGCAGGACGCCATGTTCACAGAAGCCACTTCCCAGTTTCTTCTGACATGTAGTCTGGCTAGGGCCAGACCTGCATTGTGCCATACATATCCTCCTTTTTGTTTTATTATTGGCAACCCTGGGAGGCATGGTTCTTTGCCAAGCCATTGTTGAACCCAGGCCCCACATGTGACAGTGCCTGTCTTAGGTTGCCCCATCTCATGGAGTCTTACCCGTCATTAGTCAGTGATGCCATCCTGGTGAGAAAACCCGAGGGGTGTGGCCTGGTTTCTTTTAGCATGTGGTCTGGCTAGGGCGAGTCCTGCATTGTGCCATACAGTAGATCCTTTGGAACATGGAGCCTTGCTATAGGTGGTGTATCACTGGAGGTGAATCTTGGGATTTTATAGTCCAGCCTGCCTCCCTGCTGCAGTGGTGATGTGATGCCCAACTGAGGACACTTGCATACTTTCCCACCACATGACACTTAAAACTCCTGGGTCAGGGGCAAATATCTTCATTCATTACAGCAATAAAAGTAGCTAGAGTAGTAGCATTTTCTTGTGCAAGTTCCCCAAATGCCATCTGTCACAGGGAGACTTGAAGAGGGAAAAGTGATAGATGCACACACGGTGGGGTTATAGGAGAATCTCTGAGCTTAGGAAATCTACTTCTTTGCAGGTGGATGCTCAGCATAACTGCTGGTTGTTCTACAGTCATGCACACCAGAAAGACACGCATGACTATGACAGTTCAAATCTGAACCACTCAGTGCCTTTTCTCACTAGTTGAGCAAGAATGTGGAAACTTAGAGATAATTTTCATCCAACAATATCCACTCTCCTTATTATGTTTTCTTTGATCATGGAAAAAATGTATGAGTACTCCAACGGGTTAGCTACTGTGATAAATCTAACCATCTGAGGCTGGAACCAAGTGCAACAATTTTTCTGATATAAGATGTTAATAAGGCTATTGTCTTATAGGACTATAGGACTGTAGGCAGTAGGATGAGGCCAACATGCAGGACTGACCTTAGCCATGTCTCCACCATCTCTGTCCCAGATCAAAGTGGATGAATGAGCTCCATAACCATAAGTCTGTGTTAAGAAAAGAGTCATTTTCATCTCTGAAGAGATGACTCTGTAGTTAAAGGCACTTGCTTGCCTGAGGGCCAGAGTTCTATTCCTCAGTACGTACATAAAGCCAGATGACCAAAGTAGAACATGCATCTGGAGTTTGTTTTCAGTTGCAGGAGGCCCTAGTGTACCATACTCAGTCTCTCTCTCTCTCTCTCTCTCTCTCTCTCTCTCTCTCTCTCTCCCCGCCATACATATAGACATATCTATATTTCTTCTACTTTGGTAAGACCTTCCATTTGGTGTGAGGTATTAATCCAAGTATAATACAATGTATTCATCAGTACAGACTCTTCTTTGGCCCAGAAGGAGGAATTTAGGGTAATTCTTTAAATAATCCAGCAGCTAACCTGCAGCTAAGTGGCTGAAGACAACCTGTGCTATAGGTGACTCCCATAACACAGAGTAACTGCCTACAGAGTTTGCATACATAATGAACCAGCAGCAACCATTCTGGAAGAGTATATGTGTTTTATACCATGTATAATCTAGAGCTTTCAAGACAGTGAAAACTTCCAGGAGAATGCATGCACCTCTCCCTTCTCTCTTCCTACTTTCTGCAGGTGCTTGTGTGAAGAACTACAGCAGAGTATAGAAGAAGAGTGAATGGCTAAATCTCCTCACTTAGGAGACCATTTTGTGTTACTCATGGCTCACCAGCAAAAGTAGTGCAGGGCTGAAGAGATGGCTTAGCAGGTAAGGCACTTGCTTATGAAGCCTTAGGACCCATGTTCAATTGCCTAGCACCCACATAAGCCATATGCACAAGGTGGTACATGCCTCTGGAGTTTGTTTGCAGTGGCTACTGGTTCTGGCATGCTCATTCTCTCTGTATCTTATCTATCTCTCTGTGCTTAAAAATAAATAAATAAAAATATTTTTTTAAAAAGAAAAATCAGTGCCAAGGGGGCATGTATTTAGGAGAAGGCAGAGGGCATACTGCTCTGAATATGGGGAAGCTAAGATGGCCCATAAACTTCCATCTGAAAACTGGAGGCCCAGGAAATACAGTTTGAGTGCTCAAGAGACAGAGAACCTGGAATACAGACTTCAGTCTTATTCTGAAAGTCTGAAAAGGAAAAGGCATGCCCCAATATCAAGCAGTCGGGACACAGTCAGAAAGTCCTGCCTTTCCAATCATTTTATTCTATTCACGCTTCACAGAGGCCCACCCATACTGAAAAGGGCTGCTGTTTCATAGTTCACCAATTCAAATGTTGGCATCTTCCATAAACATCCTCATTGACATACTCAATAAATTGTGTTTAACCAGCTTTGGAGGAACCCAGAAACCCAATCAAGTTAACATAACAATTAACTACAATATACTCATTGATGTATGTACCTGCCCTGAGTTGTGATATGAGAAAGAAATGAATTTCTCTGTGCCATCACATTTGCTGACCTTCAGAAGTATGTCTATATCACAGCTCCACGAGTATATGTTCCTCAAAACAAAAAAGTGCACATGTTATCCTCGGTGATAGCAAACGAATGGAAAAAATTAAATTGACCTTGATTGGTGCAGGCAGTGAAATACAGCAATTACAATGAGATTTATGTACATCAAAATGAGGAAGCCTCAAAAACAATGCTGACTGCAGAAAGTGACATAGATATAGATGTGTACATTCTGATGCCACTCATAAACCATAAATAATAGCTTGATAGCTACACAAACAGATCTACTGTGAACAGTTGTAGCAGGCGAAAGAGGTGATGCAAAGAAAAGCATTAGATATATTCAAAATTACTATATTTTTAATGTACAAAGAGATCTTAAGCAAACTTATACAGTTTAATGCTAATATCTATTCAATCTATCTATAGGGTTAATGATCTTTATTATTTTCTATGCTTTTCTGCATGTCTGAAATAGTCTATAATGTAAAATATTCTTTTTGTTTGGTTGGTTGGTTTTTTGAAATTCACTATGTAGTTTCAGGGTGGCCTTGAACTCATGGCGATCCTCCAACTCTGCCTCCTGAGTGCTGGGATTAAAGGCGTGTACCACCACGCCCGGCTAAAATATTCTTTAAAGTAAAATAGAGATATTTATCTATTCCCAAAGGTCTGCCACTACAAGATCCTGCAGTTGAATCCACTTTCATGTGAAATTCTTTGGGGAGAAAGAGGCATACTTTGACTAAAAGAGGAATGTTATAGAATTCTTGCTTTTCAGAGAAATAACACTTGTAGCTGCCTCAGATACATAGCCAACAGGAAATCAAATACAGGATGTAACACTTTAGGGCCATGTTGTGAAGCCACAGCATCCCTAGAGGCTATTAGGTACAAGAATAATCAATGGACTGAGCTCACCTAAAAGTAACTTTCTATCCCTTCTAAGAACTTCATTTCATAACTAACCAGAAAATAATTCAATACAACTTAAAAAATATTTCTTACATTTGTACCATCTCAGACGTCTGTTCAAGTAGTAATTTAAATAGACTGAGATTCTAGCTGATGCGACACACACATCCATGCAGCAGATGTCATGTCAGCATAGGTCCATTCCTACCAGCAGTTTCGTGACATAGTCCATGATCTCTTTGGAGTGTAGAAAGTAGAGAGCACCCTTTTTCCTTGTCTATTAAGGTTTGTTCTCAGTTTCTGTCTATGTGATTAGCAAACACTAGCTGTGCCTATTTCAAATATGTTTGTAATCTCTGTAGTATATAATGTGGTCCTTTCATGGGTTACATGTGAAAAACAGGTTTTTGGTTTTATTTTGGTTTAGGTTTGGGTTTTGTTTTGTTTTTATTTTTGAGGAAGGGTCTCACTCTAGCCCAGGCTAACCTACCTAGAGCAGCCCAGGTTGGCCTCAAAATCATGGTATCTTCCTATCTCAGCCTTGCAAGGTTTGGATTTAAAGGCATGAGCTCTCATGCTGGCTTGAAAATCAGTTTTTGTTTATTAGCTATTTGTGCAATACGTAGCTCAACTTTGATTTTCAGATTAAGTGATATGTCTCTTGGTTGGACCCTTACCTCCCAGTCTAACAACCAGCCTATGGCAAAGGGCCAATGTCCTGATAGAGCAATCAAATAAATCAGTAAATAAACCCAAATGCCTTACAAAGTTCAGAGTAAGAAAAAGTCTTTCTATTTCAAATGTCGAGGTTAGAGTTAGAAATTAATCATTTCTGTAGTTAATCTTCTTTTCTATCCCTCCGCTGGCCCTGTGATGAAGCTAGATCAATCACTGCTAACATGTTCTAGCACAATCATGCCTGTGGTATTTGCTTACCATGCAGATATTTGGAAAAGCATGTCTAGAGAAGAAAATTAACAGTTAAGTTGTCTTCCATGCTCTCAACCCTGAAAAAATGAAATAGAGATGTAAACTGAACAAACCTTGGTAATGAGCATAAGCTTCAAATTAAAGGTATCCTACGTATCTTCTCAAAAACCAGGACATCAGCAATATGGAAATGGCTCAGTGGGAAAGAGTGCTTGACACAAATATGAGATCCTGAGAGGGCCTGGACCACTTGAATTCAGTCCCTTAAGACACAAGAAAGAAGCTAGGCATGGCCATGTATGTTTGTAACACATCCTGTGGAAAGCAGAAACCAAAGAAGTGCTGGGACTCACAAATACTGCAGCTCCAGGTTCAGAGAGAGACTCCATCTTAAGAAAATGTGTAGATGAGTGAAAAAGGAAGGACACCTCATCTGGCCTCTACATGTCTTTGAGCACATCTGCACATACGCATGCAAATACCACACACACACACACACCACATCACACATACTACACCCACAAAAATATCATATCACCATAATCTAAAGCATAATAGTATTTTTCAGGCAGTTTTTACATATTTCCCATGACATATCCATTATTATCTAATGACAACAACATGTTTATAAAAGGAATGGGAATACTCTCATGTGGACTAAGAGCACAGTATCTCCAAGGAATATCCAAATGGAGCAGAGTCAGAAATAGCTTGATCTTATCTTACAGTCTTGGGTCAGTTTAGCCCATGTTAACTAACAGCATGTATAATGTGAACAATAGACTTAAGTATGCATATAATTATAATTGTGAATTTTTAAAATTTTTACTTTGTGGTATGTGTATGTAGTGCTGCAATATGTTAGTGTATGTGTGGTATATGCATATGTGTACATATGTACATGCCTTATGAGCACAACTGTAGAGGCCAGAGGGATATATTAAACAGAAGTTTCCTCCTCTATCTCTTTGCTATCTTATTTCCCTCAGGCAGAGTCTCTCACTGAACCTGGAGCTCACCATGAGTCCCAGAAATAATCTTGTTTCTCCTGCTCCGTACTGGAGTCACAGGCATGAGCAGGTGTTCCTAGAATTTTTACAAAGGTTCTGGGAATTCACGCAGTATTTCATGCTTACATAAGCAGCATTCTGACCTGCTGATGAGTACCCCCTCTGCCCTATAATTGTGAATTTTATCCAAAGATTTCACTTCTTTCTCTCTCTCTCTTTCTCTCTCTCATCACATACTAAAATCGCTGACCTAAGATTGGACCATGACACCTACCTCTCTAGAAGTCATTGGTTTCTTTTTACTAATGAAAATGCTCACATTCCTTGGCAAGGTAAGAGATGTTCTTCATGCTTTGGCCAGGTTCTACTATATCTCTCCATTTGTCCCATAGTTTTGGAAGTCATTCTACTTCCCACCCAGAAACAGAACAGAAGAAATTCTCCTTCCAGAAGATCACACTTCTTGTACAATGCCTTCTCCACTCAAAGTCCCGTGCATCCTCTAAGATGCGAGGCTTCCTCTTCGGTCAAGACTTTCCTGATCACTCCAAGCAAATTCAGTATTCTGTGGAATCACAGAAAATTTATTGCACTTTGATTAGACTCCACTAACCAAGCCTCTGTGTAACTGGAAAATATTTGAGTGTTTGTTTTTCTTTTCCTATAGTTCCTGTAGTTAATGTTCATGTCCCAGAGTCACAGTAACTAACATATTGTTTTGCACTCAGTGGACCAGTGAACAGTTACTCTGTGATCAAATGTTCACATAAAAGTGTAGAGTTGTTTACTTGGCATTTTGGGCATGTTAATATATATATATATATATTTTGCAGAGACCAATAAAGTATTGCAACTGAAGAGTGGAGAAAGAGGAATAGCTTAGACAGTAGATGACAAAGAAGAAGGACAGCAGCATGAAGACCAGGCTTCAGTTCAGTACAAAAGGAAGAACTCTCATTTGAGGCTCTTAGACCTGAATTCATATTTTTACTCCACAATTGAACTCAGTTGAATCTACATAATGGAAACAGAAATATTTTCTTGCTGATTCTATTGTTAGTACAAAATGATATTAATGTGGGAGGTGGTTAGTGAGAGTGGACACTGTTATAATATTATTTCCCTAAGTTATTATAAAATCTAATTAACTATATTGCCTTAAGAATGGCAGAAACAAGAGAGTAACAAGCAAGAAGAAGACTAACAGGAGTAATTCTTTGGATTTTGAGTTTCAAGAGCTTAATCCTCAGCAAGGAATAGAACGAAATTATGTGTGCCTTAAATCGATCTTCAAAATTGTATGATCAACAAGAGCAAACAAACCTTTCTCCCTCCCCCGAGGCTCCAATTCCTATTTAGATGGAAAAAAAATCACGCTAGATAATAGGCAAGGCCTATATAGGAACACAAACCCATTAGGAGCTATAGTGTGGGGAAAGTCGAGCCTTCTACAGAGACATTAGCCAGATAACTTCTGGGAGAAAATAGAGCCACAGGGTGGAATTATGGGACTGAAGGCCAAAAAAGCTGCCAGTACCTCATTTCTCAGGAGGCAACAAGAACCATATGAAGAAATTATTGAGAGTCTCACTGTGTCCCTAACATCCAGTGGCCAAGATGCAGTAGAAACATTACATGGATTTATGGGGACTTGTAGGCAGAGAAGACCTCTCACTCCTGTTCTGTCCTAGGAACATACCCCTAACTCCCTAAGGTCAAGTATCAAAGTATCAAAAAGCAGCATCTATTCCCCAGATACCAAAGAGGATTGTTCCAATTAGAGCAGGGAAAAGGGGTCAGTGGGCAAAGTGTATGATGTGCAATTATGAGGACCTGAGTTCAACCCCCAGAACCCCAGTAAAAATGCCCAGGAGCTAGGAAGCCAGAGATCGGATTCCTAGAAATTTGCAGTCTAGCTAGTCTAGCTGAATCACTGAGCTCCGGGTTAAGTGAGAAGAAACAGTCTCATAAGACTAAGGTGGAGGGGAATTGAAGAGGATACCTAACATCAACCCCTGGCCTCCACGTGCATGCACACGCACATGCACATGTACCTCACACACACTTGTCTCACACACATACAACCGTGCAAACACACACATAAAGAACTACTCAAATTAGCCCACCTCCAGGAAGCCTGTGAAGCCTAGTTCCTCCCACCTATTTGCCACACAAAAGCTACCTCCAACGCTTCCGATTTGATGTCACTCTGCCCACGGTGGCCCCTTCCTTGGGGCCTGAATGCCTTCTCTCCTTCGGAGCTCTGTAAGTAGCAAAGAGATCTGCCTCTCATCTATCCACGTGTCACTGTGCAGTATCCCGCCGTCAAAGGCCTCTTTCAATCTTACAGAGTGAACAGTTACTGCCTTAACATTTGGATGGGAGTGGTGGAAGGAGGAGAAAACATCCAACGCTGACTTCCCTCTGATTCCTATTTCATTCAGACAGTGAGTACCAAATGCTGCATGCACAACACAGTACTTCTTCAAACAGTTCCAGCTCTCCAAAGCAGAAACAAGCATTTGGAGAGCAAATTGAGGAAGGGGTTTGCTATTAGATTATTACAGTACATCTGTTGGCCAAGTCACTGAAACAATGTTCCTATCAGGAGGAGATTGTGTCGCTCAGAACATAATCAGCAAATGAAACAAATGACTCAACAGACTCTCCTTGCTGGAAACCAGAGGACACACTGTTAGCCAGGACTGTCTGCCTGTGACTGCCACATAGAAGTCACCAGTAAGGATCCTGAAGCCCCTGGAAGTGTATGTTGTCCCTACAGGATATCCATTCCATAGGCTGTGGTGATTTGCTGTCTGTCAAACTTGTTTCTTGCCATCTGCTCTGAATCTGTCACCATTAGTTTACATTACCTGAAACTGTGGACTAGATTGACATTCAGCATGCAGTTTAGGATTTTATTTCTATCAATAAATCCCCTCATACGCATCAGTAAAGGTTGTACATAACTCCTCCTGCTCTCTCCTCTGGCTGTCCTGCACTTCTCTCATAAGCAGTTCCTGACCTCCCCTTCATACTCTGTCCTGTCCTACTCCACCAGCTCTTTCCATGCCGTCGTTTTCTCAGCCCTTTCTCTATGGCAGCCATCTTAGCAGTTTCCTAATTTCTTATTTACTCTCTCTAAGCGGCTTCTCGTTATTTGACCTCTTCCTAAAATAACTCCCCAAATACCAATCGATACCTGGGTTCTCTTCAAGTCTTTGTTCTCTGAATATATACAATGCAGTAAGCACCATTAGAACCCAGGCCTGACTCTTTATTAGCTTGCTGGCCTTGGCAAAGTCACTTATTCTGCTATATCTGAATGGTGCTGTGCTCCCGACCCCACCCCCATTCATGTGCTGGAACTTCAACTCCACTGTAATAGTGCTGTGAATCAGGCCTTTAGGAAGTAATGGAGCCATGAAGGCTAGTCGTGTTGAATGGGACTAGTTCCCCTACCAAAAGCTGCCTTCCCTTCCTGACACAGAAGAGCAAAGCTACCACCTTTGAAGTAGAACAGACCCGAGCCAGATACCAAATCAGTTGGTATCTTGAACTTTCTATCATCCAGAATTATGCTGGACTAAGGTATCTTGTTATAGAACAAAGACAAGCCAAGATATTCTCTAAGTCTCTGTCCTCTCATTTATAAGGAGGAGATAGGAAAAGTTCCTGACTGCACAGGATTAATGAGAGGAGTAAGTACAATGTAAAATCCTGGCATACTGAATGTCCAGTGTGCCAAGGACTAATGAATATTCCCAGTTGTTTTCATCCATGGTTCGTTATCTAACTCATATTCTAAATAGGTCTAAATCATTAGCTTTTTATCATTTACAGATTGAGTTCTCATTAGTACGTCTGAAGTACTACTTTATTTAGATCACATCCATGTGAATGCTTTAAACATATGTCGAAATAATTTTAATTATACGACCAAGGGTGGGCCCAGGGAGTTGGTTCAGTCGGTAAAGTGCTTGACACACAGGCATGGTAAAAGCCAAGCATAGAGCTAAGGAAGTTGAGACAGGAGGATTCCAGGGACAAGCTGACTAGCTAGTCTATCTGAATCTATGAACTACAGACTCAATGAGATACCCTGTCTCAAAAGAAAAAGCAACTGAGAAAGCCACATCATGTCAACCTCTGGCTTCTACACAACACACACACACGAGCCCACACATATATGAATACATCACATGCACATGAAAATAATAATGCTAAGATAAATTAAACTAGCAAGTGAGATTTTTTTAATGTGAAGAAATGACTGACTAGTTAGACCAGAAATTGGGATCTTTATTTTAATGACTAGCAGCTGCACATTTACTTTGGAAATCCTGATAAATTACATTGCAGTTTGACACTCCTTGAGGAACTCTGCTCTGAACTCAGAATCTGCTCTTCAGTAATAGTGAAGGTGTTAACTTACTGTCCATGTGGAGATGAAAATACAGCATCTTTGGAATTAGTTATATAATTGTGTCAGGCTATTTGGGGATAAATAGTATTTACCTTGGACTAGTTTATCCTTTTGCCCTTCCTCTGTAGGCTGAACTCAAGTGCTGCCTCAAATGAGGACAGACACCACTAAGGGCTCTACATGGATGGAGCTGCCCCTAAAGATGGCCATGCTACAGCCTGCAAATTTCTGATCTACAATTCCTCTTTTAGACTCCCAATAGGAGAAGGTTTGCTCTTATCTCAAGGTCAGTTTACTTCCTACATTCACTCAGGATGGAGGTAAGGAACAGAGGAAGGTCTTTGGTTTCTTAAGTATGTATAACAAGCACGGCAATAAAAATTCAATGTAGAAAAAAATAGATACTATTAAAATCTACAAACCACAAAAAATAATGCAAAATATACTACTTCCTAATAATAGATAATTATTAGTTATAATTTTGTCACATTTCTTCATAAGATTTAGTGTATACACCAGCATGTAACAAATCATTCATGCACATAAACACTTAACTTATGCATAGGTTTTAGGACCTATTTATTTATTGCCTTTCCAAAATAAATCTAGTTCATTAAATTATCATAACACCAACTGTTCTATTTAATTGAATTAATGTTTAAAGGCTCAGTGATACACAGAGGGGAACAGTGCTTGAAGATAAACAGGAATAGTTCATAATTTTTATCCAACCATGTCTTACTGATTTCTAGATATCTGGCAGTTATTTTCAAAACAGAATGTTCACATTCCCAAACATTTACATTCAGGCATTTCCATTCACTGTTTGCTTTAATACAATGTTTCTCAAATTCCAGAATACAAAAATTGCCAAGTACTGGGGCTGGAGATATGGCTCAGTGGTTAAGACACTTGCCTGCAAAGCCTAACTCTCTGAGTTCAATTCCTTAGTACCATGTAAAGCCAGCTTCACAAAGTGGTGCATGCATCTGGAGTTTGTTTGTAGCAGCTGGAGGCCCTGGGTGTACCCATTCTCTCTGTCTCACTTCTATCTCTCTCTGTTTGCAAATAAATAAATAAAAATAGTTAGGAAAAGAATTATTAAAGACTTTACATTCACCTGAAGTCAAACATTACTTGTGGACTAATTAAGGTACTTCTAAGCAGAATTTTGACTATGTGTGATCTCTTGATTAGCAGATAACAGTCTTTTCTAATGTAACTTTACCATATGCACATACATCTTTCCAGGCTATTAAATGTTTGTGTAATCACTTATTTTAATGGCCACATGGGATTCTAATTTGAGAATACATCATAAGTTAATTCACATACTCAATGTTGAACTTTTAAAGTTGTATTTAGGCAATAATTTGGTTCTTTTATTAAATAAGCCAAAATGTGATTTCAAGACTATACTGCAAACATTTGGAAAAATATGTTGCATTCAGTTATACCTGCCCAGCTCCCAATTGCTCCTTGAAGTGGGAAAGAGAAAACTGAAATGAGCATCTGACTTCTTGTGGGACTACTAGAGAAACTGGTTTCTAACTTTCTTGAATTTCATATTGGTTAGGAAAACATGCCCACTTTGGGGCTACGGTGAATAAGGCAACAATTGAGATCAGCATCAGTCCCATAATCACTCTCTGGTTCAGGAATGCTGGACTAGGAGAAAGCAATCAAGGACAGGCTTCTCCTGGTCAGAGAAAAAGGTGTAACATGCATCAAACATTACAATGTTTTAGAAGGATGGAAGGTAATTACCTCAACATATATGTAAAGACCACAGATAGCATCACAAAAGGGTGAGAAACCAAAAATTTTCCCTCCAAAATCAAAGCCAGGGCAATTAGGCAAGTAAAGGGAAAAGCATATATTGGGAGAAAAAAATAACAAGTAAATTATACCTGTAAGTAAACAACATGTCATTACATGTAGGAAGACTCCAAAGGTTTCATTACAATAAAAGAATTCAGTAACCTTGAAGGACATAAATCCATATTTAGAAATCAATTACATTCTGACACACAAACAACAAGCAATCCAGAAATGTAATAAAGAAAATAATATACTTTAGTAGCACCAAAAAGAGTAAAGTACAAACTGAACAGAGGCGGTGAAGGCGTAGGCAACAAGAACAACAGAAGTAATGCTGAGAGAAACAACAGATAAACAAGAAGACAGTCTGAGCCCTTAGGTTGGAAGACTTATTATTGTACTTCTTATAGCACTTTACAAATTTGATTCCATCCTATAAAAATCCCAGTGACATATTTTTTTTGCAAAAATGGAAAAAGAAGTCAAACTCATATTGAACCATAAATGACTCAAATAGCCAACACAATGCCAAGAAAGAAGCGTGGTGCTGGAGGCCTCATTCTGCCCAACACCAGCATGTCACCAAGCTTTTGGAACCATTAGGTCAGTATGCCACTAACATAAATTCTGACATGCAGGCCAGTGAAGCAAAACAGAATCCACAAGTAAATGTAAAGGCCATCAGCTGATCCTGAATAAAGATGCTGAGAATGCGTTATGGTAAAATGATAATCTCCTGACAAATGGTGTTAAGAAAATAGAATAATAATTTTGGATATTCATGTTGAAAAATACACAAAACTCAGTACAAAACTTATTAAAGATTTTCACAAGAAGGCAGAACTTACAAAGCTCATAAACAAAATCATAGAAGAGCATTAAGATACAAAATTTGACAGTGATTTTTTTTCTATATAATACCAAAATGCCAAAGCACAGAGAACAAAAGCACAAAATAAACAAGTGGCATTTCATCAAACTGAAGTGTTTCTGCAGAGAAAATAATCAATATGATAGAAAGGCAGCCTACAAAGCATGAGAAAATATTTACAAACCATACATCTGATAGGAAAGAAAACCATGTTCAAAACACATAAAGAACACATCTAATTTAACAGGAAAAAAAATGAACTCACTTTAAAATGAACAAAGAATTTGAATAGATATTCCTTAAAAGGAGATACATAAACCACTCAGAGTGTATGAAAAGTTGCTTAGCACCCCTAAGTACCAAGGAAGTGCGTATCAGAACATATATGAGATAGTGCCTCATTCCTGTCAGGATGTGTTTAATGAAACAAGCAAAAGTTAGAAGAGCTGTGGAGGGTATGGAGCAAGGGGAAATGCCACACATTATACATTGACATGGAAATTATTGCAACCATTATGGAAGACAGTATTTTTCAAAATTAGAACTATTATATGAGCTGACAATCCCAATTCTGAATATTTATCCAAGAGAATTGAATACGAGATCTGCATTCCCCTGTTCTGCTGCAGGAATGCTTATCATAGCCAAGATGTGGACGCAACCTAAATATTCATCAAGGGACAAATGGATAAAGAAGATGTGGTATTCCACAGAAACATTATTTTATAAAGATCTTAAGGTGTGCTCCTATATGGTTGAACCCTGGGAACACTGACATAAATGAAATAACCCAGTCACGCAAGGGTAAGTGCTGCTTAGTTTTACTCACATAAGGTGTCTGAAGCAGACAAGTTTATAACAGGAGAAAGTCAAGTGAGGGCTTCCCAGAGCAGCAGAGAGAAAAAAAAAAAAAAAAAAAAAGGAAGTTGCTGTTTATTGTGAAGAGTGTCAGTGGTACACGATAAAAATTCCTAGAGACCTTCTGTGCAACACTGTACATACACTTAGCCATCAAGTACTGTATACTTTAAATTTGTATGAGGATATCTTAAGCATATTTTTACCATACTACAAGAAAAAGTAGATAATATTGCTGTCATATTTACCACATTTTGTCTAACATTTCACATAAATTTTCACTGGCATCCCACCAAGGAACGCTGACTTTTTGCTTACACATCTGCAGCTCTGTTGGGGGTTCTGCTGATCTAGGCAAGGTGGGGCTACAAGCTGTGCTTTAATTCAGGATGGGACTATATATCATTCTATTTCCTGAGATCCAAGATTGTTTTCTTCCTGTTGTCAATGGTAAAAGTCTAAGAGGACAAGTCGTACAGCTCATGACAGAAATGCTGATACCAAGTGGCCCCAGCAAGGCACATGTAAAGTGTAAAGTTAGAGAAGAAACGAGAAATGCAAAGACAGACTGTAGAAGATCTGTTACATACCAGTCATCTTGGCACCAGCACTGCCAAATATGGGACAAATTTGATTCTGATCATGACTAAGCAACCAGACGATTCCAAAATACGTAACAAGCTTCAAGTTAGTTGGCCTAGATTCTAGACTAAAGGCCCTTGACATAGAGAATAATTAAGGGAAAACAACATAAAAGAAATCTCAAAACAGAATATAAAATCTGACATTGGGTTAGATCCTATAACTTTAAAATATAGCTACTAATGATGTTTTTAGGCAACAAGTGAAAGTGAAATTATTCAATTTAATACTGAAAATAGATAAGTTTTATGTATTAAATGACAGCATATGATTCTTATTGATTAATAACAAAACACCTTTTTTTCAGGAAGTCAGTGTTATATCTATATGAGTGAAACATCTAAGTGTCTACAATTTATTTTCAAGTATTTCATCAAAACGTTATGTATTTGTATGTAAAAATTAAGGTATATTAAAATTGATTAACATTAGGAATTGATAAATACAGGCAAAGTAGGTAGATAGTCACTATAATATGCTTCATCCTTTGCTATGGGTTCTAAATTTTTAATATTAAAAGAAATACAAGGAAAGGTTTGAAAGATTACCTAGGGACCTCAAGATAATTGGAGGTGTTACCCTGAATGAGATAAGGTGAAGGCCATGTTGGTGATCCTGGCCAGAGGCTTCCACAGTAGACTCTCTGTCCCATGCTAGTTATAATGGACTAAACACAGCTGAAAATCTTGAGATTTGACACTTGGAACACCTAGATTGATTTGAAAGAGTCACTAATGATAAATAAATATCTGTAATCCCAGCAAGGAGATGATGAAAACCTCTCAAACCAAAAGATCAGGGTCTCCTGGTGATTCTGATACCAACTATCATTTACAGAGTCCATTTACATGATCATTAAGCATCCCAAACTACACTTTCTGGAAACAAAATCTGCTCTGACTTCTGTGGTCTGTCCTCTTAACACATGCATCTTTGACTCAGCTTAGAGTTCTTTACCAAGTCCCCAAGATCCACATCTCATGTTTCTTGTAAATAAGTTTGATAAGGCTCATTAAGAATTTGATTCTTTTTGTGCATCAAATTCTCAGTCTGTTTCTTGTCCCTGAAGAATTTCTCCTGTGGCTTTGGGTCCCTGCTCAGGGAGAAGCAGGTGCAAAGCAAGAGAGAACAAGAGCAAGCTTGAACTTGGCTGTTATTCTGCATATCCCCCGAGTGACACATTTCTAATCTGCATACAATAAATTGAGCGAGCGTGTTCTGTGCAGTGTTCTCTGCTGGGATCAGCAGTCAGTCTTGATGAGGAGTCTGCTCATTAATAGGAAGTGGAGTTTAAAGAATTTTGTATTGCTTAATTCTCATTTTTTTTCCTACAAAATAGAAAAGGCCAGTTGTTCTCAATAAATCCAGTGCCTTGCAGAAAATAAATTACACCTCCCTGGTCCCATATTTTGACTCACTTAATTTTAGGCAACAATATTTCTATAAAAGCATTCCCTAGAGTACACTTCTGATAATCTTTGGCTTCAGAGGGATTAGAACTATTGAACAGAACACTGAGAAATGTCCATGTGGTCAAAGGTGATTTATCTAAAAAGGGAAGTTAGAAATTCCTTTATTTCCTCATTTCTTCATTCTTTTATTCCTTTATTCATCCATTCCTTTGCAGCTTGTCTCATAAGTCACATAGAGTTTTAAGTTGCCTCTGATGGTCATTCCTAAAATCCAAAGGTTCCCACACATCACACTACATGTACGCCATACACAAATACACTCACATGCAAGCACACACACATACACACAAAGAACAAAAGCTTTCAAAAGTAAATCAGATTTCTCTCTCAAATAGTATCAGAATCAACATGCAATTCTCCCTCACAATCCCCTCTACACTGCCACACACACACACACACACACACACACACACACACACACTCAAGAACTTCTTTGTTTTGGAGGCCAATTCCATCTCTCCATACATATCTCCTGAAAATCTATTTCTCAGACTAAAGCCAATCTGGATCTCAAACATCAAGGTTTCATGGTCAACACTCCTAGTGATCTAGAAAAATGGAATCAAACAATTTTACCTGACATTAGAGACACTTAATTTGACTATATTTAATTTCATCTGAGAAATCTATAATCTCTAAGAAAGACCTAAGTGCTACTTTATACCTTAAAAGAATGATTTGTGTCTGTTTGCTTTTTGAACAAATTGAGTCTTTCTTCTCTAGACCAGGAAGATATAGATCAAATCCTAGGACTCACAAGTGACCTGCAGACAGAGACAGTCTGACCGCTCCTGTGCCACTCTCAATGGCTATCCAGTGCTCCATAAAGAAGGAAGCCTGCGCAAGGAAACTCTTGTGCATAAAGTAACCTGATGAAAGTTGTGTCTGGGTCTCACTGTTCCTAAGTTAAGGAGAAGAAAGGCTGGGTTTCTGTGCACAAGGTTATCAGACAACAGAGCTAAGAATAGAATTTATAGGTCATATTACAGTTCATCATTCTTCTACGTTTTCAGACTTATCGCCATGTTCAGTAAAGAGTTAACAAAATCCAAACCTAAACCTACTCTCCACCAATATACAGTAGATTGACCTTGGGCCTCATTAATTGTTTTGGATCATTATGGTGTCTGTGGTAGTTTGAATATATGTCCCCCAATATATTCAATGTTTTATTACTTTATAGTTTGCATCTGCAATCACCTTGCTAGAGGCAAGGTCACTGGGGGCTGGTCTTAAGGTGTGGTGATGGTTTGAGATTCCATTGTAAAGATATGCAAATGTGCCTAGCAGGAGTTCCTGAAGTGTGCTGTGTGACCTTTTGGCTGTAGTTTTGCTCTGTGTGCTGTGGGGCCTGGTTGGCTTTCTCTTTCTTTGTTTGGTCTGTGGAGAGCAGGCTGCTTTTCCTGCCTTTATGGAACTTCCCCTGGATCTGTAAGTTTCAATAAATAATATCCCTTCCTCCATAACTGTGCCTGGTCTGGAAGTTCATCTCAGCGAACCTGAAGCTGTCTGCAACAGTGTCTATAAATATCTGCTGTCTAATTTGTCCCTAAATGAAACATAACCTATCTTTTTCAGCATAAATGACATTTTGTCCCTCCTAATTCTATCCATATAGTTAATTTTAAAAAATGTTTTCTTAGGCTTTCAATTTTAAGAACTCCTGAGATTTCATGTAATTGAACTGCTAATATTACGAGTAATTCTTAGCACACCTAACAAAAAAGGGAACTTTAAATATGGATGAATATGTAAAATGTTTGTTGATACTTATCATTGAGACGTAATATACACTACATGCTATATTTTAAAAAGTACCTTATAAACTCCATGGGTAGAAATATGCATAAAAAAGCTTTCATGCAAATTTTCAGCATTCAGACAACCATAGAAAAAATACCAGATTAAAAACTTAAGTTTGACATTCAAGTAATTGCAAGGTAGTATCATAACTTTAAATGGCCATGTTTATAAGAAACCATCCTCAATATATGAAAATATACTATAATTCATAGAGATGCAATATAAACTCAGCCTAAATAGAAAGCCTTATTTTGAGACCCTGAATTCTCTGATTAAAAACTGTAGGTGATAAGCTGTTTTGAGACTCCTACAAAGAAACTACCTGTGTGAAAGAGGACAAAAGGGTATTTCCAAACAAAAGAAGCCTTTTGGAAAATAACGTGCTCAAGTATGCAAAAAGCATTCCAGTCTTATGCACAGACAATGAAATGCTGATTTGAAAAATATAAGTGCAAGAATGGACAATGACAGATTAAAACTCATTAAAATTAAATCAGCTCATTGTGTATCCTTAGCTAAAAGGAAAATGTCTCGTTTTTAAAAACATGTATGTTCCTTTTCCTCCCTTTATATGCAGTAATCCAGTAAGACACTTCTCAAGTATTTTAATGTCTGTTCCTGCAGTGTTAGATTCTATAGAGGAAAAAAAAAAGTGCCAAGACATGCAGCCATCCAGGACATATAAGAAACTTTGTAGAAGAAACTTTATTTGACCATCAGCCACTGGGCTGAAACAAAAGGCAGACAATACTGTCATTATGGTCTCTTTGGGGGTTTTATGTGGAATTCTAATTAACCAATGCTCATTTTCTTTTCCAGTATCAGAAGAAGAAAAAACAATCTGACTAACGTTCCCAAGGAATTTGGAAGGAAATATGAATTTATATGTGGCATACATTACCCAGGTCCCTGCAGCTTCTTCAGGATTCTATTGGAGCAACTGCAGTTGAAAACATTTCTTTAAATCTTGAAATTGAAATGCCACTCATCAGGAATAGAAACCATTAGAATATACTGACATAAAACAGAAAAGTGTATGTTCAGTGCCTTGAATTGGTACAAGTAAAGTCAAGAAGATAAATTCTTGATGCATAAATTCCCTCTGGAATTCCCTCTAATGGCTACATCTTCTCTGACTCTAAATCTCCACCAGGGAGATGGCGAGGGTGTTTCAGTCCTTGCGCTAGCCTGAGAGCACAATGGCTAGAGCACAGAGAGTCCATATGTTTTTTTTTTTTTTTCCTAGAAACTTCCTTCTAGACAGAGGAAGAAGCAGAAGAAATGAACAAGATCAGCAAACTACAATGAATGTCAAGAAGGCTTTTCACAAAGGAGCAGAGGGAGAGGCAAAACTCTGTTCCTTCTGCCTGTCTGCTCCACTTTCTGCAAAGAAAGCTCATAATAACATAGAATGCACAGATAATGTTGCCACTTTCCTCTGATTTTTAATAAAACATCACATTTGCATTCTTAGGGAAGTCTGTGAATCATGCACTTTTAAAAAAACATTCTTAAATAATCAATCAATACAATGTGGAAAATCTGAATTCCATGTTTGCTATTTATCAGTTACTGATGTTTTAAAATCTACAAGTTTGCTTAGAAATTTGAGAGTGGCACAGATGTACACACATATGATGAGAATCATGAAATGTAAAACGAAGCACGTCCTATATAATGTTTTTGATTTTAAGCACCTGCTCGTTTGGGAAACAGCCGTGCATGTCTGAAACCAACATAGATAAAACCCAGAAATCCTAAAGACTCCCAGACAAGCTAGTCTGTTCCTGCCTATGAATTATTCTGAGTCACTATGTTGACGTTCATATGCTTTCTGTAGCTTTGGTAATTATTCCACTAGGCTTCATAAAGCCTGTTTTCACTTGGGACACAATTTCCATTGGTAATTACTTGTAGGCAAATATCTACCCTTCCATTGGGTAGTCACAGCATTGTCCGTGTTCCAAAACACAAAGCTCCTTTTCAGGGATACACTTTATATGTCATTGCTGAGTTAATTAGCATGCTTAGTTTTCTAAATGTATAAACGCATCAAATTTTCACCAGTGACATTTTGTTCTTGTGAAACTCTCTACCATAACAACCTGCAAATTATGGTGGGACTTAACTGGAATGCAGTGTTCCATAGGAACATGTTGAAGTAAGGAAGTGTTCTCTGCAGCTTCAGCAAGGGAGATGGGTTTGTTCCCCGCTCTCTCTGCCGTGTTTGTGAGTGCTGCCCACACAGTAACTGAAGGGATTTCAAGTGCATGAGCCTGAACTAGTCACGATGAAATGACGGCACAAACACATTAAAAGCAAGGAACATTCTGCCTGATTCAGACAAAGCAATTCACAGCACCAAACAGAACTCAGAGATTATTTTCAGCACTCATTTGTCAGCATTCGCAGAGGCAATAGTAACATTGATTTCATTTACTTATTTATTTGTGTCTTGATTCAGAGTATCTAAATGCGTCTTACAAAATACAAATAATACCATCATTTTTAAAAAGCCATTTCAGAATTCCAGCAAAAAAGAGAGAGAAAAACAAAATGAAGTTAGACATAAAACTAATACACAAAGTGCTCGCTATAAAGTCTGAGTTTGACACTGAGTGTAGGAACACAACAAGAGAACTGTGATCAAAATAAGATGTCCTTGTTCAGGAGAAGCACAAAAATATCTGGTATGCAGAGAGATAAATCCCACATTAATTCTATTTGGTTTAAAGAGGTATCTCATGATTTATATATTCTCCACTGAGTTTACTTTGCTACATAGTCTTCATTTTTAATTAGAATGAAATAGCTTTATTTTTGAACACCCAGCTTTTACACAACTGCTATTCAAATTTTAAATTATCCAGTAGCATGTTATAAATCAATATTTTGGCCGTGGCTGACAGCATTTTTTTTAGTCTTTTTTTTTTTTTTTTTGACAGAGAGAGATACAGAACTAGGCAGGTAGAGAGAGAGAGAGAGAGAGAGAGAGAGAGAGAGAATGGGTGCGCCAGGGCCTCCAGCCACTGCAAACGAACTCCAGATGCATGCACCCCCTTGTGCATCTGGCTTACGTGGGTCCTGGAGAATCAAGCCTCGAACCGGGTCCTTAGGCTTCATAGGCAAGCGTTTAACCGCTAAGCCATCTCTCCAGCCCTGACAGCATTTTTTAAAATAGGAATATTTAAAATGTATTACACATAGTGAAATTATTATTTTTGAAAGTTTAAAATTTATATATATATATATATATATATATATATATATATATATATATATTACATTATGAAACTTATAATACCCTTCTTACTATAGACCATAGTCAAAAACTTTTGAAAGCCTTTGTGCTGGTGTGATGAGGTCTTTACTTACTTTTCATATAGGCATTTTGAGGTTACTTGTATTCCAATGCACCAACAATTGGGGTATTCCTGGATCCTTGTCCAATGAGCTCAAAGAATGAAATCCACAGACCAGAGGATAAGGTTCAGAAAGATTTTAGCTTAAAACTTTGTGAGGAAGAAGAGGTAAGGGATGGCTAAATCTAGAACATAAGAGAATGAAGCAATGTGGAGCTCTTTCTTGCCCAGGGAGGCAAGATGGGGTTTGAGAAGCCCACCTTGAGACTCAATTCTGGTTTGCTCAAGGGGAGTGGCTATGTGAGGAAGACCAGGCTAACAGGGTTTTTATGAACCCCATTGATGGGTGGCTGGGTTAGCCAGTCTACTTCTGATGCCAGGAGTCTGGGGTCAGGAATTTTGAAGAGGCAATCTTCTCAATGTTAATTCTCTAGGAAGGGAGGGAAGGACTCCCTGAGGTGGCAGAAATAGGAACAGGCCAGATCCTTCTGACATTTCTGACCTCTAGTAAAGTGTAATTACCTAAATGTTTTCCTACAGGCCCAGGGACAATTCCTATACTTAGCCAAGAGAAGGCTATTCATTTTGGGGTCTGTCACCTCTAAGTTGCCAACCAATTTCTATTTCCTATCACTTTCATGGCACAGCCACAGGAAGCAGAGGAAGAAAGCCACACTTGTGTGCATGGCTCAGTGGGGAAGATCCTTCGAAGCAGATGAGACATGTTCTCTGGAGGATTCTGAGATTTTATAGCTACAGCAAGTCCCAAAAGATAATTATATTCAGCTGTTCTCTTGCTATTAGTTTTGATGATGAATGTTAATTAGTAGAGAAGACAATGGATAGCAAAATTATCTTGAAATCGCAATTCAAATGATAATTCTGGCACCTGACTCCGGGTTCCAGATCAGGGTATCTGGGACAGTGTGACTGAGCTCTGTTCCGTCCTCCCAGGTGTGATCAGTGGCTCTCCATACATCCTCTACGTCCTGGCAACATTCTGAAAAGTATACCCATCTGCCTCAGTGCACTAAGAATCTTCAAGACAGATATTACATCTTCCTAGAATCAGTCACACTGCTTACCATTCTGTAGACACTCCAAGTACATTTGCAAAGGGAATGAATGCATAAATGAGTAACTGAGCATTCACCATTGCTCCCGTGTTTCTCTGAAGCGATCAAAATGTGTTCTCAAAATGATGAACACCTGTCATTCTGGGATTTCACAAGGCTTTGAGAGTTGAGAAAGAAAAGAGGCATTAACATTAAATTCATCAATTCTAATTC
This sequence comes from Orientallactaga sibirica, assembly GCA_036365145.1. Classification (NCBI taxonomy): domain Eukaryota; kingdom Metazoa; phylum Chordata; class Mammalia; order Rodentia; family Dipodidae; genus Orientallactaga; species Orientallactaga sibirica. Next base: position 5,225,542 of record JAEOAD010000041.1, read on the forward strand.
TAATTCTATTCATCTATTCTAATTCATGAAATTAGTGACTCATGAGGCTGGGGAGATGGCTCAGTGGGAAAAGTGCTTGCCACACATGCATGAGGACCCGAGTTCAACTCCCTAGCACCCATGTAAGATGCAGGGCATGTTGGAATGATCTGTAATCCCAGCACTGGAGAGGTAGAGATGGGGATTCTCAAGGCTTGCTGATTAGTTTGTCCTGTTGAATCAGTGAGTTTGGGTTTAGTGAGAAACCCTGTCTCATAAAAATAAAGGGAAGTAATAGAGGAAAACACAGAACATCAACCTCTTGCTTCCATAGGCATGTGCTCACAGCTCACACACACACATCTGTGTGCCCATACACATCCAAACACCACACATGCACACACACACACACACACACACACACACACACACACCTATATCCATAGTATGGTTATTCATGTTTACCAAAGAGAGCAGAACAAACTGCTGGGCATGATGGCATATATGTTCTTAGCCTAGCATGCAGGAGATTGAGGCAGATAGATTACAAGTTCCAATCCAGCATGAACAAAACACAGCAAGATCATGTCAGAATAATGAAAGAATGGAAAGAAAGGAAAGAAAAGAAAATCAATCTCCACTCACAGACTTAGAGATCATAGCTCCTTGAAAAAGAAATTATTCCAAACATCAACCTGGCTGGGTAGTGATAAACACTAGGCTTGCCAAATGGTACACAGAAAGAGATAACAGTAGTCCACGTGTCTGCCATCTCTAAGTACCTGTCACAGGACCAGAACTTTCCTCTGCAGTGAGTACTGAAAACTGATTTTGCTTTAAGGAATGCTCCCACTGTTCCTGCCATGTGTGGGAAACATCTAACTTTTAAGTAGTGTAAGAGGCATGCTCCTCATGTTTCTCTCCATTTTCCTTATTGACACTCATAGATAGGACAATCATTGATTCCCAAGTCGAGGAAATGACAATGGAATTTATTAGCACAAGACTTTTCCCCAGGATGTAGTGGAGACAGAGAAAGAGCAACCACAGAAAGTCTGTAGCCCCTGAAACAGTTACTTCATAATTCCTATTCAAGAGAAATTTTATAAAATGAAGTAAAGAACCATGGTAATTATAGTCAACTTGTCAAAACTTTTCAGTGTTTGTTATTTTTTGATAGGCAGCCAGTCGTCCATTTCCTCCAGGATCGGCAGGGTTGAAACAGGGTAAGCAGTCATCTTAAAGGCTACAGTAGATATACATTTCAAAGCGGGTCTTTTGTTTTACTTCATCTTTCTCAGTTCCATATTTGTACCCAAGATCTCTGTGAAGTAGAAAGCAATGTACTCTAGAGAAAATTGTTTGCAAACCAAAGAGAGAATTCAAAATTACAGGTCAGAGCCATTTGCTTGCAGTTATAATGAAAATTCATGGTTAGATTTCAGAGCACTGCTTGATCATTAAAGCATTGTTTGTGGTGCCTTGCCTAAGAAGTTAGATAATGGGCTCTTCCTCTCATTCACATTTGCAAGAAGCTTAAAAAAAGGTAAGCTGGAAACATTCAGAAGAGTCAAACTAATGTCCTCTACGTTGATAAAAATCTTCCTGATGGAGAGGAGGCATTGGTGGAACTGCTATGTCCACCATAGGACTTACCCATGTTAGGGAGAGCTAATACCACAGTAGGTGTGCTGAGTGGGAGCGAACATTGCCAAAGCCCACAAGATGGGGGGGTACACCCTCCTCTGGACAGAGTGAGACTTATTAACATCTAACAAAACACTACAGAGCCCATTCTGAGTTGCATTTCATCCTAAAAGAGATCTCCACTAACTCAACTCTAACCCCTATGACCTCAAGCTGCAAGGAATGTAAGAGAAGCAAGAGTCACCAAACCATGTGCATGCTTTGGGAGGGAGCTCACAGATAATTAAGAATCAAGCAGGGCCACTCAGGTTAACAATGAACAGGTCAGAAAGGATCAGAAGCATCATGGGAACTAATGCCAACATGCTGTAATCAAAATGAAAGAAAGAAAAAGGAAAGAAAGGCCGTAGGAGTCATAGACATAGGAACTAGACTGCTAGAATAATAATAAAAAAAAAAAGTACTAAAGACAAAAGCAAATCTGGGCATGGTGGCATATGCCTTTAATCCCAGAACTCGCGAGGCAGAGGGAGGAGGATCCCTGTGAGTTAGTTCAAGGCCAGCCTGAGACTACAAAGTCAATTCCAGGTTAGCTTGGGCTAGAGCAAAACCCTACCTCAAAAAAAAAAAAATAAAAGGAGGGTGCTGGGGAGATGGCTGTCAGTAAGGGTGTACAAGCATAAAGACCTGAGTGCAGATCCCTAGCACCTACATAAAAGCCAGATGCAGAGCTTCTTGTTCTGGAAAGAATAAGACAGGAGGCTCTCTGGGGCTTGCTGACTAGCTAGTACTGTTGAATAAGTGAGCTATGAGTTCAGCAAGAGTCCCTATCTCAAAAAATACTATGAGAAGTGATTAAGTAAGATGCCCAATGTCAACTTATGGCCTCCACGTACACATGCACATACACACATACGAACATATGAACAGGCACACACAATCACCATACACCAAAAAAAAAAAAAATAGTTAAAATATTCATTATGTAAACATCAATGCATCTGTAAAACAAGTTCCCAATCTAAAATGAAATACTAACAAAAAAAGAAAGAAAGCAAGCAAGAAAGAAGAGCACAGTACATACATTAGAAACAGGAAAAAGAAAATGCACATAATAATTCAGTGAATCTGATAGTAAATTTTGCAAACATAGAGCCCCTATAGCAGCTACTCTTTTTTATGCATGTATCCAAAAGCTAAGCAAAGACAAAAACGGTCAGATTAGTATGGCCATGTCCAAATGATCTTTAGTTACAAACATGACAGCATCTTGGATTTGGCCCTGGTTGCTTGACATTCACTAGCAGAGAGAATTGAACATAGGGAAAATACATATAAAACTCAGGAAACCTTCATGGGAATACATATAGAACTAAATTTTGAATTAAAATAGTGTTGAATAGCAGTGGATGATCTTACAGACCATTGATAAAATGCAGCAACACCACTGAATGATCCCTTGATAAGAGGCAATAGGGTAGTTACGTACAAAAACTCCATCTCAGCCCAGTAGTTTCCTATCAAAGTCCTTCAGTGCTATGTCCATCTCTTTAGTCATCAGATAAATACAAATCATATCTTGCTAGCACAATAAAATGAAATTGTGAGTCATATATATTCATTTACATGAAATGCTTGGACTAGGGCCTAAGCACAATAAGTGGCTGTTGATATCACACATCCACAGGGGAAATATTAGAATAGGCTTGTGCTTTGCCACAGTAATATTTCAGTCCAGAAGTCAACAGAACAATGTCGATGCCACACTAAGGGCAGCATGTGTGGAACCAGGAACAGTATGCCAAGTCAAGTATTGCAAGAACTTATATCATAACTTATAATCCCCTTACTAGAGAGTAAAGTAAATAAAAAATTTCTAAACTACATGACAACAAAACCCAACCAACCAAGTGATAAATTAAAAGGGAAACCTGGAAATGGAAAAGTCATGGTAAAAGGAATGCCACTGTGCAATGCTTCCACATAAGCAGAGAACTCATAATGATCAACGGAGGGAATTGTGTTTGCAGAACAAAATTCAATGCTACAGTGCTGACAAAGTGTAATTAAAAAAAAACAAAAAAACACAGAAGCTCCAGAGAGGGCAGCTTAGTGAAGAGTCCTTATTGCCTCATCCCACCCATTCCCGAATAGCAGATTTCATCAAGTTGAAATATGAACTTAAATACAAGTTTTGACAACAAACACAGTCTTGAAAAAATTCCTATGCCATTAATGGATAGGCATGAAAATTACTTTTCCTGTTGATGAAAACAATATTTCTAATCTCTTGATATTTCTAACCTCTCATTGCTACATGTGACCAGGTAAACAAGATATCCTCTACAGAAGTCAACTCAACCTCATGTGATTCTTGATATATATATATAAAATTTCTCCCTCTGCTCTGGTGACCAAAGACAGCTTAGAAAGCTTACATTGCAGATCACAGATGTGTCAGGCACTATGTCTGAACACGTATATGAAACATAGCCACTCAACAGCCACAAATACTCACTTTGGTTATTTTAAGACATGAATAATGTTTGTGTTTTAATGCTGTGCTATTGTGACTCTCCCATTACTGTAGCATAAAATACATATGCATATAGTATTTTATTAGAAAGAATAAATTGTAAGAATTAAAAATGTAACCAAACCAATCTTAAAAATAAACAAAATTCAGGAGAAATTCCTCAATGCATGAAGCAAATTCTGATTAGATTGACAGTATGTAAGCATCAATGCTACTGCCCCCATCATGCTGACCACACTGGAGAAAGGTGTTCACTGGATGCAAGAGTCAGTGGTAATGGTAACCTTATGGATTGTCTGAAGTGACGACATCTTTGAGACTTTGATTTGCCTGATCAGATTTTAAAGAAAACCTGATGATTTTTCACATAGTATAAAAAGATTATGCATCCTCTGAATTCAGGAGAATATTGGTCTCTGATCTCATTACCCTTGTTATCCAACCAAACATTTTACTTAATTCTAGGGAAGTCAGCTGGACCTAGCCCAAGTTGTTTTCTCTAAACACAATTTCATAGCATTTTGAAAATCATCTTTGACACAGAACTCTTTTTTTATATATTAATCTAAGTCCTTTGTCCAGAATATAGTCAAAGAAACATCACCAATACACCGCCCATTGTGTTTTTGCATGTAATAAAAGATTATAACTCTGTATCCACAGATAAGGTTATTGAAAGCCAGACTAATCATAGAGATCATTTAGCTACTAATCCTAGGAGCTAAGTATTTATAGGAAAAAAATTATCTGAGAATTGGAAGAGGCCCCAAGAGACCATTTGGCCCAGACTCTTCAGAGTTAAGGTATCAAATATTTTTTCTTAAACTTTTTAATTAAGCTGAAAGATGACAGGTTTTCAGATTTTATTTATCACCACTGAGATAAATGGTTTTCAAATAATCACTGAGGAGAGGAACGTGGGAGGTTAAAATAAAAACCCTCATTTAGTTCCCTTCACACATCTGCCCCTGAAAAATCTCTTTTGAACTCCATTTTTTTTTAATTTTCTGAAAGAACAAGTTGGAATATAGAAGGACTGAGAGTCCTAAATGTCTGGCTTTACATCCTCTCAAGAAATAAAAATCCTTCCACAATATATTTAGACATTAGTAGCCAGACATAAACACTAATTTTTAAACCTCCAGATATCCAATTTCCTTGTTAATACATTTAAATCTCTGCAAAGTAGGTTTTTATAAAACATGCCAATCAAAAATATCAAAACAGTTCTCTCTGAGCTTCCTGACCACTTATGAGCCTCCAAGTTCTGGTGAGATTCTCCTCATTTCAAGATGAGGGGAGAACCCCCTGACCCTACTTCACATAGGCTCTCTGCCTACTTCTATCTTCTCTTTCCTACCTAACTTACCTTTTATGGTTTTGCCAGGCCCACCATGTGGGATCTCAGACAATGGACTTATATTGGTTTTCCTTCCCTTATTTTTATACTTCCCTCAATAAATATAATAATTTAATAATTATCCTTCACAGTTTGGTGTGCCCAATTCTATGGTTAAATACAAATATGAAACCACAGTTTGGGGTTCAAGGACTTCCGTGAACTCCTAATTCCACATTTCAGGAGCTTGCATGCCTGCCAAACTGGGTTTGATTCCCCAGGATTCATGTCAAAGCAAGATGAACAAAGTGTTGCATATGTCTAAAGTTTGTTTGCAGCAGCAAAAGGCCCTGGCACTCTCAAACTTTTCTCTCTCTCTCTCTCTCTCTCTCTCTCTCCCTCCCTCCCTCCCTCCCTCGGTCCCTCCTTTCCTCTCTCCCCCATTATCCCTCTCTCTCCTGGCAATTAAATAAATAAAAATATTTTTAAAACAAACTAAAACAATGTTACTTCATTCATTCCCTCAGTAAATTTTATAGCAATTAGCTATTATTTCTAGTGAGTAGTAAGCCCCCTCAAAGATAACTATTCCACTCTTTTTATTCTCGACTATCTTATTAATTTTGACACTTTTCCTTTTATACATTAAGATAGCAATAGCAGCACTATCAAATTCATCAAATAGAGAAAGATACTTCCAACCTGAAATCTAATTAATTTTTCATGTTCATTATCCTTTAAGAGTGTTTCTTAGAAAAGGACATTATCGGCTCCACTTTTCATAATAATTGATGTAGTTCTTCCCTCATCCTTTTATTTTTTCTAATAGGTGTGGAAAGACCTTTAATACTTATAATTCTTGCCAATGACTTTTTAAAGGATAAGTATTAAATATGTCATTCAAGATACATAATGTGTTACAAAAATCAGATCCATTAGAATAAGAAACTTATTAAAGTGTAAGTTTAAAGATTTTTCAGAAGTACTTTATGAAGTGCTGAATGATATGAAACGAACTAACATGTGTTGCCTATATTTTAAGAAATCATATAATGAAAACTATTCTAAACATTTTTATTTATTTGAGAGAGAGAAAGAGGAAGATAGAGAGAAAGAAAATGGGTGTGCCAGGGCCTCCAGCCACTGCAAATGAACTCTAGATGCATGCAGCACCTTAAGATAATAAACTATCTTAAGTAAATAGCTATGTTAGAAGAAAGGAGTGACTATGTGGGTACATGTTTGTCCACTTGTTTTAGGAAATAAAAAGGAAGTACCCTAGATAATTAAAGTTATTTCATTTACCTGAAGAACTAGCTGTTCATTGAAAAGAAATGAGTACATAAATAGATATTTTATATAAATTTTAATAATTTTAATGCTAGAATATAAAATTTGGAAGTATAAAATTACCATATGGAATTAGGAAAGATTCTCTATAATATATTTACCTAAGTTTGTTAAAAAGAATGTCTGAGAGCATGAGGTCTCTGCATCCATTGTCAGCTAGTCTAGATCCTGATGGTTCAGAAAGCTACTTGTTACTAACACTCAAGGGCAGGCATCAATTGTCAACTAAAAAAGATAATGCAAAGATACTATGTCCAGAGTAAAAGGAAAAAGATGAGGATAACCTGCTGGAATGAATGGAACCCCCAGGGTTGACCAGCAAGCCTGAGTTTAAGAAGAAAGAGGGAGTGAAAACTCTAGAAGGCAATTTCTCTTCACACATGAACTCATGACAAAGCATGTTTCTCTTCAGAGACTTGAATTCATTAATCTGGAACAATCCAACTTGACTAACAAATCAAAAGTGAAAAGGTCTAGGGCTTGAGAAATAGCATAGCAGTGATGGTGCTTGCCTACAAAGCCAAAGGATCCAGGTTCACCTCCCCAGGACCCACATAAGCCAGATGCATAAGGGGGCACATGCATCTGGAGTTTGTTTGCAGTAACTGGAGGCTCTGGCGCACCCATTCTCTCTCTCTCTCTCTGCCTATTTCTGTATCTCCCTCCTCTCTCTCTCTCTCTCTCTCTCAAATAAATAAAAAATAAAATATTTTTAAAAGATCAAAAAAGTGCAAAGGTCTAATGCACGACTCTGAAGACTATACCATATATACCATTCATATATATGTGTGTGTGTGTGTGTGTGTGTGTGTGTGTGTGTGTGTGTGATGTAGATGTCAATCCTGGCCTTGCCTTCTCTTCTCAGCAGTGGAAGCATACTTCCTCATACTTGGAAATCTACAGAACATATAGGAAATTGAAACAATAGCATTTGCCTAATGAGAGGCATTTTTCCTCTATGGAAATAAATCTAGTTAGCTCATTAACTAGGATCGAAACCATGTACTCAGCCTCATTAGGCACATTTCTGTTCAGCTGGGTTACTCAACCCAAAAAGACACCGGAAATGTGTACAGTATGGACCAAACAATTCTGAGGATAAGGATTCTTATAAACACAGATCTTCGATTTAAAATTAAAGAGAATATTTAAAGGGACAAGAAAATAGATTTTTAAAAGAAGATGAAAAAAGGAAAATAGAAAAATTCTCATGTTTACTTGAATTAATCCAAGTTTCATCATTGAGGAGAATGGGAGCAGGGTTTGGCAGTTTTCTGGAAAATTTATATGGCAAAGCCCCTGCTGGTTAATCCATGGACTCATGCCTCACAATTCACACCAAAAATAAAACAGCCTCTCAGCAAGCATAATTATTTTGAAAGCTGACTTAGATTTTAATTTTAATGCTTGCTGAAATTATAGGGTTTTTATGTGTTTGTCCTATCACTAGCTACTTACATTTCAATTCCTTTTTTCTATGATAGAAAAAAATGCAAGCAAATTTTGGATAAAGAGGCTAAAAGGTGAGCTTCTTTATAGAGATGAATATGCTTGCACTCCCCTGGTCATGACTTCCTGAGCTGCACAATTTAAGGAGAGAATAAAATGAGTCTCGTCTTCAAAGGATGAATCCTCAATTATAATCTGAATAAACCCAATCATGACGCCATCATCTTCTCCATTTAGTCCTCAATTAGGTATGCAGAGTTTAAATGATCACCCTTCTTTGGGAACATGCATACTCTCTCTCTTCAAAAACTACTATTTCCTGTTAGTGTTTTGTGATACCTTTCTGAGGGAAGCTCATTCTGTGTCCTATGAAAATGGTTCTGCTTGTGTGATCATTATCATCATTAAGTATTTATGAAGCACTTTAGACTTATTTACTAGAACTCATGATGTCCACAGCAGATAGGATGGTATAATTGACTTCTTATAAATGAGAAAATGGAGGTTAAGTAACTGAGCTAAGGTCAGGTAGATAATTTGGATAAAAGACTCAAAGTTCCTGACTTCCTGTTTAGTGCCTAAAGGCAAACTCTTTTTAAGGGACGTAAAAGTCACCAGCTTCACAACTTTATACCTTAACTGTAACTGGCTGTAAGAAGACACGTGGGGTTTTTCTCGGACCCTATAGCCATTGAATGGGTGGATTTGTGGTGTTCGGGCCCGAGTCTCTGTGGTTCCCTTAGTCGGCCCATCACAGCTCCAGCTCCAGGCAATATATATACTTGGAGAAAGTGTGAAAGGAAGAAAGTATGTGACCATCCCTAGGCAGCCCCAGCACAACAGCAAAAGATTTTCCAGAAAATCCCCAGTATAATTGTCCTTGAAAGACCTTACTAAGAGAGGTCTGAAATATGAACATTTACCTTTCTGTTGTCTAGAATATAGAGGAAAACAAAGACAGAAACATTAAGACTATTGTGTCAGCCAACTACTGGGCTGTCACAGTTGCTGGAGGAGTTTTTGCTGAATATGTATTTGCTAAGCATCCTTGGCTGCATTTAAAGTTAGCATTGTTAACAAGAAATGGGATTTAGCACTTAATTTTTCTATAGAGATAAAAACTTCCAAGGAGGTCTGGAGAGATAGCTTAACCATTAAGGTGTCTGTCTGCAAAGCCTTAGAACTCAGATTCAATTTTCCAGGACCAATGTAAGCTAGATGCACAAGATGGTACATGCATCTGGAGTTTGTTTGCAATGGCTAGATGCCCAGGCTACCCATTCATTCTCTCTCTCTCTCCCCCTCCCTCCATCCTCCCTCTCTTTCGTTGCCTCTTTTTTATTCTCTCTCAAATTAATAAATAAAAGAAAAACAAAAAAATTAAAAACTTCCAAGTTAAGAAAAGTTTAAAATCCTGACTTTGTTTGGTGAGGCAAGTGGAACCTGATGCTAATTTTAGTGGATTAATCCCTGGTCTGGTTTTTTCCATATTCTAAGAAAAGATAGTATGAAAATCCCTATTGTAGTATAAATGACCACATATTTTCTAGCACCCAGGCCACTGCTTTCTTTGAATCAGTCCCTAATTCATATCTATATCTCCTCCATTCTCTTATTGTTTATCCAATTCCTTTCTGCTTAAAATGTTTGGTTCAACTCTACCCATTTAACCTAAAGCTCTAGCACTTATTAGACATACCATTCAACTTTTAATTGGCAACAGTCACCACCTGCTATGGGAGCATTTATTAATTATAGAGATTCTTGGTATAATTTTTCATGTACGTTGGTCTCACACCCTCACGAAGTTTTCTTTCTATTGTGTATATACATTATAGATGTTAGGATAGTAGCTAATCCATTGGCACTTAACATATGCCAGTTAAATGAATCATTTGCAAATATTATCTTAATTCTTACAACAACTCAGTAAAGCCAGCACTATCCTAATATGCATTGAATGGAGGATATAACCCAAGTTCAGACACACTGAAAGACACACAGCTAGTAAGCGATGCTCCTGAGATGGAAAACCAGGCAACCTTTCAAAATCTCCACCTTCCATCCTTCTGTAATGGATGAAAAGAAGGAAGAGAGGAACAAGGAGGAAAAAATATAGTCAGGGGCAGTAAATAGGGAGAAAAGCAAATAGGCAATGCTAAATTTATCACAAGATTAATAAAATTGAAGGTTCATGGTCCTTCAATTTCTTCCACCTTCTCAAAGCCTTAAAAGAACACAATAGGGTAACTGCTAATTAAAATATCCATGATGCATTTCACGCTGCTAAGAAGACAAGCATGATATGGTTCAAAGGAAAGGAAATATTTATCACCCTGCTTTAACTTCTTAAATTTTCCTTTTATTTTATGTTTTGATCAAAATCTCTGCCACTACCTTCTCTTACCCACTCCAATGAAACTCTTTCTTCTCAACAAATCCTCATTGTACTTTCATGGTGTTTGGCTTTGCTTCCTTTTGTTTTGTTTGTTTTTGGTGACCCACTGAGTTAAAGTTGCTCACATGAGCATGAGTGGGAGTTGTTGACGGGAGTATGGCAATTTAGCTGTGGCTATACCTTTGAAGAACATGACCACTCTTCCCACAGCAACCATTAATGCCAGTAGCAGATCTGCAAAGTATGAGATCTCATGAGCCTGCTCCCTTCCCCCCAATTCATGATGGAATGTTGACAGGCTCAGTCTTGTGCAGAAAACCATGGCTGCTATGCATTCATGAGTGTAATGGCCATGCCATGTCTAGAAGACAGCATTCCATGGCATTCCTCCCCATCCTATATCTTTATATCCTTCAATCATGCCCCTTCTGCCAGGATCCCTGAGTCTTGCAGGAGGTTATATGCATGTCCTATTGGGGCTGAACAACAGAAGTCATTTATTCTCAGCATTTTCACCAGCTATGTGCCTCTGTATGCACCTATAGCCATTGCAAAAAGAAATTTCTCAGCTACATGCTGAGAGCAGGACTAATGGATAGGTATATAAATATTTAGAAGGCAGTTTGATAACCTATCAATTTAGCATAACAACACTAGTAAATTCTCCTTCCCCATGGCCTATGATCTCCTTAGCCCTGGGCTTTTCACCAAGTGTATAGCACCAACAATGAATTCCCCCCTGTGTAACAGGCCTCTCTTCCAATCAGAAAGCAGTTTTTTGCCCATCCAATAGTCATGCCACCATTGTACCAATGGGTACATATTGACTGGTAGGTTGCTTGTGGGGTAAACATGGTGCATGACTGAGTAACACTATTGACACACTTTCTTTTGCCAGCACCAACCTAGTACCTACTAGCAGTATAAAAGACAGCTATAGGGGGCTGGAGAGATGGCTTAGGGGTTAAGGTGCCTGCCTGCTAAGCCTAAGAACGCTGGTTCCAATCTCCAGCGGTTCCAATCTCCAGGTCCCACGTTTAGCCAGATACAAAGTGACACAAGGGCGCAATGCTGCACTTGGCCACAAGGGGGTGCACACATCTGGATTTCGTTCACAGCAGCTGAAACTGCTGGCGCGCCCATCTCTGTCTCTCTCTCCCTCTGTCTATCTCTCTCTGTGTCTCTCTCTAAAAATAAATAAAATAATTTTAAAAAAAAAAGACAGCTATAGGGAGGAAGCTTCTATTTCAGTTCTAGCCTAGTTCTTCTGTGTCCTCGACCAAAGTACATGGTGTCTTTAGCAATAAGGTTTATCATTTTGTTTTGTTGGACAACCAAGAGTAATGGAAATAGCCTATATTGTTTTAAGGGCCACTGTGGCCTCAAGGGAAGTTATCTCACTCCTGGCATGGGAATTTTTGATTGATAACCTACGGTTTCTGGGAGCACTTTATCCACCCAAGTAGGGTACTGTTGTTCAAACTCTTTTTAAAAATGTTATAGTTTGGGGCTGGAAAGATGACTTACCGGTTAAAGCCCTTGCTTGCAAAGCTAAAGGACCCCGGTTTGATTACCTAGGGCCCATGATGCACAAGGTGGCTCACGCTTCTAGAGTTTGTTTGTAGTGGCTGGAGGCCCTGGCACTCACATTCTCTATCTGCCTCTCTCTGTCTCTCTCTCTCTCAAATAAATGAATAAATATTAAAAATATAGTTTTAATTAGCTTAAAAAGCAGTAGGCTTCCATATGGCTTTTTCATCCTTAGTTGTAGATAATCCTCTCCCCAGTCTCCATCTCTACCACTGCTCAAACATTTCCCCTTCTACTTTCATATGACATGTGCTCTACTATCCTCCATAAAAACCTCTTTTTCTCCCTCCCTCCACAGCCCATTTCTAGCTCCCTGGCCTCTGCAGATATTCACTCCAAATTAAACACACAAATATAAAAATTCTATGCAGGGTTCTACATATGAGAGAGAACATGTGGCATTTGTGTTTCTGGGGCCCAGTAACCACATTCAGTATAATATCTTCCAAGCCCATCCAATTGCCTGCAAATTTCATAATTTTTATTTTTCTTCATAGCTATACAAAACTCCAGAGTATATGTACCATGCTTTCATTGTCCTTTCATCACTTGATGGATATCTAGGCTGAATTCATTTCCTAGCTGTTGTGAATAGAGCAGCAATGAACATGGACATGCAAATTTTGCTAGGGTAGATTCTAAAATCTTTGGGATATATATCCAGGGGTTATACAGCAGGTTATGGTAGCTCTATTTTTAGCATTTTGAAAAAGCTCCACACTGATCTTCATAATTGCTGTAACAGTTTATGCTTCCACAGTGAATCAAGGTTCTACTTCCCCACATCCAAACCAGAATTTATTGTCATTTGATTGGAGTGAGATTCAATCTCAAAGAAATTTTAATTTGCATTTCCCTAGTGACTAGAAGTTGAACATGTTTTAGAATATTTACTAGCCATTTGTATTTCTTTTGATAACTCTGTTCAGTTCCATAGCCCATTTTATTGAGTTGTTTGTTTTCTTGATGTTTACTTTTGTGGGGTTTTTTTTATTTTTATTTTTTATTTTTTTATTGACAATTTCTATACTTACATACAAAAAATGCATGATATTGCCACCATGCCCGGCTGCTGTGAGGTTTTTTGTGTAGTCTATATATTAATTCTCTGTCCCATTCTAGAGGTTGCCTCTTAATTAAATTGATAGTTTCCTTTACTGTGCATGTTCATTTCATAAGGTCATCTGGTTTAGTTTTTATATATAAAAATTTGAAACATATATATATATGTGTATATATATATATACCAAATTACCAATTTCCATATTATACTCGATAAAGACATATAAATGTTGTGCATCATAAAGGAGGGCCTCTGGTAATATGCTTTTGCAACATGGTTTTTTGGAAAAATTTAAAAAATATTTTAACTATAATTAAGACATCTGTCTCTTTTCATTCTATCCCTTCTGTTAGGTTTGCCCTCACATGTAGTTAATAATTTAGCTTTTGAAGATGACAGATATTTGTTTAAAACGTTTAGTTCAGTGTTAAACATATAAGCCCTTAGTTCAGTAATGGAAAAATGCAAACTAAGTAACAAAACTTAAACCAGCTAAGGAAGCTCTGTGTCTGCAGCAGAGATGATAAGACTGTGAAAGATTTCAGCAAGACAATGTTGCACCAATGACTGGAAAAATGAACAATGTGTAAAGACAAGGAACAAAAGAAGACAAGTGACAAAGAACAAAGTAAGCATGAACTGCACAGGAAAATACAGAAGAGTGTGGGCTGAAGAGATAGCTCAGTCCTAAAGTGCTTGCCTCACAAGCATGAGCACCTGAGTTTAATCTTCAGCACCCACGTAAAAATGCCAGCTGCAGTGGTGCATGCAAGATAAGCAAATCCATGGAGTTCTAGGCAAGCTCCAGGCCAACCAAGGGACTTTGTCCCAATAAAAATAAGATGGATGGCATTCCTAAAGAATGACATTTGAAATTGTCCTCTGCACCACCCCCAACACATGCATGCATGCACTGTACACACACACACATGCATATACATAGAAAACATATAGAGGAATGAGAGCCCAACATCGGCCTGGCACAGCTCCACTACACACTGAATCTGTCCTAACTCCTCCCAGTGTGGATTTGTGGAGCTAGATCAAATAAAGGCCCTCGGAGCCATGGGCCAGGTTAGGTTGAGGTCACTATCACTCTGGCTAGATGAAGGTATAAGTAGAAAAGATGTGAGAAAGCAAAGGAATGAGATAAGAGGAAATGCAACAGGCTGTCCATTCTCCAACCCTATTCCAGACCCGCAATGCTCAACCCTCCACTTTCACCAGAAGGCATTGCTCAGTGGAGAAGTGTATTCCTGGAGCAACTTTCTAGCAGAACCGGAGTTTAGTGGCAATCTATAGCTTTGCAGGGCCAAAGAAACAAAGACGTAAGGACATGTCAGCCCCATTTTACAAAATTATTCTTAGCAGCTTGTAAATGACAGTAAATTCCTGTTGCTGAGTGTTCATCAGGAACCAGAAACAGGCTGAGCACTATACAACACGATGTGCATAATAGCACATCTAAGGAATTACAACTGCTATTTCAACCTTACAAGTTGAAATCCTAGCATAGAAAAGAAAAAAACTTGTAAATAGTCATGAGGGTTATAACTCAAGGTAGAGCACTTGTCTAACATCTGTGGGTGAGGTAAGAGTTAAGTCAATTGACCTCTGTGAATTTCTGCTCCTGGGGTGAGTTTGATTGCAAAAATAAATAATCAAACAATAATTTAAAATGCTCAAGATCACAGAAATAGTAATTGGTAAAATGTTATGGTAGTTTTTATAAATTAGAATTTAAGTTCTTTAATGCAACCTCAAACTATCACACAATATTCCATAAATATGTGCAATTAAAATAATATAAAAGTGAAAATTTAAAGTACATCATGAGGCTGGTGATGTAGCTCAATGATAGAGCATTTGATTACATGTCTAAATCCCTATATTTAATCCCTAGCAACTCAAAACCATTAAAAACTAATTAAATTGGAAGCAAATAGCCTTTATTTGTAGTTTTGCTCACTTAAAGCCTCCACTAAGATGACATTCCAACTCTTCATTTTTCTGGCTTTTACATTCACCCACGTACATCTGTGTCTACAGAGAAGGCATTTCACTGCTCACTTCATCAAGAGGAAAATGCTGCCATGGTTTATTTTGAACACTGCTTTTTGCATGTTTCTTAAGAAAAAAAAAAACATTCAAATCATGAAACAAACATCTTAGAGATCCAATCAAAAAGTAGAGTCAATTGTTGTTCATGTTTTGTGACCCTTGGAGGGAAATGAACTTGGATTTCATCAATGAACACCCAGATGACTTTTAGCATCCCCTACAACCCATGTACCAAGTCATTCATTACAGACAGTTCCTCCGTATGCAAACTGGAGATAGCTGTGCTAATGTTTAAATCTCAGTGTCTTGCCAGTTTAGTGCATTTATACACTTATAAAAAATAGCTAAGGCACTAATTTCAATTAGCAACTAATGGCCCATGAAATTCCTTGTCTTGGCTTAAAACTGTGTTTGAGTTAGATGCCTCTAGATTTCTCTCCATTCTTCTATAACTTAAAATATCCAAAGTTGAA
The DNA here is from genome assembly GCA_036365145.1 of Orientallactaga sibirica. Classification (NCBI taxonomy): domain Eukaryota; kingdom Metazoa; phylum Chordata; class Mammalia; order Rodentia; family Dipodidae; genus Orientallactaga; species Orientallactaga sibirica. The sequence goes on from JAEOAD010000041.1 coordinate 5,241,427, forward strand.
ATTATGTTGTTTTTACCATCCAATATGTAAATTACCTTTTCAATTTGTGTTTGAGTTCGTACCTACTAGGGTTTTCTTTAAACTCACATAACAAAATATTCAAAGTTGGTTTATAGTTTTAGCACACAATATATAATCATATTCATAAACAGAAAATTTTAAATCAACTTTTAAAGACATTGGACAGTTTTGTTGTTGTTGCTTTCTTGAGATATGTAGCCCTGGCTGGCATAGAGCAAGCTATACAGAGTAGACTGGCCTGGAATTTATGGTAATCCTCTTGCTTCTACCTAAGTCTGACCATTTTTAAACCCTGATAGTAGAGAATTCTCCAAGATTCTGGTGAGCTATAATCTAGATTTTGGGTTCCTTTACATTATATTTAAGACTATGCTAAATGGTGAGTACTAACATAGGATTTAAAAAAATAAAAGCAATGTTGGGCAAGAGAGATGGCTTAGCAGTTAAGGTGTTTGCCTGAAAAGCCAAAAGACCTCAATTCAATTTCCCAGGACCCATTTTTAGCCAGATGCACAAGGGGGTGTATGCATCTGGAAATCGTTTGCAGTGACTGAAGGCCCTGGTGTGCCCATTCTCTTTCTCTCTCTTTCTTCCTCTTTCTCTGTGTGTGTGTCTGCCTCTTTCCCTCTCTCACTCTCTCAAGTTAATTCATTAATTTTTTTTTTTTTTTAAAAAGCAATACTGGGCCAGAGAGATGGCTTAGCAGTTAAGGTGCTTGCTTGCAAAGCCAAAGGACCCAGATTTGTTTCCCCAGGACCCTCGTAAGCCAGATGCATAAGGAAATACATGTGTCTGAAGTTTGTTTGCAGTAGCTAAAGGCCCTGGCATGCCTATTCTCTCTGTATCTCCCCCTCTTTCTCTCAAATAAATAAAATTAAAAAAGAAAAGAAAGAAGAAATTGTTTAAAAAAGCAATATCAGGCATTTGTGCTATTTCAAACATTAGCATGCTATGGGATGCTGTTAAAAGTGTGATGTATACATATTCCAAATCTGGACTGAAATCAAATAATATGTGTTCCAAGAGAAGGACAGTATCTTTTTAGCTTTGAATCTATAAGAAATTAACTAGAACTAATTTGGGTCTTTTTATTTGGAATCATATACAACAAATACTGACCAGAGGCAATTAAAGCTCTGTGAATGAAGTAATAGCTTAGCCAGTTAACCTCTGTAAATTCCAGTTCCTTGTCTGTAAAATGAGGAAGATAATGCCTATGTGTATTATTAGTTGAAAACGAAATACACTCTGCATAAAAAATAACATATCCTATAAAGTATCTTTTTTATCTTTTTAAAAAAAATATTTATTTATTTGACAGAGAGAAAGACAGGGAGAAAGAGTGATAAAGAGAAAGAGACAGCAGTCAAGATGGCATCCATATAAGCACACCTCACCCAGAACTGAAGCAAAGGCAAGTCCCTATAGGGATCTTTAGCAGTCTTTGGGGCACACGGGGATATGGGAGGGCACTGAGGAATAAAAACTCCAATTCCTTGCACTAGGGGAACTCCATTCCTCACAACTCCCAATCCCACTGCAGCCCCCCACAGCCCCAACCCCCACCCCCATCCCCGGCTGGTAGTCATGCCCACAAGGTGTCTGCATGGCCCCTTACCTTACCCTCTACCTGGTTGGGAACCCCATTCACTTGGTCCCCCATGCCACACCAATCCCCCCACACGCCAGGCCCCTGCTGCCCTACCCACGGGGAACCCATCCACCCCCATGACTCCCCCACCCTCCCCCTGAGCAGGTAGCCACACCCACCCAGAAAACACTTCACCCGCTGACCTGCCCTCTGCCTCAGCAGGTATCCATGCCCACCAGGAAAACACTTCACCCTGCTCCCAGCCCTCTGCCTCTGCAGGCAGCCCCGCCCACCATCCACACCCTACCACACCCAACCCCCCCCCTCCATGCTGAAGACACCTGAAGATAAACTACAGCTTCAGTTAACAAGACTCCTACACTGTGGTGGGCAGACCAAATTACAAAAGAAATAACATGAATAATCAAATGCGAATAAATCCAATAAAACCACCCAGTCCCACAATGCACTACTCTAACCAAAACATAGTAGAGCTATTAGGGTCAGATTCCCAAAATGAAGACATAAGCAATGCAACCCTGGCCAAGAAAATAGCATAGAAGAACTTGCAGAAAGTCAACAAAGGGCTAATAAATATATGAATGATGTCCTCGCAAAATTAGACCTAATATAAAAGGGCAAGAAGGGCTACAAAAACAGTTAAATGACCTGAAGAGGAGTGAAAAAAGAAAGAACCCCAGGAACCAGCTGGCTATGCTGAATAATGACATAAATAAATGCAAGGAGGAATTCCAAGACTCATTAAAAAAAAATCAGAAAATGATGTGAAAAAGGAACTTGACAGAGGTTTGGACGCTACACATAAAAAAGAGAGAGAAAATACAAACCAAATTGAACAAACCCTTAGAAGCTCTCAAGAATAAGTCAGCCATGTGGAAGATAGAAACTCAGAATTGGAAGACAGAACAGAAGAAACAGCACATGAATCCAAAAGTTTCAATAAGTTCAAAAACTTTTGTGAACAGAATATGCAGGAAATGTGTGATAGCTTTAAACATTCCAACATTAGGATCATGGGAATACCAGAAGTGGAAGAAATTCAGACCAAAGGAATCGAGAACTTATTCAACAAAATTATTGAAGAGAACTTTCCCAATCTCTCAAAAGAAAGTCCCATCAAGGTACAAGAAGCTAACAGAACTCCAAACAGACTGGACCAAAGGAGCAACTCTCCAAGACGTATTATCATAAAAACCCTAAATATTCATAACAAGGAGAGGGTCCTAAAATCAGCTATGGAAAAGCAACACATTACATATAAAGGTAACCCCATCAGAATTACTTCAGACTTCTCCATGGAAACACTCAAAGCCAGAAGAGCCTGGAATGGAACACTGCAAAGTCTAAGGGCCTATGGCTTCCAACCCAAACTACTCTACCCAGCAAAATAATCCCTCCTAATAGATGGTGAAAGAAAAAATTTCCATGATAAGAAACTCCTGAATAACTTCATTAACACAAAATGAAATCTACAGAGAGTACTCCAGGGAATTCTCCACACAGAAGAATCAAATAAAAAACCTCAAGAACCTGTAAGAAGCAAATCACAATAACCAAACTCAGAGAAGGCACTCAAAACAAAATAACCACTCGAAGTCCAAAAAACACCAAACCACCACAAAATGGTAGGTATTAAATCAAAACTCACAGTTCTCACTCTTAACATTAATGGCCTTACTTCATCCATCAAGAGACATAAGCTGACAGGATGGATCTGAAAATTAGACCCCTCAATATGCTGTCTTCAAAAACCAACCTCACCACTAAAGATAGACACCTTCTCAGGATGAAAGGATGGAAAAAGATATTCCAAGCAAACGGAAATAACAACAAGCAGGCGTCACTATACTATTATCAGATAAAATGGACTTCAAGCCAAAAGTAATCAAAAAAGACAAAGAAGGTCACTTCTTACTTATCAAAGGAATAATCCAACAAGAGAATATCACAATCATCAATCTTTATGCACCAAACACAGGTGCACCACAATACATAAAGCAAAAACTACTTGGCAACAAAAAAGAAATAACCACGAACACCATCATGGTCGGGGACTTCAATACTCCACTATCAACAATAGTTAGATCATCCAAACAGGAAATTAACAGGGAAGTAAGAGAGCTCAACATCACCATAGAGCAACTAGACATATCAGACATATACAGAACATTCCACCCAAAATCTACTGATTACACATTCTTCTCAGCAGCCCAAGGGACCTTCTCTAAAATAGATCATATATTGGGCCATAAAGCCTGTCTCCATTTTTTCAAGAAAATTGATATAATTTCCTGCATGATATCAGACTACAATGCTGTAATGCTAGAAATTAACAACAAAAAGTATGCCAGGAATCCCTCCAGCTCCTAGAAACTGAACAACACACTTTTAAACAATAAATGGGCTGTGGATGAAATAAAAAATGAAATTGCAAAATTTCTAGAATTGAATGACAATGAGAACACATCATACCAAAACTTATGGGACACAATGAAGGCAGTTCTTAGGGGGAAAATCATAGCACTAAATGCCCTCATAACAAAAACAGAGAGATCCCAAATCAATAACCTAACCATCCATCTAAAGGCATTGGAAAAACAAGAAGAAGCCAACCCTAAATGCTCCAGATGGAAAGAAATAATTAAGATCAGAGCAGAAATTAATGAATTGGAAACTAAGAGGACAATTAAAATAAAACTGATGAAACAAAGAGCTGGTTCTTTGAAAAAATTAACAAGATTGATACACCCCTGGCCAATCTAATCAAGGGGAAAAAAAGAACATTTCAAATTAACAAAATTAGAAATGAAAAAGGAGAGAACACAACAGACATGAGTGAAATAGGGACTTATTTCAAAAACCTCTGTTCCACAAAACAGGAGAATATGGAGGGAATGGATGAATTCCTGGACACATACCACCTGCCAAAGCTAAGCCCAGAGCAGATTAATCTCCTAAACAAACCCATCACACCCTTTGAGATTGAAGAGGTAATCAAACATTTCCCCAAAAAGAAGAGTCCAGGACAAGATGGTTTCTCAGGTGAATTCTATCAAACCTTCATGAAAGAACCAAAACCAATTTTTCTCAAACTGTGCCATACAATTGGAGAACAGGGAGAGATCCCCAACTCCTTTTATGAAGCTAGTATCACCCTAATTCCAAAACAAGGCAGAGATGCCATAAGAAAGGAAAATTATAGGCCCATTTCCCTGATGAACATAAACACAAAGATCCTGAACAAAATCCTTGCAAACTGAATTCAACAGTACATCAAAAGCATTATCCACCTTGATCAAGTAGGTTTCATCCCTGGAACACAGGGGTGGTTCAACATTTGGAAATCTGTCAATGTAATACACCACATAAACAAGCTTAAACACAAAAACCACGTGATCATTTCAATAGATGCAGAAAAGGCCTTTGATAAAATACAACATCACTTCATGATCAAAACATTGGAGAGGCTGGGCATGGAGGCGCATGCCTTTAATCCCAGCACTTGGGAGGCAGAGGTAGGAGTATCACCATGAATTCAAGGCCACCCTGAGACTACATAGTGAATTCCAGGTCACCTGAGCTAGAGTGAGACCCTACCTCAAAAAACATTGGAGAGAATAGGCATGGATGGCCCATATCTCAACATAATAAAGGCTACCTATAAAGCTCCTAAAGCCCACATAATTCTTAATAGGGAGAGACTGAAGGAATTCCCATTGAGATCAGGAATAAGGCAGGGGTGTCCACTCTCACCTCTGCTCTTCAACATAGTGATAGAAGTATTAGCTCAAGCAATAAGACAGGAGAAAGAAATCAAAGGGATACAAATTGGAAAGGAAGAAGTTAAGTTAGCCCTATTTGCAGATGACATGATTCTGTATATAAGTGACCCGAGAACCTCCATCTCAAAACTGTTAAAGGTGATTAGCACCTTCAGCAAAGTAGTGGGATATAAAATCAATGCACAGAAATCAGTAGCCTTTCTGTATGCGAAAGACAAAGATACAGAAAAAGAAATAACTAACATCCCATTTTTAATAGCAACAAAGAAAATAAAATACCTTGGAATAACATTAACCAAGGAAGTGAAAGACCTATACAATGAAAACATAAAAACACTCAAGAAAGAAATTGAAGAGGTTCTACAAAAATGGAAAGACCTCCCATGGTCCTGGATAGGTAGAATTAACATTGTAAAAATGGCAATCTTACCACAAGCACTATATAGATTTAACACAATACCGATAAAAATCCCAACTTCTTTCTTCACTGAGATAGAAAAAAACTATCTCAAAATTCATGTGGAAAGGCAGAAGGCCTCAGATATCCAAGCATATCCTCAACAAAAGAAACACCTCTGGAGGCATCACCATACCTGATCTAAAGCTATACTTCAAAGCCATTGTAATAAAAACAACATGGTACTGGCATAAAAACAGGAATAGAGACCAATGGAACAGTCTTCTATTCTTTGACTTTGGGTCAAGTAACTACAGCTATTTGTTATTTAACAAAGGCCCTACCAATGCAGAATGGAAAAAAGACAGCATCTACAACAAATAGTGCTGGACAAACTGGACAACCATGTAGGAAAATGAAACTCAATCCACACATCTCACCATGCACAAAAATCAAGTCCAGATAGATCAAAGGCCTTACTATAAAAACAGAAACTCTGCTACTAGGAGGAAACTTCCATGACATAGAAATTAAACAATCACTCAACCATTGGGATCTCAGGAAGCTGAAAAGCTTTTTCACTGAAAAATATACTATAACCAAAGCCAGAAGATTACCCACAGAATGAGATAAAATTTTCACCAGCTATACAACTGACAGAGGCCTAATTTCTAGAATCAACAAAAAGAACTCCAAAGAATAAACAATAAATCATCAAACAACCCACTCACAAAATGGAGCAGAGAACTGCACAGGGAGTTCTCAGAGGAAGAAATACAAATAGCAAACACACATTTAAGAAAATGTTCAACATCCCTAATCACCAGGGAAATGCAAACTAAAACAACTATGAGATTCCATCTTACCCCAGTAAGGATGGCTAACATTAAAAATAAAAATGAAAACAAATGCTGGCAAGGCTGTGGAGAAATAGGAACAAGCTTTCACTGTTGGTGGGAATGTAAAATGGTGCACCCATTATGGAAAGCTATATGGAGACTCCTGAAAAGGATGACCATAGACCTACCAACAGATGCAGTTATTCCCTTACTGGGCATTTACCCTATATGCTCCAAACCTCAGATCAGAGACATTTGCTCAATCATGTTTATAGATGCTCAATTCTTAATAGCAAAGAGCTGGAATCAACCCAGATGTCCAGCATTAGATGAATGGATAACAAAGATGTGGTATATCTATACTATGGAATTCAATGTAGCAGTAAGGAAAGATGAAATAATGAAATTCAAAAAAAATTGATCGAACATGGAACAGATCATCCTCAGTGAGCTCACCCAATCATAAAAAGATAATTGTCGCATAGTCTCATTCATCTGTCACTCCTAACCTGAATCTGCCTGAGATGCTGCCAAACTTAATAAGCACTCTGAGGACCAGAAAATAGGGAGGGTGGGATGGGGGATGGTAAGGGTGGAAAGGAGTGAGAGGGTGGGAGGGAGAATAAGAGTGGGGGGATACAAATAAGGACCCAAAAGGAAAAGATACTATAAAACCCTATATTCTGAACAACAGGCTAAAACATTGATCCTTTAGCAGGCCCACAGAGGGAATACCTGAACCACAGGAAACTGGAGAGACCATCATGAAGACCAACCTTTCCCTGCCTCTCTCTCTCTCTCTCTCTCCTCTCCTCTCCTCTCCTCTCCTCTCCTCTTCTCTCTATACTCACTTTCTCTTTTATATTACCTATCTTTTTCTTCCCTCACATTCCTTGGTGCTGACTTATAGCTCCCAGTACCAGCACGGAGTTAACTTTCACAATGAGCTGTTGATCTGAGAGACCTTCAAGGTATCCCAAAAAAGACAGATTTCTGTCAGAGTTCTTGATGACCCACCAAAGGTTAATGGTAAGACCCTACTATCAAAGACAGCATATGCATGTGAGACAAAACATGGAGAGACCTGATCAGAATCTGGAAGAGGGTCAGTCCCCAGACAGTTAGCTAGTCTAGTGCCAGAGGATGCTATACGAGCAACTGGGGGAAAATGGCCATCATCTGTCCAAGCAACTTGCAGTCTAAGCTACCCAGCAGAAAACAACCTGACGTAATGCTCAAACAAGTGCAGTAGTGGCACACAGCCATGGTGGATAACCAACTGCTCTTGATTTTGCTAATAGATCCATTCAGTGGAATGGAACTTCATTGTTGGAACTGGGAAATAAGTCAAAACCATGTACAAAAAAATGAGCTGTCTCCAAGATCAAGCTACCACCAAATGTGGGCTAGAAGAGGACCTATGCATATAAAATTCTCTCCAAGATATCTATGGGTATCCCATCTATCTAGTACTAACTTTTCTGTCCGTTGGAGAATTTGTTTATCTTTTTCAGATAGACAATGAACATGAAGGGAGGATCAGCCAATCACACCTCACCAGGGCCCCAGCTGATGCCATAGAGTAATGTGGGGGGAAGGCAAGAATACAGCGTTCTTGCTAATCATGACACCAGAAAAAGGCTGAAGGAGACAAACACAGAGAACATCCAACTCCTACTAAGCCAAATATCCAGAGACACAGAGGCTACCAAAACCTCATCACTGAAGTAGAGCTAAAATGATCCCAATGTGGCTCAGGGAAATTCGAGGAAGAGAGTGGGCAGAAAGAATGTTAGAACCACAACTTGGGGCATTATGCACAGAGACTTGGCCTATCCCCCAGAACTCTTGACTACCCCTACAATGCATGACCCACATTCCTCATTGATGAGGGTCCCTTTGGAAGGGGGAGGACAGGGAGGAGGATAATGGAGTCACCAATATGAATGTAAAATTAGAATAATATAAATAAAAAATAAATTATTAAGAGAGAGAGAATGAGAATGGACAAGCCAGGCCTTCTTGCCACTGCAAACTGCAGATACATGTACCACTTTGTTCATCTGGCTTTATGTGGATACATGGGGACTGAACCCAGGCTGTCAGCCTTTGCAAGCAATTGGATTTTTTTTTGTTTTACTTCTCCAAACATCTTTTTTAAAATATATTTTTATTAGTTACATATATAGTATATGTACAGCCATGATGGTACCATCATTAACCTTTTCCCTGTCCTCCTCCCATGGGTAATGTGGGTCTTGCCTTATGGGGGTAGCCATCAGTTATGCAGGAGAGGTAATGACTCTGTGTATAATGACCCAACTCATGGCTCTAACAATCTTTCCACCCTCTCTTCCACGAATTTCCCTGAGCCATGTTGGATTCATTTTAGGTCTATTTCAGTGATGAGATTTTGTGAGTCTCTGTGTCTCTGGATATCTGATTTGGTAGGGGTTGAGGGTTCTTTGTGTCTATCTCTTTTGTCCTTGTGCTGGTACCAGGTTCACCGAGAAAGCAGCGCTCTTGCTCATTTCCCCTATAACTAACTCTTCAGCTAGTGCCCTGTTGAGGTGTGATGGGCTGATTCTCTCCTCAGGTTCTGCATCCATGTGCAAGAGAGAAGTAGATTCTCCAATGGAGAGTGAGGTTGGTGCAAGATACATGGATAACCATTATTATTTTAGAAAGAATTTAATAGGTGTAGGCCCTCTTTTATCCCACTATTGATATTGGAGAGCAGGCTAGTTTCCCATTTCCAGATATGGGTTCCAATCCACTGAGCAGATCTGTTAGCCAAATCTAGAGCAGTTGGTAATTTAACCCACCATGGCTGTGTGCCACTACTGCACTTGTGTGAGCATCACGTCAGGTTGTTTGCTACTGAGTAGCTTAGACAATGAGTTGCTTAGACAGATGTTGGTCGTTTTCCCACAGTCACTTGTGTAGTGCCTTCTGGCACTAGGCAAGCTAACTGTCTGGGGACTGACTCTCTTCCAGATTCCAGCCAGGTCTCTCCATGTTCCGTCCGAACAGTGTTTACAGCAGTATGGTCCTACCAATAACCTTTGTTGAGTCATCAAATACTCTGACAGAAATCTGTCTTCTTTTGGGAAACCTTGTAGGTCTCACTGATCAACAGCTCATTGTGGATGTTAACCACATGCTTGTATTAGTTGTTACAGGTCAGTGCCAAGGGAAAGGAAGGGAGAAAAGGTATAGGTAATGTGAAAGAGAAAGAGAGAAGACAGAGAAGAGGGAGTGTTAGAGAGAGAAACAGAAGATTGAAGTTAGTCTTCATCATACCCTCTCCAGGCCCCTATAATTCAGATGTTCTCTCCAAGCACCTGATGTAGGTTCAACCTTTTAATATGTCTTTCAGAATATAGGATTTTATGGTATCATTTCCATTTGGGTCCAGTTTTTTGTCCCCCACACCCTTTCCCTGACCTCCCACCCCACCATCCCTATTGTCCAGTTCTCAAGATGTTTATTAGGTGTGTCAGCATCTCAAGAAAATACAGATTAGGAGGCACAGATGAGTGAGACCATACGACGCTTATCTTTCTGTGATTGGGTGAGTTCACTAAGAATGTTCCAAGTTTGACCATTTTTCTTCAAATTGCTTTGTATCATTTTTCCTTACTGCTGTGTAGAATTCCATTGTGTAGATATACCACATCTTAGTTGTCCATTCATCTAATGATGGACATCTGGGTTGATTCCAGCTCTTAGCTGTTATGAATTGAGCAGTTCAAATATCTCTGAACTGAGGCTTGGAGCTTTTAAGGTAAATGCCCAGTAAGGGGATAACTGTGTCTGTTGTTACCTGTATAGTCATCCTTTAAAGGAGTCTCTATGTTGCTTTCCATAGTGGTTGTACCAGCTTACAAATATACTTTATGTAGTACAAACACAACACATCTCATGAATTATTCCAAGCAAGGTTACACAAGCACAGAAAGACATATGCTACATGGACTCTTGCATATGAGGTTCCTGACTGGGATTAATTGTAGATCAATGCAAATAATAGGAAACACCAGGAATATGTGCATAAAACTAGAGTGAGCCAGGAGGGAGAAGAAATGGGGTGGGAGGAGAGGAAGGGTTTCTAGACCAGGTTGGAGGAGAGATGAAATCTCTGTGGTGGGAAGGGCTTAGAGGGGAAAGGAGTGGGGAGGGATTACACAAAAGGTAGTATAGCATTAAGAATCAGTTCCATCAAAACCCTCATTCTGGCTAGCAGTCTACAAGACAAAACCACCAATAAATGGGGAAGGGGGACAGTCCAGACAGAAGGTAGAAAAAGCTTATCCTTACAACTACAGACTCTGGCTACTAATTCCAAGGCCCAGAATTGGGTTACCCCCACAATGAGCTGTTGGCCAGAGAGATCCATAGAGGTCCCCAAAACAATCTAAGCCATTGGAAAACTCTTGATTACCTTCTAGAACTAAAAGTAAGACCCTATTGCTGAGGACACCTCAGGCTGCAATCAATGAACATTGGAATACCATGCTGGAACTGAAAAGGAAACTAGCTCCCTTTTAGCTAGCCCTCACAGTGATGAAGAGCTCCCTGGGAGCCACTGGAGGACAGTGGTTACCACATGCATGAATAAGCAGGGGACTCTTCAGACTACAAAATCATCCAGCAAACAAGAAGTACACACTTGTGTAATAGTGTCATGCAGCTTCTACAGGTAACCAGCTGTTCTCTTTTTGAACACTAGGCCCACCCACTGAGAGAGAACTCATATCATGTATTTGAGCCAAGTCAGAATCCCATCGTTAGGAAACCCAGTCTTCAGAGAAAAGGCCCCATTTCTCTCAAAGAAGAGTGTGGTTTCACAACAAAAAAACTCTCAAACAATTTTGCAAACTCCTTTAACCCACACTACTGTCAGACTTTGTTGGAGAATCTGTTTTATTTTACAGATGGCAAAGAAAACAAAGGAGAGCCTAGATCCATCCATAAGATGAGAAGATAGCTGACTTTCCACCAGGAAATGTATTACCTCTACCACATTGGCCACCAGGAGAAATTGCAGAGGAAGCAGCAACCAGAATACTGCTCTTACTGCTAACCTGACAACCAGCCCCAAGGTAATGGTGACAGATACAATAATTAATCAAAACCTCTCAAAGCAGAAATTCAGGGGCTACGAAGAACTCAACACTAAATGAGACTGCCAACAGACCTGCCATGGATCAGGGAACATTGCAGTAAAGGGGGTAGAAAGATTGTAAGAGTCACAGAATACCCTAATGCATGGTCCCCTCCCCCTACTACCCCACAGGGACTGACTGAGACCTTCATGATCCCAGAGTCAATACCATAACCCCACTGAGGAGGGCCCTCAGGGTAAGGGGAGTTGAGGCAAGGGGATAAAAGAGTATAACTAGTTATTGTTATTATTGTTATATATAATAAAATTTTAAAAATGAATGTATCAACTCCATTTTTCCCTTCCTCATTCCAGTGGCTCAAATTAAAGTTGTAGAAACCATTGTGGACTCCCTCTTCTCTCTCAGTATTCCTATCCAGTGGGACTTATAAATGCCATCAAAAATATCTTCTTTCTCTCCTAGTTCTGGGTCTTCCTATGGTCATAGTGTGGTTCTCAAAGTTTCATCCTGCTGGCAGTTTTCTACCCATTGTAGTGGTGTTGAGATGGTGGAGTCTTTACAAATAGAGTCCAATGGCAAGCCATGGAAGCATATAGCCACTGAAAAAAAAAGCGGGGGTTGTAGGCTGGAGACTTATATCAGCTGTTAATGACATTTGCTGTACAAGCATGAGGGTTGGACAAGGCCTGAGAGATCACTGGAACTCTATCCCCAAGACTCACATAATCAGCTGGACATAGTCATATACATCTATAACCCCAGTGCTGATATGAATGGGAGCACAAACCTGAGAATCTCCAGAGCTTAAGAAGAAAAGGCAATGTCTGAGTTTAGTAAGAGACTCTGGCTTGAGTATAATGGGCAGAAGAGCAATGAAGCAGAACACCTGACACAGTTACATTTTGTCCACCTCAGGAAAGCTATCCCACCACAGGCAAGTTCATTGGGCACTTCACTGGCACATAAATGTGCATATACCATAAACCACACTCACACACACATGCCACATTATGTAGGCAAAAATAATAATAATAATAAAGGAATCAGTTTGTTATAAAGCCAGGCCACCTCATGTGCTTACCCATCCTGTATTATTAATAGTAATTATTATTATTATTACTGTATTATATATTCTATTTCCCTTTCTTTTCATTCATCATGTTCTGATGTATATCCAGGAGGGAGGCCCTTGCCAAAGTCTGAACAGGTAGAACTACTCAATGTTAAAATATCAACCTCTAAATCTATGAACTAAGTAAATCCTTTTCAAAAAGTACCCACCATTGGACCAGTGCAGGTATCAATCCTTTTTAAACTGTGGATTACTAAGAATGGCTAGTCTTCCTGCTTTCTGATTTTTTTCATTTTGAAACCATTATTTTCATCACTAGTGGGTGATTATTTCTAGTTTAAAAATCTTATTGTGCCATTCTCCCAATTAACCTCCACCAGTGATCCTCTCCTGACTCCAGAACCAATTCCAAGTTCCTCAGACAGAAGTCCCTCTGTATCATCTTGCCTGTAGCTACAGTTTTGCTCTTTGCCCCTAACATTGTTCACTCTATACTCACTATATATATATATTTATATATACTCACTATGCATATATATACGTACATATATATATATATATATATATATATACATATATACATATATATACATATTCTCTCTATCCAAACCTTGCTACCCTCTCTTTTTCACAGTGATCAGTGCCACTTATAACAGTTCTCAATACCAGCTCATTAGAAATGTTATTGCACAAGCCTCATTCCATACAGACATCATTTCAGGAATGAGCCCAGGAATATGCATTTTAATATGGTTGGCAATTGATCTTGATGAATGCTCCAGTTTGGGAATCACTGACCTGGATAATAATTATTATTTATTATTTGGAATCCACATTCAGCACTGTTTCCTCCAAAAATCCCTTTTGAGGCCCACAGCATGACCTGGGAGAATCACGCACCTTCATGAAATCACGTAACGTCCTATGCCTATGCTCATCAATGGCAATTGTGTGCTTGGCAATTTCCTTTCATGAATTAAACACTTCCTTGGGCCACAGTATATATTTTAGCTATTTTGTTCCCCCAGCTCCTAACATCTCACATTGTCAGTAATAGTAGATAATACTTGTACAATTATTCTGTAACAGTTCTCTTCTTAGTTCTTTACAGATGTGAGTTCGTTTGATCATTACAATGACTCTAGAAGGTAGATGTTATCATTACCCACTTCATTTTGCACACAAAACTGGAACAGATTGCATGCATTGTTCAAAATACCTCAGTCAATAAATTTCAGAACTAAAAGCTGGGCAGGGCCAATTCCAGTCCCCAATCCATGTTCTTAACCAATATAAAGTCCCTACTCTGCAGAACTACAAATGAATGAAGACTTGGATTGTCTGGCACATGATTGCTCAGTAAATGGAGTTACTGTTCTCATTATCATCACCATCAGACTCCCACAGACCAAATTACTTGCCTACATATCTGCAATGAGCTCTACTCACCCCTGCCTACTCTTTGGTTAAAACACTCTGTTTTCGATTCCCATATGAACATGTAGCCAAATTCCACGTGACAAGGCCTGTAAGGGAAAAATGTGACATTAGCTCCATCTCTTGGTCCTCTTTCCAACCAAGAGATCAGGAACTTCATACAGCCTAAGAACTGCCATTTCTAATCAGACCTACTGTCAAACTTTGCTAGGTAAATTATTACCTTAGGATGTCACCTTAGTGATAGTACAAAAAAAGGAAAAATATTTCCAATTTCACTTAAAGTAATCAAAGACAATCACCCATAGAGTATTGGTTATCTTCTCACTCCATCTAATATGATGGGATAATATACATACTTTCAAATGCTTACTAGCATGTTTATTGTCCATGGTGATTGTGTTAGATTGGATTGTGTATTCACTGAAAATAAATTATATGTTGAAATCATAACTCCTGGTCATCAGAATATAAGCATCTTTTGGAGGCGATTATGTTAAACTGAGGCCATTAAAGTGGACCTTAGACCAATTTAACCTATACTCTTATAACAAAAGGATATTTTGGCATAAATACACAGAGAGGGAAAACCCTACGAAGACACAGGGAGAAGATGGCCATGTATAAGACATCTCCATTGACCTAAGACAAATTTTCTGTCACAGTCCTCAGAAGGAACCAACCCTGCTAACACCTGGATTTCAAACCTCAGGCGCCATGACTGAGACAACAAATTTCAATCTTTAGACCACCAAGTCTGTGGTATAAGAAATACGCCTCATTGGTAGTTTCTCTTTCAGTAGTTTCCATTACAGTAGTCAATCCTGGTCCCAAAATATGAGGTGAAAAATTCTAGAAATTATCCGTAAATTTTCAATTTTACAGAGCATTCTGAGCAGTGTGATAAAAATCTTGAAGGATTCTACTTCATTACACCAAGAATACAAATCAATTTGCCATGCTATATAAACTACCCACCCATTAGACTGAGTGCTGTGGAATCACAGTGTTTGTTTAATATCTCCTTATTTTACTTAACAATGGCCTCTAAAGCACAAGGTCAGTGATGCAAAGGAGGCACCAGGACACAAAACACAGAAAAACAGATTAATTTAGGGCTACATGGTAATGCAGAAGGGTATGTAGGGAAGAAAACAAAAGCATAGCATATACAGAGTTGTGTAGCCTCTCAGACATCCGCCGGAGTCTTAGAGTACATCACCCTGAATAAGAGGGTAGTGCTGCACTCTGTTATAGCAGCCCAAGGAAACTAATACAGTCAGCTAGATTTCTTCCCTAAAACTACTTTATCATTCCTTTAGCCAAGAGAAGGGGTAAATAAGGACCCTCAGAGGAAGAAAGAAAGAAAGTGGGACATGGGAGAAGCTATGAAGAAACTGAAGAGAGAATACAGCCAGAGTTGTGGGAAAGAGCAGAGACTGGATAATAAACAAGGAAAAAGGGATGAATAAGAAAACAAGAATCAACAATGTCTTAATTTTCCAACTCCAGAGTCGAAATACTGAACAAGAATTACAGCAGAGACATCTTTCATGTTTATTTTTCCTCACTTTTGTAGAGGCTTGCTTGCACTCTAGAGCAACCTTGAGTTTAGCCAAGGTCATTAAGAGCCCTACAGGGAAGGAGGTTGAAGCAGTATTGGCTAGAGGTCTGTCTACATGGCTGGAGGGAGATTGCATGCCTGATTCTCTGTATCCTGGGGATGCAGAAGCCCTTGTGCTCCAATAGAAAATATGTGAATGCCGAGGGAAGGTGTGGAGTGAGAGGCCTGGGTAAGGACCGAGGCCACAGAGTCCAGTCTACTTTCTGTGATCATGTCTCTGACTAACACAATAGCTTCCAGGGGAGACACTCAAAGCACAGAAACAGTCACATATCAGTGGACAGCAGCTTGCTTGTTCAGTGATCAGCAGGGATGAGGTAGCCTGGGGAATGCAGGCCAAATCCTGCAAGAGGGCAGGCCCCTCCCTAACTCCTGGGTGGCTGTAGAATCCACATGTCATTCTTTGAGAAACAAAGGGAGAATATGCCTTCTGTGTTGCAAGAAATAGATGTTGGAACTTTGGATCAATTATACCTTTACCACAATATAAACATGAGTTGATATCAGAAGATTCTGAGACACAGGTGCCTAGCAAATGCAAATTTTTACAATCCTCCATAAGAAAGAGGTTGTCAAGTAAAACAAACTTGGTTTTACGAAAGTTACTATTTTTGTGTTGCACATTTATCTTGTACTGAGTCAAAACCTTAGAACAATTGACTTTCCATATATTCATTCAGTGTAGTGTTACAGCGTTAAGAAGTGCTACCGCAGCCTCCCCCACCAAGGATTAAAATATGCCTAAAGGAGTACAGGGAGGGCTACCCATCATCATCACCATTCTTTAGGTACCTAAGGCAAAAGTTGCCATGACAGTCAGTAGCTTTTTTCTTCATCATCCAACATGCCCTTCTGATGTGCAATGCTGCTTGCAGGGTGAGGGCACCTTCTCAGGATGCTTTCAAGAACACACTGTGGTGAGGGGCTGGGTGGGGTGGGTAAGTCATAGATGGGATAATCTCCACTTTGAGAACAATGAGGCTTGTGGCTCACAACACTGCTTTAACTCCCTGTGCAGTCATCCTGCATCTCCTAATCTATATTCAGGCAGTGTTTTTGAGCATTATGTAGCTTGAAAACTTGAAGTGAATTTTCTGGGTGGCTAATAAGCTATCTTTACAAGTATTAATGAATAGTGACCTTGCATGGAAACAGTGCTCCCAATGTATTCATCTCTTTATAACTTCTCTAATATCGTGTTTGCCTCCTTACTTTCTTGACAGATGCGTGTGCTTCAGTGTTTCTACACAATAAAATCATACATGCCAAGTGGGCATATACACTATGTACCCACCTGTCCTTCAGAAGCCATACATGAAGGATGCAGCCAAATCTGTAGAACATTTTCTTGAACTTTTATCATTGCTCAATGTGTATACACCATCTGGAATATAGCTATAGATGAGGAATTTTTTAAACAAAGTCTCATTGTGAAGACCAAATTGGCCCCAAACTCATGGTCCTCATGTGTCAGCTTCATAAGTGCTGGGATTACACAACTTCCAGATATTTTCAACCGAACATATAATTGTTTTGTTTTACAGTCAAAATATGACATGTATGGTTCTAAATGTGAATAAAATGAAAACTTATGAAGAATATATGATCCTATGCTAAGAATTATTTTTAATATTTAGTTAATTTATTTATTTGAGAGAGAGAAGGAGAGAGGGGAGAACATGAGAAAGAGGGGATGGGTATGTCAGGACCTTCTTCCCCTGCAAACAAACTCTACATGTGCCACTTTGTGCATCTGGCTTATGTGGGTACTGGAGAATCAAACCTGGGGATTCAGGCTTTGCAAGCAATTGCCTTTAACTGCTGAGTCATATCTCCGCCCCCCCCCACCCCAAGAATTATTTATAGAGACTAATGTTTAACAGAATTATTTAGAATGTGAGCCGGGTGTAGTGGTGAATGCCTTTAATCCCAGCTCTCGGGAGGCAGATGTAGGAGGATGAGTTGCCAGCCTGAGAATACAGAGTGAATTCCAGGTCATCCTGGGCCAGAGTGAGACCCTACCTCACAAAAACAAAACACAAAAATTATTTAGAATGTGATATATATGTATATCCATATTCATGCATTTCTAACAATTGTTCTAGCAATCCCATTTATTAATCAATAGTATTGACCCCATTTTGCAGATGAGGCAAATTACATAAGGTCAGGTTGCTGCTTCAGTGTAGTGAATCTACTGGTGAAACCCAGGATCTGCTAGCCAGTATCACAGGGATCACTATTGCTATATATGGTAGAACAAGCCTGTGATCCCAGCATTCCAAAGGCTGGGGCAAGAGTATCATGAGTTCCAAGCCAGCTTGGAGTACACAGTGAAATTGCTTTAAAAATATGTTTTAAAAAAATAAGATATACATAACTATAGCATATTTACTTGCTAATCTAGCCAGTTATCTAAATTATCTGAGAAACTTGCTTAAAAATATACTTGAGATTCTCTCCTACTGATTCTACTTGGGTTTAAAATTCTCTAATTTTGCAAAGTACTCAATTCTATATTAATGACCATTTGGGTAAGAAGTCATCGTTGAAAGGGCTATAGAGGCAGAATCTGCACACACCAATAGGAAGAATTACTAGAAAATATCCAAATTACTTAGGGTATTCTTAATTATTAACTCAAGACAAAAGCAAGCAAAGTAAAACCAGCCAGGAAGCATACATTTTTTTGATTAATAAAATTTGTGAGAGGAGGGATGGAAAGATAGCTTTCTGTCTTAAGTTAAGGCACTTGCCTACAAATCCTAGGGACCCAGGTTCAGTTCCCCAGTACCCACATAAGCCAGATGCACAAGGTGGTACATGCACCTGGAGTTCCTTTGAAGTGGTTAGAGGACCTGGTGCACCCATTTTCTATCTGCCTCTCTCATTCTCCCCTACTCTCTCTCACTATACCTCTTAAATAAATAAATAAAATATTTTTTTAAATTGGGAGAAGAAAATGTCATACAAACAATATTCTATGTGATAACCAAAATGTCACAGACAATGTTTTTTGTTCAGGCAGCATGAAAATAAATACTCTTGTCACTCGAACAGGAAAAGCCGTACACCCACCAGAGGGGCTTTTCCTAAATTGGTTTCCCTTGAGATTTCCCTGCTGATATGGGGGAATCTATAGACTGCGATTAACTTGAAGGCAATCAATAAGGGAACAAGACTGCCTTGGGTTACTCACATGGGTGCCTGTGCTGCCCATGTAATCTGCAGAAAGAATAAGAATTGCCTTCTGCATGCTTTTGCTTTCCTCCCTGGGCCACAAGCCATGTCCTTCATGTGGTGGGTATCACAAAATGTGTGGAATTAGATAAAGTCACTTCCTCCGTTGCCTCTCCTGGAGTTCATTTTCCTAAAATCATAACTTCTCTCATGATGAAAGACAATTGATTATCCAAAATTAAGATGATGTGCTGTCTTAATGCCTGAATTGATTAATTGTGTCCAGTTCCCACCCACACCTTTGGCCTTCAATCAAGGGATAATTTGCTATGGATCCAAATAATTTCAGGACTGGGAGGCAATCTTGAGGGGCTTATTTATATATGTAGAAAAGATATTCAAAGTTCTCCAGTGTTGTCTGTTATTGCATGAAGTTAAAAATGAACTAAAGTTATTATCATAGATACCACCATCAAGAACAGGCTTCATTTAGTCTGTCCCTGGAAGACAAGATAAGAACAAAAGGTATGATGATATTTTGAGTATTTCACAGCACTTAACTTGAACACTATTGTTTCTCTACTCAAACACCTCATCAACTGAAAGACCATAAACTTCAAATGTCAACTCAAAGAACTGTTATGCAACTACCAGGCATCATTGCTTTAACTTTTCTCCTTCCTGTCAAACTCAGAAATTCACTCACTTCTTCACTTATATTTCCTCCCTGCTTCATTGGAAATTACTTGTCTAATGTAGATGAGTAACTATGATGCACAAAACTCCCAAGTGTCAGTAGGAGACTAGAGAGAAAGCAATCACACACACACACACACACACACACACACACACACACACCACTTTTATGCAATACAACTTCTCACAGTAAACAACCTCTTTGCACTGTCCCCTCCGCTTACATAGACCTTTCTATCCTACCTCACCTCTCTTCCCAGTAAGATTACAGAGGTCAGTGGGAATGAATGCAGATCCTGTTATAACAGAAAGTGAATGTCCTGAGACCAGGTAGCTCAAAAGATAGGTAATAGGATAGAGAAGCAGCCGCTGCCTCCAGGCCACAGTTCTGTTCAGACCCAAAAGAAAAGCCTAAACACCTGTTCCTAATATGTAACCAAGAATAAAAGTAAAATTCTGGGGCTGGAGAGATGGCTTAGCAGTTAAGGCATTTGCCTGCAAAGCCAAAGGACCTCGGTTTGATTCCCCAGTACCCGCATAAGCCAGATGCACAATGGGGTGCATGCATCTGGAGTTCGTTTGCAGTAGCTGGAGGCCCTGGCACACCCATTCTCTCTTACTCTGCCTCTTTCCCTCTCTCAAATGAATAAAAAATAAAAAAGTAAAAAAAGTAAAATTCTGGAATAATAAGAATAAAGGAGATTTCCTTTTGAGGAAAAAAAAAAACTACTGAATTACTATCTTAACTTTTTATTTCACAAAGCAAGAATCTGTATTGAGGCTTACCTTTCAATAATTCTGTGAACTTATCTTGTTCAGATCACATAAAATATATCAACAGATTGATTCTTGATTCTCTCTCTCTAAGCTTTATGATATTATGAAAAAGGAAGAGTCACATTTACAAGTTCTTGCCCAGATACTATTTAAGATTAAAAAAAAAATGTTTATTCATTCAACTAACATTTATTGAGTACCTCCTAGAGCCAGGAAATGTGCCAGGTTACAGCTGTGATTAATATATAGTAGATACATTCTATGACATTCTAGAGAAATGATTAATAATCAGAGAAGAAAATTCCATAAATAATAATGACCATGTGTGATTTGTGTTGTGACAAGAAAGTATGTGGGGCCATAGGCACATGTGACAACAAGAACTAATGAAGGCCTAAGGTGGGTGAAGCCTCATAGCAGAATGTTCTGAAGTCAGAATTTTCTGGGCATAGAGCAAATAGAGTGAAGGTGAGAGAGAGCTTCATATACTAGAGAGACTTGACCCAGTTAGACATGAAGAATGAGGAAAGAATAGCCAATAGAGAGCCTGGTGCAGCCAGCAGGGCTGGCCAGTGAGAGTGGCCCCACCACAGGAATAGCAGTCCTCTTATTGGTCCATCTCTCAAAGTGTCTGGACAAACTTCTCAGTTATTTCCCATCCCACGTGTCCTACACCCTTTTCTCATTCCTTAGCCTCTTTCTTACTCTCAAACAAGAGTCTCGCCTCTTTCTTTATTGAAGCAATTCGCTGTTGTACAGTTAAAAATGTGCATTCATTAATTGTCTCCTTGCTTCTCATCCAAGAAGATTGGTGGATATGAGAAGTCAGTATTGAACACCCACAGGACTTAATTCTAGGAAGTGGTGGATACACTCATGGAAAACAACCTCAGCAATTAGGAAAGCTAAGAAACCCTGGAGATAAGATAAATTATCATTCCATCTATCTATCTATCTATCTATCTATCTATCTATCTATCTATCATCTATCTAGCTCTCTATCTAACTATCTATCCATCTATCTGTCATCTATCTCCTCTCTCTCCTACACACAGAGTGATGTAGAGCAGGTTGGGAGATAGGAGAATGAGTGAATGAAGGGATCAAGAACCTGGATTTGACCATTATCCACACTACCTTCCTTTGTCTCTCCTTTCTCATCAAAATACATTGTGTACATATATGAAAACTGACAATACAAATATTTAAACAGGGATGGAGAGATGGCTTAGTGGTTATGACACTTGCCTGCAAAGCCTAAGGACCCATGTTTGACTATCCAGATCACACATTAGCCAGACACACAAAGGTGAAACAAGTGCACAGTCACACATGCCCACTAGGTGGCACAAGTGTCTGGAGTTCAATTGCAGGGGCTGAGGGCATGGCTCTCTCTCTCTCTCTCTCTCTAAAATAAAAAAAAATATTTAAAAATTTCAACAAAGAAAGCAAAGGTCTGCTGAGGATTTGAAATATTTTCCCCTTCCCTATATTCTTTCTTCCTCATTCTAAAACACCATTCCATAGTACAATGATGAGACAGGAAAATAACGTGGGAAAGGAACCTGTTTTCTGCGTGAAAAATAACAAAACAGAAATAGACAATGGTGAGGCTGAAGGAAGATAGGAATAAGATAACTTTTTCTAGGCAGTCAGCCAAGGACAGAGGCCCAAGGAGAACATGAATACTACCTGCCTGTTGTGGCAGGACTAGAACCCATGTTTGATCCAGCCTCATCCAAGATGGCTGTGAGCAACACTCCTAGGCAGCAGCTTCCTGCATTTTCTGCAGCTTAGCACAACTGTGGGCTGGCCCCTCCTGAGTCAGCCTCTTGAGATCACCAACCAATCAGGTTGCTCCCTTACACACCTGAGCCTGATGATGAGGCTCATCCTAATTAGATGTTTGATTCATATAAAGGAACCTAACCTTTTGTGTAAATGCTCATTGGGTCCCTTTTCATGCTTCTGGTGCCTGACTCTCCTGGTCCGTCCTTAGGCTTTGGTAAACTCTCCGCTTTCTGAGCCAAGCCTGGAAACTGGAATTTCCTGTTGCCTGAATATTTTCCTGCTTGTTTTCTACGTGTATTTTGTTTTTGGATGTTTTACTGCATGTATGGTCTCTCTTAAGCCTTGAGCCCTGTTACTCTTTTACCTCTTGTTCTTTTCTAACCTCCTATGTGAGTGTGAAGTGAAAGGTATTATGGCTTGGGTTCTCATGTTTTGCTCTGTGTGTGTGTGTGTGTGTGTGTGTGTGTGTGTGTGTGTGTGTGTGTCTTTCTCCAGAGGTTTTTCCCCCTGGCAATTTCTCTGTGAAGGAGATTCTCTTTTTCTCCATTCCGTCTTCCTTCTTTCCAGCAGGACATATGGAGAATTCCCGTCTGGCTTGAGGCTTTCATCTAGACTTCCCTCTGAATCCTAATTCTCCCTAAAACAAACTGCATAATTCATAATTTACCCTTTTTGGCGTCTGTGTGTTTTCAATTCTTTGCTAATTCACATAAGTACCAAATGTTGTGGTCCAGGAGCTTGAGATCTCCACCATCTTTACAGTCTTTAGTTCCTCCCTGGACCTAGAATTCCTCATGAAGGCCAGAGCAAAAGGCATGAGGGTAACCTTGCTCTGGGTTTAAGAATGAGAATAAATGGAAGCCCTCAGGCCGCTTCTACCCAGAACACCAGAGGAGGGAGTCAATAGGAGCCCAAGCTACAACAAAAACAATTGCCACAAGAAAAGAAAAAAGGAGGCTAAGCTACATCAAAACAATTACCACAAGAAAAGCACAAGAGTCAGGCTGACTTGCTGCCTTCAGGAACTGGAAACTTTGACAGAAGAATATTACACAAGCCAGGGAATGACCTGAAGCAAGGAAACAAGGCACACCCATCAAACTGAAGGGACACCATTCCAAAAGCTGATTATGAATCTCTGCTTATAACAGGCTGATAAACTCATCCCAAGTTACTTAAGCAAATGAGGAAGTGCTATCCACAGTCTGGCTCTCCCTGTCTTTCAGCCCTGTTTTTTTTCACATAGCTTTATTCTTAGGCTTCACATGGTGTCAAGATGACCACAGAAATTTGAAGGCTATAATTTCTTTGCCTCAGATTCCACTGAACATCACACGTCTCTTCCCTCAACTGCTGATAATAACTTGTGTCATTCTGTTTCTGTGACAGACACTAGTCAAGAGCTTTCTCTGCATTAGCTCCTTTGATCTTCACAGCAATCCGTTACTGCACTGAGATACAGAGGAAGGAAACACTCTGCCTTAGTCACTCATGTAGTTACAGACAGAGATAGCATTCAAACACAACCACTAGAAGCCTGATGTCTGTCAGCTATACAGCCCTGCACCAATCACCTTGAATTCAATTCTTTAGCCATACCTAAATCACATGTCACACACTGCTGACAGCTGATAGTGTGGTTACCTAAGAATACCAACATGATCAGCAGAAAAGGGGTAAAAAGGTGACACATCCATCACCAAGGAGAAACAATGTCCTGCTTACTCATACCTCTATCCCACTCCCACAATGTTCTCTGCCATCAGATCCATAGCAGAACTATGTATGCTCCTTATCAGACACATGGGGAGAACAGCAACTCACACTCAGCCCTGGCTCTTGTAAAACTTGCAATCTACCAGGGGAAGTAACACAACACACAAACATGTGCAGGTGATATAAGCTAAAATTAAAGCAAGGTTGGGGGAGGATAACAATGAGAGAGTGAAGGAAAAAGAGTGGTGTTCAATCAACACATGCTGATTAGCAGAATCATCTAGGATGAGGGAACATGGAGTGAAGACGTAAAGGAGGTTCAAGAGGAAATAAGTGATACAGATGTTGGGGAAAGGAAGCTCTAGGCAATGGCAGGAGCAGTTAAAGGGTCCTCATGTGCCCATTGACTTCTAGCAGGGAACCAGGAAAGCTGCGATAGAGTGAATAAAAGAAGCATTCACAGCCTGCCCTTCATGGTCACCTAGAGCCCCATGACGTTCCCTCCCTATAAATACATACGTGGAATCATGATCTCTCTTTCTCTCCAACAGGCAGTCCTTATTTCAGCTATCTTACAAAACTCTCATCAGCATTTCAATCTCAACCTAAGATTAAAACCATCATCTTTGACTCACACTTCTGCTGACATCTTCACATTGGCAGGTGACTACCTAATCTTGAACTACTGGCAACTTCTCTCTGTCCTTTACTCATCGAAATTCATTCAAATAAATGTCTTTTAATTTTACTCATTTCCTGCAGTTTCTCTCACCTATATTCCTGTTTCCATTTATGAAGGCGAATTACTACTGTTGCATAACGTCCATCAGACTTTTTTCTAACCTGGGCATTCCACAGCCAAGTGGCCAGACTATTCAAAGAACAACCCCAACCATTTCCGATAACCTTCAACATATTGCAATTCCTTCGTGTCTACATTTGAATTCTTCACATAGAACTAGTTAACATCCAAGGTCTCTAACTAGGAAGATTCCAGAATATGTTGACAGCCTTCATCCCTATTTCTAAACAGCTAAGCCAAATGCCTTGTCAATCTGGGCTTCTCCTCTGTGCTGCCTGGGTTTACTGAACTCTTTTGTTAGAATGTATAATCCCCAAACTACTACTTGTGAAAATGTTTGCAGTCTCAGTTCAAATGTCTCCTTTCATTTGAGCCTGTCTTTATTCCTGGACTGGAAGCCATTTCTAACCATTTCTGATGACAACTTACTCTAGCTCACCATGTTGGCAATACAGTCTTTCACTCCCTGTTATACACTTTCATCTTCACAATTGTTCCTCTTCTACTTCTCCTCTCTAAAGATATGACACTGGAACCTACTCTGGTTTTCAGGTGAAAACTTATCATCCTTGCTTCCCCACAGAGCCCATATCTGTATTTCCAGAATTTGGGATCTCTCTGATAACACTAGTTGTAGGGCTTAAGGGCCTTGAGTTTAGGTCAAGTTGAATGAGCCCCTTTGTTGTGCCAGATAATTAGTTATATGTACTCACAGCCCAGGATAAAAAAAAATAATGTGTACCACACAGGCCCACATGGAACAGAGTGAACAATCAAGAGCCATGGATACCGGTTTTGGAGTCGCAAGAGGGTACAGTAACCCCCTACTTGTTTGAATAATCTCACAGGCTGGATGGCAAATCAAACATGTAAGTTGAGAACATGATGGATGGTGACTGGTCCAGCTGAAGCAGGGACTAGAGGGTAGGGGCATCACTGAGATGGGGGGGATGTTCTCCAACAGCAGAACCAGTTATAGTTAGGTCTTTGAGTATCCTAATATGACTTACCCCAAAGGGTAAGACATCTTCTCGGGTTTCAGGTCTCAGCCCATCCATGACCACTTTATCTTGAATGTACCCCTACTTGATGATGGATTATAGTGTCATTTTCAATGTGTGTAGTTTATATTCCCTACTAGAAGGCTATCCTCATCCACTTCCTGCCTTCATCTCTACCAGCTGAATGCCTCTCATTCTTCCCTGATGGTCTCCTGTGTGCTTTCCCTGCTTTGCTCTTCTCTCTACTCCCATCACCAGTGTGTCATTACATGCCCCAGAGTCTATAGTAAACATTCATATTTCCAACTCAACCCATACTTTTGCCTCTCTGTGTCTATAGATTGCACATCCCCAGATTCAACCAACTGTGGGTAGAAAACCTGCATAAATAACTTGTGTCTGCACTAAATATGTATAAACCATTTTCCTTGCCATTATTCCCCAAGTGGGATAATACAAAAACTATTATATGACATTCATATTGTATTATCATAAGTAATATACAGACAATTTAAAATATGTGAGGAGATATATAGATATATATTATAGATGATAGATAGATAGATAGATTATATGCAAATACTATGGCATTTTACCTAAAGGACTTGAGCATACTTCACTTTTGGTATTGAAGTGAAGTGTTCCTGGGACCAATCCCCTGCCAACACCAAGGGATGACTATATTTTCATCATGCTTATAGCACAATAAAAATCCTCATAGTCCTCATAGGAACCTATAAGATGTGGTCTCCAGTTCCTTTACTTTCCAATTTCACTTCCTGACTGCTCCTCCCATGATCACTCTGCTGTAGTGACAGTAGCCTTCTTACTTCCCCTCTAATATGTCAAGCTGATGCTAATCCAAGGGCTCTCAAATTTGCCAGTCTTTCTTCTGAAATCATTTGTACCAAGATATTTACAAAACTGCTGCTTCTTATGATTCAGGGATTCAGGTCTCAGCTTGTCCTTAACCACTGTATCTTAATGCATCCCTACTTGATTATATCTTACATTGTTGTTGTTGATTTTAATTTTAATTTTTATTTTATTTATTTGAGAGAGAGAGAGAGGCAGACATAGAGAGAATGGGCATACCAGGGCATTCAGCCACTATAAAAGAACTCCAGAAGCATGCACCACCTTGTGCATCTGGTTTACATGGGTTCTGGGGAATGGAAACTGGGTCCTTTGGTTTTGCAGACAAGTTTTAACTCACAGTGTTTATACTCCTTACTAGATGTGGTAGTTTGAATATATGTCCCCCAATATATTCAGTGTTTTACTAGTTATAGTTTGCATCTGCAATCACCTTGCTAGAGGCAATAGAACTGGGGGCCCTGTCTTAAGGTGTTAATGGTGTGGGTTTGAGATTCCATTGTAAAGATATGCAAATGTGCCTAGCAGGAGTTCCTGAAGTGTGCTGTGTGACCTTTTGGCAGTAGTTTTTTGCTCTGTGTGCTGTGGTGGCTGGTTGGCTTTTACTCTCTCTACTTGGTCTTGTGAGAGAAGGTTGCTTCTTCTGCCATTATGGAACTTCCCCTGGATCTGTAAGCTTCAATAAATAATATCCCTTCCTCCATAACTGTGCCTGGTCTGGAAGTTCATCTCAGCGAACCTGAAGCTGTCTGCTACACTAGAATATATATTTCTGGGTCACAGGCACCTTTTCTCTCTAAGATTCTATTTTATTCTCAGTATCTAGAACTATACTTAATAGAGAATGGATACCAAATGTTATTTATTAAGGAAAATAGCAAATGAATAAAAGATTAATGTAAAGAATAAAAATGATTGCTTATGCCACCTTCAATACATTGCAATGTTATCTCTCCTCATTAGTATTATTAGCCTTGTAGGCTGACCTTTCCCTGCTTATGAGCATGAATGGGGTCATATTTGGTGTAAAGTCATTTATGATTCTTTATATCCCTCTGTACAATTGCATGTGCTTAGTGTCAGCCATCTTACTTTTTATTCTGATTCACCCCATCAGAACAATTAGTAAACAATGGGTACTTAATAATTAAGAAAAACACTTAGTCCTAAGTCTAAGGGCCTGATATTTATGAACTCAACCTTCACCACAATTTGTAAGATGATACTCATGAATGCTACTGATATTCTCATTTTGCAAAGAAACTAAGGTGATAAAATGTATTTTCCCAAGTTTAGCTCAGTTGGTGATTTATTTATCCACCAGCATTCTATCAGAGAAATGAAATAAAATGAGGGAGATATGAAAGAAGGGTTCTTCTAGGTAGTAAGAGTAGGGTCCATAGTGAATTATAACAAGTCATGTAACCCATTACAAGCCATGGGCAACTCAAGAACAAAGAAAGAAAAATGACTTCAGTAGCCTTCAGAATGAGTTGGGAGAAGGATAGGGGGTAGGATGACCATGATGTCTGATCATCCCCCTTATTGGGAGAGCAAAGATGATCAGCTCCAGAGCTGGGCTGGGGGACATGCACAGGGCTTATAGGCCTTGTAACTGGTTTAGCCCACTATGTGCACAAGGAATAACCAACCCCAATAAAGATGATCTCTGTCTCTATCCAGTTCCTA
Organism: Orientallactaga sibirica; assembly: GCA_036365145.1. NCBI lineage: Eukaryota > Metazoa > Chordata > Mammalia > Rodentia > Dipodidae > Orientallactaga > Orientallactaga sibirica. The sequence goes on from JAEOAD010000041.1 coordinate 5,269,868, forward strand.
TCATAAGTCCCATCAAAAACCAGTAAACCAGGAAACTCAGGGATAATCTTTCTCTCTCTTGGGTTGGCCTGCCCCTTATGAGTCCTTCTATGTCCTTAATAAATCTACTATCCCTTGCTCACTACTTATCCATATTCCTTAATTCCTCTTCCAAATGTGGCATGAACTGGAGAGCCACTGACTTGGGAATAGATTTTGGTGGCTGTTAAACTTCTCCAGAATCTCAGCCTCCTGAGTTAAGGGAAAACTCAGTTTTGCTCTTTCAATTAGCTAGATGATGTTGTCACTAGATTATTGAGGATAATTTTCTAAGTCTACTGACTGTGGCAGTTGTGTGTATCTTCACCAGCACAATACATGTGGTTGTTATGTTGCCTTCATAACTAATAACAGCCTAGAGAAGTTGACCCATGAAACTAACCATACTAAGAGAGCCAGCCAGGATTTGAAACAAACCTCTGCCTCAGTGCTTTAATTCGTAAGTACTGGGATGCTCTCTTTCACAACCAATATTTATTGGGTGCTCGAAAATGAAAGATCAGCTCTACTGCGAGCTTAGAGGACTGTTGATCTTTCTCTCATCTGTCCTGAGCTTTGTCAAACACCTCAAATTATAACCTATTTCTGAGATTCTTTGAGAAGAGCTGTTTAGAATATATTTGAAAAGAAATTTGAAATGTGAACCTCCCTCATTTTGTAGACTTTCTGTGTGTTTGGGATTTATAGTGAGGAAAATCCACAAATGGAATTTCAGCACATCTGAATTCACATGTCCTGGTTGCCTGACAATAGGATTGGCAGCCTAACAGCCTCCAACCTGACACTGGCTTGCTGTCCTGGGGAGAGCGACTAAAAGCAATTTACACATTAGAGAGAGTTGAGAGTGCCTTTTCTTTATCTGCTATAAAAACACTGTAACCAATACCAGGACAGAGTCAGAAAGCCCCCTCTAAATCTTCCTTATGGGAAGACTAAAGTTTGCACATCAGGCAGTCTACTTTCTACCACTCCTCCACCTGCCCTAAGGCTTCCATCTTCTTTCAAGCACCTCCAGTGCATGTACATTCCTCTATTTTGTCAGGAATTCACAACACATAGTAAGCACTAATTAAACCTTTGAAGACATGATATTTTTATTTTGCTAATCTTTATACCAGTCCTACTTCATTTCCTTTCAAAGTAATCCACTGATCATATATTCTACAGAGTGAGCTCTTAAGTAGTGGAGTCCTAAGTAACTAAAACTTATCTGAGAACATTTAAAAATGAATACTATCATGTCCTTGACATTTCAGTCTGTTACCAATCCTTTCTCATCTACTTCAGTGCTATAGAATGCTACCTAAATTTGTCACTCAACTTTCTTTAACCAAAAGTTAAAGAAAGTGAATTCATTTAATTCAAGTAAGTATTATTTCACAAGTCTCCTGAGGGATAACATATTGAACAGAGCACAATTCCTTGGAAAGCTTCAAATTTAGCAGGGAAAGAAGATACAAAAATTGAGAGTAAGTGCCATAAAATGAATAAAGCTATGGACACCCATGAACGAGGTAGAATCTAGACTCCTCTCAGGCAGTAAGTGCAATGCTAGCACACTAGCTTAGAACTGGGATCTAAGCATTCACTGGATGGTTAAAAATAAAATAATCATACCCTTCTTTATGTGGGGAAAGCCAGACAATAAACAAATGAGAATTTCAGCAAATATGAATGAGACTAATGGAGTGTCTGAGGTAAGTGGTTATTTTATAAAATGGAGATTGAGGATTCTCTGCAAAGGAGACTTTTTGAGTTTAGTCCTGAATTTTGAGGAGCAGAGACTTGGAGTCACATAGATTACATTCAGATGCAACAACAAATATAAAATCCCTGAGTATATGCTCCATGTATTTAAGAAACATGAAATAAAATCTATGAGACTAGAATATGATATAAAAGGAAAGGACAAAGAGGTGAAGCAGAGGAGGTGGGACCAGATCACTTACAGCCAGGGGATGGTACTATAGGATGGATATTAAGCAAAGGGAAGTATGATCTGATTTGTACTTTCAAAAGATTAGACTGAATGCTGAAAGGAGAAAATCCCAGTTGGGCCATAGTGAACACAGGGAGACAAGTGATGGTCAGCTTCTGCGATCACCTCAGTCATATGGTCATTTGGTATGTAGTGAGATGTTTTTGGAATGTGAGGAATATATTTTGAATAGAATTAACATGAGTCAGTGATAGATGGTGGAGGAGGAAAGACGGAATCAAAGATACCATCTATGCTTTTGTTCAAAGCAGCTTGGCATATGGTGATGCTGGTCACTAAACTGGAAAGACTGCCCCTAAGTGAGTGACTCAGTGGAAGCTGGAAACATTTCAGACAGGGGAGAGGCCTGGATACATGAACAGGAGCAAAACTCAACAGTTAGGAAGCATTTGGCCAGAAAGCAATGTGCATATCAGGAAGCCAAGGTTGCCAGGCAGTTAAAGCTATGGTGGTATATTGAGGGTACATAATATTAAATAAATGCTGTGAACAGGGTGGAGGGAATAGGGATTGAACAATGGAGCCCCAAATAATTCAAAAATTAAGGAAAAAACTGGAAAAATCTTATGCACAAACTTTTTCTGACTTAGTAAATTTAGAAACCAAAGGGACCCATGTTAATAATTTATAAACTGCACAAACCAAGTACAAAAGTCATCTAAAACTACCAAAGTCCTGTTAGAACACTTGGAGGTGACTTTGAAGTACCCATTTCCTCTGAATGCTATTCTTTACAGCAAGCAAATGAGGACTAATTATTAAAGATTGACAGAGCCCCTTCCTGTCAGTCGTCTTCTTGCTAGATTTCTAGAATGTTGGTTTACATCCATGACAACAAAGATGGCTGCCAAGAATAAGCTGTTTGAACTCAACAACAATTATACAAAATGTGCCTAAAACATACAAGTTTAAATACATCCTAGGAGTTATCTAAATTTCTACCCAACATTCTTTATTTATGTATTTTCTCTAAGCCAATGCAATAGTTTTCAAAGACAAGGAAAACCATGCCTTCTCTTCACCACAATACTATATTCAAATGATCAGAGAAGGCATTCCAAAAGCTTCCTTCCTGAGTCCCACGAGTAGGGTGTGTCTCCCCAGCCCAAGAAGCATCCCTGCAGAGACAGAGGCTGAATCTCTAAGGTAAGGCTCTTATAGACCTTTGCTTTTAGTCTATTTAAGTCACCGATATGCAATTTCATATCAGGTGGCAGTGTCTAAAGAAAAGAAAAAGGATCAGACAAGTTTTTGAAACCAAATTATTGCCTCTCTGACAGATACCACTGTGCTGCTTACAAGTATTTTTCCTATTAAGTTTTACCGAGTGCAAGGGCTATAGTAAATAACCTTTCATCTGCAGGAGCTTTGCAAGGAACAAACAAGGAGTAATGCAAAGTAATCCTGGGGAAGTTTAAAGGGAGATTGTATCACCTTGAATTTAAAGTAATAGAATAGAGGGGAAAGTAGAAAACTGTTTACAATTGCTTTCTGTGGTGTCCTTCTTTCTAATAGAATTTATATGCAAATTTTTATATTTTAAAAACAATTAAGCTGACTTGAATTGGAAATATATATATTGACTTGGATTGGAAATCATATATATATATATATATATATATATATATATATATATATATATACACACACACACACATACACACACACACACACACACACACACACACATACATTTCAGAGAGAAAAAAAGCCTGAAATTAAGTAATACAACCAGAGACATTTACAGAGACATTAAGGATGGTTTTGATAGCCGTGTGCATAGCTAATCAGTCAGAAAAACCTGGATTACAACCAAACCATAACAGAAGAATATAAATGAACATAGGGCATGTGAGTGACTCCTTCTGGGGGAGGAAAAAACTTTGAATTATCAAGCAGTCTTCTGAAAATTGAAAAATAGACACTCAATTATTGGTAGCACACATCCTTGATTAGGCAAATCTGTGTGTCAGTCAAGCAGAATATACAATAGAATAATTTAGGTTCATTCTCTCTCAATCTACAAGCATAATCATTTTCACATGGAAACTTGGCACTGTCACACCTCATTTCTCAGCAGACTTAAGAACAGCGTGCAGTTTTGTGGTATTCTGGACCACCTTTACAAAATGAATCCCAGTACATTTCCACTCCCCTTACAGATTGTTATCACGTACAATTAAAGCTAAACTGCACTTGTCAAAACACTATAACAAATTGCACTCCATTGCAGTAGCCTTACATTTCTTTCTAATCATCTTTGTCATTTGGTCTCAAAGTTTACAGGCTGAAACTTTTTGCAATGCAATCCCAGTACTTATTAATGAGGTAGTCATAGTTATCATCATAATTATAACTTAAAAACTTTATTCTAACAAATAATTAGTACTTAAATAAGTACTTTACAGATTTATAGGATGTTTAATGAAGCAATCATAATTAATCAGAAATTAAAAATGAAATTTCAAAACAGTGACAGTTCTCTGTAAGGGTACGTGCATGTGAATGCACATCTTTTAGCTTGCTGCTTTGGAAAATTTTATTGTGATAAAATAAAACCTATGCATAATTTAGAATTTAAGATGTAAGGGGAAGATAGATATGAATCTATACAGATTCACATATGTACCAACAGACCGAATGCACTGCTCTTTTCTTATACACCATTCAGGATGAGCTAGCTTACCAAATCGCAGTGGCATAACACAACAATATTTATTCCTCACTCATGCCAATTCCCAAGTTAAGGCAGCTGTGGGTGCTTTGCCCAATGTACTCAGCCAGAAATCCAAACAGAGAATCACTCTCTCTCAATGCATGCATCCAAAGCAAAATAGTTGCAGCCACATACATCACTTCTGATCACTATCAGAAATCATTGCAAAAGCAAGTCATAGGGCAAACTATCTGCCAAAGCAGGGCAGAGGAAAAAATCTGCTCCAGGCCTGGAAAGTAGAGACTATGCATGTTCATGCATGTAGAGTCTTAATGATGATGAAATCCAGATATGTAGAAGAATGGTTGGAGTGATGAATGACAGGAGCTGAAGGACATGTTACTTTACAATCCCTGTAGGAAATTAAAATTAAGGGAATCATCTTTTACTCTGTATTTTATGTTTCCACAGAGGAGACCTATTTCCACTGTTGAGGCAATAGCTTTATAAAATGTTTAGTATTCCATACAGAAAAAAAAAAAAACTATAAGCATCAATAACAGTAAATAAATCAATTGCAGAAGAAAATCTTGTTTTTGAAGGAAAACAATCACAAGTATCTATCTTCTCCTTTGATTCGCCCACCTACACAAGAAGAAATGAACAGGAATAATAAGTACGTGAGAGAAGTGAGTTCTCATTGCAGCAGGACAGGGCAGGAGATGCAGGTACCCAGAGGTCTAGTCCTGGAGCCCAGAAATAAGATCTGTTTCTCACAATGGCACACAATTGAGTTTGTTCTTCCCAAGTGAAAACTTTTGTCTCTGGCATTTTAACACTATTCTGCTGCGGTCTTTTTACCTGAAAAGATATAGTGCTTTTGATACAAGCATTTTGTAGACAAGTACAGTCTTATCAAAGGCAAAAAGTAATGATTCTTTTATTGTTTATAATGTAATACAATAGACATTCTTTCTACCTATCTCATCACCAATCCACACTCCAGCAAATGATGAACTAATGAATCTTTGTCATATATATTTTTTAATTTTTTATTATTTTTTATTTATTTTTGGAGAGAGAGACAGAGAGAGATAGACAGAGAGGGAGAAAGAGACAGAAATGGGTGCACCAGCAGTCTCTCAGCTGCTGTGAATGAAATCCAGATGCGTGCGCCCCTTGTGGGCAAGTGCAGCATTGCGCCCTTGCATCTGGCTAAACATTGGACCTGGAGATTGGAACCTCTGGACATTGGAACCAGCATTCTTAGGCTTAGCAGGCAGGTGCCTTAACCGCTAAGCCATCTCTCGAGCCCTATATATTATTTTTTATGATGGATTAATTTATAATATTTTATTATTGGCTCTTATGCTATTGACTCTCTTTTTAGTCTTTAATATCAATTCTTCTCTTGCCTGTTGATACCACATTGAAACACTATCTTCCTCTTTCAATGCAGGATATCCAGGTGAATAGCCTGGGTTACCCAGCCTCACCTTAAGGCTTAAAATTGTTAAAAATGATTCAAAATATACCTTTGTTATTGTGATGGTTTATATTGATTGTCAACTTGACCGGACCTGGAATCACCTGTAAGGGATTACCTAGGTTAGGTTAGCCTAGTCAGTGGGCCTGCCTGCAAGGAATGATATTGATTAAGTTAAAGTTAATTGAGGTGTGAAGTGTACAATTCCACAGACTGGAGTGTTGGACTGTATAAACAGGGGAGAGCTGGCTGAGCACAAGAACTCATCCCTCTGCATCCTCACTGTGGACTGAGTGTGACCAGCTGCCTCAAGTTCCTACCACAATGGACTGTTACCTAGAAATGTAAGCTAAGATAAACCTTTACTCCTTTAAACTGAATTTTGTCAGGAGAATCTAACTAATAATTACCACGATTTTTCTCACAAGATACTTGGTTAAATAATAATAACATATTCATTAAGACTGAGATTAAATGAAACTAATTTGAAAGTCCATCCACCAGGAAATGGAATGTAGAAAGCAGCTGTTGCAGTCAGGTTCTCATTAATAGAAGAAAACACCCAACCAAGAGTAGCATGTGGGGAAAAAAAGTTTATTTTGGCTTATAGACTTGAGGGGAAGCTACATGATGGCAGGAGAAATGGATGACATGAGCAGAAGGTGCACAGCACCTCCTGGCCAACATCAGATAGACAGTAGCAACAGGAGAGTGTGCCAAATACTGACAAGGAGAAGCTGGCTATAGCACCCATAAACCCTCCACCAACAATACAGGAGGTTTTGATTCCCAAATTGCCATCAGCTGGAGATTTAGCATGCAGAACACCTAAGTTTATGGGGGACACCGGATTCAAACAACCACATTCTGCCCCTACTCCCATAAACTGATAGTCATACATGATGTAAAATGCAATGCATTCAGTCCAGCTCTAAAAGTCTCCATAGTTTCTGTCAATCTTAATGGTATTCAAACATTTCCAAAGTCCAAGATCTTTTAACTGAGCCATAATGCCAAAAAAAGTCCCCCCCCCAAAAAAAAAAACCATAATGGAATAGTATAAACACTGATACTGTAAAAGATGGCATTGGGAATAGCAAAGAAACAGTCAACGAATACAAGATTTAAACAGGTGAACATCAAACTCTGTAGCTCCAAATCCAACAGCTCTAATCAGTGGCAAACCTTTAAGTCCAATAATTCAGAGCAACAAGTCTCTGCAGTTCCAATTCTGTCCCTCCATCTAGGCTATTCACAGTCCTGGAAAATTTCATCTGGGTCTGGCAACTTTCCTTAGCAGCTATCTCATGGTCTGACATCCCTACTGGGTCTCCACTGCAACCCATGGTTCATCCTCACAGCTCCATCTAGTCTCCATGCAGGTATCCATGAAACCTGCTTCACATTGCCCATGGCCATTTCCAAAACACAAGATAGTATTGCAAATTCAATGACCCTCTCTTTCCTGCATTTTTTATATTCAATAAGATCTGGTGTGGTGCCAATGTGTTAATCCAGTGGGAAATAAAGTACTTTGAAGACCAGGACACTCCAGTATTCAGGCCTCTTCAAAAGATGCAACATTATTTCTGTTGTCCCAATGCAGGTCAGCTGGCCCAATCTCAATGGTTGTAATGTCTCATATGCAGCTGAACAGGCAACAGTTTTAGCTCAAAGATTTTTTTTTTTTTCTGAGCCACATCCCCTGCTTACACCAGTCCATTTCTATGCAATGCAACCCAGCACAAGTTCTCAGGATACAGGCATAACAGCAAGCAACTCACACAACTGTTTCTAGCCCAGTCCAGGCAAAGCTCTTTCTCACCCTCATAAGCCAAACCTCACAGTCCATAGTTCTTACTACATTGAGGTCTTTCAACTCTGACCAGAATAGTCCATCAAGCTATACTTTCAGCACTGCAAAGCATCTCTTAGGCCAAGATTTCAAAGCCTTCCACATTCTTCTTGCAAATCAGCTTCAACAGGCCAAAGCCACACAGTCAGGTTTCAAGTAGTAATGACTCCACTCTTGCTGGAAGAAAACACCTGATCAAGAGCAGCCTGTGGGAAAAGAAAGGTTTATTTTGGCTTACAGACTTGAAGGAAAACTCCATGATGCAGGGGAAAATGATGGCATTAGTAGAAGGTAGACATAACCTTCTGGCCCACATCAGATGGACAACAGCAACATAAGAATGTGCCAAACACTGGCAAGAAGCTGGTTATAATACTCATAAACCCACTAAAAATACACTTCTTCCAAGAGGATCACAATTACCAAATTTCCACCTGCTGAGGACCTAGCATTCAGAGCACCTAATTTTATGGGGGACACCTGAATCAAACTACCACAGCAGCTCATCCCAAGTATTTAAGCATGGCTTTATTGTTGCAGCCTCTTTTTACTTATTATGAAATGACTAAGATGATATGGAGATAATTAAACATGGATGGCAATGTCTTTGATCCTTGATGTACATGTGTCTAGTGAGTATGTACAAAAGCAGCTAATAGCTGGATAAATATATAAATAGTACAGTAGAATATTTCAACAAATTTTGAATTGTATGCAATGCTACCATTTTATTTTCTAAGACTCTAAATGGATATTTCATTTGATAACTAAAGCATAATATTTTGACCCTAAAACAGACTGATAGGTGTCACACATAAAGCATTGCTCAGAGGTATCAATGTGCACATGTCAAAACCTTACTTAGTAAGAAACAGTAGAGTTGAGACTATGGACAGAAAATCAGTGAAACCAGTGAAATAGGTAAGGAATAGAATGTACTCTGCCTGTGTGCACATTATTCATTCAACTATGCAAATGGACTTATTGGTTTATACTTTCTTGTGCATTAAAATATCTCAAAGTCAAAATTTCTGTTTCAAAATGTAACTTACATTTCCTGTGTTTATATACCTTAATAGAAATTCTTCTGTTTATTTCCAATATCACTGGACTAGCCCCAATGCTTAAAATACCATATATATATATATATATATATCCTGACCTAGAGATCACATCAACTAAAGAGAGACACGATGTAGTGTTAAGAATAGAGAGTCACCTGGTTGGGATAGTTCATGGACTTTTAGCAAATCTAACCAATAAACTAGAAGCTCATTTGTCTCAAAATGACTGTCCATTCTCACACATGAGCATTCTTTAGAAGTCATTCTTGTGCTCGCCATTTACCAAAAAAACAAAACAAACAAACAAACAAACAAAAATAAAAACACGTCGATGCAAAATCTATCCAGTATGTTTAGGTGTGAATTCTCCTGAGTCCATTTTCTGTACATACAAAAATTTATCTCCAAGATGCCAGATTTGAGCACGATATTCTGTGTGAGATGTGTGCCTTATACTGCAGTACCAACTCATGTAGTTTGAGAAAGTATGTTTTCCTATAACTACAGGCTTAGATGACTTGGAGCTACCTCAGCCTCCAAGGTCAGTTGACTTAAATCCTGGTTGGCAAGAAGGAAAGTCTTGTGTATTTCTTGTACCTTCAGCATCTACATTTCATTTCCTGAAATCTCAGAGAACAACATGCACAATGAAGATGCTGCTGCTCCAAACTGAATATGAAAGTAAGAATCGCAAATAATTGTCTCAATGCCCCCACCAGAGAGCAAGATACCTATATCACAGAACCAGCTTCCTTCCCCTTTTATGAACTCTATACAATGCCTTATGTGTTCAGTAGGCACCTAAAAGGTAATGCTCTAATTGCTTTTGCCAGATATGCTCCTTTATGCTATTGTTCTCTTATGTTTTTCTGAAAAATTACACACACATATGTTAAGCGAAGAGTAAGTTCTAGGAGGAGGAACATCAAGAGGTCCTATAAGTAGGTTTGTCTTAGTTTACCATTACCATAATGAGCTCTATAAATATGTAGTCATTCCTTTTATAGGCTCTAGGTAATATCATTTTTAAAGTTTCTTTTTAATTTGAGACAGACAGAGAGAGAGAGGGAGAGAGAGCAAAAGAGAGAGACAGGGGAAGAGGCAGAGAGAATGGACATGCCAGGGCCTTTCAGACGCTGTGAACGAACTCCAGATGCATGCACCCCCTTATGGACATGTGTGACATTGCATGCTTGCATCACTTTTGCATCTGGCTATATGTGGGACCTGGAGGTTTGAACCAGCTATTTTGCTTGGCAGGCAGGTGCCTTAGCCACTAAGCCATCTCTCCAGCCCTGTAATACCATTTTTTATCATGGGAACATATGCTTGGATAAATAAGTAGATAAAGTTGTTGTACACATCCCCAACTCTAATCATATTTTAAAGTATGTTTGCCTTCTACTTTATTAATGCTTCCCCTAAATCCTCTTTTTAAAATCAGTTTCTAATTTTATGGATTGAAACTCTCTTCAGCCAGATAACAAGTGTTCTGCAGTCAAATGCTCTGTCACTTGAGCTATACCCCCAAGATAGCTAGTATTCTGCAGCCCTGTCCTTCCAGTCACATAAGAAAGCCACCAGCAACTCAGGTAAATTCACATATTCAACAAGCTTATTTTGAATGTCTTCTTCCTACTGAGGGTGAAGGAAATGTAAACAACACATATTCTCTACAATTACAGCCCATAATAGCCATTCTTTCAGTAGAAGGAAGCCCAAGTTGTCAAGGGAAACAGAGGGACTATCAGTCACCTAGACTGTGCAAGGAGTTCTGGCATTGATGACAACTGTGCTGAGCCTAGAAGGAAATATACATGATAGCAGAGCGACCATGGAATATATTTGTTCCAAATACAGACAATAGTGTGCATATTACAAAAACAAGAAAAAGGATGACCAGAAAGCACACCACTCTTCCCAAATCAAGGGGTCACTCCCAAAGTTAGATAGAACCAGCTAGAGCTCTAGTATCAGATTCTTGCCTGAGTGTGGGCTGCACATACTATAGATGGGCCAGATAAGACCAGACTTGACCTCAGTCACCTGACCTCTCTGAGCAACCTTGTCCTGCTGGAGACTCTTTGGTCTCTCCATATTCCTCCCAATGGATTAAGTTAAAGTTAAGTCCATTTTTATGGGTGTTTCAATTCTTTATTAAGCCACATATCAGAAACAGAAAAAAATGTGCTATTGATAACAATAACAGAAATATGTCTACATGTTGTCGGGCAGTGTTCATAAAATTTCCTGAGTTCACATTTGCCTGCTCACAGCCCTGTGAGGCAGCTGTGCTGGGTACCCACATTCTAGAAGCAGGCTGGGATGGAACTAGAAGAAGCATCAGTAGCCTCCTGAGCCCTGCCTATCAGGCTCCAGTCATTTCTTTGCTTTGAGATGAGGAGTCCAGGATCATATGTAGGGTGCTGACACTGTCTGACGTCAAAACACAAACTGGAGACTTTTTGGTGCCACTAGAAGAAGAGGTTACGGGCTTCAAACATGCTTAGTTTTTATTCCCTATTTTCAAGACTTAGAGCAGAACATCCCTGCAATGTCCCCAGACAGATTTGTATCATTATTTAACTTGAAAAGTGAAAAACAAATGATTCTGTGGTAAAGTTGAGAATGGCAGAGCGAGTGAATCTGGGAGCTATGAGGATAGAGGATAGATTTCTAGAGTGAAGAAAAAAAGAATGAATAGTACCACTGGATCAGGAAAAACATGATTCACACATTCAGAAAATAGAGAGACACTTTCTTGCGATCAGCCCAGAGATCCAGGGAAAGCCAGTTCAGCTGAGGCTGGCAAGGGAAACAAGGACCAAGTGAGCAGAGGCTTTAGACAGGGAAGAATAGGATTTGATTAAGACACACCAGGGAGATTAGAAAAGCACACCTTTGAGAATGTCTATGAGGAAATTTCCAAAGAGCATTAGATCCAGAAGGATCTGAAGAAATGAATGGTTCAACAGATTCAAGCTGTGATGGAATTACTGAGAAGTGACGACATGTAAGAAGCATGGCCTAGCTGGAAGAATGACTTTGGATATATTTTGTCCCTCGCCCCTACCTACATTCTTCTCTGCTTCCTGTCTGTGATGATATAACTTCCCTGCTGTTCCCACCATGATGGAATAAACCCTCAAAAATCAGGACCAAAATAAATAATTCTGCTTTACATTGCTCATGTCAGATTTTTTGGATCACAGTGATAAAAAGTAACAAACACGGATGCAAACACTATCTTACTAGCAACAGAAAGTGTCCTAAGGCTTCTAAATACAAAAGAAAGAGCATCATGTTTGCACTGCACACAGACAGATCTATGCAGCTGTGGTGAGAAGCGATTAGATTAGAAAGAAGAAGGAAGGATATGAGAAGCCAAGTCAAGAGGCTACTACAGTCAGGGAGGCAAAAGTGGAGGTAGCTAGGAGCCAGAGGTGGCAATGAAAAGGACACAAGTGAACACATTCAAGTCCCCTTGTTCAAAGGGCACCATGCAGGGCATCATCCACAACATAGCATAATTTGGAAGGCCAGACAGACCATATGAGGCCTAGACTTGCTTTCTTCAGAGGTTTCCCAGCACCCTTGGGATGGGCTCTAAAATGGCTTCTGTGAGGTGGAACTGGGTCTCGTGGTCGCCTCATTGCATCCGTAGGCTCTCCCATTGTTCCCACCTCAGGATTTTCATATGCTGGCCTTCTGCCTGAAGCACTCTTCATTATCTTTTAAGCCTCAGTTTTAATGTCCCTTATTCAAAACAGACTTTCTACATCCCACCCAGTGGAAGCCCGTGACCACCTCAGTTGTTCCCATCTCAAACTGTCTGGTTTTTTATTTGCTACTTTTTCTTTGTCCTGAGGAATGCAAACTCAAGGCAAGCAGGAGCTCTGTCTGCCTTATTTGTCTAGCCCAGTGACTGCCCTGGCGCATCCACATTCACAATAAGCCCAGGCATACAGTGCCATAAGCTCCAGACTTCAGGCACAGGCACACACAGGGTATTGTGTAATTGTGACCCCCAAGGATACAGCTGGTAGGAAACAATATAATATGTCAGACCCAGAAGCAAAGTCCCAGCCTTATCTTCTCTTCTGTCTTCTTTCATTACATTACTGAGTTAAAAGCTATTGGCCTGCAAACTGCCCAACAAAGTATAGTTACTAACTGGTCTTTTTCTGTGCTGATATTTTGCCACATCCATATTTTGTCCCATTTCCTTAAAATTTGCAAACACGACAAAAGAACACCTTTGTTAATCGGATTAGCAAAATAGCAAAAGTCAAATTGAGCTACATTCTGCTATTGAGAATACATGTCAAATTACTAAGCCATATACCCTCAAATATTTTATATATATATATATATATATATATATATATATATATATATATATATATATATATGGAGAGAGAGAGAGAGGCATTATTTTTATCCATAAACTGGAGCAAATTCTATTTGCAATTCCACTTCCAATGATTAATTTTTATCATTTTCCATAGAAACCAAAGTTTAGAAACTTGTATAATCCCTGTTTTCTAAATCAGGAATTTGAAGTAGAAAGGGATTATCTTTTCTAAGAAAGAGTGGTTTTATGGCTAAGTCAGTTTCAAATTCAGAGTGCATCGCAGGCTTCAACACTCTACTAATGAACTGTGTGCTATTTTCATTTCGGTTTGCTTATGTGAGTATTCACCAAGCCACCATCACCATATAAGATCAGTATCCAAACTATAAAGGCTTTTCAAATTGCTAGCACTAGGCATAGTTCAGACTTTAAGTACCAGGAAGCAACTGGTTACAGCTGCTTTTGAATCAAACATAAATCTAAGAAATGCTGCAATATAGCAAAAGGGGAAAAAAGACCTTGTCTCATTAAATAGCTAACAGGAGAATGTATCTGATAGTAAAATCTTGGCAGAACATAAAATACCTGTTTACTGCCAAATTCTAGTCACACAACATTAAGGTTACCTACTTAAACACAGAGTACTGGATTCTTGTCATATATAATTCTATCAAGGAGTTCCCCTTATGAATCTCAGTTGCCTTTAGAGTGGGTAGAAACACTATTGCCAAGATAGCAGGGACCCAACTTCACAGGGATTTGTAGATAAAAATTAATCCCTCAAATTGTGCCCAGAAGCAAAAGAGGGACTAATGGAGACGAGCAAGCAAAGGCATAGCCAAGACTCTTTGAGGTTTCTGCAGCCAAAGCTTCTGAACAATTTTCCAGGGTAGCTTGTGAACAGAAACAGAGACAAAAACCCATCTGGGCATTAGAAGGCAGAGCTATTCAGACATGGTCTGTTCATTTTCCTGTTAGCCTTTGTCACATATTTTAGCATCTTAAGTTTGTTATAGGGTGACCATCTAAAAATGATTTCTTTTTACTTTTAGATTATCAAATGGTAATGTCAAGTCGAATCCTGGGGAGGATATTTTTAATCAAGTAGCACACATTTTCCATATAAATGTTGCATAGGGAACAGCGAAGAAAATAGCCCATTAAGTAAAATATTCCAAAATCGAATCTAATAAAGCTGGATAGAAAAATCTATTCTTCTACTTTAGAATAGAACGTATAATAAAACTAGGGAAATGTTCGCACGGCATGAAACTCTACAAGCCTAGCGTTTGTCATCCAGAGCCTTCATATAAAAGCAGTGAGTAAGAAATGGGAAAATGAAAGGGTGATGGCTTCCTAACATGGCCACAATTAATATATCTACCTTCAAATAAAAGAAAAAGAAAATCAATTCAGTTAGAAAGATGTCAAGATAGAGCAATTACTCATGGCTAATTACTGTTTAAAAGATGATGACAATGGGTTAGTTTTCAGTGATATTGATGAAGGGAGACCTTTGGGGAAATCATTTGCAAAGGTTAGCAAGGATATGAATTATTCTCTGCTGTGTTGGAAGGCAAAGAAGTGGGAAGAATAAGTAAAATACTAGTTCAGTCTTGTGAAGGTCATTGAGACAACCAAGCAGATGCTATAAATTAACATTTTCTAAAACCCAAGCCTGTCACCAATACGTCTCACAGTGAATCATTTCTTAGAAAAGAAGATTTGTTATGAAATGTTCAGTAACTCACTAGACAAATGACTTTAAATAATACTATTCAATAGTACACTGCAAGAAGCAAGCTTAGACGGAGCTGGTTGACTAATAAATTGAGAACCCTCTTGAAATGGTAACTATGCTCTTGGCTTCAGCCTTAGAAAAAAACCACCCACTCCCAGAGTCCACCCATAAAAAAAAGTTCTTGACGGGGTCTCACAAATGATTTTTTTAAATTTTTGTTTATTTATTTGCAAGGAGAGAAAGAGACAATGGGCATGCCAGGGCCTCCAGCCACTGCAAATGAACTCTAGCTGCTTAAGCCACTTAATGCATCTGGTTTTATTTAGGCACTGGGGCACTGAACTTGGACCATTAGGCTTTTGGGGCAAGTCCCTTAACCATTGAACAATCTCTCCAGCCCCACAAATGATTTACAACTATGGGGTCATTATAGATTGTATCCTACACTTATGACAAAATACTGTGCATATTTGTTAAAACATGAACATACTGACACATGCTTCGTATATAAGTAGATGGCATGTGTATGCATGTATCTATCTACAGGTTCAAATATAAGGCTATGTTTACATATGAACACAAACACATGCACACACACATGCACATACACAAAGAGATCCCAGTAAGGATCACGAACACACACACACACACAAAAAATGTTTACCACCTCTCACCAAAAACATAAGGAAGAAAACAAAGGTGTGAGCTAGTACAATTTAGTCTGTCCTACTGAAGCTTGAAATTTAAATCAATTGTCAAGGCAACAGGGTTAATTCCCATTTGTGAAGAAATTTACATAGTCTGACTTGCTGAAAACTACAACTGAAAATACTCGTGTGAGTAATGTTTAAGTGACTTCAGTGGGCATGATAATACTGTCTCTCTCTCTCTTGTGCTCTTATGCTCTCTTCTACTACTCCTAGCTGACCAACATATGCCCTTTCCTTCCCACCTAAGTCCAACTCTTCCAGGATTCTACGAATGCAGCTTTTAACTGTGTCACTCTCTCTACCCAAATAGCAAACATTTTCCATCACTCTCATGTACTATCTTACTACCTACCTTTAATAATTACATCAGTTATAAATTGGTCAAAAGAAGGCAAACACATGACACACTTTTATGGTTTTAATGATAACATCATGAGGCTGGGGAGATGGCTCAGGAGGTACTGTGCTTGTTGTGCAAGCATGAGGACCTGAGTGCCAATTCTACCACCCATTTAATAACGGGATGTGATAGTAGTGCAATAGCAGAACCTTTGGGCTTACCAGCTAGCTACTGTAGTCAAATCTGCTGCTTCAAGTTCAGTAAGAGACTATGCTTCAAAAAATAAGGTAACAAGCAATTGAAAAAAAAAAAAAAAAACTCAGCACCAACTTCTAGCTTCGGTGCACACAAACACATGCACTCATGCACCTTTATGTACATACAATTGTACACACACACATACATGCAAACACACCACAGACACATAAGAAATTGATAGCATCACATATTCCTTATAGTAAGTAGGTGATTAAACAATAACTTTTGATTCACGAATGGATTCATAGTAAGTGGCTTTAAAAGCTTCTTGTGGTGGTTATGTAGACAAGTGAGCCTATTAGCAGATGGCATTTCTATAATCAACTAGGCAAATTTCTCTTAATCATAAAAGATGTGCCAGATCAACATCATGACATTACTAGATAATTGAATTAATCTTAAGTCAATATTTTGGAGACATTTTTCTTTAAAAATTTTAAAAATATGGGCTGGAGAGATGGCTTAGTGGGTAAGGCATTTGCCTGCAAAGACAAAGGATCCTGGTTTGATTCTCCAGGACCCATGTAAGCCAGATGTCATAAGTGGGTGCATGCATCTGGAGCTCATTTGCAGTGGTTGGATGTCCTCACGTACCCATACCCCTCTCTCTTTCTCTGTCTCCCTCTCTCTCCCTCCCTCTTTCTCTCTCTCTCTCCAATAAATAAAATATACTTTAATGTTTTGGAGGTAACAGGGAACTCCCTGGTCAACAACTCACTGGAAGGTGTCCCATCACTGGCACTGAAATTTTTCTAGTAACAATCTACAGCTTCTGGATGTGCTATTATTCAAAAAAGTAGGTTTACATAAGTCTTATCCAGAATATCTTGAATTTTGATTGACCCTCCACCCCCACCCTTCTTTAACACATTCTCTTTCCCTGGCCTCACTTAGGCCTTTCCCCTGCCTGTAATCTGTTCTTCTACTTTCATATATACAATACCATCCCCTTAAGTCCTTCCCTCTTCTGCCTCCCTTATAGCCTTTTTCTAGCTTTACTGGCCTCTGCTACCAACTTTTGGTTCCAGTTCATACACAAGTCTGTACATTTGTAAGTAGGATCCACATATGAGAGAGAACATGCAATGTTTGGCTTTCTGAGCCTGAGTTACCTCACTTAGTATAGTCCTTTCCAGATCCATCCATTCCAAGAAAATTTCATAATTTCATTTTTTCTTTACTGCTGAATAGAACTCCATTGTGTAAATGTACCACATCTTTATTATCCATTCATCTGTGGAGGGATATCTAGGCTGGTTCCATTTCCTAGCTATTGTGAATAGAACAGCAATAAACATGGTTGTGCAAGTATCTCTAAGGTAGTGAGAAAAGTCATTCAGATACATGCTTAGGAGTGCTATAGCTGGATCATATGGTAAATCTATTTTTTTTTTTTTTTTTTTTAGCTGTCTCAAGTACCTCCACATTGATTTCCACAATGGCTGGACCAGATTACATTCCCACCAACAGCGTAGAAGTGTTCCTCTTTTTCCACATCCTCACCAACATTTATGGTCATTTGTTTTCTTGATGGTAGCCATTCTGACAGGAGTGAAATGGAATCTCAAAGTGGTTTTAATTTGTATTTCCCTGATGGCTAAGGATGTGGAACACTGTTTTAGATGTTTAAATGCCATCTGTATTTCTTCTTCTGAGATTCTCTATTTAGTTCCATAGCCCATTTTTAATTGGTTTTTTTTATTTCTTATTGTTCTGTTTTTTGAGTTCTGTGTATATTCTGGATATCAATCTTCTGTCAGATGTGTAGCTGGAAAAGATTTTCTCCCATTCTGTAGGCTGTCTCTTTGCTCTATTCACAGAGTCCTTTGCTATAAAAAAGCTTTGGAATTTCATGAGATCCCAATGGTTGATTAGTGGTTTTATTTCCTGAGCAATTGGGGTTATATTCAGAAAGTCATTGCCTATGCCAATATGTTGAAGGGTATTGCTGAAGATTTCATTTGCCTGAGTGGCAAGATCACTGGGAAATCAAGCTGGTGCTGAGCAGAAAACCTTCTCCGTGTAGACCAGCCAACTGAAAGCTGGAAAAAGCTGCACTGCATACAGCCATATGGGAGACAGAAATTATCAATGATGAAAACAGTGGACACTAAAAACTTCAAGTTTGGCCAGAGAGGTCAAATTACCAAACAGGTGCAATAGTGGCATGTCTGATCTGGGGAAAACCAACTGCTCTCTAATTGGACTGAAGGCCTGCTCTACAGGAGGGAATACATTCCTGGTACTGAAAAACCTAATCAGAAGACTATAGCAGGGAATATCATGAGCCTTAGGGGTATTAAGCCTGCTCTTGTCTGGCTAAATGTATATATTATTCCCACCAAACTGCCCTGAAAGCAGTACACTTAATGTTCATATACAAATATTAATGCTATTCTCACTTCTGGTTAAAGATGACCACTGGGATGACCCAAAAGGCAACATAGTGCTGAGAAGAAGGTATGAAGGAGTGTCCAGCACTGAAACATCTCTATCACACCCTCCAAGGCTCAGGGTCCATTGCAGAAGAGGGGGCAGAAAGAATGTAAGAGCCAAAGGAAGAGTAGCACTCCTTACAACATGCTCCTCCAGACACTAAATGGCCTGGATATCCATGACCTCACAGTGCCTGACACTACCTACATAAGACCATCATAATAGGAGGAAAAGATCATGACATCAAACTGAAAAGAGAAACTGATTGAGAGGGGGAGGGAATATGATGGAGAGTGAAGTTTCAAAGGGGAAAGTGGGGGGAAGGAGGGAAATAACATGGGATATTGTCTACAATTAAAGAAGTTGTCAATTAAAAATAAAGAATGTAAGAGCCAAAGGAAGGGTACAACTCCTTACAAAGCAACTATGAAGACAGAAATTGGCCTCGATATCCATGACCTCGTAGTGCCTAGCAATACCTTCACAAGACTCTCATACTGGGAGAAAAAGATGATGACATCAAATTAAAAGAGAGACTAATGGAGAAATGTAGAGGATATGATGGAGAGTGGAGTTCTTAAGGGGAATGGGGGAGGGGAGGGAAATACCATGGTTTATTGTCTGTAAGTACAGAAGTTTTCAATAAAAAAATAGAAAAAAAGAAATTTATATATATATATATATATATATATATGTGTGTATATATATATAAATTTTAAAAAATAGTGTAATTAATGTTTAGAAATTAATGGTCAAGAAAAGGACATCTGCCGGGCATTGTGGCACACAACTTTAATCCCAGCATTCGGGAGGCAAAGGTAGGAGGATCACCATGAGTTTGAGGCCACCCTGAAATTACATAGTGAATTCCAGGTCAGCCTGGGCTAGAGTGAGACCCTACCTTGAAAAACCAAGAAATGAAAAACAAACAAAAAAAAAATGAAAAAGAAAAAGAAAAAGAAAAGGACATCTATAACATCTCACTATTCTTATGAGAGATTTTTCATAGGCTTTGAGGTTTGAATGTAAAATATCTCCTTTAGGTGCATGTGTTTGAACACTTGGTCCCAGCTGGTGCTGTTATTTGGGAAGGTTGTGGAACCTTGCTGAAGGAAGTAAGCCATTGGGGGTGGGTCTTAACCTTTTATCTCTGGGACCCATTTCCTGTCCATCCTCTGCCTCCTGACTGCCAATGACAGGCTGGACTCTTGTTGCCATATCTTCTAGGCCATGGTGAGCTGTGTCTCCTCAAAAGGGTAAGCCAAAATAAACTCCCTTCCTTAAGTTGCTTCTTGTCAAGCATTTTTCACAGCAATGAGAAATTTAACTGATACAGCAGGTTTGGTAGTTTCAAAGTTGGAGCATGTTTGAGGTGCTAGTTTTATCCCTAGAACCACACACACACACACAAATACATCATTGCTTTCTACAAACATATTAAGAAACAGAAGCTGAAGACACAAGTGAAATAACAAAATCTCTCTGCAGTGAAAATACTCAGGCCTTATTTTGGAAACATACCTAGAAAAAGGAAGGAACAAATGAAGAGACAGGTAGAAGAGATGGAAAGTTCTAGTTTTCTCAGAACTTAACATAGACTACAATTGAACAACTAAGTCCACTTGCTAGGTCTCAACAAATATTCAATCAAACATCTATTACCCATTTCTTTCTTTCAATATGAGACTCTTGGGGCAGAACATTGTTTCATACTGGGGCATTTTAATTCAATAAGGAGAAATAAAGCCCTCCTGTTTTTTGTATCTTTTTATGACTTTTTAAAATCCTTTATTTTTAAATAAAGTTTGAATGTAATGTACTGTAAAATATTCAAATACAGAATGTATAAAGTTGAGTCATGTAATATACACTGTTCAAAGAAAATCTAAGACTTTTCTATGCATTTACAAATATAAACACAAACATATTTTTAAATGAGTCATAGTATACATTTCTATCAATATCTTGTTTTCCCTTTAAATAGCCATGGCCATTTCCCATGTTCATTTACAATAAATGTACCTTATTTATGATAATAGCTATGTAAATTTTATTTTATTTGACCAAATCTCTTACTGAATTTTCTACCATGAAATTTTTATGCTCTGGCAGTATTCTTAAATATTTTCAGTTCATCTTTTTCTTTTAGAAAATAATTTCAGTGTGGCCACGTGTGGTAGTTTGAATAGATGGCCCCCAATATATTCAGTGTTTTATTAGTTTGTAGTTTGCATCTGCACCACCTGGCTGGAGGCAATGTCATTGGGCGGATCTTAAGGTGTGGTGTTGGGTTTGAGATTTCAATCTAAAGACATGCAAAGTGTGCCTAGCTGGAGTTCCTGAGGTGTGCTGTGATGTGTGGCTTTTGGCTTGTGCCTTTTCTCTCTCTCTCTCTCTCTCTCTCTCTGTGTGTGTGTGTGTGTGTGTGTGTGTGTGTGTGTGTTTGGTCCTGTGAAGGCAGGCCAGCTTCTTCTGCCATTATGGAACTTTCCCTGGATATGTAAGCTTCAATAAATAATAATCCCTTCCTCCATAACTGTGCCTGGCCTGGAAGTTCATCTCAGTGAACCTGAAGCTGTCTGCTACAGTACTTGATACCAGGAGTGGGGTGAGATGAACCTGATCATGTGGATGTTGGTCTTTTGGAACCTTTGTTTTGGAGGAATAGGCATGGACTTGGTGCTTGCAACTGAAGATGCCTTCTGGAGTGGTAAGCCAAGTTTTATGGACTATTCTGTTGAGAGTTTGAGAATGCTGAGTGCAGGCAGTATTGAACTTGGAGGCTTTGCTTATTAGCTTTCTAAGGGGAAGGAAAGACTGCAGAGGACTCTGTTGGAACTAGGCTACTGGCATAAGGGCTGGCTGTGCTCTGCAGTGCATGCCCAGAGAATTTGATCAAGATTAAATTTGTAATAGACAGATGTGCTTGGCTAAAGTTATTGGACTAAGAAATTTAAGATTTTAAGTTGGAAAACCTCAAGCAAGCTAAAATTATAGGCACTGAAACTGGTTTTAGGTTGCTGAAGCTGCTATTGTGAATCACATTAGCAATCTTAAGGAAGATGGCCCAACTGTCTTATATAAAAACAATGAAGAAAATGCCTGAGGAAAGACTATTAGAAATGCAACCTCTTTTGAGAAGGAGTTGAATCAAGAAGGATCTGCTTTTCAGGGTTACAATTTATATTGTCCCTGAATTAAGAATGTGGCTGTGTCCTGCATACCTGGTATTAGTTTTTCAAGCTTGAAAAATGCATGGAGTGGTCATTAATTGCACACGGTTCCAGGAGCCACTGCTGAGATGCAGCATGAGGCAGGGTGTGATGCCCTGATAGGTTGAAGAGCCTTTGGAAATGGACTGTGGCTTGCATGTAGACCTAAAGAAGTTTTGAATATACCAGAACTGTGCAGAAGGGCTACCATGGAGTTCACTGTTGGCCTGGGATGGAAGTTTTCCCTGGCTACTCTGCCCAGCTGTAATGGTGAAACTGGAAAACCTGGAGCCTGTCAGTCTCTGGTTATATTGAACTTGAATTACAGAAGGTGATTGATGATTGCTTGATGGTGGTTGAGTCTGCATTGTTCTAGTCTCTCCTTGCTATACCTTATGCCAGTTGAAAATGTTTACTCTGTGCCTTTATATGTTGAAAGTATTTAACATGTTTGATTTTACAGGACTCACTATCTTAAGTTGGTCAATACCTTGAGGACCTTTGAAATTGGACTGAATACAATTTATAATGTGTGATTGTTTTAAATCTATTGGGAGCCAGAGGTAGTATTTTGTGGTAGTTTGAATAGATGGCCCACAATATATTCAGTGTTTTATTAGTTTGTAGTTTGCATCTGCAGCCACATGGCTGAAGGCAATGTCACTGGGCAGATCTTAAGGTGTGGTACTAGGTTTGAGATTTCAATCTAAACATATGCAAAGTGTGCCTAGCTGGAGTTCCTGAGGTGTGCTATGCTGTGTGGCTTTGGGCTTGTGGCTTTTCTCTCTCTGTGTGTTTGGTCCTGTGAAAGCAAGCCAGCTTCTTCTGCCATTATGGAACTTCCTCTGGATCTGTAAGCTTCAATAAATCCCTTCCTCCATAACTGCCTGGTCTGGAAGTTCATCTCACTTAACCTGAAGCTGTCTGCTACATCATGCCTGTAGGTTAATAAATACTTGTCCATGTCAAGTTTCACTGTTGTTATCAGTCAGGATTCAATTTCAAGTAATAGAAACCCAACTCAAATTAACTTAAGCAAAAAGGTCATTTATTGGTTCACTTAACTGAAAAGTCTATGGAATATACTAGCTTCCAGCAAAGTTAGATCCAGGGTTCATAAATGATGTCATCAGAACTCAGGCCTCTCTTTTATCATCTTAAAAGAATTAAGGTATTAATGGGATCAAAACTCCATGTCCAGGGAGCTTCACCATTACTCGTTTTTAGTACTCATGATGAACACTTTCAACATCTTCTGTGAACATTTATTATTACCAGCTAAGGGCATTCAGTTTTCAAACCTATGAATATGTTCAGAAGCACTTATGTGCATTCTCTTCCCAATAAAATTATGACTTTTCCTCCTCAGAGTATTTTAAGATTATGAGTGAATTGTATCATGTGTGTTTTAACTCAATTGACTGTCTTTCATAGGCATCTGGAGGGCTTGTAACAATGCAATAAAATTTGAACTAAAAACCCACAAAAACTCAGATAAGAGAAAACTACCAATTTGTGAATCCTCTTTGGTGAATGTTTTAGAAAATTTGAAAAGGGACATTGATGGATTCCTGAAAACGAAAGTTTAAGAAGTAATAATATCTGAGCTGGGTAGCAAAACAAAACAAAACAAAAAGATGCTGAAGTGTTCCCAGTGTATTCTGCTGATACTTTAAGTTCTACTCTGTAGTAATTGGATTGGGATTTCATTATGAGAAGTTTTACCCAGTCACATCAGCTGCAGCCTTGTAAGAGAGTGATGGAGACTAAGTGTACCTGTTATGGCCATTACCATCCTGTCACCAGGGAAACGACTCAAGGAAGTGATCAAAGCTGCAAAGAAGAGAGGGAAGCAGAAGGTACTTCCAGCAAGTGTAACACTCCAGAACGCTTGAAGCTTCAAATAAATATAAAACTCATACAATTCTGTTCAAACAAATGTGAAAGAGGGAAGCCTTACTTTTTATATTGCAAAGTTTTAACATCAACAACATCCCATTTTCCTTGAACAATGTTATTCATATTCCTTACTTCTTCAAAGAACAGAGAGGCTCAATAAGATTTCTCTTCATTTCTTTTCAAAATGGAACATTATTTAAATTTAACACTCATCATCAATCCGATTGGAGGCAAAATGACCACATGAAGGCAGAAGATTAAAGTAAGGTTAGAATTAGCCTTGAACACAGATAACTCCTACTCTTATTTAAACATAATAATCCTTATGTTCCCTCATGTTTTTATTTTTGCTCAAAAGGTATATAATTAATCACTCTTTTAGATAATACATTTTATAGAAATATGTTGTATATGAGGGCAAAATCCCCATCCTCAATCTCTATATCTGGGTACAATGTTTTCCTACTCATCCAGGGCTTTGACATCCATGTACTCTCACTGCAATGTGATGAGTAGCTTAAGGCAAAGGAAGAGAGGGTACTTAGATTTGGTGGTTTTTGGTTTTCTTTTTTTACTACGATTTCTCACCCTCAGTATAACTCAGTCTGAGAGAGGAAGCCTCCTGCTTTCTAGACTCTGTTTATTGAGGGAAAAAGAAGCTGTCTAAATCCACACTGTGGTAGGTGTGTGGGGAAGTGCAGCAGCATCAGCCCGCCTGCTCCAGTGCTGGACTTTTCTAACACCTGCTATATTGCTGTTAAGGCTTAACGGAGTTGAAATTTTCAGATCCAGTCACAATTAGCCAACTGTACCAGGTTTGCCCTTCCTTGCTGGACTTTGCACATGAGATAAGAAAACCAAAGCCAGGCGTGGTAGTGCACACCTTTAATCCCAGCATTCAGAGAGAGGCAGAGGTAGGAGGATCACCATGAGTTCAAAGCCATCCTGATTCTACATAGTGAATTCCAGGTCAGCCAGGGCAAGAGCAAGACCCTACCTTGTGGGAAAAAAAAGAAAACAAAAACAACAGTAACAACAACAAAAAACCACTCATGCTCAGCTATCCTTTGCAGAGCTCAGAAAGGAAGTGAGGTAATTTTCAAAACCCCAAGTAATGGGTGACTCTCAAATATCATGCCATAATAATTCTTCACTCTGTCCCTGTCTCTACCCACATAGCTCAAAATCTGGTCTCCTGTAAGAGGCAAGGATCCTCTTCTCTCCTCGAAGATGAACAGGGCCTGCCTAGAGAAATGGGAGCAGGAGGAGGTTGGCAGGTCTCAGGAACTCTCTGAGCCCAGTTTATTCCTTTTCCCTCTTTAAATATTCACACTTTTTGGATTCTACCTTCAGCCCATTCTATTTTCATCCTACTACTTCTCAGAAAAACGTCCAGACCTTCAGCTACAAAAACCAGGAAGAATGCAGGTTCTATATGGGCAGTAATTCATACAATTGAGAAAAAGAAGATACATTTTGAAATACAAAGTAATGTATGAAAGTTGAGGCTTTTTAAGACTGAGAAAACATAATGCATCAGAGGATAGGCCATAGCTGGCCCTAGGGTCGACCCACCAGGCCTCTTGTACCTATCACTGATTATAGATCTGGGCTGTCACTGCCAACAGGACTGTGATTCCTCCCTACTCCCACCTTATTTCCATTTCATGTAATTGTGCTTCAGAAAATTACTTCTGCACTAATAAGGTACCTGGTTAGTTGAGAGATTTTACTGATGTTTATGAGTCTTTTGTGCAATATTTCTTTGGGCTTTTGCATATTCTGGTGAGTGAGCAAAACAGGAAATGAGCACAGTTATATCTGGCATAATAATAAAAATACAATAAAAATTAAAATCCTTTGGAAAAATTTCCAGTGTCTTTTACCCAAGGCTTTGTTTGTTTTACATACATTTCTTAATGACTTCTGTATATTAAAAAATAAATTTTATTTTAATAACCTTACCATTACTTGTTAAAATGCACATAGGTTTTCAAGATAGACAAAATAGACTAAAAAATGATTCTCAATGGTTAAAATTCAAATGAACTGATGAAATTATATGAAGAAGTTCATTTTCTAATGCTGTCCTCAGATTTTTAGGAAACCTAGTTGCTGTCTTACTCACTAATTTGGTAATTTGCAATAGGTTTCTCAGTCATTAGTGCAAATTAGCAAGGTTTAGCTATAATGTGAATATTAATATCTTCATTTAAAACCATTCCACATGTCCTCTTCTGGTTTCTAAGGACAAGTTGCTTTTTTAAACTTCAGAGAAAAACTATCTGAAATACATCAATATGATGTTTATGAAAAGGCATTTGATAAACAATGCATTATTTTTCATCTTCTATGAATAAAATGTCAGTGCTTCAGTAATTTATTTCAAAAGTCCCAAAGACTGACAGACAGCTTCAAGCACATATTGTGTGATTGTAAAGGAATATTGGCCCTTGGCTAGGAAGGATTTCTTAGCTGGTCTGAGCAATAACCACTTGATCACATATCTTTCCTGTCTAAGCTCCTGATGGCAGAGGATGTTTCTCGCATTTGCCACACACAGTCACTGAGGTGGTGAGCTTTCAGACGGATGACCTCGGAGGCACACTGGAGAAGTGTTACCTTCTGTCCATGACCTGTTTACAACCTTTGAATGTCTACTAAAGTTGTCACCATGGCACTCCCTGCTTTCATAATTTTCCCTGACAACCCCTCTCCCCTTGATGCCTGCTTTTACTGCAGTGTATGCATGGGACAGATCTCCAGGATCAGTACCTATTTTCCTCACAGAACCAACATTAATATTTTTCTTGTGACTCCCCCTATATGGATAATCTTTTAAAGTCTGATACCTAATCTGAGCCACACCTGACACAGGCTTCAGAGAATTCTAAAGCTTTCCTCTCCTTCTTCCCTAAATGTAGAATTATTTAAATTTAACTATTGCCATCAATCAGCTTGGAGGCAGGAATGATCACATGAAGTAGTATCCTTATAAAAAAAATGAATTTGCCAGGTGAGACCAGCACACAAGGCAGTGAAATGGATGGTGGCATGAAAAATAAGAGACCCTTTTTGTTCTGACTTATTTTACCGCTCACTTAAGGTTCTACTACTCCCAGAAGTATCTTGAGCTTGGGGTTTGAAGTCTTGCTCTCACACATGCACAGATGAACAAGAGGTGGCTGATAAGATTGCTAATAAGCCCTGGAAAACAATGTAAAATACCTAACAAGAGCCTGGCACATATTTGACCCTAAATAGTGATATTATTATCATAATCAAAATTATTATTAAAAAGTCATGTGTCTGAAGGTCTATGCATCTCTTACTAGGGCTCTAGAAACAGTCATTGGCAAGCTAGTCTCAAAGAATGTGATGGCTTATACATCGTGTAAATGAGGCCAAGGTACAAACTGCCTCTGAATTCTTCAGGTAATTCCAAGTCTCAAATAAAATAAAAAATGATGGTCCACAGTGAATCACAAGAGCCCACCTCTCAAAGTTGGGATAAAGATGAAATCAGAGCAAGACAGGTAGTGAGCAGGTAACAATCATGCAGGACTTCAAACATGGGTGCTTGCTTCCAGCCCCCCTCCAAGCCAGGACACATGTGCTCATGTAGGAGGGGCACAAGCAACTGGTTTAAAATTGGACCGAGCATGGGAGATGAGAGATAAGAATGCTTCCAGACCTTATAAGTTATTTTTAAACTGTTCCATAAATACCACTCTGATATGACCCCCTTTGGAAAACACCTGCCTTCAAAGGCTGCCTAACCAGAGAAACCACATTTTCTCAGCAACTGCTTTATTTCCCGAAAATCAGGCACCTGCTACCCAAAGTCACACTCCCTGCTGTGCCATCAGATCCTACAGCTGTGTGTACTTGATGTGTGTAGCTAAATGACCCTGTGGGGCAGCAGGGCTCTGCTGAGTGTCTCTCAGAGTCACGTTGGTTAGCCCTCTCCAGCTGCAGCCAATCTGTCAGCAAATTGTACTGGACGCTTGTCCAATGAAGAGCATGTCCTCAGGGCCACAGGAAGTTGAGGAAACCCATATGGGGCTCTTTCCAAGAGAGAATGAGATGTTATTGCCTCTGCACAGTGTGCATGTGATGCCTCCTCACATTGTTAAACCCTTGCTCCTTCCCCAGTCTCTTGCTATTATTCAAGAATTCCCTTCAGCTGCCACCCAATGCATCTGTAAATCTTTAATACTTTAGCAGAATATGCCTCCTCTTTAGAGTCCTTGTGCCTTTCTAGAAATTCACTGAACTCTTCCCTGTGAGTTATCACATGCTTTCTGCTGGTCAATGTGCACCCACTTCAAAACTTCATTTCCAGTGGAGGGCTTTAAGGGCTTATTTTAGGGAAGGAAATGTACCCCATGAAAAGGTAAAATTAGAACAGACCACAATGAAGCTAAAGTGTCTATTCATTTGAATCAAATGTTATAAATTTCTAAGCATTATGTTTGACAGCAAACTGTCATCAAAGCAATAGACTCATTATAAAATGTGAAAGGTAAATATATCCCATTGACTACTCTTCATTAACTGCAGGGGTTGCTGATAGGAAAGGCCTGGTCATAATTTATATTTTGCTAATAAGGTCCATTTTGGAGTATAGCTGTCACATCGATTCCTCACCTCTCACCAGTTTCATAGTTGTTCTGGACAGCACTGAAATTGGATGTTCAGAGTGTGGTTTCAGGCGTTATCTTCTATAATATCTCATCCTTGCATGTTGAAGCAAGCTTCGCCCTCCATCAAAACTCAACAGCAAGATTGTTTTTCAGAAAGGAAACTGAGAGATTCCTTTTAAAAGGCATTATAGGGGCTGGAGAAATAGCTTAGTGGTTAAGGTGTTTGGCTGCAAAACCAAAGGACCCAGGTTCAATTCCCCAGGACCCATGTAAGCCAAATGCACAAGGTGGCTCATGCATCTGGAGTGTGTTTCCAGTGGCTGGAGACCCTGGCATGCCCCATTCCCTAGTTCTCTCTCAAGTTTAAAAAAAGAAAGAAAAATTTTAAAATAAAATAAAAGGCATTATGAAGCAGAATATTATTTTCTAGTCACCAAATTTAAAAAAGCTAGTGTTAATGATTTAGAGGAGAGGGTTTTGAGGGATGTGAGATTGTTAGCTTGGCATAGATAATAAAGTATGCAAGTAAGTTATTGGTATGTGGCAGGCACAAGACCTGACACCTCTCTTGAGTTGTCTCATTGATCTTTGGCCAGATCATAAGACTCCATGAGTTTAATGAAGTATCACATTGCATATTCAAAATATGTTCACAATTCATGGAGCGAAAAATGTCGTTGGTCTCATAGATGATGTTTAGAGCACAGAATATATCCAAGGAAGGAAAATATTGATACAATATCAAAATGAAGTAACACAGTGTTTAGCACACTAGCACACTTTAGGATCTATACTCTTTTTGTTTGTTTGTTTGTTTTTTTGTTTGTTTGGTTGGTTTTACTAAATTTATTTTTATTAGATACTGACATACTTAGTATGTAAACAACACATATTGATACTGTCCTTTCCCTCCTCCCTGCCACTTTCCAAGGAGGTCCTCCTTGTTGGGGATGCAGGTCAACCCCATGGGGATTGCAGGTCCTGTATTATGGGGGCAGCAGGGGGAGAGGCTATGTGTCTGTGCATAATGTCCTAATTTTGGCACTAACAATCTTTCTACCTCCTCTTCCACAAAATTCCCTGAGCCATGTTGGGTGCATTTTAAGTCTATTTCAGTGATGGGCTCTTAGGAGTCTTTGAATCTCTGGTTTGGTAGGTGTTGAGGGTCCTCGGTATCTATCTCCTTTACACTAGAGCTGATATCAGGTTCACCAAGAAAGCAGTTCTCTTGCTCATTTCCCCAATTCCTCTGTGGTTTCATCTGGGGCCTGGGTGAAGTGTGCTGGGTCATTTATCTCAAGTCCTACTTCCATCTGAAAAAAAAAAAGCAGAATCTTCAATGCAGAGTGAAATCAGCACCAGTTAAATGGGATAGCCATTATTAATTTAGAGAAAATTTTAAAAGGTGTAGACCCTCTTATCGCCCAAGATTAGAGGGAGCTTGACAATGGAACGCCAAATCATTATCTGGATATGATTTTGACTTTTTCTCAAGTTCCATATATGGTTTCCTTTCCATTGAGTTGAGCCATTAGCCAATCCAAGAATAGTTGGTTACCCACCATGGCTTTGTGCCACTATTGCATTTGTGTGAGCATCACGTCAGGTTGTTTGCTCCGGAGTAGCTTAGACTTTGAATTGCTCAGGCAGATGTTGGCCACTTACCCCTGATAGCTCATGTACCACCTTCCAGCACTAGATGGGCTAACTGGGGACTGGTTCTCTTCTGGATTCCAACCAGGTCTTTCCATGGTCTGTACTGACAGCATATAGTGTCTTCAGCAATAGGGTCTTACCATTAACCTCTGGTGCTCTGACAGAAGTCTGTCTTGTTTGTTTTGGGAGACCTTGTGGGTCTCTCCAATCAACAGCTTGTTGTGAATATTAAATGCATCCTGGTCCAGGAAATTAGAGGTCAGCACTAATGGAAAATTTTCAGTGCCAGGGATGGGATACTTTCCAGTGAGTTGTTGGCCAGGGAGGTTCCTGTTGCCTCCAAAACATTACAGGCTATTTCCAAGACCTTGGTTTCCCTTGAGAAACAGATGATAAGAACCTATTGCTGAAGACCTTATTTGAGTGAGCAGCAAGGTCACTGAGAAACCAAGCTGGTGCTGAGCAGAAAACCTTCTCCCTGGAGACCAGCCAACTAAAAGCTGGAAAAAGCTGCACTGAATACAGCCATATGGGAGACAGAAGTCATCAGCGGTGAAAACAGTGGACACTGAAAACCTCAAGTTTGACCAGATAGGCCAAATGACCAAACAAGAGCGATAGTGGCATGTCTGATCTGGGAGAAACCAACTGCTCTCTAATTGGACTGAAGGCCTGCTACACAGGAGGGACTACATGCCTGGTACTGAAAAATCTAATTGAAAGACTATAGGAGGGAAGGTCATGAGCCTTAGGGGTATAAAGCCTGCTCTTGTCTGGGTAAATGTATATATTATTCCCACCAAACTGCCCTGAAAGCACTACACTTAATGTTTATATTCATATATTAATGCTACTCTCACTTCTGGTTAAAGAAGCTTCTCATTTCAGATGGTGATGACCACTGGGATGACCCAAAAGGCAACATAGTGCTGAGAAGAAGGGATGGAGGAGTGCCCAGCACTGAAACATCTCTATCACATCCTCCAAGGCTCAGGGTTCATTACGGAAGAGGTGGCGGAAAGAATGTAAGAGCCAAAGGAAGGGTACAACTCCTTACAATGCAACTGTCCAGACAGAAATTGGCCTCGATATCCATGACCTTGCAGTGCCTAGCAATACCTTCACAAGGCCCTCATAATAGGAGAAAAAGGTGATGACATCAAATTAAAAGAGAGACTAATGGAGAGAGGGAGGGGATACAATGGAGAGTGGAGTTCTGAAGGGGAATGGGGGAAGGGGAGGGAAATATCATGGTTTATTGTCTGTAAGTATAGAAGTTGTCAAAAAATAAAGAGAGAAGAAAGAAAGAAAGAAAGAAAGAAAGAAAGAAAGAAAGAAAGAAAGAAAGAAAGAAAGAGAGAGAGAAGAAAGAAAGAGAGAGAAATGGGAAAAATTTAAGTCTAGGCTTCATCTCACCCTCTCCAGGGCCCTTCAATTCAGGTGCACCCATTCAGTGGGTTAGCTGTTGGCTCGGCTTATGGTATGTTTGTCTGTGCAAAAGCTTTTTACTTTCATGAAATCCCATTGGCTGAGTGCTTGTTTAGTTTCTTGGGCCAATGGGGTTTAATTGGGAAGTCTTTTCTTAGTCATATATAATGGAGCATGCCTCCTATTTTTTATTCATGTAGGAGAAGAGTTTCAGGTCTTATATTGAGGTCTTCAATCCATTTGGACTTGATTTTTGTGTATGGAGAAAGGAGTGGATCTAATTTCATTTTTCTACATATGGTCATCCAATTTGTCCAATACCATTTGTTGAAGATGCTGTCTTTTCTCCAGTCTATATTATTGTCACCTCTGTCAAAGATCAAGTTTTCGATTCTGTTGCTTTGTTCTATGTTTCTGTTTTTATTCCAGTACCATGCTAATTTTGTTACTATAGCTTTTTATAATATAGCTTTAGATCTGGTATGATGATACCTCCAGAGACTTTTGTTTTGTTTTGTTTTGTTTTGTTTTGTTTTGTTTTGTTTTTGCTGAGGATATGTTTGGATAGGATATCCAAGGCTTGTTCCTATTCCGTATTATTTTTGAGATCCTGTTTTCAATCTCTGTGAAGAATGATGCTGGTATTTTTTTCTGGTAATGTATTAAATATGTGTATTGCTTTTGGTAGAATTGCCATTTTTACAATACTAATTCTACTTATCCAGGAGCATATGAAGTCTTTTCATCTTCTCAAGTCCTCAATTTCTTTCTTGAGTGTTTTTATGTTTTCATTATATAGGTCTTTCACATACTTGGTTAGTGTTATTACAAGGTATTTTGTTGTTGATGTTGCTATTGAAAATGGGACAGCCTCATTATTTCTTTCCCTGTATATTTGTCTTTTGCATATAGAAAAGCTACTTATTTTTATTTATTGACTTTGTATCCTGCCACTTTTCTAAAGGAATTTATCACCTTTAGAAGTTTTGAGATGGAGACTGTTCTATGTGGTGTCTTCCCTCAAGTATTTTCAAAGTTTGGCTTGTTCTTCATATAATCTCAGCATTGACTTTTTTCATGGAAAATTTTCCTTTCTCCATTGTTATGAGGGACATTTTTGCTGGGTAGAGTAGCTTGGGTTGGAAGCCATAGTTTTTTAGACTTTGAAGTGTTCCATTGTAGGCCCTTCTGGCTTTCAGTGTTTCCAGAGAAGTTTGACATAATTCTGATGGGATTGCCTTTGTATGTTGTGAGTTGTTTCTCTTTCTGCTTTTAACACTCTCTCTTTATTTTCATTGTTAAGAGTTTTAACTATAAAGTGCCATGGAGAGTTTCTGGCCTCGGGCTGACCTGGAATTCACTCTGTAATCTCAGGATGGCCTCAAACACATCTGCCTCCTTAGTGCAGGGATTAAAGGTGTACACCACCACACCTGGCTTGAGTTTCCTTTTGGTCCTGTCTGTTAGTGTTGTGTGGGCTTCTTTCATCTGGATGGGCCTCCTCTCTTTTGAGAGATTCAGAAAATTTTCTTCAATAATTTTGTTGAATATGTTCGCTAAGCCTCTGGCCTGGATTTCTTCTCCTTCTAGTGTACCCCTGATCTGGATGTTTTGTCATTTTAGGGTGTCCCACAGTTCCCTCATATTCTGTTCACTGGATTTTTTGAACATGGCAAAGTTTTTGGCCTCCTGATCAATTTCTTCTGTCTTTCTTCCAGGTCAGAATTTCTGTCTTCCACATGAGTAATTCTGATAGTGAGGGATTCTATAGAGGTTTTTATAACTTCTATTCGATTTTTGTTTTCTATTGTGTTATTTTGCATTGTGTCCATCTCTTTTTTGAGATACAATTTCAATTGAGTTCTGATTTTCTTGATGCTTCCTGGAACTCATTCTTGCATTTGATCAAGTCTTCATTCATTGCTTAAGCAATCGGTTGTTGAGATCTTCCATTTCTTGACTCACCTTCAATTCATTCATATCTCTTTTGAGGGTTCTAATATTTTCTTCAATCAAGTTAAGCCTACTGTCAAAATCTGAATGCTCTAAGACATGATTCTCTTCAATTTTATTGATGTGATTGTTGGTTCTTTGATGGTTTGCTTCTAGATCAGCAATTCTTTTGATCAGGGTCTTATTGGTTGTTGTGTTTTCATTTTGGGAATGAATTTCTGTTGATTTCTCTATGATTTAATTGAGGCTTCCATTGTAGGACTAGGCATCCTTGGTGGAGATCTCTCAAATTTCTGACTTTCATTGGCTTTTTTGTGTTGTCTACCCATTTTAGGGATACTCTTTATTTTATTGAAAAGGAAGCAAGTTTTTTTTTCCTTTGGACCATGGACCCTCTGACTCAGGTGAACAGGGATGTTGGTACCCAGTGGCCAGTCAGGATACCAGGGCAAAAGGCCTGATTCCACAACCCATTCAGGACCAGGCCTCCCCAAGCAAGGTGCAATGAGACCTACAAGGACCAGGGAACTGGGAGGAGCCAGGGAACAGGGATCTGGCCTACTCACTCCTGGCCATACCTGCCTGCACACCCTCCTGCACAGGGTACCTGGACTAGGCAGCTAGGAGGAGCAGGAAACAGGGATCTGGCCTACTTACTCTGTGCTTGCCTGTGCACCCTCCTGCACAGGGAACCAGGATCAGGGAGCTGGGAGGAGCAGGGAAACAGGCATCTGGCCTACTCACTCCACACCTGCCCGTGCACCTTCTTTCACAGGGAACCTGGACCAGGGAGTTGGGAGATGCTGGGAGGTAGGGGTCTGGCTTACTTAGTCTGTGCCACTGTGGCTGCCTGCATATGTTCCAGTGTAGGGAACCAGGCCAGGAAACTGGGAAGATCTATATTCTTGCTATGCAATATACTGAAAAAGTTTCTGAAAACAAAAATGTTTTCCTATTTTGGGCATATGGAGTGGTATACTCTATCTCCAATGCACCATTTCTCACTGACTGGAGGCTTCCAAGTCGTTGAAGAATAGAAATAAGAAGATTCCAAAATGTGTTAAGCTGATTTGTTAAGCAAGAATAGAAATGGAAGTCAACAGTGAGAGTTGATATTTAGAAAAACATCAAACCAATGAAGAATTGCTTCAGACATATCTAATAACCTAACCACTGTAAACAGAGGTGTCTAGGAGTGACAAGTGTAGGATAAAGGCCACTGGACAGTGAATGTTGTGTCTGGCCAGTTGGTTTCTCTACAAAATACTTCCCCTTGATGGTAATAACTCCTGTGCATTTTAAAGCAACATTACTTACGAGCTACTCTTAGCACAAAAGATGATGCATCGTGGGAATAAAATTAGTGAATCTCAACATTCTTACAAAATAGAACCTTTCTCATTAGTGTCCTTGGAACTTTTGGTATTTGTAAAAACTAATGATCGTTCTCAGAGGACTGAAGGGAAGAGTTATACTGAATTCTGCTACAGCGGGTCTAGGTTCTCAATAGCTCAACTGAATAATTCAGATCAAAATCAAAACAATAGCTTATGAAAAACATGGTCATTAATATGACTGATGATTAATGTTAGTGTCCTACCACCACTTCCTTTGAAATCTTATATAACTCTCCTGAAACTACCCCTCAAGCTCTTTAACCAGAAATTTAGTGTTTTTACTAGATTCCGGTCTTATTGCTTTTTTCTAATTTTTTAACATTTTTATTTATGTGTGTGAGTGTGTGTGTGTGTGTGTGTGTGTGTGTGTGTGTGTGTACACATGCATGAATACATGCCAGGTTCTCTTGCTAGGGAATTGAACTTGGGTCAGCAGGCTTTGCAAGCAAATACCTTTAACCACTTGGCCATCTCTACAGCCCCTTTTTCTCTCAGGATCTTCCCAACTGCTTCCTTTCCATCTTAGCCAATCACCCAGCACTAATCTCATTAGTCCTCTGTTAATGGTACAAATCCTTATCTGGTCTGTCCCTTTTAGTGTTCTCTGCAGCCCTTCTGGAAGATTAAAGAAAAACAGTATGTCTAGCAAACCTCAAGCATCTTTAGATATTTAACCTCGGGGGAATCCATTTAACCTTTCTGAACTTTCATCCTCATTAGTAAAATGGATGTGTAAATCTGATCCAGCATGTACCTTCACAAATGTATTCAACAGTTCACAACCTAAACACTAACCTCAGCACTTTCCCATTTATGTTTGCCATAGTCCCAAGGGAGCACTGGGCTTTTACAGTCACTCGGGAGAGGTAGCAGCCAGGTTGTTGGAGATGTGTAATTGCTCTCCTCCAACTGTCATTTCTTATCATCTGTACCTTGATAAAAATCTCCCAAAGAACATAAAGGATAAATTATTTTTCTCAGCATCCAAGTCACTTCATAATGTGACTGGCCTATCTGCCTACCCCATTCAGCCCACAACATCTCCTCATCACCCCCACCCTCCAACACATATATCTCAGTTCCCAGCAATACTGAAAATTATGCTTTTGTTCACTTCCAGACCTTGTACTATTTTTCTCATTCTGAAGTACTTTTTCTATTTTCCTTTCTTATTATTTATTGCTTTAAAATTCTCATTATCCTCCAAGTCTCAAATTCACATTTTATTCCCATTAAAGAAACCACCCTTCCACATCCCCAGGAAACTGTTTTTTTTTGTTGTTGTTGTTTGTTTTTTTAAACCAATCCTTTCCATAAACCTTAAGCATTCATTTCTACAGCTTTGGTAAGTGTTTATTTGCAAGTCTGGCAGTCCAGTGGATGTTAAAATCCTTAAGAAAGTATGTTCTTGATCCCATCACCAAGATATGGTTAGTGCCCTGCACATCATACTTGCTCAATAAATATCATAGGAAAAAAACAATGAATGCTACGAATGTCTTTTACAAAACCTCTCAGAAAACTTCTTTTTCAATTTTGAAGCTACATAAATATAGCACTGATCTCATACATTTTTCTAGCAATGTGTCTGTAATGAGAGCCGAATAACAATTTGCTCAAATCATCCCATGCCAAATGCAACTTCATCTAGAAACTTATCAAAATTGACCACATCTGTGAAATCATCTAACCTCTCAGAATCACATAGGATCAAACTGTGCAGCCATCTAATTCACATTCATTGGAGTTACCAGCTCCACCAAGAAGGAGTAGAGGTAAAAAGACAAAGATAACAATTCAGTGGCCCTGGGAATCAATGAGCATTGCACAAGGAAAAACTCTGCTGTTTAATGTCTGGCCACATTCCTAATTTCAGCCAAATATTGCACTAAGGTGAGAAAGCACACACTATAAATCCATCTCCATGGGTGGAAAAAATTCAATGCATATATACTTTGGGTAGAGGAGTGATGATATGACTTCCTAAATGGAAGTATGTATGTGTATGTATATGCTTCCAGATAGTATAATCTAGCAACAATGTAGTTGGAACCAAACAAACATAGAGAAAGGAGTACAAGTATAAAAAAGAAGGCAATTCCTCTTAATGTAAGCCCCTGTCCCTATAATCACAAACCAGTGATAGTACATGGTACCACTATAAATGCTGAGATAACAGCTGCACAAAGTACTCTTGAATCTCCAGACATGCTAAGCAAAGAAAAGCAATTTTTATTTTTTTGCTGATAAATGGTTTAATCAAACCTAACAGATGAGGCAATATATTTTGAGAACATTTTGTTGTTCAGATCATGAGGTCAGTAATTTTCTTGGGTACAAACACATTACAGTATAACTGAGTGTGTGCTGTGGGAGTAAGCTGGTGAGAAGGGATAACATAGATTTGATACAATAGGTTGTACATTTTGTTCTATATAGAAAATATTTATATTTCAAAAAGTGCCATAAGAGTAAAAGGGCATCACAATTGATAAGTGTCCTGTGATTAAACAGAAAGAAAATAAAATAGCATTGAAAAATGTGCTTTTAAACAAACCAAAAAAAATGCAAGTAATGAAGGTAGAAGTTGGATATGTCTTTCAAAATTCAGTTCATCCTGACTATCATACAAAGCCAACTTTGGCACATGTAATAAATATCACATAGTTTAAACACTGCCATGTAAATTATACAAGTCAATTCTGCAAAAGATCACAGACCATATCTCACAAAAATGTTTTTTTTTTATAATGACCTATCTCTGTGTCACAGCCAGCAGCCTCTGAAATCTGCAGCTATATACCACGTGTTTACTTATTATCTTGATGTTTCTACACAGGCATCTTTGTTTGAGATCAGAAACTTTAGAACCATATTGACTGTAACTTGCAGTGTAAAAGCCCCAATCTGTGCTCACATAACATTGCTATGGGATAATAATGGTTGCTCACATTTACAGAACACTGTAGCTCTCAAAATATTCTCTCACACACCACCTTTTTGAACTTCCAGCAATACTGGTATGTATGTAAGAGAATATTATCCCATTTCACAGATAAAGATATTGAGGTTCTGATAGATTAAAGGTTGACCTGGGGTCACCTAGCTTTGAGAAATTCCTAACTAGATTCCCCAGTCTTCCAACTCCCAGTCCAAGATTCTTGCCATGCTCACAAATTCCAGGAGAGGGATATAAGTGTATTTTCCATCAGTTAATTCACAGGGCTACTGTAAATTGTTATGCAAAGTTCTCTACCTCCTTATCTCAGAGCCTGAATTCCCTCCCACAGCTCATATCCTGGCAATGCTGAAGGTTCTAAAACTAGGTAGGGTAGAATCACCCAGGAGAAAACCTCTAATTTCCCAGTTAAACCTGAACTGAAGAATTTCCCAGTATATCAAACTTTCAGGGATAAACACAGGCTTTCATGTGGAGTAGAATTTTAAGTACAAAAATCAGGATGCTCCCAAACAAACCAGGGCATTCACTCATTCTAATCTTCAAGATTTTAGCTCACCAAAGAAAATTTGCCTACTATTAAAACTTCCCAAGGAGCTGAGCATACTGCAATCCATTATGAGGGACAATTAAAACTGAACTTACTCTTTGTTGAAGCTATATGTTCTTTTTAGTTGTTTGTCTTAATTGTTAATTGTTTATACCTCATGATAAGTATCAGAGAACACATTAGGTAAGCAAGATCTAAATTTTCCACAAACAAAAATGACAAATAGGTAATGAAACATATTTCAGTGCAAAAAAAGATAAAGGAGGAAAAAGCAATGACCTTTGGTCTCTGCATAGTTCAAAAGAGAGAAAAAGGAAGTGGGCATTCCACAGAGTATCCGTAAAGTAAGATGAGAACAGGATGCTCAGGGTTCAGGAAAGACCTTGAACCCTAAACCCTAGGTCTGTGCCAAATTTTAATCAAAGAATTGAATAAAATAAGGATGAGAAGGATAATTATTACATCATTACATTTATTGAAGGAAGTACAGAGCAAAGGAAAGGTACTCAGGTGGTTAGAGTTCCCATGTGGAGGGCTTAGAAAACCATGGAAAGAAAAAAGAGAAAATAAAGTTCAAAGAGATCCTATCTTGTGGGGAGCTGGAGAGGGGGTAAAGAGCCCACGTGGAGAGTAAGGGCTAGGGGGCTCTCCCTTTGGCTGTACCAGCTGTGCCTGGGCCCAGCCAAGGGTAAATCTCCAGCAGCTGGATGATCCCAAGTGATCAGGCAGCTCAGAGAGCACCCCTTTCCCTCACAAATGTATTTAAAACCTTATGGTGGTGGGCCCTGCCTTCCAGCTCAGATGAACCAGAAGGACAGCTGATTGGTTAGAGCTAGGGGCTTTCTCAGAAAGAGGCTAGCAGCTTGTGGAGAAAAAGGTTTATTTTGGCTTACAGACTTGAGTGAGAGGTCCATGAGGACACGGGAAAACCATGCCATGAGCAGAGGGCGGGCATCACCTCCTGGCCAATATCAGATGGACAACAGCAATAAGAGAGTGTGTCAAACACTGGCAAGAGGAAGCTGGTTATAACACCCATAACTTGCCCCAAATAATACACTGCCTCCAGGTGTCATTAATTCCCAAATCTCCATCAGCTGGGAACCTAGCGTTCAGACCACATAAGTTTATAGAGGATGCCTAAATCAAACCACCTCCCTTTCAGAACTGGACCAGTTGATTTAAACTAAATGAGAGATGATGGTGACTTGTATCAAAGTAGTGCCAGTCACAACGGAGAAAAGTACAGAGATTTAAACATATAAAAGTTGAAAGATAGAACATGGAGATGGACTGACTATAGCTTATAAAGTAAAAAGACATCTGGATGCCAATGGATGTGGCATACCTGTGTATGTATGTGTGTACAGCTGTGGTGAATGTTTATTTTTCATTCTGAAAGTAGGTGTGAACCACACAGAAATTTTCAAATTCTTCCTCATTAAAAAAGTAGAGATCCTATAAACACCCTCAGCTATTAAACTTTTTAAAATATCGGGACATTGTGTAGTCATATGCACAGGTCAAAGCTATCTATGTCTTATATAGCTAGGTTCACAGACAAAATAATCTATCCCTATCCATTCATCCATCAGTGAACATTTTTCATCAACTTCTCAGTGCCAGTGGCTGGTCTAGACACTGGGAAGAAAAAGATGAATGGAACAGAGACATTGCCCTCAAGCAGTCCATAGCATAGAGGGAGAGACAGACAATAAAAAGAGAATTCCACTCCAATGTGATTGGGTAAGTGCACGGTCCAGTGAGAGCCTGATAGGACACTCTTACCCACTGTGGGGGGATGTTGGTTTGTGAGAATTCTCCATAGGCCTCTCCCAGAGTTCATTCTGGGTTTGCATCTCATCATAATCCCCTCTTCCACTGCGTTCTCTACAGAAAAACACTGCTTCTTATATATCACAGAACCTTGTACAATATGTACTCAGTAAGATGGATGGATGAATGGAAAGGTGAATGGTGGGTGAAATGAGTAGTATATAAATGGATATTGACCTGACCTCAAAGTACTGAGGAAGAATGACCATCAATTCATGGAACTTACCAGGTAAATAGTGCTTTATGGTGAAAAGGGATTTATTGGGAAGGTACTGGATTAAATGGAGCATTGGTTCAATTTTGTTTTGTGGAGTTTGACCCTTATCAGTTGGTTCTTGTTGTTTAGTATTTATTGAGCCAGATTCTCTCCACACTTAAGCTACTCCCTGGGAGAAGGTTAGACACTTCTGGAAACTGCATTAACTCTTTCAAGCCACCAGGGTGCTGTTCAGTGAATTACTTTTCAGTAATTAAAGATGCGGGAACACAAAAACATGATGTGGTGGGAAATGGAGAGCTAATCTTTCTGCCTGCCGTCCCCAGCTGTCTGTTTCTGATTACTGAAGAGATAGGGTGCAAATATGTAGGGATTACACAATGCCTGTCAGCCCTGGTTTCATAGAAGAACCTATAGCAGTCGCTTCCTAAAGCCCATGAATTTTTCACATTAGAGAACAAAGATTAGCAGGATCAAGTGACTAAAGCACTTAAAGGCTTTAATCCTCATTTCTGCACAAATTCACTCCGTGGTTTTGTCCTTATCTCCTTTAAACTCTTTACTTGCTTTGCTCCTCTCTGTGAATCTGCAGGATGATAATAGCCTTTATGGGCTCTGGACAACCAATATCTACAATCATTTTAACTTCTAATATGTATATTTGAAAAGAGCTGAGTTTGAATGACTGCCTATCTTTTCTTGGTGTCCATATACAAGCCTCACATAAATTCATTACGCAGAATTGTTCTGCCTTCTTTCCTTTCTGGCCCTCTGAAGTCAGTGGTACTCACTTTCCACTCTGAAAAATCTTTCACTGCTCATTTGCATCTTTAATTACCCAGGGCACTGGGCTTGTTTTATATGACTTACGACAAGCAGTTTTGCCCTTCGTTCATTTAAGCAAAATCATCCCTGGTTTGAGCCAAGACATATTCAATATACAATTACCTGGTGGGTCAGGGCTCTGCCGTTTTGTCATTTTTA
Source organism: Orientallactaga sibirica (assembly GCA_036365145.1). Classification (NCBI taxonomy): domain Eukaryota; kingdom Metazoa; phylum Chordata; class Mammalia; order Rodentia; family Dipodidae; genus Orientallactaga; species Orientallactaga sibirica. Next base: position 5,311,543 of record JAEOAD010000041.1, read on the forward strand.
CTGGCATTTTCTCCATTATTGCTAAGTACTGAGCAGCATAAGCTGTCAGAGCCACATGGCTGGCCTGAAACTTAATTTTCCTAAATTGCACAATTCCTCAGAAACAGCTACCCCCCAGCACAGTTCCCTTGACAAGGGGCAAACAGGGTTAAACTTCAAACTGAGTTATACAGAGCTTACCAAGAGCAACAGTAAGAAGGAAGCAATTAAACAGAACTTAGGTTTGCAGGGCAAATGAGACTTTCAGAGACAATGTAGAATTCTGAGTGAAAGTGGCTGCTCAAAAGCTTTGTGTAATGAGTGGTTTTAAACTGTGTAGTGTTCGGGTAAAAAGAATCAATCAAGACAAGGCAAGGGAATGTTTACTGAATATTATGTTTAAAAAATGACATTGATGGCCTTTTATGTGCATCATTCTATTAATTATGATAAATCCTTTAAGATAGATATTTTTATTCCCCTTTACAGATGAGAAAACTGAGGTAGAAAGTTGAATGGGCTGACCAAGGATAACATGACTAGTAATTAAGGCAGGCTCTTCTGAATCCATGCATGATGATCCTTGCACGCAAACATGCTGGAGAGCATTTGAAAGCAGTTTTCTTGCAGCAAAGGACTAGTAGTCAAGCATTATACTCTCTCTGGTTCAAATTCCTGAGAAGTAAGAGAGGAATCCAAAATAGCCAAAATTAACCTTTCCTACTTCCACCTCATTACTTCAATGCCACTCATGTGCTTTGTGATGGCTCCAGGGGATCCGAGAGAAACATCCCCTTTGTCTGTTGCTACTCTGGGTAACATCTTAACTCCCTGTGCTAACTTCTCATGAAGAGAAGCCCTTTGATGTCCAATAAGCTCCTGGGTCACTATCACCTGGAGAATGAAAAAAACACAAATCCACTTAGCAGGGTGAGGAACATTAGCCTTAAAGACATATATACCTGCTCAAGTTCCTAAATAAGAGCAGAACAAGATCACTGGCTGTTTTCTTAGTCAGGGTGTCCTTCCTAGTGAGCAAAGAAAACCTCAAAGAACATTAAAATACGAGTGCTAATTATTTGGAGATAACCTAACTATATTATTCCAATCCTATCGCTCCATTCTCTCTCTCCTCTCTCTTTTACACACACACACACACACACACACACACACACACACACACACACCTTCCTACCTGCACTATAAATGACTAATATGTTTAATAATGTTTTCAGCAATGTTTATTACCCTAATTCCATTAAGCATTTCCAGTTTCAGTTGAGCGGGATTGGAAATTGAGACTACAGATTCATAGCCACTTGAATGTAAAAACTGTCTAAATATAGCTTTAATTCCCAGTCAGGTGGCATAGCTTTCCTGGGCTCTAGACAAAGCACAGCTCAGCACATGCAGTTCTGGCCCATGGCAAGTGGTCAAGGGTCTTCTGAAAACATTCTAGTCTCATTGTCTGTTTCTCACTCCGTGCCACAACCTGACTTTACACATACAAGAGTTTTGAGTCAACCCATACTGACAAACTGCCCAGGGCCGAACTCTGAGAACAGCATGAAAACAGAGGTGTGGCCTCTGCCTTAGCCTCTCAGAGGAAGCCTGGAGACCTTGGAATTACCCAGAGATAGGAATGTCTCTGTTACTTATGGTGGTCCCTCCACCATAAACCCCACATGGCAGTTTATGCTAAAGACACGGTGCTGCATGAGGCCAGCCACGTGGAAAGGCTTATGACAGGAACCAGCTATGCCAGAAAGACAAACCATGTGATGACAGAAATGGAGGTTTAGGCACGTGACCTAACCTTTGGGGAAGGGAGAAGGTTAGGACAACGAGAAAGGTGCTGCACACTGAAGGAATGATACACTTCTAGGCTGCAATACGCTATTATTGCCAACACATCTATGCTAGCCAGGTGTCCTGTCCCTGAAAATAGGTCCCTGAAATCCAGTCTTGGAGTCTATCCTATGCGTCTCTTCTTTTGTCTAGTTTTAGTGTCTCTTTGTTAAAATACAACTACAATTATACTATAGCACTTTCCTGAGTTTGTGAACTTGATCTAACAAATCATCAAATCTGAGGGACCCAATGGGACCCCCAACTTTGGATCCAGTTGGTTTGAAGTGAGCCCTGAAAAGTGGCTGCTATCAAGAGTGTTAGGCCGCTGAGGCTGTAGGGAGAACTATCCCCTTGAGATGAGACAATCTGACTTTCTGAAAACAGTTCAGATCTCTTTCAACATGCTTTTTCTATTAGCCCTGAACAAAACTTCTCCCCTCCTCCCTTTCCAACTCATCTCATCACAGTACTCCATTTAGTGTCCTGAAATGTGTCATTTCCAGATTCACCCCAGAAAGTCAAAGATAAGAACCTTTTATTTATGATCACTACTGTCTCTGACAAAAGAAAATTGTTTAAATGACTCAAATAAAGATTAATTGTTTTCTTTGGTAAATGAGCATCAAAAAGCATCTGCAAGGCAGAGATGTCTCTGGCTCTAGGTGGAAGAGAAGCGAGGTTGATGTTTTTTACAGGATGCGATGAGATGGGTAGATACTCTTATGGTCCTGCTCGGGTAGCATTTTTCATTTTTAACTGCTCTGAAACTCCAAATGAAAAACTCCAAATTGAAATGTCACTCAACCATTGGTAAAACCCCATCCTTCAAACTCTAAAAGCACTGTTCTCAAAAGATGTTTCTGTACACTTTGGAATTCATAGGTTTGTTGGGATTGGGGATGGGGACAACAGCATGAAAGAAAGGGCGAAGGAAAAGGAGGCAAGGTCAAAGGCAAGAGAAACTGAAGACCCTCTGCATGTCTGCTTTAGTCTTTTGAAACTTCCTAAACCAGGTCATCAACCTCTAGGCATTTAGAACAGGGAGTCTCCCCCAGTATGCGTTACATTTCCCACCTCCTCCTAGCAGGCACATACTTTATTACTGTTCAAGGCTAGAACAGACTTCCATGAGCCCAGGATCATTCTCCCTATGGGCCTGTGTGGGACATAAAGGGATATAGGACTTGTCCTATGGGATACAAGCATGACACACAGTGCCTTTTGGCATTTAACTTGGAGCCTTAGAAATGAGTCTTGTTGGCTGCCAGGCTCTCTGAGTTTAGGGACAGTGATGATGTGTTTTTGTACTTGCTGGAAAAATAGACCTATCACGATACCAAAACTACCACTCGCTCACTCACTGCAACAGTGGTCTTCCTACAGTCCCAGTGCTCCCAAAGCAGCTTCTTCCTCTCTCTGGACAGTCGAGGCAGGGATGCTTACTAAGCTGTCAGAATTGTGGAGCACTAAGGACCTTGATATCTCTAAACACTTGTGCTACTCGCCGTTTACTCTGTGTTTTGTGGGAAGCAGTCAATTCTCTGCACACAGTGGCTGATTAGTCTTCCATAGAAGAAAATGGGAGAATTGGGAAATTTAAAAAAAAAAAAAATCTTTGTAAAACAGGAAGAAAAAGCTTCAATGTAAATCTTGTTATTCTAAATTGCCACTTGAAACCTCTAATGCCTCACCTACAACTGTCCCTCTCCAAGCGTGGTAGAAAAGTCCCTGAAGAAGAGGTCACAGGAACCAGACTCCAAGTTCAGCCCTCCTCTAATTAGCTCTGTGACCTTTGCTAGGTCTCATGACCTCTCCAGCCCTGGGCATCTCTTCTTTGAAATGTTCAAATGACCTTTGAGACCTTGTTCACCTCAGAGTTTTCATGATAAAGAACACCCAAAGGAACATACATGTCCCCAGGGAGTACAACCAAGGACCGAAGTCCAACATGAGAGAGTGAGAGTAGAAAAAGAGTCCCTTGATGTGTGGCTGACAGAAAAGAGAAACAGATCCACGTTCCTTCATAAGGCACTACAGTGTCTGCAGTGACCCTGAACACCCTGGCAACAAGAAATATATTAAATATCCGAGAACTGCTATTATTTTCAGTGATAAACTAACCAGAGACTAGAGTGCAGGTTAAATGGAAACCAATCCTAGTGGTTATGCTGTCCTTGACCATGTGCTGTTAAATAGGGCCTGAGCAAGCATGACAGGCCCAGAGAGAGAAGAGATGATTTTTATTTAACAGGGAAATAAACCAGGAAAATCCTAGAGAGGTCATTTTAATATTACAAGGGAAGTTAATTTGAGATGATTGTACTAAAATTAATTATCCCTCTCCATTTTCATTTAAAGTATATATAAGACATTAAAATTACATGAATTATATAATTTTATATGCTACTAGCACTTAGACATTGAAAATCCAAAAATGAGGTTGGGAAGTAATTTGGGCTTGTTTTTATTTGTTTTGATATTTGTTTGTTATTGTAGTGTCCCGTTGTTATACCTCAGGTCTGTTTTAGTTTCAGCAGCTAGTATAGCCCTTGTACAACAGATATGTATTTTTGTTCATTCTGAAAAAGCAATAATAACGTATTATTTTTTAAATAGAAAGAGCAAAGAAAAATGAAAGCAATTAATTCTGTATGCCAAACATGCTAGAAGTTTTTCCACTAGAAAGGAAGGAAAATCAGCAATGGGAGGCACTTCTTTTTGGAGTTCCCTGAAAAGCTTTGCTTCACTTCTCTAAGAAAATAAACATCATTTTTAATTCCTTTATACTTGAGCTTCATACAGACTCAGGTCTAAGTGGTGCATACACATGAACACACATTCTATATTTAAGATTGTGCCTCTTTTAGCAGATGTTAAGAGACTCATCAGTCCCCAAGAATGGTGACAGTTACTTAAGAAACAAAACCACCTACTATGTGCCACTATGATGGAAACAAAGATTCCTGCCCTCCCCAAGGAAACAAACATGTGAACACATTGCTGGAAGGGCAATGGTAGCAAAGATGGGAAGAATTAGGTGCACCTAAGAACTGGAGAAGGCATAGGTAAGGGATTCAATGTGTTTGTGGAAAAAGGACACTCCATGGATTCAGTTCCCACCAGTACATACAGAGAGAGGGAGGAGGGGAGAGACACAAAGAGAGAGAGAGTTGGGTATGGGTGTGTCATTTTTAGGCAAAGTCTTACTATGTGGCCCTAGCTGGCCTTGAACTTACATTCTCTTTGCCTCAGCTTCTCTAGTAATGGGACTACAGGTGCATACCACCATTTCTGGCTTTGCAAGAATATCTTAAGGCTTACATCTTATTTGTATTATACAAAGCCTTTGTAACCTCTTAGAAGGTTAAGCTGAAAAATTAAGAGAATCTCTCTTTCTTAGAAGTGACCCACGGGCAAAAGATCACAAGGGCTTTACAGAAGGCAAAGCAAGTGTGCATCAGGTAACTACTAATCTTTCTGTCAGTTACTAACACAGGAAGGACCTCCATTTTTTCAAATATATTTTCCCTGCCTCCCAGTGGTGCAACTTGCCAGGTCTCAAAGGTCCTGCCAATAACAGAGACGTGGCAGACTGTAAAGGAGAAAAACAAAGAGCTAGAATACAACACAACGTTTCCATGGGTCAGAGGGCACAGCTTTTCCTACAATCCACACGACTGCTGAAAGGCACTGGAGAACTTCAAAACACAGGGTGACACCTGCTATTTAGGATTGCAATAGCAAGCCCATTATATTAGCTGTTAACATTCTGAATAATACTTAAAAACAGTAATCTATATATAATTTATCTTCTAATATACAGCTATTATTTCTGGAAAGCTTGCAGCAAGACTAAAATGGCCTTATTCCAACAACCAAAATCAATTCTTTTGTACAAATTTGATATAGGCAGCCTGTGTACCATTTGAAAAAGCTCACTGACCTGTGAAGTCTGGCATTTGCACCATAAAATTTAGACCTTATTTGATGAAGTTATTGAACACTATACTTACCCTATCTAAGGTCTGAAAGCAACTGTATGTAACTCTCACTTTTTGTCTTTAGGAGGAACTTTTGGATATGAGGTAAGTCAAATCACTTTTGCTTTAAAATTGGGGATAATCAGACAGTCTAGTCTGCTCTTAATGAAAACTATAAGTTAATTTTGAGTCTGATACTGCAGGTTCATTGCAAAATTGAAATGATGGAGATTGTTTTTAATAGGTTTTAAGAAGTGTGGAAAAAATATAGTGCAGTATCTAAATATGAGTCTATTTTCTTCACTGGATTGCTAATTAAAAGTTTATTTTTATATATTCTGATCTTAAAATTCAAGGGAAATGAATCATGCACAAAGTCTATGTGCTTTGTTAGATGTGGAAAATAAAGAATATGAATAGCCACCCTTAATAATGGGGTCTACCATTATCCATACACAAATGAATCTCCCAGGGTTTTATTTATTTATTTATTTATTTATTTATTTATTTATTTATTTATTTATGCTGCTAAATTGTAACCAGTAATGGGCAATTATTTTTAATAGTAAAACAAAAGCAATGAAAAACTGCTTGATCCACTTTGCCATTAAAAAGAGGAAACTTTCTTACTGTCATTCAATAGTGTTTAACAAGACTATTAAAGAACTGGTACTTAGCAAACTGGAACATGGATGAAAGTGGTTGTGTGCACATCTGATCTTACTGCAGGTTTGTAGCATTGTGAGGCTTTTAGCATCAAAATCCAGCCAACTTCACAGAGGATGGTCTGAAGTCCCAAGCACTAAAGCATTTAGAGATTGAGGAAAAGTAGAAAAAGAGTCAAGGTCTTCGACATTGCTTTGATGATATTCCTTGTTATACGGGCATGGTTTTCTTTAAGTTCAGGGTACTGGTTTAGACATTTGACCAACCTGATAAAACAGATACTTGATAATTCAAATAAATACTAAGGTTTCATCTCAGTAAGCCATCACAGAAATGTAATTGCCCTCAGTAAAGTCCATGCCATCTCTGAAGCTGTGACTTTGTTCGTGTCAAGCTTCTTGAATAACCAATGTGTTGAAGAATAGGTTGGCTGTTACTAGAATTCTCCCTCATCACTGGCTGGTCCACAAAATACTTTGAGTCTAGGTACATGCATAGCTCATGTAAAGTATGTGCATGATGGAACTACAGTGAGATGATCTCTGTAAAGATGGGACCCACGCTCTCAAATCAAAAGGGGCAATACTTTATTATCCTCCATTAACGCATAGCATGTAGTCACTATGAATAGGCACATTATCTCTCAGGCCAGCGACTCTGGCCAAACAGCTATTGGAAGTTGTTAGCCAACTGCAAGTATGACCTTGACAAGAGGCACAATGTGGTCCTAACCTAGTGTATAAAACATAAAGATATAAAGCCATGATTTTTTAGGAAGCCACTAATAATTTGGCTTCTAATGTAACCTGTCCTAAGGAGAAAAAACTCATCAAGCCAATTTGAATGTCAGGGTAGCATTGCAATTGTCAGCACAAATTATAAACGCTGAACATTATGTGCTGTTCATGCTCCCCCTCATTCAGCACACACTGTAATTTCTCAGTCCCAGTTATTCAGTTAACAGCATGTGGGAAAGCCAGGGCTTGAACCCTATAACCCAGCTTCTAAACTGCGAACTCTTCATTAAGGTGCTTCCAACAGTCTGAGGTTAGTCATCAGAGCTGTTGGGAGCTGTGCTGTCACTGGCATCAAATACATGGACACTAATAAGATCATGTTTCCAATGATGCACAACTAAGTGGAACCCCAGGGCTTTAGAGATGTTCCTAAGGAAATGACATCCTGTGGGGTAATTTACCGCCATGATCTGAGAAAACATCTCTAGAAATTTCCACTTCTCTGCAATGTTATTTTTAATTTCAGCACTTGAAGAAGTTAACTACATTCTCATTTTCTTTGTTCCAGTTTGACTATGTTCAAACGTTTTGTCTTTTGAAGAAGGTACAGTTCCCTGTATCGCTAGGAGTCCAAGAAGTTGGACTTCCTATGTGCATTTAATTAAGGAAATCTGGCCTTGCCCTTCAGTTTCTACTCAACACATCTCCAGAGTCTGAGGTTTTTCCGAATCTCATGAAATTGTGGACGGTTTCAAACACAGTCATGAACATGATGGGGACTCATCATAACACAATCATGGCCCAAGAACATTATCCGTGGAAAAGGGCTCAGGGTCCTCAGGTTTTGTTTTCTTTTGCTTTGTTTTTTGTTTGCATGAATAAACAGTCAAAATATTCCACTCCCATCATGTTTCTGGTTCCTCATCTGACCTAAAATTATTCCATCCTTACAACTCTCTCAAACACTTTGATGGCATATGGATAGGTATTTCAACTATTTACATCCTACTTAGTTAAAAAAAAAACATTTCTGAATATGTAATATGACATCATGTTATATATGTGGTATTTACTCACTTGACTCATTTTGGGTTTTTTTCAAGGGTTTAGTTGATTGTTTGGGTTCATTTGAGTGTTTTGTTTTATTTTGTTTTGTTTGCAGAGCTGAAGATTAAACCCAGGGTCTCCTGCAACTAGGCAAAGACGCTACCACTGAGCTGCAACCCCACCCTTCATTTTTAATAGGTTTTAAAAATAATAAAATAGACATAATATTCTTTTTAACAATATAAAGTACTTTATAAAAGTTGTTCCCCATAATTCAGCATTTCCTAAAATATATTCAATAGGAATTTAGTTGCATGGAATATTAATTGTGCTAAGCCAAAAGCAAAATAAATGAATAAATACAAGACTTCTTACTTTCCAACAGTAAGGACTAGAAAAGACTATTTCCAATAGTAAGTATGGAAACTCCTAGTTAACTATGTGCCTTCACTGTGTGACTTCTCAGAATTTGTAGTTTATTATATATCTCTATTGAACTATAGTGCTATCAGTATTTCTAAATGATAAAGGTCCAGATTGGATTCTTTTCCCAATTCACAGAGGAGTATTATTTTAATAATGCAGAATAAAATGTATTTATCAGAAAGCAAAAATGAAAATAATCAATGCTATGGCAGACAGCTTCAGGATCGCTGAGATGAACTTCCAGACAAGGCACAGTTATGGAGGAAGGGATGTTTATTGAAGCTTACAGGTTCAGGGGAAGTTCCATAATGGCAGAAGAAGCTGGCCTGCTTTTATAGGACCAAACACAGAAAGCAAAGCCACAAGCCAAAAGTCACATAGCACAGCACACCTCAGGAACTCCAGCTAGGCACACTTTGCATATCTTTAGATTGAAATCCTAAACCCACCACCACAACTTAAGATCCACCGAGAGGCACTGCCTCCAGCAAGGTGGCTGCAGATGCAAACTATAAACTAATAAAACACTGAATATATTGGGGGCCATCTATTCAAACTACCACAAACGCATACAAAATTTCATTTCTTTTTTTGTAAATAGATTTAACAGACATAAAATCACCATGACAAATCCCTCTTCATGACTGATGCTCACTCTGTTTTGCAGATTAAACATCACAGAGAGAATAAAGTGTATGGAGTAGCATCAGTTCACAGGCCACCTTCAGAGTAGGGCTGGACATAGCATTTAAAATTCAGGCTGATCACAGAGCTCTGGTTGACAGATAATATAAGGAGTTTAGTTGTTATAGGACTGTCGTACCAAAGGACTCACGTGTAGGGAACTTGGTCACAGCTGGTGGCTCTATTTTGGGAGGCCCTGGAAACCTTAAAAGCTGGCAGAAGCAAGTCACTAGAGACAGGTCCTTTAGGGTATCTGTCCCATCTCTCTGCTTCCTGTCTGCCAGGTGGTGAACAGCCTCCTGCTCCCGGCCACACTATTCAGCCTTAACTCAGGCTGGAAGTAACAGAACCAGCCAGCCAGGTGAACCAGAATAAATCCTTCCTGCCTCAGGTTGTTTATGTGAGCTACTTCATCAAAGCAGTGCAAAAAGAACTAAGATGCCAGTATTCAAGAAAACATGAGGGAGAATGCTACTTTGTTTTCAAAATGCTTTATTGCTTTTTGCCAGTTTAATTGCCTTGAGAGGAAAATCACCTGAATTAATTATCAAAGAATAAAGCTGAATTCTGCTTCTTTTAAGACTAAGTGTGAGTAAGGAGCCAGGTGAAAAGCACATGGAATTAATGGTTATGCTTGGCAAGAGAAGATGCTGCAGGTTATGAAGGAATGAAAGATGGCTGTGGGGTCATCGATCTCTATGGATGTCTACAACTCTCAAACAAAGGAAGAGTTAGTTAGAAAAGACATGGAGCACCTACATTAGGGTTTATTTAAATAAATTTCTATGCTAAAGAGCTATGTGCTCCCATGCTAGACATGACAATATCCAGTGAAAATCCACAGGAGTCATATGAATTTCAACTATCCTTATTACAATTGTCTATATAATTTAGGATCAATCAATCACACTTTTGGTTAACTATTCTGTACCTAGTAATGTGTCAGATTCCATAACTTTTCAAATTCTGAATCTGTTTTGTAAAATAAAAGTCAAATAAAAGGTTTTTCAAAAGCTGTTGGTGTTTTGCCCAAGGTCTTATTCCCCATCAGAAATGTTAAACTATAAAATAATAAAACACAGTTTTTAGAAATGTGCCCTTGTCTAGGAAAAAAAAAAAGATTAATTGTGGAATTCTTCTCAAAGATTGACCCACTGGTAGAATTCTAGAAAGCAAAAATACATAAATAAATGAATGAATAAATAAATAAATAAACAAACAAACACTGTTGGCTTTGTACTTTTATACTGCTGTTAAGATGCAAACCAAATTATTTAAATATATTTTTGAGTGTCAAAAATGAAACCTTTGTCTGGACTGGAGAGATGGTTTAGTGGTTAAGGCACTTGCCTGCAAAGCAAAGGATCCAGGTTTGATTCCCTAGGACCCACATAAGGCAGTTGCACAAGGTGGCACACGTGTCCAGAGTCTTTTGCAGGCAATGGAGGCCCTAGTATACCTCTCTCTCTCTCTCTCTCTCTCTCTCCCTTTCTCTCATAAATAAAGTATGTTTTAAAAAAGGAAACCTTCTTATATCATAAAGTTTTCATCAGATCCTATGAATATAGGAGCATGTTTGTTGTTGATCCTACCTATCAAAATGATTTTATTTTGTTGTTTTTTATTTTGTTTTTTTATGAGAGAGAGAGAGAGGGAAGGAGAATTGGCACACCAAGGCCTCCAGACACTGCAATTGAACTCCAGACACATGTGCCACCTTTTGCACATGCATGTCTTCACACATGTGTCACCTTGTGCATTTGGCTCACATGGGATCTGGGGAGTTGAACATGGTTCCTTAGGCTTCGCAGACAAGCGTTTTAACCACTAAGCTATCTTTCCAGCCCCCAAATGGTTTTTTTTTTGTTGTTTTTTTTTTTTTTTTTTTGGTTTTTCGAGGTAGGGTCTCACTCTAGCTCAGGCTGACCTGGAATTCACTATGTAGTCTCAGGGTGGCCTCGAACTCACGGCAATCCTCCTACCTCTGCCTCCCAAGTGCTGGGATTAAAGGCGTGCGCCACCACGCCCGGCTCCCAAATGGTTTTTAAGAGAGGTGGAAACCTGGACTATGTAACATATAAACAACACTTGAATGATGTAATATGTAATGAAACAGAAGAAATGGATCATTCAGTGTCCACATCTTTTTAAAAAGAGGAAACATTGCAAACTACTTGAATGAATCTGAAACAGGGATATCATCAGAATTATCATTTATTGTCCTTTTACCAAATCTTGAATTACTAGACTAAAACTTATAGCCCATAGCAGAGTCATAACAAATAAAAATTAAAAAGACACTATTGTTGAGACAATCTCCACTTATCCAGGAAACTCAGAGGTAAAATGTTGTTGGTTTCAGCTGACCTTTTCTCTTCTGTACTCTTCTTACTTTGGCTAATATCCCATTTTAACACGGGAAAAGGTCATTGTCTTACTGAAGTAAGACACGACACGACACATAAGAACTGATAATGATGATGGAAGATTTTTGCCTTCCCTGTACAGTCATACTATGTCACAGATTGCTTGACATTACAATGTAAGCAGAGTAAGTGCTGTAGAGAGCTATTACAAGTGTCACTTGAAAAGATGAAAATGTCCACTTTGTTCCCCAAATTTCTTACCTGAAAATGATATATTTCCTGAAAATTTTAACCTTGGAATTACTGTTTGAATCAAGATCCAATGTCCTCATAATATCTGCATCTTCTTTAATTATGTAATGGTGATGGTAGTTTTAGAAGCATGATCCTAGGTGCTAAGGTCTGGGAGACAGAGGGTATGGGAAAGGAAAGGAGAGGGATGACAAGTCTCACACTGAGGGAGCCCTGTTGTAAGAGGAGCAAGTGAGGACTGAGTGGTGAGAAAGGACAAAGGGACAAAAAGCCTGTAGGTTCCAAGGGCATCTTGGAACCAAAGACAAGATGGATCTACATATAACTTTGCCTGTCTCATGTGACACTCATGTGACACGTTGGATTCTAAACCAACAGCATTTCCTCTCCCTTCTTTGCTCGTGAACACAGCTGGATTTCCCTGATTCTTAGTTTGAGATCCATGTGCGCTTATAAATCTTAACCACAAATATTCAAAATTGCTAAGAGGGATAGAGACTATCGATATTGGAATACAACCCAGTTGTTCTCATATTCCATCTGTTTATTCACATTTGCAAACAGTATTTGTTGGCTGTGTCTCTTTAAGATTATTTGATATGTTGTTGATGTGAGCATTACATTGTGCCCTCCAAGCACCATGCAAAAATAAGAGTTGGTGAGAGGCTCAGGGGATTAAAGGGCTTGCTGCACAAGGGTGATTACCTGAGTTCAGGTTCTGAGAGCCCATATAAACCTGGATAGTTTAGTGCAAGCATCTGCAATCTCACCAACCCTACATCAAGATGGAAGGCAAAGATAAGAGAATTGCTGGGAGCCTATGGGACAGCTAGCCTGGCAAATTCAGCAGTGAACAACAAGCGACACTACCTCAAGAACCAACATCCAAAAATACCATGGAACACATGCATGTGGATACATATGTGCACACACAGTGAAAGAATTAAAAATAGAAGAAGAGCTGGGCATGGTGGTGCATGCCTTTAATCCCAGCACTCAGGAGGCAGAGGTAGGAGGATCACTGTGAGTTCAAGGCTACCCTAAGACTACAGAGTGAATTCCAGGTCAGCCTGGGCCAGAGTGAGACCCTACCTCAGAAAAAAGAAGAAGAGATAGACAGTATAATTTCTTTTCAAGATGTAAGGAAACCAAGGTATAGAATGAGTGAAAAAGATCAGGATTGAGAGCAAAAATAAGAACTCCTGATCTCTACCATCCCTACCCATTGCTCTCCTGAATGAAAATGCTTTGAAGCAATTTATGAAGCTTCAGGCCAGGGAATGAATGTTTTGAGGCTCTGTAAAAGGCAGGAGCTAGTTATTGTCATTGATGCATCGTAGGACTTATCCAGGAAATCTCAAGTGTTAGGTGCTCAACATTTCTTTATTAAGTCTTTGAGTGTGTAGAGGGAAAGATTTGGGGAAGAACATGGCAAGACAAGGAACGTAGCCAGATATTTTTTAAAATTTTCATATAAGCTTGGGTTCTTAACTCCAGTATATCAAATAATGGAACCTCTCATGCTTCAGGTTTCCTTTTACCACAAGTTTCAGCTACAACTTCAGTGAACAGTCATATGCAAGGGTAGATTCACTACAGTGTCACTGAATATCCATCTACAGCGTAGACTCACTACAGTGTCACAGAACAGCCATATGAAAGGATAAATCCCCACTGTCATGATTTGCCCACCTCATGGATGAGCTAAGAACTTTTCGGCTTTCAGCCCCAAGACCTTTCATGATGCTGCTTTCTCCTCTGTGCACACATGCTTTGCATGAGCACATGCACACGTACACCCATGCACAAGCACATGTGTGTGCATGTATACACACACACACACACACACACACACACACAATGCTGGATTGTTCATGCTTCCAGCAGAAACTCTCAATCCAAGATTGCTGGGAGGCCACAACCTTCTCCCATTGAGGGGACAATTTTGAGAGAAATTCTTTTCACTACCAAGGAAGTAAAGTGGAATTAAGATCCTATTCCCCATGTTCTCTATACTGATGACTCCTTTGGGTAAGGGATAGTATCTTCTTTATAATTGCACTTTATCTTCTTTCAATCCTGTGTCTTGGAATCGATGCCAAAAAATACTCTACACTGAGACCTTAACTCAGACTCCACATTCAGCTGAACTCAGTCTAGTACTATTTTTAAAGGGGTATGTTGTCTAGGACTCAAAGATTGACAGGAAATCTGTGTAGGAAATATACCATGAGAATTATATGGAAGGTCATTGGCTAGAGATGGCATAATGGATAATAATTGAGACAGATCTTCAGCAGCTAAAAGCTACCATAGGAGTGGATTGATACCATAGCATACTGGGTCCAGCCTCTCTAGTATATAACCATAGCTATGAGCTCCTGGGGGATCTCTCCTCATCAAGCTGGCTCCCCACCCCCTCTCCCAGGACCTCACTGCTATATGTGTTTTAAGATAAAATGAATTATATCCATGCTACACTAATTTTTAACTATTTTTAATATGGTTGGTCATAGGAAATGCTTCTAATTTTAGAATTAGAGAAGTTGATATCAGGGAAAATATTCCTAAAGAAATGACAGTAAAATTAGAGAAATGTTATACACAGAGGGAAAGTTTACATAAAATTCTAATGATAAGAGAAGCTATGATACTTCAGAAGAAGAAAAAGAAGAAATTCAACATGTTGGCCAGGAATAGAAACAAAGATCTGATCACAAAAGTCTCACAGGCCACATTCACAGTTGAAGCTCTAACCACTAAGATCACAGTACTCCCCACCACAGTTAACCATGGAGTATTGTGTACTTGCTGCAGGCTGGGTGAGTCCCTAAATAAGCTTCCTTCCCATGGCTCCCCCACCATAGTATTAGGGAGCATTGATGCTCAGCTTGCCATCCAGCATGCCCACACTATTCTCATTAATTTATTTATAACAAGTAATTTAATGCTCCCAATAAGCATGCAAATTAGACATTGTTATCCTCTCTGCTAAGGTAAGGAAGCTGAGTCAGTGAGAGGTTAAATAATTTGGCCAAATTTGCCAGGCCAGCAAGTGGCAGAGCTGGCTTCTTAATTCCCACATTTTACACAGTAGAGAAACCAATACAATTTCAAATCAAGCACACCAATTCAGACACTGCAATACAGTGTTTATCTCAGAGCTGGAGCTAGATTTTAGCACAGTATATGCAGCGAGATTAATAATGAGTGAAGAGAAGCCCATGAGTCAATTAAAGGAGTTTGAGTCTAAAAACATGGTATGTTGGGTCAAAGAATCCCAATGCTAGTGATGAGCCTCACCACATCATAAATATATCATGTTCAGAAAAACAGGGAAAACTCGATGGCCAGCCAATGATTGACATTATAAAGAACATACCTGGGACTTAGAGAGTAAGTGTAGAAGAAAAGGGTGAAATATTTATAGATCTCAACTTCTCATTTACCAGTGAACACCAAGTATGCATGACTCAAACATCCTTCGTGGGTTTCACATTTGTCAAAGATAGAAAAATGTAAGAATCCTGCTTCTAAAATATAGAAGATATGCTTCCCACTCTTCAGGAGCTTACAACTTCTAATGGAAAGCCAAGATGATACCTAAATAACTGTGATGTGAGGCTGAATGCAATAAATACTCTGAGAGCGAACAAATAAAGTGTGAGGCCCACAGAGGTCAGAATCAGAAAAGTAGAATTCAAAATAAAGATCGTGAAGTGGGTTTTGAAAGGGAGAGGCCAAAGGAAGTGGGACTACTGCATGAAGGGGAAAGAATAGAAGCCAAAATAAAGAGGTAGAAATATTATTTTGTGATTGGACAAATAATAAATAAGTCTAACTGATATTGTATAAAATTCCAAAGTAGAGAGCATTCAATATAATTTTATTCAAAGCCTCCTACATCTTAAACATTGTTTTATGTTGCAGATAAATATTTCAGTCTATGTGATGAAGATATATCTGTAATCATGGACTTTATTTCTAATGAGAATAATAAGCAATAAAGAAAACAGCAGACTAGCTGGGCATGATGGCGCATGCCTTTAATCCCAGCACTTAGGAGGATTGTCAGAAGTTTGAGGCCACCCTGAAACTATGAAACTATATTGAATTACAAGTTAGTCAGGGCTAGAGTGAAACCTCCTTCCAAAAACCAAAAAAAAAAGCAGATTAATAAATTGAAATAAGTGATCTGAAGACTGAACAGGTAGAGAGGCTACAACGCCAAGAAAAGAAAAAAAAAAGCATTTGAGCTTCCTTTTGTAAGTGATAAGAAATTATGGAGCATGTTTTGGTCTGGTGTATAGAAGAGAAGTTACTATCAAAGTTGATTTTAGAGAACTGGAGAGATGGTTCAGCAGTTACCGGCCCTTGCTTGCAAAACATGCTGTCCCTGGATTCAGTTCCCTAGAACCCCAATAAAGTTAGATGCAAAAGTAACACTTGCTTCTGTTGTTGTTCATTTGTAGCATCAAGAGACCCTGGAGCATTTGTGTGCATGCATGCATTCTCTCTCTCTCTCTCTCTCTCTCTCTCTCTCTCTCACACACACACACACACACACACACACACACATGAAAATAAATAAATATTTTTGCAAAGTTGATTTTTGAGCAATTTGTTTCCAGGGATAGAATATAGAGGAGAGATTAGAGCATAGATAATAGACAGGAAGTTCCTACACTACACTAGTCTGTGAAAGAGAGTTAAGGTCATATATGTAAACATGGAAAAGTATAAGAATGAAGGGCATCAACACCAGCCTCAGCAGATCCTGTGATAAGACGAATGAAGAACAAGAAAAAGCCCACAGTGAGTACCTGCCCAGCCAAGGAGTACATGGTGCTGATAGCAACCTGTGAAGCCAGAAGATTCTCAACTATAACATTATAACATGACATAAAAATTCTAAATCCTGATGTACTATTTACTTAATGTCTTAATGTCTAATAATCTGTCAACACCAGAGTACCCTCTAAAGATCCCATGGTGTAATGGTAAGCACTCTGAACTCCCAGCACCGTTGCATATACATACTGATGTAGATACTTCAATAGACAAATAAAGATTCTGCAATTTGAAGAGTAAATCTGAGCTGCAAAGAAAGCAGCATGGAAATTGTTACTAGAAACACAATAGCTGGGCTGGCTTAGCAGGTGAGGCACTTGCCTGCAAAGCTTAAGGACCCATGTTCAACTCCCAAATCCCACATAAGCCAAATGCACAAGGTAACACATTCACATAAGGTGGTGCATGCATCTGGAGTTGGATTCCAGTGGCTGGAGGCCCTGGTGTGCCAATTATCACTCTCTCTCTTCTCTCTCTTTCTCTTGTTCTCACTGTCTTTTTTAAAAAATGGGGGGGGCAGTCTCTTGGGCTTGCCTCAAAAAATGAGCAAAGATAACACTGGGACACATGTGACAATAACATGTCCTTAAAAACTCTTTTTAGGGCTGGAGAGATGGCTTAGGGGTTAAGGCGCCTGCCTCCTAAGCCTAAGAACACTGGTTCCAATCTCCAGCGGGTCCAATCTCCAGGTCCCACATTTAGCCAGATGCAAAGTGATGCAAGGGTGCAATCCCACACTTGACCACAAGTGGATGCACACATCTGGATTTCGTCCACAGCAGCTGAGACACTGCTGGCGTGCCCATCTCTGTCTTCCTCTCCCTCTCCCTCTCTCTCTCTCTCTGTGTCTCTCTCCAAAAAAAATAATAAAAAATAAAAAGTTAAAAAAAAACTCTTTTTATTATCATATAAACTTATTTATTTTTGTTGACCACAGAAGAAGTGTTTGAGGATGCCTTCAGAAATATTTTCTATCATAGGCACACCTAGGTTTTCACAAAAATCTCTTACTGACTTTAGGAGCCTTTAGCCAGCACTGGGCTTGTGTCATCCGACCACTTTCCTAGACTTTCTCCTACGGGGAGCACTAGAAGCTCAGAGAAGAAAAGTGGGAGAATCAAGGAGCAGTCTACTGCCAGAGTATGAGAAGCTGCTCATATTTTTTAAGCTAGTACATTCTACCTGTTTCTTATTATTTGCAAAGTCTATTCTAAGCTCTCTGTGCCAAGGACCTCAGCAGCCACATGAGTTCTTTCACCTAATATCAGGCGCAAGACCCAGGAGTGGCAAAAGCTGCCTCATAGTCTGGCTTAAAATTTTCTTTCCATACTGCTAGCTTTTATGTCAATGTAATGCCTAGAATTTTCTTCAAAGCAGTTCAGTGAAAGGACCATAGTGAGTAACAAAGTACAGAAGGAACAAAGTTGCTCCTGAGACATGGATTGAAGCTGGGTCACAATCACATGGATGTCCATCATACTCTTCTCTTGACTTGGATAGATGCTCAGTTTTCCATTAAAAAAAAAAAAGAGTTCATCTTTCATTGCAAATACATTCCACCAGTAGTCCTGTGCTTTCATGCTGCTCCACTCTGAAGGAAGAAGGAAAATACTGTAGAAAAGCCAGGGCAACCAAGAGCTGCTTTCTGAGATTGTCATGAATTGTATCTGCCCTCTCAGGAGACTTCTGAAGATATACTGAGCACACACCTTTACCTCACATTCTCAAACAGAACCACAATGAAATAACAAGAAGTTTACACAGAAGGAAAGAAATTCCAAAAGTACATTATAAACAGGAGCTCTGTCTTCATGAATTAGAAGACAGTCGCTGACTTTCTGAAAGTAAGAATAAACAGAATCATACTGAAGTTCAACGTGGGCAGAGGACAGCTCAGGAGAATGCTGCAGATCTTCCCCACCCCAGCCCCACTAAGCTTTGGCAGATACCAGGCAGAGAAGGGGACGTGCTGACTCTGAATGTTCTGTCCTGAGATGGAATGGAAAGTCATGCACAGTAATTCAGAGTACACAAAGCACCCCTGTCTCTGAGATGCTAAGAGGCATGGTGTGGGCTCTGAGGGGAAGTAACAGACCAGCTCTCTGAAGAATCTGATCAAACCATTTGGGGAACATTGAGGCAGACATGAATTTGTAACCATCTTTTAAAAGAACAAGCCTTCTTGGGAAACAATATCATACACTGCACAGGAAGCCCTGCCGCTACTTAGGACAGAGGATATTAGCAAACAAGGGCCTCCTGAGATGGTCATCAACATAAAACTGGACCAAGGCAAAAATCAGGAGAGATCATCCCAGACAATATAATTTAGGGACTAAAATATAACCTTTAAAATATAATGAGTATATATAGAGAGATTTTTAAAATATAGCCAAAAATTATAAAAGGATACTATAAAAATAAATCATTAAAATAAACCCCCACTATGAACCATCTACAGTCTACATGGGGATAACTGAGCTGTTGATCAATGAGACCTACAAGGTTTCCCAAAGGAAGACAGATTTCTGTCAGAGTACTTGATTACTTGATGATTCACCAAAGGTTAATGTTTGAAAGGTTCAAAGGCTAAAGACACCATATGCTGTTCAGACAGAATGTGGAGAGACTTGGCTGGAATTTGGAAGAGAGTCACTCCCCAGACAGTTAGCTTGTCTAGTGCCAGAAGGTGCTACATAAGTGACTGGGGGAAAACGACCAACATCTCTGTCCAAGCAACTCATCGTCTAAGCTACTCAACAGCAAACAACCTGACATGATGCTCACATAAGTGCAGTAGTGGCACACAGCCATATCCAAAAACAAGCCCACTTTCCAATATCAAGCTCCCACCAATAGTGGGATACAAGAGGGCCTACACCTATTAAATTCTCTCTAAAATAATAATGGTTATCCATGTATCTTGCACCAACCTCACTCTCCTTTGGAGAATCTGCTTTTTTTCAGATGGATGCAGAACCTGAGGAGAGAATCAGACCAAAGCACCTCACCAGAGCACCAGCTGAAGCCATAGAGTTATAGTGGAAATGAGCAAGAGTGCTGCATTATCGCTGAACCTGGTACCAGCACAAGGACGAAGGAGATAGACACAAAGAACTCTCAACCCCTACCAAATCAGATATCCAGAGACACAGAGACTCACAAAACCTCATCACTGAAATAGACCTAAAATGAACCCAACATGGCTCAGGGAAATTCGCAGAAGAGGGGGCGGAAAGATTGTTAGAGCCATGAGTTGGGTCAGTACACACAGAGTCATTGCCTCTCCTGCATAACTGATGGCTACCCCCATAAGACAAGACCCACATTATCCATGGGGAGAGGACAGGGAGAAGACTAACCACGGTACCATCATGGCTGTATATACACTACATACATAACTAATAAAAAATATATTATAAAAATAGACAAGAAACTTAAAAGAAACAAACATGCAGGCCAGTGTTTAGCAAGTTATATTCTACATCTTTTATGATGGCATGACAACAAACATTGCGTAAATCAGGAAATCAAAGAAATCTAGTCTAAAAGCACAGAAGTTTATCCAGAGAGCCACCAGAACTAGCAACAAACATAGAAAGCGTTGGCAGGGAAAGAAGCAGAGGGCATATTCATTCACCTAGAGTTTTCCCTGGGGCAGGTGGTTCAGACAGCTGGGGTCTTCCTTTCGCCTCGGTTGCAGCACCACCACAATTAGCATCTCTGCCTACAGCTTCAGGGAAACCACAGGATGTGGTCACCTCTGTGGAAAAGAACTTGGGATAGGAGTGGGGAAACTGAGAAGGAAAAGAGCACAAGAAGGCTTTATTTTATAGGCAGATTTTTTTTTTCCTTTTGGCTTAAACACATTGTGTTTATTTTGTCATGATTTGAGAAAAGAGAATTCCACCATTGAGGTGTCCGGTTTTGTTTCTTCAAAGGACTCTCCTCCTTAGTTTGTAAATGTTACATGTCGGTTTTATGCGCCTTAAGTACAGTAGAGATTTTTATTTAAATTAAAAACCTCTTACCACTGGATCAAACATATTTGAGCTTGTGAATCTTCTCAAATTAGTCAATACGTTTTGGAACACGGGTTGTACCAATTGTAGTCAAAAAGATACATGTCATGTCAATATTGCCATCATTAAAGAAAACACTAAGCTCCAGATGCAGTGAATACAACCAAATCATAATAAGCAAGGATCGCACGGTGAAGGTGAGCATGGCCACTGCCTACAGGTGGTGTCATAAGCAGTCATGGTGAGTATTTGCTAGAGCTTTCTAGTGGTTAGTTTCATTAAAATTTTGTGTAGGAAAAAAAATTATACTTAGAAACTAAAATGTGTACATTTTAACTAAAAGCAAACATCAGCATAAATTGCATAAATATATAAATAAAAGCAGTGGCAGCCTACTAGTGAGCAGAGAAAAATATACACATGCAAATAGAAAAAGATTAATACACTGACCTATTACTGAGAAGAAAAAAATGCATGCATATGCAAATGAACATAAACTGTAATGAAATTATATACCATATGCAAGGGACAATTAGTTGCTTATAAAACATGAATTACTAGGAAAAATCTGGAATAAGATTACTAACCTTGAATAATAACTGCACTAGAGGCACAATCTACAATGTCAGTGGGAAGAGGAAAACATAGTAATATGAATGTCAACATATTTGGTTTTCCAACACTAGCTATTGATTATTTCCTCTGGTTGTTGGAAACAACCATTTGTCTAATGTAATTTTATTTCAGTTATTATTCCCAACAGCTACTTTTCAAATATCAAGTACAAAATAAACCAGATTCGAAAAGTATTGGAAGGGTTTTTTTTTCCAGTGAGTCATAGTAGACAAAAACCTCAAAATAAAAACACATAAAGAAAACTCAATTTGGTCACGTAAGGCCACTGATTTCAGAAAATCATGCTTCAAAATTGGATCACCATTTAAGCACCCCTGAGTCCATCTCAAATTGACAAGCCCACTTCCACAAAAATCAGCTGCTGGAAACCATAAGAACTGCACACTGAGAATCCTGACAACCCCTTGAAGAGGCATTCCATTTGTCTGCATCTGCTAAGTTGCACTGGCGTCTAAGCAATCTTTAGGGAGATAAATGCTTTCTTTGAGATGCTGGCTGATAGAGGCTGTGAGGGACAGATATCACAGATCTGGATTCACCCATCATTCCCTTGTTGGAACATCATCAAAGCCTCCGTAATCCCAAACCTTGAACTACCCAGTTCCCATCCCTCTTCTCCCTAAACAGCATAGTTTCCAGTGTCCTATAGGCTGTCCTATAAATTAGCAAGATTGTTCTTCTGGTGGACATCTTTAACTTTCAATGAGTAATGGAGAAAACTTACCAAGTGCATATTCTTGAGAACGGATCCTTTTACAGCCTCCTGAAAGTTAATATTCTCTCACCTATTAAAAAGAATGCTGGTCTCAGTAATGCCAGATTGCAGTCAGGCAGCCCACAGTGTTTATTTGCTGCTGATTTTAATAACAGAATTGCACCATAATGGAACCTTTTAACATATGGTAATTTAATTGCAGAAGCCCTGTCTGTTTCAACAAAGACTTCTATAAGTAGCTTTAAAGATTAAGTTATGGGAGGCAACTCTCATGCCATCTCCCAGTGGATGTGTATTACATTGCATTACATCCCTGCCATTCTACACTGGTAACAAAGGCAGGCTCGGATCTCCTTAACTCAGCTCTGAAATTAAAACTTAGGTTTATAAACCTATGAATCATTCTGCTCAGTTGAGGGACTTAGCTTTCAACCAACCTCAGAATTTAATAATCAAGTTGGGTTGATAATCACAGAGGAGGAAACAGGAGGGAATTTTCCAATGGATATAATGATAGGCATCATAATTATGCAATCAGAGTATAAAATGTATTAAACTTTAAATGTTTGCTGTGAACTATACCAAGTAATTCACTTTATATCCCTGAAAATATCTGTGCAATAGGAGATCATCACTGTCCCAGTCACTGAAGGCATGGCATGGGCCCCCATCTTTATTTTCCAGGACTACCATAACTATAATCACAGCTGTGTGCAGAGAGATTAAAAACAGAACTTCCTTTCTCAGTTCTGGAAAGTAGACAGCTAAGATGAAGCTTCTGCCAGGGTTGGTTCCTTCTAAGGGCGGTGAGGAAGAATTTGTTCATTGCTTTTCTTCTAACTTCTGGGGAGTTGCTGGCAATGTTTAGAGCTCCTTGGACTGTAAATGCATTACCTGGATCCCAGCTTCTATCCTCACCTGGCTTTCTTCCTGCTTGATATCTGTGTCCAAATTTTCATGTTTCATAATGATATTAGTCATATTGGACTAGAGTCCATCTCTATGATCTGAGCCTAATTAATTGTATCTATAGCAACCTTATTTTCAAATAATGTAAAATTGTAGACTGGGAGTTAGAATTTTAATATATTAATTTATAGTAGATGTAATTGAACCCATAGGGTAGCTCTGTTCCAGGCAATTTGGTGACAATGTCCTTCCCAGACTCCTCATTTTCCTGAATGTGATTGCCCTTGAAATAAACTCATTTTTAGACTTAAGAGGCACCCAAGGCTGGGGAGACAGTTCAGTTTATAAAGGTGTTTTCCTACAAAACCTGACAGCCTCAGTTCAATTCTCCAACACCCATGTAAAACAAGACGAAAAGTGGCAAATGCATTAGTGATCCCAGTGCACTTATGACAATGTTTACAACAGCAAGTGATCCTGTCTCAAGGTGGAGTACAGATACCTCATCATTTTCCTATGACCTCCATACTCACACCTACACATAACAAGCACACACATACACACAAATAAATATTTTTTTAAAAGAGACCCTCTGTTTCCAAGAGCCCAGAACTCCCACTGTGTGGTGAAGTCACTCCTGTGGCTGAGTCTCTGATTGTCTTGGAACAGTTGCAAGTTGGTAATCCCTTTGGAAACTCAGATGGAGGTTTATAACTGGTCGAAAATTCTGAGAGTCCCAGTTCAAGCAAATATCAGCTTTGCCATGCATCATCCCTGACATGAGATGTGGGTTGCTATCCTACATCATTAATGGGAGATGTAACTATGAATACTGTATGTCTGAGGAGCTCCTGGTGATGGCTGCAGGCCTTGAGGGCTTCCTAAGACTCAAACTAAAGTGTAATACTCAGGAGAACAACAGGTAAGAAACTAAGGACTAGAATCCAATGTGGGTAAACAGCAGGAGGTAACTAGCAAGTGAAGAAGATAATCTACACAGGATGAGAAACAATGCATTTATTACTTTTCCTCATGTGGTAGTCAATAATCGTACTCTACATGATAATAGTGAAACCTCATTTTGCCTTCATTTGCAGAGATATAAAATGGAATCAAGCTAAATGCATGAGTTTGGCTAAGTGCCTCTCAGTGCTATACTTTGCAATGTATTACCTGGATTAACAGCCTTCAGAGCCTCACACACTCTCACAGCTTCTTTTGTGAGCAGGCTTCCTTGAGTGCATGAAGAGAACAGAAAGCTATCATCTTGCTATCATTTCCAGTGCATCACAACAAAACAGGAGTGACACAGTGTGGCCTTGTCCTGCTTTTCAAAAGCACCAGGCCTTGTTGGAAAAACCATTTTAAGAAGATAGCCTCATTTCTCACAATTCTCATTCACTCTTCTACTCAACGCATCATGGTATAACAAGAGTCTTTCTCAGTATCCCACAAAGGAAAATTATCAGAGTTGAAGAGGGCTACTTCAGAGATGATGAAATTGATCCCTCCAGACTTAGCATGCCTAAATGGTTTGCTTGAGATCACCCAAAGCACTGTGATCCCTGGAAAGGCTCAGAGTCATTAATTCCCAGGCTATTGCTGAAAACATTAACCCGGGCACTCCATCAGCCCTGTCTGTCAGGAGTCAGCATCCCTGCCTTTGCTTCTGTGATGTGTCTCCCTATCATGTTCCTTGATTTCAGTTCCACTGGATAACTTTTAAAAACAGATTGTTTAAATGGTTGACGCCTTATCATTATAATTCAGCGGGGCACTGTTACCTTATTAATTAGGTGAGTGCTGTATAATTTATTAGTGCAGGAGCACTGGGTATTTTCCTTACTTATAATTGCTATAAGCATACCCAGGGAATCAAATATTGGAGAGGCTAGGGATTTACTAGCTCTGCCCAAGGGGAGAGGGTATACTAATTCCTTCTTGCTTATTTAAACCAACCCTCTAGGTAGAATAGGTGACCGACAAGGGACAGAAGCTGATACAACACCCAGCTCCACCTGGACACCCGTGCTCCTCCCTCCCCCCATCCCAGCCAGCCCCAGCAGACTCAGGGAAGCTCTAGCATGTATGAAGTAATTGCCTTTGCGACTCTAACTGACTTTGGAGCAGTCCTGAGAGGTAGAAGTAAAACAAGGTTCTGTGCAACTTCACAGTTTATCTCACTGGGGAAAGAAGGCTAAGTGGATTCAGATCAGAAAATCAAGCAAGTTTTATGTAAGCTTTAGCCTTTTTGATTGAAGGGGAGACTGCTGATAGCAAAATGCTACCCAAAGGACCAGAGCAGGAGAAGAAGTGCTTGCCTTCCCTTCTGGCTGTCAAAGAAAATGCATGATGACTTGCAGAAGGGAAGGCCTGGTGGAGTGAGTGGCCAGGAGTCCTGAGAGCTATGGGAAAGCAAAAGGAAGAGGGCATGGCAGGAGGGTGTCCTAAGGAATGTTGGTGGCTTATGTCTGGCTTACATAGTGACTTTTTTTTTTTTTTTTTTAACTAGACTGTATTGAAACATATTTCCCAGACTGACAACTTTGTCATTATCTCTAGTTTCTAGACTTACTGAGCTGGGAAATATCTGCTTTTAACTCTAGAAAATGGATTCAGACCATGTCAATATCTGTTTGACCTAAAATGTTTTCCTATTTTCTCTGTGCAGTTGTTCTCCAGAAGACTACTGAAAATCTGCTTTTCAGGCTCTCAGCAGCTGGGCCAGTTTTATAAAATAAATAGCTCCCTTCACATTTTTGAGTAACTATATGTGCCCAATCCTATACTGAGCATTTTCAATTACAGGCACTCCAAGGATATGCATTGGACAGTTTGGATTTTACAATCAACTAAAGTAGAGCAAGTTCATTCTCTTAGAGCTATGTATTACTATGTGCATTTGAGCAAATATAAGTAAGATCATAATGAGTTCTATCTCCTGAAATTTTGAAAGAATTAGAAGAATTCAAAGTGCAAATACCACCTAGGGCATTAAGGATAGCCCCTGTGCCAGAAGCAAAAGGTGGTGGGCAAAGCACGGGATAGGTTGAAACAGAGCAACTAGTGTGCCTAGAAACCTGAGTATGATTACAAATGCCACAGCACAGAACAGCCCATTTCCCCAACACAAAGCTGAAAATGTGAATGTGCCCCAAGCATAAATATCAAGCAATACATGTTCTGCCTCCTATAAGTCTTCTTCAGCTGGTTGCTAAAGCTCTTCCTAGAGGATCTTACAACCTGTGTGGTCTAAGGAGCAATGGGGTAATCCCTGGCCCTGTTTACATGACAGAGGTTACAGCACTGACACTTCTTTTGTTTCTAGTGTTCGCCTTGCCCTAATTTCTCCTCTAACATTCCCTGCATGGGAGGGTAGTACATATCTCCCATTACCTGTACCATCATTCCCATGCTGCACAGCTCCATCATCCACTTCTAAAAAGCTCCAGAGAAGAGCTGTATCCTTACCACACTCCTAGGAAGACTCAATTTCATAAGAGCTCCCTGGTCATATTCAAAATCAATCACACTCACATTCACAGATCAATCTCATGTTCCACTGTGAATTCCCTCATCCTCAGGTATTCCACCTGAAGTTAATGCTTCCCTTAAATGCTTGGAAATTACAATCCTAATATATACGTTCTACTAGGTGGTTAAAAGCCTCAGTGGGACCATCAGATTTGCCTCTTGTCCTGTCTTAGTTCATTTATCTCTTTTTATTGTTTAGTGTGTTGTGATGGTTTGGTGGTTCACTGAGTTCCTATAAAATGAGCCTTTGAATGTCATTTAAGATCAAAAGAATTCAGGTTAGAGGGATCACTGTGTCCCTAAAGCAGATTCTTGGTAATAGGAGCTATCACTGCTCCATATTCTCAAGCAGCAAAGGAAAGGAGGGAGCCAGGGATTCAGAAAACTCGGAACAATAGAGGCTGTGAATCTCATTCCACCAGGATTTCCCTCCCAACACTGTCTCCATATATTTGTCAGAAATGATTTGGAAGAATTATCCAGAGGGAGCACCTCATTTCAAATTATGTGCAGCATTTTCTAGTGCTTTCCAGAGACTGCTTTCCAACATCATTACAAAATCCGTGCTGTTTGGCTTTGTTTGGTAGCTTCTAAATCAACAATAGTTCATAAGACTTGGTGACTTTTTAAATCTTTTACCCATTGCTTAATTGTGTTGCTGTCTCCTAGCTCTAGATCTGCTCTACTGGTGATTCATGGGTGTGCTCAGAATGATACACTTACAAAAGACTGAGAGGCTAGGAAGTCAGAAACAAGTGGGAAACAATGAGATTTCAGATGAGATTGGAAATTAGATGGAAAGCTGGTGAAAGAAAGTTGATGAAAAGAAACCAGGAGCCATTGAAGGACTTCCAACTACAAGGAGCTTGGTGGGCAAATAGCGAAGGGAAGTTTTAACAGCTACAAGGGCATGAAAGGAAAGTGAAAGTACTCCAGGCTCATTTTTGTTTAATTGCCTCACAATTTTGTGAGTATTTTTCAAAGTGAGTTATTATGAAAACCCTTGTATCCTTTTATTTATTAAGAACATTGATATTGAATACCTGTCATGTGCCAGTCAGTTCTCAGATCTAGGAAAATAGCAATTTAATGTCTAAAATATATGGACTTTTATCCTCATGGTGCTTAAAATTCTAGAGCCAAAGCAAATGATGATGAATAAAGGTGAAGAGCAGTCATGACAACCACCATGAGGGAAAACGGAGCAGGGTGCAATGTCAGGAGGTGCTAATCCATGATGGTATCAATAAGATGACTCGGGGCATCCTTTCTGGGAACTGAGAACTATGCAGGAACCCCCAAAAAAAGAAACTTTGGGAGAAAAGTCTTCAAGTGAAAGCAGCAAGCACACAAGCACATCTATCCATCACATGCTGGGATTGGAGGCATGGTGATGAGAATCAAGCCAGGAGACAAAAAGACAGATGAGAGACCCTGAAAGTGGAGGACAAGACGATGACCTCAGTCACAGCTTGTGCTGAGAATATGACAAGACGAGCAGAGGCACTTTTGCCCTCATGTGCAGCTGAGCAAACATAACTTCAGCTTGAACTCAAAATTCCTTTGCTCCATGTTAGGAAGGATAGTAGGCAAGACAAAAGGAAAGAGGCAGTGGTTAGAATGTCACCAAGTGAACTTGAACCAAAATGCAAACTTTTGGAACATATAACTTGAAAAGGGAGACAGAAATATTTATATCTGCTCTATTGCCGCCATTATGTATAAGATTCTACCATTAGTAATTTATTCCTTTTAGTGTTCGAAGTTTTTCAATAAATACAATTATCAAATATTGGTTATCGACAAATTATGAAAGTCCATGCTAAAATGGAAGTAGTAAGCTGTCAAGAAGGGATAGCACCAAATTGAGATTAAAATGGACCAGTAAGAATCAGCTAACACAATATTCTGAGCATTTACTCATGAAGATATTAAGATTTCTGATACAAAAATTGCCTAACTGGTAACAAAAAAAATTTATTCATAGTAATTATGTAGTAGTATTAATACCAGTAGCATATACATGTGTGTGTGTGTGTGTGTGTGTGTGTGTGTGTGTGTGTGTGTATTGGCTATGTGCCAATGTTCTGAGTACTTAAACTAATTCATTAAACATCTTAAGGACCTAACATTATGTATACATTTTAGAGATGAGAAAACTGAGGCACAGAGAGGATACTAGTAAAATGAACTATAATCCAACAAATAAATGGTCAGGGTTCAAAGCCAGCTGGTATCATGTTCCATACCCTATATTTCTAAACACATTATGTTATTTCTACATATTTATTAACTTGGGTAGGTTTTTTAATAAATATATATTTGCCCTTGGAAAGAAAACATTGTATTATTGCGTTTAACTAACTAGATATTTAAATCAATAATTGACCTTTTTTTCTAGAAAACTCCATGTAACAAATAAAGATTTTGAGTTTTGAAAAACATACTATGTATATTGCTACTACACAGCTCTGCCCCTATGGTATGAAATAGCTACAAATAGAGTATAAACATGAATAAACTGGCAAAGTTCTAACAAATCAGACAGGTACCAATTATCCCATCAGTCTGTATGCTGACCCCATGACACAAAGCTTGTCAAAGGAAATGCACATGTTCCAATCACATATACTTATGGTTGTGTTGTCCCGGGATTACATAGTTCAGAAATGAAGTGTCAGAGGTGTGTGCAAGTTGTAAGTGGTAAATTATATCCCCATGTCCTGCATCTTTCCATCTGAACTTCCATCCAGAGATATCTCCTCAGATAACTCAATAGGCCACCATAAGTATGTTGATCTAAGTGTGTTAAAGAAAATATATTTTACAAAAAAACATATATTTCTCAGCAATACAGCAAAATTCTACATTCTCTGAATACTTAGGTGACTCTTTCTAAATTATAATACATTCCTCTGCAAGTCCTATGAAACCTTTAATGCCTTTCTCTCCATACATTCTTCAGATGTGACCCGGTTATGTCACACTCTTGTGGTCATGCTTAAGATTTTCTGATACTAAAGCAAAATCTCACTGAATACTTATTATAAATTATGTGGAAGGCTTATCATATGTGGTAGTTTGAATAAATGACATCCAATGTATTCAGTGTTATTTGTTTGTAGTTTGCATCTGCAGCCACCTGGCTGGAGGCTGTGTCACTGGGTGGATCTTAGGGTCCAACACAAAGGTGTGGTGGTGGGTTTGAAATTCCAATCTAAAGATATGCAAAGTGCTTGGAGTTCCTGAAGGGTGTTGTGTGGCTTTTGGCTTGTAGCTTTTCTCTCTTTCTTTCTCTCTCTCTGCCTGGTCCTAAGAGGAGACCAACTTTTCTACCATTATGGAACTTCCCCTAGATCTGTAAGCTTCAAAAAATATCCCCTCCTTCATAACTGTGCCTGGTTTGGAACTTCATCTCAGCAAGCCTGAAGCTGTCTGCCACACCGTGGCAGTTAAAATTGGGGTCAGGACTATTGTAATGGAAGAGAGAGCTTAAATTCACTCCCCTAAAGCAGTGGAAGACCTTAGCCAGAGAGCTTGGCCTGTGGATTATATCAGCAGTATCTCCTATTTACTAACCAAGTAGGCTACCTTCCCATAGAGAGTAGAAGATGGGAGCTCAATCCTTCTTGATTATTACCATTCAAAGGAACGACTCTGATATCTTGGTGGAAGACATTCATATTCCTTAGATCTAGATTCCAAAGAAGAAGATAAAGGGTTTATAATTATTTTCAGGGCCCAGAGTCAGAAAGAAGTGTATCAGGAGTCAAACTGAAGAGAGACTTAAATCTGTCTTATATCCCAAGAATAGTGCAAAGAAGTTTCAGAAGTTTCCAGTAGGCTTCATAATCCCCAAACAGACACACATACTGACAGTCTCTTCAGAGGGCTGCACAAAGACACATGGACTCACTGAAAAGGAGTGGCCAGGTCACTGAGGGCTCTTGTTAAGGCAGCCCCCCCCCACCTCCACCCTGTTGCCATAATGCTATGCCTACTGCCGAGGCTTAAGTCTGCGCTCAGCATTACCTTCAGCACTCTCAGAGAGTGATACTCGACCTTTTCCTCTAGCTCAAGGAATCCAGAATCACACTGCAAATCAGTAAGTGCACTCAGTAACAATACAGAAATTCTTGGATTAGTTTCTCTAAGATGTGTCAGCTTTACAGTTGATTTCCCCTCCGTTTTCCATTCATAATTGTTTCTTACTGTCTTTCTCACCCTGGATCCTTTACTTACTCTATTATGTATTTTTTTACATTTTATTGACAATTTTAATGCATTCAAAATGTATTCTGATTATAAATCCCTCCCATTACCTTCTTTTGTCCTCTTTCCCCATCCTGTTTCCATTGAAACCCTTCTTCTTCCCAACTCTACTAAGCTTTTAATATTTTTATTTTAGAATATCCTGACTTATAGAAAAGTTGTGATGATGGTTAAAAAATAGTGCACAGATCTATCCTCTCCTTGCACAGCTCCACCTGTTGTTAATGTGTATGGTTTATTGGTCAACTATCAAGTCAATATTGGTGAATTATTGCTATCATTTCAGATATCCTTAGTAATTTCTCAAGTCCTTTTTGTTGTAGGATCTCATCTACTTTGGTTATTTCGGGATGCTATAACAAAAACGCCATAGAACAGTGATTTCAACAACAGAAATGTAGTTCTAAAAGCTACCGAGGCTCAGATGTCCGAGATGAAATTGTCAACAGAGTCAGATTCTGTGGAGCCTGTTTTCTGGTTTGCACTCAGCTGTGCCTTCAGATGCTAGAGAGCAGAGATCATTTATATTGTGTCTCTTCTGTTAAAGACACTAATCCCACTTATGAAGGTTCTATCCTCACGATCCAGTCTTTCCCCAAAGAGCCTATCTTCAAGCCAACAAGTGGAGGGTTGGTTGTTCAGCATGAATTTAGGCAGGCTGGGAAAGAACACAAATGTTCAGTTCACAGCATCATGCAGGATACTACATGACACTTTTTACAGCTTCCTTTTGTTTTTCTTTTTTCATATTTTATTATTTATTTAAAAGAGAGGCAGATAATGAGAGAGAGGGGGGCAGAAGGAGAGAGGGAGGGAGAGAAAGAGAATGAGAACAGGCATGCCAGGGCTTCTAGCCACCACAAACAAACTCCAGATGCATGTGCCATCTTGTGTATCTGGCTTATGTGGATCCTGGGGAATCAAACCTGGGTCCTTGGGATTCACAGGCAAGTGCTTTAACTGCTGAGCCATTTTTCCAGCCCTTTCTTTTGTTTTTCTTTTGACTTTGCAGATGTACAAAACAGAAATGATAAAAAAGGGATACAGATTGAAAACTATGATATATGATCTAGAAACAGCTCCTTTCTAGTTTCTGCACTGAGTGTAGTCCAGGGTTAGTGTGATGCTTATTGTGAAGTTGAATATGAACATTTTGGCGATTATCCAGAGCCAAGCTCAGTGATTTGACACTTGGTTGTATGGTTGCTAACAAAATTAATCTGTTAGTAATGTGCCAAATGGAATGAATCAGGAAAATTATGGAAACAGAAAGGTAACAACTATAGGGTCATGACCATACTCTGCATGTCAATGTGGCCTAATTTTTGTTGTTGGCTACAGAGATAAAAGAACAAGTACAAATATAATTTTAAAGTGTAAAATTGCTAAGAATTGTAAATCAGAGGTAATGAGTAAAGGCCAGGTATAGTGGCTCACACTTGTCATTCCAGAACTCAGGAGATAAAAGCAGGAAGGTTGCCATGTGTTCAAGGCCAGCATGGGTTACATAGTAAGTACCAGGCCATCCTGGACTACATAGCAGAACCCTATCTTAAACAACAAAATAGGGCTTTTGTCACTTCTGGGAAGCCTTCTTGCCTTCTCTTGGAGAGGAACTCTGTCTTCTCCCCTTTCCTTAAGCTCTAGCTCTATAAACTCTATAATAAAATCTTTCTAAATGTTAACAAAGAAGCAAAGAAAACAAAAGCAAAAGACAGAAAGAAATATAATGTTACAGTTACTTCCACATTGCTCAACAAATGGCTGATCAGAGGCAGCTTATGGGAGGAAAGAGTTTATTTCAGGATTACAGATACCACAAGAAACACCATCAATGGTAGAAGAAGCTGGCTCACTTCCATAGATGCATAGCAGAGAGACACCACCAAACAGCCAGCAAGCGTGAATAGCCACAGCTCAAGCTACTCTAAACATTCCTTAGGGCTTGACTTAACATCCAGCCCCAGTGACACACCCTCCAGCAGGCTACAGGAGACTCAAGTTGCAAGCTTAATCAAAAATAACTCAGGGGGCTGGAGAGATGGCTTAGCGGTTAAGGCGTTTGCCTGCAAAGCCAAAAGACTTTGGTTCAATTGCCCAGGACCCATGTAAGCCAGATGCACAAGGTGGCACAAGCATCTGGAGTTCATTTGCATTGGCTGGAAGCCCTGGCATGCCCATTCTCTCTCTCCCTCCCCCAAATAAACAAATAAAAATTTAAAAAAACCCTCAGACTATGGGGGACATACATTCACATTTAAACTATCACATATAGTAAAGAAGGAAAGAGGATATATTCAATCTTAATTCAATATTTCATTCCTTAAAAATAGAGGTAAATTGTCCACTGTCCAGAACATATGGAATTAAGAGGAATAACTGAATTCTGGGAAGCAGTGGGAAATAGGTACTCAGAGCTTTTAGTCTGAGATGTGGGTAGAACTAGAGTGACGTGTCAGTAATAAAACTTTCTGTGCCTTCCCAATGGTAAGGTTATACAGCATTGTGTTAACTACAAAGTTCTATATAATTTAACTTTCCCATCTTAACTTTGGATTGTTTGTCCTGCCTCAGATTCTCTAGAAATTGCCACAAGAACAATCCGCTGAAGAGGCAACCATTGTTGTTATGGTGAAAATTGAAGAGATCTTTAACAACCTGTCATATTGCTATGTTTTAACTTTGGAAGTGACCATTAGAAGTTCAGTATTGTCATGAAGAATTCATGTCAAAACAAAAGACAAAAAACAAAATCTCACTCCTGTCACTTTGGTCTTTCTCCTATGAAGCTACAATACTATTAACATGTTCTGGAATGAACCTAAAAAGTATATACATCACTCAACTCAGTTTCAATCTAACCCTATTGTGATTTAAAAGAAATATGACAAAGTCAGCTCTTTTTTATGATGCATAGTCCTTCCATCCTTCCAAAATGAAATTCTCCCATATTCTGGGGATAAGTTGGTGATCAACATTATGATTGCAAGTATAGATAACTGAAAATTTAAGGAGGATAATGAATTTAAGTGCCAAGAGCCAAAGAACCAAAGACCAATGATAATATTTATTTCATAGTTGTATACTATATATAAGTAAGGCAGATTGATTCTCCCCTGAGACAGAACCAAGCACTTAGAACAATCTTTAAAACAGAGTGCTATGTCTAGAACTGTACTAGCTTAGAGCCACAACCTGGTTAATGTGAACCCAGTGCCTTGCCTCAGTTTCCTTTCCCATGAGTATGAGTTACCTAGACATATATGCATTGAGAGGAAATTCTCATTTGTAATTTCTTTGTTTCTTGTGCTTAATTCAGTTGACTACATCTGTTCAAGTTTTCTGACATCACAATTTCAAGAATGAAAGGAAATGTCCTATCTTGAGCTATAGATTATAACATCACTGAATGAGTCAAGCAGCATGAGAAGATTTACTTTTTAAAAAGTTTTGTTTATTTTCATTAGATTTTTTTAATGTTTGCCATCCTTACTGAGGCAAGGTGGAATCTCATAGTTATTTTAATTTGCATTTCCCTGATGACTAGGGATGTTGAACATTTTCTTAAGTGTGTGTTTGCCTCTGAGAACTCCCTGTACAGTTCTCTGTCCCATTTTGTGAGTGGGTTAATTGACTTTATATTATTTAGGCATTTGAGTTCTTTGTAAATTCTAGAAATTAGGCCTCTGTCAGTTGTATAGCTGCCAAAAATTTTCTCCCATTCTGTGGGTTATCTATTGGCTCTGCTGGTTGTATATTTGTCTGTGGACATAGAACCTGAGGAGAGAATCAGCCCATCACATCTCACCAGGGTCCCAAACTAAAATCATAGAGTAATAGGGGAAATGAGCAAGAGTGCTGCTATCTTGGTGAACCTGGTACCAACACAAGGGTGAAGTAGATAGACACAGAGAATACTCAACTCCTACAAAACCACATATCCAGAGACACAGAGGTTCCCAAGACTTCATCACTGAAGTAGGCCTAAAATGAACCAAACATGGGTCAGGGAAATTCATGGGAGAGGGGGCAGAAAGATTGTTAGAGTCACAAGTTGGGTCATTATGCACAGACACATTGCCTCTTTCCCGTAACTGATGGCTACCCCCACAATGCATGACCCACATTCCCCAATGAGGATGGTCCCTTCGGAGGGGGGAGGACAGGAGCAGACTAATGATGGTACCAGCATGACTGCATACACACTATCTACATAACTAATAAAAATAAATAAATATTTTTTAAAAGTTTTGTTTACACTCCTCAAAACTTTTAAGTAATAAAATGGAAAATAAAAGCCAGAAAAGATACAAATCAGCCTGAACAGATTTTGGATTGGCTCAAAGTCTAGTTATTACTTACTTTAACATTCTATAAATTTATACAATTTTGCCACAGACCATTTAAGATCTCTATTTTGAGAACTACAAACTAGTCAAGTAATTGAACAAGAACACATCTTTGAGGTCATAAGACCTAAATCTTTGATTTTGTGCATGAAAAAGTGGACACCTAGAAAGGCTGAGTTACTACCCCCAAGAGCCTATAGTGAACAGAGCCAGATCAAAGTTGATGGTGCCTACGATACACTTGGTAAATTTCTATCAAGTTCTTTTCTGCACTAGAGTCTGGGTCACTCTGACAACTTAACAGAGAGGGTAATAAAATCATACTAAATAAAGAACAGATTGTTGTTGTAGTTTTAAAGTAAAGATGTTTTCATACCTGCTTTCTCTATATGTTCTATGATAAATTTTATAGCTATAAATTTGCATCACTTTATAGTTCTTCACATAATTCAGTATATCTAGGAGTACCATGGGTGACTATCTCAAAAACAGAGTGTTTGAGGCAGAGGTAGGAGCATGACCATGAGTTCGAGGACACCCTAAGAATACATAGCGAATCCCAGATCAGCCTGGGCTAGAGTGAGACCTTACCTTGAAAAAAAAACAAACACAAACAAACAAACAAACAAAAAAGAGAGTTTTCCTAAAGGAACCACTGCTCCATTATTGACCTTGGTTTTGGTAACCTTGCTCTAATGTCCAAGCCAACGTGCTCCAGTGACATAATGACATTCTCTATACAACATGGAAATCACAGATGCTACACAGAGGCTCTCATGGTACTGTTGTATTGTTCTTGGAAGATGAAGAAAACTAATGCATTGGATAAAGGGCTTGTGCTGGTTTGAATGTAAATGCATGCCCCCCATTGACTCGGGTATGTTTGATTAAGCTTCCTACTTGGTTTTCAGCAGGCAGAAGGTGGAGCCCTGCTGCAGCACATGTGCCACTGGGAATAGATCTTGAGTCTAGCTCTAAGAGGTGTGAAGAGAATCAGATTGAGTTCTTACTGCTCGTGCTGGCAGATGGTAGCTTCTCTCTCTCTCCTCCCTTGGATGTGCCAGCTTCCTCCACCATGATGATACTTCCCCTGAAATCTGTAACCCTGATATAAACCCTTTTCTCCCATAAGCTGCTTCTGGTCAGGTATTCATCCCAGCAACAAGAAGGTCCCTGCAACAGTGCTAAAGAGATATCTAAGCAGATAAGGTGCTAAACTTGCAAGCATGAAGCCCACAGTCCTTATGTAAAATGTTGGATGTGGTAGTACATGCTTGTAATCCCAGGGCTGGGGAACCGGAAAAGGGCAGATCTCTGGAGTTCTGTGGCCAGCTAGACTACCCTAGAGAACTCCAGAGCCAATAAGAAACCCTGTCTAAAAAGCTGGGGAGTGTATTCATGGGCATAACAACCCATGTTTCCTCTGGTCTCCATACACACACACACACACACACACACACACACACACACAGGATACTTCACACACATATGTTCAAACACTATACACATGCAAATAAAAAGTTGGATAACACTATATATCCTCTATCCAGATTAAACAGAGGTAAACCTATCATTGTTCCCCTGATACAGGAAAATATTAGTATCTCTGGCATTAAAGAGAGAAATTAGAAATTAATCTTCAGGTCCTCTTTTTCCTGTGCTTTTTTATGATTTGGTAGTCAAATTCTATTTTTTCCCAAAAGAAGACATTCCTTTCTAAGCCACCACTGATGCCCAGAATAAACGTCCTACATGTGGAATGGTCAGAATCCAAGAAGACCACTCTGATCGGAAATTTCTTTTCTCCATGCAGATTCTAAAAGTCAAAATTTACAGATGTAGAAGTTCCAAAGATGAAAGGCATATAAAAGCTAATTGGTTGGTCCAAGTAATTGGGTATCACTTGCAATTAGAGGCATATGCTATTAATCCATCCAACTTCTCAGTTCCCTACTACTTCCCAACTGTTTTCTCTACACATAGCTTGGAAACATCCCAAGATTCAAGCTTTTAGTGTGGACTCCAAAACTATTTCCCAGGTTAATGTTCACTCCTCCTTTCCTTCTAGGACCTAGCTAGAACTGTTTGACTAACCAAACCAATCAGCATTTTGGAAATAATTCATTTTTTACCTCTCAGACTATCAATCTAATTTTTATTTGCATAGCTAGTAAAGCTTTGCTAACTTATACTTAATCTGTCATTTACTATTTCAACTCTTTGTTGAAATATATATATATATATATATATATATATATATATATAAATATATTACATATATATATATATATATATATATATATATATCTTATGTGATCCATGTTTTCTGTCAGTTTGGCATCTTAACTTTCCAGGGCAGACATTCTCAAGTACAAAAATTACTAGAAAGCTACGGAAAAAGCAAGGGAAATGTTGAGAGTTATGCATAACACGGCATGTATCTGAAGAAATAACCCCTTTTATGAGAATATATACTTCCTAGATCTTATAATTCATTCATTTTCTTTTAAAAATGATCACACACAATTAGCCAAATAAGTGAGTGACATAACCTATCCCCTTTTTAATTAAAAAGACAATGTGAAGACTGAAATCTTGGGAGCTATCACTTTAGAAGATACACATTAAGTCCATAATTCCCCTTAAGCTGTGGTCAGAATACATGTCCCACTGTGGTTTTGATGTTAAATGTCTACTTGATCCCCAGCCATTTGGGAAGGTTGTGGAACATTTAAACAGTGGATCCTTCCTGGAGGAAGTATGTCACTGGGCTTGGGCACTCAGGTGTTACAGCCCAGTCCCATGTGCTATTTTTCCTGTTTCTCGATTTCTGAGGTGATGGTGTGAAGTGTCCATTATTCCCTGTGTGGTAGTTTGAATATATGTCCCCCAATATATTCAATGTTTTATTACTCTATAGTTTGCATCTGCAATCACCTTGCTAGAGGCAAGGCTGGGGCCGGTCTTAAGGTGTGGTGATGGTTTTTTCCATTGTTGCAAATGTGCTAGCAGGAGCTCCTGAAGTTTGCTGTGTGACCTTTTGGCTGTAGTTTTGCTTTGTGTCTGAGGTGATGGTGTGAAGTGTCTTCAATAAATGTATTCCTCCATGCCTGGTCTGAAGTTCATGAAGCTGTCTGCTACAGTAAAAGTGGTACCGAGGAGTGTGGGGTGAGATCCTCACCGTGTGGATATAAGCTCTTTTGAACCTTTGTTTTGGAGGAAACATGAACTTTTCAACCATGAGTTCCTTCTGATGAGTTAGGTTTTATTCTTAGCATTGAGAACTTTGTTGGAACTGGGCTACTGAATGGATAGGTCTTCCTATCCAGGCCCAGAGTGTTTGATCAAACTTAAATTTGTAAGTATGCTTGGCTGAAGATACCGGACTGAGATTTTAAGTTAAGTTGGAAAACCTTAAACAAGGCACTGAGTAGCTATTTATTAGCAATCTTAAGGAAGGTGGAAGGAAAACTTGATTTACATTAAAACAACCAATGAGGATGCCTGAGGAAAGACTGTTATTTTGTTGGAGAAGGAACCTGCTTTTCAAGGCTGTGGTTTATTTCATCCCTGGATTGATCCTGCATTGGTATTAGTTTTGGAAGCATGAAAAATTCATGGAATCCATGTTCGGTTCCATGCTGCTGAGATGCAGCATGAAGGCAGGGCATGAAGTCCCTGAGGAATAGGCTGGAACTTTTGAAATGGACCGTGGTTTGTTGAAGATGTTTTGGATATACGAGGACTGGCAAAGGGCTACCATGGAGTGCAGTGTTGGCATGGCATGCTGGCAACTCTGCCCAGCTGAGGGCAGAATTGGAAAATCTGGAGACTGTCAGTGTATGGTTATATTGAACTTAAACTGCAGAAGTTTGATGACTACTGATGGTGGCTGAGTTATGTGTGATAGTTAGATAGGAGCTAAATAACATGAATGTGGTAGTTTGAATATATGTCCCCAATATATTCAGTGTTTTATTAGTTATAGTTTGCATCTGCAATCACCTTGCTAGAGGCAAGGTCACTGGGGGCTGGTCTTAAGGTGTGGTGATGGTTTGAGATTCCATTGTAAAGATATGCAAATGTGCCTAGCAGGAGTTCCTGAAGTTTGCTGTGTGACCTTTTGGCTGTAGTTTTGCTCTGTGTGCTGTGGTGGCTGGTTGGCTTTCTCTCTCTGCTTGGCCCTGTGAAGAGCAGGCTGCTTCTCCTGCCTTTATGGAACTTCCTGATCTGTAAGCTTCAATAAATAATATCCCTTCCTCCATAACTGTGCCTGGTCTGGAAGTTCATCTCAGCGAACCTGAAGCTGTCTGCAACAGTAAAGTGGTACCGAGGAGTGGGGTGAGATGAACCTGACCGTGTGGATATTCGTCTTTTGGAACCTTTGTTTTGGAGGAATGGGCATGGACTTGGTGCTTGCAACTGAAGATGCCTTCTGGAATGGTAAGCCAAGTTTTATGGACTATTCTGATGAGAGTTTGAGAATGCTATGCAGACAGTATTGAACTTCGAGGCTTGGCTTATGAGCTTTCTAAGGGGAAGGAAAGACTGCAGAGGACTTTGTTGGAACTGGGCTACTGGCATAAGGGATGGCTACGTTCTGCTATCCAGGCCCAGAGTGTTTGATCAAACTTAAATTTGTAATGGACTGATGTGCTTGGCTAAAGATATTGGACTGAGATTTTAAGATTTTAAGTTGGAAAACCTGAAGCAAGTTAAAAGTAGAGGCACTGAGACTGGTTTAGCTGCTATTGTCAAACACATTAGCAATCTTAAGGTGGAAGGTGGAAGGAAGGTGGCCTGACTTGATTTACATTAAAACAATGGAGAGGATGCCTGAGGAAAGACTGTTAAAAATGCAAATTCTTGGAAAGAGCTGACTGGAGAAGGAACCTGCTTTTCAAGGCTATGGTTTCTTTTGTCCCTGGATTAAGAATATGGCTGTGTCCTGCACACCTGGTATTAGTTTTGGAAGCATGAAAAT
This sequence comes from Orientallactaga sibirica, assembly GCA_036365145.1. Lineage (NCBI taxonomy): Eukaryota > Metazoa > Chordata > Mammalia > Rodentia > Dipodidae > Orientallactaga > Orientallactaga sibirica. The sequence goes on from JAEOAD010000041.1 coordinate 5,351,803, forward strand.
GCATGGAATGGTCATGAGTTGCACACGGTTCCAGGAGCCGCTGCTGAGATGCAGCATGAAGGCAGGGCATGAAGTCCCTGAGGAATAGGCTGGAAGAGCCTTTTGGAAGATGGACCGTGGTTTGCATGGAGACCTGAAGATGTTTTGGATATACCAGGACTGTGCAAAAAGGGCTACCATGGAGTGCAGTGTTGGCATGGGATGAAAGTTTTCCTGGAGACTCTGCCCAGCTGGAGGGGCAGAATTGGAAAACCTGGAGACTGTCAGTCTCTGGTTATATTGAACTTGAACTGCAGAAGTTTGATGACTACTGATGGTGGTTGAGTTTGCATTGTTCTAGTTTCTCCTTGCTATGCCTTATACAGTTAAAAATGTTTACTCTGTGCCTTTACATGTTGAAAGTATTTAACTTGTTTGATTTTACAGGACTCACTATCTTAAGTTGATCAAGACTGTGAGAACCTTTGAAATTGGACTGAGTACAATTTACAATGTGTGATAGTTATAAATCTTTGGGGGCCAGGAGCTAAATATATTGGGGGCCAGGGCGGAATGTGGTAGTTTGAATATATGTCCCCAATATATTCAATGTTTTATTACTTATAGTTTGCATCTGCAATCACCTTGCTAGAGGCAAGGTCACTGGGGGCCTGGTCTTAAGGTGTGGTGATGGTTTGAGATTCCATTGTAAAGATATGCAAATGTGCCTAGCAGGAGTTCCTGAAGTTTGCTGTGTGACCCTGGTTGGCTTTTGCTCTCTCTGCTCGGCCCTGTGAAGAGCAGGCTGCTTCTCCTGCCTTTATGGAACTTCCCCTGGATCTGTAAGCTTCAATAAATAATATCCCTTCCTCCATAACTGTGCCTGGTCTGGAAGTTCATCTCAGCGAACCTGAAGCTGTCTGCTACACCCTGCCATGAAACTTCCTCTCAAAACTATAAGCTGAAATAAACCCCTTTTCAACCATGAGTTCCTTCTGATTAGGTATTTATTCCTGGCATTGAGAAAAGAATGGATAGGTCTACCATAAGTATTCAGAAAGAAAATTAGCTAATTTAAGACAATTGGTAGTCATTATTGCTATTCAACCAATGTTGCCTATTTTGTTCCTGTGCACATGATCAGATTCTGTTTAGGTGAATTTCAATACTCCATGCTCCCATGTGCTTTCTTTAGCTAACAAGATGTTAGTGGAAGGGATCTGCATTACCTCATAGAAGAAGCTCTAAGAGATAGATTGAACATGAATGTGCCATTTCTACCACTTCCTCTGTTCCACAGGAACTGGTCAAATTTTGGAGAGCAGCCCATTGCAAGGATTACAGACAGAGAACATGTGCCTCAACCAATCTTGGTGTCAGCAAGAAATAAACCTTGTTGTTTTAAGCCCCTTACATCCTGACAAGTACAAGTACGCTTTGTATGAGCTAAAAAAAACAAAAACAAAAAAAACCAATGTGAAGGTATTATTATTACTTTCCTTAAAATTGAAGGCTAGAAAAATAGATCCAAGGGAAAATTAGGAGTAACGGGTTCATCTTAAGTAAGAGCCTTCATTTCATATACTTTCACAAGTAGAAGATCTGACTGACTATTGGCAGATCAATTAACACTACAACAGGGATGGACACTATGGCCAGACAGGAATAAATTGCACCATACCTATCAAGACTGTTTGATCTATTTAAAATGAGGTGTTATCTAGACAACCCTCTCTGAGTCTGAGAAAACTAAATGAAAAGAAAAAAAATAGCTTTATTCACTTCAGTGGCTAAGAGTTAAATGACATACAAAACAAAATCATTGGTTAAAAGGTCTGCATTGTCCTCAGCTCACATCTGAACAAAGATACTCTGAATTTATCCCCTTATCTGCTGCCCATGGTTCCAAAATGTATTCCTTTAACTTTATGGAATAAAATATTTTCAAGCTCTTAAAGATCCCTTTATACCTCAAGCTCCAAAGTTGAGCTAGAAACAGTAATTGTGGGGCAGAAAAGGGTGAAGAAGACCAAAGAGAAATCTCTTCGGCACTTTCTTTCCACAGGTGCCACCCTGCCCATGGGGGCATGGTCACAGGCACTTCACAATGGTGCTGGCTAAGTGAAGGATGCTTATCTGTTATAGCCTTGTGCTAACCAAATTACTACCCCAAGTGTTCCCTAGAAGGTACATTTGTAAATCCAAGAGGCTACTAGCTAGGACCACTGCATTGGTTTCTGCGCTGTTTTTAAATATTCCTGAATATATAATGCTAATTTTGTTGAAACTTTAAGAATGACTTCCTTTTTATGAACTACTCAAAAATCCTCATGTACTTTCCACCAGAATGAGCTTAGCACAATTATGAGATGAGTGGATTGCTAAAGCCCAACAACATAGTTAATGAAATTGTCATCAGTGTGAGCGGTGAGTGGCAGCTCCATCTCCTGCTTCATGGTTAGCATGTGAAGAGCAAAAGTGAAAGGAGTCTGTTGTATTTTAAGTGCTGAGCAATGGTCTGCTCAGCCTGAGCAGACACATCAATCCAGACTCCCAGGGAGACAAATGGAAATTCAAGCAAAAATAAATCATCACAAGAAAGCACAGCCCAAGAATGCAAGTGGCATGGGAGGCCTGGGTTCCAGACACAGCTCTGTAACTAAGGAGTTGTGTGACTTTGAAAAGGTCATACAGTTTCTCTGAGTTTGTGTACATATCAGAAAAATAAGGAGATTGGATTAAAATGATTCCTAAAGTCCCTTTCCCTTATAATATTCCATGGCTCTCTAGCAAACAAGGCTGTATAGAGAATCATTCAGATGGTAAGAGCCCATTCTAAGGAGCTAGTCCATTCACAAAAGCAACAGGCTTATTTGCCATGCCCTGGGAAGGTTGAGATGTGGAGGGAATAGAAGTTAGAATCAAGAGCTACAGTGAAAAATCCCAGAGGTTATCTGGCTTGGCTGAGCTTCCTAGTGTCAGGCGTTTCTCTTAGAGTTACAGCCCTCTCAAGGTCAGGATTCCCCAGTACATAGCACTGTTCATTGGTATTACCAGCACCTCACCTTCTTGCAATTTATACTTGTCCTAAGATGATCTAGAGCATAATTTTATTTCTCCAAGTTCCAAATCCCCTAACAGCATCTTGTCACTATAGGTGATTCTATCCTAATTCCTGATGGTCCTAGGTTTTGTGAGCCCAGGATTGTAAACTCTCCCTTGACCACGACAGCATTTTGTAGATCATGAGCCAGCTATTCATCAGTCTTTCTGATCACCAGGAGGCGTCTCTCCAATACCAGCAAGACTATGGACTGGATGCAGATCTAGAGTCAGAATTCAGGCTCCAGCCTTAACAGACCTCCAGATAAGGCATTATTTCCCATCAATAGGCCCTAGCCCTAAATAGGCCTTGAAATGGAGTTTATATCTTTGGTCTTCCCTGAAGTAACTTCTCACCGAGAGCTCGTTCTTGACCTTTTCAGAAAACCTTGACCTAAAGATTTGAGAATGGATGTCCTCCTCTTCCATATTTGGTGTAAGACTCTTGAAGTCCAAATCTAAATTTTATCTTATACTTCATGCAATTATTTATGCTGGCTTGAGGCAACAGCCAGAGTTCCTAGGTCAGATAAGCCAATGACTCATTGCCAATGCCTTCAGTTGAAAGGCAAATAGTAAATTAACAATTCAATTTAGGCAATGATAAGAACCAGGTTGATCAACATCATTATCATTTTGGCAAATAAAAAAACCTTGAAATTTAAAGTAGCCTATGTTATTTTCACAACTAGACCATTGAAGAGAACACTAAGAAAACGTGCTGATTGTTTTGAGACTCTTGCAGGTGTGGTTCTCATTTTTATTTCATTCCATTCTTGTGGGAATACTAAGAGACATATATCCTTGTCATAATTTTATAAATGAATGACAAATTCATTTGGAGAAGTGTAGCTATCTCACTCTAAAACTCTCAGCTAGTTAGTAGTAGAATGTTTAAACAGTAGGCATTTCCCACTAGTTTTGTTTTAAGTCTATGGCATGACCAACAGGCCTCCGTCTTAAAATGTAGATGGAAGGACTTCATGCATCACTACAGAATGAGAGTCTCCAGGACTGAATCCTATTTAACAAGTCCTGTGGGAGACTGTCCAACACTAGAGTTTAGACACCTTCAGAAGATAAAGGCTGTGACTTATAAATCTTCCCTTTATCCCTGGCAGCATGAAACACAGAATTGGGCATCTGATAGGTGGGTAGGTGCCTAATGAAACCCATGTAGAAACGAATGCATTCATACTCAACCTTTTTTCTGAGCTGACCAACAGTGTCTGTACAGAGTGAAAGGACAAAGCCATCCCTTCGTAAAAACAATATTATAAAACCAAGTACAAAATGAGGCACCGGGAAGAAAAATATTCAGATATAGTTCACTTTGATTCTTTTTTCTGCCCATTCTAGTGAGGTGGAGTAGGAGGAACTATAGCTTCCTAAGCCCAAGTCTAGTCCTGAAGCATTATCAAAATTCCAGATATAACCCTCAAATCCTACATAGAAAGCAAACATTTAGAGTGAGTGCGATTAACGAAGATTCATATGTAGGAAACATATCCCATGACCCTGTTAGTCTAGAAATTTCACAAAACAAGTGACAGGGAAAAACTTACTAGGCTCTCTGCACCGAAGGACTAGTTGGTATAACATCAAAGGAGTCTGCTTCCTTTCTAATTCTAGTTTCCATATGAATTTAAAAGACTAAGCTCGTACAAAATAAATACTCCTTTATGCAAAGAAGAGAAATGTTGAAACATGGCTGGCTACCAGTCCCCATGTGCAACCTGCTTAGAAAGGAATGAAAGTCAGTCTTTGTCTTATTTCCTGAAACTAAGGACCCCACTTGAGGGAAGGCACCGATTTTCTCTAGTGAGTAGTTTTTAATGGTACATGTCAGCATGGCCTTAATAATATATTCAATTAAAATTCAGTCTGATTATTTATTGATTTTACATTTTCTTGCCCTGCTACTATCCAGACAATTTTCTAACCATTTTCTAACCATTCTCAAAATGCTTCTCCAGCTTCCTAGAAAAAGGCTGATACAAACTAAGAATTCCCAAACAAGAGCTAAAATATAAAGCTAATTATTTCAGGCATGCCTTTGCTTCTACAGCAGGTCTTTATGGGTTCAAGAGAAGTCTTAGGTTTGCTACAGAGGCCAGATTTCAATTTGGGTAATTAGACTTTGCCCTACCCTTGAGAGTTACCCTGACATAGTTTTCAAGCTTTTCCTCCTAAGTCTCTACACATCTGTTTTTTTAATATTCTTAGTTCCTCCACACTCTACTAACCCTCTTCAAGTGGCTGCGCTGGCTGCATATTCCAAGATATTTCTCATCAGCAGGCTCACAAGCCACTGCCTTGAGTCCTCCAGGACCAGCACTAATGCTGCCTGCCCCAAAAAACCTTTCCAGTCCACTCCCCAGCAGAGTTAATCATGACAGTTTTTCTGTACCCTTTTATATCTAACTCTTATTAGCACTCTTATTTTATTCCAATCCATATTATAGTTGGTTCTGTGACTGGCTTTCCTCCCCACTGGAATGTAAACCACAAAAGATCCCAAACACATCTTACTTCTCTCAAAAGCCCCCATGACCCATAAAAGAAGGTGAATTAAAAGCTAAGATATGTTAAAAGATTTTATAGATTAGACACTGCTAATAACATAATTTCACAAAATCCTGAAAACAATAATTATCCCAATTTTGCATACAAATGTAAAAATGGATGTTAAATGAGATGGGTCATGCTGCTCAAGATGGCAACACTGAAAAGTACTACAACAGAGATGGCTTCCAGGACTTTGGGACCCCAATACACTTTCTATAGGCCAGGATCACTTCCTTAACCTTCCATAGAGCCTGATCAGCCCGCTCTGCCAATGACATTCAAGGTTGTTGATGAACAGTAAATACAAGCTTCTGTATTATCCCTTCTTGCAGTTCTGTGTTGTTGTTCCAGTCCACCACTCACTTGGGAAGCTCAGGGTCCCTCCTTGTATGCTCCACCTCATTACTGTTAAGGCTTTGACAGAGCCCTCTATAACTCCATCATGATTATTTCGAGGATCTACAGATAGCAATGTAACACCCTTAGCTTTACCTTCTCCCTACTGAAACATTGGAAAATATGGGTAGCATACACATTTTGCCCACTTCTAGATTATGTAGGTTGAACCTTTCACCTAATTTTGTTTTTCACAGCAAAAGTCACAATCTAGGTCAGAAAGAAACAATATATCTCTCACTATGTGTAAAGGAATGGGCACTCTTAAGCAGTAATGACATACATAACCGCGCATTCATGGATATAAAGGAGCCCCCTCAAGCCTGATGTACCACTGATGTGAGAACAATGCTCTATTGATGGAGAGCTTTACTCTCAGAACTGTTAGCTCTGAAAATGGCCCCTTCTCCAGCAATGTTTTCTGTCTCTGTCAGATGAACACCCCTCTCCTCTTTTTTTAATTAAGAACATACTTTGTATGGATACATCATGTGCTGGTACCATCTTTTCCCTTCTCCCTGTCCCATTCCACTGGGGGCTCTCCTCTGTGGGGTTGATGGCATTCCCTATGGGATTGTGGAGTATGCATTGTGAGAGCAGCAGATAGTTACAGGGGTCAATGCATCTGAGTATGACATCCCAACCTGTGACTCTTACAATCTTTACACCCCCTCTTCTGCAAAATTCCCTGAGCCTTAACGGGTGTGTTTTAAGTCTATTTCAATGATGAACTCTTAGGAGCCTCTGGATCTCTGCTTTAGTAGGTGTAGAGTATCCTTAGCATCTGTCTCCTTTACTCTGGCACTGATTTTCAGGCTCACCATGAAAGCAGCACTCTTGCTCATCTCCCCACTTCCTCTGTGGTTTCATTTGGGCCTTGGCTGAAGTGGGGAGGCATGAGGTGTTACCTCCTTGGGTCTTGTTACCTTCTGAAAAAGAAAAACAGCTTCTCCAGTGGACAGTGAAGTCAGCATAGGTTAAGTGAAATAAGCATTATTAAGTTAGGGAGATTTTGATGGATGTAACCCCTCTTTTAGCCAGACTAGTGAGCGCTTGTCATTGGAGAGCATAATCTTTGTCTCCATAGGATTCTGACCTGGTTCCCAGGTCCAGCTATGGGTTCCTTTCCACTGAGGAGATCTCATAGCCAATCAAAAAGCCATTGGTTACCTTCCAAGGCTGTGTGCCACCATTGCACTGCTGTGTACATCTTCTCAGGCTGGTTGTTTTTGAGTAGCTTAGACCACCTGCTTGCTTACATGTTGTTGGCCACTTGCTCTCTTCTGGATTCTAGCCTGGTCTCTCCACGTTCTCTGTTGGCAGCATATGGTATCTTCAGCAATAGTGTCTTACCTTTTACCTCAGGCAAGCAATCAAGTGCTTTGACAGAAACCTGTCTTATTTTGGCAACCTCACAGGTCTCTCCAACTAACAGCTCAATGTGGGTAGCAATGTGGGTACTGGGAGTTACAGGTCAGAGCCACATGTTTTAAGGTTAAGCTTCATTCCATCCTGTCCAGGGCGCTTATTTCCAGATGATGCCCCCATACTCCTGTTAAGGGTTAAATCTTGAAGTCTACCTTTGAGGAGAAAGGTTTCTAAGGTACAGTTTTGTGTTTATTTCCCCCAAACCTCTCCCTCCCCTCCCCCAGACCCTTCCATCCCTATTGTTTGGGCCTTGAGTTGCCTGTTGGGTATGCCAGCAACTCAAGTTGTTTTAGGTTCATAGGAAAATGGATAGACTTGTAACAGATCACACTCAGCAAACACACACAATCACAGAAAGACAAACGCTGCACATTCCTACTCATCTGCAGGTCCTAACCCCCTCTTCTTTTGCCATCCAGCAAGTGATGAGTTGATGGACTAACCACAAGCCATAAAAAATAAGGGGGCTAGAGAGATGGCCTAGTGGTTAAGGCACTTGCCTAAAAAGCCAAAGGACCCAGGTTTGATTCCCCAGGATCCACATAAACCAGATAGACAAGGAGGCACATACATCTGGAGTTCATTTGCAGAGGCTGGAGGCCCTAGGAAGCTGCCAATACACATTCTTTCTCTCAAATAAATAAAAAATAATAATAATAAACATGAAGGCTTGGTAAGGTAGTTCAGTGGGCAAGAACTTGTCTGTTATGCACATGGCCCTGAATTTGATCCTAGCACTACCAAAAGCAAAACATAAACTGCAAGTGGTTGTTGCCATTGACTTTGTCCATGTCTATAGCAAGAAATAAAATAATATGTGCCAAAAGGGCAGGAACACAGAAGCAATACAGCACATGTGACAAGACTTCCTCACAACCAGTGACTTATATAATTGACTAGAAGGTACTCTAGAATTCCCCACTGCTGTTTGAGGAGAAGAGTGGCCTTGCATGCTAAAAATCCCTCAAATAACTTTTTTTTTTCTTTTTTTTTGTTTGTTTTTTGTTTTTTGAGGTAGGGTCTCACTCTAGCCAGGCTGACCTGGAGTTCACTATGTAGTCTCAGGGTAGCCTAGAACTCACAGTGATCCTCCTACCTCTGCCTCCGGCGTGCTGGGATTAAGGGCATGCATCACCATACCCAGCTCTCAAATAACTTTGCATACCTCCTTTAACCAAGCTGTTCTCACTCTTCATTGGATAATCTGCTTTATTTTACAGAGGGCAGAGAAAACAAAAGACTACACACCTCAAGGTGTGCCGCCTCTCCCACATCTGCCAGGATCCAGGAGAACTTGCAGTGGAAGGAGCACCTTGAACACTACTCTTAAGGCTAAGCTGACAACCAGCTCCAGGGTGATGGTAGCAGACACGATGATCAATCAAAACCTATCAAAGTAGAAATGCAATGGCTACAGAGAAGTCAACACTAAATCAAACTGCCACCAGGCCTGCCATGGCTCAGGGAACATTGTGGAAGATGGGACAGAAAGATTGTAAGGCCCACAAAGTAAGTAGGAATGCCCTGAGGCACAGCCTCCACTACTCCATAGAGACTGAGGCCTTCATGACCCCACAGTGAATCCCATAACCACACTGAAAAGAACCAAAGGGAAACAGGACGAGGAGTGAGGGGATAAAAGAGTATACTCTGCCATATAAATGAAATTAAATTAAAAAATAAAAATAAAAAGAAGTTACTCTGGAGTTTCTGCTTCAAGTTATCTGAAGACCAGAAACATGACTAAAGCTCCATATTTCTTTTGAATTCAGATCCCTTACTATGTGAAATTTATATTTTATATTATTTATATGGACAACATTATCAAATATTATTCTTAGAACAACATATTTCCTTAGTAATCATAAAATCCACTCCCAAAGGGAAAATTCAGTGGACCTCCACATGTAAGTAAACAACAGAAAGGAGCTCTTTTAACCTGCTGAAACCAGCATCTTCCTGAGATTCCTCTCTGTAGTTATCCTTTAGTGGACAAGGAGACTGACAGTTCCAATTCACTTAGAGGAGAAAAGATAATTAAAAGTTAACAAAGTAACTCATTGCTATAAAATATTTGTATCAGAGAATACTGCAGGAGTCCAGGATTTGGCCTGTCACGTGACTCTACTGTACATTGGACTTTTCTTAATCACCCGGGTTTTAGTGCTTGTTTTTGGAAATATAGCTAGTAGAAGGTGTTGGATCTAAAGATAATTGAAGGTATATAAAGTAAATGTGAACAAAGCGGTTCTGAAATTTCTTTCCATATTCTCTTTTCATTGTTTCTATGATGGGTAAGATTTTGTAGTCTTTTATGTGTATCATCAGCAGTGGAGGAGAAACCCATTAGAACAATGAAATGGATGTAAGTAGTACAGAATAACCCCAATCATGTGAGATGAGTGAGCATGAGATAGAAGAAGCCAAATTACTCATGACTAAGAAAAGAGAAGGGCAGAACTGAGGATGGAGCTGTAATATCTGCAGTGGCTGGCCTGTCTTCAGCCTTTGGTGTTGGTGGCTGGATGAGAGATTTCCCAGAAAGGAGCTTGGCAACTCATTGGGAAAAGAATATTTATTATTCTATAATAAATATTTAGAAAGGTGAAAGACATTCCCTTGATCAATTATAGCTGCAGCTAAAAGGACAAATTTAAAAAGTTGTATGCCCATCCAAAAAATTTTGGCATCAGTGATTAGCATATTAATAACAGGGATTTTTTTATAAATATATAGTATGGACCATCTATCTGGACAAAGCAAGGAGCATGTTCCAACTTAATTTTAATATAACTTGTATTTGTTTATGAGTTGATTCATAATAACTCTTGAATAAGTAGATAAATTTTGACAAAATTCACTTCATTCATAGAGTAAGTTTACATCACACAAGATCAGAGTCGATGCATCAAATAACAGCCAACAGAAGCTTTTAAAGGGTTCTATTTTCCATAATTTAAGATGACTTTCAGAGCCTTCATTCTCTTACACTCTTTAACCGCACTGCAAAACACAAGATAAATCTCCCATTTTCAGGTTATTTAACCATCTTCTATATGTCACCCTGCTATTAAAAAGCCTAGTCCATAAAATATCAATTCCTCCACCTGACTTTTGATTGATAGATTGACTGGTAAACAATTGTACAGAGTAACTCACAACACAGAGAATCATAAATTTCCAGGCGTCTATCACAATGCAGAGGGCAGGAAAGGTTATGAAAGAAGTATTTGGGGGATCTGAGGATGGATTGCCTTTCTCCGGTTGGTTAAGGAAATTTCAAAGAGGATTTCAGGATGCTGACAAGCTGGAAAGGTGAGAGGTAAAGGTGTCTCAGGCAGTGGTGCTGCTTGGAAGAAAAGGTTAGATGCAGTCAGAAGAGATACTTAGAAAGTTATCATTAAAGGAAGGAATTTGACCTGCTGTATGAACTTTGGAGTGCAATCCTCAAAGTTTAATGTGCATCTGGCTCATGGGACACCATACTGACACTCAGGATCTGATTTAGTAGACATGAATTGGCACAAATTTCAATAGCTCAACAAGCTTCTGGTCCCATGGAATAGTTTGAGTATAGTTTATTTGATTTAACAATGAGAGCCATCAAAAGATAGGAGGGCATCCGTCAAAGGAAACAGCAATATTTTCAGGAAGTCCTAAATATGGCATGTAGACAAGATCTTTGTCCTAAATCTACCATTTTGTAACTCAATTTCTTCATTTAAAGAGTCGATTTCCTAAACTTTAAAATGGGGATAATAAAATTGAACTTGTAAGGATGGTGATATAAATTAAGTGAGCTGGGCCACATAAGCATAAGGACCCAAGTTCAGATTCCCAAATTCCACATAAAAGTCAAGCATAGTAGTGTGTACACATAATTCCAGCGCTGGGAAAGCAGACACAAGTATCCTTCCGATTCAGCCAAGCTGGTGAGCATGAGACCTTGTTTCTAAAATACAGGGTGAGAAAAATGATGAATACACTCACCATTGATCTCTGGCCATCAAAAACATGCACAAACAGAGACTTGAACAAACATACCTACATACATACAGACCCAATTACATGAATTGAGTGGCCTAGTACACTTCCAACAGACTGAAAGTCGACTGTGGAATGTAGGTGAGCCTCCTACCCGTGGGTGTAAAGAAGCTGCAAAAAGCACACCCCCTCTGGATGAAGACATTGATGGCTTGAGACGCTACAACAGAGGGAGGGCTCAGATCCAAGCAACTCAAAGCCAGTCGTTTCTGATATAAGAGTCTAGACACACCAATATCATCCAGGTCTCCTTTTGTTGTGAACACTTTCATTATGCTGTTATGATAGGCCAACAGTCTGGAATAGAAGGCAATGATAACTAATAACTTGAAAACAGTTCAAAAATGAAGCACATGTGTGCATAAAGATGCTTTTTTCAATATTCTTTAGGAAGAGCTTTTATACCAACGCCTTCCACTTCAACCATCTTTTTAAGTCTTTTAAGAACTTTAGTTCTATGATCTCATTGGGTAATCCTAAGAGTAAGGTTTATACCTCTCCTTAACAATCAGAAAAGCTATTTGTAATTTGTCCATGGAACTCACACAGATGAGACCCAAAGCAGAACTTTCATCTCTGTGCTCTGCTACCTCTGAACAAGATGTGATTCACTTTAATCCAACAAATATTTATAAAGTGCCCTTCAGGAAGAAGCCCTGCAACAACAAAAAGAAAAGTGGAAGTACAATATAGATTTTAGAACACACAGGAATGTTTGCTTACATCTCTTTCAAATCTTTCATTTTCCAGATCAAGTCACTAAGGTCCAGAGAAATACAACATGCTGAGGTCATTGGTTAGTTCTTGTCTAAAAAGACAGAGTGTACTGTAAACATTCTGTAAATCCTGAGTGGCAGGCTTTAATGGTCCAAGACACCCAAGGTTACTAATTTTATTCCAGATTCTTTTAACCTGTTATAAATACGATTAATTAAGGTGATAAAACTCTTAGTTTAACAAACGTGAAACTTCGGTCAGGAGAAACAAGGCTGCAGCTGCCTTTTGTCGCTTTACATCCAGCATTTTTGTGTGGCTCTGTGTTAACATGTAACGGCAGAGACGCAGCTCATGGGCTAAAACCAACCAGGCTGGTGCTGAAACATTTCAAATGTGAGGTGGGAAGAGTCATCTGCCATCTTCCCAGTAATGTATAGTCATTTCCTAGCCATTCCCCATCCCAGTGCTGTCATTCCTTTAATCAAAGTGAAACAGAATGAATTGCAAATAAAAAAAGGAAAAAAGAAAACATTAAATATGAGAGGCCAACTTGCTCGCCTATATTTTTAGTTCAAGTGACAGTTTTAAAATTACAAAGGTAAAAACCTTTTGCTAAATCGAGTCCTAAATGTGCCATTTATCAAACTAGTACATTTTTATGATACTTAAACTACTGTTTTATCATGAAAGGTAAAAAAATACAAAGTGGTAGTATTATTCTTCATTTCTCCAACCACCCCACTCCACCCCTGTTTGCATTGGAGGGAGTTGTTCTTCTAGAATAGAAACCAGATTGTTTTCAGCTGAACTCTTGGAAATACACATTTTCATAAATCTCAAACTAAGACAAGAAAATAGGAACCCATTCCCCCACAGCAGGCTCAGAGGGAGTGCAAGTTGGTTTGATGGTCTTAGGAAGGCCCCATCGACTGCGCGCACCAGAGAACGTCCTGGAGTGAAGGCCCATCAGTTCTTCCAGTAAGTCAGAGTGTGATCCCAGTATGAGTGGGGATAGTCCTGTTGAATCCTCACATCACTGCTTCATGCTCAGCCACTTTCTTGGAGCCAAATGGTTTGGATGCCACCTTGGCAGGCCAAGGAAACTGGAGTTCCGGCAGGGGGCAACTTTTGAACTTTGGTTTAATAGTTCTTCTTATTAGCCCCTATGTTTTCAACTTATTGGTGTGCTACTCTTCAGGGTCCACTTGTGTCTACCTAAGCTCCTGCTCTCAGCATCTCTGTGCACAGATCCACCGGGCACCAAAAAGAAGACTCCTTCAAAGAACAATAACAAAGAGAGAAGATGGGTTCTGCCCCAGGGTCCAGCCCTAACTTGCTTCTGCCTGGCCCCTTGCTCTGAATGCCTGACCACTCTCCTGCCTCCGAGGAAGACATGATGGTAGGCACTGTCTCTGCAGCCTCCAGCTCCTGCTCCTATGGGACCTTTTATTGCTCTGGTGGTCCCAGTCGCTGGATCAATGTCTTTTGACTGGTTGCCAGAAGCCCATCAAGCATTCAGAGCTGTAATGTGTGTACCCTCTTGCCCGCTGCGGAGAGCTGAGTCCAGAGCTTTCTTTTCAAGTAGTTGCTCTTCTCCCAGGTAAATAGATCCCCCATTTGCTCACCCCTCTCTATAGATCCATGCCATCCTTCAGGTTGGATGGACAAAGACAGGGAAAGAACAGACCATTTCAAGAATAGAGTCTAATCGCTTTCGAATCCCGACCTCTTATCCTTTCACGTGAAGAGGGAAAATGATTCCTGCAGCAACTACATAATTTCATGGCTGAAGGGCACCTTCACAGTGCTCTCCAGACTAAAGCCAGAAAGGTGAGCTGATGTTCTCCATTGTCTCTATCCCTCCAAGCCTGAACATATTCTCACTCTCTGCAGGCCAGTGAGTGATTTTGTATCATGTTACAATGCCCTATTGGACACTGTGCTCTCCCAAACCATCTAGGCATATGTAAGTGCATGCCCTCCAAACAGCCAGTACTTGGTTTATATCCCCCACCATCTTTTCTCCTCTACAGGCCAGAGTTAGTAGCTTTACTTGCAAAATGGCCCTAACCTGAGGACTTATGGAACCTTTGCAGACATAACCAAAAGCTAAACACCTTCCTTGTAAGGTCAATTAAAGTAATAAATCATTATTCATTATTAAATGAATATGGTATGTGGGAATAAAAGGAGAATAAATAGAATCATGGGCCAATATAATGATATTTTTGTTACAAAGGATGTTATATATTACGGTGATCTCTTAAGATTATAATGATGCTGGAAAGTTCCTGTCACCTAGTGATACCATAGCAGTTGTATGTGTATAGAACAAAGCTTTACTAATGCATTTATAGCGATGCTGGTGGAAAAACAGTACACTGCCTAGCATTCCTAGAAGAGTGTGTAACATATAATTATATACAGTACATAATGGTTGGTAATGATAACAAATAACTGTGTTACTTATTGACTTGTTGTGGTAGTTTGAATATATGTCCCCCAATATATTCAGTGGTTTATTACTTATAGTTTGCATCTGCAATCACCTTGCTAGAGGCAATGTCACTGGGGGCTGGTCTTAAGGTGTTAATGGTGATGGTTTGAGAGTCCATTGTAAAGATATGCAAATGTGCCTAGCAGGAGTTCCTGAAATGTGCTGTGTGACCTTTTGGCTGTAGTTTTGCTCTGTGTGCTGTGGTGGCTGGTTGGCTTTTCTCTCTCTGCTTGGCCCTGTGGAGAGCAGGCCAGCTTCTCCTGCCATTATGGAACTTCCCCTGGATCTGTGAGCTTCAATAAATAATATCCCTTCCTCCATAACTGTGCCTGGTCTGAAAGTTCATCTCAGCGAACCTGAAGCTGTCTGCAACACTTGTGTATTTACTCTACTATGCTATCTATCATTATTTTAGGCTATACACTTAATTATTTGAACAGAAGTTTACTGTAAAGCAGTTACCCCATCACACCAGCAGCAGCCTCATACATCTCAGATTTACCATGTTTCTTGACTAGATCAAGAAGCACATCAAGTGTCTGAAGCCCTAAGTCCATACTATAATAGTCACACAACTATGAAATTACCTGGAAACAATTTCCCAGAATATGTCTCATCTTAATGCATGACTTTTAGTCATATCTGAGAAAAGAAGTGGGCATGGTGATCCTCTCCTGTAAAAACAACTCTGCCTCTTCTCCATGAATATCTTTATAGATTTTTTTCCCTAAGCAAAAAGGAGAAGAAACATTTGATTTCAGAGGCACTTACTTTACAGCTGTGGAATCTGTGCCTCTGAATATAAATAGCTCTGGCTGATAGGAAGTGAGCCGAAACTGCACTCTGGTAGGGAAAATAGCATCCGGTTGGATTCTCTGACAGGTTCTGCCACAGATCTTCTATGGACCTCTGACTGAATTCCCCAACTTTCCTCAGGCCTCCACACTTACTGCTAAACTAGAAGGCCTGTTAACACATTTGTAGTGAGTTCTGTTGTATCCTACCCACAGAACTCAGTAAGGTCTCCATTTCTGCCTTATTCTCCGATGACTGGCACCCCAGGAATCTGACCAGCCTCTGTCTGGACATAGAAAACACAAGCACGGTATGAACATAAAGTGCCACACAATGGAATTGTAACCCTCAGTCCAAAATTAAAATGTTTACTTTTCCTAAAAATGGTCTAATACCAGTAATTTATTATTAATGAGGGAAAAAACATATACCCACATTTATACCCACAGTTGCTAATCCTTTTTACTCACTTTTAGTAGGTTTTAAACCCTATAATTTGGCCACAAATTAGTCTTTGATTTACTGTGATGTACTTGGAAAGTATCTTTTAATATTAAAAAAGGCTTGCAGCTGAAAATTTACATTTAAAAGGTAATTAATGCCAATTCAAGGAAGAACTCTGTTTCCTAAAGAATTGCATTGAACTTCAAGCCCTTCATATGTCTAGCAATACTTGATCATCAGGAAAAGATGCCTCATTGCTAACCTGCTCAACAAAACACCCTTTTAATCCTGGTGATGAACTGACCATGTCCTTCCTTGTTTTTGTCTTGACCCACAGCACAAAAGCCCGCTTTCTGTCGAGAAGTTGGTGATCAGAAGCAGCAGTGTTCTAGCTTGCAGCACCAGTGCTTTCCTTAGAACCCCAGTTGTTAGAAAATTGACTTTTCCAATGGTTTTTAGCTAGATATTTGTTAGTCTAAGTGCTATCAGGCCAAGAAAATTCCATATATTTTGAACAGACTCCTTGTAGCTTTGATGTTAGCATAAATGATCTAAATTCAAATTACTGAAATGAAATTGTTTTCTTAAAAATAAAGTACTGAACTCATTTTTTGTACATGGTTTTGACTTATTTCCCAGTTCCAACAATGAGTACAGCGTTCTTGGGGATCACGACACCAGAAAAAGGCTGAAGGAGATAAACACAGAGAACATCCAGCTCCTACTAAGCCAGATATCCAGAGACACAGAGGATCCCAAAACCTCATCACTGAAGTAGTACTAAAATGACCCCAATGTGGCTCAGGGAAATTCACGGAAGATGGGGAGGAAAGAATGTTAGAATCACAAGTTGGGGAATTATGCACAGAGACTTGGCCTACCCCCGTAACTCTTGACTACACCCACAATGCATGACCCACATTCCTCATTGATGAAGGTCCCTTTGGAAGAGGGAGGACAGGGAGGAGGATAATGGAGTCACCATTATGAATGTAAAATTAGAATAATATAAATAAAAAATAAATTATAAAAAAATAAAGTACTGGAGGGTTGGAGAAGTTACTCAGTGGTTAAAGGCACTTGCTTGAAAGCCTAATGGCTTAGGTTTGATTCCCCAGTATCCACCTAAAGCCAGATGCACTAAATGGCACATGTATCTGGAGTTTGCAGTGGCAGGAGGCCCTGGAGCCCATGCTTACTCTCTCTGCCTCTTTCTCTCTGTCTCTCTCAAGTAAATAAATATTTTAAAAAATAAAGAAAGAAGGAAGAAAGAAAGAAAGAAAGAAAGAAAGAAAGAAAGAAAGAAAGAAAGAAAGAGCATGCCAGGTATAGTGGCATATACCTTTAATTCTAGCACTCAGGAGATTGAAGTAAGAAAATCACGGTGACTTTGAGGCCAGCCTGAAACTACATAGTGAATTCCGGAAGAAGAAAGAAAAAGGGACTATAATATGTCTTGGTGTTTCCAGCAAAGGTAGTGATTTTCAACCTCTCATTCTGTCAATAAGCCATTCACATATGAAAACTCTTCTATCCATCATGGTTCTCCTCACATCAGTGGACCCTACTGGGGGTAAGGGAATAGGGTGATGGTGGAAAATCACTAATGCATACTGTATGCAATATATTCAAATGTAAATGCAAGGCCTACAACATAGAGTTCCCATATGGTTTTAGATCAAAGCAAAAATGCAAAATGAATAAAATTATTTGATCAATGACACCCTCAAATTTACTACAGGTTTGTCCAAGGCTCCATGATAAGGTTTTTGAGGTATACATGGATACACCATCTCCATTTATTAGGTAGCAACTCTGCCAGGTATTTTTCATATTAAATCTCTAATCTGATCAATAAAGATAATATTACTATGCCTTTTTTAATAGTTAGAAATCTAACATTCAAAGAAATCACATGCTCAATGGTATTTGCAGGTGAATAGCAAAGCTTAAACTCAAACCAGTTGTCTCAAACACCAGAATTTACGATGGAGTCTTAAAAATAGGATGCATTATTAGTAGCAATAGAGCGGTGGTTTGAATGTGAATATATGTTCCCCATAGACTCAGGTGTTTTATTAAAGCTTGTAACTTGGGTTTCCAGTAACTTGGCTAAAGGAGGTGTCACTGGGGGGTAGATCTTGGAGTCCAGCCCTAAGGTGTTACTGGTGTGGATCTGAATTCCAGCCCAAAGGTATGGAGATAAATTTGAGTGCTGGCAGATTTTTATGCTTGCTGCTTTTTTGTGTTTGCTGTCTTATGTTGGTTTCTCTCTCTGATTGGATTTAAGAATGGGAGCCAGCTTCTTCTGCCATTGATAGAACATCCCTTTATCTGTAAGCCTGAACTAAATCCTGTCCTCCCATAAACTGTGTTTAGTTGAATGTTCATCCCAGAAGCATGGAGCCATCTATTACAATTATTTTATCATCATTATTATTATTATCATTATTATACCTGATATTAGAGCATGTGGTCAGAAATCTCTGAATTAATCATGTACATTGCAAGATCTAATGTCTAGGCTAACTTACATTGCCTGCATAGATGAGAGATGGAAAGGATGCAGAGATGGAAAAGACATTGCCTTGGGCATCTCTATTTGGCAACTGTTTGCTGGGTCCCTAAATGGATGTGAAGGGCCTGGTCAGTGGAAGAAAAGGTTTTGTGGAACATAAAAGAACTGTTTCTTGAACAGTTCTTTTGTCTGCCCAACTTTCTCTTCCCCAGCTCATAGACGTTTGAGTTTCTGAAGTCCACCCTCTGGCCCAAGTCTCCTACTACTATCCTATACTGGTTCTACTGATGGCCGAGCAACATCCTCACTATGTCAACTCTTAACAACTTCAAATCAAGGCATGAGTTGCAGACCTCAGATCTGAAGAGTCTTCACTACTTCTAAACTCCACAGCGACGGCCATGGAAGAAACGAGGGCATGGTCAAACCCCTCCAAGATGCACAGATAGGAGCATCACCCTCCACAGCACAATTTTGACCCTAAAGAAAGCATGAAGTGTTGAAATGGCATTATTCCTTTAGCCATTTCATCCTGTGTTAGAATAAAACCAGCAAAGAAGTACACACCACCAAAATCAGATTTTTCACCCTGTAAGCCTCACAGACAGGAGCCTGATTACCAGGGCTGACTTGCAGATATGTGGTGCACTTGATTCTAATAGCTTCCCTCCCAAGACGAAGGCTGCCTCCCACACAGCCAACCTAATGAGTGATACTAACAGCACTGTTAACGATGTCACATCATTAATTGCTCAATCTAAATTAATCAGATATTTTAAATTTTCTCTTGTTTTTCCAAAGGCTCTTGTTAGAACAGACTTAAAAGAATCAGGGTCTTTGTTAATGAGCGCAATAACAATATTCCATTTTTATGTACTGCCTTACACCCACTAATTCAAAAGCTTAAGGTGTCCACACAAGCAAAAGGAGTACAGCACCAGGCAATTGCCTGTAAATATAATCACTATAGAGATTTAACCTGATCCAACAAGACCTAAGCAATATTTTCCACAAATAGTAATTTAAAACCTGAATTATATTCATAAAGACCTTGGCTCACAATACTTGCCTTGTTTCATTATAGCTCAGCACCCAAGAATGATGATGCCAACGAACCACAATACTTCTTTTTAAAAGTCCTTTTGTTGCCTCTGTGCCAGCTAAAATCACACCTATTTGAAAATTTATCCTCCCCAAAGTAAAGCAAGAGCAAATTCTGATGGCAAAGATTGTCTTCCCAACTAAGCAATGCCAGGATTGGATTAAGAGTAGGAAAAGCAGAGCCTGGCATGATGGTACATCCCTGTAACCAGCACTCACGCAGAAGGCTGAGGCAGGAGGATCACTGCAAACTGAAGGCCAGCCCAGTCTGCATAGTGAGTTCCAGGTTAGTGCTGGCTACATAGAGAGCCTATCTCAAAACAAAAGAACAGACAAAGCACCTGACCATGTGTTCAGCGTGATATGAAGAAGGCCAAGCCAGCATCTCCAAGCAAAATATTTCTCTTCAGTTAAGTAGGTCCCCAAAACTACACCATCACTGTTTCTACATTGTGAAGAAGTGTCAGTCTCTGCAATATACCCCCTAAGGAGGAAATCAAAAGATCTTGATTCAAGTCTTTTCTGTCTTGTCCTAGCTGTGTAACGCTGGCAAATTACTTCACCATGCTGATGGGACTCAATTGCAGCAAACAACAGCATAATTTCATGTAAACTCTGCTGCAAGAAAATTGCATTTATAAAACCCTTATCTAAGTTCATGAAGCATAATGAATGAGCAAGTCATAAATATTTGCTTTTGTATTTATGGTGATAGCATCAATATTATTGTGACAAACAAGTCAGGACAGGGTGAAAATTCTACTCCTAAATACAGATTAGAAATATGAGATAAGATTCCATATTTATCCCCAAACTCATTGCTTTACATTAACTGTGTGTAACCTTTTATACACCAATCATACCTCAGTAGATTTAAAGAAATACCAAAATGTTTGTATAGGCCTCATACCCTGAGCAGTGGCATTACTTGGCAGAGAATAAAAAGTACTATCTGCAAATATCTTCCAGCCCTCCAATTTTGTTTGCCTGAGAGCTAAATTTTAGTATCGTATCAAGGACAAAAGTAAGTTATTTCTGCCTCCGGTCACGTTTGTTTTCTGTTAGCATATATTGATTGTACAAAGTAATGGGTTTCATTATAACATTTCCATACATGTATCTAAAGTACTTGGATTATATCCAGGTCTTTCCTTACCTTTTTGTTCCCTTTCCCCTTCTACCAAGTCTCCACTTTACTTTCATGGGTTCCTCTTCCCCTAATTTCTCATATGAGAGAAAACATGTGATATTTGTCTTTGTGAGTTTAGTCCAGCTATGGACATCCTAAAAAAAAAAAAAAAAAAAATAGAACTAGCACATAACCCAGCTACAGCACTTTTGGGTATAGACCCTGAGGGATCAAAGTCATCTTATAACACAGCTGCATACCCATACTTATTGATGCACTACTCACAATAAGCAAGACGGAGAATCAGCCTAGATACCCACGAACGGGCAAATGAAGGCAACCTGGTATACATACACAATGGAAATCTGTTTAGCCATAAGAGAGAATGAAATTGTCCCTTTCAGAAAAATGGATGGAACTAGAGATCATCCTATTAAGTGAAGTCCCAAGGTCCCTTTTACTATGCTCTTCTGTGGCCTTCCTCACAGTAGTTGGAGCCCCTGATGGACAGAGAATGAGTAATCAAGAGGAAGGGCAAAATGATAGTGTAAGAGACTGGAAGCTGGTATTGCAGAGGCAAGCACTGCAGCCCCTAAGGAGCTTTCAGGTGCTGGTTGATATATCACCTTCACAGGGGCATCTTCCTTATCTTTCTGACCATCCTTTCTTTATACTCTAAAACCTGAGAACAGAGAACTATAGGTGGGTGATCAAAGTCATGACCAATCTTCCATCAAGCTATGTATCAATAATGTCTATCACCACTGCTGACCTTCTCAACCAAGGCTCTCTTATTGTAGCCACTTTAGAGAAAAATTTATCAGAGAAGGAAGGCACAATACAAGTGAAAAAGATCTGAGGCTGGGCATGGTGGTGCGTATCTTTAATCCCAGCACTTGGGAGGCAAAGGTAGGAGAATCACCATGAGTTCAAGGTCACGCTGAGACTATAGTGAATTCCAGGTCAGCCTGAGCTACAGCAAGTCCCTACCTCAAAAAAAAAAAAAAAAAAAAGAAATCTGGATTCAACTCATTTCATTAAAAGCCCTGTTCTGTCAGTCATGCTATATTTCAAGTGTGGTGTTTATTATTAGTTGTGGGAGACAGCCAAATCATGAAAAAAGCAAAACTTACAACTCCAGGGGCTACAGCCCATCCTGGTTGAGAAGGTGTGGCAGCAGAAGTAGGAAGAGTCTGGAAACATTCCATCCATTGGAAGAGAGAGAATTTACAGGAAGCAGGGCCAAGTTATAAAACCTCGCGGCCCAACCTCAGTGACCCACTTTCTCAAACAAAGCTCTACCTTCTAAAAGGTTCCACAACCTTCCCAAACAGTGCCACCATCTGGGGACCAAGTGTTCAAACACAGGAGCCTATCTGAGAGATATTTCAAATTCAAACCAGAGCAGTGGAAGATAGCAGGCAAAAATCAGAGAAAGAGGGCGGAAAGAATGTTACAGCCACAAGTTGGGGCATTATGCACAGAGACTTGGCCTACCCCCCAGAACTCTTGACTACCCCCACAATGCATGACCCACATTCCCCATTGATGAGGGTCCCTTTGGAAGAGGGAGTACAAGGGAGGAGGATAAGGGAGTCAACATTATAAATGTAAAATCAGAATAATATAAATAAAAATAAATTATGGGGGGAAAATTTTTTTAAAATTACATTGTGCTAGACTGGAAAAATCCTCATATTTACTTTAAAAAAATCAGAGAAAGATGTGACAGGCAGGTAGAATTTACACATGGAAGACCAATAAAAACTTTTCTTGGGCTAAAGCGTACAAAGCCTTATGGCCTGGGGTCAAGTCCCCAATATCCACATAAAGCCAGATACACAAAGTGACACATGCATCTGGAGTTTGTAATGGCAGGAGACCCGGCATGTTCATTCTCTCTTCTCTCTCTCTCTCTCTCTTTTTCTATTTCTCTCTCTCTCTCTCTCTCTCTCTCTCTCTCTCTCGTGCTCTCTCCTCTAATAAATAAATATTTTAAAGAAAGTTTTTTTTGGCAGAAGAACTCAGAAATTTATTATTCCAAGGCAAAGACAAGAGGCCAAAGAAATGATTAAGATGGTGATGGAGATCCTGTACAGCCAAAGTGTGCGGTGCCTTCTGAGCCTCAGAGGACAAGTGATATGTATCCTCCAGAAAAGCAGAGGTTTTGCAGCTGCAAGAGGTAGTCCCCACACCTCAGTAGCTTGCCACAAGCTTACTTCTCACATCTACTAAATGCTTATCAGGAGCTACTTGGGAAGAAGATTTTGCTAATCAGAATCCCTCCAGAGCCCCCAGGCTAATGAAAGCTCATTTCCAAAAGTCCTTCAGGGACATCTCAGCAGAGAGGACAATATATAGCAATTTAAACAAAGTCTTAAAATTTCTACCTGAAAGTCACATAAAATGGCAACCAATCGTGTTTCTTGGGCCAAAACCAATCCCATCACTACACATAAGTTGCAGAGAACAGGAAAGCATCATAGTCAGGGACTGGAAGAGAAATCAATCACAAACATAAGAGGAACTACACTAGTGACATGAGCACCCCCTTCCTCCTTCCCGCTGCTCAGTTGTGAATTCGAACTTCCTTATGTCAGTATAACAAATAGTTCTGTGAAAATGCTCCTATATATCTACCCTATGCATGAGGTGCCACCATGGGAGAGTGCAAAAGGGTATTATCATGACCCTTTGATTAACAAGAAAATAAGAGAAATTGTACCTCCCCCCACCCATTTAAGATGGAATACAACCAAACTCTTTGGTCTGTGTTGGCTTGCCTTTTTCACTCCCATTTCACAACTACCTGGAAGAACAGCACCAACATGGCAAATGCCTTCAGAGACCAAGAATGTTCTTTTCCTGAGTCCCCAACAATGTCACAGTTAACTGGCATAAGCATCCTGCTCTACCAGCCTGGATTTGGTGAACACAAAATCCCTGCTCTGAACCAGCTAACGCGATGTAGTTCTACAGTGCCACTGAGAAAGTTCTAAGTCCTCCAGGAATGAAAGCAGTTAGAAAAGTTGATTCTTTGTAGGTTCCTAACTCGGAGGGTAATTCACTAGAGTCTTCCTGTCTGTTAACAACTAAGTGTTTGAAATGGAAGCATTTGCTGGGATAACTAAATCACACCAACATGATTCCCTCAAGTAGCACTTCGCTGCTGAATGCCATAGGCTCACTAAACCAACTGATTGGAGGTTTGAAATATTTTCCAACCAGTTCAACAAAACTTCTAGAGCATCAATTTCAATAGATTGGTTTGGCTAGATTGGATTATTAGGAGCAATGCTGATAATGAACCTCATGTTTCACAAGTTAGTGACTATCAAAGAACTTTCTGAGTATTTTCTTACTTCTTTGATCATAGACCCACCACCATGCATAAGAAGGTTCAGATACATAAAGGAAGAACATGCAATAACCAAATATAGAACACCATATATTGTAGGTGAGTCATTTTCTTACAAGCACCAAGGTATGTTCTCATTGCTCCAAATTATCAAAAGCCAGTTATATGATGATAAGGGAAAGAAGAAAAGAAAAGGAAGGAAGGAAGGAAGGAAGGAAGGAAGGGAGGGAGGGAGGGAGGGAGGGAGGGAGGGAGGGAGGGAGGGAGGGAGGAAGGAAGGAAGGAAGGAAGGAAGGAAGGAAGGAAGGAAGGAAGGAAGGAAGGAAGGAAGGAAGGAAGGGGAAGGGAGGAGACGGGAAGGAGGAAGGGGAAGTTGAAGGGAGGAAGAGAGAGAGGGTGGAAAGTAGGGTGGTGTAGCTAGTAAGTAAACTCTCATGTACAGGGTGAGCATTTGAAATGTCAGAAAAAAGTAATGAATCATCTGCATGGTTTTCCCAGAAACAAATTAAGTTATGGCAAATACCACAGTCCCTCCCTCTCTCTTTTGCCTTTTACAAAGATTTCAGGAGATAAATCCTAGTAAAATCCAGCAATACTTCCTAAATAAAACTGAAATCCAATAGCTTAGCCCAGACTCAAGCACTGCTTACTGAGTTTTCCATACCAACCTGCCCTAAACTCAGGTAAGAAAAAAGAAAGAGAGAGAAATAAGCTGTGCTCAGCCCATGGCCTGCACTCTGAAATCTCCTGGGTGACTTGGAGCAGGTTTCATTTCCTGCCTTCTTCCGGGGATGATTTAACCTTCACTCTTTCTAAAGGCTTGGGAACAGAGATAAAGATTATCTCTCTTCCTGCCCATTTCTCCATCAGTTCTCAGCCATATATCTGGGGTCTGAGACATATGTGCCCTCGTCCTAGATATTGAATTCTGTGCTCACCTTATATATCACTCTCCTGCTGCATTTCCTCACCATTTTTTTCCTTGTTCTTCTCTTCTCACCCCCTCATCCATTTGAGACTGCCAGGCCATTTTTGAACAGGAAGATGAAAGTGAATCTAACTTGAGCACAGATCCACTCTCCTGGAATATTTAAATGAGATAAATGATGCCTATGTGAACACCAGTTCCTGACATATTGGAGTGCTGAGAGTCACGTAGAGCTGTCACTCAGAAGAATGACTTCCAAGCTGCCATCCTGCTGTCCTGCCATCCTGCTGCCCTGGCACCCTTGCATGAATGTGTATTTTGTATAGTAGGTGAGACAGCAATTCCATCCATGCTGCCTAGAGCCAAAACCCAATTCAGAACCAGGTATTACCTTAGAATGAGCTCACACATACTAACCCAAGGTCAGAGGTGAGTCGTTAAAGCTGCAGCTGCATCTTCCCCAAGAAGGCTGGGGCTTCTTATTCTTAGCAGATGCTTTCCATTGCACACAAAGCTGAGCATAATATGTGATCCCTCCAAATTGGACTATTGTATTCAAGCTGTCATTTTTCATTTTTAAAACTAGGGTCCCTTCAGGTAATCAGTAACCTTGAAAAGAACTGAAGTCTACTGCACAGGTCTGCCACAAACCCTCTGAGAGACGGAAAAGTTGGTGAAGAAAACATAAACATCAGTGCCCATGCTGCCCCTCTGCCTTCTGCATGTCCCTTGCTATCTCCTTCTATCTTTGCCTTGAATGTTTCACAAAGTTTAGACAGGTTTAGGTTATCACTCAAACGCTATGACTCAAACTCGGGGAAATTGTTCCTGTAATGGAGTTCTCAATTTATTGGTCAATTTCACCTTGATTTTGTGTCACCTTTTACTTTCCTAGTCCTTCACCTTGTAGTACATGCTCAAAATATGTGAGACATTTTCAAATATTTTAAATATCACAGATAATTTGATTCATCTCATAATTTCTTTGTGGAAAGATAAATAAAAATATTTTTTACACACACAAAAAAATAAAAAACTGAGGCATTGTTCATGATAGTTGGCTTTCATAAATAGCTAAAATCTGCCACCTTCTGGATTTTCAATGATGGTTCAGTCAAGCTGACCTGCTTTTCTGGTCACAGACACTGGTGTTCTTTACCTGTGTAACCACACTGCCATCTTGTGAGCATTCCCTATACTGATTCAGCAGAAACAGGAGAGGAAAAAAAAAAACGGATCTTTGTGGGGGAACTGATAATCCTTTAAAGCAATTTATTCAAATTAAAATTTCCAAAAGAACTTTCCATGCAGTCTACTAATAGTTAATCAAAAAGTTAGAATTTATAAGCTGAGGAAAATAAGAGGATGTGTATGCTTATGCTGACATAACACGTTATGTGAAATGCACTGTTGCTTCTCAAGGCAATACAGATTGGACAACACCCACATTAACACCGCAGCGACTCCATTCTCCGTCTAAAAGAAGATGGAGAAACTCAGCCACTCCTCAGTCCTTTGTCTGAGGACATTGGTTGCCTGCTACTCAGCCCTGATGTCACAATAAAAAAACGAGACTCATACTTCTGCGCTTTTAAATGTTTTCTGCTCTACACTCAGCCATCCTGGAATTTCTTCTGTGTCATGATCATTACCCAGTTACATCTGCTGGAATCCAGCTCTGTGGAGCAGTGTGAAATCCAATGGCCCGACTAGTGATAGTGCTGGGATGTAATGTCATTGGATTCTCCTCTCTTATGTTTTAAAGCCTCCCAAGCATCCTCCTGGGGCAGCATGCAGGGGCCTGGGGGCATGCAGGCCCCCAGTGTCAGAAGCAGTCACTGCAATGCAGTGCTACAGTCCAGTGGGTTGTCAGGGATCTGACGGACTGTCTCAGCTGCTGTAAATCTACTTTGTGTTGGAAACACAGTAAAGTATCGACTGTATATTCTCAATCTGGTACCAAATCTTATTTCAGAAAATCAAAATCAGTTTAAAGCTTTTATTGACAGAGAGAAATGAGAGGTGCTCTGTCCTCAGTCTTCATTTCTTGTCTCATTCATTCAGAGCAGCTTCCCCTCCTCAGTTTGCACCCTGCAGCCCTGAACAGTTTCCTGCTGCCTTTGTTCTTCACTGTGGTCATGTGATGCTGTCATGGAAGGAAGACTCACTGACTCACCTCTGCAGGTGTCCAGATAGCCTCAGGTCACTGCCAACCCCATGCCAGTGGTCTCAGAGAAAGAATTCTTTCATTTGGTGCCACCTCATCTTTCCTTGATTAATTTTGTCCTTATTCATGTGATGCTTGCTTGGGGATGGTGGCTGAATGTAGAAATAAGTTGGTCTGATTACCCCAGTGCATCTGAAGCCAGACTCAAACCTCATAGCATTTGAAATTTTGGAGCAGCCAATTCATGGTCTGGCCCAACTCCCAAGCCATTTGGGAACCAAAGCAAAGGATTTCAGCAATGCTTCTGGCCAGGATATTATTAACAAGGCCCTCTCTGGGAAAATATTGATCAGAGGAGCTACATGAGGTATTAATTCCTTTCTCTCTTTTCACTGTGTACTCTGCAGGTGAACTACCCCACAGCTACCCTGGGGTTAGATTTGAAGAGGAGGAAAAGCATCAGGGAACAGTGGTGGGCAGGTGAAGAAAGGACACTGTAGCTGGACCAGCAGCCATAAGGGTTATGGTGACCTTTCGACTGCATGCAGATGAGGTTTCAGCACTTAGCTGATCCCTGCTTGGTGTCCTCCCTGAGATAGCTCTGGATTTCCAGCCTCATCAATCTCCCGCCAACTTCCCCCAAAGGGAAAAATGAAACATGTCAGGAAGATTTTTTTGAGTTTGTTAAATTTTGAGTGTTGCTATAGCCATGAGCTATTGGATAAATTGGCAGTTGCGATAGATATCAGGGGCCCAGGCTGGAAGCAGGAGTAGGTTCTAGAGACAGGATGCTATAAGACCAACTGCCCACAATGGGCAGGTGGGTGGCAACAAGAGTAACCGCAAGTTTAGAGAGTACGTTGGCTGGAGAATAAGCATGCTGGTAAGGGTTATCCATTTCTAATGGATAACAATCACTTCCCACCCATGGTTTCCCTTTTTGTGGTTTCAGTTATTTATGATCATTTGTGGTCAGAATGACTAAATGGACAATTATGTAAGTAAATAATTTATGCTTGCTTTCTGTGATGAAATTTTATTCTTCCCTGCTTGGGCTGTAAATCATCCCTTGGTCCAATATATCCACACTCTATTTGCTACCTGCCATTGGTCAGCCATCTGGGTTATCAGATCAACTGTCACAGTACCTCAGTCCTTGTGTTCAAGTAACCCTTCCATAGAACTCTACCCTAGGTCATAGTGCCTTTGTCATTTACCTCACCTCATCTCAGCACATAGAACTTGTATCATCGCATGTCACCACTAAAGGGAGTGAGGACGGATTCAGCACAGTATAAGATAGTTTGTGGGAGAAAGAAGCAGCCATATTCACACAACTTGTAGTATATTATTAGAACTGGCATTGTTCTATTTTATTGTTATTAATAATTGAACATATATGTGTGTGTGTATATGTATATAATATTATATGTAAGGTTTGGTACCTTCCACAACGTGGTAGTTTGAATAGATGGCCCCCAATATATTCAGTGTTTTATTAGTTATAGTTTGCATCCTCAGCCACCTTGCTAGAGGCAGTGTCACTGGGCATTACGATGTGGTGATGGTTTGAGATTCCATTGTAAAGATATGCAAAGTGTGCCTAGGGGGAGTTCCTGAAGTGTGCTGTGGCTTTGGCTGTAGCTTCGCTCTGTGTGCTGTGTGCCTGGTTGCCTTTTTCTCTCTCTGCTTGGCCCTGTGAAGGCAGGCCAGCTTCTCCTGTCATTATGGAACTTCCCCTGGACCTGTAAGCTTCAATAAATAATATCCCTTCCTCCATAACTGTGCCTGGTCTGGAAGTTCATCTCAGTGAACCTGAAGCTGTCTGCTACACACAATTTCGCACAACTACTGAATATCTTGGAATGTATCCCACAAGAATAAAGAGCAATATTACGTGTAAGTATATGTAAGTATGTCCTTATAATCCTTCCATGCCAAACTTTGTGCTAAACAACAAGAACTGAAAACATTTCCTGGATTCAAAGGACTCTCCTTTACACATCTAAGTATGAGCACCAGGGTAAAGGAAAAGAACAAAGTACGTGTGGAGTGCAGAGTGGCTCATTTTTATGGTAAGGGTCAGAGAAAACCCACACCGAGACAGTAATATCAATAGGCCCTTGAATAATGTACCAGAGGGGAAGGGAGAAAAACATCTAGGGATGGTCTGAATAAAAGCCAGGCATTGTGGAAATGCAATACACTGAGGCACATGAGCCTCTGAGTGGAAGTGAGGTGTGGGGGCTGGAGAAATCAGGTAGTCGTTTTACCAAGCAATATGGCAAAGGATGGCAGAATTCTTCAAGCAAGGAAGTATCTTAGAGATTAGTTTTGACAGTACCTATGAGAAAAGAGTCAAGTGAAGATAAAAGAGACTAGAGCCAGGAAGACCAGGAAAAAGTCTGCTTCAGTGTCCAGGTAAGAGACAATGAGATCCTCCACAGTGGACAGAGAATTAGAAATGGAGTAACAAAGAAGAATCTGAAGTGGGATTGGAAGAATGCTATTGAAAACGAAAGCGTAGGGCCAGATTTCTCAGCTGGGTAGAACTATGGGGTAACAGTGCCATGCCTAAAGAGACACAGGACAGCTTTGAATTCAAAATAATGAACTCTGGTTCACAGAGGTTGAGGTTGTGAGACACCTTATGGGCAACTAGAACCACAACAGGTAAGGGGCTTGAATGCAGGACTGATCACATAATAACATGAGCTTCATAAAGACATGAATTGTTGACTGTTTTGCATGAGTACATCCAATCCCAGAATAGTGATTGGCACATATTAGGGGATCCATAAATATTTGCCAAGCAAGTTAATGAATTTAATATTCATCAGCCTGTGGAGATAGCTAAGTGCACTTATGGGTGTGAGATTTCTCAGAGAGTGGAAAAAAAAGGCATGAAGGAATTAATCAGGATGCTGTAGGAATGTCATGGATGCTGTCAAGAAGTGCCCATGAGGAAAAGCAGAAAAAGGACTGCATTATTACCAATTATTTTTCAGGATGGGAAAACTTGTAGGGTACCTGAATCCATCTCTTGGCAGACAACAAAGTTCCATCCAGATATTTCAAATGAAGACACTTGATGACAGGACTGTGTATAAAGGTCCAGAAGCACTTAGGGGCAACATAAAGAGTGACACTGCACTAAAGAAATGACAGCATCACAGACTGATGACCCCAAGAAGTCATCATCTCCCCAAGGAAAAGTCTAAAGTAATAGTTGTATGAACTATTTCAGCCAGAGCCCAGAAAGAGCTGAAACTTTGATGCAGGGGCTATGAGTCTGGTGGGGAGTTGAGGGGAGATAAATCCACTGTCAGACCATGGTGCCAACACAAGCAGTCAGTGGGGAAGAGGAACGCTGTCATTTTTTTCTCCTACCTGCTTATGTCTTGTCCTTTACTGTCCCTCTGTTGGCAGAATGTCCTGGAAACAAAGGGCAAGGGTGCAATGTGATATAGGGACCGGTCTCCTAAAGTGTAGCAGACAGAAGAGAAGTAAGGGGACCCACTAGGGTGGGGAAAATAGAGAATTACCAACTCATACACTTACAAAATAGAAAGGAAAGATATAAAGCTTAAAAGTGCAAGAGTGAATGGAGATAATTATTGCAATATGAGATGGGGAAGCACAGATCATATGTTGAACCTTTGTATTGAGACAAAAATGGACGACCTCTAAAAGTGCAACACCACTGCAAGTGTTGAAGCTACACTTCCTAGCAATTCTAACCCAAACCACTGGCCATGAAATGTAGTCTTCCAGAGATGGGTGCAGCTTTAGTTTCTCAAGATAGACTGACAAGGACACTAGGATGTCGCTGTATTGCCATCTCTATTGGTGGATGGAAAAATGGATGCTTAGGATTATTAAGAAAGAGCGTGCTTTAACAATCTGACTCAAGCGCATGCGGAGCACCCTTTCTTTCAAACAACGCATCTCATGGAGTACCCAGTATAGCTCCAGAGACTGGGAACTGAGAAATGAATAAGATAGGAGACCCCTCCTCCTCCTGGAGAACACATTCTAGGTAGCATGGGGGGGCCACACACACATATGCAAGCATAAACAGTCAAGATCATTTCCAATAAGGATAAGGCCCTTTTCCGTGTGCCTTCCTATACAGCTTTGGACACTGCCAAGCTGAGCCACAGAAATTCGTGAGCACAACACAAAAGCCTGATTGTTAAGAAGGCGACACACCCACGCAGCAGGTCTGTCTGGTTTGTTTGTGCGTACCTTCCCACCAAGCACTAGAAATGTGTGAGATAATCATTGCCATTCCACTGCAAGTTCATTTCTCTTTTATTTTAATCCTATTATAGAATTTTTTGATGGCAACCTGCTGTTAGAGTACATCTAACTATGTTAAAGCTCCCCAGGCCCTGAGCATGAAAGAAGCTCTTCAGAACACACGCTAGGACAGGTCTACCTTGTTAGCATGGAAATGAAAATAAAAAGCACTGCCTTGGGGCAAGAAGGAGGAGGACGGATATTCTAATACCAATGCTTAGGAGGTGATCTCTCCTTGATCTCTCCTTCATGCTTCAGGTGGTGGGGCTTGATGGGAGGAAGAAGTCTTTTCTATATTTTATCCATTATCTAGTGCTTGGTGATTTCATGGCGAATCCTAGAAATATACCTTGCAACCCTGCAGCTACAGGTCATCTCTGCTGCTCTACTGTTCCAGGGTGTCCACGGTCACTGTACCCTACAGGTTCACTCCCAGACATTGGTGGTGCTTCATTAGCAAAGTGGGAGATACATATCATGTAAATCCATGGGTGAACGTCTGTTTCCACCTGCAGTCACGGAAATGCAGAGCAGTCTCCTCAGACAAACTGAGTTCATATGCCTGAAACTAAGTCACAGTTATGGGTTGTCAGGAGAAATTGTATTTTAATGAGTTGTCCCCCTAAAAATGACAATGCAGGAATGGAGAGATGCCTTAGCAGTTAGAACTCTTGCTGGCAAAGCCAAAGGTTCAATTCAATAGTACCCACATAAGTCAGATGCACAAATGGAACATGTATCTGGAGTTTGTTTGCAGTGGCTAAAGGCCCTGGCATGCCCATTCTCTCTCTCTCTCTCTCTCTTTCTGTTCTTCTCTCCTTACAAATAAATAAAATATTTTTAAAATAGATCATTTGGAAACAGATTTACTGCTGGTGTAGTATACAATTCAGCCATTTCAACAACAGTCTAGAAAACTATAAAGCGTAAATTTCTCAAGGGGAGGATGATATTTAAAATATAATATTTAACAACTAGCTAGGCATGTAACGATCTGCATGGACTCTGGCTATCCCCATGTGTTTGTCATAAACATAACAAGACATACTCCTGTCTCAACCCATGTGAGGCCTTCTTACAGACAGGAGCATCATATCACTTAGTGACACAGTCTTGCTAAGTGCATTCTATGGATGTCACAGTCCCTGTAAATAATGTTACAGATTCATAGAGTAAAAAGATATAACCCTGCCCCCAAAGAGCTCAGAGTCTAGCAAAGATTATAAAATTCATATAAACGCGTAGCAAGAATGGAAAATGTGAACAAAAAGTTCCATGACCATAGAGGAAACTATTTGTTGCTGAGGGAAGCAGGTAACCTTTCATAACTGAAGAAGAATTTTAAATGGAACTTGAAGGGAACATGGGATTCAGACATGAAAACTCAAGGAAAGGAGCATTCCACGGATAGGAACATTAGTGGCCATTCAAAGACAGGAAAATATAAGAAATAAAGAAGGTTTCAGCGTGTCTATATCACGGGATAATGAAGTAAGGAAACGCCATTAGGGATATAGACTGGAGTCATCACAGTAAGCTACACACGCCAGAGCAAGGAATCTGGACCTGACTCTGTAGGACTTGGAGCATATCCAAACATTATTTCAGGAGGAGAAGAGCATGAACAGAGCTTCCTCATCAATTAACTCCACAATATTTTAACCTTCGCAGGTAATGGTGGCAGCAAGCTGGCCCCTGGATGCCAAGCTCAGCGGCAAAGGTCAGGCACTTGGTAACATGTGCCTCTTGCACCTGAGCCTGGAGAAATAACTGCTTATTCAGGCTGTCAGTCACCAACTCGCTCCAAGCACCCTCTGTGCCAGGCCACTGATGTGTGCTTCTCCTGCTTAGAACTAAGCAGCAGGATTTTGCTCTGCTCTGCAGCTGACATACAGGCCCAAAAAAAAAAAAAAAAAAAGAGGATATGAGAGAACAGTGTGTGGGTACTCCCACTTTTACCATATGTTTCTGTGAGCTTAGCTGACAAGGCTGGTCAATGTTGATTTTTCTGCATGAGATAGAAAAACACAAGTCTGTTGATTTTATGTTTTATGGCTGATCGATGGGGTCAGAGGGAAGCCTTTGAGACATGCTGCGTGGGAGGAACTGTGATGCTTTTGATGGCCTCATTTGTGTTCTGTCTTCTTCTGGGAAGGAGGAAGGCCAAGGTGAATTCCTCTTTCAGACTCACATGGCTCAGGCAATATCACCCCTGGGCAGAAAAGGTAATGCTGGGGGCGTTTCTAGCCAAGCTGAGCAAGGAGAGGTGACATTTAAGGGCTTTTGAAGAAATGCTGCACTCTTGGCTAAGGGACCCCAACTGCACCTGCATTTCTGCAGACTCACTTGCTTTTTATATCCTCTCAGGCTGTATCTGGAATTGCTGAAAGGTGGAAAATCTGCATACCCTGTAGGTATTAGGAAAGATAGCAAGTGCAGGCAAGGATCTGGCGCTAACTCTAGAAGACCTCCAATAACCAGGTATGTGGAAATTCACCCTAATATTGGTGCCTTAAGCCAGGCTTCATAATCTTTATTTCTGCAATATTACCACAAATAATGGCTACCAATTATTAAACACCTTCAGTGCTAAATGCATTGCTTATATGGCATTGCATCCAATCCTTGAAAAAAAAAAAAAAAAAAAACTCTAAGGACATGATTATTGAAGGAGAAATTAAAGTTCTCACAGAGTAAATAACTGGTACAAGGTCATGTAGAAATAAGTTTTTACCTGTTTGCCAGGATGACTCCTCTACCTTGATTTCTCACTTGTGCTATGAGAATAATAACCTTTGCAAGAATCAAAACCAAACTACATGTCTACATGGTAGACAGACTTCATATACCATGAAAAGCTCAGCAAATAGAAAACATGACTATGGGGCTGGAGAGATGGCTTAGCGGTTAAGGTGCATGCCTGCAAAGCCTAAGGACCCTGGCTCGATTCTCCAGGTCACACGTAACCCAGGTGCACATGATGGCGCATGCATCTGGAGTTCATTTGCATTGGCTAGAGGCCCTGATGTGCCCATTGTCTCTCTCTCTCTTTCTCTCTCTCTCTCTCTGTATCTAATAAATAAATAAAAATTAAATCTTCAAAAAAAAAAAGAACACATGACCATGATGCTTTCTTAGGAACATGGTATACTTACAGAGGAATAAACTTTTAAAAGGCAAAAAATTGTGAGGCAAGCTGAAGTGTTACTATGGAAAGAAAAATCTGTTTGCTGTTCATACAGCACAAATCAGGGAAGTAGAGACACAAGAAGGGTTGCCCTGGGATCTGTAGGAAACATTTCACTAGGGAAGGAAGTTAAATAACCTTTTGACAAAAGCAAAAGAAAAAAGATACATCTGCTCAATTCAAACATGCAGATGTGGTTCCTGACACAGCATCCCCCTCCTCCCTTCCACCAGTGTAAGCTTTTCCCCAATGTTCAGTTCTCACATGGTTTGCATGTAAAAGCAGCACCGTGTGGACATCATTAAAAGTATTGTGACTAGAGGCTGAAATGAAACACAGATTTCATAAACAAATGCAGTTCGTTCTGCCTGCAGCCTGACATCACCTCTCAAGGAGCTGAAAGCAATTGATTGGCAAGCATTCTGTCAAGTTTCCGATTCCAGAGAGCCCTGCTAAGCCACAAACAAACACATCTTCAGATGGTTTGCTATGGGCATGCAGGGGTTAATGAACCCCCCTTGTCTACCACCCACGCCCACCCCCAGAAAGCCTCGGAGGGTCCCTGTTGCTGTTAAACCTCCATGGCTACAAAGCCACCGGTGCAGCCAACCGAAGCTGCGGCCTCCCGAGAAATGACAGATTTAAAGGAAGAAATACTGTGCAGTTGCTGGAGGCAAGTTATTTTAATATAATGCCAAGATGACAGCTCTCCACATTTAATCATCAGACTCCTGATTTTTTGCTACGACATTAGAATTTCTCACAATTGGGAAAAAAAATGTTTCTTTTCCATCCATGCCTGACAGTGGCATATTTGCAAGAAATGTCTGTAAACTTTTCCAATTATTTTTAATAAAATGTAAATGATTGTCTACATAAACCCTCTTTTCCAACAGCCATCACCCACAGCAAAGGAAAGCGGCTGGTCAGGCTTAGAGGCGAGGCCTTGGAGCTTTGTCATGCTCCTTGTGGTACTAACTCAGAAGGCTGCTTCTCTCTTTGTCACCTGTATTATGACCATTTTCTTTTTGATCGTGTCTGTGATCAGCACCTGTCAGAGAGGCTATGCATTTGATTATCTATGTCTAAGTGGGATGAAGCAACTTGGCTGGCTCCCAGCCATAAGCATAGCCACATCTCAAGGTTTGTCAGCCATTAAAATGAGCTTTTGCATAACTGTCTAGTTTCTAGTTAGCTGATTCAGAAAGGTCCCTAACGTAGGCCTATTCTTATCTCCCTCTTGTTTCTTTTTAACAGATGAAAAGTTGGAATAAAGATGTTGTATCTTAATTAAAGATGAATAGTTCAGTAGCCCACTCACTGCCAGGAACCACGCTCAACACACGAGGAACCCTATTTGTTTCTTTCTTAATGAAACATTCAATATGTGTCTACTGCCTTGAGACCCTGATGCAAACATAAATAAGACTTGAGTCCTTCTCAAGATGACCTAAACAGGTCATAGAGCAGATAGGCAAGTCAATAAAGAATCTGGGCACAATGTGAAAGTTAACACAGTCCAGGTAAGCTCAGAGTTCCATGGAAACATTTCCAGGGGTAAGTCTGCCCTGGCCAAGGGACAGACTCAGAAATGGCAACTTAGGAAGAAAAGGAGGAGAGGCAAGGATCTCCACCTTAGACAGAACTGGGAAGCCAAAGGAAGGAAAATTTAAAATAAGGCCCATGCATAGAAGACACATCAAAAAGTAATCTGAGGGGCTAGAGATGTAGCTTAATTGGTAGTGTGCTTATCTAGCATGCATGAAATCCTGGGGCTGGTCCTCAGCACCACATAAGCTAGGTATATTGGTACATGCCTGTAACAAACCACTCTGAGGTAAAGAGAGGAGGATCAGAAGTTCAAGATCACCCTTGACTACATAGCCTACACTGCAAGTTGAAGGCCAACTTGTGCTTCATGGGACACTGTGTGAAAAAGAAACAGAAAAGAAATACAAAGCTAAATGGAAGCTGAAAGTCAGAAAAATGATGGCTTTGTTGGCTCTCTAATGACAAAAGGCCTAATGTCTGCTCCAAAGTAGGTTGGAACAAGCTCTTTTATGTCAGTAACCCTTCTCCCTTTGCCCTCAAGAAAGCAAAACCAAAAATATCTGGGAAACACTAACTCAACTGGGTTAAGTCGGCCACTAGGGGAAACCAAAAAGGGAACCTTACCAAGGAAAACCATCTCTCAGACTAAAGCAATCAATTCTGGCACTTGAGTGATGAGCAGAGAACTTTGCTATCCTGAGAGAAAACTAGAAAAAAAAAAATACTATTCTGGGAATGCTGTTAAATAATTCCTTGTCTGCCCATTAGTGCTCAGCCCACCCTCATTCACAGCCTTTTATATTGGGTGTTGCCTGGCTGTATCTATCTTATTAACTGGAGTGTGGGTATCTCCGAGAGAACAAGGCCATCATTAATAGGCCTTCCCTGTCACTGACAGAGAAGTGCTGATCTGCATCCTCATGGAAGAGTGATGAATCACAGCCACAGAACCAGTGTGAGTGTGCCCCAAGAGCTGCCACCTCCTTCTCATCTCATTTTCACCTATTTCTGAAGTGCAAAACTGGGACTTGAGAACTGATACTCTTAATAATAACAGGAGGCATTTTGCAGATCTGTGTTAGCCTCCAGGTTGCACTCTGGGAAAATAATTAGTGCTTCTCTCCATGCTCCAAAGCTCCACTCACCAGAGATGACAATGTTCAAGTCCTACCAAAATCTTAAGGAGTCCCCAGGGACAGTAGGATCCTGGATCCATCTCTGGCTGTGTTTGACACAGGCACCTTGCCTAGAACCATGGACAGTGCAGTGACAATGGCCACCTCTGTATGCAGGCTGCTCCTTGTATAGACCAAGTATTGTTCCCAGCACCACTAGAAGCTTATTTCTTAGCCAAGTATGTAATCAAATTCTCAGCTACCAGCACCTGCACTCTCTTTGAAACCTTGCTTCCTACTCTTTCAATGTGCTAAATTGAGATACCAATGAAGCTAAAAAAGAAGCAACCTCTTTTACAAGCTATACACTTCAAAGAGAAAGGAGAAAAAAAAAATCTCTTGAGGAGACTATTTATTCTACCACTGTTCAATATAACCACTACCATACTACCTCTCCACAGGCCCCAAATGAAAAATTTTGAGGGCTATTGAACACGCTGCAAGTTTTCAGAGCAGATCCCTGGAAAGTTACTTAGCACAGTTGTCTTCGTAATTGTGACACATTAGAGAAGTGTGTGATGTTCCATAGGCCCTCAACCTCACACTTGCCTGGGTGGTGGGATAGCTGGGGGTTATGATTCTGCACCACACCCCATTAATACCAGCAGGGAGATGGCTGCCTGACAGTCACATCCCCAGCTGGGTTTTGCAGTTTAATCCTATTTGGTTTAATAGATTTGTTTCCTGAATCAGATGGTCAGAAATAGAAAGAGGATAAAACAGTGATGCCTTTGAACTGACTTGGTGTGCCTATCAAGTGGGATGTCTTCCTCCCCTATGTCTACAGTTCCAGAAAGGTTGACTATAAGGTGTGAAAGTCCCCCGGGGTCTCTGACCTGGAATCAGCTCTGTTCCCCTTTGACACCTTCATTGCCTCTGTCCCCATGTCACCCTGCCCATTAACATCCCAATCCAATTCAACAAGCTCTTAGGTATAAAAGAGGTTTGAAAGGCATTTTAAAATAAGCAAATTTTCTTTAGCTTTTTATTCAGTGACACATGCCCTTATGCCTACTTCCTGGTGAAGGCATGACATGGAATGACAATGATAATTCATAGTTAACATAAAGCCCACTTCCCCATGGGCCAAGAAGACACAAAGTACACAACTTGTCATTGCTCTTTTCTTCCAAACAACCTCATTAAAATACCTGTGACTATTGTGGTCATTTTGAAGGTAAGCAACTGAGGCAGGAAGAAGAAATTATTAAATAGAAAGTATTGACTATAGAACCATATGAATTACTATAAAAATATAATAGCGGCCAGAGTAAAAGTACTAAAATTTCCTTCTGGAATAGTAAAATCAAATTTTAGAATCAGAAACATTTGGATTAAGAGCCCAACTCCACCATTTACTAGCTGTGAAATTTTACATACCATCTTATTAATATATCTAGGACATAAGATAATTGTATCCTCAGATGACTTCTATAAGAATTGAATATGAAAAAAATATATGAAGAACTTTGTACAAAAGAGCTCTTGGCAAATACATCCTAACCTTTCTTTCCCTCTTCACTCACTTCAGTGACATATCTCATGAACTAAAACATTATCTGATGGATTGCTTTGTAGCAATCCAGTGTCATTTTCTAGTTATTTTATGTCTGATTACTAAGGTGTGTTCTAGTTATTTTATGTCTGATTACTAAGGTGTGTTCTAGTTATTTTATGTCTGATTACTAAGGTGTGTAAATAAAAGTAGAATGGCAATATTCCTATGACCATCACCCCAGAAAGGACACCAAATAAGGGCATGAAGCACAAAAATACTAGAATGCTTGTTTATGCATAAAAATTACTTATTACAGAAAGCCTTGATTAACCAGAACCCAGGAACGGAAACTTTTAGTAAGAAATTCTTCTCCTTCAACTTAGAAAACTGTGAAACAGAAACAATAAACAGTCTCAAAATAGAATGTGCTGCCTTGCAAAGTGATGAGCTTCCTGACACTGGCTATATTCAAGTAATTCTGGACAACTAGCTGTGAGAGTTATCATAAAGCAGATTAATGCATGGGGCAAGGATGCCATGAGGTCAGTGATTTTCAATCTGCTCTTAGCAGTGGAACATAAAAAGACAGTAGTAGAGCTACTCAGGGTGAAGAGAGGTGGAAAGCTCAGCTACATGCATGAGGCCCTAAGGAGCCCTTGTGAAGCCTTAGGACATCAGGAAGCCCTTTATAAAAACAACAGACTGAATGATCTTTCCAATTCTAAGAGTCCACTTCCATTAGGAAGTAGGCAGATAAGAAAAACCAGCTTTGCACAACACCTTGCAGTTAGCCGTCTTTCAGGTATACACGTTATCTTACAGAGTGTTTTATAGTGTGAACTCAGATTGTAAGTGACGTCCAGTGACATAAACTAGGTAACCTAAATAAAGTGAGCCTGAAATGATTGCACTACAACCATAGTGATATTATGGAAACAAGGGAGAAGGGTGGTGGGAAGTTGTGGAAAGGAATTGAAGAGAGAACATTAGAAATGCTGGCACTGTCGGGGCTGGAGAGATGGCTTAGCGGTTAAGGCACTTGCCTCAAAAGCCAAAGGATCCTGGTTTGATTCTCCAGGATCCACGTAAGCCAGATGCACAAGGGGGCGCATGCATCTGGAATTCGTTTGCAGTGGCTGGAGGCCCTGGAGTGCCCATTCTCTCTCTCTCTCTCCCTCTCTTTCTCTCTCTTTCTCTCTTCTTTGTCATAAATAAATAAATTAAAAAAACATATTTTTTAAAAAATAAATGCTGGCACTGTCAGGTGTGGTAGCACACACGTTTAATCCCAGCACTTGGGAGGCAGAAGTAGGAGGATCACTGTGAGTTCAAGACCAGCCTGAGACTTGGTAACTTTTACAAAGGAGGAGGGGTATGTTTCCAAGAACTGTTGTTTGAGCCAAAGTAGTTACAGTCTTTGAGTTCTGAGACCCAAATCAGGACAACAGCCTGGGGGAATGAAGGCAGAATGTAGAAGTCATCTTTTGGCAATAAACACCTACAAGTAAAATTTTGCAGTGTGCATCTCACAGGAGGGTGATGGACTGGATTCTAGCTACTCATAAGTCTGTGCAACAATAAAACTGAATAGCAAGTGAAGGAGTTATGGGAAGATGGCTCATAGAAACACACACTTGGGATGGAGTTTGTGTGCAACCACCAACAGATAAACTAAGATTCTTCTGTGGATTAAAAAGTAGCCCTTACATATACATTGTGCTAGTTGAAACTATAAAATCTGATGAGCTTAAATTAAAATAAATTTAATACTGCAGAGTGCAAATACACACACACTCAAAATATATATTTATATATATATATATATATATATATATATATATATATATATATATATATATGGAGAGAGAGAGAGAGAGTGAGTAGATGAAAAACAGAAAAACTAGATTATTCTGGCATGAGCTTTCAAAAATTATTCTCAAAAAAAAAATTCCCAGCCCAGAACTGGGTCACCAAGGAGCTGCTGCCACAGCAATTTCCTCCTGAACCATGGAGCTCTGCCACGACTGTGACAGCAAATGGATGAGCCCCAAATGGAAACTTCATGTGCATGTACTTGATTAGTGGTGCCTCATCATGTGCAGAACCCCAGTGCAAGGGAGTCTGGGGAAAAGGGATTATTAGAACAATCACATCTTCTTAAGGACAAGAAGTCTGTTCTACAAGAGAATGGGCTGATCCATAGTATCCTTTACTGAAATGAATAAGAAAGTACAGGAGAGCTGAGAGGACTCAATTCAGTTATCTCAGCTACGTGGGCTAAATGTTCCACTTATCAGTTAGTGAAAAGAATTAACAGATGGCTATATTGTTGATTGTATCCAGTTCACTATATTATATAGGTTTGCTCAAATTTTGATCATAAGACAACATTTTTGTTTAGAATGTAGGTTTATTAATTCTAATCTTATCCTTTTTCTGTCAGTGTAAGATCCTTAAATGAAAGTATCTTTCTGGCTGGAGGCAGCAGAGTAAGTTTGAAAAGATAAGGTCTTTGGAGTCACAGTATAAATTCTATGTCAACCTTAGCACTTATAAAAATCTTCTAACATTTGTACTTCTATAAAAATGAAAGTGTTTTTGCCTAGCCTACAAAGACATTATAATTACTGAGTGGAATCTTGTCAAGAGTTTTGAAACAACCTGGCAGAGAGAAAGTTATACACCACTTTTTTCCTTCTGTTGTTTTTATCAGTTAATGAAAATCTTCCTAAAGTTGTATGAAAGTTCTGTGGCCTCACATAAAACAATCTAGAAATCAGCCAGGTGTGGTGGCACACACCTTTAATCACAGTACTCAGGAGGCAGAGGTAGGAGGATCTCTGTGAGTTTGAGGCTACCCTGAGACTATATAGTGAATTCCAGGTCAACCTGAGCTACAGTGAGACCCTACCTTGAAAAACCAAAGGAAAAATATCTAGAAAGCATCATTTCCATAAAATAATACCTGAAATTAAAATGATGGCATGAGCAGAGGGCCTGGCCAATATCAGATGGACAACAGTGACAGGAGAATGTGCCCAACACTGGCCAGGGGAAACTGGCTATAATGCCAACAATGCACTGCCTCCAACAGGCATTAATTCCCAAATCTCCATCAGCTGGGGACCTAGCATTCAGAACATCTAAGTTTATGAGGGACACTTGAATCACACCACCACTTACAGAATCTAGATTTATACATGCTTACACACACACACACACACACACACACACACACACACACAGGCATGACATGAAACATGAAAGCAGGAGCATTACTGAGGAAAGGAAGGGAACCAAAAAGAGCTGGGATGGAGAGGGTAATGGAGAGTGAATATGAGCAAAATACAATGATGTGCGTGGATGCAAACTTCACAGTAGAATCCATAATTTTGTATACCAATAAAAACATTATGATGCAATCTTTGCTTATATGAAGCTTGCATTCTGTGAGGAAGAATACTTTTATGTACTTTTAGTTACATAACTTTAAATTGGGTGGGAATGCCTCCTGGAAGAGGGGATGTTGGATAATGAAAAGACATTGACATGTAAAATTCTTGGGGAAGTTTACTCTAGTCCAGAGTTAACAGCTAGCACAAATACCTACGAGGAGACTAAACATAGACAGTAATAAAAAGATTCCTGAATCCCAGCAAGCAAAGGGACTGAATTTGAAATGAAACACAACATCTGTATTGTTGGCAACAATAACTGGGAGGATAGTAGTTCTATGAACTCATTAACCAAAACAGGAGAAATTGCCTGTGGATTAAATAAAAGAAACATTTTTTAAAATACAAAAAGATGTGGGCTGGAGAGATGGCTTAGCGGTTAAGGCGCCTGCCCCCTAACCCTAAGATCACTGGTTCCAATCTCCAGGTCCCACGTTTAGCCAGATGCCAAGTGACACAAGGGCGCAATGCTGCACTTGACCACAAGAGGGCGCACGCATCTGGATTTTGTTCACAGCAGCTGAGAGGCTGCTGTTGCACCCATCTCTATCTCTCTTCCTCTCCCTCTCTCTCTGTCTCTCTCTGTCTCTCTCTCAAAAAAAAAAATAGAAAAAGATGTATAGGTTAAGTATTTTGAAAGAGATGTGTTTGGAGTGCTTCAGTGGGTCTTACCTCCCACTTCCCTGTATGCTCATTTTCTTGATACAGGCCATATAACTGAATGGCCCCCAATGGAAGCCACTGATGAGACTGGGACTTGTCACCATCTCCAAGAAGTTCTGATGAAAAGATTAGAGACTTGGGGGTGGGGGCTAAAAGTCAGTGCAGGTGTTTAAACTAAATGGAAAGAAATATACTGTATTTTCCCTCTATAAATATACTGTACTTGTCCCTTTCCAAGAAAATGTTTCCACCAGCCTCTTGCAATGTATAAGCCCCACTGGCTTGAAAGTTAGGGAGACCTCTCTTCATGGATATCTGTGGCAAATTTGAAGTGATTCACAAAACCAAGTCAATCCAGCTGGAGACCAGAGACTCTCCTTTTAACAGTAATATTACAGGCTTCTTTTCAACTCTCTCCAAGGTGTGAGCTTCTGAAACTCCTGAGTGCTCAGGTTACCCCTGACAGAGGATTATTAATTCTGATCCCTTTACAATGTGGAACTTCAATGAAGTCTCCCATTTGTCACCTCTTTAACCCAGCACAGATTTGACGCCTCTCAGATTAATTTTGGTGATAAATCTGATTTCAAAGAACATTCATCCAAAGTTGAACCCAGGCACCTGCTAATGTATTTCAGTACTTTTGCTAATAGCTTTAGAGAGCTTTTTTCATTTATAGTTCACTGTATATTAAGATATCCCCATTCAGTGTGCCTGCTGTCCATGAGAACATTTTTCATATTTCAGATCAGGACACAAAACACTAGAAATAAATGGATGAGATCATTTTAAATATTATGCAGGTACCCACGCAGGTCAGGTATTTTAATATTTTCTCATCTCTAATTTATTTCTGTTCTTGTTGAATGTGGCTTCTCATATGTCCTTTTAAGTACCTTCTTAATTTTAATGACATTTTAGAAAATAATTTGAGTATGTTCTGTGTGTATAAGTTTTTGCATAATAGGAAAAAGCCATGAGGGTAATGAAGTAAAAACTATTCTGGGTTAGAGTTTCTAGCACAGAAAAGCCCAGAATGCTGCTATTGGTATGCTCACTCACCTTGGGCAAATCATTTAACCTCCATATGAAATGGGTCAATAGGTATCCTTCTTGTCAGCTGCCATCCAACACATACCTCACAACCACCATCTTTTCTGTGCTCTCCCTCAGTTACTACTGTATCTTAACT
This sequence comes from Orientallactaga sibirica, assembly GCA_036365145.1. Taxonomy (NCBI): domain Eukaryota; kingdom Metazoa; phylum Chordata; class Mammalia; order Rodentia; family Dipodidae; genus Orientallactaga; species Orientallactaga sibirica. Next base: position 5,395,997 of record JAEOAD010000041.1, read on the forward strand.
GTCTCCAGTTTCTCTTGTTCTCATATTTGTTGAGTTCCATCTCCATCAATTCTTCTGTAATGGAGCCTATACCCATTAAGTTCTCTCTAAAACGTTAATGGTCATCCATGTATCTTGCACCAACCTCACTCTCCATTGAAAATTTGCTTCTCTTTTTCAGATGGATGTAGAACCTGAGGAGAGAATCAGCCCATCACACCTCACCAGTGCACCAGCTGAACCCATAGAACAATCAGGGAAATGAGCAAGAGTGCTGCTTTCTCAGTGAACCTGGTATCAGCTATCAGCACAGGGATGAAAGAGATAGACACAGAGAACACTCAACCTCTACCAAACCAGAGATCCAGAGACACAGAGACTCCCATGATCATGTCACTGAAATAGACCTAAAATGGACCCAACATAGTTTAGGAAAATTCATGGAAGAGGGGGCAGAAAGATTGTTAGAGCCATAAGTTGGGTCATTATGCACAGAGACTTTGCCTCACCCCCATAACTGATGACTATCCCCACAATGCAAGACCCACAATCCCCGAGGGGGCAGGGCTGGGAGAAGGCTAATGATTGTACCATCATGGCTGTATGCACATTATATAGATAACTAATTTAAAAAAAAATCTTCTCTAATGGAGCCTTTCCTAACTCCATCCTCTGTCATTCTTCACCCTAATGGTTGCTACAGTCTGGCACACTCCCCCTGCCATACTATCTGCTTCTAAAGTCACAGGTTCCTCCAGGACTCAAAACTGATAAAATAATTCATCAGCCAGCCAACAAAGCTAGCCTTTGTGCCTTTAAACTCACTTTCTAGACAAAAGTTCAGAATCAGACATAAAAACTATGGGGCAAATAGCCTCTGACCAAGTGTGTATTTTCGTTATAGTCACTTGGGTTTTTTATTGACAAAAACAAAGTGAAGAAAATGGAGCATTTACATTGGTACTTGTGTAATAGTGGAGTCAGAGAAGGGAATAGAATAGCAAATATTGGATGGCTTTGAATCCTACTGAGGAAAGAGTCTGGCAAGCAAGCTGAAAAGAATTAGAAAAATCTGTAAGATTATAATCTTGAGAAATATAGCCTTATAGATTCTCTCTCTCTCTCTCTCTGTCTTTTTCTGTAATGCACAGATGCACAATAGATGAGAGAGCCTAACCTGCTCCACTGTAGCCTTCTCAGTCACAAATTACAGTGACAGCCTCAAGAAGAAAATCATCCCGAATCCAGTTATGACGCATGCCTCCAGAGGAAGTGGAGTTTTGAAAATCCCTAGGAGAGACACTGAGCATGGGATACTCTGAAGGATTGAGTGGTACACAGTCATTAGAATTAGAATATTAAAAGGCAACATGACCCATTATAGTTGTCAACATATGTAAAGCCCAGGACATTTCCATGACAGACTTCTCTCTCTACTGTGTCTCCAGCTTCTTATAGATAACCTATTATCCTAGCCACCTGGAGCTCTTTGCATGCATGCTTCTTGAGTCTTGTCCTGGAGTCCCTTTTCCTTTATTCTCTGGGTATGAATGTTCTCCTCATTCTACAGGGCTTATCTCCACTTGTACCTCCTCCTCTACACCCCTCTCCATCTCTGTCTACACACTTCCAAGTGCCTTCCAGAAAGAGCCAGTCATTCTCTCTGATGTGCCCCTAGTACTTGGTACACTCATTCCAGATATTATATGTGCTAGTGTCCCACCAGAAGGCAACTTACTCAGTTGCATGCAGACAGGACAAAGGGTGACTTGGCCACCTGTCCCCATCAGTCTTTGATCTAACCACAGTCTGGGTTAGGCATCCTTTCCTGTTGTCTCTTATACTTTCTGTGGTTTACCCTCATATCTACAATAATGATTCCAATCTTTTATTTTGAACTGCCTATCTCTTCCAAAACAGCTAATTAAAAGAGGTGGGTACAAATGGACAAATGAATGGATAAATAAAGTGTGGAATATACATAAGATAGAATGTCATTCAGCCTCATGAAAAAAAGTAAGGAAATTCTGCCACATGCTGCACTGTGGGTGAATTTTAAATACATTTTGCCAAGTGAAAAAAAATAGTCATAAAATATACTTTATAGTGTCACTCATGGGAAGTATCTAGGGCCGACAGATTCATGGAGATGGAGTGAGGGAAGAAGAACATGGACTTATTTGGTGGGTTCAGAGTCTCAGCTTTACCAGATGAAAAGAGTTCTGGAGATTGATTGCACAATACAGTGAAAGTACTTGACCTTACTGATGAGCTAAAAATAGTTATAGCATATGCTAAAAATAGTTATAAAAAAACAAATTAAAAACAAAAACTGAGTATATCAGTTACCAAAAAGAAGAAGAAGGGGGAAGAGGAGAGGAAGAAGAAGGAGGAGGAGGAGGAGGGGGAGGGGGGGAGGGGGAGGGGAGGGGGAGGAGGAGGGGAGGGGGGGAGGGGGAGAAGGAGAAGGAGAAGAAGTAGTAGTAGTAGTGGAGGAGGAGGGGGAGGAAGAGGAAGGGGAAGTAGAAAAAGTATGGGAATAAAACCTACCTCTGCTTACCTCTGAAATTCCATTCATGTTCAGGGATAGATGAGGAAGTAAAATATCAAAACTCAATTCTCCTGCACCTGTTATCTGTTGCTTGCTAGCTTCTATTATCTTGGGATAATAGACTACTTTTATTATTTCCCAGATAGTTCAGAATCAGGACAGGAAGTGCCAATGTGAGCGACTATATTCACAAGCAGACAAAGCCTGGGGACATTCTCATAACAACACTCATCTACCTACACTTTATGCCCAGATTCCTGTGAACAATTTGTGTCCCAGACACATGGAGCTGATAACTTCACTACCAGTTGATGAAGTGAGATGTCTGGCCCTGAGGAAATGTGCTTTCGTAGATTGGGAGGTCCTGGGTGTGGGCAAGAACAGGCGCAGCAAGGGGCCTCAGGAAAGAGCAGCAGATGTTCCCCTGTGTGCTGAATTTTCCTAATTAAGAACCAATCAGTTGTCGCTTCCGGTCAAGAATGGGGAGGGAGGGAAGTACCATGGGATATTGTCTACAATTAAGGAAGTTGTCAATAATAAATAAATAAATTTTAAAGAAATCTTTAAAAAAAAAAAAAAAAAGATGGCAGAGTAGCAGCCATGTCAAAGTTAGAGAAACCGAGAGATAAGTATCCAGGTAGTGCACTCCTCTCTCCCTGTCCCTAAAATCAAGGTCTGTTCTTCTATAACACAGAGGAGAGAACTCAACAATGACTACCAGAGTCTCCAGTGACCACTCACACTGAGTGGTTGCAGCTCCAGCCCTCCACCCTGGGCAGCAGGGGGAGGCTGAGAAACAACCAGCCAGCAACAAGGAGGGAACCCTGGGGCTGGAGAAATGGGAGAAAGTCAAAGAGAAAGCGGGAGTCTGTGAAGGAGTGAAGGGTGAGCGATCGTCCAGAGATACAGGAGGAAGGGAGTGAGCTAACACCAGGCCAGCACCAGAAGGTTGGGAGACGGGACTGAGGGACAAGCACCAAACACCGCCTGCCCCAAGAGCCTGGGAAAGGGAACCAGAGAGCACGAACAGAGTACTGCTGATGCCAGGAGCCCAGGAAAGGGAAGGAGGGCCACAAGCAGGGTAGCATCAGAGCCAGGAGCCGGGGAGAGGGAATCAAGAAGTGCTCCTGCTAGAGATGATGCTCCCTAGGAACTGAGTGACCGCCAGTAAGAAAGCCACACAAGAGGCAGCAAGGGGCTGAGCAAAGGCAAGAAGTGGATTTGCAAAGTGGGCAGGGTATTCAAGCCCAGGGGAGCATTCTTTCTGACAAAAATCAATCAACTTCTGCAAACTGAAAGACAACACACCAGACTGGAATACGCATCCTGCCAATCCTGCGGCCGCAGTCCTGGTGAAGGCAGATTGCTTGGGCTGATTGCTACAGCTAGGCTGGGGGACCAGTCTCAGGAGCTTGTGCTTCCTAGTGGTAACTGTTAACAGAGAGCATGCCCACCGCCTCAATGCAGAACAACTTTACTGTCAGGCCTGGGGCAACAGCCCAGTGCCCCACAGCCCAGTGCCTCACAGGAACACATTCCTAAGTCCTCAGGCAGTAAATACCACTGGGAGAACAGAACAGGGATTGTAAGGCAAGCACGTAGGCTAGGGGCACACCATGAACCACCTGGTGGTGGCATAGGCAAGGAAGACTCTGCTCAGACCCTAGTTCACCCAGTCCAATCAAGCAAGCACCCAACCTTCCAGCCTAAATCAAAGCTGACCAGGTGATGCAACCCATGTGCCTCAAGAGGAACAAGTAGTGCACTCTCAACACAACACGAAGTCACACACAAAACAAACATTGCAAGACATCAAGCCAAGAGATCCCCACCAAGATTACTTAGCCTTGGAATGGAAGGCTCCAACTAAAACAGAGAGGATACTGCAGACATAGAATCCCAAAATGAAGGTGTGCTAAGCATATTGAACAAGATTAATAATGAGACAAGGAACAAACCAATGGCAGAACTGGAGACAATCATCAAAGAACCAACAATTGCATAAATGAAATATACGAGTCATCTCATATCTCATATCTCACCTCAACATAATAGAAGAAAATCATAGACATCTTAATCAACAGATAAATGACTTAACAGTGAGTCAAAAAATAGAAGACCTTAACAACCAGTAGATTAAGCTCAATGAGGAAATAATCAAATGCAGGTATGAATTCAAGAAACAACAAAAAAAAATCAAACCATGACCAAAAATGGAACTCAATAAAGAAATGAAAATGAGGCAGAAAAATACAACAGAGAAAAAAAAAATCAAATAGACCACTTAAAAGTCTCCCTAGAAAGCCTCATAAATAGAGTAGACCATATTGGAGACAGACTTTCAAAACTTAAACAAGACAGAAGGAATGGAAAGGGAGTCCAAAAACTATGATAAATTCACATAATCATGCTAACAAAATATGAGTGAATTGTGGTATACACTAAAAAGACCAAATATCCAGGTCATGGGCATACAAGAAATAGAAGAAATATAGGCCAAAGGCATACAGAACATTTCAACAAAATTATTGAAAAAATTTCCCACCCTTGCAAAAGAGAGAACCACCCAAATAGAAGCTCACAGAACACAAAATAGACAGAACCAAGGAAGAAACCCCTCCCATTGCATTATAATTAAAAGGCTAAGCAATGAAAACAAACAGAGTGCTAAAAGGAGCAAGACAAAAAGAGTTTGCTACATACAAAGGTAAGCCCATCAGAACTACATCTGATTTTTCAATGGAAACTTTAAAAGCCAGAAGAGCTTAGAATGGAGCACACCAAAACTTGAGGGACTGTGGCTGCTAACCCAAACAACTATATCCAGTAAATGTATCCTTCATAATAGAAGGTGAAAGGAAATTTTTCCATGATAAAAGCAGCTCTGTGATTACATAAACACAAAGCCTATCCTACAGAGAATATTTCAGGAAATACTCCACACAGAAAAGCCCAACAACCAACCTCAAGAACCCACAAGAAAAAAAATAACAATAACCAAAACTGAAACAGATGGGTAAATGTATAAATATTAACATAGTACCAAAATCCACAAGCCTTCATTATGACAGGTATTAAATCAAACCTCACAGCTATTGCTCTAAGCATCAGTGTTATCACTCCCCAATCAAAAGACACAGGTTAACTTGCTGGGTCAGAAAAATGGATCCATCAATCTGCTGTATACAAGGAACCACCTCCCTGTCAAAGATAGACATATTCTCATGGTGAAAGGATGGGAATAAATTTTCAAAAAAAATGGAAATAAGAAACAAGCAGGTATAGCTATACTGATATCTGACAAAATAGATGTCAAATCTAATGTAATTAAAAAAGACAAAGAAGGCCATTTCTTACATCTCAAGGGAATGATTCAATAAGAGGACATCACAATCATAAATTTATATGCACCAAACACAGGTGCACTACATTTTATAAAAGAAAACAGACTTGACAAAAACCATAAGTAAATCCCAATACCATCATAGTAGGGGACTTCAAATCACAAGCATCATCAACATCATCAATAGACATGTCAGCCAAGCAGAAAATCAGCAGGGAAATTACAGAGCTCAACAATACCATAGACCAATTAGACCTAACAGACATCTACAGAACATTCCATCCTAATTCCACAAAATACACATTTTTCTCAGCAGCTCATGGAATCATCCCTAAAATAGATCATATTTTAGGTCAAAAATCATGCCTCCACAAATTCAGGAAATTCATGAAAATCAACATAACTCTCTGTATTATATCTGACCACAATGCATTAAGCTAGAAATTAATAACAAAAGAAACAACAGAAAGTAGACTAGCTCCTGAAAACTGAACATGCTATTAAACAGCTAATGGGTTGTGGAAGAAATCAAAAGGGAAAATCTAAAATTTCTAGAACTGAATGATAATGAAAACACAAAGTACCAGAACTCATGGGATACAATGAAGGAAGTCCTAAGGGAAAAATTTATAGCACTAAATGTCTTCATAACAAAGATGGAGAGAACAAAAATCAATAACTTAATTAACTACCTAAAGGCATTAGCAAAAGAGTTCCAGATGGAAAGAAATGATCAAGATCAGAACAGAAATCAATGAATTGGAAATTAAGAAAACAATTTAAAAATTGAGAAAATTAAGACATGGTTCTTTAAAAAATAACAAGATTAATAAACCTCTGACCAACTTGAACAGAATAAAAAGTGAAGTCTCAAATTATTAAGATTAGAAATGAAAAAGAAGAGATCACAACTGACACCAATGAAACTGGTAGAATTATCAGGACATGCCTCCAAAATCTCTAATTAACAAAATTTGTTAGCCTGGGGAAAAAAATGGATGAATTCCTAGCTACACCTACCAACCCTAAACCCAGAATAGATAAGCTTTCTAAAAATACCTATTATATCCAATTATAAAATGTAATTAAAAACCTACCAACCAAAAACAATCCAGGACCTGATATATTCTAGGCCAAATGCTACCAAACCTTCATTGAAGAATGAAAACCACTTTTTCTCATTATTTTGCACAACTGGAAAAGAAGGAATGTTCCCAAACTCCTTCTATGAAGCCAATATTACACTGATATCAAAGCCAGACAGAAACTCAACAAGAAAACAAAACAATAGACCAATATTCGTGATGAAATTAGATGCAAAGATTCTTAACAAAATTCTTGCAAACCAATTGCAGGAATACATCAAAAGTATTGTTCACCTAAACAAAGAGGTTTCATTCCAGAGATGCAGATATGGTTCAACATATGTAAATCAATAAACATAATATACCACATTTATAAACTTAAACACAAGAACCACATGATCATTTCAATAGATGAAGAGAAGGCCTTTCACAAAATACAGCATCACTTCATGATCAAAACCCTGGAGAAAAGGGATGGAGGGACAACATGTCAACATAACAAAGGCAATTTATAAAGTACCTAAGGCCCAAATCATAATAAATGGGGAAAAACTTGAAGAGTTCTCTGGTAGTTTGAGTCTATGTCCCCCAAATAGATTCTGGTGTTATTAAAATTGAGTGTGCAGCTTCTGCCCCTAGCAGGCAGACCCCTGGTTCTGGGGGATGGGGACGTGTCCACTGGGAGGTGGATCAGAATTCTAGCCTAAGGTACGCAGAGTGAATTCTGCCGGGGTCCCTGCTGTTTTGCTGATGGTGTTTTGTTGCTGGTTGCCCCTTGTGGTATTGGTGGTGGTTTTTCTCTCTGTGTGGATTTGGTAAAGGAGGCCAGCTTCTTCAGCCATTATGGAACTTCCTCTGGGTCTGTTAGCCTGAAATAAATCCTGTTCTTTCCACAAACTGTGTCTGGTATGGAAGTTCATCCTAGCAGTGTGGAACTGACTATGACAAGTTCCCATTAAGATCAGGAACAAGACAGTGGTGTGCACTCTCATCAATGATCTTCAACATAGTGCTAACTTGGCCAAGTATTAAGAAATAAATGGGACATAAGTTGCCCTATTTGCAGATGACATGACTCTATATATAAGTCCCCAAAGGACTCCACCAAAAAACTTCTAAAGGTGAGAAACTCTTTCTACAAAGTGGCAGGATACAAAATCTCAATAATCAATAGCCTTCCTATATGCTAAAAGCAACCATATGGATAAAGAGATCAACAAGGCTGTCCCATTTTCTGTAGCCACAAAACAAATATCTTGGAATATCACTGACTAAGGAAGTGAAAGACTTACACAATGAACACTGAAATGCTGAAGTAAGAAACTGAGGACATGAGAAGATGGAAAGACCCCTCCCCCATGCTCATGGACTGGAAGACTCAACATCTTAAAAATGGCCATTCTACTAAAAGTAACACACAGATTCAATGAAATATCAACAAAAATTCCAGCAACATTCTTCAGAGATAGAAAAAATAATCTCAAAACTATCCTCAGCAAAAGATACATTTTTGGAAATATCGCCATAGCTGATTTCAATGTATACTACAAAGCTATGGTGATAAAAACAGCGTGATACTGGCACAAAAACAGACATATAGATCAATAGAACAAAATACAACATCCAGGCTTTCATTCAACCAATTACAGCTACCTGATCTTTGACAATGAAGCTAACAAATGTTGTTTAACAAATTGGATAACCACATGTAGAAAAATGAATTTAGATCCACTTCTCTCATTCTGTACAAAAATCAACTCCAAATAGATTAAGTACCTCAATATATGACCTGAAACTAAAATGACAGAGGGAAATATGGAAAACTTTCCAAGATATAGGAGTGGGGAAAGACTTCCTGAACAAGACCCTAGTATCCCAAAAAATTAAACAAACTTAATGAGTGGGATAAAACTAAAAAGCTTTTGTACAAACAAGTATACCATAAACAGAGTCAACAAACAACCCAAAAATGGGAAAAAAATCTTCACCTACTATACCTCTGATGAAGGCCTAATATGCAGAATCTACAAAGAACTCAAAAAACTAAGCAATAAAAAATATCAAAGAATCTACTCAAAAAAAAAAAAAAAAAAAAATGGGCCAGAGAACTGAACAGAGAATTCTCTCTTTTTTAAATTTAATTTTTTTTATTGACAACTTCCATAATTGTAGACAATATCCCATGGTAATTCCCTCCTTCTCTCCCCCCCCCACACTTTCCCCTTTGAAACTCCACTCTCCATCATATCCCCTCTGTCTCTCAATCAGTATCTCTTTTATTTTGATATTATAATTTTTCCTCCTATTATGATGATCTTGTGTAGGTAGTGTCAGGCACTGTGAGGTCATGGATATCCAGGCCATTTTGTGTCTGGAGAAGCACTTTGTAAGGAGTCCTACTCTTCCTTTGGCTCTTACATTCTTTCTCCCCCCTCTTCCACAATGGACCCTGAGCCTTAGAAGGTATGTTAGAGATGTTTCAGTGCTGAGCACTCCTCTGTCTCTTATTCTCAGCACCATGGTGCCTTCTGAGACATCCCAAGGTCGCCACCATCTGAAAAGAGAAGCTTCTCTAACAAAAAGTGAGAGTAGCATTAATATATGGGTGTGGACATTAACAGAAGTGCTTACTGGGCAGTTTGGTGAGCACAGTATATACATTTAGCCAGACATCAGCAGACATTACACACCTAGGGCTCATGACTATCCCTTTGGTAGGTTTTCAGTATCAGGGATGTATTCCCTCCCATGGAGCAGGCCTCCAGTCCAATTAGAGAGCAGTTGGTTTCCTGCATAACAGACATGCCACTATTGCACCCATTGGCTCATTTGGACTGTCTGGCCAAATTTAAAGCTTGTAGTGTTCACTGTTGAGTATTTTCATGGTGTTTTCTCTCTCCCATTGAACAGCATGCAGCATAGCTTTTCCCAGCTTTCTGTCAGCTGTTCCATATGGAAGAGGCTTTCAACTCAGCTCCAGCAGGATTTCTCAGTGACCTTGCAGCCCAAGTATGTGGAGTCTTCAGCAATAGGGTCTTACCATCTATTCCTCATGAGAAACCAAAGGCCTCAGCAATGGCCTATAATGTTTTGGGGGTATCTGTGACCTCTCTGGCCAACAACGCACTGGAAAGTATCCCATCCCTGGCACTGAAAATTTTCTAGCAACAATCTATATCTTCTGAGTGTTCCATTATCTAGAAAAGTAGGTTTCCATATGATTTATTTATGTCCTCTTAGATTTTGCTTAGCCCTCCCTCCACCTTTCCTTTATTCAATCTCTTCCCCTGACCTCACTTAGGACTTTTCACCCCCATTAATCTGTTCTTCTACTTACATATATACAATACCAACCTATTAAGTCCCCCCTCCCTCCCTTTCTATTCCCATTATTATCCCTTCTAGCTTACTGCTTCTGCTACTGAGTTTTATTCCTACTCATATAGAAGTCCAATCATTTGTAGCTAGGATCTACATATTATAGAGAACATGTGACATTTGGCTTTCTGGGCCTGGGTTATCTTAGTAAGAATAATCCTTTCCAGATTCATCCATTTGCCAGAAAATTTCACAACTTCATTTTTCTTTACCGCTGAGTAGAACTCCATTGAGTAAATGTGCCCCATCTTCATTATCCACTCATCAGTTGATGTACATCTAGGCTGGTTCCATTTCCTAGCTATTGTGAATAAAGCAGCAATAAACATGGCCGATCAAGTATCTCTAAGGTAGTGAGATGAGTCCTTAGGATATATACCCAGGAGTGGTATAGCTGGGTCATATGGTAAATCTATTTTTAGCTGTCTCAGGAACCTCCACACTGATTTTCACAATGGCTAGACCAGATTGCATTCCCACCAACAGTGTAGAGGGTTCCTCTTTTCCACATCCTCACCAGCATTTATGGTCATTTGTTTTCATGATGGTAGCCAATCTGACAGGAGTGAGATGGAATCTCAATGAAGTTTTAATCTGCATTTCCCTGATGACTAGGGATGTAGAACATTTTTTAGATGCTTATATGCCATCTGTATTTCTTCTTCTGAGAAATCTCTATTTAGTTCCATAGCCCAATTTTTAATCGGGTTGTTTGATTTCTTATTAGTTTTTTTTTTTTTTTGAGTTCTTTGTATATCCTACATATTAACCCTCTGTCAGATGTATAGCTGGCAAATATTTTCTCCCATGTTGTAGGTTGCCTCTTTGCTCTATTCACAGTGTCCTTAGCTGTACAAAAGCTTTGTAATTTCATGAAGTCCCAGCGGTTGATCTATGGTTTTATTTCCTGAGCAACTGGGGTTATATTCAGAACATCTTTGCCAAGACCAATATGTTGAAGGGTTTCCCCTACTTTTTCCTCTAGCAGTTTCAGAGTTTCAAGTCTGATATTAAGGTCTTTGGTCCATTTTGGACTTAATTCTTGTGCATGGAGAGAGATAAGGTCTATTCTCACCCTTCTACAGATACATATCCAGTTTTCCCAGCACCATTTGCTGAAGGGGCTGTCTTTTCTCCAATGAGTATTATTGGCATTTTTGTCAAAGATCAGGTGGCTATAGCTACCCTGACTTACATCGGGGTCTTCTATTCTCTTCCATTGATCTACATGTCTGTTTTTGTGCCAGTACCATGCTGTTTTTGTTGCTATGGCTCTGTAATATAGGTTAAAATCAGGTATGGTGATACCACCAGCCTTATTTTTGTTGCTCAAAATTGTTTTAAATATCCAAGGTTTGTTGTGCTTCCAAATGAATTTTTGGGTTGGTTTTTTCTATTTCCATGAAGAATGCCATTGGAATTTTGATGGGGATCACATTAAATATGTAGATTGCTTTTGGTAGGATTGCCATTTTCACAATATTGGTTCTTCCAATCCAAGAACAAGGAATGCCTTTCCATTTCCTAGTGTCTTCTGCAACTTCTCACTTGAGTGTTTTAAAGTTTCATTGTAGAGATCCTTCACTTCCTTGGTTAGGTTTATCCCCTTTATTTTATTTTATTTATTTATTGATGCAATTGTGAATGGGAGTGATTCTCTGATTTCATCCTCTGTGTGTTTGTTGTTAGCATATAGGAAGGCTACTGATTTCTGTGTGTTTATTTTGTATCCTGCTACCTGGCTATAGGTGTTTATCAGCTCTAACAGTTTTCTGGTAGAGTCTTTAGGGTCCTTTATGTATAGAATCATATCATGTGCAAATAATGATAACTTGATCTCTCCCTTTCCAATTTGTATCCCTTTCATTTGTGTCTCTTGCCTTATTGCTATGGCTAAGACTTCCAGTACTGTATTAAATAAAAATGGGGACAGTGAAAACCTTTGTCTTGTGCCTGATTTTAGTGGAAAAGCTTCAAGTTTTTCTCCATTTACTATTATGTTGGCTGTGGGTTTTGTCATAAATAGCCTTTGTTATGTTGAGATATGTTCCCTGTATTCCCAGTCTCTGTAGGACTTTAATCATGAAGGGATGTTGGATTTTTTCAAATGTTTTTTCTGCATCTAATGAGATGATCATGTGATTTTTGTCCTTCAGCCCATTTATATAATGTATTACATTTATCGATTTGCATCTCTGGGATAAAGCCTACTTGGTTGGGGTGAATGATCTTTCTGATATATTCTTGTATTCTGTCCACCAATATTTTGTTGAGAACTTTTGCATCTATGTTCATGAGGGAGACTGGCCTGTAATTTTCCTTTTTTGTTCTATCTTTGCCTGTTTGGGGGATCTGGGTGATGCTGGCTTCATAGAAGAAGTTTGGTAGGATTCCTTCCTCTTCTATTTTATGGAAAAGGTTAAGAAACATTAGTGTTAGTTCTTCCATGAAGGTCTGGTAAAAGTTCAGTGAATCCATCTGGGCCTGGACTTTTTTTAGCTGGAAGATTTTTTTTATAACTGCTTGGATCTCCTTATTATTTCTTCCCATCTATTGATTTTTGGTTTGCCTTGTTCTTCTTTCTCCAAGGCCTTAAAGTGCAGCATTAAGTTGTTCCCTAATGAAATGTTCAGCATCCTTAGTCATTAGAGAAATGCAAATTAAAACAACTTTAAGATTCTATCTTACTCCAATCAGGATTGCAATCATCCAAAAAAAAAAAAAAAAACTGCTGGCAAGGGTGTGAGGAAAGAGGGACCCTTATTCACTACTGGTGGAAATACAAACTTGTGCAACCACTATGGAAGTCAGTATGGACACTCCTGAAAAAGATGAAAATTGATTTATCTTATGACCCAGCTATCCCTCTTGGTATTTACCATAAAGACTCTATTCTCTACTTCAGATACTTTCTCAACCATGTTTATTCCATTCTGCCCACAATAGCTAGGAACTGGAATCAAACCAGATGCCCACTGGCTGATAAATAGATAATGAAGATGTGGTACATTTACACATCTACTCAGCAGTAAGGAAAATGAAATAATTAAATTCATAGGTAAATGGATGATCTTGGAAAATATCATCCTAAGTGACATCGTGCAAACTAAGCAAGACAGATGTCACATGTTTTCTTGCATATGTGTCTCCTAAACTGGACCAGTTGGAGACGAGTGTCAAAGGGAGTAAGCATTAAGTCTATGGCCATGTAACTAGAATGAGATCAGGAAAAAGCAGAACCAGGGATGGAGGAGGGGTGGAAATACAAGGGGAACTAATATAGGGAAAGAATATAAAGGTGGTAGGGCAAGGGGATTCAGGGAAAGGGAGGGTGGGGAGAGGAGCTACACAAAACTAAATGCTAAAGCAGTCAGCACAATAGGAACCTTCCTTTTGTATACTATTATAAAGATAGAAACCCCAGTTAGGGGAGGTAGACAGACAGGTCAAAATCTCCACTACATGGTGGAGAAAGCTCAATCCTTAAACCACTGTCTTTGGCTAGTAGATCCCAGGACCCAATCTTTGTTGACCCCCATAGCAAGCAGTTGGATGGGGTGATCCAATAGATCCCATAAAATAATATGGGCTTTGTATCACACTTGGTTCCCCTACAAAGCTAAAAGGTAAAACCCTATTGCTGAAGGCACCATAGGCTGCCATCTCAGAACACCAAGAATCAACACAGGAACTCAGAGAAAAGCCTCGCAAATCCTCATGGTGCTGGAAAGTGCTATGGGATCTACTGCAAGATCATAGTTACCAACAACATGAATAAGCAGAAGACTCTGCAAGCCACATAATCCACCAGCCAGAAAAATAGTACACACTTGTGGAATAGTGGCACACAGCCTTTGTGGGTAACTAACTGCCCTCTGATTGGCCATATGGTCCACTCAGTAGTAGAGAACCCATAACTGATGAACCAAGTCAGCACCCCATGGTCAGGAATATCACAAAACACCTAAAGAAGCTCCCAGTGTTCCTGGTACATGTGAAGTGGGTATCCCCATCAAAATGTCTCTCAAGTTCCTCTGCATATCCCCTTTAATCAAGCCTGCTTTCACCCTTGGTCAGATAATCTGTTTTATTTTATAGACAGAAAAGTAGACTGGGGAACCCCAAGACCCATTAACACAAGAAAAGCCAGCCAACTGCTCTCCATGAGATGTGCCACCTCTACTACATTTACCAGGGTCTAGAAGAAACTGCAGAGGAAGCAGTGACATGAGTATAGCTCTCAATGCTAGCCCAACATCCACAAAGAGGAAGAGAGCAATAGACATTGTGGTGAACCAAAACACATCATACAAAGGCTACAAAGAAGTCAATGCCAACTGCTAACACATCCACCAATACTCAGAGATGGTTGCAGAAGAGGGGGCGGAAAGATTGTAAGACTCACAAATCAGGCAGCAATACACTGTGGCACAGCTTCCCCCAAAGACATAAGCCCTTAATTACCCCAGAGTGAAAAACAACAAGCCTACTGAGGAGGGCCCACAGAGGGGAGGGGTCATAGAACAATCTATGTACATATATATAAGAATCAGGTCATCTTCTGGGTGTGGATCTGAACAAACTGAGCCAAGGGTAGCAGCAGAAATAGGCATATGGGTTAATCATGGTATAAAGAAGCACCCTTGTCACTCCTGCCCTGCAAACATCATTCTGATGATAAGGTCATTCTGGCTGGAATGATTTCTCACAAAGGCAGGGTTGAAGCTTTCCTTATATTATTGGCATCATGAAGATTTTGCAGAAGGACCCCCAGGATACAGCTATGGAGTGATTTCTAACATTTCAAATGATTTTCAAAGGATTTTTCCTAAATAAAAAAAAATTGCCAGAGTGAACATTTGCACCTATTAAAATTCAGATATTTTGAAATATTTATAGTATTTTCAAAATCTCACTGATATGTATGTATATGGCAGAAGCTATATTTCCTAGCCAGTATATTATATTGCAACTTAGTTGTAATAATACAAAATTGTTAGAGAGGCATATATTGTTTACTTTGCTATTAAACATTTGTTGCAAAAAAACAATCAGTTATTTTGGTACCATGTGTATAAAATCTGAAAAAAAAATCATGTCAACAACAAACTTTATATCTTCTTTTCTCAGTAAATAACTATGTGTGATCCTGAACAAGCCATTTCACCTCTCTGGAACTGTATTTCTCCCAGTAAAATGGGAGGTAGGATATTATGCAATCTAATTTTACTCCTAGTCATAAAATCATGATTCTGTTCCAAATCACATGGTGTCTACTCCCTTATCACCACCCAAACACCCCCCAAAACACTGCACAATATAATTTAATGTATCTTTCCTCCTTTGAATATTTCACATTTTCAAGTAAATCATATCATTAAATGGAAATTTTCCCACATTGTGAGGGGTATGCTTTTTTAACCTAATACATATTCACTCCACTCATATAACCATGTACTTGGCTTAAATTTAAATGATAAAGAAAAACACCAAATTATCTCTTTGCTTCTCTTTCTCTTTTTCAACAGTCACCAACTGTTTCATTATTCTGGAAACTTCAAGAAAACTGAAGAATGTGATAAGGTGAAATGTTTTCTTTCTAAATTCCCTTTCAGCTTGAAGGAAAATAAATTGTACTAAGACAGCTTTTCACTTATGGAAACTTTAGCTTCTGTTTTGAACATCTTGCAGCAGGAAAATAGAAAAGAAAAAGAAACTAAAACTCTCCAGAAAAGAATAAAAGTAGTCTATTCCTCAATAATAAGATATAGTAGGGAACAGGATGGTGGGAGTGAGAATGAGTTTTGATGTCTCACTTCACATTTTCCATTTGAAGACAAAGATGGTAGGGAGCAGAGCCACTCCACTTAGGCATAGCCCAATCTGCTGCTCATGGCTGGCCCCTGTTGATTGATTAATGAGCCCAACACTCTCTTGATTGATCAGGTCACTGTTCTAATTGGTTGGCATCCTCACAATGCAGTGACCTTGCCTATTACTAAACAATAGAAATGATGTGGTTGATTATTTATTTAAGTAAAAGAATGATACATGATGAAAATGGAAGTGAAGAAGGAAAAGATGGGAGGTACCATGGAAATTACTGCTGGTATGAACAGTTATTTCTTCACATGTGGGTTCCATAAATCAGATTTTGCTTTGTTTTTGAGATAGGGTCTTCTGTGCCACTGAAACTGGCCTGGAACTCACTGTGCAACTAGGCAGGATTTGAACCCAAGATCCTCCTGCTCAGCCTCTCCAAGGCTGGGATTATAAGTGTACACCAGCATACATGACTATAAATTATTTGGGGGGGTGTTTTGAGGTAGGGTCTTGCTCTAGTCCAGGCTGACCTGAAATTCACTATGTAGTCTCAGCTGGCCTTGAACTTGTGGTGATCCTCCTACCTCTACCACCTGAGTGCTGGGATTAAAGATATGTGCCACTTACCTGGACTAAATTACATTTTTTTAATGAGCATGCTTTGTAAGCTCCTATGCTTAGGGCTCTATTCCTTAGAAAATGGAACTAAATTAAATAATACCTGTTCTCATCCTGGTTATGTTGTACTTCATTGGGTTTATAACACAGCCTGGTTGTCAAAAACCCAAGAGGTAGACTACTAGGGCTGTCATAGCCCTGTCTTCTGTCAATGAAATAAGCATCGGTCCCTCATATTTAAATGCCATTTTTCCAACCTTCAATGAACTTTCAGTTCTTGTGTTTTTTATTTTAAATTTATTTCCTGGGAAACCATGTTTATTTGTAGACAAATAGTTTACATTTAAGAGATAGTATGGCTCTTATGTCATAGGACATGATCAATGTTACCTTCATTTTGCTTAAGATTTTCACGACTTTGTAAATATTGATTTTGGAATATTGGCCAATGTGTAAGATAGCTTCTTAAGAAAGTTTCTAAACTTCTAAAGCTCTGGATGTTAATTTATATGCAACCTTACCCAAAATAGATTTTTTTAATTATAAAATTATACTAAGAGATTAAGAGTGAAATGCTCATATGTGACACTAGGATTCCCCCATGGGAAAATTTATTAAATTGTAACTCACCATTTGGTGAACACAATCAATTACATAAATTGTTTTATCTATCTGATAAAAATGCCCTGGCTGATTAACACTCTAACCTGGTACTAGAGAGAAAAAATTTTGGATCCTTTAAAATAGTACTGTACTGTATAAGTGAACAATGCTCCCAAAATAAAAACTAGAGTTGCTTGGAATGAGAATGTAGCTTCCATTAGACAAACTTTCCTACAAAGGACACTTAAAAAAACTGATTACATATAAAACATCTGCTTCTGGCATCTAAAGAAAATGCATCAGACAAAAGAATCTCGACAACAAAGAACTTCAGGTGAATGAACATTTTTTGTCATGATTTCCCTAAAATCTTTGCTGATTTCTATATGTGCCATAGTGAGAAGCCAGAAAACAGCAGCAGTTAAATCAGGTACAATGGAGAAAAGGCTGTGCATGGAGTGCAATTCTTCAGACTCAGCCCCTTGATTGTAATTCATCTCAGTCAAAGATCTGCGAATGGAGGCATAAATAATTATCCCCCATCTCAAATACAATGGTAATACCAGCGTATTACATATTCAGTAGACATTGACAGTCAAGGGAGTGAGGCTTGGTTACAGGTGGGGGGACATGTGGGGACAAGAATCATACAGCACACACTAAACTAAAAAGTTTTGAATTCAGTTGGAGACATTGACAGTCAAGGGAGTGAGGCTTGGTTACAGGTGGGGGGACATGTGGGGACAAGAATCATACAGCACACACTAAACTAAAAAGTTTTGAATTCAGTTGGTGACTATATCATGATTTCTTTGATGTGAGCTTAATTAAGGGAGTTTCTTTCCATAGCTTGTCTTTCCTCCTTTGAAATGTTGTCTCATCCCTCCTGGTTGTTGACTCTAAACTTCCTTTTTCACAAGAAATGGTTCATACATGCAACTAAGTGGCAGTTATTGCCCATCAGTCATCAGGACCTATAGGCCTTTTGTCATTTTGTGCTGCCTCTGCCCTTTGAGTACACGCCTATGATGCTTCTGTCAATATAAGTGTTTCAATGATTTCTTGGGTTTCGTATGACTAGTAGTGGGGTTCACACAAAAATTTCACCTAGAAACATCTTTGAAACAGGTCTGTTTGTCATGTGCTGAAAGTAAGTGTGCTAAATCTGTAAGAAATAGGCTTAAATCCCTCTGAAATATTAATAATGTGTCTTCCTGTTTCACCCCAGAGACGGATTATCTTTGTCCAGAAATCGGGTGTGATGTGGATAGCCTTTGCAACAGGGAACGGTTGGAACGTGCTAGGTTTATTTTTACATTTAATAAGTCCTTTACATCATCTCATTTCTACTTCAAATTAGAAAGATTTTTCTCCTTAGCACCTGTTTCTCTTTCTTTTTTCTATTAGCTATGTAGATAGTGTGTATAAAGTCATGCTGGTACCATCATTAGCCTCCTCCCTGTCCTTCCCCCTCAGAAGATGTCCCTCTCATTGGGGAATGTGGGTTGTGCATTGGGGGGTAGCCATCAGTTATGGGGAATAGGCAATGTATCTCTTTTCACCCCTCTTCTTCCTTGAGCTACGTTGGGTTCGTTTTAGGTCTACTTCAGTGATGAGGTCTTGGGAACCTCTATGTTTCTGGATATCTGGTTTGGTAGGTTCACGAAGAAAGCAGCACTCTTGCTCATTTCCCCCATTACTTTATAGTTTCAGCTGGGACCCTGGTGATGTGTGATGGGCTGATTCTCTCCTCAGGTGACGTGTCCATCTGAAAAAGAGAAACAAATTCTCCAATGGAGAGAGAAATCAGCACCAGATAAATGGAATAACCATTATTATTTTGGAGCAAATTTCATAGGTGTAGGCCCTCTTCTAGCCCATGATTGGTGGGAGCTTCATATTGGAGAGTGGGCTCTTTTTTTTTTTTTTGAAATAGTTCTGATTTGTTTCCCAGTTCCAGCTATGGGTTCCATTCAACTGAGCAGATCTGATAGCCAAATCAAGAGCAGTTGGTTCCCCACCATGGCTGTGTGCCACTATTGTCCTTAGGTAAACACCTCATCAGGTTGTTTGCTGCTGAAAAGCTTAGCTTATGCATTTGCTTAGACAGTTCTTGGTCACTTTCCCCCAGTTGCTCATGTAGCACCTTCTGGCACTAGACAAGCTAACTGTCTGAGGACTGACTCTCTTCCAGATTCCAGAAAGTTCACTCCATGATCCCTACAAACAGCATATGGTGTCTTCAGCAGTCATCAAGTACTCTGACAGAAATCTGTCTTATTTAGGGAAACCTTGTAGGTCTCTCTGATCAACCCCTCATTTTGGATGTTAAACTGCATGATGATGCTGGGAGTTATAGGCCAGCACCAAGGGAAAAGAAGGAAGGAAAAGATATGTAATATGAAAGAGAATGAGAGAAGCAGGAGAAGATTAATGTTAGCCTTCATCATACCCTCTCCAGGGCCGTGTGAATCAGGAGGACCTGATGAAGGTTCAACCTTTTAGTCTGTCTTTCTGGATATAGGATTTTATGGTTCCATTTCCATTTGGGTCCAGTTTTGTGTCCTTTCCCATTCTTACCCTCCCTTCCTGCCCCACCCTCCCTATTGTCCAGTCCTCAAGATGCTTCTTAGGTATGTCAGCATCTCAGGCTGATTCAGGTTAGGAGCTACAGATGAGTGAGAGCATGCAATGATTATCCTTCTTTGATTGGGTGAGTTCACTGAGAATGATCTGTTCCAAGTTTGACCATTTTCCTTCAAATTTCATTGTGTCATTTTTCCTTACTGATGTGAATTCCATCATGTAGATATGCTACATCTTGGTTATCCATTCATCTAATTATGGACAAATGTCTCTGAACTGAGGCATGGAGCTTTTAGGGTAAATGCCCAGTACAGGAATAACTGGGTCTGTTGGTAACTATAGCCAACCATTTTAGGAGTCTCCATATTGCTTTCCATAGTGGTTGTACCAGCTT
This sequence comes from Orientallactaga sibirica, assembly GCA_036365145.1. Lineage (NCBI taxonomy): Eukaryota > Metazoa > Chordata > Mammalia > Rodentia > Dipodidae > Orientallactaga > Orientallactaga sibirica. Next base: position 5,416,357 of record JAEOAD010000041.1, read on the forward strand.
ACATTCCCACCAACAGTGAATTAGGGTTTCTATTTCTCCACAACCATAACAGCTTTTGTTTTCATTAGATTTTTTAATGTTTGCCATCCTTACTGGGATAAGGTGGAATCTCATAGTCATTTTAGTTTGCATTTCCCTGATGACTAGGGATGTTGAACATTTTCTTAAGTGTGTGTTTGCCATTTGTATTTTTTCCTCTGAGAACTCCCTGTACAGTTCTCTGCCCCATTTTGTGAGTGAGTTGTTTGACTTTTTATTGTTTATGTTTTTGAGTTCTTTATAAATTCTAGAAATTATGCCTCTGTCAGTTGTATAGCCAGAAAAATGTTTCTCCCATTCTGTGGGTAATCTATTGGCTCTGCTTATTGTATATTTGTCTGTGAAAAAAATTTTCAGTCTCATGAGATCCCAGTGATTGAGTGATTATTTAATTTCTTGAGCTGCTGGGGTTTTGTTCAGTAAGTCTTTTCCCACTCCTATATGATGGAAAGTTCCTCCTACCTTTTTTTTCAGTAGTAGCAGAGTTTCTGGTCTTATATCAGGGTTTTTGGTTCATTTGGATTTGATTTTTGTGCATGGAGAGATGTGTGGATCGAGTTTCATTTTCCTGCACATGGTTATCCAGTTTGCCCAGCACCATTTGTTGAAGATGCTGTCTTTTTCCAGTCTATATTGCTAGGGTCTTTGTCAAATATCAAGTATCTGTAGTTACTTGACCCGAAGTCTGGACCCTCAATTCTGTTCCATTGGTCTATAATCCTGTTTTTTATGCCAGTACCATGGTGTTTTTATTACTATGGCTTTGTAGTATAGCTTTAGGTCAGGTATGGTGCTGTTTCCAGAGGTGTTTCTTTTGCTGAAGATATGCTTGGATATCCGAGGCCTTCTACCATTCCATATGAATTTTGAGATCATTTTTTCTATCTCTGTGAATAAAAATGTTGTGACTTTTATTGGTATTGCATCAAATCTGTATATTGCTTTTGGTAAGATTGCCATTTTCACAATGTTAATTCTGCCTATCCAGGAGCATGGGAGGACTTTCCATTTTCTAAAGTCCTCCTCAATTTCTTTCTTGAGTGTTTGTATATTTTCATTATAAAGGTCTTTCACATCCTTGGTTAATATTTTCCAAAGTACCTTTTGTTCTTGTCACTATTAAAATGGGACAATGTCACTTATTTCTTTCTCTGTATCTTTGTCTTTTGCCTGTAGAAAGGCTACTGGTTTTTGGTGCATTGATTTTGTATCCTGTTACTTTGCTGAAGGAGCTATTCACTTTTAAGAGTTTTGAGATGGAATTTCTCCAGTCACTTATGTATAAAATCATGTCATCTGCAAATAGGGCTAACTTAACTTCTTCCTTTCCAATTTGTATCCCTTTTATTTTTTTTCTCCTGTCTTATTGCTTGAGCTAAGACTTCCAGTACTATGTTGAAGAGCAATGATGATCATAGACACCCCTGTCTTGTTCCTGATCTCATTGGGAATTCCTTCCGTCTCTTCCCATTATTATTTGCTCTTTAGAAGCTTTATATATAGCCTTTATTATGTTGACATATAAACCATCCATGCCTATTCTTCTTCAAAGTTTTGATCATGAAATGTTGTATTTTGTCAGAGACCTTTTCTCCATCAATGGAAATGATCATGTGGTTTTTGGTTTTTGTGTGTGTGTGTGTGTGTGTGTGTGTGTGTGTGTGTGTGTGTATTCTTTTGTATGGCAGGGAGAGAATGGGCATGCCAGACCCTCCAGCCACTACAAACGAACTCCAGACCTGTGTGCCCCCTTGTGCATCTGGCTAATGTGGGTCCTGGGGAATTGAACGTGGGTCCTTTGACTTTGCAAGCAAATGCCTCAACCTGTAAGTCATTCTTCCAGCCCTGGTTTTTGTTTTTAAGCTTATTTATGTGGTATATAACATTGACAGATTTCTGTGTGTTGAACCATGCTTGCTTTCCTGGGATGAAGCCTACTTGATCAAGGTAGATAATGCTTTTGATGTGTTGTTGAATTCAGTTTGTGAGGATTTTGTTCAGGATCTCTGTGTCTATGCTTATCAGGAAATTGGCCTACAGTTTTCTTATGGCATCTCTGCCTGGTTTTTGTATTAGGGTGAAACTAGCTTCAAAGAAGGAGTTGGGGAGCTTTCCCTATTCTCCGATTATGTGGCACAGTTTGAGAAAGATTGGTTTCAGTTCTTCCATGAAGGTTTGATAGAATTCGGCTGAGAAACCATCTGGTCCTGGACTCTTCTTTTGGGGGAGGTTTTTAATTACCTTTCAATCTTGGTGGGTGTGATTGATAGGTTTGTTTAGGAGATTAATCATCTCTGGGTTTAGGTTTAATAGGTGGTATGTGTCCAGGAATTCATAAATTTCCTCCAAATTATGCAGTTTTGTGGAATAGTGGTTTTTGAAATAAGTTCTGATGGTTTTCCCAATTTCACTTATGTATATTGTGATCTCTCCTTTTTCATTTCTAATTTTGTTCATTTGAAGTATCTCTCTCTCTCTCTCTCTTTTTTTTTTTTTTTTTTTTTTGCTTGATCAAATTGGCCAGGGGTTTATCAATCTTGTTGATTTACTTTTTTTTAAAGAACCAGCTCTTTGTTCCATAAATTTTCTTAATTGTTTTCTTAGTTTCCAATTCATTAATTTCTGCTCTGATCTTAAGTATTTCTTTTCTCTGGAGCTTTTTGGATTGTATTCTTCTTGTTTTGCCAGTGCCTTTAGGTGAATTGTTAGGTTATTGATTTGGGATTTCTCTGTCTTTGTTATGAAGGCATTTAGTGCTGAGTTTTCCCCTGAGAACCATCTTCATTATGCCCCATAAGTTTTGGTATGATGTGTTCTTATTGTCATTCATTTCTAGAAATTTTGCAATTTTATTTTTTTATTTCATACACTACCCATTTATTGTTTAAAAGTGTGTTGTTAAGTTTCTAGGAGCTGGGGATGATTCCTGGTGCATCTTTTGTTGATACAGCATTGTGATCTGATATTTTGCAGAAGATTTTGTCAATCTTCCTATATATGACCCAGTATATGATCTATTTTAGAGAAGGGCTGCTGAGAAGAATGTGTAATCTGTGGATTTGGGGTAGAATGTTCTGTAGATGTACATTAAATCTAGTTGTTCTATGGTTTGTTGAGTTCTCTTACTTCCCTGTTAATTTTCTGTTTGGATGTCCTATCTATTGCTGATAGTGGAGTATTGAAGTCCCCAACTATGATGGTGTTGGTGGTTATTTCTGTTTTGTTGTCAAGTCGGCTTTATTTTATGAATTGTGGTGCACCTATGCATAAAGATTGATGATTGTGATACCCTCTTGTTGGATCATTCCCTTGATAAGTAAGAAGTGGCCTTCTTTTGGTTTTTTTTTTATTATTATTATTGCTTTTGGTTTGAAGTCTATTTCATCTGATATTAGTATAGCAATGCCTGTTTGTTTCTTATGTCCATTTGCTCAGAATATCATTTTCTACCCTCTCATCCTGAGTTGTCTGTCTTTGGTGGTGAGGTGGGTTACTTGAAGACAACAGATTGAGGGGTCTAATTTTCTGATCCACCCTGTTAGCTTATGTCTCTTGATAGGTGAATTAAGGCCATTAATGTTCAGGCTAATAACTGTGAGGTCTGAGTTAATTTTTGCCATGTTGTGGTGGTTTATGTGGTTTTGTGTTTTCTTGGACTTTGTAGTTTTTTGTGCCTTGTCTAAGTTTGGTTATTGTTATCTGCTTCTTGTAAGCACTTGCGGTTGATTATTTGATTCTTCTGTGTGGAGAATTCACTGAAATACTCTCTGTAGGTTTGGCTTTGTGTTCATATAGTTGTAAAGCTGAGTTTTATTGTGGAAAGTGTTTCTTTCACCATGTATTTTGAGGGATACTTTTGCTGGGTAGAGTAGTTTGAGTTGGAAGCCATAGGTTTTTCGACTTTGCAGTGTTCCATTCCAGGCCCTCCTGGCTTTCAGTATTTCCACTGAGAAGTCTGAAGTAATTCTGATGAGGTTACCTTTATGTGTAATGTGTTGATTTTAGGACTTTCTCTTTGTTATCAATGTTTAGAGTCTTAATGAAAATTTATCTTGGAGAATTTCTCCTTTGGTCCAATCTGTTTGGAGTTCTGTTAGCTTCTTGAAACAATGGGACTTTCTTTTGAGAGAGTGAGAAAGTTTTCTTCGATAATTATACAAATATGTTCTCCATGCCTTTGGTCTGAATTTCCTCCCCTTCTGGTATCCCCATGATCCAAATGTTAGGACATTTAAGGGTATCTCACAGTTCCATCATGTTCTATTCACAAAAGTTTTTGAATTTATTGAAACTTTTGAACTCACTAACTGTTTCTTCTGTTTTGTCTTCCAGTTCTGAGTTTCTATCCTCCACATGGCTCTGTTCTTGAGAGCTTCTATAGAGTTTTGGGCTTGTTCATTTGGTTTGTATTTTCTACTGCTTTTGGTGTATAGTTTCCATTCCTCTGTCTAGTTCCCTTTTCACATCATTTTCTGATTTTCTTAATGCTTCTTGGAATTCATCCTTGCATTTATTTATGGCTTCATTGAGCTTAGTTAGCTGTTTTTTGAGGTCCTTTCTTTTTTTTGCTCTCCTTCAGATCATTTATCTGTCTTTGGAGCCCTTCCTGGTTCTTTTCTATTAGATCTAATCTAGCGAGGACAGCATTCATACAATTATTGGCCCCTTGTTGATTTTCTGCATGTTCTGCTACTTTCTTGGCCAGGGTTCATTGCTTGTGTCTTCATTTTTGGGTTCTGATCCATTATCTCTTCTGTGTTTTGATTAGAGATATCCATTTTGGGACTAGGCAATCTTGTTGGATTTACTTGCATTTGATTTTTCATGTTATTCCTTTTGCACTGTGGTCTGCCCATCACAGTGAAGGAATCTTATTAAATTTAGGAGGAAGCTGTAGTTACCCTTGACCTGAGTCCACATATGGGGTTGGAGACAAGTGAGACTGAAGGCATTAGCATGTGGAGTTCTGCAGGGGAGCAAAAGCCTAGTTTACGGTGGGGCAGGGTGTACACTAACCTATTGATCTGGGTCAGTGCAGGGGAGGGCATGGGGGTGGTGGTTTTGGATGGAGGGCATCTGCATGTGGAGCTCCATGGGGGTGGACAAGCTTAGTTCAGGGTGGGGTGGGGTGAATGCTAGCCTGATGACCTGGGTCCATGCATGGGGGCTGGGAGTGGGGGTGCAGAAATGACAGTGAGTGGGATGGGGTTCATGTGAGGAGCTCTATGGGGGTAAGAAAGCTGAGGTCAAGGCAGTGAGGGGCATATGGTTGCCTGCTAGCCTGGGTTTGCTTAGCCTGAGGTTAGTGCAGGAGGTGCCTACGGCTGGGAGTGCAGCTAGCATGGCTGTTTGAGGGTACTGGGGACTTGTGGATTACCTGAGAGCATGGTAATCAGTAGATTTCCTACTTTGCTCCTCCACACCCTCCCTCTGGAAGTTTACTAGAATCTGCAAACCGTCAAAAACCCCACTTAACCCTAAATGTCTTGCCTTTCCTTCCCTGTGAGGTGAGGCATGGTTAGGTGGATTCCATGTAGACAGGAATTCATGTTTCTCTTTCATAAATAATACTTTGTCATGTATAGTGTTGGTTTGAATATAAAGTGTCCCCAAAAAAGGCTTAAGTGCTGAATGCCTGGTTCCTAAACCATGACATTGAGAAGTGATTAGATATGACTGTGCTAACCTTATCAGAGGATTGACCCATTAAGTTCATAGCTAAATGGGCTATTAAGAGATGGAGCCTAGATGAAGGAAGTGTGTCATTGGCAAGCAAACAAGCTTTTGAAGAACATTTCATCTCTATTTCCTCTCTTTCTCTCTTCTTTCTTTCTTACCTCCTCCTCTTTCCCTCTTTCTCACCATCCTTCTCTCTCTCTCTCTCTCTCTCTTCTGAATAGAAATTTATCTTCTAACAACTTATGTGGCTATTTCACATGTCTTTTTAAATTTTTATTTACAATTTTCATACATTTACATAATGCACTTTGATTATAATTCCCTCTCATGATTTTCATTTGTCCCCCATATCCTTTCCAGTGAACTTCTTCTTGTTTCCATCTAGGCCCTCTTCTATTTTGATGTCTTTTTTTAACCTTCTTCCAGCATCCATGATGACATGTTGATGGGCCCAATATTGTACAAGTAACAAAGCCACTGTGCAGTTCTGAATGCAATAGCCACTTTGTCTCCAGAAAGTCATTGTTCTAAAGCACTCCTCCACATATTCTGACTCTTACTTCTTCTGTAATGTTCCCTGAGCCTTAGTGGATATAGTAAACATGTTTTCTTTGGTTCTGAGTACTCTGCCTTCCTTTTTATCTCAGCATTTTTATGAGTCTTGTGTCACCTCAATGGTTAGCATCATCTGCAAAAAGAAGCTTCTCTGATCAAAAGTGAGAGCAAAACTAATCTCTGGGCATAAACATAAATATTGAGAGTGCAGTTTGTTGAGTACAATATATCCATTTAATAAACAACAATAGTAGCTTCCCCTCTATGATCCATGCCTTTTTAAGCCATAGACTTTTGACTAGGTTTTCAGCACCAGGCACACATTCCCTCCTTTGGAGAGGGCCTCAAGCCCAATCAGAGAGCAGTTGGCTACCTGCAGAACAATCATGACACTATTGCACTAGTGGGCACATCTTGCTTGTCTAGCAAGTTGTGTAGTTTGCAGGGTCTGCTGCTAGCCGAGACTGTGGACGACTTGTCTATCCCAGCAGGCTGCACAGTACCTGTCAGCACTATGACAGCCACTCAGTAGGGAGGAACATTCCAGCCCAGTTTCAGCTTATGCTCCACATGTCTTGATTCCTCTGTGACACTGTGCTCTCAGAGCTGTTGATTTTCTTGTAAGTCAGCTTCCCAAAGAGAGTGAATGTTTCAGGAAACAAAGCCAGCAGAAAGACTTCCTATACCTGGCCTTCAGAAGTCACACAGTGTCCAATATAGTGGATTTGATTGCTCAAAAATGAGTCTCATGGCCACCCCAAATTGAAGGAGAGGGACATGAACATTACGAGGCATAATCTGCTGGAGGAACATCTTTAGAGATAAGCACAGGAAAATCATTGAAAAACAAAGACAAAGAGAAAATTCTGAGAAGCAGTCAAAGAAAATATGACACATCACCTTCAAAGGAGCAACAATTGGACTGACACTGGCTTTTCAAAATGAAATAATGGCATTCAGAACATAATGGAATAACATCTTTCAGTGGTGAGAGAAAATAACTCCCAACCTTGAAATCAATATCTAACAGAAATTTCTCTCAGAAAGTGAGAAAAAAGTAAAAAGATATTTTGTAATAGCACCAAAAGCAACAAATTCCTAGAATTACATCTAAAGAAATATGTTCAAAACCTCTAAATAGATGAGAGCTCTTTAAAACTGATATAAACCTATAGATATGATATAATCAAAGCCAAAATTTAAGGCAATACTTTTACAAATTTCACTAAATAGTCTTATGAAAATGAAGAGTAAAAAATAAACAAGGTGAAGACATGGATAAGATGGTTAAAAATCACCTTTTTCTATATAGCAAATTTTAGACCAGCCTGGCCTCATAAGACCCTTTCAAAAACAAAAAAGGAAATTAAGATAAATGTGGTAATAAGAGTGAAGTCCTTGAAGTCATAACCATGCTAGAACTCTAGTAGAGAAAGGAGACAAGATTTGGGGGCTCCAGAACTAGAGGGGACTTTCCAGACCACCCTTCCACACACTGGGTGAGCATTGGGATACCCACTGAGAATGTGCCAGTTACTACATACTCTGTGCTGTCTCTGTGTCACAAAAGCAGAAAACCTAAGGGGATGCCTGCCCAATCCCCACATGCCCCAGCTGAGTACTGCCAGGTGGGATGGGTAGGTCATCAGATTTTCTCTACACTCCCATGCACATGGGTGAGACCAGCAGCTACACAGGGAACACAGGCTGGGGCACATACTCTCACAAGCAAATAGCTTGAGATCAACATGCCCATGCACTGGGCACACATACCCCAGAAGTCCCCAGCCGTCCACACAAGGTGACATGTGGAGTGCAGCAGGAGGAGTGAGCTGGGACCACACCTGTGCACTGGAACAAGTTATCATCCCTGAGGCCACAGGCATGATCTGGATAATAGCTCCACTGTCTTAGTGGCTTGGACACAGGGTGGGAGCTGTGGCACTGGCAGGCACTGATGGGTAGCCCAATTTCCACATAACCAGGTGGACTGTTCCCCTGACCTCCACAGACATGGCAGAGCTGGGGATTCACAGACTCAAGGTGTCCCTGGTCTCCACACAGGCAGGCATATGGAGCATATTGGGGCCACCACTTCCCCCACCTGGTGCTTTCTAACAGGCAACATCCACAAACTGCACAACCAGGCCACATGGGTTGAAGCTGCCAGACCACCACGTGCTGTCCTATCAGAACGTACACACAGGCAATCTGCCTGAATCCCACACACCAACCAATAAACCACAAAGGCTTGCATAAACAGGATTCTGATGCACTCACAGTAAGTGGTCTCACAAAAGCACCAGTGCCTTCTGTAAAATCAGAGCTCATGGGTCCAAGACAAAATCACAGTGTCCCAGACCATTCATACTACCAGTGAACCAAAGAGTCCCTGTACTCCCTGAGTCCCAGCCCTGTGAAATCTGCCCCCAACCTAGCCTGCCACCAGCAGCTGCAGCCAATCTCACCACCAAGGGCCAGCAGGCAGGACAGGGAGAACAAGATCCTCCTCAGGCACAGACAGGGCCAGGTCTCCCAGGGTCTCACCCAGAACAGCTAGAAGAGAGCACACACAACAAATATCCTCTCCAGACCTAAGGGCCACCCAACCAAAACCTGCAGATAAAATGCCAACCCACTTCCATCTGAATCTAACCAGAACAGATCACTCACTGAAAATGTCCACAATGTCCACCATTTGCTACATCCATAACAAAACAAGACACCTACCCTGAAATGGGCAAACCCCGAAGACAAAAAGAAAGAAAGAAAGAAAGAAAGAAAGAAAGAAAGAAAGAAAGAAAGAAAGAAAGAAAGAAAGAGAGAGAGAAAGAAAGAAAGAAAGAAAGAAAGAAAGAAAGAAAGAAAGAAAGAAAGAAAGAAGGAAGGAAGGAAAGAGACTAGCGATCTTCACTAAGAATACCTTAGCCCAACAAGGGAAGTGTCTAATGAAATCATAGAAGATACATCAGACATAGGATCCCAAAATATAAGCATGATAAGCTTATTAACCAAACTTAATAAGACCATGACCAAATGGATTACAGAACTGGAAGCAAATAACCAAAAAAATGCATAAATGAAATGCAACAGAAACATGAGTTGCAACAAACAGCCTCATCACTCATCTTAACATAATTGAAGAAAATTAGAGCAATCTTAAGACATATAACAAATTGAAGGTGAATCAACAAATAGATGATCTCAACTACCAGCTGACTAAGCTTAGTGAAAACATGATAAAATCCAAAAATAAATTCCAAGAAATATCAAGAAAATAAAACCTAGACCAGAAATTGGAACTCAGTAAAGGGATGGATATGATACAAAAAAAGTGCAACAAAAAAAATCAAATAGATATTTTTTAAGTTTGTTTTCCATTGTTTATAAGCCACTCAAAATTAAACCTAATTTTGAATCTCTTTTTTAAAATTTTTTATTGACAACTTCTTTACTTAAAGACAATAAACCCCTACCCCACTTTCCCCTTCACAACTCCAGTCTCCATCATATCCCCCCCTTCCATTAGTCTTTCATTTATTTTGATATCATCTTTTTCTCCTATTATGAGGGTCTTGTGAAGATATTGTTAGACACTGTGAGGTCATGGATACCAAAGGCCAATTTCTGTCTGGACAGTTGCATTGTAAGTAGTAGTACCCTTCCTTTGGCTCGTACATTCTTTCTGCCACCTCTTCCACAATGGGCCCTGAGCCTTGGAGGGTGTGATAGAAATGATTCATTGCTGAATGCTCCTCCATCACTTCTTAGCACTATGCTGCCTTTTGGGTCATCCCAGTGGTCACTGCCATCTGAAAAGAGAAGCTTCTTTAACCAAAAGTGAGAGTAGCATTAATATATGAATATGAACATTAAGTGTAGTGCTTTCAGGGCAGTTTGGTGAGAATAATATATGCATTTAGCCAGACAAGAGCAGGCTTTATACCCCTAAGGCTCATGACCTCCCCTGCCATAGGCTTTTGATTAGGTTTTCAATAACAGGCATGTATTCCCTCCCATAGAGAAGCCCTCCAGTCCAATTGGAGAACAGTTGGTTTCCCCCAGAGCAGACATAGCATTATTGCACCTGTTCGGTCATTTGACCTGTCTGGCAAAATTTGAGACTTCCAGTGTCCATTGATTTCGCCACTTATGCCCTCTGTGTCCCATAGGGCTGCATGCAATGCAGTTTTTTGCAGCTTTCAGTCGGCTGGTCTACAAGGAGAAGGTTTTCAGCTCAACCCCAGCTTGATTTTTCAGTCACCTTGCTGCCCAAGCATATGAAATCTTCAGCAATAGGGTCTTACCATCTGTTTCTCAAGGAAAACCAAAGGCCTTGGCAATAGCCTGTAATGTTTTGGAGGCAACAGGGACATCCCTGGTCAAAACCTCACTGGAAGGTATCCCATCCCTGACACTGAAACTTTTCTAGTAGATATCTATGGCTTTTGGATGTTCCATTATCCAAAGAAGTAGGCTTTAATTTGTCATACTCAGAATATCTTTAATCTTGATTGACCCTTCCCCCACCTTTCTCTTACTCAATCTCTTCCCCTAGTCTCACTTAGGCCATTCCCTGTAATCTGTTCTTCTACTTACCTATATACAATACCATCCCCTAAAGTTCTTCCTTCTCCTCCCTCTCTTAGAGCCTTTTTCTAGCTTACTGGCTTCTGCTACAAATTTCTGGTTTCAGCTCCCACACAAGTCTAAACATTTGTAGCTAGGATCCACATATGAGAGAGAACATGTAACATTTGGCTTTCTGGAACTGGGTTACCTCACTTAGTATAATCCTTTCCAGATCCATCCATTTCCCTGCAAATTTCATAATTTCATTTTTCTTTACTGCTAAATAGAACTCCATTGTGTAAATGTACCACATCTTTATTATCCATTCATCTGTGGAGGGACATCTAGGCTGGTTCCATTTCCTAGATATTGTGAATAGAGCATCAATAAACATGGTTGTGCAAGTATCTCTAAGGTAGTGAGACGAGTCATTAGAGTATATGCCTAGGAGTGCTATAGCTGGATCATATGGTAAATCTATTTTTAGTTATCTTAAGAACCTCCATACTGATTTCCACAATGACTGGACCAGATTACATTCCCACCAACAGTGTAGAAGTGTTCCCCTTTTTCTGCATCCTCACCAACATTTATTGTCATTTGTTTTCTTGATGATAGCCATTCTGACAGGAGATGGAATCTCAAAGTAGTTTTAATTTTCATTTCCCTAATGGCTAATGATGTAGAACACTTTTATAGATGTTTATATGCCATTTGTATTATTTCCTTTGAGAATGCTCTATTTAGTTCCATAGCCCATTTTTTTAATTGGGTTGTTTGAAAAAATCAGATAGATATTTTTAAAAGCCTCCATAGAAGCCATCACTAACAGAGTATATCATGTGGAGGACAAAACCTCAGAACTTGAAGACAAGAGAGAGGAAATTGACTGGGAGTCCCAAAACTATGATAAGTTTTTTTTTTAAAAAAAAAAAAAGGTATTAACAAAATATGAGGGAACTGTGGGATACCCTAAAAGACTGAATATCTGGAAAATATGCATATATAAAAGGGAAAAAATACAGGCCAAAGATATAGAACATCTTCAACAGAATTATTGAAGAAAACTGTCCAACTCTTACAAAAAAGAAACCAATCCAGATACAAGAAGCTCCCAGAAAACCAAACAGACTGGAACAAACTAGAAACTCTCTGTGACTGATTCAGATGCTCCCATAAATGTAGGTGTTCTGAGTGCTAGGTCCTCTGCTGATGGAAGATTTGGGAATTAAAACCTCCTGGAGGCAGTGTATTGTTGGGGTGGGACTGTAGGTATTATAGTCACTTTCCCCTTGCCAGTGTTTGGCACACTGTCCTGCTGATGTTGTCCACCCCCTGCTCATGCCATTCTTTTCCCCTGCTATCATGCAGCGTCCCCTCAAGTCTGTAAGCCAAAATAAACCCTTTTATCCCACAAGCTTTTCTTGGTCAGGTGATTTCTTACAGCAATGAGAACCTGACTTCAACAGTAAAGTTGTTACCAAGAGTGGTATCATTGCTGCTTGAAATATTCTGTCTTTGGCCTTTTGGAGCTGATTTTCAAGAGGAATGTGGAAGGATTTGAAACCTTGGCCTAAGAGATGCCTAGAAGTACTATAAGTCTAGTTTTATGGAATATTCTGGTCAGAGTTGAAAGACCTGAATGCAGTAATAACGATGAACTGTGAGGTTTGGCTTGTGAGGGTGAGAAAGAGCCTTGCCTGGACTGGATTAGAAGCAGTTTGTGTGAGAGGCTTGCTGTTATGCTTGTGTCCTGAGGACTTGTCTAGGATTACATTGCAAAGAAATGGACTGGTGTGAGTAGAGGAATATGGTACAGAAATGAAATATTTGGGCTGAAATTTCTGCCCATTCAGCTGCAAGTATATGAGGGATTACAACCTTTGAGATTGGGTCAGCAGGAAGAATGTAGACTCTTGAAGGGGACTGAATGCCTTTATACCAAAGAGAGAGGATTCCAAACTAAAACTTAATCATTCACCTGAAAGCGTTGGTAAAACAAGAATATTCCAATCCCAAGATCTCCACACAGTAAGAAACAATCAAGATCAGAGCAGAAATTAATGAATTGGAAATTAAGAAAACAATTTTAAAACATAACCGGGCATGATAACATGTGCCTTTAATCCCAGCACTTAGGAAGCTGAGGTAAGAGGATTGCTGTGAATTTGAGGCTATCCTGAGACTACATAGTGAATTCCAGGTCAGCCTGGGGTAGATTGAGACCCTACCTATGAAAACCAAGAAAATTAATTTTAAAAAATATATTAGCGAAATGAAGAGCTGTTTTTTAGGGACAAAAAAAAGATAGATAAACACCTGCCTAATTTGGTCAAAAGAAAAAATAAATAAATCTAAGAGCTAAGATTAACAAGATTAAAAATGAAACTAGAGAGGTCATAACTTACAAAGAAAATTGGAAGAATCATCAAGATATATTTCCAAAACCTCTATTACAAAGGATTGATAATCTGGAAGAAATGAATGAATATCTGGACACATACCACAATGAAATGCAGAACAGGTAAAAATCCTAAAGAAAGTTATTACATCCAGTGAGATTGAAAATGTAATTTAAAACCTCCCAACAAAAACAACAGCAAAAAAAAAAAAAATCCAGGAACTGATGGATCTCAGTTGAATTCTACCAAACCTTCACTGAAGAACTAAAACCACTTTTTATCAAGTTATTTCACACAATTAGAAAAGGGGAAATGCCCTTGAAATCCTTCTATGAAGCCAGCATTACACTAATACCAAAACCAGATGAAGACACAAGAAAAGAAAATTATAAACCAATATCCCTGGTGAACCGAGAAGAAAAATTCCTCAATAAAATCCTCACAAACTGAATTACGAATACATGAAAAGCGTTATCCACTTCAATCAAGCAGGCTTCATCCCAGGCATGTGGGGATGGTTCAACATGCGAAAATCAGTAAACATAATAAACCACATAAATAAACTTAAACATAAGAACCACATAATTATTTCAATAGATGCATAGAAGACCTTTGACAAAATACAACATCACTGCATGTTCAAAATGCTGGAGACACTAGGGTTGGAAGGACCATATATCAACATAATGGCTATTTATAAAATACACAAGGCCCAAATTGTATTAAATGAGCACAGCCTTTTTAACATTCCCATTGAGATCAGCAACAAGACAGGGAGGGGTGCCCACTCTCACCACATCTCTTCAACATAGTACAAGAAGTCCTAGTCCAAGGAAAAAGAAAAAGAAAACAATATAAGGGATACAAATTGGAAAGGAAGAAGCAAAACTAGCCCTATTCATAGATGACATGATTCCATACATTAGTGACTTAAAAAACTCTACCAAAAAACTACAGATGATAAATACTTTCAGAAAAGTGACAGGATACAAAATCAACACAAAAAATCAGTAGCTTTCCTATACATTAAACACACAGAGAAAGAGATCAGAAGGATGTCCCATTTTCAAATAGATACACACAAAAGAAAATGAATTTTAATATTAGATCTGAAACTCTAAAATGACCAGAAGAAAAAATAGGGAGAACACTCCAAGATATAGTAGTGTGGAAAGACTTCTTAAATATAACCCCAGGAGCTCAAGAAATTAAACACTCAACCAGTGGAACTCATAAAATTAAAAAGCTTTTGTAGAGACAGATATACCATAAACAGAGCCAACAGACTGCCCACAGAATGGGAGAAAATCTTCACCAGCTATGCCTCCAACAGAAGTCCAATATCTAGAATCTGCAAAGAACTCAAAAAACTAAGCAATAAAAAAATCAAACAATCCACTCAAAAAATGAGCCAGAGAACTGAAAGAGAATTCTCACAGGAAGAAATACAAATGGCCACCATTCACTTAAAGAAATGTTCAACGCCTTTAGCTATCAGGGAAATGCAAATTAAAACAACTTTGAGATTCCACCCTACTCTAGTCAGGATGGCAATCATCAAAAAAAAAAAAAAATCATATGACAACAAATACTGGTGGGGATGTGGGGAAAGAGGAACCCTTATTAACTCGGATGGGAGTGCAAACTTGTACAACCACTATGGAAATCAGTATGAAGACTCCTGAAAAAGGTGAAAATAGACCTACCACATGACCTTGCTATTCCACTCTTGAACATTTACCCTAAAGACTCCACTCTTTACTTTAGAGATGTTTGCTCAACCATGTTCATTTCTGCTCTATTCACAATAGCTAAGACTTGGAATCAACCCATGGACAGATGAATAGATAATGAAGATGTGGTACATATACACAATGGAATTCTACTCAACAGTTAAAAAAATATGAAATAATGAAATTTGCATGAACATGGATGGACTTGGAAAATATCATCCTAAGCAAGGTCATGCAGTCTAAGAAAGTCAAACACCACACGTTTTTTCTCATACATGGCTCTTAAAATAGACCACTTAAAAAGGAAGCAAAAGGCAGTAATAATTAGGACTATGGGCATATAATTAGAATGAGACCAGGAAAGAGTGAAAACAGGGAGAAAAGTAAAGAAGGGGATATCAAACTAATAGAGGGAAATAATTGGGGGTAGGACTGTGATCAGGCTGGGGGAAGGAAAAGTGGGGAGGGGAACTACACAAAACTAAGAACTGAAGTAGTTAGTACGTTAGGAACCATCCTCCATATTACCAATATACAAGATATAACCACCAATTAAGGGAGATGGATGGACCAGACCAGTATGCCCAGTAGAAGTTGGAAAAAGTTTAATCCTAAAACCATAGGCTCTGTTGTAAATTGCAAGACCAGAACTGGGTTAGCCCTCACAGTAAGCCATTGGCCAGGGAGATCTGTGAGCTTGCCAAAACAATGTAAGCCATTGCCAATCATTTGGTTACCCACCAAAGCTCAAAGGTAACACCCATTTGCTGAAGACACCACGGGTGGCCATCCCAGGACAGAAAGACCTTGTGGGAACTGAGAGGAAAACCAGCCCTCTCCTGGCAAACCTTCATGGTTCTGGAAAGTTATATGTGCGTTTCTATGTGGTAATGGTCACCAATAGCATGAATAAGCATGAGACCATGCAATCTATACAACCCATCAGATGAAAAAGCACACATGTGCAATAGTGGAACAGTAGGATAGAGCTCATAACTGGTGCTGGCAACCAAACCAGCACCCTACTAACAACCCCTAGAGAAGCCCCCATTGTGCTCTGGACAAATTAAGTGGATATCCTCATCAAATTGTCTCTCAAAATTATATGCTTAGCCCCCCATAATCAAAGCTTCTCTAGCCCTTGGTTGGAGGATCTGTTTTATTTTATAGATGACAGGGAATAATGAGGAGATCTAAAATCCACCAATTCAGCAAGCAAAGAAAGCTGACTGCACACCACATTTACCAGGGTCCAGAAGAAACCACAGAGAAAGCAGCAACACATGTATTGCTCCCAATGTCAGCCTGACAAAAACCTCCAGGGAAATACCAACAACTATGGAGGTGAACTTAAACACATCATTAACATAAATACAGACTCTACAGAGAGCTCAACACTAAAAACAAACTGCTAACACTTCCAAGGCTCAGGTTGCCAGAAGAGGGGGTCAAAGAATGTAAGAGCAACAGGGTGGGTAGAAATAGCCTGTGATACAGTGACCTCCCCAGCCCAGAAACTATCAGAAGCTATAATTACCCCACAGTGAACACCAAGGACCCTACTGTGGAGAGCCCTCAGGGAAATGGGGACCAGGGGTGAGGATATACAAAAGTATAACTTATGTATAACAAATAGATATGTGAAAATGAAAAAAGTTAAATTAAGATCTAAAAGTAATGGATTACCTCTACAAAGAATGTTTGTTCATTTATTGATAAAAAAGAAAATAGTTGAACCATATTGATTGTGGAAGTTAGGTACAATGCAGCACTGATATATATATATATATAAAGGTTTGATCCATCAAAAAAAAATGTACTTGAGCCAGGCGTGGTGGTGCACGCCTTTAATCCCAGCACTTGGGAGGCATAGGTAGGAGGATCACTGCGAGTTCGAGGCCACCCTGAGACTACATAGTTAATTCCAGGTCAGCCTGGACTAGAGTGAGACCCTGCCTCGCAAAACCAAAAAATACAATAAAATACAATACAATACAATACAATAAAATAAAATAAAATAAAATAAAATAAAATAAAATAAAATAAAATAAAAATAAAAATGTACTTGAATGTAGCTGAATGTAAGTACGTAAGATTAAATTGATTATAGATAGAAAAAGACTGATTTCCTTCTAAGAAAGAGGGCTGCCAAGGCAAACATGGAACAATGGTCGTGGAAGACATAGCAAGAAGGCAGTCTTCTATAAGCCAAAGACAGAGGCTTCAGAAGCGAGCAACCCTCTGACACCTTGATCTTGGCCTTCCCTCCAGAGTTTATATTTGTAGGCCACACATTCCATGGTCTTTTGTTTTGATGGTGGTTTGAATTTTATTCCTGTGAAGTGAGGTGTTTCTAAAATAAATACTTGAAAAACTATGAAATCGTCTTTGAAATTGGGCAATGGGCAGAGACTGGAGTATTTGGGGGAGGAATATAAGCATTAAACAAGAGTCTAATGAGGTCTCAAAAGAAATGAGGGCCTGTTGTTAGTAAGAAAAAAGAATTCTTTACAAAGTGGAAAAGAACTTGTCTGAATTGGTTTCTACTGTGTTGTAGAATTTGCTGAGCAATGAAGCTGGATAATTACCAGAAGAGACTTAAGCTACATGTTGAAGGTGTATTCAGATTTCTCTTGTCTGCACATAGTAAAATGTAAAAGAAGATAACATATTGCCTAAAGGCAATTCAAGCCCAGAGCTCACAGGGCTCAAACGCAAAGCTGACTCCATGGTTGCAATGGCCAATGGCCACCACTAAATGCCTGAAGGTCAACAATGCCATCTAGAGGCTGGCCAGTAGTAGGGCTGCTGCCTGAGACCACAGGGGTGGCAGTGTCAGCCTAGTAGACCTGGAAGGAATAGCATCAAACCAAAGAGAATTCGTCTCTAGCCTTAAAATGGAATCGAATTTTTCAGATAGGCTTGGGACTTGGTTGGGACTCACCACTCCTTTCTTTGTGATTTTGCCTTTTAGATTGGGAATACTCTCATCTTCCATCTATCCTACTGCAGTATATTGGACAGGATAAGTCAGATATTGAGTCCCACCCATACTTGATTTAGATGATATTTAGATGAGACTTTGGGCCTGGAGTTGATGTATACTATTCTTTAATAAGATTTTATGTTTAGGGGCTGGAGAGATGTATCAGAGGTTAGGGTGTTTGCCTATAAAATCTAACAACCTGTGTTCCATTCCCCAGTACCCATGTAAAGCCAGATGCACAAAATGGTGCATGCATCTGCAGTTTGTTTGCAACAGCTGGAGGTTCTTATACATCCATTCTCTCTGGCTATCTCTCTTCTTTCTATCCCTCTGCTTAAAAATAAATAAGTGGAAATATTTCAATTTTTTTTTCAAGGTAGGGTCTCACTCTAGCCCAGGTTGACCTAGAATTCACTATGTAATCTCAGGGTGGCCTCAAACTCACGGCAATCCTCCTACCTCTGCCTGAATTGAACTAGACAAGCTAGTCAGGAAACTGAGGAACCATCTTCTGTGCTTCACCCATGCTGGGATCATAGGTATGAACCACCATGTCTGGCTTTAATATGGAGGCTGTGGATCCAAATTCAGGTCTTCAAACTTGAGCAGCAAGCAATTTACCCTCTGAGCCCTCTCCCCAGCCCAAGTTGCTAGTATTTATGCTATTTTTCTACAGTTAAATTTATTTTTTTCAAACAAAGAAGCATTGATAGAAATAAATAGACTCTATGGTAAATGCACCTGCCTACCAGAGAAACAAACAGGTTTTCAGGAAAAAAAAAAAAAAAAACTTCTAAATTTGTACTTACATATTTGTGGTGGTTTGATTCAGGTGTCCCCCATAAACTCAAGTGTGCTAAATACCATGTTTCAGATATTGGCAATTTGTGAATTAATGCCTCCTATAGGCAACATGTTGTTGAGGGCGGGCTTATGGGTATTATAGCCAGTTTTTCCTTGTGAGTGTTTGGCACACTATCCTGTTGCTGTTGTCCACCTGATGTTTGCCAGGAGGTGATGTCCACCCTCTGCTCATGTCATTGTTTTCCCCTGCCACATTGTAAACCAAAATAAACCATTTTTTCCCACAAGCTGCTCTTGGTGGGGTATTTCCTGCCAGCAATGCAAGCCTTATTGCAATGGTCATGTTGGTACCAGAGGAGAGATCATTGCTGATAGAAACCTAACTCTGTGACTTTGACCTTTTGGAACTGTTTTGCAGGAGAATGCAGAAGAATTTGAAATCTTGGCCTAAGAGATGCCTTGCAGTGCTGTAAGTATAGCTTGATGGACTATTCTGGTCAGACTTGAAAGACCTGAATGCAGCAAGAACTATGGATTGTGATATTTGACTTTTGAAGGTGAGAAAAAGCTTTGCCTGGACTGGTCTAGAAGCACTTTGTGTGAGAGGCTTACTGTTATGCCTATGTCCTGAGAACTTGTGCAGGATTTCATTGCAAAGAAATGGACTGGTATGTGCAGAGGGATATGACACAGAAAAAATGAAATCTTTGGTCTGAAACTGCTGCTTTTTCAGCTGCAATTGCATGAGCGATTATAACCATTAATATTGGGCCAGCTGACCTGCACTGGGACAACAGAAAGAATGCAGAGTCTTTGCGGGGGGAAGGACTGAATGCTGAAAGAGTATCCTGTTCTTCAAAGTCTGCTTTATTCCCCCCTGGATTAACAAACTGTCATCCCATCTGGAATTGTGAGTATGAGGAATGCAGGAAAGAGGGCGTCATTGTATTTTGCAGCATTTGTGTTTTGGAAATGGCCATGGGCAGTTTGTAGCAGGTTTGCTGGATTGCCTGCATGGAGACCAGATGGAACTGTGAGGATGGACTTTGAGTTGCAGTGGAGAGCCAGTGGAGATGCCAGGGCCATGAGATGGCTGCTAAGGAGAGCTGCCAGCACCCCTCCCACTTCCCCCAATGAAGTTTTCCAGGACTGTGAGTAGTCTAGCTGAAGGGGTAGAACTGGAACTCCAGAGACTGGTTGCTGGCTGGAATAATAGGACAATGGAGATTTGTCACTGACTAGAGTTGTTAGACTTGGATCTACAGAGTTTGATATTTGCCCTGGTTGTTTCAAATCGTATATTGATTGAATATTTCTTTGCTATGCCCAGGGCCATCTTTTGTAGTGTGAGTGCTTATTCTGTGCCATTGTGTTTTGTTGTTGTTGTTGTTGTTGTTGTTGTTGTTTGTTTTTTTTTTGTTTTGAGGTGGGTAGAATTTTCAGGATTATGGCTCAGTTAAAAGTCCTTGGATTATGGGGATGTTCGAACATCATGGAGATAGATAAAAACTATGGAGACTTTTAAAGCTGGATGAATCAATGCATTTTTCATCATGTATGGTCATAAGTTTATGGGGGCCAGAAGTGGAATGTGGTGGTTTGATTCATGTGTCCCCCATAAACTTAGGTGTTCTGAATGCCATGTCCCCAATTATTGGCGATATAGGAATTAATGCCTCCTGGAGGCAGTACATGGTTGGAGGTGGGCTTACAGGTATTATAGCCAGTTTCCCTTGCCAGTGTTTGGCACACTCTCCTGTTGCTGTTTTCCACCTGATGTTGCCCAGCAGATGATGTCCACCCTCTGCTCATGCCATCATTTCCCCCTGCCATCATGGAGCTTCTCCTCAAGTCTATAAGCCAAAATAAACCTTTTTTCCCACAAGCTGCTCTTGGTTGGGTGTTTCCTGCTGGCAATGTGAACCTGACTGCAACAATACCATAATCTCAAAATACCTAAAGGAAAAACTTAAAGAAGCAATAGAGAAATATGAAGTTCCTTAGGATAAATACAACTGTATGATCCATACCTATCCTCTTTTCCTGTGCTCCACATGCTAGTCCTCTGACATAAGTTAATACCTAGTTCAGTAAAAGCAAGTTCTTGAGTGAGCAGTTAATGTCAGCTGTATAGATCCAGGATGGGTTAATTTGATCCTAGGGTATTCAGATAATCTAGGGTATTCAAAAAAAGTATGGCCTCTATATCCATCAGCTAATCCCCCAAAAGCAGAAAGGTGAATACTAAAATAAATCACCTCCAGTTTGCTAAGGAGACTATTGCCATGTAAGTCTGTTTGTTTGCTGTTTTCTTCGCAAATAACCATAAGACTGGCTGTGATCCAAACAAGGGCCTCAGTCACTATAGACATAAGAAGGTAAAAGCTGATCTCTCACTTTTCATGGACTTTATGGAGAAGAGACTTTTAACTCTTTACAAGCCCTTAATTATAAAGCCAAAAGAGGAAACTCAAGTGCAAGTGAAATCAAATCATACTGTCTATGTCCCATGTCCCAAACTACTCTAGCCCAGAGCCCTGCGAAAGGAAGGCTGGGAGGTTATCTTAACCATCAGTAACAGTGGGAAATCAATCCTCTCTCCAGCCTGCTGTGGACTTCTCTTTCATAGAGCTCACAGAACAGAGAACAGATGGCTACATAAAAGATCCCTTTGGACACACAGCTGGGCTTCCATCTGTCCCCAGACTCAGCTGTCTCCTTCCCCTCTGGGCAGAACAAGCACTTAACAAGAAGAAAACCTCCGAGAGGGGAATTCACAAGTGCAGTCAGAGGTAAACAAGTTCTAGGGCTGGTAGAACATGCCTTTTGTGACCTTTTTCTCACAAAGAAATATGAGTACGAATACTTACTAACTCTCAGTCTATGAAATCTTTTTTCATTAAATCCCTTGTTTGGTTTCTTTTAGAAATCATAGGTTCCAGGCACAATAGCTATTTTATGAGAAAAAAAAAAAAAACTCATGCTATAAAACTGAATTCTTTCAGTTTTCTGTTTGTATTATTAAATGAAGTCTACAAAAGTCAATAGATATAATTCTTATAGTCAGTGGTCTTAAAACTTTTTGACGTGTAGCTCCCACATTATCCAGGTTTTATCTTGCTCTTTCTGAGGGGATGTGAGCAATCATTGGACATTATTAGCCATATGACTGTATGGAATTCCAGGCCGAAACAGCAGACTCTATAGAAGGAAGCTCATATCCTTGGATGAGGGTAGTACTTATATGTACTCTTTACCATGGCTTGCTCCAGTCATCTAAAGAAATAATAATAGAAGTTGGAGCTCTAAGCAGGTTACCAGGTTGTTTGATTGAATTGACTTGTTAGCACCTCATTGACCAAATCACAAAAGAAATCAAATTTGCTTATTTGACTTTCCTCATTTTCTTTCCTTAGTTTCAACACTAGAAAAGCACTAATGAGTAGGAAATATTAACCATATTCAAGAGGGGGGAGGAGGAAGAGAGGGAGTTAGGGAGAATGGGACAGGGAATGAATAGAAGAATAGTCTGATATCTAACCCATCTAAGAATTAATTAATGAAAATTACATCTACATTGAGCCACATAAAGGCTAGGGCACTAAGACACATGCACATACACCAAGGGAACAGTGTCACTGGAGGTGTTACAGAGGTTTTCAGGTGTATAATGTGTTCTCCGAACATTAGTTATTGTGCATTGAACATTTTCAAAACAGATTTTCATAGTGTCTTGGCTTCAGAAAATGTTTTTCCCCTTTAGCAAGCATCATAAAAACAAGTCGGTGGCATTAGCACAACCAGAGAAAGGAGGACAAAAGAAAGTTAAATATTTTGGCACTTAGTATTTTAAAAAGTGGTTTCACTTTATTTTAGAGAATTAGTAGCTTACAGATGACAGGAGAGGAAAATACATTGCAAAAGGATTAAAGTCACTTCAAAGAGTCACTGAGTTAGAAGCAAAACCCCTAACCAAGCCACTATTTTCTAGTGTTTTATGTAAAACTCAAAATTGAATTTGCTAACAGTCATGGAAAATTAAATTCCCTCAAGAACGTTGTTGCAAGAACCTACATTTTGCTACAGGAGAAAAAGAACATTAATGGAAGTCACACAATATCTGTCTTTTTTTCATCAAAATCTCAACAGGACCCTGAACAACAGCATGCCTCAAAGGAAGTACCGCTGAGAGAGGAAGAACTCGTCCTTGTACAAGACCTGCCCTGCGTATCAGGAGCTAGTGAGATGGATGAAGAGCACAGCCATGGGATGGGGAGCAGCTTCCACAGCATACATTAGATGTGCTTCCCAAATGTTCATTTGCTCCTGGTGATTTAAGCAAAGAAACCACCAAAATTGGGTTTTAAGTACTTGAAATTCTAGGGCTATATACCTAGTAAAACGCAAAATTAACAAGCTAGAGGAAAGGGACGTGTGCTAAAACTGGAAGATGTGCCCTGGCACTGAAGCTCCACTCCACAGGCTCTGCGACTTGGAGAAGTCATTTAACCTTGTTTTTCTTAGGTGTGGAAAAAAGATAATAATAGCACCTGATTAGAGTATGTTTTTACACATGAAGAGCTACAGTACATTAGCTATCACTCCTACTCCACTCTCCTGCCTGACGCCGACTTTAATAAAAAAAAGGACATTCCGCACTCTGGCTTGTCCATTGAAGGGAATGGATTGAATATTGTCTGGGGAAGAAGCAGAAATCTATTCCCGAGGATGTCTTGGGGATACGCACTTAATATCTTTGTCAATGGCCATGATATATGGGCCAACTCTGAAAAATACATTCTCAGGGCCTTCTCAGAAAAGCAGAATCACAACAACCCTCAGGGTAGCTTATGTGTAAAATGCAAATCACAATTTAATTAATTGACAGTGAAACTTCTAATTGGCACGAGAACATGATGTATGCTTTCCCACATATAACCCAACCTCTCCCTGAAGTCAAGCCCACATGGAAAATAAGATCATAGTCAGAAGGAAGAAGAGTGCTTGGGGACATAGACTCCATGATCAGGTTGAATCAACTCATTAGAGGAAGACAACCAGGAAGAAAGTACTTACCGGAAGGTGCAGGGAAATGGAACTGATATGAAGGAGCTACAGCATCTGCCTTTTATAAAAACGTCTACTAAAACATTTATAACTGTCTGAGAATTCCTTCTGGGTCTTAAGTGTGAAAGTTCTCTAAGGATTTCCTGGCTTCAAGTTGAAAAGAAAATACCTTTCAGGTTGAATTCTTTCTGGAAGACTTTTGTGTCATTTACAAGTGCCTCACTATCCATCATGTCCCCAGATACAATGGCCTGAATGTGAGGTGGGCCCTTTGCCATTTAGTTACTTCTGCTTCTTGCTTCTTGTCAGCACAGCCTCATGTCTGAGGAGAGGATCATGTGGCCTATGGACTTATTTAATTGGTATATTAACATTATCAAGTCAGGTAAAAGTAGGATGCCACATTTTTGTGAGATTATTAAATGGTTCTTGAACTGAAGAATTGTTAATATTTGTGTTTCTGAAGTCTTACCTTTCCATATAAATATCCTTATATGTCTATTAAGATCCCTGCTGGCTTGAAATATAAAAAGACAAGTAATCAACTGATCTAATATTATAAGAACTTCTATAAAAACATTGTTACTAAAAATTACTTTTTATATCCAAGTAACATAAGGATCCCCTGTAATCCTGGTGTTCAGAAGGATGAGACAGGATGACCAAGAATTTGAGACCATCCTGGGCTACATAACAAGTTCCAGTATAGCCTGGGCTACAAATCAAGACATTGTCTCAAAAAAAATAAACAGAAAAACCTTGTGATTTATAGGGATTTAAACCATTACATCTATTTGTAAAGTTAGCTTTAAAAATTCTAATAGTAACAGAAAAAAATGGATGAAACATTTAACCACACCAGGCAAAAAGTTATAAATAGAAAATCTAATAATATTTGATCATTATATTAGTAATAACATAATAATATTAAACAAGGAAAATGAAATACCATCTGATAACATGTATGAACTACAGTGTGTAAAGCTATTCTTCAAGCATTTTATGTGTACTTTCGCCCTTGGCCATCACAAAACCCCAATGAAATAAGGACTGTTTTGGGGCAAGGAAAGAAAAAAGGGAAAACAAGAGATTATAGTTTCTTTTGAGAAAGAAGACATATTTTCTCTGGCACTTCTGGCCACTTTTTACATAAATAGTAGTGTCCAGACACAGTGCCACATTACACATTCTGTGTTGTACCAGGGCAGAAGGCATTGCAAGTTGTCAAATAGTGTACAGATCCTGTAACAATGGCAGCACAGATCACTCTTTAAGAAAACCAGACACACTGTGGAAAGCTATTCTGTAACACACAGGTCAAATCATTCCCTTCAAATGTAATGCCTCATTGTCAAGAGTTCAAGAAAGCTTGAGAGAATTGAGTTGGCCTGTAAAAATCAGTTTTAGCCCAATCTTCCAACATCGCATTACAAAAGGGCTGCTCTGTACAACATCCAACAATAAGAATCAATGAGCATTAAATTAAGATGAGTTAAGAGTCTGAAAGAAGCTGGTAGAACAGGCAGCTGGCTCAGGTTTTTCCTTCCACTACAGCTAAATATTTCATCTTCCTCAAGCAGGTGAAACAACTAGCCCACACCTAATGAAACTGCATAGTGGCTATGCTCTACCACCTTGAAAGAATGACAGACATATTGCCTACCAGTGGCAAGCTAAGCAAAATCAATAGCTGACATTTACTCAATGAAATACAAATTGAGATTAGCTAGCTTCACTTTTTATTCAGCAAATTCAAGTCTGCAATCAATTCCTATGCATGGGTAGACTGTGGAATTGGTTTTAAATTGATTTGTTTCTTCCTTAGCTAATTACAGTGTACAAGTAAATGAATAATCAATTGCTAACCTTCCTCCTACTGTATACATTTCAATGAGTAAAACAAGACTGTCAAAGATGGGGCTTATTATCATCTTTTCTAAGAGAGGTTAGTAAATGTTCCACACACATTGTAATGCATCAACTAGTTAATGATAATTTAAAAGACTATCTTATTTGTTGAACAAATTTGAAACTTCCCTGCTGTTATTATGAAAAATTCTCAATTGAATCAAGAACCTGCTTAGAAAAATACTGTGTAAAGAGCCCATAGAGATATCTTGGTCTTTTGTGAACATTTATTGATGAAGTAGGCATTACACAATAGTAGCTAAGCCAGGAGATTTGAAATTTAAATCCTAAAATCATCACCACCTGTCCTTGAAATTTATTCCTGAGTATATGGTCAATAGAAATTAGTATAAGTTAATGCATTATTTATAAAATCCCAAAACTAGAAATCGTCCTATAATCTATCAAGTATACTATGTATAAGAAAACTGTGGCAACTTCGTACCATGGAGTACTACCCAGCAGTGAAGAAGCCCAAACTGCTGGTATGATACATGATGGATAAGACACATAGAGATCATTTGGAGGCAGTCACAAGATTCAATACATAGAATCACTATATGGATTTACTTATATGAATTTCAAGTATAGCAAAGAGCAATACATGATGAAATAATGTTTGAATAGTGGTTACCTGTGAAAAAATTTTAAAACTTTGATTGTATACAGTTAAGGTGCACAAACTGATCCTTTAATATGCATATATGGTAAACTGATTATTACAAATGAATTGAGGTTACTTCATTACCTTTGCTTTTTGTCGTGAGGATAATCTCAGCAGATGTCAAGTGTACACAACCATATTACTCACTACAGTCCTCATGCTGCCCATTTGGACATCTAAAATTTATTCACCCCAAACAGTGACACTTTATATCCTTTGTTCAACATCTCCCCATTTTCCCCTTTACCCCTGGACTCATCATTCTACTCTTTGCTTCTTTGAACTTGACTTTTTTAGATTGCACATATATGAATGAACTTGTGTGGCATTTTCTTTTGTATCTGGATTGTTGATTTCATCCATGTTGTTCTAAATAGTAAAATCTCTTTTCTTTTAAGCCTCAATAATGTCTACATATATGAATATATACATCTATATCTATCATTATTGAATACTAAACAGGTATTTCACATTTATCATAATTTCCTGACCAACTTATTCATCTACATCTTGGGCTATTGTGAATGGCTACAGTGACCTTAGGGATGGGTGCAGGCAGTACTGCAGGACACTGATTTCATTTCCTGTGGATTAATAGTCAGCAGTGGGGGTGCTGGATATTGGTAATTTTATTTTTAATTAGTTGAGGAACCCCCCACATAATTTTCCATAATGGCTATCCCAGTTTATATTCTGTACTGTGGTTATTTTTAGAAGATGTATCACTTGAGAAGGAGCATGAGAAATCATGTAGGCATCTGGGAATTTTTTAGCTCTTCATTTGAGCAGTGGTTTCATGGGCATGTACTTGAAGAATTTCATCTGGCTGTAAACCTCACAGTCATATACTTCAGTGATATCCCATAATTTTAAGCACTGTAAGTTCTGGGGATTGATGAGTTGGTTCAGGGAGTAAGAGTGTTTGCCACACATACAAGAGGGCCTATGAGGGCCTGATTCACCTTGCATTTGATTCTCTAGCACCCACATAAACAACTGGGTATTGCTATACATGCCTGTAACCCCAGTCCTGTGGGGAGTGGAGCCCAGAGACTCACTGGGGCTCATGAAAATAGCAGCTCTGGATTAAGAGAGAGACTCTACCTCAAAGAAATTTACAGATGGGTGATAAAGGAAGACATCTGACATTCTCCTCTGGCCTCCAAGATGTATACACGGGCTACACACATGTGTGCACATGCACATACACACAGATGCATACACCTCACACACCACACATGCAAAAATAAAAACTATAAGTTCTATCCATTATTGTGTGAATGCAAACAAATTACCCTCTCTAAACCTGTTTCCTCATTTGTTTTGTCGTTGTTTCTTCATCTATTAAGTGGGCATAATAATATAACCACCCCCTAGAAAGGAGATCAAGTATAAATGCAATAATTCATGTAACGCTTTTAGCGAATATCCTCCCTTATGCAAAGTAAGGGTTTGATAAATGGTGCCTGCTGTTCTTTCTCTCTGAGAACATAAACTGCTTCATAAATCATAATGATAGCAGAAACTAATATCACAAACACGTGTGAATCAGATTTTAAGAAAAGCAAATATATTTAATGCTATGTTTATGAATTTGAGAGCATATATTAGATTCTCAGCTTCTAAAAAGTGTTTTCTGAAGAATTTGTTTGCATAACAATCACAGTCAGTCTTCCGTACCATACACTCTACATTTAGGCACTCAACCAACCAAGGTCGAAAATATTTGTGGGGAAAATCAAAACTACACTAGTACTGAGCATGTTGAGATTTTTTTTCTAGTCATTGCTCAGTTAGTTATGTCAAGATAAGTGAAAGGATATGCAAAAGTCATATGCAAATATTATACCATTTTATACAAAGGGCTTGAGAATCTACAGGTTTGATTATCCCTGGAACATCCTGGAATCAATGCCCTGTGGATACCAAAGGCTGAATGCATTCTTTCTTCAGCACCCTTGCCCCAATGGTACCGGGGTTGAATCCAGACCTTCACACATGTTAGGTAAGTCTTTTACCATTGAGTTATAGTGCCAGCCTGGGGTGACTATATTCTAATTTCAGGTATTATTAGATGCAACCCAAAAGATAGGTGTCCATTTTACTTTTAAGTTATGTATTGGGTAAATCAAAGTACATTCAAATGGGATGTTGCTTCTAGAACACTCAGTCTGGAAAATAAACAGTTTGGAATGGGGTACTAATTCTCTGAAAATACCGTAGGACCGAGAGACCAAGTTCTATAGTAGTCACGTTCTTTGGGAGTTCAGTGCCCAAAGGAGTTAAAAGTACCTACCGGGGCTGGAGGGATGGCTTAGTGGTTAAACGCTTGCCTATGAAGCCTAAGGACCCCGGTTCGAGGCTCGATTCTCCAGGACCCACGTAAGCCAGATGCACAAGGGGGTGCATGCATCTGGAGTTCGTTTGCAGTGGCTGGAGGCCCTGGCACACCCGTTCTCTCTCTCTTTCCGTCTCTCTCTCTCTCTCTCTACCTGCCTATTTCTGTATCTTTCTCTCTCAAATAAATAAATAATAAAATATTTAAAAAAAAAAAAGTACCTACCAGTTTGTTGCCTTGGAGTGACTTAAAAAAAGAGAATTACTAGTTTGACAAACTCCTGAATTATTTCTTGGAGGAGTATAGGAGTAAAAGTAGATAGGCCCTATCATGACCATTGCTACAAAATCTCTAAAATTATAGGAGTGATTTTTGAGGGTTATAAATTTATGGTTCCTGCTAGAACAATGGAGAAGCTTTCAGAATTCTTCAGCTTATATAAAACTATTAAAATTCCTTATTTAAGAGTTTTCAAAGATTTTATAGTAAGTAGTATCATGTCCCCCTGAGCTGACAAAATCTAACTCTCATGGGCCAGGGAAATGTGAACACCTTTGTCAGTATTCTACAGAGGAGATTTTCAAATTGGTTTCTGTGACTAAAGGATGGAGAATCCAGCAATGGCCCCGTGCACTCAGGAAAGCCAGAGAACACAGTGACTACTCAGTCTAAGCAGCTAGATGCCTCAGATTAAGGAGAATAATTGTAGACCTTGTCAAGGTAAAAGGCCTTCTGGCTCCCTGGAGAGTTCCACATTGGAAGGCTGAAGTGATATCCACAGACAATGACAGTAGCAACAGGTAGTTCAGGAAGAATGGAGCTCACAAACCCTAGCTGGCTTTTTTTTTTTTTCTCCCTCTTATTCTGTCTAGCTCTCCAATTTATTGGAGGCTGCCATCCACATATAAGGTGGGTCTTTTCCTTCAGTTGCTGTTCCACATGGATGGTCCCTAGAAATACCTTTACAGTCACATGCAGAAGTATGCTTTACTAACCTTCTAGGCATATCTCAATCCCATCAAAAGGACACTCAAGATTAACCATCACAGTGGAGGACACAAGAACACACAGCCCCTATATGCATATGCTGAGCAAGAGCAGTTGACTACCAGTTATTTTCAAGCCCAGTTCATGTAGGTGGCCCTGTACCTGCCTCTTCCAAATCAGTGTTTTCCATTAGAACTTTTTAAAAAGAGTTATCTTAAAAATTTTTTTTGTTTATTTATTTGAGAGAGAAAGAAAGAGAGATGATGGGTGTACCTCTAGCCACTGCAAAAGAACTCCAGACTCATGTGCCACCTTGTGCATCTGACTTATATGGGTACTGGGGAATGGAACCTGGATCCTAGGGATTTGCAGGCAAGCACCTTAACTGCTAAGCTATTTCTCCAGCCCTCCATGAGAACTTTTTATGATGATGAAGACATTTCCTCCCTGCCTTGACTAATCCAGAAGACTAGCCACATGTGGCCATTGAGTCACGAAAATGTGGTTACTAGAACCAAAAGACGGAATTTTTCACAGAATTGAATCTTAATTCATTTAAAGTAGCCACTTCAACTTACAAGGCCATTTAAATAGCCACTTGGGGCTAGCAATTACTGTACTGGGCAACACAGTTCTTACGTGTCAATCTCAAACTTCTTCCACTTGGAGGCATTAACATGCTGCCTTTACAGACTCAATTGCTCCCACAGTTAGAGTCAATCTTACAATAACACCAGACGAAATGTAGATGCTTCCACCCCACATCCCAACCTTGTAACCCACGGATCTGGTTAAATACAAGCTAACCCGATAAGTTACTGCTTTTCAGCCCTACTCCTTCTCTCCCTGCTCTTCTGCCTCAGTGTTTATGTGGCCTCCATTTACATGTAAAAGATTTCCTTCCTGGAAATCTAACCTCAATGAAAGAAGTTGTCAGACATCTTAGTCCTTGCCACCAGGTTCCCTGTAGCCCCAGCCTCTGACCGATCTGCCATTGATAATAGGTTTAGTGTTAAGAGGCACATCACCAGCTGCCTCCATTTGACTTCCACCCATTGCCAAAATCTGCCAATCAGATACCTAGCTACTCTCAGGTGGCAGGCTAAAACTGACAATTTAGGGGTCCACACACCTCAGAGCTGACTGCCCACATCTTCCCTCGACACCCACAGTGGCTTGATGATTCTGTTGAGGAGTTTGGTCATAATCCAGCCTGAAATTATTGTGAAGTGGCATTACTCATTCAAAATTTATGAAATACTCGTCTGAATATTTCATTTATACTCATAAATGATACAAGAATGTAAAATATGTTCATGTAGTAGTTTTTGACAATAAGAAGCATTTTCAGACTCTTATTTAATCCCGAATTAAATAAGATTGTCATGTGCTCTGTCACAGACTGTTCATATAATTTAAGGAAATGTATATAAAGAGTATGAGTCACGTATATGCAACCAGGCATATAATATTGACAGAAACATAAATGTATATTCCCAAAACATAGCAGTCTATATGAGTTACAACAGTGAAGAATGAAGTGGCTATTTCTGAGAGATGTCAAGGTGATCCATCCATTGGAGAATGACTGAATTCATCATTATGTCCAGCAAAGGGGACCTGGCACTGTGGGACTGCAGCCATAAACTCTGTCATGTACGCTTGACAGCCCTTCACTTTGAGAAGCACAAACCTAGAAATAACATCGCTTGAGTTCTGAGTGCCTGGTTGGAAATTCATATTTCTCAGCTTGGAAATGTGAGGTTAAAGGGTCTCTGAAGGAAGTTCAAGCATAGCTGTTTTCATCATGCAACTAAAGATTCTTGCTGGTTTGGGATCGTTCAGGATCCTCAGACTTTCTTTGTTCTGAATAAACTGAAATATTTGGAAATAAAACAGATCATCTTAAAAGCCAAAAGGAAAATAACCAAAATGCTAAGTACTCATATGCTTCAGGTGCACATACCACTCAGTGGGGCTCGGGCTGGGTTTCTAGCTGTTGGCTTCTTTCCCTCCTCTGGCTTTTCTGTTGGTGACTTGCACCTCCACCTGCTGGCCAACTGAGAAAATGAAGTGGAAATCAAATTCAAGTCAGTCAAATAATTACTTTCTGGACTCTTTAATACAGCTTTGCTGAAAGGACTGTGTAAAATTAGTCAAAAATGAAATTTCAATGATGAGTCCCTGAGCTGAATGTTCAGTATGGCAAAAAATGAAATTTCAGAAGAGTAGCAGTGCATTCATTAATCCATTCAGTGTTAATTACTAAGAGATACAAACATGACTTCAAAATATCTTCACCACATGTCTCATCTTGCAGCTATGAGATTTTAATCCTAGTGTCTTGCCATCACCTATATGTCATCCTTTCACTAACACCACTAAAACTTCTATAAGAAATGCAACAGAGCGCTGGAGTGTAAATCAAACTATAAATCTGAACACCTCACTCAAACTCAAAGACAGATGCATCCTCAGGAATGTAAATTGGTCCAAATTCTTAAAAGGACCCATAACATACATGGTTAAAAAACCTACTGAAGGGCTGGAGAGATGGCTTAGAGGTTAAGGCACCTGCCTGCTAAGCCTAAGAACCCGGTTCCAATCTCCAGGTCCCACGTTTAGCCAGATGCAAAGTGACGCAAGGGCGCAATGCTGCACTTGCCCACAAGGGGGTGCACGCATCTGGATTTCTTTCACAGCAGCTGAGAGATGCTATCTGTCTCTCTCTCTCTCTCTCTCTCTCTCTCTCTCTCTCTCTCTCTCCTAAAATAAAATAAAATAAAATAAAATAAAATAAAATAAAATAAAATAAAATAAAATAAAATAAAATAAAATAAAATGAAAACCTACTAAAAAAATGCGACAATAGAAGACTAAGAGTTTGAATTCCAGAACTACATTTCCTAAGCCGGGACTAAGCTCTGCCCCTCACAACTGGGGCATTGACCAATTTACTCAAACAGGTATACTCAGTTTCCCCATATGTAAAATGGGATTCAGATTCAATGATAAAACAAAACTAATAGTGTTACATGGATTATGCAAGTTAATATTTATAAATCACCTTGAAGAGTTCATCACACACAAAGAAATGTTTATTAAATAATAAAAGGATATTTTCTTTTTTAATATCTTATCTACCTATTTATTTGAGAGGTATTGGGCACACAAGGGTCTCTACCACTACAAACAAACTCCAGATGCATGTGCCAGCTTGTGCATCTGGTTTACATGGGTACTAGGGAATAGAAGCTAGGTCCTTAGGCTTCATAGGCAAGCACCTTAACCACTAAGCCATCTCTCCAGCCCAAAGGCTATTTTCAAATATGGGCAAGAGATAATGTGGTTCTTACAGCCAAGAAACTGTACCCCTCAGACTGAATGTGTTGCCTTGATAAGATTGTCTACCCTTGCTGCACACTTGAGCCATGATAAGCCCAGAGGTCTGGTCATTAGTTAGGAAGAGGAAATCAAACAAAGACAAAACCAAGATGGTAATTCCATATGTAGAGAGAAAACAGTGTAAGTCCCAGGAATTTAATAGTTTGAAAAGGCTACTTGAAATATGAAAAGATTGCAAAATCTTCAAGTATTATAATGATATTATAATTGTCTGGAAAGCAAAGGAATATAATGAATCCTCTTTAAAACAATACTAACACTAGTTTACATTACTCTAAAATGCACCTGTGATCACAGGACACAGACATGTCCATTGTAGTAGGTGTGTTAGTTAGATTGGGACTTCTTAAGCTTTCTCCATTCCCTACAAATTTTTATAATGACCCTGGATATATAATGTATTAAGCATATATATATATATATATATATATAAAGCATACAGAGTTGGAGAGATGGCTTAGTGGTTAAGGCGCTTGCCTGTGAAGCCTAAGAACTCCAAATCCAACATATAGCCAGAC
Organism: Orientallactaga sibirica; assembly: GCA_036365145.1. Lineage (NCBI taxonomy): Eukaryota > Metazoa > Chordata > Mammalia > Rodentia > Dipodidae > Orientallactaga > Orientallactaga sibirica. The sequence continues at coordinate 5,450,014 of JAEOAD010000041.1, forward strand.
TCAACAGTTATGCAAGTGTGCAAGTGTGCCCACAAGGGGGAGAACGTGTCTGGAGTTCATTCACAGTGGCTGAAAGGCCCTGGCGGGCCCATTTTCTCTCTCTCTTTCTTTCTCTCAAAATAAAATAAAACAAAATAAAATAATAAGCATACAAATCAAGTGTCTGTTGATTGTAAACCATAAGGAATTTATAAACGCAATTTTACTATTTGTAAGACATGAAAGCAAATATGCATAAGAATTTACATTTATAAGAAATTCAGTGAAGTGAATGTGCTTATTGATTTTTACATAATGAATTAAATCTTGGCTTTTGGGTGCATATTTGATACTGTGGGGTGTAGAGTATCTTTACAACTTTTCCAGAGTTGATGAATATTTTGATTTTAGGATTGTCAATGCTGAGAACTCTGCTTCATATAACCATGTACACATGATACAAGATGGCAGAAGTACACTTAAGGTCATTTTAGGAACTGTTGGAAATTTTGTCCTAATCCCAAGCCAAAATTAATTAATGGATTTTTATGCAGCTCAAGCCAATAACTCAAATACTAATTTTTGTTTTGTTTTGGTTTTTTAAGGTAGGGTCTCACTCTAGCTCAGACTGACCTGGAATTCACTATGCATTCTCAGGGTGGCCTTGAACTCATGGCAATCCTCTTACCTCTGCCTCCCGAGTGCTGGGATTAAAGGCGTGCACCACTGCACCTGGCTTTCAAATACTAATTTTTACAGTCAAACATTCTTACATGGTACAATCTAGTTATTGTACTAATATACTGTAGCAGACAGCTTCAGGTTTGCTGAGATGAACTTCCAGACTGGGCACAGTTATGGAGGAAGGGATATTATTTATTGAAGCTTACAGATCCAGGGGAAGTTCCATAATGGCAAGAGAAGCGGCCTGCTCTCCACAGGGCCAAACAGAGAGAGCAAAAGCCAACCAGCCACCACAGCACACAGAGCAAAACTACAGCCAAAAGGTCACACAGCACACTTCAGGAACTCCTGCTAGGCACATTTGCATATCTTTACAATGGAATCTCAAACCCACACCATTAACACCTTAAGACCAGCCCCCAGTGACATTGCCTCTAGCAAGGTGATTGAAGATGCAAACTATAACTAATAAAACACTGAATATATTGGGGGACATATATTCAAACTACCACATATACTAATTTGATTACTAACATGTTTAGGAATGCTCATAGGAAAATATAAATTCTTTGTTTTCCATAATTAAACAATTATTTTTCTATAAGAGCAGAGAAATTCATAGTAAAAGTAAACACTGAAATTCATAGCATAAATCATCTCAGATTTGACCTCAGGTGTTTCTGGAAGTTTTCATTAGCATAGTATGATGGCACACAGTGAAACAAGCATGCTGTATGTTCAGAACCAAGATTATTGTGAAAATGAACTATGCAACATGGGCAAGCACTGTCAGAAATACCTGGATTTATGACCTTTAATTTTGGATGAATTTTCTGTTGTGTGTTCACACATCACATTAGAGAACCACAGCCAGATTTTCATTCAAATAGTGTTCAAGAGACAAGAATGGCAGCAGAGAGGCCAGTTTGGGCTACTGCAGTTGTCCCAGAAAGAGCTGATAGTGCCTGAGGTAGGGTTGTAGCACTGAAGATGATGAGAAATGGAACGATTGAGAATATATCTAGAAATTAAACTCATCAAGATGTGCTGCTGGTAAACTACTGCTTTTGATGTTATGTGTGGGAGAACAACTCCAAAGATTTTAGCCAGGACAAGAACTAAGTGGCTTTACTAAGATCCAGAGAACAGATTTTGTGAATAGAAATCAAGACCTCAATTTAAAATATGTAATATGTCCACATGGATATGTTGGGGCCATTGGATCAAAAGGGAGACTGGCTCTATGATATTGTTCAATTCAAATGCCTCAGTTTAGGACAGGTATCTACAAACCTGAAGAGACTCAGAAGGTAATCAGGATGCAGGTACTTTAAAAAGCCACCTAATGTTTAAAAAATGAAAGTAAACACAGACTGGGCAAATACCTCCTTTATCATGAGGGGGCACTTCAACCAACAGGGCACCCCATTAGGAGTCATCTTTGAGCAGAGTACCTTTTATGATGGACTTAAGATCTGGGCTAACATGCACACAAGCTAACATTAAAAATTCCCCATCGGGCTGGAGAGATGCCTTAGTGGTTAAGGCATTTGCCTGCAAAGGCAAAGGACCCACATTCATTTCCCCAGGACCCATATAAGTCAGATCCACAAAGTGGTGCATGCATCTGGAGTTCATTTGCAGAGGTTGGATGCCCTGGTGTACCAATTCTTTCTCTCTCTCTCTCTCTCTGCCTCTCTCTCCATTTTTCTGCCTTTCTTTCTCTCTCTCTCTCTCTGCCTCTCTCCATTTCTCTGCCTCTATCTCTCTCTCTCTCAAATAAATAAATAAAAATAAAATAAGTTTAAAAATCCTCAACCACTATACCTTTCCTCTCAGAAACTCCACCCCATGTCAGAGCACCTAATCATTGCAGTAGTTGGATTGAACAGCATAAAGTTGTGGTGGTGCAGCATTCTGTAAACAAGAAAAGTCAAGCAAAGCCACACATTCACATTTTCCCAGGAAATGAAATCCTGACCTATGTAAAAGTTATCTGTCCATTGTGAGAAATAGGTGTTTATTGTTTAAGGCAACCAGCCTAGGTCATCTTGCTATAACAATAGCAATGATGGCAACACTCCCCCTTTGGGCTATATTGTTGGGTGACTTGTTTAATTTTCTTAGGCTGTCAGACATATATGTTTGATGATAACTTTGAGGGGAAGAGGTTCAAAGATGTAGCTTTGAGCTTATCCCCTTGCCTTGCAATCATTTGATAGGATACTTTTTCTAAGCCTCCTCTACTGATATCAGAACTGCTGTCACTCAACTCCCTGTCTCCTTTTCTACTGTCCTTCATACTAAATTCATCTGGATTCTGATGTGTCCTGGGAGTAAAGTGAATTACTTTGTTATCCATAAAAAATGTACAGAATGTCAAACATAGTGCTTAGATATAACGATAAATATTCTGAAATTACCTTAAGCTTGCAGCAGATTTATTCTCTCTGCTAAGGGACAGGGAATGGAAAGGAGCTGAGATTGAACTTTATTTGGAAAGATTCTAGCAGCAGTTAATAATATTCACCCTGCCAGTGCAGCCTCTGCTTCCCTCATCTGGGGGGCTTCACCTGGAGCTGGACCCTAAGGGACAACCGTGTTAAAACCAACCCCTTACGGACTGTTGCAGAAGAGGTGACAGAAAGAAAAAGCTAGAAACATGGGGAGGAGTGCTTTGGATTGCTGCCTTCCAGACACGAAGTGGCCACTGCATTCATAACCTCACGGTGGCTGTCCCTATTTGCAAAGGACTTGTATAATGTGCACTCATCAGCATCCTTTCGTGAATGATGGAGGAGGAAAAAAAAGACATCACAGTGGAATAGTTGAAAAGGATTCAGTAGAAAGATGATGGGGAAGGAAGGACAAAAATAATGAAAAGGGATTATAATCAAAATGCATTATGTGTGTGTATAAAAATTGTCAATAACAAGTTTTTAATGTTTTATTTATTTACGAATGAGAGAGAGAGAGAAAGAATGGCCATGCCAGGGCCTCCAACCACTGCAACTGAACTCCAGATTCATGTACACCTTGTGAATCTGGCTGATGTGGGTAGTGTGGAATCAAACTTGAGGCCTAAAGCTTCACAGACAAATGCCTTAACCACTAAGTCATTTCTCCAGCCCAAGAGAAAGGTTTCATAAATAAAATAAGAAACTAAATCCAAGGGAGCTACCAGGGCAAAGGTAGAGTGAAACATGGACTTCCATAAACACATGACTCTCAGGCCTATCTGTCATCATTTAAACAGCTTGTTTTCCTCTTACCCACCCCCACCAACAACCAGCCATTTGCAGTCCCACGCATTATTGGGCACTGAGTTTTTATAGGGCCGCTGGCATGAAAATCTATTAAATGTTAATGAGCACTTTAAGATAGCTGGGAGTGCTCCACGTGAGTGGGTAGGATCCTGTTCCTCTCCAAGAAGAGAGGGACAGGAAGATTACCGGCTGTCCCCACACTAGAAAAATCCCAAGGAAATGGAAATTGGCCATGACTCCTCAGAGAACTCCAACACAGGTCCCAGGGGTCACCCCCTAAAGCTCTGCAACATGAAAACCAGTTTTGTCACTCCTTGTCTGATGCCTGTTTGAGAAGTGCTCACCAAGCTCACGGCTCCGTGTCCTACCTCACCTTGTCAGGAGTGAGTTAAGTGAGAATGTCTCCAGGCTAAAGCATGCCCTGAGTTCCCAGCACTTGGTATCCCATGTTTGTCCGAGACGCCGGTACCAGCATCATCTTCCCGCCAGGTGGCGCCAGGCCCACAGGCACAGGCACGGGCACGGGAAGCGGTGTGGCATTTCAGGTAGGCTGGCCTCTGTCCCTCCTGAGGGCCCGAGGCTGCCTGCAGAGGTCGGCACAGCGCTAGCCCCAGGGACCGCCGTCTCCGTGGAGAGGGCTATACATGGGCTGGGGCACTAGAGCTTTCGTCCGGTCACTATGTAGCCCAAAGTCGCACCCTGGGGCAGAGGCATCTGAGTTGAGCTGAGCTGAGCTGAGCCATGGACGAGTGGTAGGCTACCAGGCAGATCGCAGGGTAGTTCTGCCTGAGCACAAGTCAAGCAAGAAAAAGATATGAATGCCAAAGGTGGGCACTACATCACACTCCGTTGGGACCCTCGTCCGGATCGGCCGCGTCCAGGTCCAGCAGCAGCGACCCCACGGGCGCGTCCTCGGCCAACTCCACCTCTGCCACGGCGCCCTGCGGGAAGGCCGGGCTGTGGTCATTGGCGCCTTGGCAGAGCGCAGTGGGCGCCCGCCGTCCTGGGCCACCAGCTCCAGGCTGTAGGCGGCCTGGCTCTCGCGGTCCAGCTCCTGCAGCAGCACCAGGTCTGCGCACTGGGCGCCGTCCGCGCGAGTCTGCAGCTCCACGCGGAAGGGGCTGTGCGGCTCGGCCAACCGCACGCTCTGCAGCCCGTTGGCTCCCACGTCCTCGTCCACTGGCACCTCCAGGGGGATGCGGGTGCCTAGGGCCGCGCTCTCAGACACCTCCACCCGGTCCAGGCCCACTTCTCTGAAGGTCAACTGAGAGCTTTTGAAGTGCTTCAGCAGTTTGAACTGGCTTGACACCTTGTCAGACCAGACACCAATGACTGTGCCAGAAGCTGTGAGCAAATAGTTTTATTGCAAAAGCCTGACCAGGGAATCAACCACACCAACACAGAAGTAACAATAATCCTATCCCAACTTCTTGCAAAATGTCTCCAGAAAATCCGAGTCACTGGCAAATTGCTTATGAGAGAAAAGCCTATTGCAGACTCTGGGCTCAGGCTGCCAGTCCTCTGAAACCCAGGAGGCATGTGCCGCGTTGCACACATCTCATGCATAAAACCTCTCTGCTGATCTAATCACTTGCCTCTGGCCTTGGCCTAAGCACACCTCTGTAGAACCCCACTGAATCGGTGTGCGTGTGGGGAGGCATGTATAGGTGAGAACATACAAATGTCTGTTTAGACCAATCCTGAGACCTGAGAGCTGAACAGTGGCCAGGCAAGTGCAAGGGTCATTAAAATCCCTGCAAAAGTTTACACTATTCAAATCCATTTCTGCTTGTTTTTGCAGTGTATGTGTCTCACACTGATAGTAAGATCATGCGATCCACAGCCTCTTTATTCTCTCCTAAGCACATTTAGCTCTTCCTTGGAGGCCCTCACCATTCCAGATGAACCTATTTGCTCAGTACAGTATACTGTTTGCCACTCATGGCTATCCATCCATGCTGGACCATCATTTCCCTGTGCTGAAGGCTTCTGGGACCAATGTTCCTCCAGAGTGAGGCAATGTCTAATCAGAGAACTGTTTCCCGGAGTAATCATTTCTGAATAGTTTTTCTATTGCAAAGGAACCATTAGCGATAGAATGTCAGTACTTACTTATACATGAGTAATCAGTGTCAGAAAAGTTTGTTAGCCGCAAACTACTGTAAGGGATAGTTAAGGGTAAGAAAAAGATTGAGGGAAATATATTACAGTCAGTCTTGTTAGAAAATTGCTACCGACCAATTATTTTTAAAAAGCCCTTGGATGAGGAAAACTGTAGGTGGTCTGATAGGCTGAAAGCTAAAGGAACATTAGACCATCTGTCTAGAGCATAATAAATAGTCTTGCATTAAGTTTCTTTATGTGTGAAGTGCTTTAAATGCTAAACAGTGTCCCACGTTAATGATGACATTGTTTCTCGTGCCATGGAGTCATCATCACTGCCGAGGGCTCATCAACTAGTCATGGAGAATCACTGAGCAGGATAAGCTATTCAGATGCCCAAGCTTTTCTTGGCTCTTCCATGATCCGTAACATTATTGATTCCTGCAGGGACATGCCAGTAAATGATTACTTTTTTCACTCTTAGGAAGGAATTGGCATTCATTTTAGCACCAGGACCCATGAATCCAGTGCTAAAACCATGCCATCTCATGACACTGTTAATGTTCAGGGGTTTTAGTTTAGTGGCATGTTTCACAATGATTCTAATGTTCTATACCAATAACCAAAATCAGAAATGTACGGTGGGAAGCCTGGGTTGGTTTTGGTAAGAACCTTTAAGATAAAATAATTTAAAAAAAAGACATTCATGTCATTGGCCTTACCCTTTTAATTGTGCCTGTTGAGGCTTCGTGGTGAGAAAGAAACAGCTGTACTTGAGGTTTAGGAAGAACAGACTCTTTCTGAGCCATTGTCTTCAAAGGCATGCCAGACGGTTTTCTCTCTTGGAACTAAATATCCCAAGGAGGTTCCTTGTTATCCAGCCTCTGGATCTCAGGGAAGAGAAGAGAATCTTGGTCCCTCCCCTCAGCATCTTTATTCTTATATATCCTTCCATTGAACACTGAAAAGTATGTGCTTCCCTGTACATTAGCCAGGAGAGGGAACCCTTTACCCACAGTCCAAGGCTCGTTTCCCTCCTCATTGCTCACAGTCCCTGCTTGTCTACAACATTCGTCTTCAGCTGAGAAAAGCCATTCAGGATATTGAAAAGGAAGAATCATCCAAGGCTCGGTCTAAAGAACATCAAAAGATCCAGATGAAATATGAAAAAGGCGAGTAATCAAACGTATTGCTTCCACGATGCTAAACATCTGGACACTTATGTTTGGAAACATCCAGCAATGATGTTTAAGTGCCTGATTGCATTTCCCCCCCATTTTTCCTCCAGCTGCTTGGCATCAAGCACACCATCACTGGGGAGGAATGTGCATTGCTGTTAGGGATTCGTTATTAGCATTATCATTGTTTTGTAGTAAACAACCACCTTATTAAAACACTGCTTCATGAATGAAGGACAGCTGGAGATTCAGGAAAGAGACATTTTCTGAGGCAAAAATCAGTTCAATACCAGTTGTATGACAAGCTGAATAATATAGAAACTGTATGATCTGTCCCCCCAAGGGATGTGTCATCAGGAAGCTGTGTTTACAGCCCTGAGCTGCTGGTGCACTCATCTTCCATACTGTTGGCTCTGTTAGATAAAAATCTCTCAATATTAAAAGCACTGTGGCAGAAATTTGCTTTATGTTGCTTGTTTTTCCATTTCAGCATACTACCAAACTATGGGTCCATAAAATATATTTTGATGTCAGTTGAAGTCAAATGTAAAGCAAAACAAATGACGGGGTCTAGGGGGGTGCCACCATTACAGGACAAGCAAATACAAATAAAAACAGCAATATGTTGCTTTTGTTCAGTTGATTTTGAAAAGAAGATCTGGCAAACACCCTATAGAGTTGACCTTTGTTCCCAAAACAGAAGCATCTGACATGCAACTGGCCCCCCAGAATGTCAAGCAGTCATATCCGTAATGCAAGATTGGCCCTGTGATCACTTAAACAGAGTGTTTTCTGTTTTGCTGAGCACATGACAGCAATGTGTCCCCTTACACATAGAACGAACTGCATGTATGGTAAAGTAAGCTCTAATAGAAATATGAAAAAAAAAGTTATCCCCTTGGGACTAGGTAGATGACTCTCTGGGTAAAGCATTTCCTGTTCAGGTATGAGGACACGAGTTCAGATCCCCAGAACCCCCATAAGGCCTGGCATAGAAGCACACATCTGTAATTATAATGCTCTTAAGGCAAAATGAGAGACAGAGACAGGAGTTGTCCCCTGAGGTTCAAGGGCCAGCTGGCCTGGAGTATGCAGCACCTACAACAAAGAGACCCTGTCTCAAACAAGGGAGAAGGCGAAACCTAACAGCCAAGGTCGTCCTCTAACCCCCCCCCACACACACACACACAACTTGTCCTAATTTACAATAGTGGCCATGCTTTGTGTACTTCTTTTCTATTATGTAACAGTACTGATAAATGTTTGGAAAATTAAGCCACAGGAAATTTCTGCCGAGAAAATTTGCCTGCCATATCCTGTCCGTGAGTCAGAGCAATCACCAACTTCTACAGGACTCTGAGCTAGCACTTCCCTAAGCCAGGAACAGTTTTACTGCCATTTAGAACAAATCACTGTGTGTTCTATACCGAGACCCATTTTCATTTCTCTATTCAACAAACATTCTGGAGCTGAATGAGAAAAATATTATCAGTGTAATGATGCTGTCTTTGAGGAGTAAGTTCCAGAAGTTGAAGCTATTAAAAATGTTTGAAAGAAAACCAGTCAGTCTAGCAGTATGTTAAGAAAATAAAATTGCTATATAAGATCATACCTTGAAAAATCTAAAGTCAGTCTTCAGCAGTGTGAGCCCACCAAATGAAGAAATTATCTTACGCTACCTCAAGAGAGCCTGCACTAGCTCCCATTCCTGTTTCCCCACTACATACCCAGTTTGCTACCACGTCTTGACTGCACAGTCATTTATCAGAAGAGGTATAAAGCAAATGGCTGGGGGGGGTATACTAAATCATTGGAGGGCAAACAATTGAGCCTGAAGTGAGCCAAACAACATCTAAAATGTAGAAAAGAAACAAAAGACATTTTATCAACTACTCAAGTACTTTAAGCCAGAGAAAAAAACCACCAAAAAAAAAAAAAAAAAACCTAGATAATATCAGCACCAGCCACACATTCCCCTTAACATAAAATAAACATTTAAATGATTTAATCTTCACATAGAAGAAAGTTTCTCAACAGGATCATTATTATGTACATAAACATTTTATCAAAACTAATCTTCAGGGCTGGAGAGATGGCTTAGCAGTTAAAGCATTTGCCTGCAAAGTCAAAGGACCCAGGTTCGATTCCCCAGGACCCACATTAGCCAGATGCAGAGGGTGGCACATGTGTCCAGAGTTCATCTGCAGTGGCTGGAGGCTCTGGCACACACTCTCTCTCTCTCTCTCTCTCTCTCTGTCAAATAAATAAATAAAAATAAAATATTTTTTAAAATAATCTTCAGGCAGGCGTGGCGCTTGCCTTTAATCTCAGCACTTGGGAGACAGAGGTAGGAAGATTGCCATGAGTTTGAGGCCACCCTGAGACTACATTGTGAATTCCAGGTCAGCCTGGGCTAGAGTGAGACCCTACTTCGAAAAACGCCAAAATAATAAAATCTTCAAACAGTGATAAAACTGGCGATTTTGGGGCTGTCTCTACAAGCTTAAGGCATTTGCCTTTGAAGCCTAAGGACCCAAGTTCACTTCCCCAGTATCTATGTAAGCCAGATGCACAATGTGACACATGTATCTGGAGTTATTTTGCAATGGCTAAAGGCCCTGACATGCCCATTCTCTCTCTTTCTCTCTGTCATAAATAAATAAATAAATAAATAAATAAATAAATAAATAAATAAATAAATAAATAAATAAAAATATGAAAAAATATTTTAGAAACTTGGAATTTTAAACTCTTTTTTTTTTTTTTTTTTTTTTTTTTTTTGGTTTTTGAGGTAGGGTCTTACTCTAGCTCAGGCTGACCTGGAATTAACTATGTAGTCTCAGGGTGGTGGCCTTGAACTCATGGCAATCCTCCTACCTCTGCCTCCCGAGTGCTGACATTAAAGGCATGCGCCACCACGCCCAGCTAAACTTTTGTTTTTATTACAGTTTTTAAATGAAGGAAATTAATGAAAAACTAGTTTGTCCTTTGGGTTCAGCAATACCTCAAATTCCCAGTTAACCTGTGCTGTTGACATTGGACTGAGGGTCACTGGCTAAAGAATCAAACTTGCTATCTTTCTCACCCTGCAGAAAGGACGCTTTTCCCCAGTGAGAATATAGCAAATCAGGGAGGAAGATAAAAGAGGAAGAAATGTTTCATTTGTGCTTACTTTACTGCTCACCTATTTTCTCTTAATTAAGTCCTCCTATGCCTGTTCTGAGCAAAAGCTCGTGTCCACACCAATTACAGCATGCCTGGACACCTTATCAATACTTATGTGATTACATTGGTGATACAATAAAATATTCATCCCTGTGAGAAGAAACAACCCTTCACCTTCAGGGGTCTAGACCCAGTCACAAGCACCAAATGGCATATAGTTGTATCAAGTACAGCTGAGAGGTGATCTTGAAGCTGACTGGTAATTTTACAGTCAACAAAAATTACCAGACATTGAGTTAACTGCTGTGAGGTGAACAAAATGTGGAGTAGGAAGGCTCAGAGGCTTGTGCAAATACTGAGCCCTCAGAGGTTGAAATAAATGACTAAAGGAGTGTTGGCGTTACTTTCTCATTGCTGGGACAGAACACTCATCCAGAAGTCACTTATAGAAGGAAAGGGTTTCTTTCAGGCTTAAAGTTTCCAGAGGAAATTTCATCATGGCAGAAGAAGCAGGATCACTTCATCATACATCCATAGCAGAGAGAGAACAGCCACACACCTTAGGGCTGGACTCAACCCTAAGGTCTTCCCCTGGTTAAGTATTTCGTCCAGCAAGGTTCCACTTCCCAAAGACTCCACTAGGTAGGGACTAGGCAGAAAGCCCAGTTACAAACACTGAGAAGATGGGGACTACATTCAAACCACCACATTGAGGCAATATTCTGGACAGGTTTGAATGTGAGACCCAGTTGAGGAAGACCTTGATACTGAGCTAAAAAAAATGCCAATGGTTCTAAAACAGCAGTGATAAAGCACTGTAATTTGTTAGAGCAAGGGATTGCTGATGTGTATTCACTATGATAAATAATGGGTGTGTTGACTTTTTAAACTTTGGCCAACTCCTCAGTAAGGATTGTGTGTTCTTTTTAAAGCTAGCATCCAGCACAATGAATATCTATCAGATGAAGTATTGAGTCAGTTTTGTATAGTATACAATTTCTGTCCACCTCAATTCTTATTTGGTAGCAGAATGAATTAAATAGAGACTGAACGAAAAATGAAATCCAGCTAAGGTGTCTCTGAGACCTACATGCAAGATTAAAGGCCCGAACCATGAGTAGGAAGACGTAGCACGTGAAAATGTGAGGACCACAGCTAGGTAAGAAATGGTGGGATTTTGTGACAGATAAGCTCTAAGGATGGGATGATGAAACATACGAGTTATTTTGAAGACTGAAGGAATGTCATACATTCTCAGTGTTTCCTGATGCTAAGAAAATTGCTATTCCCAAATATGACTTCCAAAAGTTTGTTATACTCTCTAGCTAAATTGCTTGAGGCAAAAATATCTCCAACCCTCAATGTCTTCCAAGAAGAATGCTTACCTAACCAGGTTGCTTTGAAATTTAAGTTAGAAAATATGGAAGCAACAAAAAAATCCCAGTGCTTAGCAACTTGTGAGATCTCAGAAGACAATGAGTCCTTTGTCGTGGTCATTGGCACATTATGCTCTTGTTTGTTTATTGAAGGGAATTATCTCTTGCCCTCATTATAAGTCTTCCCAGAATATGAATCATGTCCATCAAATTTATAACCCAGTGCCAATCACAGAAAGGGAGTATTGGTGAAGGTCCCATGACCCCATACCATTCCTATGAAATACCACATAACACCATTGAATTCAAAACTTCAAAATTGGCTATAGAATCCTAGGCTTAGTATCTGAACTAGTAAATTATATGAGACTTCTGTAATGATACTGGTCTAGTCATATGTAACAAACCTGGGTTCTTAGATCTGTTTCAACACTGACATCCGAACATGTAGGGCATTGGCTATTTTTTCTTAATCAGCTTCTCATTTTCTCTTAAGAAGCCATCTCTTTACCAAATCAATCCCTGTGGGTATGTATGACATCATCTTGGGTGTTAGGGTCGCCACATGACCCAGGCTTCATCAAGCCAGAGCATTTCATCCTCCCGGCTATAACACTTGGCTCAAGTAGAAGCAAGTGTCCTAACCAAAGACTTTCACAGAGCTGCAGAGCCCAAAAGGCACGAACTGGGAGGAAAAAACACCAGGCTGGGTTGGTGTTTCTGGGAATCAAGTCAACATATTCCTCAAAATACTAAAATGGCATGGACTGCTTTGACCCAACCATTTCTGACTTTTTCAACTTGCCAATTAAGTGACACAGTGAGTTCCACATTATACTGAAGCCAATTAGCTGACTTCTGTCTCCAGTTTCTAAACAATCATAAAGAATTCTAAGTCTTAGAGAGAAATTATCAGTAAAAGAGCCTAACAAGCAATTGTCTGACGGGATTTATGGATTGGTCTATGGAGACCTATGCATGATAAGTTAAAAGGCTGACCTGCATTCTTTTCTTTTCTTATTTTTTATATTATATTTATTTATTTATTTATTTGAGAGAGAGAAAGAGAGAGGGAGAGAATGGGAGCACCAGGGCTTCCAGCCACTGCAAACAAACTCCAGATGCATACACCCCCTTGTGCATCTGGCTTACGTGGGTCCTGGGGAATCAAACTGTGATTCTTTGGCTTTGTAGGCAAATGCCTTAACCACTAAGCCATCTCTCCAGCCCCTGACCTGCATTCTCATTATGTGTCTGCACAGCTGCTGGTAAATTATCACTCATATTTTAGTCTTGGATCACGTGTCTATTAAAATCAGAGAGGAGGGGATCAAGGATATGAAAGGCTTTCTGGCTGAGGCCAACGTTCCAAGAAAGCTGAGAGTTGGCAATCTTAGCAAGTTTTTAGGATAGAAAAAGAAAATTTTTATCCACCAACTCAAAGTTAGTATAAGATAATAGAAGCAAAAGTAGTGAAGAATAATGAGATCTCACCAACCTCAATTCTCCTTGTACTTGCAAAACTCCCTTTAAGTATGGCATATCTGACAAGTAAAATGATATTTACCCCACAGCAAAAACGCATTCCCAGGAATGCAGTTGGGGTGCAAAATTAGTAATAATAGCTATTATTCCCACAAAAGAAATAGGTCTAAGACCCAGATGGAAGACATTTAAGATAAAGGCTCAGAACATTGCCAAATCTTCTAGTTCTATTGTTCAGAGAGCTTTGACAGGAAGTTAATCAACTGCCAATAAATACTAAACTCTTACCTGGCTAACAAGAGAACTGAACCCCCAATTAAAACATGGCCTGTGACCTTGGCAAAACCCCTGCAATATCCCTCATGGCCAGCTCAGATATGGTTGCTAAGGACAAAGGCTAAGAAGGGCCATCTCCGTGAGCAGAATCTGGAAAGGCCACATCAGTTGCTCTTGGAAAACACGCTTCCGTCAAGCAGGGAGCCTTGCATCTCCTTATCAGCAGGACATACTCGTGTACTGTGGAAACGGCCATTGTGTGCAGCTTCCTCTTTACCAAGTGGAGGTCTTCATTTGTTTTAGTGGCAGTTATCTGTCATTATGTGTGCTGGAAAAAGTTTATTGTTGGGAGGTAGACAAATCATAAACAATCATGCCCTACTTCAATTGACAGCAGCGCAAACCTTCCCAGGATCTTTGTTGAACTCTGTACATGTGCATGTGCATGTGCGTGGACAGTGATGCTGAGTTGAACCCAAGGCTTCTTGAAACCTAGGTAAGTGCTCTATCACTGAGTTACATTCCACAGCCCTTGGAATTTTTTTTAAATTAATTAATTTTTTTTTTTTTGGAGAGAGACACAGAGAGAGAGAGACAGAGAGAAAGGTAGACAGATAGAGATGGGCGTGCCAGCAGTCTCTCAGCTGCTGTGAACGAAATCCAGATGTGTGCGCCCCCTTGTGGGCAAGTGTGGCATTGCGCCCTTGTGTCACTTTGCATCTGGCTAAACGTGGGACCTGGAGATTGGAACCGGGTTCTTAGGCTTAGGAGGCAGGCGCCTTAACCGCTAAGACATCTCTCCAGCCCCCTTGGAATTTTTTGAGGCAGGGTCTCACTATTTAGCCCAGACTGACATTGACCTCTCAATTCTCCTGCCTTATCCCCCTACATGCTAGACTGCAAGTAAGCCTCTTGAGAAATGGTGACAAACGTATCCTAGTGAGCAAGGCCCACAGTACAGGAGCAGAGATGTTTATTCTTTACTATTCCCTGTTCTCTCTAGCTCGCCTTCCTTGATGAATATAATCACCCCTGATATGAATGAAGCACACTATGTCCAGTGGTACTATCCATGCCCTATCATCTCTCCACCAGTCACTGGATGCCTTTGTTGACTCATCCTGGGTCAGTAATACTGCTGTCAGCCTGCAGGTTAAGATTCACTCAATTGGCTCATCTATCCTTCAAAATCCTCTTCCCTTGTGCAAGGTAGAAAAGGACCCCCGGCCTGAGAAGGCACCTCTTCTCACTTTCTCTTGTTTCTGGCACCCTTATTCAGGACAACTGACAGTTTACAAAATAGCTTCTGTCTCTCAGATTCCTCATTAACTGGTCCTGAGGGGAAGGAATCAGGGGACCTTCTCAGACTGAGTAAGCAAAGGAGACACATACCATGAAAAAGACACTGTGCCATGACTTCTTCTGCTAATTCCATCTTCTCATGAAAGACAAGGTTGTATAAGCTTGTAAATCTCCCAGATCAGTTTAACTATCAAATCCTCATCAAGGTGATAGGCCCACAACTCTCAAGTGTTCCTGTTTGCCTTTAGGATTTACTCCATTCTCTTTCAATAAATGCCATACACCGAATACCTATTAATAATAGATTTGTTTGGTAATGTGAAGACTGTAAGAAATATGTCAAGTCACATCTCAGCCTAAGATGCACATTTGAAATTTATCACAAAACCTAAACACTTTGTAAGTTTTAAGGAGCTATTAGCTGAAAGTTATCACTACATCATTTATCTCATCAATGATCTCTATTACCTCTAGAATAAGTCATAGCTCTTGGGCCTTTTGTGAAACCCTCCTCATCTTCCCACTACACTTTCTGTCCCATAGTTTACACTACAGCTCACTGAGATATATTTCCTCAGTACGTGGCTGTGCTCTTCCTGTGGCCACGGGGCTGTTCATCCACATAAGCTGTCACTATGCCATGCAAGTGCATCCTTTAACCTGAGGAGAGAATCAGCCCCTCACACCTCATCAGGGCCCCAGCTGAAACCATAGAGTAATGGGGAAATGAACAAGAGTGCTGTTTTGTTGGTGAACCTGGTATTTGCACAAGGCTGAAGGAGATAGACACAGAGAACACTCAACTCCTACCAAAGCAGAGATCCAGAGCACAGAGGCTCCCAAGACCTCATCACTGAAGTAGACCTAAAACGAACCCAACATGGCTCAGAGAAAGAGGGGGGCGGAAAGATTGTTAGAGCCACAAGTTGGGACATTATGCACAGACACATTGCCTCTTCCCCATAACTGATGGCTCTCCCCACCATGAATGATCCACAGTCCCCATGGGGATATCTGGCATCCCCAATGAGGGTCCCTTCAGAGGGGAGAAGATGGGGAGGAGGCTAGCAATGGTACCAACATGTGCTGTTTACACACTATGTATATAACTAATAAAGAAAAAAAACGGTGCTTCTCAGTACATCTGCAAATTCCATGGGAAACTTGTTAAAATGACTATTCTGTCAGTAGATCCATAAACCAAGGGGGCCCAATACTCTGCATTTCAAACAAGTGTGGCCATAGCTCTATCCTCAGAGCTTCTCTGTCAGGAGGAAGATTTTAGCAGCCATTCAACAGCCAGCTCTGTGGGGAAGTGTCCTCTCACTGCCTCAGCTATGATGTTTGCTCCTATCATACTTAATCAACTTATCCCATTTAGTCATCTGCATTACATTAGAGTAAGGCTTCAAAACACAATTATGATATGGCACAAATAGTGCTGCAAGCTTACTTCTACTTGAATGTCATAGAAGGGGATGCCATCCTTTTAGAAATTACAGTAATGTCATGCTCAGTGTCTAGTAAGTGTGGCTG
This sequence comes from Orientallactaga sibirica, assembly GCA_036365145.1. Lineage (NCBI taxonomy): Eukaryota > Metazoa > Chordata > Mammalia > Rodentia > Dipodidae > Orientallactaga > Orientallactaga sibirica. Next base: position 5,466,364 of record JAEOAD010000041.1, read on the forward strand.
GTGAAGGCTAGACTAGATATGTCTACAAGGTCACCCGTCAATGGGCACAGTTAAAACAAAGACCAGGACAGATATCCACCTGAACACTGGACAGAGCAGGAGGTGCGAGCAGGGCAGACAGTCTGGGTTGTAACAATGTGTCTTAAACAACTCATCTAAATTCTCTTTCACTTTTTTATTTATTGGAAAATATCAATGGCAAAACTACTTTTAAGGATTATTAGAAAGCTTATGTCAGGAGAAACAAGCAAATGAGATGATTTGGTACTGTATTATGTTGTATGGCAATTGGTGTGATTATCATGAAGATTCTTTAAAAATCATTTTAGGTCTATTCTTCAACTCAGTTGCTCTGCATTTATTGTTTATTTTATTTTAATTTATTTATTCCATTCAGTTCATTTTATCTTGACAAAGTCTTGCTATGTAGCCCAGGCTGACCTTCAATCCATGCTACTTGCCACAGCCTCCCAAGTGCTAGGATTGTAGGTGTATATCACCATGACAGATCACTGCTCTCTTCTAAAGCTGAATGGCTATCAGAGATACAGTCTGTAAGGGTTAATAAACCCAGGTTGCTGCCTTTTTCCTGTCTTGAAGCCAAATGTGCCGATTCCTATGTTAGAAACTAGAGCACAGTTTGTAAAGTCACCACAGCAACCTCTAGATGTCATCTTTAGAATGTCCTTCTACTTTGCATCGTATGTCAGTAGGCACTGCAAAGTACGTATCCTCTTATTGACTAAGTATCTGGCTTGCATGCAGCATTAAGGAATAAACCCACCTACTGTACATCAATATGTGGAAATCTGCGGCTGCAGCATTGAGTAGGAAATGCATACTGTAAAGGATGAGACCTCTTCAATGTTGAATTTCTTTTTTCTTTTGCTTGTTTGCACAGTGGATTTCTTTAAAAAAAAAATGGTGAATCATGAACTTGCTTTATTTTGGAAAACAATCCTTTTATTTTGACACATTTTTCCATCTTATGCATGCCCAATGTGAGAACCACAAAAAAACTCACATTCTAACACACACACACACACACACACACACATATGAAATTTCATTATTCAGACATAATAGGTATCAATATATTGAGGGAGAAAGGGAAGCTAATGAGATACATATATATTCATATATAGAAATACATACATAACAAATATGTACGCATGTAACAAAATGATTTTATAAATTTCTTTATTGTGCTTTTGAATGTGACCTACTCTTTTCCTCTTTGAACAGTGATAAATGTTTGCACGTTAATAAATCTTCTTGTATGATGTCATTTTAACAGTTACTTGGGATTATGCCATATAAGGCACATATGCATATACCATATGCATTACCCATAATTTATCCATCTCTTCTGCTATTGAGCAATGTACTTGTATGGATTCAATTTAGCTATTTGTGGCAGGAAAATTCAAATACAATCATTAAAATGGATTGATATTTATATTCATTTATGAAAAATAAGTCCCAAGTCTCCTGTGGTTCTTCTTACAGAGCCAGGAGGAGTCAGACTCCTTTGTCTCACTGTTCCATCATCTCCAGATATCTGTTGTTTCATGTTCCAAACATCACATCTCAAAGGCTAAAGTTCCAAGAAAAGTGTTCCTCTTGAAAGAGACTTCTTGGAAATCCAAACATTTCTAATAGCCACAAAATAGCCAAAAGGAAGGGCCAGGGAATGTAATTATTCTTCATTTGGTGGCTTTATACCCATCTACAAACTAGGATTCATATTTCTAAGGACAGACAGGAAAAAACAGTCTCCAACACAACATTAGCATGTTTCCAATTTTTGCTGCTGTTACTAATACAGCCATGGACATTCTTGAATACACACCAGCCATAGACAACTCTCCAGTCATTGCCTCAGGATAAAATCCCAGAAGGTGAATTGCTCAGTCCAAGGATATGTGAGATTTTTAAAGCAATTTAATATGCATTACCAAATTTCTTTCCAGAAATATTGTGCCAAATTCCACTCTCATCAGAATGCAGGAGAGAGAAAATGCTAATATGAGATTCAATTTAATTTGACTGTTCAAAGATTCCACACCTCCTGCGAGGAAGATAAAGATCCCTGTACCTCTGGAAAACTAGAGATTGGGAAGGCTTTGGGAAAAGACCTCAGTGACAACTGAAAAAGCTCTTCTCTATCTAATAACATCAAAGGAAATGCAATTTAAGGCCTAGCAATGGAAAGGACATTGTTAGCTTTGGTTATTGAAAATATTTTCAAAGGGATGCATGAGAAGAGAGGCAGTAGGGACCATGGAAAGAAGAGTACTGGATTTTGTGCCAAAATAGGGGAGTTTGGAACCCATCCCCCACTTTACTATAACTCTAAGCAAGCTATTTAACTTCTAAAAGGTTCATTCTCCTTAATATAAAAATGAGGTAGTTAATGCCTCTCTCTCTCTCCTGCTTTTATGAAGTATAAATTTGTTAATGTGAAGAGGTTTAATCATAGTTAGATTTGAATTGAAACTTGCACTCCCCTTAAATTTTATGATATTGCTATTCAATATTTTATATTCTCCATAACTGCCTGCAGATGAGTGGTAACTTCTTTTTCTTCAATAAAAAGAATCAATAAACATCACATTCCTCAAGGCTTTATTTTTTGTCACTGTTGTTTTGTAATTTTTATTAACAAAGGATATTAGTTTTTAAATCAGCATTTACATGTCACAAAATGCAAACATTTTAAGTTTACAGCTCAGTATACATTGGCAAGTATATACACTCATGAAATTGATACTTCAATCACAATGTAACATAATTTCATCACCTCAGAAAGTCCCCTCTTGCCACTTTGCATCTCCTGATATGAATTCTGTCATTACACATTAGTCTTGACTGCTTATAAATTTCATATAAGTGGAATAAAAAAAGAGTACTTTGTATCTGCCCTCTTCAACATTATATAACATTTTAGATGCAGCTACATTGTTCCATATATTTCATTTTTGTCTCTGTGTTAGTTTTTCTACTGCTGAGTTGTATTCTACTGTATGAATATGCCACTTTATTTCATCTTTATCATCACCTGTGTGGAAATTTGAGTTATTTACAATTTTTTGCTCTTGTGAACAAAGTAGTTATGAACATCAGTATACAAGTCTTTGTGAACTTTTTTTCATATCTTGAAGGGAAAAGGGGTTAAGTACCTATAAGTACAATAGATGGCATAAATAGTAAGTGTATGATGAATTTTTGTAACTATCAAAATACTTTCCATGATGGAAATGCCATTTCCATTGGTTGTAGTGGAGCTATTTCCTTCAGGGGAAGGATGGTCATCACCATCATAAAGCTGAGTTGCTGTGGTGACCTACAGAAGACCTTGACCCAGTTCAAGGTAATGAAATAAGCAGAACAATGCAGCCGAGAGCTAGGGCTGACAACAGTAATGTGGCTGTTAACACTTCCTCACTGAAGGAAAGTAGTGACCAGACTATCACCACTCTCCATGCCCCAGTTTCACGTGGCCTTTAGGGTTGCTAGGCTATATAGGGGTGGTGATTCTATAGGTGTACAGATTTGTGGGTTGTCCACACTGGGGTGGGACTTCTTCGTGGTGTATCTGCTAAGTAACCCCAGGAAACTCATGGGTTTACCAAGCTGGAGTCCTCCTTTGTTCTGTCAGTACCCTATGAATCTGGCATGAGTAGACATTTCTTTATGACTCCCCCAAGAAAAGCCACGTCATGCTATTGTCCCAGCAGAGTCTGAGACACAAGTTGCTCCACAGCCTCCGTACATTTGATGCATAGAGTCTTCATCACTGTTTACACATTCAGCTGGGCAGGAAGTGATACCGTATTTTCCTCATAATAATTGCTGAGTAACTTCTCATGTCCTTCTGGGTCATTTCTGTGTTTGTTCAAGTCTTTTTCCCATTTTCATAACATATTTCTCTTCTTACTAAGGTGCAAACATTCTTTGTATCATTTCTTTTGTACAGTCTTATGTCCATTTCCCATTTTAATAGGTTTAGGTTGTTTGTATTCTTATTGCTGAATTATAAAAGTCCTTTGTACATTCTGATTATAAAGTATACTTGTCAGGATATGCAAATATGTGAATATTTGTCCCATTCTGTGAATTTCATTTCTTAATGATGTATTTTGAAGAAGTTCCTTTTTATGAACTACAAATTATCGTCTTTTAAGTTGATGGTTAGTGCCTTTTCTATCCTATAGAGGTAATCTTTCTCTATCTTGATATTACATATTTTTTGGACCTCATTTTCTAGAAACTTGATAGATCTAGCTCTGACCTTTATATCTATGATCCATTTTAAATTACTTTTTCTGTGAGGTAGACAGCAAAGGGTCAAGGTTTACTTTGTCTCATCTGGATATCCAGTTGTTCCAGTTCCATTTATTTAAAAAAATATCATCACTGTTCTATTGAATTATACAGTTGCCTTTGTCAAGATGAGTTAACCATGTATATTGGGTCTGTTTCTGAATCTTCTATTTTGTAGCACTGATTCTCTATCTGTCCTTCTAATAATTCTATGCCACATTGACTACTACATAATTTAAAGTAAATCAGGAAACCAGAATCATATAAGTTCAAAATTCTTTTGACTAATCGAAGAGGTGCTTGTTTTTGTTTTGTTTTTACATTTTTGTACAAATGTTAGAATTAAGATTCTCAATTTCTATAAAATGACTTATGAGATTTGGGCTGGGATTTCACTTCAGTCCATATTTCAAATAGAAAAAAAATGAACATTGTAATAGCTTTGTAATAGTCCATCTACAAAATACAAATGCTGTATTCTCTTTATTTAAAATTATTTATTTAAAATTTTAAAATTATCTTCCAGGGATGTTCATTTTTTTAAACACATAAGACTTTTATATTTCTGTTATATTTATTTTAAACTAATTTTGTTGTTGTGTATATGTGTGTGTGGTGTGTGCATGCATGTATTGGTCTTATGTGGGGGCACATGAATTTTTGTGTGTGTGTGTACTTTGTGTAGAAGTCAGGGGTTGATATCAGTTACTCGTCTCCTTATTTACTGAGGAAAAGTCTTCAATGCTATACCTATGGATCTCAAAGGAAGGCCTAGGGTGATATTAAGTACTGTGTCTCCTCATGTTGGGTCATAACTCCAGTATCTTCCAGACATATGCAATCTCCAATATGTGTTCTAACTCTCAGCCTGATGGTGGTAAAGCCTTGTGTGATTCTGCCTCACCCATGTGCATCCTAGCGCCAAGCAACAAACTCATGGGAACTCCTTCTCTTTCCCTCTCCCATGGCTTCCTTCTGGAAGCTTCCAGGCACGAGTAGCTCTGGACCCTTGTTTCTCCTCTTCTGCTTCATGGACCACAGTGCTGTGCGTGCACTCCAGCTTCCCCAATCACAGTCAGAGATGGGTGGACAGTCAGATGAACACTAGAAGTTTTCCTTCCTCTGTGGATAGTGCCTCTTGCTGAAGACTAGAAAATAGTTGCCTTTTAGCTTTTTCCAGTTTTATAGTCACTTGTGACAAAAGGCAGAAGTCTGTAGAGCTTTGTTTTATAGGAACTCTGACCTGTGGCTGTCAGAGGAAAGACAGCAGCTTTAGGCCACTGATAAAATGAACATTTTCTTACTGGCTTAAAGCTATGTTTTCTGAAAGCAAGATGGTTACAGTTCATTTGTGGACCTTTGGAAAAGATCTGTGTTGCTCAGTCATTCTAAAATCTTCTCAGCTTTTACACACAAACTTTTTCATTCTCATAAATTTTTTCTCTAGCAACCTTCTACTGAATTAACAACAACAACAACAACAACAAAAGACCAGATGAACTGTTCCAAGTTGCATACTGGAAGAAAAAGACATAAGAGTGCCAAGGGCAGACAGAAAACCCCACTTGTATGCTTCCCTGAGAGTGACTGGAACAAACTGTGCTTTTCCTGAAACTAAGCATGCGTGGCCAGAAAGAAAGAACTTGCTTTCTGCACATCTTGGGAGCAAACAACTTGTTAGGCAGACTATATCCAAGTCCCTGACCCCATGTTAAGAAGAAAATTGGAGGAAAGGACCAGTTTTTTTCTTCATCAACTCACCCCCACAGAACTCTATTACCCAATTTCAAGTTCCTTTTCTGGTATCAAACATCTTTTACCATATATTAAACCAATGCCTAATATTTAGCAGCTTAAATAACCACATTTCATTTGCTCTGATTCCCTGGGTCATCAGTGCTGGCTGAGCTCAGCTGGATGGTTCCTTTCTGTTCTCATCTGGGGTCTCTTCTGTTATTTTAGTCATCAGTGATCTCAAATGGGGCTTGTTTATCTAAACCTCACTCACAAGTTTGGTAGAAAGTGCTGGCTGTGATCTGGGCCATGTGTTACCAACAAGCCAGAAGGCTTCTTCACACAGTGGCTGTGTTCCAAAAGTAACAAGGGATGGGACAAACCCTATAAGCAAGCATTTGTTAAGCCTCTGTTTGTGTCACATTTGCTAATGTCCTATTACTGAAACAAGTCACAAAGCCAGTGTCAATGTGGGAAAGCACTAAGAAGTAGGATTCACTGGTGCTGTTGCCATAGCAATCTACCACATTGACTGAAACATCTCATTGTGCACCTAAGCCCTGTACACTTGTGTCATTTTTCTGCAGTAATTTTCCCATGTCACCATGTGCTGCTTCTGAGAGAGGATATAACAACCTACAAAACCTGGAAGATGGGCTGGTGATTGAAAGTGCTCATCTGCTTTGGAAATTTGAGTCTAGGGCTTCATTTCCACAGGTGTGATTGAGGCATGCCTAGTATGCACAGGTGCCTCACTAGTAGATGTTTATACCAATTGTCCACTACTGTAGGGTTAGTAAATATTTAGAATATTAACTCTGAACACATTGGCCACTGTCTTTATGGATACAAACATCCTAAAATCGCTGTCTTGGTTTGTATCTTTAAGTCTTGCATTCCAACCAAGGCTTGATGGCAATCCCAATTACTCAAGAGTCTGATGCACGACTTCTATGCCAACTTGAGCTATATGACAAGACTCTGTCTCAAAAAAGGAATCTACACTCCAATCACATATTTTCAATGGAAATTGTCCTAATCCATAAATAGAATGAAGATGTTTGTAATCTCCTTTCTCTTACTCTTCAAACATTTGGTAAACTCCTATTTTATCCTTGTAATTCCCCTCCTGGGTTAAGAATATGTAGGAGTGAGGAAGGAGTGTTATTTCAATAGATGCAAAACAATATTTCTGTATTCTCCTCACCCACTATTTCAACAGCCTTCTGAGCCCTGATCCCATCAAGTAGGATCTGAAACCGAGAAATTTCAGCATCTCTATTGTTGTTTTTGCACGGCAATCACCCTTAGAAATGTTTTTATTTGGATTTATTTACCTATTAATCTGTGCCTCAGAACTACTTGAGTTTCAGCACTTTGGGGTCTTGGATGTCACTTCAGATGGATTTGAACTGTCCTCTGCAAGGAAAATGAAACTGCTCTCAAATGGAAAAAACAGCAAGACTCTGGAAATAAAACTGCCTTCTACCTCTTTTAAACTCCAGTGAGTCTTCAGACTAAATAAAGAAACACCAGAACAGGAAAAGGTCAAAATCCAGAAACCTCCCAGGACCACTCAGAAATCCGGACACTTACATATCCATGTGTCCCAGGCTAACCATGAAGTGCACAGCTGCAAAGGCCTGAGAACTCTAAAGAACTACGAATCACTAATAAGTCTGTACAAGAAGACATTGAAAACCCAAATTCATCCAAATTCTTTATCAACTGAAGAGTGTTCTAACAAGTGGGAATATAAACAGAGCATAGCAAGAGACACACAGGAAAGGGTCTAACACACCAATTCAAACACTTGTCAGACATCTCTTTAGAGCTCCTGTCAGCAGGAAGCCAATTACTTGAGAAAGAATGAAGTTTGCTTTATGAGCATGATATAACAAATGGGGCCCCTTTATCCTAACATCAAGGAAGAATTTTACATTTCCAATAGAAGCCAGCCGTGCTCACAGCGGATGGGCTGGGAGTTTGCCTTCAAGGTTAAAGCCACGTAGCTATGGGAGAAATAAGCACACTCCTTTACTCCCTAAAATTAGTTCTTGTGATTAATCTATGACACTTAATTTGTGATAACCTATAATGGAAGACTGTGGCCCTTAGAGCACAGTAACTAATGCTATAAAGTAATTTTTGCCCTCATGGGCTGCGTTAGCTCTCTAATGTCAAAGGCTTTTAGTACTTTTGGCATCGGGTGCTCATCATCTTCCACAGAGAGATACAGGAAAAAATCAAAGAGCACTGCTCTCCACTTCATTATTTGCTGTCTTTTTAATTATTTAATAAGGTAGTACTCCTATACTATGAAGAAATAATCTCTTGCAAATTTGCACATAAAAATGATTTTCATTAAAATACCATCATTGGAACACACAAATCATGTAGTTTGTTTTATTTTGTTGATCTGTCCCTTTCCTTTGCTTTCAAAGAAACAGATAGCAGGATTCTTAATTATGTCACACAGAAGACTTGGTTAAAATACCAGTGTAACATGCATCCCTGTGCTCCAAAAAAACTGCCAGGGAAAAGCAGCCTTTTCCATGAGTGAAAAAGGAAAGGACTTGGGCTATTTGACATCTCCTCTGAGTGGTAGAAATATCAGATTCATATCAGCTCCACATAATGTTGAATGTTGCTAATATTACCATTGTTGCCCAAGGAAGCCACTTTATGTTCATCATTCAATAAGATGAATATGTCAAACTTCAAAACAAACAATACAAAGCTCAGGAAATCTTTTCCCACTCCTATGTCGCGGAAGGTTCCTCCTATTTTTTCTTCCAGTAATAGCAGAGTTTCTGGTTTTATGTTAAGGTCTTTGATCCATTTGGACTTGATTTTTGTGCATGGAAAGATGTGTGGGTCGAGTTTCATTTTCCTACATATGGTTGTCCAGTTTGTCCAGCACCATTTGTTGAAGATGCTGTCTTTTCTCCATTCTGTGTTGGTAGGTAGGGACTTTGTCAAATATCAAGTAGCTGTAGTTACTTGACCCAAAGTCTGGGTCTTCAATTCTGTTCCATTGGTCTATATTCCTGTTTTTATGCCAGTACCATGTTGTTTTTATTACAATGGCTTTGAAGTATAGCTTTAGATCAGGTATGGTGATGCCTCCAGAGGTGTTTCTTTTGCTGAGGATGAGCTTGGATATCCGAGACCTTCTGCCTTTCCATATGAATTTTGAGATAGTTTTATCTATCTCATTGAAGAAGGAAGTTGGGATTTTTATTGGCATTGCATTGAATCTATAAAGTCCTTTTGGTAAAATTGTTATTTTCACAATGTTAAGTCTACCAATCCAGGAGCATGGGAGGTCTTTCCATTTTTGTAGGACCTCAATTTCTTTCTTTAGTGTTTTTATATTTTCCTTGTATAGATCTTTCACTTCCTTAGTTAATGTTATTCCAAGGTATTTTATTTTCTTTGTTGCAATTGAAAATGGGACAATGTTAGTTAGTTCTTTTTCTGTCAACACATATAAAATTCCCTCCAAAGCATCTATGGTCATCCCTTCTATCTAGTACTAACTTCTCTCTCTGTTGGAGAATTTTGCTTATCTTTTTTCAGATGGACAATGAACCTGAAGGGAGGATCAGCTAATCACACCTCACCAGGGCCCCAGCTGAAACCATAGAACAATGCAGGGGAAGGGCAAGAGTTCAGCATTCATGGCAATTACAACACCAGAAAAAGGCTGAAGGAGATAAACACAGAGAACATCCAACTCCAACTAAGCCAGATATCCAGAGACACAGAGGCTCCCAAATCCTCATCACTGAAGCCAAACTAAAATGACCCCAATGTGGCTCAGGGAAATTCACGGAAGAGGGGGCGGAAAGATTGTTAGAGTCACAAGTTGGGGCATTATGCACAGAGACTGGGGCCTACCCCCCAGAACTCTTGACTACCCCCACAATGCATGACCCACATTCCCCATTGATGAGGGTCCCTTTGGAAGAGGGAGGACAGGGAGGAGGACAATGGAACCAATACTATGAATGTAAAATCAGAATAATATAAATAATATATATACAATACAAAGCTGTACCATGGCATTTCTTTGTCAAAGGTTCAAAATTCCTTAAAACATAAATAGGAAGAGAATTTAAATGAGTCAATTCTATTTCCTTGGCTAGCTAGTAGATGCCTGCAAATTAGGAAACTATCTGTTGTCCTTATAACTCCTAAGTTCTAATTGCTATTGTGATATCTTAACTAAATTTATGGTTTATTTAATTATATTACTTAATTTTCAAACTTTGGGATTTTTTTTTTTAGGTATCTTACTATGCTTGCTTTTTACGTGAATCCCCCTGTGGCCAGAGAGCATGCCATTATGAATTTAATATCTGGAAGGTTTGGGGGATTTGTTGCTATACCTGGGCCAGTCATGCACAGACAACAGCTGTCTTAGACAGAGTCCTTCCAATATATTCTAAACCTGCTACTCACCTCAGTCTACCCATGAGAGAGCAGCACCTGTTTCCCTCCAAATTCTAGGTGTACAGGAAATTCCCACTGTATCCTTCTTCCACTGACCTGCCTGCAGGGGCATCGCCACATAGCCTCCCCTTACCTTTTGGATTTTCCAGGATGCGGAGGACATAGGTTGGCCTCTTTTTAGACTCTGGCACTGAGCTCATAGGGGCAGACAGGTTTCTAGAACACCTTAACTAATAGCCAGGGTGAGATGTGAGGCTCCCCTTCTGAGTAATACCACTTTTCCTTTTAACCCATCCCCTACCTCCATCCTGTGTACCACCACCACATGTCATGGAATATAGGACAGCATGTCCTTGCCCTTAATCCATGAGAACAAGAAGAGATAGACATGTCTAATTCTACTGAGTACAGAGTGCAGAAATTCCTTAAAAAGAGGTGGTAACTTAATCTGTTTGCTGTTCCTCAATTGAATACAACAAATTGAATAATTTATCCAGAATAAAGATTTATTCTTTGGCTCATAATTTGAAAGGCTGGGAAATTCAACATCAAATGGCTGCAACTAATGAGGTCTTTTTTTGCTAGTGGGAACTCTTTTCAGAATCCCAAGGTGATGAAGGATATGAAATTATGAGACAGACGAGCTTGTGAACTTTGTTTCTCTTCCTCTTCTAATACATTCTTGAGAGCCCCATCTTCATGACCTTACTCAGTCCTAATTACTTCCCAAAAACCTCACTATTACTATTATGTAATTTTACTAGCATGATTTTGACTTCAGAGATTAAATTTCAATATGAGTTTTGGAAGAGATATATACAGAACAATAGACCAAGAACTAAGGGACACATTCTAATTCCTTTTTAGTTTATCCCTATTTTTAGTGCTTTTGTCTTAAATATAATGGGTACAATGTTGCTATAGTCATGCTTTATGCTTCCAGAGAACTCGGAAATTTTGTACTTCTTTCTAGCATAAATTGCCACAAGATGCTATAAATTATTAATTATTTGATTCAAAAACATTATTTTTAAAAACCTAAATGTTTAACTTAATAGATTTTTCCCTCTGGGAAGAAAGAACTTCGTGGTTAAAAAAGGCACACAGAAAATGGGCTATTACTACACAGTTGGCATACCTTTCCTACTGAGTAACAGAGAATCAGCATTAAGGTCAGACTTTAAAAATGGTTTTATATTAGTAGGCACATCAGAGAAAGCTTTCTTTCCTTTATAGATACATGGCGGGGGGGGGGGAGCCCTGAGTATTACAATCCACTCTCCTATATCTGAACTTTGACAAATAAAATTCAGTGTCTACTTGTAGCTGAAGGCATTTTGTTTCTCTTCAAGAAAGAACACTTCTTTCTTATTTTTTCTTCTTTGTACTTTTCCTCATCCTCCTCTTTTCTTGTTCTCCCTTGTACTCCTTTCTACTTTCTATTGTTCTCTCTCTCTCTCTCTCTCTCTCTCTCTCTCTGTGTGTGTGTGTGTGTGTGTGTGTGTGTCACACTCATACACACACATCTTTAAGAGCTGGAGACTCCACTTAGAGCCTCACGTATGCTAAGCAAATGTTTTTATCACTGAGCTATATCCCCAGTCTATATTTCTCCACTGACTTAATTCCTAAGCATTTACTGAGTGTTGTCCTCCCAATATTGTAAAGCCAAATAAGAGGTAGTTGCTTCTCTCAGGGATTTAATAGGTTAAGTATAGAACCAGAAAAGCCAAATAGATCAATAATATAAAGCTGAGCAATGATGGTGACAAACACATCATACTGAATGATGGTGATATGCACACAGTATTGAATGAGCCCCAAATAAAGCAACCACCTTATGTTGGGTAGTCAAGAGGAAATTTCTTTTCTTTTTTATTTTTATTTTTTAATTTTGGGAGTGAAGTTGGGGAGATGGGTCTCAAGTAGCCCATATTAGACTTGAACTCTTCATCTTCTAGTCTCCATTGGCTGAGTCCTGCGATTATAGGCAAGGGCTACTATGCTCAGGTAAGACAGGCTTATTGAAATGCTGTCTTGAGTTCTCTTAAAAAATAAACCAGGTATGGTGGCACACACCTTTAATCCCAGCACTTGGGAGACTGAGGTAGGAGGATTGCCTTGAGTTCGAGGCCACCCTGAGACTCTATAGGGAATTCCAGGTCAGCCTGGGCTAGAGTGAGACCCTACCTTGAAAAAAATAATTAAAAATAAATAAATAAATAAATAAATAAATAAATAAATAAATAAGAAAGAAAGAAAGAAAAAAGAAAGAAAGAAAGAAAGAAAGAAAGATTTAGCCAAACAATTCTTAGACTTGTCTTTTTGGTAAAAAAGAATAAAAATTAGCTGATAAACATTTAGATATATAAGAATAAATGTATAAGAGGACTAGAGAGATGGCTTACTGGTTAAGGCATCTGCCTGAGAAGCCTAAGGACCCAAGTTTGATTATCCAGTACCCACATAAGCCAGATGCACAAGGTGGAAAATGCATCTGGAGTTTGTTTGAATGGCTATCAGCCCTGGCATGTCCATTCTCTATCTCTATCATCCATCTATCTATCATCTATCTATCTATCTATCATCTGTCATCTATCATCTATTTGCCTCTCTCTCTCAAATAAATAAATAAATAAAAATTTTTAAAAGGAATGAAACTTAGAGAAGTGTAAACTAGAAACATAGAAAGTCATCAGGCAGTTTAGATAGCAAATGCCCCTCCAGGTCATATGTTAAAGGCTTGGTCCACAGACTGGCACTAGTGAAGTAGTGGAACCTTTAAGAAATGGGGCCTAATGGCAGGAAGTGAAACACTGGTGGTGTGCCCTTGATATGGACATTAGGATCCCTTCCTTTCTCTTTCTCTCTCTTTCTCCTCTCTCCTCTCCTGTACATTGTAAGGTGAACAGCTCTACTCTACCACATACTTCCTGCCATCATATTCTGCTTCTCAACTGGACCAAAAGCAATGGAGCCAATCAACTATAGGCTGAAATATTTGAAACTGTGAACCAAAATATATATTTCCTCCCAATAAATTCATTATCTCAGATATTTTGTTACAGCAATGAAGAACTAATTAAAACAGAAAGTTGGCACAGAAAAGTGGGGTTATTGCTGTGATAATACCTAACCATGTGGTTCAGAAGTCTTAGGAATTAGTTTCTGAAAAAAAATGTGGTAAAACTTGTAGAAACTAGCTAAAAACAATTTAGAATTAATGGGTATTTTTGTTTGTTTCTTTTTGAGAAACAAGCTTTATGATAGGATAATACTTTATGATATGCATTTGTATAAATGCAGAGATAATAAAAACAGAAAATAGTTATTTTTGTTTTTCCAGTTCTGAGATCAAGTACATTATCTGTCTTGGGTTCTGTCTTGGAGTTGAGTGTGGTTGAGAACTAGGTTTGCTGTGATCCACCATCCAGAGGGTGGCCTGGCTGCAGGGCACGTGCTCTGCACCACCTGCAGCCTCTCCTGCTGCTTGCTTGCTCGCTCACTGAAGTTGCTCCAAAGGCTCTGCTTTAGCGTGGGCAGGATGGCATGCTCTGCCACAGGCATCAGGCTCAGCATCAAGCACTTCTTAGAGAGTCCCTGGGTGGGAACCTTGAGGAACTGCATGGCCTCCTGGTCCCTGACACCGACGAGTTGGAGATGGACTTGCGGACGGAAAGCTCAATGTGGAAAACACGGCCCTTGTTCTCCCGCTTCAGGTGCTTGACAGCATCTTCTCCGAGTGCTGCAGCTGCAGGAACTGCAGGCTCCCCTCCAGGTCTACCATCTGTTTGTTTCTGGGCCTCGAAGAGCCCCAAGGTAGTGGCCGCTATTGGGGACTGCATGGGAGGAACATGGACACACCCCCAGGCAGAGGCAGCCTAGCTGAGGGGCCTCGCCCAGCTGGCACCCGTGCCCCCTTAACAGGTAGTTTTAATGGGAGCTCAGAAAACCAGAATGTGGAGGAGAGTGAAGACTGTGCCATATAAGGTTTTCAGATGATAATGAGGACCCTGTTGAAAATTAGACTAAGGGCCATCCCTGTACAGCCTGGCAAAGAACTTGTTTACATCTTGTTAATGCCCAGAGACTTGGTGTTTAAAATGATAGACAGATTCAGGTTGGCTGAGAGTTGGTTTAGGGTGGCAGGGAAGTTAAGGTGTTTGCCTGCCAACCAGCCAAACCACAAAGGACTCAGGTCACACAGTTACATTTGCATTCTTTACAATGGAATCTCAAACCAGGACACCTTAACAAAATCCAGATGCAGATGCAAACTATAAAATAATAAAACACAAGGTAGGACATGTGTCTGGAGTTCATTTTCAGTGGCTAGAGGCCCTGGTGCACTCATTTCCTCTTTCTCTATCTGCTTGTCTCTCTCTCAAATAAATAAATAAAATATTTTAAATCATAGATGAGTTTTTTTGTCTGGCCTAGGAAATTCCAAGGCAGCACAATGATCATGTAGTAGAACAGGTACTGCTAGATTCTTTTAGCAGATTTACAGAGGGAATCTGAATGAAAAGACAGAGCTGAAAAATTGGAAAAAAAAATTATTATTTGGTCAGAAATGAAATGCATATAAAGTCTTGGTCAAGGAGGGTATGGTTAATAAAGAGATTAACACCATCAAAGAGAAGCCAAGGGGGCTGGGGAAATAACTTCATTGGTAAAATGCTTGTCTTAGGGCTGGAGAGATGGCTTAGTGGTTAAGGTGCCTGCCTCCTAAGCCTAAGAACACTGGTTCCAATCTCCATGTCCCATGTTTAGCCAGATGCAGTGACGCTAGGGCGCAATGCCACACTTGGCCACAAGGGGGCGAACGCATCTAGATTTCGTTCTCAGCAGCTGAGATGCTGCTCGGGTGCCCATCTCTATCTGTCTTCCTTTCCTCTCTCTCTCTCTCTCTCTCTCTCTCTCTCTCTCTCTCTCTCTCTCTCTCAAAAAAAAAAAAAAAAAAAAAAAAAAAAAAGGCTTGTCTTGCAAACTTAAGAACCTGAGTTTCAGCTCCAGAACCCACATGAGCAAGCTGGACATAGTAGTGCATGATTGTAATCACAGCCCTGGGAAGATGGACAAAGGCAGATTCGTGGGGCTCTCTAGACACCCAGTCTACCCAAACTGGTGAGTTGTAGGCCAGTGACAGATCCTATCTCAAAAAGGCTGACAATCTTCCTGTGGAACAGCATGCAATCTAGGTTGTCCTCTGGTCTCCGCATGCACATGCACACATGCAACCCCACACACTGCACTTACACAGGCACAAACATGCCCACACACTAGCACGCACACACACATGCATGTACACACATGCAGGTACTTTGCACCAGGTAAACAAGAAAAGTCCTTTGAGAATATCTCGAGAATTTCCCAGACTCCACCCACTGTCGGCTCAAGGACATCAAAGTATCAGTTCATTTCAAAGACTTTTGCCTTGAAAAGAGAGTGCCAGAGTTTCGTCCTGGAACAGAAGTGCCTGGAGGAATAGTTTGCCTGGAGTTTGTCCCCATTATCAGCCATTCTGGTACTCAAAGGTTATTGAAGCCAGGGTCCAAGCAGTTCCAATTACTCTTCAAACTAGTGGCGGACTTGGAGTTGTCCATATAATGCTGGTTTTGTAGCATGCAGGCTATCAGAATATACAGCTGTAAGAATTGCAGCATCACAGAGGCTGCCACACAGATGTAAAAGGATTGTGGTACATGGTAGGATCACAAACACCCCCCCCCCCATACAGAGCCTGAGTGGGTAATACATGAAACTATGTGAGACTGAAGCCAAAGCTACAATGGAAACCAGGAAGTTAGAGAGACCATCTGCCAAGGGTAGCCACAGGCTGGTATAAAGAGCCAGCCCTTTCTCTAACTAGAAAGGGGATAGGGAAAAGCATGCCCAAGTACTTTACAGCCCACACTATGCTGCTATGAGCTCCACATGCCGGCATAGATACCCGATCTCTGTCTGTTCTGATGAGTTTCAGTTGTGCTTTGCTCTAATCCTTTCTGTCTTCCTATTTCCCCCTTCAGAATAGGAGTGTTTACTCTGTGCCATTTTATCTTTGAAGTATGTAACCTTCCTTTTGATTTTTTTTGTCTTGTTTAGTTGTTGTTTTTTAAGCCCAGGCTGACCTGGAATTAACTAATGTAGTCTCAGGGTGGTCTCTAACTCATAGAGATCCTCCTGTGTCTGCCTCCCAAATGTTTAATCTCAGTGGGATTAAAAGCGTACACCACCATACCCAACTCTTTAAAAACATTTTATTTTTATTTATTAGTTAGAGAGAAAGAGAGAGAAAGGGCATTCCAGGGCCTCTAGCCACTGCAAATGAACTCCAGATGTATGTGCCACCCTGTGTATCTGGTTTAGGTGGGTTCTGGGGAATCTAACCTGGATCCTTAGGCTTTGCAATCAAGTGCCTTTACCACTAAGTCATCTCTCCATCCATGTTTTGATTTTTATAGGGTCTGACAGCTAAGAGTTTGCCTTTAGTCTCAGAAGAGACTTTGGACTTAGCCTATTGAGCAATGATAGAACTGCTAAGACTTTGGGGACTTCTAGAGATGGACTAAATACATTTTGTTTTATGAGATGGACATGAGCTTTCAGTGGGAGGATGTAATGGTTTGGATCTCAAATGTCTCTGATGGGCCATATACTAAAAGCTTGGATCCCAGGGTTGCATGGGGAATAGAAGGTGGAACATTTAAGTAGTAGGGTCTCCTTGGAGAAGGGAAGTTACTGGCAGCATACCCTTGAAGTAGATATTAGGACCCAAGACTTTGTCTTCCTTTCTCCTTTCTTCCCAACCACCACAAGATAAGCAAGTCTATTCTGTCCTGCTCCTGGTGACATAATGCAGTGCCTCAGCACTGTCCCAAAGTGCTGACACTAAGTCACCACACATAGAAGCACTGTAATCCATAAGCTAAAATAAAGCTTTCCTTATTTATAAATTGATTATCTCATGCATTTTACCATATTGACAGAAAGCTTATTAACACAGTATTGAAATATTGAGTAGAATTAAATTATCCAGGGAGAATATATGGTAATTCCATGTATTTTGGATTATGGCTCTTTTAGGGCATCTAGTGAAAAGAATGGACTCTCTTCCCAGAGAAATGAACAGAGAAAATATCTTGCACACACTTACAATTTCTGAAGTGACACCCTGAGACTCATTTTAAGAAAACTCCAGGTTAGGAAAATAACAAGTTGTAATAAGGAAAGTAACTTGATCATCAAGATCTCCTGAACCACAATTTAAAATACTGATGTTGAAGGCAGCATGCCAGACAAAGTTACCAGAGAAAGAGATGAAGTGAGCTGTGTTTCTAAGCTATGCTATGCGCTGTTTTTAATAACTATTTAACTATATATCACCTGTCTTTGCAACTATAGTCAATAAAACATATTGCCACAAAATGCAAAACTAGAGGCAATTTTGAAATATACATGTGAGATGGAGTGGGATCTATTCATATCACAGCTCCTGAGAATATTTCAAGCTAGAAGTAATGAGTTCCAGTTTGTAAGGATTTTTACAGCTAAGGAGAAAATGGCTTTTTTAAAGGCTTTCCCGTTCTCTGGGCTGCTGGAGTACTGTGCTTAAGCTTCTACTATAAAACTCCTTTCATTCCTTCTTGTTTACAAGTTGATCTGCCCCCTTCAAAATCTTAGGGTTCTTTTAGCTAAGGATCTATCCATGTTTAGCTTTGCCTTTGTTTTTCCCACTACTTTAATCCTCACCCCATACCTAATACAGCTTCTCTCACACACACACTTGTTAAATATTTGTAGAACTAACGAGATCACATATCCAATCACAGAATCTTCATACACTAGGGAAACAGAAATCAAAAGCACAGAGAACAAGGGAAGCCAGAGGCTCCAGTTTCCTCTTTCCAGTTGGCATTTGGTACTTTTCATTTCTGTCACAGCTGACCAGAAGCATCATATAAATGCTATCAATCACCCCCGAGTCTCCACACCATAACTCCCATGCCTATATTACACTTATTACTATAAAATTAAGTAAAATGAAAGGTAAAAATAAGATGAATGTTTCCAGAATCCAAAGGATATAGACAATTTGACTCTGACATAAAAAATTATCTCTTAGCCAAAAGAAACCTACCATTTATGCAAAGCAAGGGACAAAATGGCTGTTAGTACCAGAAAAGATCATCTTGTGGGTTATATACACTGTTCTTTATTCTGTAATAACTGCACAAATCCAAAACATATGTGCAAGAACTAAAACATACTAGCTTAGTTTGTTGTATAACATGGTAACTAAAATTGGTACAAAGTGACATCTTTAAACATTTCATATGGGCCTAAAGCAAAACCATTTTCTGACCTTTGCAGATTTACAATCCCACCTTGTATGAAATGGAGCAGAATGACATGGTTGTTTTCAAGACAATATTTGCTTGGTCCCTTTTGATGCAGTCATTACTGAACTCCAATAAATCTTCTCGTGTTGTTTACACAGAGTACTTTAAGCTGCCATTCCTCACACAAAAGGTCCATGTCATTTGCCATACCAGACAGGGCATGTTTTGGTTTTCTATTGGTTTTTGTTGTTTTGTCCTGGTTTTATTGGTGCGTCTGTCTTGAGCTATCTAAAGGGCGCTTAAACTCCCAGTGTCTCACAAGACAAAAGCATGAAAGAAAAGAAAAAGAAAATAAGTGGAGACCAATTTCAAACTAGCCTTGAGTACTGTGAGCCTCTTCAAGTAAAATTCAGGACTGAGCTTGGCTAGAACTATGAGTTGTTCAAACTGCATATCTTTTCTAAAATTGGAATAGGAGGTCTAGTCACTGCGTGAAGTCAGAGACAGCTCTGGAGAACACCCATGCCAAGTTTTGCTTTGGCCTCCAGCCCTCTCGTACAAGAGGATAGGTGACTATATAGGTCTTAGACAAGGAAGACAGCACAGTGAACATGATGCTAAACAGAGTCCCTCTATCACTGAGCATCTTATTTCTAGAGTGAGTGAAGTACTTTATTTCAAAATTTGGAAGAAGATGAGGCACAAGAAAGGAGGAAAAGCAGCAAGTCTAGAAAAGAGAAGGAATGATGCACAAGTCCTTCACAAGTACAAGTACTTAGTTCTGGAAAGGCACCAGCTTTATAAGTCCAATACTTTACTAGAATGTTTTTCTGCTGCCCTCACTCTCCTTTGTCAACCAAGCTCAGCTCACATCAGTTTTTTTCTTTTTTTAAAAAAAGATATATTTTTAAGTTTTATTTATTTGAGAGAGTCAGAGAGAGAGAGAGAGAGAGAGAGAGAGGTAGAGACAGAGAGAATGGGTGAGCCAGGGCTTCTAGTCACTGCAAACTCCAGATGCAAGTGCCACCTTGTTCATCTGGCTTATATGGGTCCTGGAGAATAGAAGCAGGGACTTTTGGCTTTGCAGGCAAATGCCTTAACTGCTAAGCCATCCCTCCAGCCCCCAGCTCACATCATTTTTCTGTGACGCTCCCATAGCACGATGAAAAGAATCCCTTTCTCCCTCCTTTGTTCTCCCATCTTAATTAGACTTCACTTTCTTTTTTTCAGAGAATGGTTCCCCACCCCTCCAAGAGTACCCTGAGATATTATATTAATCATTTTCTCTCCAGTACTTATCATTATGGGTGACAGAAAAATTTGCTTAATAAGTATCTGTTGAATCAGTCCAAGTGGCTAACAAAAATACAAACAAAACTCAACTACTCTCAGCACACTTAAGACCCACTCTGAAATTAAGCAGTGGCATGAAACACAGGCATGTCAGAAATCAGCCTCCAAAGCCACAGCCTCTAACATATTTGGAGTAGACCCAATTCAGAGAACTTATAAGAAAATGAACTAAAAGGTCAACTATCCATTTTGGCTCATCTTCTAAAAAGATTTTAGTAGTAGTCATATTTTTCATCAAAAAAAAGGACTGAAAATATTTATGCTATAATGTTCCCATGTGCTGTATAATGTTCTGGGCAGAAATGTTATACAGCCAATATCAGCTTTACAGTTCACATGGGTAAGGAAGTGAGGAATCTTATTGCACTTAGAAATTTCTCAGTCCTATTTATGAGCAGCTGCTTCACCCAAAAATTTAGATATTATTGATTATTCATTTGTTTATTTATTTGAAAGGAGAGAGAGAGAGAATATGAGTATTGTAGGGTCTCTTGCTGCTGCAAACAAAGTCCAGATCCATGCACCATTTTGTTTATCTGGCTTTATGTGGATACTAGGGAATTGAAACTGGTCTGGGTGGCTTTGTATAAGCAAGCACCCTTAACCATGCCATGGACACTGTCCAAATGTCATCTTTTAGTATGACAGGAACCTGAAGCTTATTGAAAAGGGTCTATTTAGATATGTGCTACATTACTATAATGATTGAAATACTTTGTAACTGGAAAAACTTTCTCCAGCAGAGTCATTCAATTGTCTATAAGGAATGAACATGATGGTCTATATAATTTGTGCTATGGGCTATGAAAGCTCTGTCGCTCTCGGTCTCTCTGTCTTTCTCTGTCTTTATTTCTGTGTGTGTCTCTCATACACACACAAATACCTATACTCCCAATTAACAAGCTGGAAGAAAGCTCAGTTGAGAGAGATCATTTGCTGCATAGTTACACCTTGGGGGATATATGATGAAACAGGTGGTACCTAGTAAGTTTCAGTTCAGTCACCAGGTGGATTTCATGGCAGCTATCCAGTAACAACTTAAGTCCTATAATCATTCTTATTTGGTGTTAACATAGATTACTACCATTTACAAATTTCTTCTAAATATTAAAGATAGCTAGCTATCTTTATATAGGTCCTAACACTATAGACTATCTTTATATAGGTCCTATCATTATAGAAAATATTTTTGGGATTTTCAAATCTCAGAGAATCATTCTATAAATCACATACTTGGGACTACTGAAATAGCATTTCTTAGGCACTGAAGTATCTTGGTGTTGCTTCACTAAGTCCAATGAATGAGTAAAGCTTTTCTGCTTTTTTCCACATCCTTCCTTAGCTGGAGACTTCACAGAGGCAGGATGCTTGGTGTCCTGCTTATGAGTGCATGTCCAAGGTTAGCACCAAAGCAGAGGTATGAATGACCAGGAGGGTAGAACTAAGGTATTTAGTTCACATTAAGTATATCCAGGATGGATCCACATGTGGACATTTGCCATGGCCTATGGCCCCCTCCTCGAAAGGAACAAAGGAAAAATTAGAAACATCCTCAAGAAAAATGGATGCTTCCCCAGGTGTTTCCCCAGCTTCATTACATACTCCTCAGCATCCTTTCCCTCCAGGTGCTTGACTCATTGTGGAAGATTTCTTCTTGTAGAAAAGAGACTGAAGTTAAGCACATACATCCCATACAAATCATCTTTCTTCCAACAGGAGAAAACTGACAGAGGAGAGAAATGACTCAGCTTGTAGCTAACGCACAAAGAGAGATGGGTTGAGCAATTGCCCAGTGACACTAATCAGAGCAGCAGAAAATATGTATGATTCATTTTCTACCTTTTCCCTTCATTGAAATGTTTTGACCAGAAAAATCAGAAAATTATTTCAGGTTTACACCTCATTAGTTTTATGTAAGCATCATTTCATTTTTACTAAGGATGAGTTAACTCAAAGTTTTTTTTGTCCAATCATTTTTAGTAGATAAAATAAAACTTTGAAGTGGATGCCCAACAAAAGTGATAATAAATATATGAACTATTGTGTTACGTGTTTTACAAAGTTTAAGTGACATCTTTAAACAAACAGATTCAAAAAGTGAGATGGACTCATGCATATTAGGAGCAAGGTAGCATATAGTCACTTTAGGGACACAGACCCAAAGGAACACAGATGCCTCTCCTGGAGCAACTAGAACTCCAGTCCCATTCAGTCTCATCCAAAATGGTAATAAGCAGTGGCTTCCTGGTTCTTCCTCATCTTTTCCCAGGGCGTGCACTCCCCATGGGTAGTCTCTGCCTGAGTCAGCAGTCCTCCTGGGCCTGACAATCAATCAAGATCCTGCATATGCATTGGGATTTGGCAATGAGGCTCATCCTAATTGGATGCCTACTTTATATGAAGGGAGCTGATTCAATTCAAGCCTTCAGGACAGATTTTTTTTCCAGTTCTTTCCCTCTCCCTTCCCACCCTGGCTGGAAGGGGTTAAACTCCTCTTGGCTGGGGAGTATTCCTGCTTCTTTTCCTCTTCTCTCAACTCTCCCTAAAATGAAATTTTCATAATTTACCCTTCTTTGTCACCATGGTTTTCAATTCTGCGCTAAAATGCATAAAAACTTGAGACATGCGAGCTACTGCCCTCGGAGCCATAAGCCCAGAGCCCAGCCTCGTCCTACATCATTATGGAGATTCAATCCCATATCTGATCAGTACTTAGGTAACACAAGCTAACAAGATCAAACTGATTGGGTGAGAGTTACCACGGACTTTTCATTTATTGCATGGATATGTGTGTGTTTACATGTGTATCAGTGTGTGTACATGCATTTATGTACTTTTACATTGCACAGGTGGAAAGGCATATAAATGCATCTACATGAAGTTTTCCCTTCTGAACCTTGTTGCCTACTTTTTCAGTCATTGGAACATGCATAAAGCAGTAGTGAAAATTAAAAACAATTGCATTTTTGAAAACTGAGCTAAAAAAGAAATTTTTTAGTTCGAACTAAGCCATCAAATTCAATTTGTCTCTGCGCCAGAGCAAACAGTGTCCACTGAATGCTGCAGGAAGATGTGATGTTTTGGTGGGGATAATTGGCTCTAAATAGTCGTGGTAATTAGCAGCATCAGGTAACTTAGGAAGCATTTGGTCATCCATTGCCTAGCATTTGTGAGCAAATGGGAGGGTGCAAGTGTGACAGGAACAGATGGAGAAGAGATACAAGAACGTCGTGGGCACCTTGCATGGATTCAGTGTGCTGTTATTCTCACTCTGGAACTGGCATCAGTACCTCTGGCTTCAGCTCCAGTTCTAGAGAGCCCATGGGCAGGTACAGCTGTAACCAGCTGGCTGGCCACCCTCACCATATTCTGCTCATGTGCTCGGTACTCTCTGGCACACAGAGGAAATTTCTGTGCTGATTCCTCAATCTCTTTGGTCTCACAGTTGTTTTTTTTTTTTTTTTTTTTTTGCAACAGTAACAACTAACTCAGTGGGGCTGTAGTTAGGGGTTAATTGGGCATAAAGACAAAATGTGAAAAGACCCAGCTGTTACTCTCAGGGAGAATCACAGAGAGTTATAATAAGCCACTACCTTTCAACAATGACTCTCTCTGTCTGGTGGCCTATACAAAGACCCCATGATCAAAGTCATGGACAGGAATGTCAAGAGGGGATATCAGGGAAAAAAGAGAGGCCATAAAAAGGGGCAGGGGTAGAAAAGGTAAAAACTACACAGACGTTACAGAAATCTTCAGACACAATAAAGTACTGCGTGTTTATTAAGCAACAGGGCAAGACCCAACACTGTGCGCATGGTATCACTACAACCCGCATTTTACAGATGAGAAGACATGGGTTTCAAAAAGTGGTTGAATGCTGTTCACCCAGTATTTCCAGGCTTCGATTCAGATCCAAGTTGTTCCTTCTGAAGGTCCCCTGGGAGTGTGAAGCTTGGACTTCTGCCTGGGCCAACTTCTGTGCAGCAGAATTCCAGCAGCAGGTCACTGCACTTCAGAGCCTACTCTTTAGACAAGAATGACCACTGTAAGTATGAGTGGCGACTTCTGGCATCAGAATTGCCTGACATATTTATTTTAAAAAATGTAGATTTCTGATCTCTTCTTAAACCTACTAAGTCAGGATTTGTGTGGCAAGGTGCACAAAACTGCATTATTAATTTCCCAGTAATTTAAGTACAATAAAACTAAAAGACTGATCAACTGATTTCTAACGCATCTTCTAGATGGAAAATTGTGTGGCTCTGATGGTAAATATGGTGCCTAAGGAAATGTCTACAAATTCGATTTTTGCTCCCTTTAAAAACAACACTGAGATAGTTTTATTCGGTAAACATAAGTTTTTCGTACCAGAAGTGATTTTTGATGACGTTGCTTTGTTTCCAAGATTCAAATCCCTCTTCAAAGGGTAAAGATTGATTTCTAAAGAAATGAAAAACTTCAGGTTTGGGGCTATTCTGAAATTGCCTTAAGCCATGACAGTATTTCAGATCTCTACAGGGATGATTTTAAAGAAGTCAACACTGTGGAATACAGGAATGATTTTTAAAAAAATAAATAAAACTTGATCATCTTGCTGATAGTTTCCAAATATTAAATTATACTATGTAAAACTATATGAAAATACGTTTACCTATAAAAACAATGATTGCATATGATTCACTTCTCTGCATGAGTGTGTTTTTGTGTGGGTGTGAGTGTGTGTGCATGCATGCACGCACATGCACACTTGGCTGAGTTTAGTTCTTATGACTACAATATTTAAATGTCATCTTGCTTGGTCCTCAAAATGCAATGCTGTTCTCTTTGTGTATTTTTCATAGGTTTTAAGTGATAATGATGAAATTTCCCATTCAACTGCTCATTCTGTCTAAAATTCTTAAATATTATTTTTAAAAAGGTGAATATTCACAACTCCTGTAGACCACCAATGAGCACCAAACATGCCCATCTAACCCTGACTATTTTCCCCACTAACTCTGTACATAGGTTTATGTATACCTATATATGTCTTTTGAAAGACAGCTTCATAATCTATAGCAGAATTTGTCAGCACCATATTTTTTGCTCACTATTCGGGCCATTTTTTTCAAACTCAGTATTTGGTTGTTGTCACTAGAAACATGAATAGGAGAAAGAAAACTAAAATTTAATAACTGCAAGATAGCATAGATTTGTAGAAATTGAATGCTTAGAGAAGAAATAAAACAATTGCACTCACTCTGCCACATTGAAGCATTTGTGCCTTTTCCCCCTTCTGTATCCTCCTCTGAGTTGCCCAACTTGGGGCAGCAGCAGGTTTATTGGGCAGCCGCAAACTCTAAAACCCATAGCAGGGCGGCCACAAACTAAAACCTCTAGCAGCTCCCATCCATTCAGCAGCGAAATTGTTGTCTTCCTCTGATCCTCAGATTATGGAGATGAGGAGATGAATGTACAGCACCACGATTCCCTGCCGAGATAGCTTTTCACTCTTTTCAGTAAAAAAAAAAAAAGATCAAAAAGAAACAGGCTAATTAGCATACCAAAGGAGACAAAAACCCCTAGAGCTTTATCGTTGTTGCAATCCAATAATAAACACCCGAGTACAAAAAAGATTATTTGATAATGACACACAGAATTGAAAGCCTTTGAAATAGCAGCTTCTAGAAAAAAAATATTTTTGGAAGTGAAAATATCCATAATTATACAGCATAATACTGCCACATTGGGGAGCAGTTCTTGGTTCCTGTGAGAGCTACTTGCAGAACTACTTTCCCTGAGAACAGCGGTGTGGATGGCCTTTATCTGTGAAACTCAAAGAGCCTACAAAAGGTTTAAAATCCCTTCCCAAGTAAACATTCAGCTCTTTCATATTCCAAAAAATTAAACACAGATTTCTTGTCCTAAAATAAGGGTCCCCTTTTCCCATACCAGCACCAAGTCAAAGGCTTCAGCTCAAAATGAGAGAAATTTGCAACTCTTTGAGACTCATTATCCTTCCCTGCAGCTTTTTCTAGTTTGGTAACTCTGGCAGTCTCTGCTTTTTTTTCAAGGGAGAAGAACAGAGCCTCTGGTTAATTATACACAGGTTACTCTGGGACAGAAACACAAGAACCCACAAGGCTTGTGGAAAGACAGCCTTGAAAGGAAACCAGCCCCTCACTCTTCCCATTCATGTTGGTTTGGGACACTTATCTCCAGACATTGAGGGGACAATAATGATGGCCATCAGAATGGATTCTTCAGTACTCACTACAGATTTGACCAAGTACCTCTTACTCCATAGTAACTATGACCAACAATGGGCCATGCCATAGGTCAACAATGGACAGGAGGTCAAGCCTTATCAAATTGACCTTCATCCAAATCAACTCTACTACCCCACTAATGCAGGAGTGTACCCCTTGAGTTTGGAGGCGAGGAACATGCTAATAGAGACTATCTGCATGGAAACCAAGTGTTGCCTCTAAGCCAAGCCACAGTGCCTATTTAAAATGCCTACTAATCATAAGGATGGTATTATTTTTGCATAGGGGTGACCTAGGTTATTATAATGGACTTACCAGAGTCCTCAGAGGCCCAGGTTGTTAAAAATTATTTTGTCTTGTTTCTAACCAAATAATTCATTGTTAAAGAGTCAAATGGTAATGAATCTTTCTCTTTACAAATCCAAGTTTAAATGAATCATGTCTTGTTTATTTTATAGATTTAATTTTTTTAGACAAAAAATGAATGAGGAATTTACCTCTGACTGAACTTCTAATAGCCTTTTTTTGGGGCTCTTAGTCATTTCTTAATCACTTAAGCATATTATTATTTTAGTTTCATATAGAACTCTTTTTGTTGTTCCTTTTCATAAATTGTCCACTTACAATGAAACAAGCCCAAATCAGAATTTTACTTAGAAATGTGTCTACAGGAATAAAATAAATGTCATTTACCCACCATTCCAAAGTATTAATTAGACCTAGCTGTTTGCCAGCTAAGTACCAGAGGAGCCCACGGTGATTAGCTGCACTAATTGGAATTTCAAGTGGTGCTGATAACCACACAGAGATAATAGGATTATACCTTCCTGCCCTGGAAAAAGAAGTAGCTTTGTCATAACTGTTTAGATGGTGGTTTTAAACTGTTTCACACCTAACTACCCCCAAAGAAAGGGAACACATTTAGATTCTATTTTTATTCATATAAAAGAAAAATAAAATTCTTCTAGGTAGCAACAAAATTTCCTCTCTCTGGTTTTTAAGTTACTTTCTGAGAAGCACAGAAATACAGCTTTTCCTGACCACTCTTGGGAGCTCATGTGTATCAGAAGATCAGCTGGACGTCCCCTTATGATGAGAAAATGTTTTGTTTCAGTTGAAGAAACTCACTCTGATATTTATGAACACTTCCATCCTGAGAATGCAAGAACTATAAATAGAACACCTCATTGCAAAGGCTGGGCGGATGTTATTATCTGTATTTTATACATTAAGAACACATCAGTTAAGCTGGTGCATAGTAGTGCATGTCTTGGTGTTATACATTCAGGAGGCTGAAGCAGAAGGACCAGGACCGTGTGCTTGAAGACAGCCAAGACTACCTGAAAACTTTCATTTGAAGAGGATTTGAAGAGGTTAACTACATCTTTCCCACTGTTCTCTTCACTTGAGACCATTTCACATTACAGAAATGGAGTATTTTCCAGTCAGGTGCACTCAAAGGCTAAGGCAGAGGGGGCTCGCAAGTTAAATGCTCACCTGAGATATGGAGTGATACCCTATCTACAAGAGGAGAAGAGAGAGAAGGAGGAAAGAAAAAAGGAAGCAGGAAAGTTAGTTTCCAAACTCTATCAGGCCCACAGGTGGTCACCGAGGACCAGCAAGACTGCAGCTGGCCCTGTCTTCTACTTCTCTGAGAGCCAGGCTGGGACCATAAGCCTTTCTTGTGTTCTGATACTATTGGGATTTTAATGTCAAATGTCAATTGTGGACTCACATGATTGATCACTGGGTCCCCAGCCCATGGCACTGTTTGGGAAGGTTGAGAAATCTTTATGAGGTGGAGCTTAGCCTTGGTGCAGGAAGTGGGTCACTGGGTGGGGTGGCTCTTGAGGTTTTATAGCCCTACCCCTCTTCGTATTTAATCTTTGCCTCCTGTCTTGCTGAAATGTGACCAGCTGGCTTGTTGTGCCTTCCTCATCATAATGGGCTACAGCCCCTAAAAATAGAAGCCAAAATAAACTCCTCCTTCCCTAAGTTCGTTTCTCGTCTGGTATTTGTTCACAACAAAGATTAAAGTAATAAGACAGATAGTTATAGTTAACCCTCACAGTCAAAACAGTTTTGTGGATAAAGAGCTCTCACTGTCTTGTCATCCCTTCTGAAGTCCAGGCCAGCTGGTGAAGACTAAGGAATAAATAATAATAAAAGAAAATTGTACCATGGGCAAAATAGTGTGGGGTGAGAAATCTTACATGATAAATATTCAAAAGAGATAACATAGATTTATCTCATATCAGTATAAAAGAAAATGTTGGTGACAGGTAATTAACACTTGAAGTCAAAGTTCTGGCACCATGAAACATATTTTACTATTTGGCTCTTTGATTCCCTCACTTGCTTGAAGGGCCATAAGGAAGTTTTATTAAGTAATATTGTAAAGCCAGACCTATATCACAAACCTAAATACACTTGAAATTGCCCTGGTTCTACCCACACATGGATGCATGCCTTCTCTAGCACACAGGCCAAGCTGTGTAGAGAATTTCAAAAGGTACAGAAGCCGCATGGAGTTACCATGGCAACAAAAGAAAGTTTAAAAGGCCAATTTACCACTACATATTTTTATCACAAACATCCTTTTGGTTGGAATATTATAACACTAGAATATCTGTCTAAAAGTTATTATGTTACCATAGAAAGCAATAGCTACCCACTATCACATTACTGAATGTGTGAGGGAAGTGACTTGAAAAAGAAAGAAAAAAAGACCATGGGTAATTGAAAACAGAGATCAAGATTACATGTATTGGAGGAGGAAGTTGAGGAAGGGACACGATTCCTAGGAAAATGTAAAGATTTGGGGCTCCAGAGATAGAACTTGCAAAAGTTGAGTGAATGAACCTAAGGCAGGTCTTGTTTACTTTAGAATTTTCCCCTGGGCTGGCAAATAATCAAAATACATACTTGTTTCTTCATTTGAGCTTTAGAATTAATGAAAAATAACATCAACACCAGAATATAAGTTTTATGAAAAAAAAAGAATTTAATCTGTTCATTTTTGTACCCTAATGCTAAATATCACATACCAGAATATAGGAAATGATGAAGTTAGGAAGAAAAAGAGAGAGAGAGAAAGAGGAAAGGAGAGAAGGGAAGAAAGGAGGAAGAGAAGAACAGGGGAGAGGAGGGAGAGGAAAGAAGGAAAAGTGGTGGAAGAAAGGAAGAAAGGGAGGGAGGGACAGAAGGAGGAGGGAAGTAAGTGAGGATGGATGGAGGGAGGAAGGGAGGGAGGAAGGGAAGGAGGGAAGAAGAAAAGGAGGAAGAAAATAGATGTAATTGAAATTTTCTTAAATAACGATAATTATTTTTTAAAATATTTATTTATTTATTTATTTGAGACAGAGAGAAGGAGAGAGAGAATGAGAATGGGCATACCAGGGCCTCCAGCCACTCCAAACGAACTCCAGACGTATGTGCCACCATGTGCACCTGGCTTATGTGGGACCTGGAGAATCGAACCAGGGTCCTTAGGCTTTGCAGGCATGTGCCTTGTTGCAGACAGCTTCAGGTTCGCTGAGATGAACTTCCAGACCAGGCACAATTATGGAGGAAGGGATATTATTTATTGAAGCTTACAGATCCAGGGGAAGTTCCATAAAGGCAGGAGAAGCGGCCTGCTCTCACAGGGCCAAGGAGAGAAAGACAAAGCCAACCAGCCACCACAGCACACAGAGCAAAAACTACAGCCAAAAGGTCACACAGCACACTTCAGGAACTCCTGCTAGGCACATTTGCATATCTTTACAATGAAATCTCAAACCCACACCTTAAGACCAGCCCCCAGTGACATTGCCTCTAGCAAGGTGATTGCAGATGCAAACTATAAAGTAATAAAACATTGAATATATTGGGGGACATATATTCAAACTACCACATTCCGCCCCTGGCCCCCAATATATTTAGCTCCTGGCCCCCAATAGATTTATAACTATCACACATTGTAAATTGTACTCAGTCCAATTTCAAAGGTTCTCACAGTCTTGACCAACTTAAGATAGTGAGTCCTGTAAATCAAACAAGTTAAATACTTTCAACATGTAAAGGCACAGAGTAAACATTTTAACTGGTATAAGGCATAGCAAGGAGAGACTAGAATAATGCAAACTCAACCACCATCAGCAGTCATCAAACTTCTGCAGTTCAAGTTCAATATAACCAGAGACTGACAGTCTCTAGGTTTTCCACTTCCGCCCCTCCAGCTGGGCAGAGTCGCCAGGGAAAACTTTCATCCCATGCCAACACTGCACTCCATGGTAGCCCTTTGCACAGTCCTGGTATATCCAAAACATATTCAGGTCTCCATGCAAACCACGGTCCATCTTCCAAAAGGCTCTTCCAGCCTATTCCTCAGGGACTTCATGCCCTGCCTCATGCCACATCTCAGCAGTGGCTCCTGGAACCGTGTGCAATTCATGACCATTCTATGCATTTTTCATATTTCCAAAACTAATACCAGGTGTGCAGGACACAGCCATATTCTTAATCCAGGGACAAAATAAATCATAGCCTTGAAAAGCAGGTTCCTTCCCCAGTCAGCTCTTTCTAAGAATTTGCGTTTTTTAGCAGACTTTCCTCAGGCATCCTCTCCATTGTTTTAATGTAAATCAGTCGTCAGGCCACCTTCCTTCCACCTTCCTTAAGATCGCTAATGTGTTTGACAATAGCAGCTAAACCAGTCTCAATGCCTCCACTTTTAACTTGCTTCAGGTTTTCCAACTTAAAATCTTAAAATCTCAGTCCGATATCTTCAGCCAAGCATATCAGTCCATTACAAATTTAACCTTGATCAAACTTTCTGGGCCTGGATAGCAGAACGTAGCCATCCCTTATGCCAGTAGCGCAGTTCCAACAAAGTCCTCTGCAGTCTTTCCTTCCCCTTAGAAACCTCATAAGCCAAGCCTCAAAGTTCAGTACTATCTGCACTTAGCATTCTCAAACTCTCATCAGAATAGTCCATAAAACTTGGCTTACCGCTCCAGAAGGCATCTTCAGTTGCATGCACCAAGTCCATGCCCATTCCTCCAAAACAAAGGTTCCAAAAGACGAATATCCACACGGTCAGGTTCATCTCACCCCACACTCCTCGGTACCACTTTACTGTAGCAGACAGCTTCAGGTTCGCTGAGATGAACTTCCAGACCAGGCACAATTATGGAGGAAGGGATATTATTTATTGAAGCTTACAGATCCAGGGGAAGTTCCATAAAGGCAGGAGAAGCTGCCTGCTCTCACAGGGCCAAGGAGAGAAAGACAAAGCCAACCAGCCACCACAGCACACTTCAGGAACAGAGCAAAACTACAGCCAATGAAATCTCAAAGGTCACACCAGCAGTGACATTGCCTCAGTGATTGCAGATGCAAACTATAAAGTAATAAAATTTGAATATCTTGGGGACATGAATTCAAACTGTAAATTGTACTCAGTCCAATTTCAAAGGTTCTCACAGTCTTGACCAACTTAAGATAGTGAGTCCTGTAAATCAAACAAGTTAAATACTTTCAACATGTAAAGGCACAGAGTAAACATTTTAACTGGTATAAGGCATAGCAAGGAGAGACTAGAATAATGCAAACTCAACCACCATCAGCAGTCATCAAACTTCTGCAGTTCAAGTTCAATATAACCAGAGACTGACAGTCTCTAGGTTTTCCACTTCCGCCCCTCCAGCTGGGCAGAGTCGCCAGGGAAAACTTTCATCCCATGCCAACACTGCACTCCATGGTAGCCCTTTTGCACAGTCCTGGTATATCCAAAACATATTCAGGTCTCCATGCAAACCACGGTCCATCTTCCAAAAGGCTCTTCCAGCCTATTCCTCAGGGACTTCATGCCCTGCCTCATGCCACATCTCAGCAGTGGCTCCTAGAACTGTGTGCAATTCATGACCATTCTATGCATTTTTCATATTTCCAAAACTAATACCAGGTGTGCAGGACACAGCCATATTCTTAATCCAGGGACAAAATAAATCATAGCCTTGAAAAGCAGGTTCCTTCCCCAGTCAGCTCTTTCTAAGAATTTGCGTTTTTTAGCAGACTTTCCTCAGGCATCCTCTCCATTGTTTTAATGTAAATCAGTCGTCAGGCCACCTTCCTTCCACCTTCCTTAAGATCGCTAATGTGTTTGACAATAGCAGCTAAACCAGTCTCAATGCCTCCACTTTTAACTTGCTTCAGGTTTTCCAACTTAAAATCTTAAAATCTCAGTCCGATATCTTCAGCCAAGCATATCAGTCCATTACAAATTTAACCTTGATCAAACTTTCTGGGCCTGGATAGCAGAACGTAGCCATCCCTTATGCCAGTAGCGCAGTTCCAACAAAGTCCTCTGCAGTCTTTCCTTCCCTTAG
This sequence comes from Orientallactaga sibirica, assembly GCA_036365145.1. NCBI lineage: Eukaryota > Metazoa > Chordata > Mammalia > Rodentia > Dipodidae > Orientallactaga > Orientallactaga sibirica. Next base: position 5,499,196 of record JAEOAD010000041.1, read on the forward strand.
AAACCTCATAAGCCAAGCCTCGAAGTTCAGTACTATCTGCACTTAGCATTCTCAAACTCTCATCAGAATAGTCCATAAAACTTGGCTTACCGCTCCAGAAGGCATCTTCAGTTGCATGCACCAAGTCCATGCCCATTCCTCCAAAACAAAGGTTCCAAAAGACGAATATCCACACGGTCAGGTTCATCTCACCCCACACTCCTCGGTACCACTTTACTGTAGCAGACAGCTTCAGGTTCGCTGAGATGAACTTCCAGACCAGGCACAATTATGGAGGAAGGGATATTATTTATTGAAGCTTACAGATCCAGGGGAAGTTCCATAAAGGCAGGAGAAGCGGCCTGCTCTCACAGGGCCAAGGAGAGAAAGACAAAGCCAACCAGCCACCACAGCACACAGAGCAAAACTACAGCCAAAAGGTCACACAGCACACTTCAGGAACTCCTGCTTGGCACATTTGCATATCTTTACAATGAAATCTCAAACCCACACCTTAAGACCAGCCCCCAGTGACATTGCCTCTAGCAAGGTGATTGCAGATGCAAACTATAAAGTAATAAAACATTGAATATATTGGGGGACATATATTCAAACTACCACATGCCTTAACCACTAAGCAATCTCTCCGGCCCTTTTAAAAACAATATTTATTTATTTGAGACAGAGAGAAGGAGAGGGAAAGAGTGAGAATGATGAGTTTTGATAGCTGAGAAATTTAAATAGCTGTAGGTTTGGCTTTGTAGTGCTATAAATGTCAATGTAGATTTCAGTTTCTGAAACTGTATTTCCCAATCCCATATGGAGCCACATAAATGAATGTGGGGTTCACAAAAATTTGTAGCAGTAAAAGGCTTCAGAGTATGCAAACCCAAAAATCAATCCAAAATCCAACATGTAATGAATTGGAGGAGTTTCTGGTAGCACCCACACACGTTGTATCATATGACTTCACTGCATCCCTGATTCTCAACATGCAATATGCACACTTTGTGCTAGGCAAGCTGGCATACCAGCAACATCACAAACACTTCCTGAGACACCTAAGCTCAGCTCATATTTGAGATTATTTTATGATATGAATTGTAGTACTTTTAATGTACATAAAAAGCATATATGTGTGTATACAGAAAATGAAGACTTTTTAAAAAGCATTTAGATTTTTTAGAAATATTATTTATTTATTTATTTATTTGAGAGAGAGAAAATGAGGTAGAGAGGGAGAAAGAGAGAGAGAGGGAAAGAATTGGCATGCCAGGGCCTCCAGCCACCGCAAACGAACTCAAGATGCATCAGGCTTATGTGGGTCCTGGAGAATCGAACCAGGATCCTTTGGCTTTGAAGGCAAATGCCTTAACCGCTAAGCCATCTCTCCAGCCCAGAAAATGAAGACTTTAAATATTTTCCTAACATCATTCCTTAACATGTTAAGTACCAGATGAGGCTATCTTTGGAATGTGTTAGGATGTTTGATTTTAAAAACTGGTGTTTGAACATATAAAATGAATTTATTTAATTCACAAAGAAAAGTCAACCACTTTAATAAAGTGATAAATAAAAATAAAATAAGGGTTGGAGAGATTGCTTAGTGGTTAAGGCACTTGTCTGCTAAGCTTAAAGACCTGGATTTGATTCCCCAAAACCCATGTAAGCCAGATGAACAAGGTGGTGCGTACGTCTGGAGAGTTCATTTGCAGTGGTTAGTGGTCCTGGTATGCCCATTCTCTCTCTCCCTCCCCGCTCCCTTTCAAATAAACAAATTAATGAAATATTTAAACAAAATAAATAAAAACATCCTCCCCCCAAAATGGTGTTTGAGTTGATGACTTGAGCTTTGTTTAAAAAAGAAAAAACATTAAATGAATTTCAGCCTCAGATTAGCAAAGAATTCCCTACAATATATGAAATGGTCCTAAATATACTTAAGTGACTTGTACTATGTATTTATGCAAAGCAACAACCTTCTCAACATTGATTATTATAAAATCAAAATACTAATCAATTCTGAAAACACTGAAGATGCCCTATGTCCTGCAGTATCACACATTCAGCCAAAATTTAATTCCATTTCATTAGCTTTCATACGTAGCAAATCATAAACTTATATGTATACCAAAGGATTGCTTAAAAATAACTTTCTTTATAATTTATTATCAGGAAATGCTTGGTTTGTCAGCCTCTTTTCTTCACCAATATTCTTGGGGCTGTGCAAAAGTATCTCAGGCAAAAAGGAGTCACAGAAAGTTTAAGAGGCCTTTACCTAGATGATATGAGGGGACCAAATTAAATGTGCGCTTATTGACCTCAGGATATAACATGGAGGATATTTTGGTTTACGTAGCAGCATTAATGACAATGGAAAAGCATAATGGCATAGCTATTAGAAACTAGGAAAAGAGTACTGAGCTATGTACTAGAAAATGGCAGGTAAAATAGACCTTTGAGGTAATAGGGAAGTTAGAAATCAACACCTCAAAGTAGAGTCTAAGATCCTAAGAGTTGTGAGACTTGGAACTGTGCAGTGGGCAGAGACCTGGTAAGCCTCAGGAGGACTCTTAGTGTTTGTGACAAGGGCAGTGGGGAATTGCTTCTGGAAGCTGGAGAAATGAAAACCAGAGCTATGCATGAGCAGATTATTTAGTAAAACCATCACCTGCAGTAACAGGGAAAATAGAAAAGGCACCTAATTAACTTGAGGGTGACGCTCTAGAGCTATCTATGCAGGATGGCTAAGGTAGCTTCTGGTATCTTTTGGTTGACTAAGATAAGTTATGAGTATAAAATGAGCTTCAAAAATTAAGTTTTGTTTTCCAGTAGAATTTCAAGAAAATGCAAAGAAAGCACATTTTTTTGGGTTCAAAAATAAAACTAATTTTTATCCCTAGTGTCTCTTGGGGAAATATTTTCAGAGTAAGAAATTGCCTGAAGAAAAACATCAAATCCAGGACACACTGCCAGCAAAGCAGGGCCTCAAAGCAAAACATCAAATTAAAGACATTGTTTCTGAGACCTCAGAAAGAATTAGAATACTGCTTTATAATGCTCAGACAAATGGAAGGGCTTCTGTCACTCTTCTGGGCTTGTCTCATAGACTCTTGGCTAGAAAAAAAAAAGGGGGTAGTAGACTCTCAAAATATTTAGGGTATTGTTCACTGTACCTTGATTTGCAGGCAAAATCAGGAATGATTCAAAAGGTTACAGACCTTTTGGGGCATGACTTTTGTCTAATGAAGTGAGCTCCTAATCAGATTTATAAGAAATTTGGGCTGGAGAGATAGCTTAGCAGTTAAAGCACTTGCCTGAGAGCCCAAAGGACCCAGGTTCAATTCCACATAATCCGGATGTAAAGGTGGCGCATGAGTCTGGAGTTCGTTGGCAGTGGCTAGCAGCACTGGTGCACCCATTCTCTCTCTCTTTCTCTCTGTCTCTGTCTTTCTCTCTTTGCCTCTAAATCTCTCTCTCTCAAATAAACAAATAAAATATTTTTTAAAAAAAGATTTACAAGAAATCCAAAATGTCTTAAAGAAAACTATACTAATGCAAGCACTGCCAAATTAGATTGGAAAAGACAGAGAGACCTCAAAATGGAAAGCATCACATGTTTTTTCAACCTGCTGTAAGACAAAGGCAGAAAGTGACGCACTTGTGACCTAGTGTTGGGCCCTGCCCGGTGTGAAGCCGAGTGGTTAGCCCAGCCAATCTTGGCCTACTCCCGGTAAGGCCTAGTCGAGCCTGAGTACCTGCCCTTGACTCAGCACCTAAGCTGAAACTGCCTCCACCCAGCTGCTGCTGACGTGATGAAATACTGTTGGCCCTTATACCTTTCTCTCATCCCCTCTTCCCACCCCCTTCCTCAAAGTATATTGGCCCTTATACCTTTCTCTCATCCCCTCTTCCCGCCCCCTTCCTAAAAACACATAAATATCTCTCCCCTGACAATAAACGACGAGTTTCGCTTTAGACGTATCTCCGCGACTCAATGTGGTTTTTCTCCCCGGTGTTTTAGTGGGGGGAGGGGTTTGAGTCGCCGACACCTGTCTTCTCGCTCAGCCTCAAGAGAGAAACGGCTGGCCCGGCTCTCTCTCTCTCTTTTGCTCTACCTGCCGGTGGTGAGGAAAAAAAAGCCCCGGCAACCTAGAGCTATGGAGACCCACTTCCAGACTCCAGAACTCAACCCTCATGAAGGAACCAAGAAGATACAGACAACTAGATTTCAGGCTCATGAGGAACTAGCAACTGCTATATGCCTACCAGTTTTGAAGAGGAGCTTTTACTGCAGTCTTTCTTTTGTCTTTGCTTTACCATTACAGCTTGGTGGTGATGGCAAGAGGGGAAATATACCTTACACCGGTGTTCAGATGTAAAGCAGTCACGCTGAAGAAGCCTCATTCTTCCTGTGGTCTGATATAGATGACACATTCTAGACCCCACATCTGAGCCTTGCTGCCACCATGGACTCAGCCTTGGCAAGAACAGAGTGTCTCTGCAGGATCGTGGGGCTTAGTAGAGGCCACCAGGTTGATAGCAGTAATGATATTTTAGTAGCTCCCAATGAACTATGCCTCTCATCATACTCTTGTAGGCATTAGCCATGTGAGTAGCTCTGGTCTATGGGATATTAGTAAGCATAATACAAGCAAAGGTTCATAAACACCTACATATTTGGATCTATTTTTTTTTAATGGTCCATCTTGAAACCAGCTGCCATGCTGTGTGGAAACCAAGTAGCTCCTTGCAGAGGACTCACAGAGATAGAGATGCTTGGAGAACAGTGATCAGAACCATCCAATGGGCCATCCATTCAGTGAGTGGAAAAGATCTCAGACATCGCAGCCCAGCAGCCATGGAGAACAGATGAGCTCCCCTCACCAAGCCCTGCCTGAGTCGCAGAATTGTGAGCAGCTATATGACCACTGCTGTTTTCAACTGCGCATGGCGTGATTTACTACAAGCAATGGATGATGGAAACAGGATATGTGTTTCCCTTTTATTTTTTTCTCATGCGTGTTTTTCTCATGTGTGCTATGCACTGATCTGTGTATGCCTGTTCGTATGTGTGGGTGCATTTATGTGTGCACGTGCATGTGGAGGTCAGAAGTCAACATCCAGGGCCTTCCTCGGGTGCTCTTCACCTTACGCTTTGACACAGGTCTTTTCATGGACGTAGCACTCACAGATTTCACTAGATTAGCTAGCCAGTAAGCCCAGGGGTCCTCCTGTCTCTGCCTCCCCAACACTGGGACTACAGACTACCTTCCGCACATTTGGGCATTTTTTCAACGTACGCTGAGGATCCATACTTGCATCTTTGTGCTAGCGCAAGTACTTTACCCATGGACCCATCTCCCCAGACACAATTTTTTTTCTTCAAATAAATGTTATATGTGAAATAATTTTCACATAAATTGACTTTAAAGCCCAAAAATGTATGTTGGATGGTTCTAAACTTGTTATTTAAAGGCACTGTTCAACTGGGTTCCAAGTAATACTACATAAGAATGATAATATGGGGCTGGGGAAATTGCTCAGTGGTTAAAAGGCATTTGCTTGCAAGCTTGCTGGCCTAAGTTCAGATTCCCAGCACCTATGTAAAGCTGGCCACAAAGCAGCATACAGAATGAACCTAAGGCAATGGGAAACAGAACCAGGAGAATACAGAAGCTTGGTGAGTCTGCTAGACTGGTGCACACACAGTGGCAAAAACAAGGAAAGACCCTATCTTAAGCCAGGTGAAAGGAGAGGACAAACACCCCAAGGTTGTCCTCAGACCTCCACATGTGTGCTGTGTACACACACACACACACACACACACACACACACACACTCTTACATACATACATACACTAAAAAGAAAAGAATGATAAAATTTTATTTGTAACTATATAACGATACAAAAATTAACACTTTGCAATGAAAGAGTAAAATTCTTAGATCAATTGGCCATAAGAACAAGGAAGCCATTCTCTACCTTGGTTTCCTGTTCTATTTTCTTAATACAATTCATCATATACTCTGGTTTCTCTTCAGATTGCATAAATCTGAATTCATTCTCTCTGTGTGTGCACATTTCATCTGCTTATTTGGTCAGTGCTTCTCCCACACCAAAATGTAACTTCTAGAATGACTTATCACTGACTCCCACTACTGCCTGGAATCCAATAAGTGCTCAATAAATGCTAATGGTGATATGACATACTTTAAGATAAAAACTATCTTAAGCCAGGTGAAAGGAGAGGACAAACACCCCAAGGTTGTCTCTGTCTGTCTCTGTTCACACACACACACACACACACACACACACACACACAAACTACATACATACATTTTAAGAAAAGAATGATAAAATTTTATTTGTAAGGTTTGGTGATACAAAAATTAACACTTTGCAATGAAAGAGTAAAATTCTTAGATCAATTGGCCATAAGTACACAAGGAAGCCATTCTCTACCTTGCTTTCCTGTTCTATTTTCTTAATACAATTCATCATATACTCTGGTTTCTCTTCAGATTGCATAAATCTGAATTCATTTCAAATATAGAATGTCACTTTCTCACACCAAAAATGTAACTTCTAGAATGACTTATCACTGACTCCCACTACTGCCTGGAATCCAATAAGTGCTCAATAAATGCTAATGGTGATATGACATACTTTAAGATAAAAACTTGCCTCACAGACATTCGCAGAGCTCAGCAGCATTTCCAGCCCTCTACCTCTTCCCCAAACACGGAAAACAGTGCTCTTTATCTTCCTTACAGTTCTCAAAGACCATGTGACTACTTCCGGCCAGCAGGCTGGGAACAGGGTTTCTCTGGCTCACCTTAGTTGAAGCATTGAAAATCCAATGCAGGCTTCTTCTTGCTCTCTTTCTATTCATGCAAACCCTCAACACTTAATGCTGAAGTGGAACTTCCCAGGATGCTTTGCTCCCACACTGAGCATGATCCCCTCAGGAAACGAAGGACCTGCAAGAAATGAACATTTGCCAGGCGTGGTGGCTCACACCTTTAATCCCAGCACCAGGGAATCAGAAGTAGGAAGATCGCTATGAGTTTGAGGCCACTCTGAGACTCCATAGTGAATTCCAGGTCAGCCTGGACTAGAGTAAAGCCCTACCTCGGAAAAAAAAAAAAAAAAAAAGAACATTTACTCATTGAATGTCTGGAATTGTTTGACTTTGCAGGACAACTTGACTTACCCCAACTGTTGTGGAAACTAACAATGAACTTTTTAAACTCTGTAACTATAGCCAAGCATGGTGGCACGTGCCTTTAATCCCAGCGTGTGGGAGGCTGAGGTAGGACGATCACTGTGATTTCAAGGCCAGCTTGGCTACAGAGTGAATTCTAGATCAGCCTGTGCTAGAATGAGACCCTACCTCCAACCAAACTAAAAATAAGCCAAGATTACACTGTAAACTCTGTAACTATAGTCTGAAGGGCACTTATAGATTATTGGAAACCTATATATACAAGGTAACATGTTAGACCAAGGACTGGGACAAAGATGGATTAACTACTACTTTAAGCAGTTTATAGCTTGATGAGTGATAAATTATGTCCATAAATAACTGTGTAGTCCAAGGTAGATTGTGGACATTATGGTGTAGATACAAGTAAGGTGCTACAGAAATCCACCCAAAATAGACATGATAAATGTTCTTTAGACTATAACCCTCATTAGTGGGACAGCTCATCAAAGTGTAAGAGGAACAGCTTCCTACTCTCAAGTGCCACAGTGCAAAAGACCAAGCTACTACGTAGTTTCCTTCATGCTCATTTCTCTGTGTAGTTTCCCCAAAACTTGCATGTTGAAGTGCTAGGACCTCATTATTTAGAGACAGTGTCATAAAGACAAGTGTCAAATTAAAATGAGATGATTAGAATAGCCCTTCATCCCATAGACTGTTGGCCCAATAAAGAGGAACTTTGAAGACAAACACACACTGAGAGAACACTGTATGATCCTCAAGGCAGAGATCAAAGGAATGCATCTACATCCCAAGGAGTACCAAAGAGTACCAACGAACCATGAGAAGTTAGAGAGAGGCATGAAGCAGAGGCACTGAACAGCCCTGTTGACACCTTGATCTTGAACTTCTAGCCTCCACCATAATGAAAGGATATATTTCTGGCAGTTAAGTCACCCAGTCTGTGGTACATGGTTATAGAAGCCTTAGTAAACCTCAGGCCTTGAGTTATGAGGTAGAGGCAGGAGTAAGAGTGTTGGTATATGACGTAGAGGAAGAGGAAACAAGAGGCTGTCCTAGCCAGCTCCATGTCCCAGCTGCCTATTACCCACTGACCCTTCCTCCTCTTGGCTGGCAACAAATTATATTGGTTAGAAAAAGGTGGAAAGTAGCTACCATTTCTGGTTTATTGCCTATGGTGGAAGAGAAGAAGACGTGTGTGGAGCAGCAGTTTCTGATCTACCCAACAGAAAAAGAGAAGCCCTATGTGTTTGAAAGTATGTGTAAGTACTTGTGTGTCGTTATTCCTCCAGTTTCCCTTCTTTACACTATGAACTCTGTAACTATAAAGTCTGAAGGGCACTCATAAAATATTGTTTACCTATAATTACAAGGTACTGTGATAGACCAAGGACTAGAACAAAGATGGATCAATTACTACTTTAAATAGTCCAAGGTAGAAAATTGTGAAAAGACAATCCTTTGGTGATTCTTTTTTGTTAAAAAAATATATTTTTTAAATATTTTATTTTTATTTATTTGATAGAGAAAGGGGGGGTAAGGAGAGAGAATGGGCGTGCCGGTGCCTCTAGCCACTGCAGACAAATTCTAGACACGTGCAGACCCTTGTGCATCTGGCTAACGTGGGTCCTGGGAAATCAAACCTGGGTCCTTTGGCTTTGCAGGCAAAGGCCTTAATAGCCAAGCCATCCCTCCAGCAGTCTCCCCATGCAATACAATACAACAGACTTTGTAAAGTTGTAGGTGCTCTAACCTCTCAGTTCTTCTCTTCTTATGGGTGTGATATAGCATTAGGATGATTTGCGTCATATTATTGTAATCGCTTATAACTGGTTGACTCTCTGAGCCTTACACACACCAACGCAGACAGCTCTCACGGGGCTAGTGCCACTTTTTATCTCTTATATTCTTTTCTATGTAAAAGATGTGACATGAAGCAACGACACCAGCTCTTGATATAGTTTGCACATTGTGTCCCCCAAAAGGTATATGTTGAAGGGCTAATGCTCAGGACATCATTATTTTAAGACACTGTTTTACAGAGATCACATGTGCTTCAAATAAAGAGAACCAAATTATTTCAGTTATATAAAGTAGTATTAGCATCTCTGATAGAGAAGACTCTATATCTCCCCCTGGTAACCACTTTAAAATGATAACCTCTTTAGTTACATAGTTCTGATATTTTTTTTCAAAAAAAAATTTACTAGTTTGTAGTCCCTCCTAGGGTACTAAACATACATTTGTTTCTCTAAAGACAAGCCAACCACTGCCAACATGCTTATAAAGTGATGAAATGTGGACTGCTTTTTAAGCAACTTACAGAACACAAGACATCTCTGCCCTCTAGGGAGAATAAAAAGAATCATGAAAGAAGTGATTTTCAATACATGCATATATTAACATTTTACTTTGCTCATATAAAGAACAATAATTTCCCTCGAAGTTAAGAAGTTTTATTTATCATAGATCTAACAGTAAAGAGAAAAGAACGAAGGTCGTGGGGCTAAGAATAATAATTAGCACTTATGGTGGCACTTTCTATCTTCAAACCGTTTAATGAAAGATTAACTTGCTATTCTTCCCAGCATTCTTATCAAGTTTATGAAGCATTACATGATTCAGATGTTCCTTGAACATTCTTTTTCCCCACAAATACTACTGGAGTTCTAATTATCCTGCACCTAGACTGGTACCCAATAAGCTCACAAACTTGGGTGAGAAAGATGGATAATACTCTCAGTTCAAAATTTACTCAAAACTGTTGTTTTTATTACAATGGCTTTGTAGTATAGCTTTAGATCAGGTATGGTGATGCCTCCAGAGGTATTTCTTTTGCTGAGGATGATCTTGGATATCTGAGGCCTTCTGCCTTTCCATAAATTATCTATCTTTTTCTTCCCTCACCTTCCTAGGTGCAGACTTATAATTCCCAGTGCCAGCACGGGGTTAACGTCCACAATGAGCTGTTGATCTGAGACACCTACAAGGTTTCCCAAAAAAGACAGACTTCTGTCAGAGTTCTTGGTGACCCCTACTGTCAAAGACAGCATACGTGTGTGAGACCAAACACAGAGAGACCTGGCCAGAATCTGGAAGAGGGTCAGACCCCAGACAGTTAGCTAGTCTAGTACCAAAGGGTGCTACACTAGCAACTGGGGGAAAATGTCTGACATTGGTCCAAACATCTTGCAGACTAAGATACCCAGTAGGTAACAACCTGACGTAATGCTCATACAAGTGCAGTAGTGGCAAACAGCCATGGTGGGTAACCAACTGCTCTTGATTTGGCTAATAGATCCACTCAGTGGAATGGAACACATTGCTGGAACTGGGAAATAAGTCAAAAACCAGGTACACAAAACGAGCTTAGTCTCCAAGAGCAAGATACCACCAAATGTGGGCTAGTACTAACTTCTCTTGCCATTGGAGAATTTGCTTATCTTTTTTCAGATGGACAATGAACCTGATGGGAGGATCAGCTAATCACACCTCACCAGGGCCCCAGCTAAAACCATAGAACAACGCAGGGGAAGGGCAAGAATACAGCGTTCATGGTGATCATGACACCAGAAAAAGGAGATAAACACAGAGAACATCCAACTCCAACTAAGCCAGATATCCAGAGACACAGAGGCTCCCAAAACCTCATCACTGAAGCCGAACTAAAATGACCCCAATGTGGCTCAGGGAAACTCGTGGAAGAGGGGACAGAAAGATTGTTAGAGTCACAAGTTGGGGCATTATGCACAGAGACTGGGGCCTACCCCCCAGAATTCTTGATGACCCCCACAATGCACGACCCACATTCCCCATTGATGAGGGTCCCTTTGGAAGAGGGAGAACAGGGAGGAGGATAATGGAACCAATACTATGAATGTAAAATCAGAATACTAGAAATAAAAAAAATTAAATTAAAAAAAAAAGAAAAAAATTTACTCAAAACTGAAGGATCTGAGTAGAGACTGGGCTATCACTGTAAGCACCCTACCATATTTTATTCAGATGGCATCTTTCTGAATTCTTTAAAAAAATAAGATTGTTATGCATTTGCGCATGTGTGTATGGGTGTACCAGGGCCTCTTACCCCACAGATGAACACCAGATGTTTGTGCCACTTTTTGTGTCCAGCTTATGTGGGTAGCTTAAGAATTGAAGCCAGGCCCTCAGGTTGAGCCATCTTAACAACAGGAACTCTGTGTTTTTCATGTGGGTTCCAGACATCCTCCAGGTTTGTGTTGGTTCACAGTGATGCTTAAGAAGGGTCTGTGGATAAAAAATTAAATGAGCTCTTTATTGAAAAAAATGTTACTAAACTATGAAGAAAAGCCACTGGGTGGGATTTGGCTTGTCTTCTAGAGAATTAGTACAAAAGACCATACAACACATATCCAGGAAGCAACTAGATACAAAATACAACATATAACTTTTATGGCCCAAATATGAAATTTAAGCCATGTGGTAGTTAATCTCTGGTTGTCAATTTGACAGGATTTAGAATCACAATGGAAACAAATCTCTGGGCATGTCTATAAGGGATTTTCTAAATTAAGTTAAATTGAAGTAGGAGGACCCATGCTAACTGAAGATAGCACCATGTCATGAGCTGGGGTACCAGGTAATGGGAAGATATTGTGAGCTGAGCAGCGGCAGCATTCATGCCTCTCTGCTTCCTGACTGCAGACACAGTGAGGCCAGCTCCATCATGCTCCTGCCACAATGCCTTCCTGACACAATGAAACTGTAAGCAAAAGAAAAAAGAAAACCCTGTCTTCCTTCAGTTTCTTTTGTTCAGTGTTTTGTCCTAGCAATGAGAAAGGCACATATTACAAACCCCACAGATGCTTCTCTCTGGCTCTCTCTCATGAGCTGATGGGGTCTGCTACATGCTCCCACCACTGTGAAGTCCTATCCTATTGTGGGCTCTGAAGCAATGAGCCAAAGGCTATGGACTCTGAAACTGCCAGCCAAAAAAACCATTCCTCCTTTTAAGTTGTTTTATTCAGATATTTTATAACAGTGATGAAATTTTGACAAGTACAACGTGTCATAATAAGTAACACAAAAAATGAGTGCTAGGGAAAAGGAAATATTTGTTCTGTTTTTGCTTTTTGACTTCTTAGACCATGAACCCTACTTCCTTCCTTTAAGTTTCTATATGCCCAATTAGCCTACAATAAACTACTATGCTACATAAAATATTATGTTTCCTGATGTGTTAACTATTCAATAGTTGATTTGAGAATTACATATATATAAATTTTCTGTGTAGAGCAATAAAAATACAGAAAAATACACATCTTTGTCAATAAAAGGCACTAGAGAGAAATAGTAGGAGGCAAGGTCGGCTGAATCCAAGGCCATTCCTCCCATTGAGCGCTGCCTTGCCCTTGGGCATTCCCTTGTCAGCCACACAGTGGCCCACAGTGGATGAGTAATGGCACTGGCGTTGCTGAGGACCTCACCAAGTTGGTCTTTCTTTGCATGCTCCAACATACTAACTATTCCTTTATCTTACTCCGATTTTCTTGAGCATCCATTTCTACTTCATAGGATAATACCCTTCAATTAGCTCATAGTTTTATACAGTATTAAAATTTTCACTATTCTAATTTCACTATTTTATTACTTCTGTGGTTTCAGTTTCCTTATTTGAGTTTTACCGCCTTTATTCTTTCCAAATATAAATCAAAGCATGCCACCTCTAGCTAAAAGTTGAAAATGACTTGTGTCAATATACAATCTAGCGTCCTTGAGTCCCAAATCAAACTCCCACACAACATGACTATCCCTCTGGATCAGATGACCCAAATAAGGATTAAGATTCTTGTCTTTCGTTCAGCAGTTCTACTATTAGACCACATGATTGTGACCTATTGGACTCCCTCTTGCCTGGGCAGCTCACCTCCAGCTACAGGTTTTGGACCACCACACAGGAACAGCCCTTCCAGTACCTTGTGTTAAATCAACATTGCAGTTCTCCCATCATTCTAGCTCAGTACAAAGGCTAGCAACATGGTCCCTGCAGTGAGATGGTGTGCACTCAAAGAATTCAGGGTACATTTGATATAAACTTTCCTCCTTGCTCAAATCTCAGACATGGTTGGTTTTACTTACTTCACTTTATTTCTTGGTTTTGTTTTTCTCATTTTTGGCAAGTGTATGTGGTACATGTGTGTATATGTGTGTTTGTATGTATGGGGGTGCATGTATATGTCCAGGTGCTCTGGCACATGTGTGCATGAATGTGGAGATTAGAGATTAATGTCAGGTGACCTCCTCAGTCACTTCCCATCTTGTTTTGTGAGACAAGGTCTCTCACAGAACCTAGGGCTCAAGGATTCTTCTAGACTGCCCAGCCAATTAGCCATAGGGATTCCTGTTTCCTCCTCCCCAGTCATGTGATGACAAGAACATGCCATCATGTCTACCTTTTATGTGGGTTCTAGGTAGGTGATCTCAGGTCTTCGTGATTTTGTGGCAAGAACTTTACCTACTGAGCCATCTCCCCATTCTTACCCACGTCTCTTTAAAGGGCTTGGGATGGTGTAACAGTGAATGAGTTCTAAACCACCATAATTGTCACCCTTTCCCACAGACATCAGCAGGAGCCCAATTCATCATATTCTTCACAGCATTCTTCAGATTTATCTGCCAGGGCAAAGGATCCAGATTAAAAATGAAGCAACCATTTCACTTGCTTGACAAGGGGAGACCTGGTCTGACAAATTTCCATCCCTATCACTGGAGAACAGGATGTTAGGAAATAAAAAATGAGTGCTTTCTGACCAAGGGCCACCTAGGCTGGAATACTTAAGGGTTCTTATCTTAGTACAACAATTATTCCAGTTAATAGGTTAAGGGATATATATGTGAGATTACTGGTAATCCTTTCATACTGCTGTTCAGTACTTACTTGAGATGCAGGGCACACATATTTAAGGATTAGCTCCCTCTCTACTTACTTATACCCTCACAGTGATACCATTTCCTGCTATCTTCTCTTGTGGAATAGAAATGAAGAATAGTTACACTAGGGGAGTTATTACAATCAGGCTCTTTTATATCTTTAAGGCAATTATAGGGAAAGACAAGAGTGTCTAATGCACAGCATCTCCAGAATTTGTAATTTCGACATCTCATCTTGCCAAGCCATTATACCATCCAGATGTTGCCCTATTGAAAGGTGTTAAATAGAATAAACCTCATTCCAAGTGTACTTCCACGTTTTATTTTGGAGTCTTCCAAAATGTAGCCCCTGATTTCTTTTTAAAATATCAGATTTTGAGTGGCTTAGGAAATAGTGCTCTAGTCTGCATGATGTTTTAAGGTCTAATGATGCTAATAACAACGGTGATATTTCATGCCTTTATTTAACAAGTAGTTTTGTAGCGTTGGTTATGTGCTTTTCAACTATTAACTCATTTAACCCCATCTGTGCTTTCTCCTGGCACAACAACCTTCACTACAAATTTCTCAAATTAATTGTTACCTAATTCTACCTGGACAGTATATAATGTCACTTCACACAGGGGGTTGTCAGGACAGTAACTTGCCAAGAACACCAGAATCAGGCCAGCCTCTAAACCCAGCAAAGAAACTGTGGTGCACAGGATGAAGGGTACACAAGGATTCTTAGCAGATGGGAGGGAACCAAACATCCGCTAGATAGACAACATTTGTAAGCAGTCTCTACAACCAGGACAGGAGCATGCACTGAATGATTTAGTGGAAGCCAGAAGGTAGTCTATACCTTCATCTTACAATTTTCAGGAAAAGTAATGTTGCTTATTTGTGGCACGGATTGGATCCCAGAGAGACTTTCCAAAACAGAACACCCAGGCACAAAAGATTTATTCACGGATGTGTCATGGCTGCCACACACACCCATCACTTCTTTTCTGTGCTTCTCAGGTATTCTGGGACTCCCACTTTATCTAGCCTCACAACAACTTTACGACTAGTTTTTCAGGGATGAGGGCAAAGAAGACGAGTCCTGTCATCCCTGAATATTCATGGATGATTGGCTCCAGGACCACTCACCCATAGATGCCAAAGTCCAAGATGTCCAAGTCCATTACATAAAATAACACAGTACTTGAATATAGCCTGTATACACCCTCTCGTATACTTTGTGTTCCCTAGATTATGTGTGATGCTTAATATAATATAAATACTGTGTAAATGTTTGTCATTTAATGGGTAGGGAATAATGACAAGAAATATTGTCATGTTTAGCACACATGTACTTCTTTTCTTTATACATTCAGTCTGTAGCAATTTAAATCTATGGCTATGGAGCCCAGTGATACAAAGGGCCAACAATACTCACTTTCTGCTAAAAAGAGAGACAATGAAGAATTTTTGTGAACACACATTATTTAGGAACAGAAATATGGGAAAGACTCATCCTTTCTGGGAAGAGCTCATAGAGTCCAAAGTAAAACATAAGTTGATGAAAGCAATCTTAAAATAATATCATGCCCTCATTCATTCATTCAATGAACATCGCTTGGTCACATTTGTAGAAGTCTATGCAGCAGACATATATGTACAAAGATACAACTGCTCTACTAAGAAGAACCCAAACAGGTAGGAGGAAACCAAACAACTTCAGCTAGGAAAGGATTCTACTGGTGCTCACTCACCCTGTTTAGAAAATCCTTTTATAAAGGTGAAGGAAAGAGTTGTGGTGTTTAGGGCCTGGGTAAGATTGGCACTTGATACTTGTGGTGGTTTGAATGTGAAACACTGCCATGTGTTTGTAATTAAGCCTCAGACTCTGTCCCCAGATGGTGACAATTTGAGAGGTGGAGCTTGCTGGAGGAAGTGTGTCACTGGGGAGTGGACCTTAAGGTTTACTAGCCAAGCTCCAAGCCAAGTAGTAAGATTACTTCACCCAGATATGTTACAAGATATGAGCCAGCTCATTTTTCCTGCTACTTCCCACCTGCTCTGGCAAGATGTGATGCCCATTCCCTGCTCTGCCATGCTGTGATGAAACTTTGCCTGAAGAAACTATAGGCCTGAAATAAACCCATTCATCCCATCAGCTGCTTCTGGTCAGGTGTGTTTATCCCCCCAGCAATGAGAAGGTAACTGTGACACTATACAAGCATGAGGATCCGAGTTTGGATGCCCAACACCCATGTAAATGTCAAGGGTGCATGGCGGCATGTGTGCATTCCTGGAGCTCCAGAGGTTATAAGATAGAGAATTCCCAGGGCAAGTTGGCCAGGTAGACCAACCAAATCAGCGAGCCCTAGGTTCAAATGAGAGGCCCTGTCTCAAAAATAAGGTAGACAAACAATCAAGGAACATACCTGACTTTATCCTTTGACACACACACACACACACACACACACACACACACTTAGCGGAAAAGAGAAGTGACATTTATTTATCATTTTCCTCAGAAAATTCATGAAAGGCCTATGAAGGTTGTAGTTCTCTAAGGGCAAGAACCATCACCCAGGACTTCAGTTCTTCATTAACACCAAGTATATAATAATTAATGAATATATATCATTTAAACTGAGCCAAACCAAGATTTTCTATTCTTGTCTTTCTACTTTTCAAGATGACACCAAGGGCTGGAAAACCACACAGAGGAGTAAAGTTTTCTATATTATTAATTCCCCAGGAGTTGGACTTCAAGGCATTTCAAACTGTTTCTGTCATAGGCAGATAATCATAGCAAAAACCCCAACTTGAGTTACATCTTATAAATTATGTTTAAAAGTCAAGAATTCTGACTCTCTTGGAAATTCTGTAAAGCAAGGTCTTTGAGATGGTGGAAGGAGATGCAGAAATCAGCAATTCACTGCTTGGGACCCTGGGCTTTTATACAGTTGAGTCACAAACACAGCCAGCTCTAGACACTCCTTCTAGATATTCTTCAAGACTTCAGAAGGGGAGAGTCAGGTGGCCAGATCAACTACATTTGTGTCATAATTCATCATTTCTCCCCTACAAAATGATTTAGCAATACAGAAGCTATAGATTGTTACTAGAAAAATTTTAGTGCCAGGGATGGGATAACTTCCAGTGAGTTGTTGGCCAGGGAGGTCCCTGTTTCCTCCAAAACATTACAGGCTATTGCCAAGGCCCTTGGTTTCCCTTGAGAAACAGATGGTAAGACCCTATTGCTGAAGACTTCACTTGCCTGAGTGGCAAGGTCATGAGAAATCAAGCTGGTGCTGAGCAGAAAACCTCCCTGTAGACCAGCCAACTGAAAGCTGGAAAAAGCTGCACTGTATGCAGCCATATGAGAGACAGAAATCATCAGCAGTGAAAATAGTGGACATTGGAAACCTCAAGTTTGTGCAGATAGGCCAAATGACCGAATGGGTGCAATAGTGGCATGTCTGCTCTGGGGGAAACCAACTGCTTTCTAATTGGACTTAAGACCTGCTCTACAGGAGAGAATACATGTCTGGTACTAAAAACCCAATCAAAAGACTATGGCAGGGGAGGTCATGAGCCTTAGTGGTATAAAGCCTACTCATGTCTGGCTAAATGTATATATTATTCCCACCAAACTGCCCTGAGAGCTCTACACTTAATGTTCATATTCATATATTAATGCTACTCTCATTTCTGGCTAGAGAAGCTTCTCTTTTCAGATGGCTATGACCACTGGTATGACCCAAAAGGCAACATAGTGCTGAGAAGAAGGGACGGAGGAGTGTCCAGCACTGAACCATCTTTATCACACCCTCCGAGGCTCAGAGTTCATTGTGCAAGAGATGGCAGAAAGAATGTAAGAGCCAAAGGAAGGGTACCTCTCCTTACAACCAACTGTCCAGACAGAAATTGGCCTCGACATCCATGACCTTGCAGTGCCTAGCAATACCTTCACAAGACCCTCATAATAGGAGAAAAAGATTTTGACATAAAATTAAAAGAGAGACTAGTGGAGAGAGCGGAGGGGATACAATGGAGAGTGGAGTTCTGAAGGGGAATGGGGGGAGGGGAAGAAAATATGGTTTATTGTCTGTAAATATAGAAGTTGTCAATTAAAAAAGGGGGGGGGCGAATACATGTACTGGCTGGAGAGTTTGTTCAGTGGTTAAGGCACTTGCCTGCAAAGCCTAAGAACCCAGGTTCAATTCCCCAGTACCTACGGAACCCAGATGCACAAGGAGGTGCATGCATCTAGAATTTGTTTGCAGTCTCTAGAGCCCTGGCATGCCCATTCCCTCTATCTGCCCCTCTCTCTCAAATAAATAAAATATTTTTAAAATGCAAAAAAAATGATTTAGCAATTCTGCCTGTTAAACCTGCACATCTCTTGAAAGCTGACATGATTATCAGGCTCTTCACCAGAAAGCTGCCACTCCCCTGGAAGAAGTCATTTTCTTCCAAAATGGAGGGCTCTGAAGGGGAAACATTTATTTGATTCCTCATAAAAATAAGGAAAGCTAAAATGGCATCATGATCCATCTCAGGCCTGTCTTGCTGTCCGGCTGGGTCAGCTTATGGTATGCACTGCAAACCCTGGCACAACATCACAGACAAAGGGCAGCAGCAAAAGAGGCAACTTTTAAAGCTTCACACTGTTCCTGCTGCAGCCCACGGAGGTACAGCTCCATCAGCACCGGAGGCCCCACAGAATTTCCCTGCTACGGAGAGTAAGTGTTTGAATGTGCTGTCCTAGTAACATGGCCTGACCCGGGGGGGGGGTGCTGCCTTTATTCATTAATAGCAGTTCCTGAGTCTTGCCAGTTAATATAGGACACTCTCCAGAGACATGCTCCATCACTCCTTATTTGGCTTCAAGGATCTTGATTGCAACTGGGAGACTCAGAATTTAAGAGGAGGAGTGAGACAGAGCTAGCCCAGGAGGGGGCTGGGATGGATTCGGTGCTGGTCAGAAGAATAAATGGTTACACAGACTGAAGAGAGATGCAGAATCCCAGAAGCAAGATGCAAGATAAAGGAAGCTGGAGCAACAAGGCAGAGGAACATGGAGAGGGAGAGGAGAGGCTGGGTGAAAACCAACATTTTTCAAAGCAGATTTCATTATGCCCTTGCCAGACGTGTTAGTTATAGGTTTCTGGTACCACTGACGTGGCTTGCCTCATGTTCCCAGGGCTGACTATGGTTATTTCCTGACAGCCTGGCTGAGGGGAGCCCAGGCCTGGGCTAGACCAGCATGTGAGCTGAAGAGGGAGGGGGGCAGTTTTGCAAATTGGAGAATGATCTCCAAGAAGGCTGTTATCCAGGGAGAAAGATGTCCAGCCCCCTCTCCAAAGCAGCACATATTTAGAGCTGACTGCAAAGAAGAATTGTCTGATAAAATGTTTGAAGGAAATAATTTGAGGCTAATGGAGAGAAAATAAAGGCTTTTATCCATATTATCATGCCTGTGCTTGTTCATTAAGTCCTTTTTCTTCCATTTCCCTCATTCTTGTTTGTTACTCTGCTTTTCACACAGGAAAAAAAGAAAAAGAAAAACATGAGGGCTGACCTCATTTCTAGCAAAAGGGAGAAGAATGAATAATTTCCATAATATGTTACATTATTACATCAGGAAATTTTAAATTTAATGTTATAAATCCTTTTTTTGTTGTTCACTGCATACACTGTCAATTTGAAGAACAACTGTTGGTGCTTTCTACTTTATTGTGTGTAAGTTTAATTAATCACAATGGAATCTATTCAAACTATTTTTCAACCAAAGAGGCAATTGTTTCCTATAGCATGATGTTTCCTTCTAACTAAGGATGCCACTAAACCGGAGAAAACATTAAAACCCTGATGCGTGTCGTAATGAACTCTGTGCAAAGTAGTTATATTAACGTAATGGAGTTGAGATCTTAATTGCACTCGTGTTTGTATTTGCAGCCTCCTTTTTTAAAGCCTTTTTATTTTACTAAATGATTTGAACAATGAGGTAGGAGAGGTTACATGGCCTGCTAAATAGAGATGGTTTCTCACACTGAAGGAGGGAAAATGAATCTGGGAGGGAAGGCTGGCTAATTTAATTTTGTAGAGTAGGTTTTATTCTCAGTTGATAATGGCTAAAATTGCTCTGTGAAAGCAATCTTTCCAGTACCAGAAAATGTTCCCCGGACACTTAAAAAAGAAACATGTCCAAGAGTCCTTTTTGTTCCTCCCTATGACAACCATTAGCTGCCACTGAAAACCTCCGGCTTGAGAGCTGAACCTGTGTGAAGCAATTTAGGCAGATGCATCTGCTGGCCCTCGCTTTGAAAAAGCCGGTAGACAGTAAGATCATTTCCAGCTGAACTTAGGAGAGGAGCTACTGAACAACAGGAGGTAGGAGGGAAACTCTTTGTAAAGACTTATGAAATAAACATTCAGTTAAATATTATTAATATTAACCTGATGAATGAATGGAGGAATGAATAGAGGAATGGATGAATGAATGAACAAATCTGTCAGGACTTTGAGTCTGAGGATAGGGACTCACTTATCTACTCTGACATGTCCTTGCTTATCAGAAACAGAACAGGGGGAAATAACATACACACATTTCCTAATTAAACTGATCCAGGTAGACACTGGACAAATGAGATTTTCCTTCTCCCAGCCAGCTAGGAATCACCCCGCAATGTGCTAGCTGATAAGAGAGGGAGAGAGTGGGTCTCTCACAATACACAATCCTTGTGAGAAAGTTCCCTTGGCTCTCAGAACCTACAGTTCACTGCTGTTTCTAGAGCAATGAGTTGTATTATTATATGGAAACTAATAGACTGACCTTGTACCTTTTGGGTTGGGGGAGGGTCTGTTGAAGAGCTCAGGCCACCCTTGAGCACCTGTGCTGCCCATCCCTGACTTATCCATCCCACCATGTTTTTAGGGAAAAAAGGGCCCATTGATTACAATAATTGTATTTTCTTATGGAGCATACATGATTATTCAATACATGTATATATAATATGTAAAGTCAAACCAGGGTCATTAGCATCACCTTACATGTTTATTATTTTTGTGTGTTGGGGATCTTTGAACTCCTCTTTCCTGGTTATTTGTAAGTCATTGAGACTGTTGTTTTGTGTTTGCATTTTGCAGGACAAACCCAGGCTTTGCATGTGCTAGGTTAAGTGTTCTACCACTCACAAACATCCCAAGTCTCTTCTAGTTCTTTATGAAATAAATTATTTTAATCTATACTCACTCTACTGCACTGTAGAACACTGCAGCTTATTTTTCCTCTCTAACTGTATTTTGGTGGACATTATCCAACTTCCTGCCCTCCTATTCCCAGCCTGTAATGATAACTATTCTAATTCTACTTCTATAACATTCTTTTCCACATGAGTGAGATCATGTGATGTTTGTCTTTTTCTGTGCCTACATTATTTCACTTCACATAATAACCTCCATTTCTGTTTAAGTTGCTGCCAATGAAAGAAATAACAGGATGTCATTCTTTTTATGGCTGAATAATATTTTATCACCTTTAACAAACTAAACATTTCTGTTTATTGTTTGTAGCTTATACAGTATAGATTTAGATAAATCTTTTTTTCCTCAAAGAAGGAAAGAAACATGAAAAAGAAGGTAAAAAGATAAAATGTACAAGATTTTTGATAATGTATTCATGTTTATAATGTATATGAACAATATTTACCCACTGTTACCCTCTCTAATCTCTCTACACCTGCTGAACCCTGTTTTATTCCCTTCTTATATGCACTGTTCTGTGTGTGACCCACTGAGATTAATTAGGGTTGCTTGCATGAGCACCTTGGAAAGTTATTTACTAGACTATGGGCAACTTATCAGTGGCTCTACCACTGAAGAACATAACCCTTGCCTCCCAGAAAAAAATATTAATTACCAATAGTTCCTTGGGAAGGGGTGGGGCTTTATGAACCGCTGCCATATCCATGATGGGATGTTGATAGACCCAGTTTTGAGCAGGTCTTGTGCTGGTAACTACAGCTACTGTGAATTCATGAATTTCATGGCCATGTCATATCCAGAAAACAACATAACACATAAATGGCCCCTTTAGGGCTGAACATTCAATATTCACTTATTCTCAGCATTTGGATCAGTATGAGTCTTTGTATTAACCAGTACCCATTGAAAAATGAAGCTTTTCTGACCAAGGCTAAGAACCAGACTCATCTATGGTTGATTCTATAGTTATTTGATGTACTAATCTATGGTTCTTGATTGACATTTCCTGCTACCCCTGTCATGCACCTCCCACCCCATCCTTGCTTGACCCTTCCTGCCTCCCAGTATTCCCCCTTCTACTTTCATATTATATGTGTTCTGTTACCCTCCCCATCTTATAAGACACATATCTTCTTTCTTACTTCCTGGTCTCTGCTGACATTCACTGAATGAGATCTTTTGTTGCAGTTGACTTTTAAAAATGTGCATTGCTTCCATACTAAATCTATGCACTGTTCTGGTTAGTGGAGAGGTCATCATCTAAAGAGGAACAAATTAGAAAGCTTTTAGACTATTCTAAATTACTCTATACAACTACAAACAAAGTGCCCTGTCAGAACACTAGAGCTGGTCACTGCTGTGGTTTGATCTTGAATGCCCCAACAGGCCATGGGCTAAAAGCTTGGTTTCTGGATAAGCATACTGAGAGGTGATGGAGGTGATAGAACTTTTAAGAGATGGGGCCTAGGGTTAGGGGGATGACGTTAGGTCATTGGAGGTTGTGGGGTACCAGCTCCCTTCCCCTTGTCTGTTTGTCTCCTGACTCACCATGACCTGAGTAG
This sequence comes from Orientallactaga sibirica, assembly GCA_036365145.1. NCBI lineage: Eukaryota > Metazoa > Chordata > Mammalia > Rodentia > Dipodidae > Orientallactaga > Orientallactaga sibirica. The sequence goes on from JAEOAD010000041.1 coordinate 5,522,123, forward strand.
TTTGCCTCAACCACACATTCTCGTCATTATGTGCTGCCTACCACAAAAGCAGAAGCATCTTATCACAGACTAGAATCACCACAAGTGTGAACAAACATAAACCTTTTCTCTTCATATTCTCTCAGGTATCTGTTCTAAAACAGAAAGGTAACTAACAGTCACCAACTGTGGCTAAGGGAACTACTACCAAGAATTTAACTTTGCTCTAGATCATGAAGATGAGAAGAATTCACCAAGTAAGAAGAGAAGAAACTGTGTCCCACATGTGGATGGAATGTAAAATACCCCCATAGCCTCATCTGGGTATGGTAGAGCCTTGGGGACACAGAGACTTGCTAGAGGAGGTGTGCAGCTAGGGGAGGGCCTTGGGATTTCATAGTCTAACTCTGCATGGAGTGCTAGCTCAGCTCACACTACTGCTCCCTTCCTGCTGCTGCTGTGACAAGATGTGACACCTGCCATTCTTTGCCCACCATGTTGTAACTTCACCTCAAAACTGTAATACGTCAGGGAAAAGGATAATTAAAAGTGAGATGGGGGCTGGAGAGATGGCTTAGCGGTTAAGGCGCCTGCCTGCTAAGCCTAAGAACCCGGTTCCAATCTCCAGGTCCCATGTTTAGCCAGATGTAAAGTGACGCAAGGGCGCAATGCCGCACTTGCCCACAAGGGGGCACACACATCTGGATTCGTTCACAGCAGCTGAGAGACTGCTGGCGTGCCCATCTCTATCTGTCTCCCTCTCCCTCTCTGTCTGTCTCTCTCTATGTCTCTCTCTAAAAATAAATAAAAATAAAAGTGAGATGGCTACAGGACTCCAGGTAGATAGTAGATAACTAAAAATTCAGACTTGGAACCTGAACAAGGGATTTGACTGCCCATGTTCCAGCATAAGTGGTATCAAAGGATGATACTGTGGCAATACAATTGCAAGAATAATAGAAGCACAAGAAAATAGACTAGAGGTGAAGATTTCTTTGAATTTTATTAAGGGAATAACTTGATTTCTTTCTCTGGAACTTAAATATAGACTGTGCTTTCCCCTCCCTGATGTACACATTCTTTTAGTCAGAACCTTCAGCCAGGTAATCTTTCAAATGAATTCAACTAATTCCCTAGGTAGGGCATCAAGCTTCTTTAGAAGAGGAGTTGGGCATCTAGACTCCCTTCAGTATTGTTGAAAAAGCACAATACAGGAATTTTGGCAAGTGGGCACTTCTGAGTGCTGGAGAAAAGCATGTACTGTACCCCAGGGGACCAGGATTGTGTTTGGAAGCAGCATTAGAGACAGGGAGTAGGGCTGTGTTCCAGTTCCAATAGTGTCTCGGGGTCATTTAAAACATCATAGGTTATTAGAAGAGTAGAACCAACTGATCAAGGATAAAACCAGCCAACTAGATTTAGGTGTAGGTGAAAGACATCAGGGGTCAGGATCCTGCTGTGTTTAAAGAATAATGAACATAAATCAAGTGGCACATAAAGGAGAGAAGCAAAGATGGGAAAGTCAATGAAAGGCAACAGAACAACAGTATAACAAAGAAAGTAGCCAGTGGAAGCCAAAATTCTGGTCAGAGAGTGAAGGCAGGGGTCAAGGGCACAAAAACACCTAGAGATAGCCAGAGTGGCCAGACTATGCTGAGAAAGAGATGAGATCAAGCGAAGCCAATATTTCTTAAGGTCAAGGGTAGAAACTAAACAACTGAAGAGAAAATAAAGGTAGTTGATGAATCAATAGTTTTGACCCAATGAATAGACTTAAAGTCAGAAGCTTTAAGCTCTTATATCACCTCTGGCACTTATGCTGTGAATTGATGTGCAGGCTTCTCAATGTATTTAGGTTTCCACGTTCTCCTTTGTAAAGTGGGAATGACAATACTTACATTTCTAGGATTTTTGAGAATTCAGTGTGATGATAGATATAAAAGTGCCAGGTCAAGTATTTTATAAGAGCTAAGTATTTTTATGGATGGAAAATGGAAAAATTCAGATTGTGAAGTGTTTTGATACTTTCAGTTGGAATTCAGATAAGGCCAAAAGGACTGATCTAAGGAGGGAAAATAAGACATAATTTATATCTGTTATGTGCTAAAAACAGTTTGTTAAAGTCCTAAGCCCTACTATCCCACAATGTGGCCTTATTCAAAAACTGGAGTGCTTTTAACATCAACCAACTTAAAGCATGGTCATTAGGATGGAATGTTTATATTCTTATAAAAGGGGGAGTTTAAATACAGCTGTGCACACAGACAGGATGCTATGAAGACAAAGGCTGAGACCGAAGGTGTATGGTCACATACCAGGGACATCCAAGAATGGACAGCCACTACAAGACACAGGGGAGACAGTAAAAGATTGTTCCCTAGGGACTTAAGAGCAAATGGCTCAAATTTGGACTTCTTGTCTCCACAATTATAAAGTAATAAGTTTCCATTATTTTCAACCATCAGAAAACTTATACAATAGACAGAGATCTCAACAGAATGAGAATCCACAGAGCATGCTGCAACCTGTCAGCTCAGGCCTCTACAGCACGACTGGGCCTTACACCCTCCACACTGGCACAAATCAGGATTCTCCTGATCATAGTTGGAATGTACAACTAGCCTGGGATCTGTGGGTGGCCTGGATAATATGCGAGGGGGAAGAAGGCACGTGGCAAGGCAAGTTCAAAGCAACATGAGAGCTAGAGCTGCGGGGAGCAATTTTCTGTAAGAGAACTCTTCTATGTGTTCAGTTGACAGAGAAAGGGCAGCAAAGGCCAAAGAGGAACAAGACAAATACAGAATATGGTGTCATAGTATTCTCTAAAACATCACAACACTCACATTATTCTGTCAGGAAATGCAAATATGCCACATTGATGTCACATTTATTTGCCAAGTTACTAAGACAGGCAGAGAAGTAGAAAATGAACAACACAGAGTAATAAACATTTTCAGTAGAGAGTTGAAAACTCAGTAAGAAAGAAGTAACATTTTCACATTATTTGAGATGGGCTTTTATCCATTAGAAGGGTCTGGAGAAGAAAACCTGGTTCACTGTAGAGCTTGGTGTCAGGCCCTGGCCAAGCACAGGACAGTCATTCCACCTGGTCTTCTCAGTGACCGTTTTATAAGTGAAGACACTGGAACACTGAAAGGCAGAGCAAATGTGCCTAAGCTAATGAGATTCACATTCGCTAAGGGCTGGGATGTAAACTCCAAAGACATATGCTTTACCCACTTTGTAGTCCTACAAGGTACAAATCAGAAATAAATTTCTCAGGAACCCAAAGAGCCTAACACAGAAATGGAATGAGATAGCTTAAAAGGATACTATCAGAGGAATTCTGGGACAGCCTGACCCACTTGGAGCACGAAGTCCACTCAGGTTGGGCATTCACTCAGTCTCTTTCTCTCTCCCTTCCTCCCTCCCTCTCAGTTCTCTACTGAGACAGTGCAAAGTTGAGTGTGACTTTCAGGACACACTTGGCATGCCATTGAAATTGCCCCACTGCAGAAAGATAAAAGCCCAAGGAACCAGCTCCACTCCCTGGAGACCTCCAGCCCCGCCCTGAGCCAGGTGTATGATCACCACATCCTGAAGTGGCTCATTACAATCAAGAGCTGAATAGGAAAACAGAAATTAAATTGACACTTTGAAGCATTAATCTAAGCGCAAATTAATATTCATCAACATCTGCTATTTGTTCAGGTGAATGTTCAGTTTAAACAAAAAAATAGCATTCTTTCTACCTGGAGACAGCATATTCAGAGAAAATGGCACTGTCGGTACACAGCCAAAAAGGCTGGATCCCCGTGGAGACAGATATCCCACAGGGGTTCTGGATATCTCTCAATAACTCATTTCTGTTAGGTTACTGTGTTCTTCCTGATTCTCAAGACATGGCTGTTGCTTTTCAGCTGGAAAGAAATTGGAGATAAGTAATGTGCATTCCATCTCACATTTGGCAACCCACGTGGCCCCTTTCTCTGCCTTTTGTTTATCATACCTGGGCAGGAGAAATTTCCTCACTGGAGATTACCAAGTGAATTTCAAACTGTGTGTGTGCAAGAGGACAAGATGGGCTCGTGGAACCATAGCAGCAGGTATAGCTCTACATGGACAGAGAATGAAGCAATTACACAGTAAAACTCTGCACTGTTATGGCCAAGGAGGATGGAGGATGGTGTAACACAGGAAGGATCATGGAGTTAATAACATATCTGGAGCAAGGGAGAATTTTTTAGGTCATAACCCAGCTAACAGTTGTTCTCTTCCTGCCAAAAAGCCAGAAGATCTTTTGAAAGCTATCCCAGGACTATGGGCCAGGCCAGATCTGAGAAATATTCAGAGACATAATCTGTTCCCAGAGTAAAACAGTAGCTTCAGAAGAGTATTTTAGAAAATGTGTTTCTTTACATCTCAACAGTCTCTCTCTGTCTCTCTCTCTCTTTTCCAGAGTTGAAACACAGAAACTAAAATGATAGAAACATAGTTAATGAAGATAATATGCAAGATGAAAGTCTACAAGTTATGCATATTTTTGAAAAATATGCCTGACTATGACTGATGGGAATACTGTGCATCTGGCAACCAGCCTAGTCCAATGTTGGTGAAAGTTTCATGCCACAAATGGGACAACACTGTTCTACCCAAGAACACAAATTAAACTACTTCTCTTTGACTGTCTGTGTGATCTTGAGCAACTTACTTAGCTTCTGTGTGCCTCGCTTTCCACAGGACGTAAACATTGTGATGAGTCAATACTTTGATGCATGTAAAGCATTTGAAACAGTATCTGCCACCTCGTCACTATATAACTATTAGGTGTTATTGTCAACTTAGTCATGAAGAATGTACACTGGAACATCTCTGGTGATTCTATTAGTAATGATGTTGCTGAAGAAATACAGTGAATGACCCAGAGCCAGAACAGATCAGTCCATTTTACTTTGGAAGAGAAGAGACAATGGAGAGATAAAAAAATAATTGATGAACATACAAAGAGCAATGTGGAAACTTAGAAGAGCTTTCTTCAGAGGAAGGGTCAAGACTTCTATGTTGGTGTCTTTGAAGTGGAGAAGATTCAACCAGATAAACATGAGGGAAAGGTATCCACAGGTGGAATGACTCTGCACATCCTCAGAGAAGGAGTGTTGTGAACATGGAAGGAATAGGGGGAAAAGTAGGACTGCTAGAGTGAAATGGATTTGAGAAAGTAGCTTAAAAAATAGACAAGGGGCTGGAAAGATGAATCAATGGTTAAAGTGCTTGCCTGTTTGATTTCCAAGTACCCATGTCAAGCCAAATGTACCAAGTGCACATGCATCTAGAGTTCATTTTTAGTGGCTAAAGGCCCTGGCATGCCCATTCTCTCTGTCTCTCTTCTCTCTACTTCTCTCTCTGCTTGCAAATAAATAAAAATATTTTTAAAAATAAGTATGATAGGTAGGTCAGGGTTAGACATGTAGGATTCTGCCAAACAATAAGAAAGTGGATTCTATTCTAAAATGCAACAAAAGTCATTGGAGGAGTTTAAGGAGAGGTGCAAGATGATTTCAAAAGCTCACTCCTAGGCCATCTCGTAGCTAGTTTCTAAAGGACCCCACACTGTGGGAGACATGTCCATGTGGAATTCCCTCCCATGTTTACATATGTGGTACCGACCAAATGTCTTGCCTCCAGACAACAGAACAACAGAGCAATTGTGAGGGGATGTTGCTTCCATGATTAGGTTACAAAGACCAGCTTTCAGTTCTCTCCTCTTTCTCTCTCTTTCTCTCCCTCTCTCTCAACCTCCTTCCTTCCTTCTCTCCTTCCCATTTCACCTCTCTCGCCTTCTCTTTTGCCCTACTAAAGTTAGGTAACATGTTGCAAGCGTCTTTATGGAGAGTGGCAAATGAAAATAGACCACTGAACATTTCCAGGGCTTTTAAAGGAGGCAAATGAGATAAAGAGAGAGAGAACATCATTTATACTTTGATGAAAACATAAAACATACTCTAACATTTCATGCCATCGTGGGGCGGGGGATAGACATAAAACAAGAGGAATTTTGACTTGAAATGGGAAGGGCAAGAAGCATGGTTTGGACAAAGCTTTCTGAGTCATATTAAGTTTCAGGTAATGCTTACTAAATACCCACATGGCAAGTTAAAGTAGACACTTGGGGAATTGAATTTAAGAGTCACAGGATCTGTGAAGGGACTAGGACTGTAAAGTATTTGTAACCCATGAGCACTTACAGGTGGTACCTAATATCATTTGGCAAGATGAGGTCTCTTAGGGACAGTATCAGTTGCATTGGGGCATAACAAGCCACCCAAAAGCTTAGTGGCAGAAAACAACAGTTTCATTATACCCATGGCTTCTGTAGGTTAAGAATTTGGAAAGCAAGCCCAGGGTGGTGGCAGACTCCCGTGATTCTAGCACTGAGGAAGAGGAGGCAGTAGGATGGCCAGTTCAAGGGCAGCCTGAGCTACATAGTGCAATTTTATTTCAAGAAACCACATGCAGGGGTTGGGGAGATAGTTCACTGGTTAAGAACATTTGTTGCTCAAACGTGAGGACTGAATTTGATCCCCAACACCCACATAAAATGTCAGGTTAGGGCTTGTGGTAGTTTGAATATATGTCCCCCAATATATTCAATGTTTTATTTATAGTTTGCATCTGCAATCACCTTGCTAGAGGCAATGTCACTGGGGGCCCGGTCTTAAGGTGTGGTGATGGTTTGAGATTCCATTGTAAAGATATGCAAATGTGCCTAGCAGGAGTTCCTGAAGTGTGCTGTGTGACCTTTTGGCTGTAGTTTTGCTCTGTGTGCTGTGGTGGCTGGTTGGAGCTGGTCCAAATCCGTTTCTCTTGCCATTATGGAACTTCCCCTGGATCTGGTTCAATAAATAATATCCCTTCCTCCATAACTGCCTGGTCTGGAAGGAAACCTAAAGCTGTCTGCAACAGGGCTAGATCGATCTGTAACCTCCGTGCTGAGGGGGACAGAGGCAAGACAACCACTAACGCTCACTAGCAAGCCAGTATGAGCCCAAATCAGCATCTCCAGGTTCAGAAAGACTCCTTCTCTAGGAAATAATTTTGAAGAGCTATATGGGAGAACACCCAACATTCTCTTCTGGCCTCTGCAAAGGTGTACACAAGGGCAATGCACATGCACACACTTTACGTACGCACACCACATTGTACAACCATACACACACAAACACAAAATATCTTTCAATGTCCAGTTATTTTCATTTTAAAAAAGAAGCAATTCTGAGGATGTATCTCAATACTAGAACGCTTGCCTAGCATGAACAAGGCCTTGGTTCGATCCCTAGCATCATAAAAATAGACAGACACATACATAACTTACGTAAGGTAAACTTTGACAAGCACAATGAGACAGGCTTGTCTGTGCTCCATAATGCATGTGTCCTTAGCTGTGTTGTTGGCAAGAGTGGTATATATGACTCCTCGGAGGCTTGGCTTCCTTACTGTACTTAACAATGTTGCTGGCTCCAGATACCACTGTCCAGTGTTCCAGGAGAAGCAGATACAATCTCTTCTGTCTCTTCTGACCTGGTGACCAGATTTAAAGGAAGATACCTAGATCCAATCTCTGGATGGAAGGACTATCAAGAGATCAGCAGACATGCTTTAAAGCCACCACATAAAATTAATATAGGTAGAAAAGAGAGAATCCTAAGTTGAGCTCTCCATCACACCGGATGCTGAACAGAGATGGAATATCTAGCAAAGGAGACTGAATCAATAGCCAGTGTGTTAGGAGAAAACTATTGGGTGTATTTGATGTTATGCCAGTCAAGAGAAGGATCTAGGGCTGGAGAGATGGCTTAGGGGTTAAGGCGCCTGCCTGCTAAGCCTAAGAACCCTGGCTCCAAACTCCAGTGGTTCCAATCTCCAGGTCCCACGTTTAGCCAGATGCAAAAGTGACGCAAGGGCGCAATGCTGCACTTGGCCACAAGGGGGCGCACACATCTGGATTTCGTTCACAGCAGCTGAGACTGCTGGCGCGCCCATCTCTGTCTCCCTCTCCCTCTCTGTCTATCTCTCTCTCTGTGTGTCTCTCTCCAAAAATAAATAAAATAATAAAGAAGCAAAGTGAGAGGGGTATTTAGGTTCTCAATATCCACTTCAAAGGAGAGTGTTCCAAATGATGTGAGCTCCTTACACCAGACTTCACCTTTAAAAAAAAAAAAAAAAAAGGGAGAGAGAGAGAGAAGGATCTATTTCTAGAAAGTTTTGTTTGATGCTTCTGAAAAGTGAAATGCCATACAGAAAGAGAAAACTAGGGTTTGGGAAATGAGTGGCACTAGAGATGCTGACAGAAGCAATCTCTGTAGTCCAGGGTAGATACCAGCTTACATCAAGCTGAAGATACTGAAGAGATGAAAACCATGTCAGCCCCAGCTGCCAGTTGTGCATGCACTCATGTAAACAGGTCACGGGCAAGGTTCCCCTAGGACAGATCACCACGGAACCTGGGATTCAGAAGGCCACCGGTGCATATACTTGAAAAGTCTTAATATTAAGGAATGCATTACCTGTCATAACAGCCCATGCCATCATTGTTAGAGAACTTCTTGCTTCAAAGACTCATTCCTGGTACCATTAGCCTTTATCTGCCTAGAACAAACACAGGCCATCTAACCACTGACGTCACATGCTACTTCTGAATCTTCTATAAAGAACTCATCTTCACTACCTTCAAATTTCAAAGTGCTTCATGCCCAGTTTTCATCACTTTCCTCCAAATGTGCTCAATTTTGTTTCTGTCTTGTCTTGTCAACTGTGTGACATTCTAAAACCAGACTCAACACCCTGGTACACTCAGAAAATGCCACCCTCAAGTCCTACGGTTACCCTCCCAGCTATTTCAGGGTTGATTACCCTGCTGTCTCATCAAATGGAAACCAAGAACACCACCTGTCATTCACATTGAGCATCAATCACTATGAGTTTGGTTTGTAAATGTTCAATAACCATCGATGCCATAATCCCAACCAACTTTTCCTCCTTAGCAAAGCTGGATGCTGCCATACTCAGCTAAAGTGTTGAAAATGCTAGAAAGAGGAAGTTTTCAATGCCACCTCCAACCCCCTGATGCTTTGTTTTCTTTTGCACAACGTTGAAACAGAAAGAATAACAAAGATTGTGAGCACAGTGACCCAGGTCAGACCAGGGTCCTTTGAAGGGGTGTCATGACAATCATGCAGAAGTGGAAGCAGGAAATCCTGGGCTATTCTCCTGGGTTATCAGCCTGGATATCCACTGAGGCTTTCCCCTCTATCTTCTGTGTGTGCGTGCGTGTGCATGTGTTATATATGTATTTCTTTTTGAGATATAATTTCATATAGCCTAGGCTGGCCTCCAGTTCACTAATATAGCTGAGAATTACCTTGAATTTCTGATCCTTTTGCCACTAATCAAGTGCTGAGTGCATGACCACACCCTGTTTCTGCTGTGCTAAAGATAAAAACCAAGGTTTCGTGCATATAATGTAAGTTCTCTGCCAACTGAGCTACATCTCCAGCTTCTTAGGTACTTAAAATTTGTGAAAAATCCAATCAAAATTCTCTTTCCAAAACCCACTCACAATACCTCTGAATAGTTTTATAAACTTTATCATCATCCAGCATTTCTTATGAATATATGAAACTGTTTGAAAGTATTTCTAAGTCTTTCAAACCAATATTTGCATCTCTATACTTTTTTTTTTTTCTTATTTTAGGGAAAGGTAAGGAAAGGTGCTTGCCTGGGTCTAGAGAAGCAAATATTTGAATGAGATAGGAAAACTGGGCCCATTCAAATAGTTCTGTTGGTGAAACAGGTATTTTCACACTCACTTTCATAGCAAGGCTAGAAAAAAAAAAAAAAAAAAAAAAAGAAGAAGAAGCAAACTCACAAAATGGGCCTTGTCTGTTTTCTGCTGGTGCCTGCTCATGTAAAGAGCCCAAGCACAGAAGGCGGCTGAAACATCGCAAACATGTTGGAGCAGAGTTCTCATCTTCCCTGTCATAACTTACCCTTCTTTCCCCTGTCCCTGGAGAACTTGACTGACTACATTTGAGTAAGAAGAAATCAGATACTGTTTGTCAATGAAATGTTTGGTTCCATCTGTTCTGGGTCAGAGTCTAACAGGCCAAGTTAGGATCAAGGGAGCTGCTTTAGCACCTCCTCTGAGTCTCTCAAGCTCTCTCCAAACTCAGAAAGTTGCATTTGTTGGAATGGAGGCATGAATACATTGTATGTTTTAGTTCTTCAGGGTTTGCACACACTTGGTACAAGTGTCATGCTTGTGAGCGTTCTATGGTGCCTACCCCTCCCAAGAAGAAGAGGATGAAACTGCCTGTTCCCAAGTCACTCAGAAAGCTGCCCTCAATGCTTTCAAATGCTGCACTTGGAATTCTGGGCAACTTTCATACACCTTGGAGCCTCAGTTTCCTTCAGAAATGAAAATAAAACTGGGTCTTTGTTGGTTTATTTCTGGGGATTGATATGAAAATTCACAGAGCTTCTTTGTTAAACTATTTATATGTCATTTTATTTTTTAAACACCAGAAAATATTTATCATGATTAAAAGTGACATATGCCTTTTAAAAATGCAACAAATATAGTACATATCAGAGTCTGTGTAAAAGTTGAATAACTTAATTAAAATACCAGTTTATGAAGTTTCCCCATAACATAGTGTATAAAAGATAAACATAATGAAGTATTAAAAGAATGAGAAATGGGCTGGAGGGATAGCTTAGTGGTTAAGGCATTTTCCTGCAAAGCCAAAGGACTCAGGTTTGATTCCCCAGGACCCACATTACCCAGATGCACAAGGTGGTGCATGCATCTGGAGTTCCTTTGCAGTGGCTGGAGGCCCTGGTGTGCCCATTCTCCCTCTCTCTCTTTCTCTCTCTCTCTCTCTCTCCCTCTTTCTCTCTGTCAAACAAATAAATAAGTAAATAAAAATAAAATATAAAGAAAAGAATGATAAACACAAAGGGAAAGATCCAGAAAACCTAGTTGTATTCAAAAAGTAAACAAATAAAAAAAGGTCATCCTTGAAGTAAAAGAGATAAAAGTCTTTTTAGCTAAAATTTTAGGGGGTAAATTTTGTAAACATTTAGGGAGGTAAATTTTGTAAACATTTAGTTCTCAGAGACATGTACCCAATGGGTGATCCAGAAATCCATTTCCTTTGCATTTCTCTCCTTTAATCCATCCTGCTCATGGATTTAAAAAGAAAATTTAATCCAGGGGTTCTGGGGTTAGAGTAATGGTTTAGCTGGTAAAGTGCTTACACGCAATCATGACAGCCCGAGTTTGGATCCCCATCACCCATGTAAATGCTGGGCACAGTGGCATGCACCTATAGTCCCAGTGCTCTGAGAGCAAAGATGGGATCCCTAGGGTAAGCTCACTAGCTAGACTGGCCAAATGAGCTTTGAGCTCTGTGAAAGACCCTGTCTCAATGAATAAAGTGGAGAGTGATCAAGGATGACACTCAATATTGACCTCTGCCTGTGCACCAGCACAAGTGAGTCCATACACAAGAACATGCACACACATGTATCCACACATACAAAAACATCACACATATGCAAAATAAATTTCATCCAACAAAACCTGTGCCTGGATGACATCACTCCCCTCATTGCAACCATTAGTCAATTCTCACTGCAGTCCAGACCTTGCATTACCGATCTCACTAACTTGCCTTTTATTCCACCTTTCCCAGCTACAAGAGTGAAGACTTGGCTCGGCCAGCCACTTAAGCTACAGTGCCCAGTTTCTCTTTTTGTTCATCTCCAAGCTCTGGTTCACTTATAGCCTTGTCTTCTCTGAAGATTCTTTTTTCCTCCACCTTCTCTAATTAAAGGCCTGTACATCCATTTAAAAACTATTCAAAATATTTCTCCTTGACAACCATAAAAATAAGAGTACTCTTTGCTCCCCAAAGCTTCGCTAGGACTCATTGCACTTCTCATAACTGCTTGACAGATGCACTGTCATATGTATAGCAGAAGCAAAGCACATGTCACAAGATACAATTCCTATCTGCTCAGATTTTAATTTCCCTGACTAGGCTGTGAGCTCCTTGGAATGAAGACTACTTCTTACTGTCTTTATATCTCTATCACCTAACACAAAGACATGGGCCTGCTGTGTGTTCCACCAATGACTCATACCATTATGGAGAATGGCAGCCCATTGCCAAGTAACTGTTGACTGGCAGGAAAGTAGACCCAGTATATCAGATCACTTTATATTTTCAGACAATCCAGAAACCCTTATTTCCACATGTAAAATCTCTTTGATTCTTTAGCATTAGAAAATAAAATAATTGTTGTTCATGGAAGTATTAAACAAGTCCACTATACAGAACAACCAAATGCAAGACCTGTTGGCAACCATTGGATCAAGAAATACAACATTCATGTCAATGATCATCGAATAGCCATGTGGAAGTCCAATTAACTTTTCAGAGTCACAGGAGGTAGAACCAAGAGAAACCTGTTGAGGAGGATGTCTCATTCTCCCTAAAGAGAGAAGGACAGATGGAGAGTTGGGGAGTCACAGGTGGGAAGAGGGAAGTAGTAAGTCAGATTTCAACATGATGAAACTGCTGCATGTGGGACCTGAATGACAGCTGCTCTTAGAACTCTGAGCTAAATTGGGATCCTCCTACTCTTCCAAGGCACTATAACTAATAAAATGATGCTTGTACCAACTTAATTACCAAGTCTACTTAAGCTCCACTTAAGACAAATAGTATTTTTGCATGTGTATGTGTGATGTGCACGCATGTGTATATGTATGCTCATGTGTGTATGGGTGCATGTGTGTGCAGGTGTTCATGTATACACATATGTGGGTACTACAAGTTGGTTTTCTTCCTTAATTGCTCTCCACCCTACCTTTTGAGACAGGGTCTTTCACTGAACCTAGCACTAACCCACTGGGCTAGACTAACTAGAAAACCCCAGGTGTTCTCCTATCTCCATCTCCCCAGTTCTGTTATTAAAGGTGTGTACTATCACACCTGGGTGTGGGGATTCAAACTCAGGTCTTCATGCTTGAACAGCAAGAAGCTTATCCACAGAGTCATCTCCCCATCCCTAGTCAGTGATTATTAAAGTTTAGATACACATACCTCAAAAATAAGAAAGGAGGGCTGGGGAAGTTGCTTAGTGGTTAAAGCACTTGCCTGCAAAGCCTAATGACCCAGGTCCAACTTCCCAGAACCCATATAAGCCAGATGCACATAGTGGCACATGTGTCTGGAGTTCATATGCAGTGGCTAGAGGCCCTGGTGTGCTCGCTCACTCTCTCTCTCTCTCTCTCTCTCTCTCTCTCTCTCTTGCTCTCTCTCACTTTTTCACTTAAACAAAAAATTTAAAAATAAGAAAGGAATACAGAGAAAAATATACACTAGAGACATTTTACATGGATGCAATCTTACAGAAACTATGAATCTTAGAAAACAAAATTACACCAGAAAAAAAAAAAAAACATACCACCAGAATAAGCATGACTAGAAAAACAGAGACTAAGAACCAAAGGATAACTCATGCAAAACTGAGTATAAAATAAGAACACTATAAGTAAAGAGGAGATGATAGAAATGGAAGACAGTTCCAGAAGAGGCAACATACAGATATCCAGAATTCCTGAAGGAGGCAGAACAAAAGCAACCCTCTTCACCTCAAAATATTTGAAAAAAAATTTCTATGAAAAAGCCCACAGAGAATTTCATATTTCAGAAAAAAAAATCATGGGGTAAAATTATTTCATTCTGAAAGCCAAAAAAAAAAAAAAAGTAATATAGGCATAGAAGCCAAAAACATAAAAACACATTTAAAAGGAAATAAGTACAGACTAGCCTTCCCCAGTGTCAATTGCAAAGGATAGTGTGCAAAATCTCCAGCGTTCTAAGGGGAAGAAATAAAACCAAAGAATCCCAGCTATTTGAGGGGGACGGGAGGAAGGCTGTTGAATAACCCTATTTATAAAAGAAATCCAACTGTGATGATGGATCTAATGAAAGTGGGAAAAATCAGGAGTCCATGGAAAAGGGCTGGTATGAGCAATGAGGTCATTTACAAATAAATAAGACAAAACAACTGTTTTTTCTTTTTAAAATTTTTGTATTTATTGGCAAGTAGAGAAAGAGACTGGGAAAATGAGAAAAAGAAAGAGAATGAGTGCACCAGGGCCTCCAGCCACTGCAAATGTACTCCATATGCATGCACTGCTTTGTGCATCTGGCTTTATGTGGGTACTGGGGATTCAAACCCAGACTGGTGGATTTTGTAAGCAAGTGCCTTTAACTGCTGAACCATCTCCCAAGCACCTGTTATCTTAATTAGTGATTGTCATATAGAAGTTAATAGTATAAAAACAGTGCTATGATTTCCTTATATTTTCTTAACATTTAATCAAATGCTACTCATGTTTGACACACAAGGTTTAAAAAATTTAATGAAACCCCAATATCTTAATATTATTTTATTCTTATTTCTAAACCTTATAAAATATTTGGGAAATTAATTTTCTTGTATTTAAATTTAATCATTTTCTTCTTTTCACTCTCATAAGGATTTAATTAAGCCAATATAGTTACTATAACTAATTTTTATTTTAAATAGTGTGACAGAATATTCCCAATTCAATTATCCTGTATTTTTTCTCTGTATATCTTCATAAACAAATGAGAAGCTAGTATTAACAGTTGTTGGTGAGAGTTATTTCATATGGTTTATTTATAATGAGTGGTATTGTTTTTATAAGAGTTAGAGTTATTGTTTTTGAACATATATATTATTTTTATAAGAGTTATCACTGTTTTTGAACATATATAACCATATATATGTATGTATATATGTATGTATGTACATAATGTGAATGAAGCTTAATATTTTGCACCTCTAATTGAATGTTGAAGGTAATATATGTCACTTCTTATTCCTGCTGCTTTGTGATACCCCAACTGCCTGCTGATTTTCAAGCAGAGTTATCCTGGGTGGGATGATAGCATAAAAGATTAGGGTATTTCAAACCTACAGGGCACCTTCAACAAAGCCATCTAGCTTCCACATTTCTTACCCCTCGGGGATTGATGTGTCACTTCTTAGAAGGTTGCATGAGCTAGAGACCAGTGATTAGTTCCCCCTTAGAGTAAGTCCTTTGTAAGAGGTTGTTGTCATCCAACACCACACAATATCACTTATAACGCAAGCGATCATGGTGAATGGAAAGTCATCCTGTTACGCATGAAGCTTCTCTGTGTGTTTGAAAAGCTTTGAGACCACCGACATATAAACCTCCTTCCAGAAAAGAACGTTACAACTGTTTTCTACTTAATACTAACCTATGCCAAAGTTATCTTAACCATCCAGACCTTCTATATTAGACCCAAGGTGACACTGAACCCACAGATAATGTCACGGCCACATGCAGATACCACCTGAAAGTAAGGTAAAGAGAAGCCAGGCAGGTAAGAAATGAGCCAGGTGCCTACTGAGAAAGACTACATCTAAAAGTAGACAGCAAAAGCCAAAATCTTTAAAATTCATGAGTTAAAATCTTTGAAATGAAGATTAGATGGATGTATGCACAGAATGAATCTGGAAACCACAGTCATGTATCCAACAAAAAGGCAAGTTAGCAGGCTGGAGAGATGGCTTAGTGGTTAAGGCACTTGCCTGCAAAGCCAAAGGACCCAGGTTTGACTCCCCAGGACCCATGTAAGCCAGATGCACAAGGGGGTATATGCATCTGGAATTCGTTTGCAGTAGCTGGAAGTCCTGGCTCACCTATTCTCTCTCTCTCTCTCTCTTTCTCTCTCCCTACCTAATTCTGTATATCTCTCTCACATAAATAAATAAAAATATTTTAAAACATAAAAAGGCAAGTTAGAAAGTGGCCAATATAGGAAATGGGGACAAAAAAGTATATGTATCAGAGCTGAGACTAACCCCACAAAAGAGCAGCTCTCTGACATCCAAAAAGCATGAAATCCACATGACCACAGCAGAAACAAGAGAGGCAAGGATGTGTGTGAGAGGCCAGGTGAAGTTTTCCAAATGGCCAATTACTCCGGGGGCTCCACCTGGCTCAGGGCAAGTATCACATCCTTGGTGAGTGTTTTCTGTTACCAGACTGATTCCAGGGTCCTCCTAGCTCCACTGCAGTACCCTGAGAGTACCATGACTGACACACATATGCCAGGAACATATGCCAGAAGATTCCAGTGTTCCAAAGACCAACCATCAGAGCTTATTGGACACCACCTCCAGCATTAAAATAATGCTGCTCATAAGTTTTAAAAAACTATAGTTGAGTGAGTGCAGTTTTGCTTCTAGGATTTAAATGCAAGAAACATAGCTACTGACAAACAGGAGGGAGTATTCAGCTAAAATTTTTTAACCGCTTGTATCAGAAATCTCTATTCAAAATGGTTTGAAAATGAAATGCTCTCACATAACAGCATGTCTTAAGGGAAAGTGACCCCAAGGCCTCAAGAACTTTCCTATTTTAATTATCATCATCATCATCATTTGCTTTAATATCCTCAGCAAATCAGCTTGTCTTTAACAAGCTGTCCTCACTCATGGTTGTAAGGTGACTGAAAACATGCAGACACCCAGCTGAAGAATAGTTTTTCATCCTACAAAACCCTCAATAGATGCACTTCTTCTTATAGCTTTTTGGTCAGAATTTTATTGCAGTATAAATCTTAAACGAGCCACTGATCAGAGAAATAAGATCAAAGAAACCCAGGGATATGTAGGAGAGGATCCCCAAAGCAAAATCAGCAGATAGACAGGCAGCCAACAGTGACTACTGGAACTGAATGCATGGTCTGTCCCTTGCCCCGTGCCTGTAGCCTTCTCCCCTTCCATTGCGTCTACTTCAAACCCTGTGTTCCAGCCATGTCAGTTGTTAATTAAATACCCATGAAGTTCCCATTCGGACAGATAACTTTCCCATATCTGCCTTTTCTCTTTGTTCTTACCTCAGCCTGAGGTGCTCTTCCCCTCTGGCTGGCAAACACCTAACCATCCACCAACTCTCCTCTGATCTCCACAGAAGCATTACTTCCTCGCTGAAGCCTTGCTTGACTTCAAGTAGTTAACTAAACTCCTCTATTAATGTCCCTCCCACACCGTGTTGGCTGGCCATGCCTCCTGCTAACAGATGCTCCTCTGTTTACGTTCATCTCCCCTGTTATTAGACTAAGAGCAGGACTGAGCCTTATCTTTGTAACCCCAGTTTTCTCGTGTGCTGTCGTGTATTTATAGGAGATCCGTGCAGCCTTGATAAATTGAATGAAACTGAATGAGCTGAACTGGATGTGGTGTTGTGTAACATTTCCAGCCCCGTCTCTAATGTAACTGTCTGCCATGGAGCATCTCAGGAAGGCACAGCAGGAGCCGTGCTCCGGGCTTGCATCCTCTGCAGATGATTCTGAGGGAGGAACAGAACTGTCCAATGTCCCATAAGACTCAAGTCCTCACCTGGAGAGTTTTCATATCCCTAATAAGGTAACCAACCATTGGGGGCTTCAGAAATAAAAGTCTCTTATCCCAGGAAGCCTCTCAGAAGCAGGAAAACCAGGACAAATGTCACTGAACCCTGAAGTCCTGCCATGTCTTACTTCCGCACTACCACTGCAATTGAATCTCTCTGAAGATCAGTCCCTGCCAAGAGCTTAATGTCTGTGGAAACGAAAAAGGTTATTTGTTATCAGCCTCACTGGGGACAGAGATTAAGATTTCTTACCTGGGGTTAAAGATTTGGAAACTATGGTTTGAAGAGAGCAAATCACGGAGACTTTAAATGGCTGTCCAGGGAAGAGAGTTACACAACATTACTTGTTTCTAAGGCAACAACCCCTCAGATTTATGCTAGGGCTTGGGAACCATTTCCCCCCAGAGCAGATGATTATATGCTCATTCATCTCCAGAGAAGCCTTTAAAACCTCTTCTTTCTCAGAAAACCTATTTGGCTAAAAAAAAAAAAAAAGAAGAAGAAGAAAGAAAGAAAAAAAAGTGTTGAAGATGGACGGTTTACTCTGAACATTCCTGGATCCCCAGAGAAGTGCTTGTGGAGATTGCTATGCCATCCTAAGATCTGGTTACACTTCTTCCTCCCCTCTGTTCAGCCATTCTGCTAAACCACATGATCTGTTGCTTTGGAAGGCAATTCTATGGAAATATCCACATGGTTATTTACATGCTAAGATCTCCTCAGAGTTCTTCTGCATAGGCAGTGAACTGAGACCACTAAGTGTCACTGCAATCGTTTCACTGGGGAACAAAAGGTGAATACCTAAGGGACAATGTAGATTCCTTATACAATGAGTCTCCTGACAGCATTCTTGACAATTCCCTTCATATTCATCAGAGGTTTTATGGTTCAACAGGGGCCTCAGCTCAGCCCATGAGGAGGACAATCTCTCTCCTGATGTTCACTGAGACAACTGCTTCTCTCTACTGGCCTCATTCCAGGCCTCACCCAATCATGACCTAACCGAAAACTCACTCACCTCCTTCCTCTTGGTGGTGATACTCAGTTCTCTGGAGTGTGAAGGGCATTCTGAAACTGACAGGGAATCCTATTCCCCTCTTGTTAGAAACCCCAGGTTGTAAATAGTCAAAGGTTATGAGGTTACATATTATTTTCTTTGAGCCATAGTCCTTTGTTCAAATCCCAGCTCTGTCACTTACAGCTCATATAACCTTGGTAAGTTGCTTGAACTGACAATGCCTCTAAAACTGAAGAAGAAGTAATAGTAGTGACAACTTTACAACAGTGTCCTGAGGATTAAATTAATAATAACTGTGAAGTTCTTAGACCAGATTGTGATATATATCATAAGCATAATAGAATTTTATCTATATTGTCATTCTTTTCATTTTCTGTGTTCATCTTTAGTGCATAACAGACACTGGGGGGGGACTAAAATTTCCCAATGGAATTCAAATTTCCGTTCATAAACAAGGCATACGTGCGCATCAGTACATATTCATTCCTGATTGCTGGCTAATTGGAGCTGTGTCTTCTTAAGCTGTAGACCTTCTTCAGAGGCGCATAGAGAAACAAGACAAGTGGATGTGGCTGTAATCTCTGCCCAAATTCTAGTCCCACAGGGTCTATTAAATGTTAGCACTTTGAAAGTTCAGAGAAAAGGCAAGGAATTGCCATCTTTACTGAACCTTAAACTCCAGTGCAGGAAGAGCAGAAACACATGGCAAAATAAGAAAGCTGGAAAATCAAAAAGAATTTTCAAGAAGTATTGAGCAGTCCCTATGGGCTTGGGCCATAGAAGAATCCTGCTTAAATTACTCACTCCATTCCTACATATCTAAATCCCTGAACGGTGGCTTAGATTAACCCAGAAGTCATGTCAATAAGAACTAGCTTTTCTTTTCCAATTCCTGCGAGGGTACTGTGGATTCAAATCCAAAGCATCAATTAAGTAGCTTTTAGAAACCATAGAGTTGATCTGAATTTGGAGTAATGGGATGGTTGATCTGGATAGTCAACTTGATAGGGATCAGAATCATCATGGAAACAAATCTCTGGACATGTCTGTAAGGGGTTTTCTGCATTAGATAGACTGAAGTGGGAAGATCCATCCTAAATGTGGGCAAGGATATTCCATGGGCTGGGGTCCTGGACCAGACAACAAGGGCAAATCTAGCTGAGCACCAACATTCATCTCTCTGCTTCCTAACTGCAGATACCGTGTGACTAGCTGCCCCAAGGTATAGCCTCTGTACTGTTATGGATTATAGCCTCAAACTGAGTAATGAAAGAAAAATAACACAGAAAATTGTTATTGAGAAGTGGAGACATTGCTGTTATAAAAATGACCATGTGATTCGTAGCTCTTTGGAACTAGTTTGTGGGAAGAATGTCAAAGACTAGAACTATGGGCTATAAAAGCCCTATTATGCTGTAAACAGAGCCATTCGGGTGGGACTTTATAAGACTAGAATCTTGAAAGAAACACAGACAGTGGAAGCCCAGTTCATAAGGTTTCAGAGGTGAACAGAATTCCATCAGAAACTGGGCTAGGCAGCGTACTACATTCTGTCCATGTCCTGAGAATTTTAATAAAGCTGAATTCAAAAGTTATGAGTTAAGTTGACAGGTAGAAGAAATCTTAAGAAAGGAGAGCATTTAGGCTGGGTCATGGTTACTGTTCACTGATATGATTCAGTTCTACAATGACAGTGCAACAGGTAGAAAAAAAAGATATGAAATACTTCCCCATGTGGAAGGAAAAGTAGGAAGATTAAAGGTATACACAAGAAGGCAGAAAAAGCAGTGGTACTTGTTGAAAAAAAAAAAAAACATTAAACTGTTAAAGAAATTTGCCGCTCTACATTGGGGCAATGGGAAAGGTGCCCTGAGGGCAACATCCCATCTGTGGAAGGCTACATTATGTGAAAATCTAAATTTATTTGAAAAGACAGTCTAAACTGAGAATGTCACTGAAGTGGTTTTTGCTCAAAATCAACTATCTAATGAAGTATTTTCCCCAGTGTCAGCCTGGAAGAGAGGCCAATACAGCAATGGTTCAAAGGTGGGTGCAGCTGGCAGCAGAACCTGGCAGGTTGGTCCACATGACATTACTTTTACAGGCATAACACATGAAAGATTGTGGGAGTCATGGAGTCTTGCTCCATGGTTTCTGAATTCGACTGCTGAGGTCAGTCAATGTGCAGCAGGGTCAGAGTCCCAGTAAAGAGGCCACTGTTCATAGATGTGAAGCCTAAGTTTCAATGGAGACCTCATGATTTTGGTGATGTTAAGACCATGAGAAAAGCTTGGTATGGAGCTGGCCTAAGAGCTTTCTCAGGGCTACCCAAGTCCTTTGAAATCAAAATGATTCCATCACAAACCCCACATGCTGGACATGAATCTTTAGGATTGGTTGTTTGCCCTGCTGAGTTTTGGCCTTGCTTTGGTACCATCTTTCTTTGCTAGGTCCTCATTCTCTCTTTTAGAATACTAATGTTTGCTCTGTGCCATTGTATATTGGAAATATAACTTACTCATTGAGTCTATAAACACTCTCAGCTAAGACATTATTTTAAGTCTTGGAAGTGACTTTTGAAGTGTTGAGATTGCTAAATATGATGACTTTTAAGATTGGAGTGAATGCATTTTGCATTATGATAGCCATGAGCCTATGGGGCAAGGGTAGAAGCTTATGGCATAAAATTTAAATACTGGAGTGTCAGGTTGACAAAGAGTAGATTTGTGATGGCTAATCTCAATTATCAACTTTCAGGGATTTAGAATCACCATGGAAACAATATCTAGATATGGCTATGAGAGATTGCTAGATTAGGTTGCTTGAGGTGGGAAGATCCACCCTAAATGTGAGTGGGGCTGTGGTAGTTTGACTAGATGGCCCCCAATATATTCAGTGTTTTATTAGCTTGTAGTTTAGATCTGCAGCCACCTGGCTGGAGGCAATGTCACTGGATGGATCTTAGGGTCCAGCCCTAAGGTGTGGTGGTGGGTTTGAGATTTCAATCTAAAGATATGCAAAGTGTGCCTAGCTGGAGTTCCTGAGGTGTGCTGTGCTGGGTGGCTTTTTGGCTAGTGCTTATCTCTCTCTCTGCTTGGACCTGTGAAGACAGGCCAACTTCTTCTGCCATTACAGAACTTCCCTTGGATCTGTAAACTTCAATAAATCCCTTCCTCCATAACTGTGCCTGGTCTGGAAGTTCATCTCAGTGAATCTGAAGCTGTCTGCTACAGGTGCCATTCCATTGGCTTGGGTCCTAGACTGCATTTAAAAAGGAAAAAGTAAGCTGAGAAACAACATTTATCTTTCTCTCCTTCCTGACTGCAAATGCAATGTGACTTCCTGCCTCAAGCTCATGCCACCATGCCTTCCTCACTGTGATGTCTTGTATGGATGTACCTTCCAACTTTAAGCAAAAATAAACCCTTCCTCCCTTAAGTTGCTTTTGTCAGGTATTTTGTCAGAGCAATGAAACATGCAGATAGAAAGCAGAGACCTTTTCAATGGTCTCACCACACTTCCATTCTCGTGTAGAGTATAGTGGGTGTGTCGCTGTCTGCTCTAAATAGGTTGGCTAGAAGTACTAAAAGAGCCTACACATGGAAAACTCAGTGCGTTATTCTATCAGTTATCAGTTATGAGAAAGTTATCATTGCTGTAAACACATATCTGACTACAAACAACTTAAGGAAGGACAGGGTTTAATTTGTCTTACAGGTCCAGAGGGATACATTCTATTACAGTGCAGAACTCTAGCGGTCAGAATGAGAAGCTGGTTTGTCACACTACAGTCAGGAAGCAGAAAATTTACAGTAAATAGGGCCAGGCTATACCACGTCATGGCCTACCCCCAGTAACCTGCCCTTTCCAGCCAAGTTCTACCTCCTAAAAGTTCCACAACACTCCCAAACAGTACCATGAGCAGAGGACCAAGTATTAGAACTCATGAGTCTATGAGGGACAGTTAACATTCAAATCAAAAGTTACCAACAAAATCCAACCAGGTAGATGGTATAATGGGTATGCACAGATGTGAAGCAGAGACGAACAGGTCCTATGGCCCACATGCTAGAGAATGGGTCTTTAAAGAAAAGATGTGATCGGTGAAACCATTCACAAAGCAGCTGTCCTACTAGACTGTTATTTAAGTTACCCCGCATAAGAAAGTCCTATTGGCCAGCGAGTTTCTGCCCTCTTCATCTTGTGGCTAAGCTGCTTTTCCTTGTCCTATCAATCACCCTCCCAATCATTTGGATTGAACCATGATCATGACATTAACATGTTCACAGATACACTGTTAGTATAATGTTCCTCATGGTCTCTAAATTAGCACCAATTAAAAGGAGGAGGAGAAGTCTTACAGCTTGAAAAAAGTCCTCATCTAAAGTTAGCTCTGACGGCCAGGCATGGTGGTGCACACTTTAATCCTAGCACTTGGGAGGCAGAGGTAGGAGGATTGCCAAGAGTTTGAGGCCACCCTGAGAATACAGAGTGAATTCCAGGTCAACCTGAGCTAGAGTGAGACCCTTCCTCAAAAAACAAAAACAAAAACAAACAAAAAATTAATTTCCTTAAAAATCTACATGACATGAAGCTAGATCAAGTGGTGTAAGCTTATAGTTTTAGCTGCTCAGGATGCAAGGCAGAGGGACCATAAGTTAAAATCCTACCAAAACAACAGATTCAAGACTTGCTTGGGATACTTAGAGATAATATCTCAAAAAAAAAAAAAAAAGGTTGCCAAAAGGAGGGTGGGAATACAGCTTAGTGGAAGAGCCTTTGTCTGGCATGCATGAGGCTCTATATCAAAACCCTAGTTCCATAAAAAAAAGGGGGGAACCCTAAATGGTGTTAAATTAGGAGGTGAGGAAGAAGGTGTTTTTTATTTTATATATACTATGACAGATTATACTTTTTGTCCCCTTGCCTCTGCTCCCATTACCCTAGGGGCCCTCCTCAGTGGGGTTATGATATTCACTGTGGGGCATATAGGCCTCAGTCAGTCCTTGTGGAGTAGTGGGGGGACCATGCCTCAGGATATTCCTACCCACTCCGTATCTCTACAATCTTTCCACACCCTCTTCCACAGTGTTCCCTGAGCCACAGTAGGCCTCTTGGCAGTCTGGTTTAGTGCTGAATTCTCTTTAGCCTCTGGGTTTCTGCTTCAATAGGTTTTGATTGATTGCTATGTCTGTCAGCATCACCCTGGAATTGGTTGTCAGGCTAGCAGAAAGAGCAGCATTGATATCACTGCTTCCTCTCCAATTTCTCCTGGGCCCTGGCAGATGTGGTGGAGGTCACATGTCTCATGGTGGGAAGTTGGCTATCTTCTTCTCTTATCAATGGATCTTTGTTCTCTTCCATTTTCTCTGCCATCTATAAAATAAAACAGATTCTTCAACCAAGAGTGAAAGTTGCCCTCTGCTTCAGAAGGTAATTTTTGAGGACGAGGGGGCTTTCAAGGTAGATGTGAGAAGTACAATCCAAGTTGGTGGGCTGCTGATTTGTTCCATCCCAGGCGTCTAGCTCTGGCCCACAAGCCCAGCACTCAGTCCAGTCTTACAACGGTGCATATCCCTGCTTGCTACTGACCTTCCACTGATTTTTTTCCCTCCTAGGAAGACACCCTGGAATGGTTTCTAGCCCTGGTGTGCAGCCCCTTCTCACAAGTCTCACAATGGTACACAGCCTTCTCCCCTCTGAAATCCTGCTGGATTTTTCCCTCCCAGGCAGGTACCCTGGCATGGCATCTAGCCCTGACATACAGCCCAGTCTCACAGTGGTATGCAGCCCTGCTTCCCTCTGAACTTCCAAGATATTTTTAAATAGCAGTTTAAGCATTTGTGAGAACTAACAAGTGCAATATGTAAGGTTTGATTGGCTTGAGTTGAACAAACCAATACCTTTTTGATGATTAGGAATATTGAACTTGAAATAAATACTGCATGATATGAAAGAATTCCTGCTAATTTTGTTAACTATGAATGACACCATGATGATGCAGTCTTAAAATGTCTTAGCTTTTAGAGATACCTACTAAACCATTTGGAGAATTGCTTCTCTGAAATTTGTTTCAGAAAACTGTATGAACAAATGAAGCAAAGATGGAAAGTGTTAGGGCATAAGATGAAAAAAATTGGCACATTTTGAAATCTGCCTGAAGTTGTATGATAGTTCTTGGATTCATTACATTATACTATTCTCACAAAACTTGTGTTTGCATGAAATTTTCCATAATAAAAAAGATTTTAGTCTTCCCAAGCCTATTCACATTGGTGAAATAATGGGTGCATGCCACCACACCAGGCATGTGAACATGGAAATCATTCTAGTTATTGAATGCATCAAATGAAGAAAAGTGGGAAGAGCTGCTAACTACCCTTTCTGTGCCTATCATCCCACTGCTAAACTCAAGAAAGTCCAGTCTAGACCCACCCCAGCATCCTTGAAGGTGAGTGTGACAGGAAATCAATATGCATGTACAATGATCACTCCAAATTTGTGATGTCCCAGTTACTAGGCAGACATCTCCACTGGATTGTCCCCAGGAGAATCATAAGACTGAACAAATAAACATGTACCAAAGGCTCCAGAGTTTGTGATGAGGCTCAGCTTTCTTCTACCACTTCCTTACTTGTGACCATCAAAATCAGACCAGGTCCCCACAGGTCCCTCTCCTACAAGGTTGTAAATACAAAAATAGAAGTAAGATGTTCCTCTCTTAGTCCTTACACTCCACCCTACATTGGAAATGAAAGAATAAACCCATTGTCATATCTGTCATTTGTTGAACATTTACTATACACCAAACACCTTGCAAGCATTATCTCTGTCCTCACAACCACTGTTTCAACCAGACCACATCATTTTGCAAAGGGAAACATGTCAATTGTGTGGTAAGTAGAAGCTCAAACCTGCAGTATCTAATTTCAAATGCATTCTTCTATTATCCATCAGAAGGAACAGGCACACCCAGGAAGATTACAAAACTGTTTGCACCATGTGAAATTTTTTTTTTGTAAAAAAAAAAGCTTTGTGGGGTAACTTCCAGTCAATATGGCATCTGCCTAGCCATGCTTCACCTCCCAGGGCAATAGCAGGCAAGATAAGTGGAGTTCCAGGATCAGCAGGTCCTAGCAGACCTCCAGTGGGAGGGCACAGGAGAGCACAGTAGGTAATCTGCTGATTCCCATGTTCTCCAGTAGCCCAATAGACCCCCAGTTCCCTCAAGCAGCCATCCCAGACGCAGCACCACAGACCAGGTTTGCTCCTTCGCTACGTTCATGCTTTCAGATCTGGGCCAGGTACCTCTCACTTTTCCCCATGCCAACCAGCTCTCATTCTTCCCTCACTCGGGGGGGGGGGGGCTTTCCTCCCTTTCCCCACCACCACTGGGACTGCGCCATGGAACCTTCTCCAAAATAGATCATACAATGGGCTATAAAGTCTGCCTCCATATATTTAGGAAAATCAACATAATTTCCTGCATGATATCAAACCACAATGCTGTAAAGCTAGAAATTAATGACAAGACATGCGCCAGGAACTCCATTAGCTACTGGCGACTGAACAACACACTTTTAAACAATAAATAGGTAGTGGCTAAATTAAAAAATGAAATTGTAGAATATCTAGACTTTAACGACAATGAGAACACATCTTACCAAAACTTCTAGGACATGATGAAGGCAATCCTTATGGGAAAATTCATAACACTAAACGCCTTCATAACAAAGACAAAGAGATACCAAATCAATAACCTAACCATACACTTAAAGGTATTGGAAAAAACAAGAAGAATCCAACACAAAAAGTTCCAGATGGAAAGAAATAACCAAGATCAGAGCAGAAATTAATGAATTGTAAACTAAGAAAACAATTAAGAAAATTGATGAAACAAAGAGCTGGTTCTTTAAAAAAATAAACAAGATTGATAAACCCCTGGCCAATTTGATCAAGTGAAAAAAGAGACACTTCAAATTAACAAAATATAAAATGAAAAGTGAAAGACATATAAAATGAAAAGAGACATAAGTGAAATTGGAAGAATCTTCAGAACTTACTTACAAAGCCTCTATTCCATAAAACTGGATTATCTGGAGGAAATGGATAAATTCCTGGACACATACAAGCTACCAAAACTAAAAGCAGATGAATCTCCTAAACAAACCTACCAAACTCATTGAGATTAAAAAGGTAATCAAAAACCTCCCCAAAAAGAAGAATTCAGGACCAAATGGCTTCTCAGTTGAATTCTAACAAACTTTCTTTGAAGATCTGAAACCAATTTTTCTCAAATTGTTCCACATAATCAGAGAACAGGAAAAGCTCTCCAACTCCTTTTATGAAGCTAATATCATCCTAATTCCAAAACCAGACAGAGATACAACAAGAAAAATAAAACTATAGGCCTATATCACTGATGAACTTAGATGCAAAGATCCTGAATAAAATCCTCACAAACTGAATTCAACAACACATCAAAAACACTATCTACCTTGATCAAATGGGATTTATTCCAGGAATACAAGGTAGGTTCAACTTATGGAAATCTGTCAATGTAATACACCACATAAATAAGCTTAATCACAAATCCACATGGTCATTTCAATAGATGCAGAAAAGGCCTTTGACAAAATACAACATAACTTCATGATAAAAATGTTGGAGAGAATAGGCATGGATGGTTTATATCTCAACAAAATTAAGGCTAAATATAAAGCACCTAAAGCTCAAATAATACTTAATGGGAACTCAAAGAATTCCCATTCTGATCAGGAACAAGACAGGGATGCCCATTCTCACCTCTGCTCTTCAACATCATACTAGAAGTCCTAGCCCAAGCAATAAGATGGGAGAAAGAAATAAAAGAGATGAAAATTGGAGAGGAATAAGTCAAGTTAGCCCTATTTGAAGATGACATGATCCTATACATAAGTGACCCAAGAGCCTCCATCTCAAAACTGTTAAAGGTGCTTAATTCCTTCAGTAAAGTAGTAGGATACAAAATCAACACACAAAATCAGTAGCCTTTCTATATGCAAAGGACAAATATACAAAGAAAGAAAATAGTGACACTCTCCCATTTTCAATAGCAACAAAAAAATAAAATAAAATACCTTGGAATAACACTAACCAAGGATGTGAAAGACATATATAAAGAAAACATAAAAACACTCAAGAAAGAAACTGAAGAGAACTTGAGAAGAAGGAAAGACTTCCCATGGTCCTTGATAGGCAGAATTAACATTATGAAAATGGCAATCCTACCAAAAGCAATGTACAGATTTAATGCAATACCAATGAAAATCCCAGCACAGAGATAGAAAAAATGATCTCAAAAAATTCATATGGAATGGCAGCAGACCTCAGATATCCAAGCATATCCTAAGCAAAAGAAACACCTTTAGAGGTATCACCATACCTGATCTAAAGCTATATTACAAAGGCATAGTAACAAAACAGCATGGTACTAGCATAAAAACAGAAATATAGACCAAAGGAACAGAATTGAGAATCCGGACTATAGGTCGAGTAACTACAGCTACTTGATCTTTGACAAAGGCCCTAATAATGTAGACTGGAGAAAAGACAGTATCTTCAACAAATGGTGCTGAACAAATGGGATAAGCATATGCAGAAAAATGAAACTAGACATATGCATCTCACCATGCACAAAAACCAAATCCAAATGGATCAAAGACCTCAATATAAGGCCTAAAACTCTTCTACTACTAGAAGAAAAAATAGGAGGAACTTTACACAATATAGGAGGTGGGGGTGGGGGGAAGACTTCCTTAACAAAACCACAGTAGCTTGGGAATTTAATCACTCAACCACTGGGATCTCATGAAGCTGATAAGTTGTTGTTTGTGTGTGTGTGTGTGTGTGTGTGTGTGTGTGTGTGTGTGTGTGTGTTTCACAGACAAACATACCATAAGCAGAGCCAATAGATTACCCACAGAGTGGGAGAAAATCTTTGCCATTTGAGAGAGGCCTAATATCTAGAATCTATAAAGAACTGAAAAACCTAAACAATAAAAAAAAAAAAAAATCAAACAACCCACTCACAAAGTGGGGCATAGAACTGAATAAAGAGTTCTCTGAGGAAGAAATACAAATGGAAAACACACATTTAAGAAAATGTTCAACATCCCTAACCATCAGAGAAATGCAAATTAAAACAACTATGAGAGTCCACCTTAACCCCAGGAAGGATAGCAAACATTAAAAATCAAATGAAAACAAATGTTGGTGAGGATGTGGAGAAACAGGAACACTCCTTCACTCTTGGTGGGAAGGTAAACTGGTACAACCACTATAGAAAGCAATATGGAGACCCCTAAAAAGGTTGACTATAAAGTTACCAAGAGACCCAATTATTCCCTTACTGGCATTTACCCTAAAAGCTCCATGTCTCACTTCAGGGATGTTTCAACCAGAGCTGCTCAATTCATAATAGTTAAGAAGTGGAATCAACTTAGGTGTCCACTATTGGAAGAATGGATAATCAAGATGTGGTATATCAACACGATGGAATTCTACTCAGCAGTTAGAAAAAAATGACACAATGAAATTTGTATTAGAAAAATGGTCAAACTTGGAACAGATCATATTCAGTGAACTCACACAATTACAGAAAGACAATTATCACAATTATCACAGGGTCTCACTCATTTATGGTTCCTAACCTGGATCAGCCCTAGATGCATCTCGAGGCCTGGACAATAGGGAGTGTAGGGCTTGATGGGAGGGTGAGGGGATCACACAAAACTTAACCCAAATGGAACTGGTACCTTAAAATCCTATATCCTGGAAGACAGACTAAAAGGTTCAACCCTCATTAGGACTTTAGAGGGTGCACCTGAATCAAAGGGCTCTGGAGAGGGTGAGATGAAACCTAACCTTAAATTTCTTCTATTTTTATTTCTTTCTTTCTTTCTTTCTGTTTTATTTCTTTTACTTTTTATTTTCCCTTGGTTCTGGCCTGTAACTGTCAGAACCAGGATGTGGTTAACACCCACAATGAGCTGTTAATCAGAGAGGCCTACAAGGTTTCCCAAAACAAGACAGATTTCTGTCACAGCACTTGATTACCCATCAGAGGTTAATGGGAAGACCCTACTGCTGAAGACACCATATGCTGTTGGTACGGAACAAGGAGAGACCTGGCTGGTATCCGGAAGAGAGCCAGTCCCAGAGAGTTAGTCTGTCTAGTGCTAGAAGGTGCTACATGAGCTACTGGGGGAAAGTGGCCAACATCTGTCTGAACAATTTGAGATCTAAGGTGCTCAGAAGCAAACAAGCTGACATGATACTCACACAAGTGCAATAGTGTCACACAGCCATGGTGGGTAACTAACTGCTCTTGAGTTGGTTAATAGATCCAGTCAGTGGAATGGAACCCATATCTGTAACTGAGAAACAAGTCAGACTCATATCCAGATAATGAGTTTGCTTTCCATTATCAAGCGTCTGCTAATCTTGGGCTATAAGAGGCCTACACCCATTAAATTCTCTCTAAACAAATAATGGTCATCCCATTTAACCTGTGCTGACTTCACTCTCTACTAGTGAATCTGCTTCTCTTTTTCAGATGTGAACAAGACCTGAGGAGATAAATTACCCATGGCACTTTAGCCTGGCCCCAGCTGAAACCACAGAGGAACTGGGAAGATGAGCAAGAGTGCTGCTTTCTCGATGCACCTGATTTCAGCAAAAGAGTAAAGGAGGTAAACACTGAGGACACTCAATTCCTACCAAACCAGAGATCCAGAGACTCCTAAGAGCCCATCACTGAAGTAGACTTAAAACAAACCCAACATAGCTCAGGGAATTTTGTGGAAGAGGGGTCAGAAAGATTATTAGAGCCACAAACTAGGACATTATGCACAGAGACATTGCCTCTTCCCCATAACTGATGGCTACCCCCATAATACATGACCCACCTTACCCAATGACCAGCATCCCCAATGAGGAGGGTCCCTTTGGAAGAAGGGCAGGGATGAGGGAAAGGATGATACCAACATATGCTATTTACATACTGAGTATGTCCATAACTAATTTTAAAAAAGCATTGTGATCTTATATGATGCAGAAAGATCTATCAATGTTCCTAAATTTATGGAATAATATATAATCTGTTTTGGAGAAGGTTCAATGGGTTGCTAAGAATAATGTATATTCTGTAGAATTGGGGTGGAAAGTTCTGTAGATGTCTGTTAAGTCTAGGTGATCTATGGTGTTGTTGAGCTCTTTTATTTTCCTAATGATTTTCTGCTTGGATGGTCTAATCTATTGATAACAGTTGAGTATTGAAGTCCCCAACTATGACAGTGTTGGTGTTTATAGCTGTTTTGTTGTCAAGTAGGTTTTGTTTAATAAACTATAGTGCACTTGTGTTTAGTGCATATAGATTTATTATTATGATGTACTCATGTTGTATTGTTCACATGATGAGTAAGAAGTGGCTTTCTTTATTCTTTTTAAATACTTTTGGTTTGAAGTCTGTTTTCTCAAATATTAATATAGCAAAATCTACTTGTTTCTCATTTCCATTTGCTTAGAATATCATTTTCCATCCTTTTACCTTGAGGAGGTGTCTGTCTTTAGTGGTGAAGTGGGTTTCGTGAAGACAGCATAGAGAAGGGTCCATTTTTCTGATCCACCCTGTTAACATGTGACTTTTGAAGAGTAAGTTAAGACCATTAATATTTAAGGTTGTAACTGTGAAGTTCAATTTAATCCCTGCCATAATTGGGTGCTTTATGCGGTTTGGTGTGTTCCTGGGCTTTGTACTTTTTTGAGCATGCTCTAGTTTTAGTTATTGTGATCTTTCTGTAGGCTCTTGAGATTGGTTGTTTGACTCTTCTGTGTGGATTATTCCCTGAAGTATCCTCTGTAGGTTTGTGTTCATATAATCTTTTTTTTTTTTTTTTTTTTTTTTTTTTTTTTTTTTTTTGGTTTTTCGAGGTAGGGTCTCACTCTAGCTCAGGCTGACCTGGAATTCACTATGTAGTCTCAGGGTGGCCTCGAACTCACGGCAATCCTCCTACCTCTGCCTCCCAAGTGCTGGAATTAAAGGTGTGCCACCACGCCCGGCTCATATAATCTTAAAGGTGACATTTTTAATGGAAAGTTTTTCTTTCACCATCTATTATGAGGGATAATTTTGCTTGGTACAGTAGTTTGGGTTGGAAGCCATAGTCTTTTAGACTTTGAAGTGTTCCCTTCCAGGCCCTTCTGGCTTTAAGGGTTTCCATGGAGAAATCTGAAATATTTGTAATGGGGTTGCCTTTATATTGTAGTGAGTTGATTCTCTCTTGCTGCTTTTAGCGCTCTCTCTCTCTCTCTTTCTCTCTTTGTTTGCATTGTTAAAAGTTTTAACTATGATGTGTCAGAGAATTTCTTCATTTGTCTTGTCTGTTTGGTGTTCTGTCATCTTCTTATATCTGGATGTGCCTCTCTTTTGTGAGATTAGGAAAATTTTCTGCTATATTTTTGGTGAATATGTTCTTTATGCCTCTGGCCTGGGTTTCTTCCCCTTCTAGTATACCTATGATCTGGATGTTTGGTCATTTTAGGGTATCCCACAGTTCCTTCATATTCTGTTCACTTGACTTCATGCATCCTGTAGAGAAGGGCAGCCAGGAGTTGGACACCAAGGGGCAGGTCAATAAGGAAGGCAGAGCAAAAGGCCTGTTTCAGCGGCTGGCATGTAGGATCCAGGCAGCCCCAAACCAGCAGCAGGGGTACTGGTACCAGGTAAATTGGATGTGGGGAAGGAACAGAGCTCTGTCCTACTCACTCTGTGCACACACCCTCTGGAGCAGAGGATCTAAGAGTTGATCAGCTTGAGTTTCTGGCATACCAGATAGGCAACTTGAGGTCCATACAATAGGGTTGGAAGGGTTTGGAAGGAAGTGAAGGGTGCATGGAAGAAATAAACACAAAACTAAACCCAAAATGAACTAGGACCATAGAAATATTTCTCACTGAAGGTAGACTAAATGATGTAACCCTCAGCAGTGTGGAGGGGACAGCCTAAAAGGAAGGGTTCTGGAGAGGGTGAGATGAACTCTAACCTTAAAAATGTCTGGCTCTGACCTGTAATTTGCAGTAACAGAAAAAAAGGTGCTACCCACATTGAGCTGTTGATCAGAGAAATCTACAAGGTCCCCCAAACCAGACAGGCTTCTGACAAAGCACTTGATCAGCCTGAAGTAAAAGATAAGACCCTATTGCTGAAGGAACCATATGCTGATGGCACAGAATACAGGGAGACCTGGCTGAAATCTAGAACAGAGCCAGTCCCCAGACAGTTAGCCTGTCTAGTGCTAGAAAGTGAGCGCTACATGAGCTCCTGCGGGAAAGTGGCCAACAAGATTGTAAGCAAGCAGGTTACTCAGAAGTACCCATAATTACAAGAAGTATACACCACCTTAGTGGTGGTACACAGCCTTGGTGGGAAACCAATGGCTTTCTGATTGGCTAAGAGATCCACTCAGTGGAAAGGAACCCATATCTGGAACTGGGTTCCAGGTCTGAATCCTATAGAGACAAAGATTATGCTCTCCAATATCAAGCTCCTACTAGTCTTTGGCTAAAAGAAAGGCTACATTCATCAAACTCTCCCTAAATTATAATGCTTATCCAATTTAACCTTTGCTGACTTTACTCTCCATTGGAGAATCTGTTTTTCTTTTTCAGAAGATAGCAAAACCAGAGGAGATAAGCCACCCTTCACATCTCAGTCAAGCCCCACGCAAAAACCACAGAGGAAGTGGGGAGACCAGCAAGAGAGCTGCTTTCATGGTGAGCCTGAGAAACAGCATCAAGGTGAAGAAGACAGATGCTAACTCAACATATACAAAAGCCAAAATATTAGGCTCCTAAGAGCTCATCACTAAAGTAGACTTAAAACACACCCACCAAGACTCAGGGAATTTTGTGGAAGAGGGGGCAGAAAGATAAGAGTCACACACTGCCTCCTCCCAATAACTGATTGATGCTCCCACAACATATAACCCACAACCCCATGGGGAATACCCGCAACCCCTTGAGGAAATGGGGGCAGGGAGGAGGGAAAAGATGGTACCAACACATGATGCATCCATACAAAGTATGTTCTTAATAATAAAAAAGACTCCTGGTGAGGTAAAAGAGAAAATGATATCCACTTCTAATAGGTGACTATTGCTCACTAATAGGATTATTGTATAAATTCTTCTCTTTCTCTGTATTTTTAATTTTTTTCTACTAACTTTTACAGTAAAAACCAAAATGGTGTGGGTGCATATACATGTGGATGTAGATGTGGGTGGGAGGCAAGAATATCAGACAAGCTCGGGTTGTGCCTTCCTCAGGAGCCATCAACATTTTCAGAGTCTTTCACTGTCCTGGAGTTGACTAAGTAGGCTAGCCTGGCTGGCCAGTAAATCCCAGGGATCCTACTGTCTCTACCTCCCCAGCGCTGTCATTACAAGCACATGTCTCCATGCCAGACTCTTTTGCACATCAATTCTAGGGATCAAACTCAAGCCCTCTTGCTTGCAAGGCAAGCACTTTGTTAACTGAGCTATCTACTTGGCACCCCCAAATATATGTACCTTTTAAAATATGCAGGTGGTTTAGAATTCTAAATTCTCTGTCCATTTCCCAATAATTATCTGTCTTCTATGAAAGTGGAAAGCTGTTGGCTGACTTGAAAATATAGTATTTACTCAGACAGCAAGGCCCAAAGGACTAGAGACATCCTCCAGAAGAGCTGTCATTCCAATACTGAGGGCAAAAGAGCAAAATCCCCCATAAGCAGAAAAACGATCAGTCTCGGATCCGCTCTGTTGCTGTCTCCCTCCTGTGATTTCTCAGTCTGTAAATTATTCCAGTGCTTGTATACTTATTTTTTAAACACACAACAGAGGAGTTATTCTCCAAGTCTCTATCAGCTGAAGTATTAACAGCTTCCAGCTGAGAAAACATCCTTTCACTTGCTTAAGCCTAATCATTATTTTCTCCCTCCTACAGGAGTTTCAGTATCATAGAAAGGATCCCAATACAAAAGGCCATGTGGATGATTCTTTGCAAAGTTGCTTGTAGACTTACAGCATATAATTTGGGTGTAAATCTATTTAAAGATGTCAGTAGTTTGGATTTTCTTTCTAGAAAGAAAATCTTCCCCCTTCATTCTTTGAAAGCTGAAATATAAATATATCCAAATGCACAAGTAGAAAAGACACAATGACTTCTTTTTAGAACTTTCAATTTATTTGCTGAAGACTGTCTTTTAAAAATGAAAATTATGGAGATGAGGAACTCAGTACTCAAAACTTTTAATTTCATGAACTGCAGAGCTGTCTGGACACCTGTAAAGGAAAGTGCTCTCTCTCTCTCTCTCTCTCTCTCTCTCTCTCTCTCTCTCTGCCTTCTCTGCCTCCCTCCCACCACCTCTCTCTCAGAGGAAGTGTTCTGAATAAGAGTATTCAGAGAAATAACTCCTCCTAGGCCAGGATTCCTGTAAGAAATGGATTAAACTCCATTATTGTATATTCTCTACTGGTTTCATATACCACTTAGATGTCTGTACTAGCCAACTTACTGGGCTACAGCTTCCTGTTAATTAAAACAGAAAGAGATGCATTCCTTTTCCAAACCATTTTCCTTTGCTCTGAGGCACAAATGCAACCCAGACAAGGACTTTACAAATATCTTGTTTGTCACCAAGAGATTAAAGGAGAAACGATCCCAAGAACCTAGTAGGTAGAAAAAGCACCTTAAATGTGCAGTCTCCCACAGACCCACGAATTTGAATATTTAATACCCAGCAGGTGGTGCTGTTTGAGGTGGTTGTGGAACCATTAGGAGTGAAGCCTTGCTGGAGGAAGTGGGCCAGTGAGGGTCAGCCTTGAAGTTGTAGAGCCAAGCCCCACTTCCTGTTCAGCCCCTGCTGACTGCAGATGGAACATAGCTCTGGTGCTGCTAATTTTCTCCACCCTTGATGGATTGTGGCCCCAAAACTGTCATCTGAAATAAACCCTTTCTTCCTTAACCTGTTTCTTGATAACAGCCATGAGAAGAGTAGCTGATATACCACCCTGTTTCCACATATTTTCTACACTGAGGGCACCTCTTTACCCTCCACTTAGACACCAAAATCTTTTGCTCTTTTCTAGCTTATTTTATCATTTCTTCCTAATAAAAAATGGCTTTCAAAAATAATATTGGCTTTATTTCATTGCATATGGATAATATCTCTAATATTCCCCATTGCCTAAATCCTTCCCCTAGCACCTCTCTCCTCTGACAGTACATACTTTTCCATAAGTTCAAAAAAAAAAAAAAAAGCACACTTTACAAAGGAATATCTTAACACTGTGAGATTTTATGAATCAGTCTGAAAAAAGACTGGGGCAAAGAGGGACTCTGTGATGGTGACCACAGTAAGTGATTGAAATCAATGCCAGCATCTTCCTACAGGAAGGACATGAAGCCATTCACGTACCTGGTATACATTTAGTTGTTGCAGTCAGGTTCGCATTGCTGGCAGAAATGACCCGACTAAGAGCAGCTTGTGGGAAAAAAGAGGTTTATTTTGGCTTACAGGCTCGAGGGGGAAGCTCCATGATGGCAGGAAAAACGATGGCATGAGCAGAGGGTGGACATCACCCCATGGCCAACATAAGGTGGACCATAGCAACAGGACAGTGTGCCCAACACTGGCAAGGGGAAGCTGGCTATAATACCCATAAGCCCGCCCCCAACAATATACCACCTCCAAGAGGCTTTAATTTCCAGTTGCCATCAGCTAGGGAGACTAGCATTCAGAACACTTAAGTTTATGGGGGACACCTGAATCAAACCACCACATTCCGCCCCTGGCCCCCATAAACTGATAACCATACATGATGTAAAATACAATGCATTCACGCAACTTTAAAAGTCTCCATAGTTTTTATCAATTCCAATGATGTCCATACATCCCCATAATTCAAGGTCTTTTAACTGAGCCATAATACCAAAAAAAAAAAAAAAAAAAAAAAAAAAAAAAAAACATAATGACACAGAATAAACATTCACACTGCAAAAGATGGCATTGGGCAAAGCAAAGAAATATTCAACCAATATAAGATTTAAATCAACCAGGGCAAACATCAAACTCTGTAATTCCAAGTCCAACAACCCTAGTCAGTGACAAATCTCCAAGTCCGATAATTCTAGCCAGCAACAAGTCTCTGGAGTTCCAATTCCACCCCTCCAGTTAGGCTACTCACAGTCCTGGAAAACTTCATCCTGGGCCGGCAGCTTTCCTCAGAAGCCATCTCATGGTCCCAGCATCTCCACTGGGTCTCTCTACTGCAACCCACGGTCCATCCTCATGGCTTCATGGAATCTCCATGCAGGCATCCAGCAAACCTGCTTCACACTGCCCATGGCCATTTCCAAAACACAAGACCGCATTACAAACTCAATGACCCTCTCTTTCCTGCATTTGTTATA
Organism: Orientallactaga sibirica; assembly: GCA_036365145.1. Taxonomy (NCBI): domain Eukaryota; kingdom Metazoa; phylum Chordata; class Mammalia; order Rodentia; family Dipodidae; genus Orientallactaga; species Orientallactaga sibirica. The sequence goes on from JAEOAD010000041.1 coordinate 5,559,163, forward strand.
CTCCATAATACCAGGTAGGGTGTCAAGTTGTTAATCCAGGGGGCAATAAATCAGACTTTGAAGAACAGGACACTCCTTCAGCATTCAGGCCCCTTCAAAAGAGTCTGCATTCTTCCTGTTGCCCCATTGCAGGTCAGCTGGCCCAATCTCAAAGGTTGTAATCTCTCAACTGCAGCTGAACGGGCAGAGTTCTCCCAAAGATTTTTATTTTTCCTGTGCCATATCCTTCTGCTCACACCAGTTCATTTCTATGCAAAGCAGCCCTGCACAACTTCTCAGGACACTGGCATAACAGCAAACTTGTCACACAAACTGCTAGCCCAGTCCAAATAAAGCTCTTTCTCACCCTCATAAGCCAAACCTCACAGTCCATAGTTCTTACTGCATTCAGGTCTTCCAGCTCTGACCAGAATAGTCCATCAAGCTTTACTTACAGCACTGCAAGGCATCTCTTAGGCCAAGATTTCAAATCCTTCCACATTCCTCTTGAAAATCAACTCCAAAAAGCCGAAGACACACAGTCAGGTGTCTAGCAACAATCCCACTCCTCGGTACCACTTTACTGTTGCAATCAGGTTCGCATTGCTGGCAGAAATCACCCGACTAAGAGCAGCTTGTGGGAAAAAAGAGGTTTATTTTGGCTTACAGGCTCGAGGGGGAAGCTCCATGATGGCAGGAAAAACGATGGCATGAGCAGAGGGTGGACATCACCCCCTGGCCAACATAAGGTGGACCATAGCAACAGGATAGTGTGCCCAACACTGGCAAGGGGAAGCTGGCTATAATATCCATAAGCCCGCCCCCAACAATACACCACCTCAGGAGGCTTTAATTTCCAGTTGCCATCAGCTGGGGAGACTAGCATTCAGAACACTTAAGTTTATGGGAGACACCTGAATCAAACCACCACAGTTGTCTTTCCTGGAAAGTGGTGATAATAATAGGGTCTTATCCCATTGCCATGAGGATTAAATGAGATAACGAATGGGAAGCATGTGGCACCCAGTAAATAATCAATACATGTTAGCTTGTTAGCTCTCTTCTTTGCCTTCCCTTCATTTATTCACCCATTCAATTAATATTCAATGAACCAGCTTCTTCCCAGACTTGAATCACTTCCCAGTGCTGATATGAGTAAGTGCTTCGGGACATGCCTGCTCTCCTCCAAACTAGTAGGATACAATTTAGTACCCCTTAACATAGTACACTAATTGGTCCCTTAGTGGCCTGAAAGAGTTAATGCATTATTGCCAGGTCTAATCTACCACTTCCTGGCAAAATGAGCTTTAGAATTTTTATACATAAGTTCCCTAGATTTATAGTACACAAATTCTCTCATCTTCCTCCCTCCTCTCTCTCTCTCCCACCCTCTTTTTTTTTTTCTCCCTCTCTTCCTACTTCCCTCTTTGTGTGGGTATGTCATCCCAGTTCCCTTATATCATGTCTTTTCCTTCCTTTCTCTCTCTCTCCCTTTCTTACTCTCCCTCTCTTACACACACTCCACATACATGCTACAACAGCTAAATCATAGAACTAAGTAGGCCATTTAAAAATTACTGAGTATTTTTTTTTCTGATTTAAAATCAGCATTTTTCAAGCCCCTTATCCCAAAGGAATGGTTTTTAGGAAATAGTGTTGCTCTCTTTTTTCCACACTTCCTCACTTTTATATAATACACATTCCATAATTTATACGTTTTCATGTATACTTTATGTAAGGTATGTTGCTTTATAATTAAAATTATGTCATGAACATTTCTCAAAGTTACTGAAACACATTAAAATATTTTAACAGCAATTTAATGTCATGGACATTCATGATTTGTTTTAGCTATAAGCCAGCTGTGGGATGTTTAGGTAAATTTTTTTTGTCTCTATAAAGGATATTTACACGTTTTTATTATTCACTCAGATTACACATCTGGAAGTTAACAAATGTCTTGAAGGTTCTTGGTGGGTTTGCATAAACAGTGCTAAGTATAGTGAGACCTTTTTTTAATCACCATACTCTGGACAGTCCTATGTATTTACACTATACAGCCTGTATAAATCTGATAAGCAAAGCATTAAATTTTACTTCTGTTTTTATTTCCAACAATATGATTACTAATGTGGTAAAGCATTTTTCTTGTTTATTGGCCGTGTGTTCTATTTGTTCTATGAATTTTAGGCTGATGTTTTTGCTTATTTTATTGAGAATAGAGAGGTTTTATTACTGGTTATATTAACTCATTACATATTAATATTTCCCACTGTTTTATTTTAATTTCTAAAATATCTACTCCATAGAAAAGAGCCATGGACCTCAAGCAAAGCTAAGATATTTTTCTTGTTAACAAACATATCCCATCAAATATCAATAATGCATAATCTCTTCATTTGCTTTAAAATTTTTATGGTGTTTTTGACAGCGTGTTTAATTTTAAATATTAAAATCAATCCTTTTCCTTGCTATTTAGTCTATTGTTTGTAAGCTTAGATAATCTTTCCCCATTTGGGATTAGCTAAATATTTACCTAAAATTTCTTCTGTTTTTTTATAGTGGTTTCATTTTTCATATTTTACTTTCTAATTCATCTAAACTTTACTCTGTTATATAGCAAGAATGGAAATGCATCTATTTCAAACATGTTTTCTAATAATATTCATGAAAAACTCATTACATTCAGTATTAATTTATTATAAATTAGATTCTATATTTGTGCTATACATTATTTCCCATTAATTTCCTGCATATTAGTTTGTCTTATATTTTTCAGTCTGTTTGGTCACCACCTTACTTACCTTCAAAAAGCCTTCTTTTTCAAACTTTTTTTGTATCTGAATTGATTATTCCTTCACAGAAACTCTAGAATTTTAAAAGAATTTGTTACCTAAACATTGCTTAACTGGTTAACCTTCCAGTTTCTGTTTCCTCTGTCTTCTTACTAGTAGAACACTTGCTCAAGAAGAGAATGAGCACAGCCTGCAATATAGTAAAGTTATTTCCCAGGATCCACTGTAATTCATGGAAGAAATGAATCCAGGTTGGTCAAAAGGGCTGTAGTAATTTAAAAATATGCCCCCAAATTCTTTGCTACCCTACTTTTAACAAGTGGGAGTGTCTGTCTTGATCTGTTTTAGACAAATACAATATTCCTAAAGCTAAGAGATTATAAAAACAGAAATTTACTTCTTATGAGTTCTGGAGCCTACAAGTCCAAGGTCAAGGTACTGTCGTCTGGACATTCTTGCTTAACTCCAAATGGCAAAAAGCAGAGAGACAAACAAGCAAGCTAGCAGAACATTTATGAAGCCTCTTTTCTAGCTCTAATCCTCATTATGGTTTAAGAACCCTCATGGCTGCCCAGCATGGTGGTGCATACCTTTAATCCTAGCACTCAGGAGACATAGGTAGGAGGATCCTGTGAGTTCAAGGCCACCCTGAGACTACCTAGTGAATTCCAGGTCAGCCTGGACTAGAGTGAGTCACTATCTCAAAAAAGCAAGAACCCTTATGGACTAGTCACCACATAAAGCTCCAGCTCTTGTTATTATCCCATTAGCAACACCTGAGTCTTGACAGTGACACATATAAACCACTGTGTTAGTCAGGTGAGGCTGGTTCATAAAATAATGTGGTTCTGTCTTATTATCTCTCAGGTCATTTGCTTTGGAAAGCTAGCTTCCATGTTATGAGAATATAGCATAGAGACCTTGGAAGTGTCCAGGTGGTTGGTCCATGACAGACCTCCTGACAACTGCCTCTTTGGCAGTAAACCGTCTGAGGAATAGCTCCTATGGCCTTAGTCATGCCTTGAGATGATTGAATTCATTTCCAACATCCTAATCAAAATGTTATGAGATCTGTGGCTATAGAGATGGCTCAGCAGTTAAGGTGATTGCCTGCAAAGCCTATGGATCCAGTTTCAATTCCCTAGTATCCACATAAACCAGATGCACAAGGTGGCACATGTGTCTGGAGTTCGTGTGCAGTGGCTAGAGGCCCTGACATGCCCATTCTCTCTCTCTCTCTCTTTCTCTCTCAAATAAACAAATAAAATGTTGTAATTGAGGATACAGAAGGGGATAATGGTAACTTGGGATAAGAAAGGGTAACATAAGGCGTGAATATGGAAAAATATATCTATATATTATATGCAGGTATGAAAATGTCACAATGTAACCCATTACCTTGCACAATTAATAAACACTCATAAAAACAGATAACTATAAGAAACCTGAGCGTTTAGTCCCACAGGATAGAAACCTAATCTAGAGGTACAGGCAGAAGTCTTTGGGACACTCATTCTGACAAACAGGAAATACACAGTTACATTCATTTCCTGTGGTGGTTAGAATGTAAAATGACCCCCAAAAAAAAAAAAACTCATGTGTTTGAACACTGAATCCCCAGCTGGTGGTGCTGTTTGGAAAGACTGAGGAACTTTTAGGAGGGGGGCCTTGTAGAAGGGGTACAGTCTTGAGGTGCTACAGTCCAGTTCCTCTTGCTGTTCATCTCTGCACTTCCCCTCTGATATGAAAGTGTGGCTGGCTTCCTGCTCATGCCACGCATTCCCAACCATGATGAACTTCCCCTTGAAACTGTAAGCTGAAAATAAATTCCTTTCTTTCCTAAACTGCTTCTTGGTTGGGTATTTTGCCCCAGAGATAAGTTAGTGACTAATATCCCCCCTTCTTGCTCTTGTGCTCCTTGAGTGCAGATATGATGCTTGATGGATAGTAGCTGCCTTGCAACCATGAGGCTACGGCATGAGTATAGAAGCTGGAGCATTAAAGATGATGGAACAAAATGATGGGACCAGATACCCGAAAGCTGAACTGCACAGAAAAAAATATCATTAACTAGTTAGTAATTATGTCTTAAACCCAGCAAATGTGTCTCTTTATATGAATAAAATACTTCACTCTTAGCCAATCAATATGCCATCCCCACCAAACACTTTCTCAAGTGATTCTTGGGATCAGGCATTGTTCATGGGCAGCACAAAGCTAGGCACTCTAAAACATATCCCATGTGCTTTCAGAGCAGTGAATGACTTATCATCTCAGCTCTAATGGAATAAGAAATACATATAACATCCTTCCAAGTCAGCTTGTAGAATAAATGAAGGTGAATTAGTAAATGATAGCCGAGTTTAGATTTCCTCAGGGAAAATTTCTCCTGAGTATTAGCTTGTGAATAGACTCCATATCACAGCACTTTTTGTGCTGATGTAGATTAGCCAGTGGTCAAATGGCCTGAAATCAGATATTGATTAGAATTCTTTAAAATGCCCATGAAACATGAAGTAGAATTGGAAATGTTTCTATTATTTAAAATCTTAACTACCATATCTAAAGGAACTGTGCAATCTTGCACAGAATAAAGACTATCTATACTCAAATACTGTTCATACATGAGTGGCCAGTCACCAATATTCCCCAATGAAGTTATCAATGTATTTGTCTATGTAATATTCACTGATTTTTAACAGAACTTTATGCTTCATAACGTATATTCTTATAAAGAACATGGTGCCATCTGTGCAGCCACCAGTAAGACTAAAATGAAAAAGGCATATCATGAAATGGTGAGAAGGCAGAGCATCTCAAACTTTCAAACCAGAGTGGTAATTGCTATCACTGCATTGGAAGACGTTAGCATTTACTAATGCTGAACATATGCATCCTGTTTGGCCCAACAGATCTACTCCTAAATATATAACCAACAGAAATGCTATATATGCTTAGATAAAGATATGTACATGATAGAACATAGCAATATTCTTGTAAGAGGCAAGAACTTCAAGAAACTTAAGCACTCATGCACAGAAGAAAAGATAACTGTACTGTGTTATGTCTGCCCAGCAAAATACTAGAGCAATGAGAATGAATGGATTCATGCTACACTGGCAATACAGATGGCGCCCACAACCACAGTGCCAATGGAAGACAGACAGAAAACTGTGCTCACTGTGTAATCCCATTTATATGAAATGGGTATTTAAAAACCATTATTTATTGTGTGAGAAGTCATACCATAGTACTTCTTGTGTGGGTAGGAAGTAGAAGGGAGCACAGGAGTGGCTCTGTGGTCCCGGTGATTTTCTGTTTCTTTACCTAGGTGGGTCTTACATGGGCAAGTTCAATCCACAGTTAGTAAAAAAAGGGGGGGGGCTGAGGACTGAGGGCTGAGGGCTGAGCAGATGGCTTGGTGGTTAAGGTGCTTGCCTGAGAAGCCTATGAACTCATGTTTGACTCTCCAGATCCCACCTTAGCCAGACACACAAACGTGAAGCAAGTGCAAGGTTGCACATGTGCACTAGGTGGCACAAGCATCTGGAGTTCAATTGCAGTGGCTGAGGCTCTGGTGTGCTAATTCTCTCTCTCCTGTCTGTCTGTCTGTCTCTCCCTCTCTCTTTCTTTAGTCTTTCTTTCTCTCTCTAAAAAAAGGGGGGGCTGAGGTACTGTGTGTTGTTGGAGAGGATAAAATAATATCAGCAGCCAGTCTCACTTTTTTGACCAAAAGGAAAGGCAAAACAACAGAAGAGGTGGAAGAGTTCACCCCAGACCCTCTTTCAGTGTTCTAATTTAATGTAAAGTTGAAAAAGGCCTGATAAGGAAGCCAAAGCTTGGCTTTCTTTCTGTATTCATTTCACTTCAATTGACTGGAGTTGCTCTGCTTCTCAGTTTTAGCCCTCTCCCCATCATTTGTCCCTAGGATTAACTGGAACAGTAACTGTAAAAGGGCATCAGTTGCTTTGAACTTCTATCAAAGTTCATTTCCACGCCCAACTGTCTATTAGGTGGAAAGGATCAAGCTTCGATCACAGGAGCCTATTGTATATTTCATCTGAGGATGAAGAATGTGGTAAAGATGACTTCTGTGGCCTAAATGACTTTCTGGAGGATTAGACATCCAAGCTGATGAAGTTCTGTCATCCAGATTCAGCCTGAAAGTCAGATCCAGACCCCCTTCACGGTCCTGAGCTCAGGAATTCCACCTTATGCTAGATTTTTTTTTTTTTTTTTTTTTTTTTTTTGTCCTAAACATATACAGCCAGAATTTCATCAGAAAAAAATGTTTACAAAGCAAGCTAAATATTTTTACAATAAAAAATGCTCAAGCCCAGAGAAATTCACAAAATATTTGGTAGAATATGTTATTTGTTTTTAACACTCTTCCGAACTTCTATATGGTAATGCTATTTATATGCATGAGAAGAATGGTGGGTACCTTTTCTTCTTCATGTGCCCTGAGTTTGGAGGTTTAAAATAGTTCTTTGTAGTACCTCCTGGGGATTTGGACAGATGCTTCAGGCTATTGGTAAACTTTGAAGCAATTTAACAAGAAACTGCATTGCACCATTTTCTTTTAATCTGTGTACATAATTGTCTAGCTATGGCTGGCTTTAAACCATCCAAAGGCTGGAAGCATTTTAAATCCTATTTGTTCCGTGAGTGGACTATTCATTAATGAGCTTATCTCCTTGGTTGCTTCTGAAGCTAAATCTTATTTCTACATCTACTTTCTCTAATGGCATATTTTTTTTTTGCTTTGACTTGTTGAGCACAATTTGATTGTTGGCTTATTAATTGTACACTTCTGAGACTTTAGAGTTTATGTTAAAAACATACTTTAAATGTCCAAGATTCAAGACACTCTTAACTTGCCTTTTTTAAAAAAATAATAAAATAAATGTTACAAGCATGCAGTTGTTTTTCCTTCTTGATTCTCTAAAGGGCTAACAGCATGCACACAGCCCTACACAAAACTCCCCTAAGTCCTGCATACTCTTGACTCACACACACACAAAAAAATAATAAAAAGCCTGTTCTTTTTCTGGTAAAAAACAAAAAAGCTTTAAAACAACCTTAAGAAAATAGTCACTAAGCTATTCCCCCACCTAAAGCTCTACCATGTCTTTTCTTAAAAGCACACATATAGCCTGAGCATCTATCGATTTTTCAAGGCAGGACCCATGAATGCAAGGATCATCTTCATGTATCTCCAGGGAGCTCTTCTAAACCTAAGACCCAAGTCATCTCTGTCCTCTACCTTGGCTCTCTGTCAATTCTGCTTTTTGATTTCTGAGCAATCTCCGAGAAGTAATCTTACCTGCCCTTTTATCCAGGGATGAGGAAGTCTTGCTCAGTAAAAAGGTCCAATAGCCAAATGCTATCTTACCATATGCATGTCAACCTAAATAACACAGAGAAAAGATTCTCCAAAGCATAATGACTTCATGTCTGTGTGCGTGTGGGTGGTGGGGGGCATGTGTATGCCATTACCATGACATAAATGGAAATACAGGACAACCTCAAGGTGTTGGTCCTCTCCTTATACTTTGCTTTGAGACAGAATCACTCTTGTTCTTTTGCCACTGGTGAGGCAAGCAAGCTTCCAAGCATTGGAATTCTCCTAACTCTGCCTCTTGTGGTCTCCCATCATCACAGACACGTGTGATACTTTTACATAGATGCTGAGAATCCAAACTCTGGCCAACAGGCTTGAGGAACAAATGCCTTTAACAAATGATCCATGTCTCTAGCCCCCAAATAAGGACATTTATTTGGGAACAGCATGGTTTTGAAATGGGAATACTCTGCCAATGGTAAATGCTGAGCATATTCAAACATGTTGTACTAGGGCTGGAGAAATTGCTTAGTGGTTAAGGCGCTTGCCTGCCAAGCTAAGGACCCAAGTTCCATTCCCCAGAACCCAAGTAAACCATATGCAGAAGGTGGCACATGCATCTGGAGTTTGTTTGCAATGGCTAGTGGCTCCTGGGCCCATTCTCTCTCTCTCTCAGTATCTGCCTCTCTCTCTCTCTCTCTCTCAAATAAATAAAATATTTCTTAAAAAGGTGTTACAGTAAAGGGAAGCTTTTAAAGGTGAAATGAGAATGAATAAGACATTTTGAATCAATAATCCTAGGTTATAATGATTAATAAGAAAGATGGTTGCTGGGAAGATGTTCTTGCAGAAGTATTTATTATGTTAGGCTATGGTAACTCTCATGCAAGATTATGTTTGGGGAGATCTTTGTGAATGACTTTTGTTATCAGGCATATGTCCAAGATCCCTCCTTCATAACCTGCCAGCTATGTGTATCTGGGGCAAAAGGAAGAGATAGTACTTGACAAAAGTGACTGCTTTTGTTGGACAATTTTCATGTGCACTGACATAGTAAAAATGTTAGGCATATACTAATGGCCAATTGTGAGTGGAGGATGAAGGAAGGGGCTGATATGCATTTATACGTAGCTTAACCCCACATTCCTTTATTTATTGATTCTCCTGATTAGTTTCAGAAAAGTTTGTGGTGACTGAATAACCCTTTTTCAAGAGCAATGTAATTAAGACTTTTAGGTAACATGACTTGGAAAGGGGGGCTACTTAGACCGTTAAAATCCTCTGTCCTTGTGGTAACCTATATCCAAAGTGAAAATTAAAGTAATTCAGCCTTTGAAGAGAAGCGTTCTGTTTGGGTATTTTCAAGTATGCTTGTCAGGTACGTACCCATCACGAGTAACATCTTTGGAATATACTTGTCGTCTCTCTGACATCAGTAAATCCATTTGTTCTCAGCTGTAATTTATCTCTTGATAAATCATGCTATCAAGTTGAAGTGTGAAAGCAGTACCCTCAGGACATAAAATACCACTGAATCCGCTGTTTGGTTAATTTATTACTATTATTAGGAAACTGACAGGATTACTTTAAAAATCGAGTGCCCAGAGGCCTCAGATTTTTATCAGGTCTTCGATACTGGAGTAGTGTTCAATCACGCCTGGCTGACCCAGCCACTTTCTTCAGTCTCCTGCCACCAGTCCCTCTGGAGGATTCTTGAGAGAAGGGAGAAGTGGTGAAAGTCAGGCAGAGCTCCTTTAAAATGTTCCGACAGATAGTAGGTCTGACAATCAGGAGAATAAAGCCTCAGGGCTTTTCTCAAAGAAGTTGTTTGCTTGCTTAAGGAACTGTCTCTCCATTCAGGCCATGACAGCATGGCATTAAGTATGTTGGGGCATAACAGTGAAGACTGACACAGTGCAATGACAGGAACCCAAGCCAGAAGGCAGCAGATGTGACTTAAAGCCCTAATTCTGGCATTTCTTCACTGTGTGGCCTGAGACAAGTTATTTAATGCTTCTGAGCCTCAGCTTCTATAGCTGGAAAATCATGTTAATAATAGGACTATTGAGAGAATTTAACAAGGTGTGTGGAAATGCTCATCTCTTCATAATAAGTGGGCAAGGAGGCCTATTGCTTCCCTTTGATGCTACATAGTCACTTATTTATTTATTTTAGGTTTTTTGCAGTATTAAAGATCATACCCAGGATTTATGCATACTAAGTAAGTGTTCTACATCTCCATCTTTTCTAAATACTGAAGATCATATTATTTATTCCAGCACTTAGGGCTACAGATGAAGCTCATTGGTAGAACACTTGCCTAGCATTAATGAAGCCCTGGTTTCATTCTCAAGACTACAAAAAGGAAGTGTGTGTGTGTGTGTGTGTGTGTGTGTGTGTGTGTGTGTGTGTATTCTAGCATTCCATATAACTGGAATAATATTGTATGAATTAATTTATTCATTTATTTAGGTTGTTGTTCTTTCACTGGCACAATTACTTTGAGATTTATACATGTTGTGGGTATCAACTTATAGCTCTTTTCATTTAATTGCCAAATAGTATTGTACTAAATGGATATATCACAATGTGTTCATTTAGTCACCTGTTCATGAGCATTTGGATTATTCCCTATTATTAATGTGTACACATATACAGATCAGTGTATAGCCATGCTCTCATTTCTCTTGAACAAACACACAGGAAAGGAACTCTTGATCATATATCAGGTATGGTTTAAGGAACTGTCATATTATTTTCCAATAGAGTTGTTCCATTTTCTATTCCCACCAGCTGTTTGTGGTTGTTCCAGGTGCTCAACTTCCTCTCCAGCATTTGGTGTTCTGAAAGCAACATCTAACAGAAAGACAAATCTGATCACGCAGACCCTCTGCTTAAATGAACTATGACTTCCTGCTCCCTGCAAGAGAAGGCCCACTTTACCTTAGGGTTGTTCACAGCCCTGTCTGACAACAGAGACACATCAATCATCACCACGATTCCTTGTCCTCATCCCCACTTCCTCAGCCCCCAGACGTTTTGTACAAGCCCATAATGTTTCCTCAGACTTCTCCAACAATATAGCACTCTTTCCTGACTCATCAGTCTTTGTACAGCATTTGAGCACTCTCTCACAGAATTGTATCACCTTCAAAGCATAGATGTTGAAGTCCTAATCCAGTATCTTAGAATGTGACTAAATTTGGAGACAGGATCAAAATGGTAAGTAACTTAAAATGAGGGCCTTAGAATGGGCCCTAATCTGATGTAACTGGTGCTGTTAGAAGAAAAATACAAATTCAAGCAAAGGTGAAGACATAAGAAGGATGGCCATCTACAAGTCAGGGAGAGGCCTGGGACAGGTCCCTCCTCAGAAGGAGTCAATTGTATCAGCACCTTCATCTCAGACTTCAGCCTCCAGACCATAGGCAATCACATTCAGCTGCAAGCTCTCCACTTGACTTTGCTTTGGCAGCCTAAGCAAATACCACACTCACCTTGCTAATGAACAAGCAGCTCAATGCTTGCTTTCTCTGTTAATTCTTCCCCATCTCTCTTGGCCAGGTTTAATTGCCTCCTTTTATTCTTCTCATGGTACTTTGTTCATCTCTCCGTTGGGAGTTTCATCTCACTGTAGTTAATTATTGCCTTAAGTGTTGGTCTGTCTTCCCCACCAGGCTAGATTTTTTTGAAGATTTTTTTATCTTTGTATCCCAAGCTGTCTAGATTAGTCTCCTGACACTGCCTAGGCTTCTTAGGTATTTTTGTTGCATGAATTCTGTGCAATTAGACTGAACACTCATATTTCTTTCCCCAACAGCTTTCTATTGTCCTCTTTAAAAGAAAGAATTCTAGTGATTTCCTCTTAAGGGAGTTTATCCCAAGGAGAATTTTGGATAAGTACATAAAAATGAATGTCTAATAAGAGTCCATCAAAACATGATTATAATATCAAAAAATTGCAATTGGCATAATTATTGTTTAATAAAGATTAGTTAAATAAATTACAGTATGACCCACAGAGGAATATTGTACAGTCAATAAAAATGACAAGAATCTATATTTATTGACACAGAAATAAAAAATACTACCTAATATTGAATTAAACAAATAAGATACATGACTGCTGACATGATGTTACTCATGTGAACTTACATATGGCTATAAATGAAGGTATTTATCATACAGAAATATATAATATATTGTTCTTGCTAAAATGATACAACAAGTAAGTCTAGATATTAAGATTTAGATTATTTCCTTTTCTCTATGCATTTCAAAATCATTTAAATTTTAAGAGTAGGTATGCATCAATTTTATAATCAGAAAAAAATAGTAAAATTATTTCACTTTGAATAAAACGTAATAAGAAAGAGCAGAATAGCTGTGCTCTACCTTTCTGCTGATTAGCCCCTTTCCCTGAATGTGGAAAGAAGGCAATTCCTCTCACCCTGTTAATTAGGGTCCCGAAGGCAGGTCAGGCCTGAGCCCTGGTCATTCAGATGGGCATCAGCCTGGCATGACTAGAGGCTACTCAGCTGCTTCTATATATTCTGCTTGGTCTCATAACCAAATAATCCTACCATTCATTCAGCTTTAAAAGTCTAAATAGCTCACTATTACTTATTCCCTTTAGAAGTTTCAGCTAGGCAGCTGTTAAAATGTATGAGCAAAAGTAACAACTAAAGCTAAAGTTAGGAATGTGGTAATTCCAATTAATTCCCAGGAAAAAAAAAAAAGGCAGGACTGCTAAGTTCTAATATGGGAAAGGAAAGGAAAGAAAGTGTGAAGTGACTGATGATAGGATTTGGAGAGCTGAGTCCAGCATAAACAAATCAGACCCTGGACAAAGTAGAAAAAGAGATAATGTAGATAATGTAAATAGAAGGCTGGAATACTTACTGCTGGTGGAATGGTCCGGTGAGGTCAGAAAGAGGGGATGGAAGCTGGGCGGGTGGAGCACACCTTTAACCCCAGCACTTGGGAGGCAAAGGTAGGAGGATCACCATGAGTTTGAGACCACCCTGAGACTACGTAGTGAATTCCAGGTCAGCCTGGGCTAGAGTGAGACGCTACCTCGGAAAACCAAAAAGAAAAAGGAAAAAAAGAAAAGGGGGAGAGCTAAAACTAAAGACATTATGAATAAGCCATATAGAAACAAACTTCTTTGTTAGATAATTTAAAAACATAATTTGCGCAGAAGTACCCTGTGTGGATAATGCTGCACACAGAATCCATGAGTTGTTACAGAAAAACCCAAAGCAAGGCATGGGATACTTTCCAGTGAGCTGTTGGTCAGGGAGGCCCTGGAGACTGCTAAAACACTACAGGCTGTTTGTTGTCCACCAGAACTAGATGGTAAAATTCTATTGCTGAAGATACCAAATGCTTCAGTTGCAAGACACAAATAAATCAAGCTAGAACTGGCCTGGAAGCCTCCTCCCTCTTCACAGTGCTGAAAAGTACTATGCATCAACAGTCTTAATGAGCAATGGACTCTGAAAGCTACACAACTGGACAGCCAGGCAAGATGTTCCCACGCGTACAATAGTAGCATGTCTGTTGTGGGAGAAACCAACTTCTCTCTGATTGGATTTGAGGCCCTCTCCATAGGACTTAAAATCTAGACACAAGATTGAAGAGAGTTAAGGTGCCTGCAAAGCCAAAGGACCCACGTTCCATTCCCCAGGACCCACATGCACAAGGTGGTACATGTGTCTAGAGTTCATTTGCAGCAGGTGGAAGCCCTGTTGCACCCATTCTTTCCCTCCCTTCCCTCTATCAATTAAATAAATAAAAATTAAAAATATTAAAAAATAAAATAAAAACCCTAAACACAAACTTATGACTGGGAAAATCATAAACCCTTAGAAGGGAACCTATTGATGCTATTTGGCTAAATGAATATATTATGCCCATCAAAGTGCCCTCTAAATATTTGTTTATGCCCATATATTAGCAATGTTTTCACTTTTGGTTAGAAAAAAATTCTCTTTCCAGATGGAAGTGACTATCAGGGAGATTCAAAACTCACCAAGTGCTGAGAAGACATGACAGTGCAGTGTTCAGAACAAATTGAGGCATATCTATCATAGCCTCCAAGGCTCAGGGACCACATCAGAAAAGAAGGCAGAAGAAATGTAAGAGCCAAAAGATGGAGACAAGTGTTTTGGAGCATTGTCTTCCCAACACTAAGTGATCATTCATGAGCCACAGCACCTGTCATCACCAGCATAAGACCTGCATAATGTTGGACCGATCAACATGTTGTCATGGACGATGGAAGACAGCAAAAAAGACATCAAAATAGAAGAGGGACTAGCTGTAAAGAAGAATGGGGTTCAGTGGAGGAGAACAAAAGATTGTTGTGGGAGAGTATCATATAAATTTTTAACAAAGATTTTATTTTTATTTATTTATTTGAGAGAGGGAGACAGGCAGACAGAGATAATGAATACGGGATCACCAGGGTCTCCTGCCACTGCAAACGAACTCCAGATGCATGTATCACTTTGTACATCTGGCGTTATGTGGGTACTGGTCATCAGGCTTTGCAAGAAAGCGCCCTTAATATCTAAGCCATCCTCCAACCCTAATAAAGTCTTTTTAATACAAATATACATACAAATAAAGTTTTTAAATACAAATGCACAAACAAATACAAACACAGAGTAGAATCAACTATAGGTAGATGTAGATGATAAAAATTAAAAATATGATAATGATAGATAGATAGATAATAGTGTGGCTTTGACTTGGGGTGACTCAAGTGAATGAAAGAAAGAAAGAAAGAAAGAAAGAAAGAAAGAAAGAAAGAAAGAAAGAAAGAAAGAAAGAAAGAGAGGGAGAGAGAGAGAGAGAGGGAGAGAAGGAGGGAGGGAAAGAAGACAAAGAAACAAAGAATAGAGTGAAAGTTGGGAATGGGTGGTCTCCTGGCTCTGATGGAGACACTGCAGCACTGCCTACCCAGCATTGGTTTATTTTATACACTCAGGAAAGCTTTGACAACAACTTTCTTTTATCAAATATAGAAAAAGTATTGGAATGGGGTGACAAGGTCAGATGATGTAGGAATGAGGCAGCTGCAAAGAGTATCACTTTGTCCAGTTAGGTAAAATCAGCCAGAAGGAGCTGCTGAGGAGCAAAACTGCTATGTGTAAATGAATTAGGGCACCCTCCCGCCCCTCACCCCATACCCTGCACATACACATACACATGAAGCTTGATTCACCATCAGCACACAGTTACTTTTTTGGGTTTTTTCCCCCTTTTTATAATTTTTTTTTTTTGTTTGAAGTAGGGTCTCTCTCTAGCCCAAGCTGACCTGGAATTCACTCTTTATTCTCAGGGTGGCCTCAAACTCATGGCAATCCTCTTACCTCTGCCTCCCGAGTGCTGGGATTAAAGCGTGTGCTTTTTATGGTTACATCTACACACATCACATGGACAGTGATTGTCAGTCATAGTTATTTAACAGACAAAATAACATTGTGATATAGATCCCACTTCACAAGCTCCTAGTGTGACATGGACAAGCCTCCTCACCCCGATTTGGAGTCAAAGCTACAGGCAACATCGCCCCTTCAATACCAGCGGACCTTATAAATGTCTCAACTTGTTCAATGTCTTTTATAGGGCTTGTAATTAAAGGTAACAGGGCTTCTGTCTAACACTATTTCATACTCTCTCTCTTTCCCTTCTTCCCTCCCTCTCTCCCTGTTTCTTCTTCTCATCTCGCATGAGAACTCTACCACCACACTGTAAAAAAGCACACAGATGGAATGACCATGTGTGTGTCTTCCAGCTAACTGCGCCAGCATCCCCCAAACACCACCTTCACACGTGTTAAGATGACTTCCACCCCTCACCTTGGATGCCTTCAGCAGAAGGCTCAGACATAGTGGAGAAGATATAACTCATCTGTGTCTGCAACAAGCCTGGTCTGAATGCCTGACCCACAGAAATGACAAAAGACTGTAAGGAATGAATATTATTGCTTCAATCAACAACCAGTGCACCCATCCCTACCCCTTACCACTACCCTCAGGTCAGTTTATTAAGAGAAAACAGTGCCTACTACTTTTTGAGTTTCAAATCAAGTTTTCAAGAATCAGCTCCATGACAGTGGCTTAAAGGAACTAAAGTTGAAGTCTAAAAATCTTACCATTTCACTATCAAATACAAAACTCTAGAGACTTTAGAGAAACAATATATTTTTTACCTATGCAATACATTTAGAGGAAATGAGTCATTGTAATAAGAAATTTAAAACTTCTTTTTTTATTTTTTTTATTTTATTTTTGGAGAGAGACACAGAGACAGAGAGGGAAAGGGAGACAAATAGAGATGGGCGTGCCAGCAGTCTCTCATCTGCTGTGAATGCAGTCCAGATGCTTCTGCCCCTTGTGGGAAAGTGCAGCATTGCGCCCTTGCATCACTTTGCATCTGACTAAACGTTGGACCTGGAGATTAGAACCAGGTTCTTAGGCTTAGCAAGCAGGCGCCTTAACCACTAAGCCATCTCTCCAGCCCTAAAAGTTCTTTTTTTATGAAGAGAAGAGAGTGTCTGAAGGGTAAACTGAATAGTTCTAGAGCCCAAGAAGAGGTTTCATGTCAGGACTGCAAGGCCCATAGATGGGGTAACTGATGTGTGTCAGCAGATATCAATGATATTCATAACACATTCAGGAGTGGGGAAGATCATCAAACTCAGCCAATGTTCTCAGTAACAACAGATGATGACCTAGGACCAGCTGGGTTCACTAATAATCCAAAACTGTCAGGAGGCACTTAATGCTAACTTTGGGGAGTAGGGGAGGAGAGTGTGAAAAAAACTGCTTTAAACGTGGTTCATCTGGAATCAATCATGTTAAGTGATCAGCAGTCAGTAGTGGGATGCTTAGGATACAGTTTCAGTTTACTTATGAAAAAAGTGAAGTGGTTTGGGGCTTCCTGGACCCTGCCTGTGTGCTGCTGAAGCAAGGCTGTTGCTCTGCCTTCCTGATTGACCTTCCCCTGGGTCCCCAGCTCCCAAATCCCTTGCTCCAGAGGATAAGCACTAGGAGTGAATAGGCCAGAACTCTTGCTTCCTTCCCCACATCCCAATTCCCTGGTCTCACTACCCATGTTGCTGGCTTGGGACTGCCTGAACCCTGCAGAAGTGCTGGCAAAGCAAGCCTGTTGGTCCACCTTTCTGATTGACCTGCCCTTGTGTCCCCAAATCCTAGATCCCCTTCTCAAGAGGGTGTGTACCCTGAATGAGTAGGCCAGAGATCCTGGTTTCTTCCCCAGCTCCCAGTTCCCTAGTCCCAGCAACCCTGCTCCTGGTTTGGGGAAGCCTGGTCCCTGCATGTGTGCTAAGGAAGCAGGTCTTTTGTACTGGCTTCCTAATGACAAGCTCCTGGGTCCCTATATCCATGTTCCCCTGAGGGTACACAGGCCACTCACTATAAGATTTGGCCTCCTGACCCTGGATCCTCAGTTTTGTAGCTCCTGGTTCCCCAACCCCTGGTTCCCACATGCTAAAGAGTACATACAATTGAAGTGAGTAGACAAGAGCTCCCAGTTCCCCACATCATAGTACCTCAGGTACCTTTAATGTACTTGCATTCTCCACAATCTACACATCTGTGGTTATAACCACATCCTATTCCAATCCACTTCACATTTAAAACAGAACACTCACTGAAGATCCTACAAGGACAAATACTTTCTTCTACCTCAGTAAAATAAGGCTTTTCCCTGAAGTGGATAGACCACAATGTAAAAGAAACAAACAAAAGTCAGAAAACGGAGAGAGATCTCTCCCACAATGGAAGCCACCAATAAAATCATAGAGAAAACACAGAAATTGAATCCCCAAATGAAAACACAACAAGCTATATGAACCTGATCAAAAGAACACAATTGCTAAACTGGAAGCAAAGGATCAGAAAATCAATAATTGTATAAATGAAATTGGGCAGAATCATCTCTTAGAGCATACAGACTTTGTCATTAGGCTTAACTTAATTGAAGAAAACCAGGGAAGCTTCAAAAGAGATATAAATAAATTGAAGGTAAGTCAACAAATAGAGGATCTCAATAATCAGCTGATTAACCTTAATGAAAACATGATCAAATGCAAGAATGAATTCCAGGAAGCACCAAGAAAATCAGACCTTGAACTGAAATCATCCTCAATAAAAAACATGGACATGAGAAGGATAGATAGATGCATCCATCCCAGGGGCTCCACATCATTCTTATGTGCCTATCTACCCTTGACACTGGATCTCACTGTTGCCTCCTTCGTCTAGGATTCTGAACACAACCCTCTTTGAGAGTTGGTAAATGATTGGGCCCTATCCTTCCTGGTAGCTCTCCAATGGCCTTCTCCTCATGCTACAGGTTCTGCATGTCATATGGTCCTACCTAATTGCATGAATTGCTTTCAAAGCCTTGATCTGGAGAAAGGTGGGGATAAAAAATGACTTCTTTCTTTAGGCTAGGTGGAAACATGGGTATTACTCAACAGAACTCTCCATACAGCCTGAGGAGCCTCAATTGCACTTTTTTCTTGACTATGAGTAATCAGTCTTTTAAGATGTGACTTATGTAAGAAAGAATCTAGTCCTAGTACCTTGTTCCAGCCCTTCAAGAGTGGTTATTGTGCTGGATGTAGTGGCACATGCCTTTAATCGCAACATTTGGGAGGCAGAGGTAGGAGGATCTCTGAGATTTCGAGGCCATCCTGAGATCACATAGTGAATTCCAGGACAGCCTAAGCTAGAGTGAGACCCTACCTTGAAAAAAAATTGGTTATTGTACCATGGTATGGGGGTACATGCCTGTACTCCCTGTACCTGGCAGGAAGATCATGATTTCAAGAATAGCCTGAGCTACATATAGCAAGACCCTATCTCAAAGAAAGGCTGTAGAGCTGGAGAGATGTCTCAGTGGTTAAGATGCTTGCTTTCAAAGCCTGACAGCCTGGGTTCAATGCCCCAGTACCCACATAAATTCCCCAGGACCACCAAGCATGGTGGCACATGCCTTTAATACTGGCACTTGAGAGGCAGAGGTAGGAGGATTGAGTAGAGTTTGAGGCCACCCTGAGATTACATAGTGAATTCCAGATCAGCCTGGGCTAGAGTGAGACCCTACCTTGAAAAAAAAAATTCCCCAATACCACATAAAGCCCATTGCACAAAGTGCCACATGTGTCTGGAATTTGTTTGCAGTCCAAGAGGCCCTGGTATATCCATATTCTCTCTCTTTCTTCTTTCCCTTCCTTTCCTCTCTCCTTACAAATGAATATTTTAAAAAATATTTTATTTTAAAAGGGTGTGGTGCATGGTGGCACAAGCCTTTAATCCCAGCACTTGGGAGGCAGAGATAGGATTTCTGTGAGTTTAAGGCCAGTTTGGGACTGCAGAGGAAGTGTCAGGTCAGCCTGAGCTAGAGTGAGACCTTGCTTCGAAAACAAACCAAAAACAGGGAGGGGTATGCTAGTAGGAAGATGGCTCAGAGGTTAAAGTCTCTTGCTTGCAAGCCTGCCTGTCTGAGTTCAATTTCCTTACGTATTCACTTAAAGTCAGATATCAAAGTAGCACATGCATCCAGTACACCTATTCTTCCCCCCTTGAAAATAAAAATACAAACATATTTAAAAAGGGACCTGGAGAAATGGTTTAGAGGTTAAGGTGCTAGCCTACAAAGCCAAAGGACCCAGGTTCAATTCCCCATGACCTTCATAAGCCAAATGCACAAGGTGGTACATGCATCTGGAGTTCATTTTCAGTGGCTGGAGGCCCTGACACACTATCTGTCTCAAATAAATAAATAAATAAATAAATAAATAAATAAATAAATAAATAAATAAATAAATAAATATTTTAAATAAACAGAACAGCTATTGATGTAGAGCACCAGATTACAGACTATAGAATTAGATGGACAGATAATTCACAAGCTCCCCAAGATGACCATACTGTGGTATTAAAGATGTGGCTTATATTAGGAACTAAATACCTGCCTCACTCTACTGTTTGAAGCAGGGCATTAAGTGCGCTTCAGTGAATAAAACACAAAGAAAGGTACCCTCCTCTTAAAAAAAAAAATTAGAGCTGCATGGGGTGGCACATGCCTTTAATCCCAGTACTCAGGAGGCAGAGGTAGGAGGATTTGTTTATTTGAAAGAAAGAGGCAGATAGAAAGAATGAGCACCCCAGGGCCTCCAGCCACTGCAAACTATCTCCAGGCACATGCACCACCTTGTGTATCTGGCTTTACATGGGTCCTGGGGAATTGAACCTGGGTCCTTTGGCTTTGCAGACAAGCGCCTTAACTACTAAGCCATCCCTCCAGTCTGCCCTCCTCTTTTTTGACAGTGCTGGAGATTGAGTCCAGGGCTTTGTACATGCTAAGCAAGCTTTCTACAGTAAGATAACCCATAGCCCTGAAAGGCAATGTTAATAATAAAACTTGCTGAAGGGCTGGAGAGATAGCTTAGTGGTTAAGGTGTTTGCTTGCAAAGCCAAGGAATCCTGGTTCAGTTCTCCAGGACCTCTGTAAGCCAGATGCACAAGGGGTGTGTATGCATCTGAAATTTGTTTGCAGGGGCTAGAGGCCCTGGTGCACCCATTTTCCATCTATCTATCTATCTATCTATCTATCTATCTATCTATCTATCTGCCTCTACCTCTACCTACCTCTCAAATATATATATATATATATATATTTTTTTTAAAACTAGCTGCATATTGCAAGCTTTTTCAATGATTATTTCAGGTCAATATTTACTTACACTTTGGTGTATTGTATGGGTGTATTAGAGTTCTCTAGAGGAACAGAATAGATAGAATGACTTGTATTAAAAAGGGAATTTGAGGGCTGGAGAGATGGCTTAGTGGTTAAGATGCTTGCCTGCAAAGCCTAAGGACCCAGGTTGGATTCCCCAGGACCCACAAAAGCCATATGCACAAGGTGGCACATGCAACTGGAGTTTGTTTGCAGTGGCTAGAGGCCCTGGAATACCATTCCCCCTCTCTCTCAAATCAATAAATAAAAATAAAATTTGAAACAAAAACAACCAAAAAAGGAATAGAGCCAGGTGTGGTGGTGCACGCCTTTAATCCCAGCACTCGGGAGGCAGAGGTAGGAGGATTGTTGTGAGTTTGAGGCCAGCCTGAGACTACATAGTGAATTCTAGGCAAGCCTGGGCTAGAGCGAGACCCTACATCGAAAAACAAAACAAAAAGCTGGGGTGTGGGTATTTACTGGATTCACATACAGCAGTCCAACAATACTAGCAGTCTGCAGGTTTGAGGGTCAAGGAACCCAGTAGCAGCTCAGTGCACTTGGCTGGAAGCCTCAGTAGTCCCATTCTAGCACTGAAGGCCTGGAGAGCCACTGCTCTTCAGATCATGCTGGAAGGCTGAGTAAACTTGGTTCCAATGCCAAAGGAGGATAGCAGAACAGATAGAGGCACTCACCAGCAAGTAGCACAAGCAGCCAAATGGAAGGAAGGGGCTCTCTTTCTCTCAGGGCCTCCTTACATAAAGCACCTCTCCGGGAGAGCTGCCCACTCTGGGGGAAGGGCTCACTGTGGAGGAAAGACTTCCTCCTTCAGTCAATCCTCCCTGGAAGCCATCTCAAGGACCTACACAAGAGGGATGTCTGTGGATTCCTAATCCAGTTAAGTTGACAACAGAATGTAACCATCACATGTCCACCCTTGTCAACTTGACACCAAGCATATACCTTATATCATACTTAATTTCCAAATGAAGACAGTAACAAGGACATAATGGTCATAATTTCACATAACATGATATAACTATCCCATGTACAACCAGAATTGCACAATCTTCCACCCAAAACAAAGCAAGATCCCTTGAGGAATGCTTAGTCTCTAATATCCAATAAGTTAAATATTTATTCAGCAACAGTGAACTAGTGATATAATCTCAATCAATATTAAATACATAAAAGGGAAATAAAGGATTGAAAAACAAAAGCATCTTAATATTGGTATACATGTACACAGACACCTAAAGAAGGACAGAACACTCATGACAATTACATTCCTCATTTTTTATGAAAAAAAAACATGGACATGATGCAAAATAACAAAACAGAAAACAAAAATCAAATAGAGCTTTTAAAAACCTCTCTAGATCCCCTCACTAACAGAGACACTCATGTGGAAGGCAGAACCTCTGAGCTGGAAGATAAGACAGAAGAAATTGATTGGGAGTCCAAAAACTTTGTGAAGTTCAAAAATATCATGTAAACAGAATATGAGGGAACTATGGAATACCCTAAAAAGACCAAACATCAGGATCATGGGTATACCAGAAAGGGAAGAAACCCAGGCCAGAGGCATAAAGAACATATTCTGTCCAGACAGAAATTGGCCTTGATATCCATGACCTTGCAGTGCCTAGCAATACCTTCGGAAGACCCTCATAATAGAAGAAAAAGATGATAACATCAAATTAAAAGAGAGACTCCAGACAGGGAAATATTATGGGGGCAGGGATATCATGCAAATGTAAGTATAGAAGTTGTCAAAGGAAGAAGAAGGAAGATATTCAAAATTATAGGAGAAAATTTTTTTCATCCAGATATCACAGAACACCAAACAGACAAACTTAGTAAAGATCTGCCTAGAATAAACTCTAGAGGGACAAAAACTTTTCAATGCTCCACGGAAGATCAGTCATGCTAAAGTTGTGAGTAAACATGGTTCCAATGCCTAGGAAGAAGAAAGAACTTCAAATTATGGCAGAGCTGGCTTGGGAGAAAAGACCACTCTCACAAAGAGGAAGGCTCATCCAGAAAAAAAAACAAGAAAAAGATAACACCAAACATTAAGAATAGGAGAAAAGAAAAAGGGACATGATAAGAGAAACTACTAAAAAAGGGTAAAGTATGATAGAGCCAGTCATGTCAATGAAAAAAAGAAAGTGAGCCAATCACTAACAGAGAACACCAAAGAAAATCCCAGAAAAACTTGGGAGGCAGATAGAATTTTTTTGAAAATAAAAAAAAGGCCACCCATTGAAAATTTTAAAGAGAATCACTTGGGACAATGGAAACTGAGGATCATGCAGATGTAAACCCTGTTAATCCCAGTCAGAAGAAGAAGCAAAAGAAGACACCAAAATTGAGGCCACAAAGAAAAACTCTCTAAGGTACATCATAGATAAAACTTTAAAAAAAAAAAGCAAGCCAGGCCAGCCTTTAATCCCAGCACTTGGGAAGCAGAGGTAGGAGGATCGCTGAGACTACATAGTTAATTCCAGGTCAGCCTGGGCCAGAGTGAGACCCTACCTTGAGAAAAAAAAAAAAAAAAAAAAAAACTTCTGGCTTCCAACCCAAACTACTGTAACCAGTGAAAGTATCCCTCATAACAGATGGTAAAAGGAAAACTTTCCATGAAAAAAGTCAGCTCTATGATTATATGAACACAAAGCCAAAACTACAGAGAAGACTTCAGGGAATACTCCACACAGAAGAGTCAAACAACTAATCTCAAGAGCCTACAAAAAGATCACAATAACCAAAACTAGAGCAGGCTCAAAAGAGTACAAAACCCAGAAAAGGACCAAACCTCATAAAGCACCCCATCATGGCAAGAATTAAATTGAACATCACAGTTATAACCTTAATATTAATGATCTTAATTCACCCATCAAAAAAAAAAAAAAAACACAACAAAGTGAATAAGACAAATGGACTCTTCTATCTGCTGTCTTCAAGAAACCTACCTCACCACTAAAGACAGACACCTCCTCAGAGTGAAAGGATAGAAAATGATATTCCAAACAAATGGAATTAAGAAACAAGCAGGTGTTGCTATACTAGTATTTGATAAAATAGATTTCAGACGAAAAGTAATATAAAAGGACAAAGAAGGCCACTTCTTACTCATTGAGGAAATGATCCAATATGAGGACATTACAATCATAAATCTATATACATTAAACACAGGTGCACCACAGTTTATTAAACAAAATCTGCTTGACAACAAAACAGAAATAAACACCAACACCATTATAGTTGGGGACTTCAATACTCCATTGTCATCAATAGATAGATAATCCAAGTAACAATCAACAGGAAAATAATGGAGCTCAACAACACCATAGATCAACTATACCTAACAGACATCTACAGAATACATATTCTTCTCAGTAGCCCATGGAACTTTCTCCAAAATAGATAATATATTAGGTCATAAAGCATGCCTCAATTAACTCAGGAAAATTGATGTAACTTCCTGCATCATATCAGATCACAATGCTTTACAATTAGAAATTAACAAGAGACACATCAGGAAATCCACCAATTCATGGAGAATGAAAAACACACTTTTAAAAAATGAATGGGATGTAGAATAAATAAAAAATGAAATTGTAACACCAGGCATGGTAGCACACGCCTTTAATCCCAGCATTTGGGAGGCAGAGGTAAGAGGATCACCATGAGTTCTAGGCCACCCTGAGACTACATAGTGAATTCCAGGTCAGCCTGGACCAGAGTGAAACCCTACCTCGAAATAAATAAATAAATAAATAAATAAATAAATAAATAAATAAGAAATAAAAGAAAAAATGAAATTGTAAAATTTCTAGAATTGACTGATAATGAAAACACAACCTACAAAAACTGATGAGACACATGAAGGCAGTCCTAAGGGGAATATTCATAGCACTAAATATCCTCATGACAAAGAGATCCCAAATTAATAACCTAACCATCCACCTAGAGACATTGGAAAAACAAGAAGAATTCAACCCTCAGAGCTCCAGATGGAAAGAAATAGTCAAGATCAGAGCAGAAATTAATGAACTGAGAACTAAGAAAACAATTTAAAAATTGATGAAACAAAAAGCTGGTTCTTTGAAAATTTAAACAAGATTGATAAACCCTTGGCCAATTTGATCAAACAAACAAAAAAAAGATAAATCTCAAATTAACAAAATCAGAAATGAAAAGGGAGAGATTACAACAAGCATCAATGAAATTAGAAGAATCATCAGGACATACTTCCAAAACCTCGACTGCACAAAATTGAATAATCTGGAAGAAATGGATGAATCCTAGGCCCAAAACAGCTACCAAAACTAAACTCAGAGGAGATTAATCTCCTAAACAAACCTATCACATTCATTGAGATTGAAATGTAATCAAAAACTTCCCAAAAATAGAAGTCCAGGACTGGATGGCTTCTTGGCCAAATTCTATCAAACCTTTATTGAAGAACTGAAACCAATTTTTCCCAAGATGTTTCACATAATCAGAGAACATGGAATCCTCCCCAACTCCTTTTATGAATCTGGCATCACCCTAATACCAAAAACAGACATCCAACAAGTAAAGAAAACTATAGGCCTATGTCCCTGATGAACTTAGATGCAAAGATCTTGACCAAAATCCTCACAAACCAAATTCAATAACACATCAAAATCATTATCCACCTTGATCAAGCAGAATTCATTCCAGGGATGCAGGCATGTTTCAACATACAGAAATTACTTAACATAATACACCACATCACACTTAATCACAGAAACAACATGATCATTTCAATAGATACACAAAAGGCCTTTGACAAAATACAACACAACTTCATGATCAAAACACTGGTGAGAATGGGCATGGATGGTTTATATCTCAACACAATAAAAGCTCTATAAAAAGCATCTAAAGCTCAAATAATATTTAATGGGGAAAGACTCAAGGAGTTCCCATTGAGATCAGGAACAAGAGAGGGTGCCTACTCTCATCACTGCTCTTCAACATAGTATGAGAAGTCCTAGTCCAAGCAATAAGACACCAGAAAGAAATAAAAGGAATACAAATTGTAAGAAAAGAAGTCAAATTAGCTCTATTTGCAAATGACATGATCTTATACATAAGTGACCCCAAAGTCTCCATCTCAAAACTTCTAATGGTGATGAATTCCTTCAATAAAGTGGCAGGATACAAAATCAACACACAAAAATCAGTAGCCTTTCTATATGCAAAGGACACATATATACAGAAAGAAATCAGTGAGATTGTTCCATTTCAAATAGCCACAAAAAATCAAATACCTTTGAATAATACTAACCAAGGATGTGAAAGACCTATATGATGAAAGTATAAAAACACTCCAGAAAGAAATTGAGGAGGACTTGAGAAGATGGAAAAACCTCCCATGCTCCTGAATTGGTAGAATTAATATTGTGAAAATGACAATTCTACCAAAAGCAATATACAGATTTAATGCAATATCAATAAAAATCCCAGCATCATTCTTCACAGAGATAGAAAAGAAATGATCTCAAAATTTCAAAATTCATTTGGAATGGCAGCAGGCCTCAGATATCCAAACATATCCTCAGCAAAAGTAACACCTCTGGAGGTATCACCACACCTAATCTAAAGCTATATTACAAAGCTATGGTAACCAAAACAACATGGGACTGGCATAAAAAGAGAAATATAGACTAATGGTACAGAAGTGAATACCTGAACCTCAGTTTAAGTAGTTACAGCTATTTGATCTTTGACAAAGGTGCCAATAACATAGACTGGTGAAAAGACAGCATCTTCAACAAATGGTAGGGAACAGATTGGATGACCACATGTAGAAAAATGAAACTAGACCCACTCATTTCACTATACACAAAAATCAACTCCAACTGGATTAAGGACCTCAATATAAGACCTTAAACTCTTCAACTACTGGAATAAAAAGTAGAAGGAATGCTCCACGATATAGGACTGGGGACAGACTTCCTGAACAATACTCCTGTAGCCCAGGAAATTAAACAATCTCTCAACCAACGGGATCTTATAAAGCTAAAAAGCTTTTGCACAGAAAAACATACCATAAGCAGAGCCAGTAGATTATCTACAGAATGGGAGAAAAATTTCATCAGCTATACCACTGACAGAGGACTAATATCCAGAACCTTAAAGAACTCAAAACACTAGCCAATAAAAAACCAAACAACACACTCAAAAAATGGGGTTCAGAACTGAATAGGGAGTTTACAGAGGAAGAAATATAAATGGCTAACACACACTTAAGAAAATGTTCAACATCCTTAACTATCAGAGAAATGCAAATTAAAACAATTACGAGATTCTACCTTATTCCAGTAAGGATGACAATTATTAAAAAAACCAAACAATAACAAATGTTGACAAGGATGTTGGGAAAGAAGAACCCTCATTCATTGTTGGTGGGAATGTAAACTTGTACAACCAGTATGGAAATCAATTTGGACATTCCTGAACAGGATGAATATAGAGCTGCCAACAGACCCAGTTATTTGCCCTAAATGTCCCTTGCTTTAGCAGAGATATTTGCTCAACCATGTTTACAGCTGCTCGATTCATAATAGCTAAGAACTGTAATCAACCCAGATGTCCAAACGGATAACAAAGTTATGGTACATGCACACAGTAGAATTCTACTCAGCAGCAAGAAAAATGGATATAACAAAATTTGTAGGAAAATGGATGGACTTGGAACAGATCATGCTCAGACAACACACAATCGCAGAAAGACAAATGCCACCGCATGTTCTCACTCATCTGCAATTCCTAACCTGGATCACCTTGAGTTGCTGGCATACCAGATAGACAATTTGAGGCCCAGACAATACTGAGGGAAGAGAATGGGGGTAGGAGAATGGGAGGGTGGGGAGAAAAAAAACACAAAACTGAACCCAAAATGAACTGGTACCATAAAAACCTTTCTTCTTAATGGTAGACTAAAAGATAGGACCCTTAACAGGAGTGTAGGGGCGATACCTGAAAAGAAGGGCTGTGGAGAGGGTGGGATGAAACCTAACTTTAAAATACTTTGGCTCTGACCTGTAACTTGCAGAAATGGTTCTACCCACATTGAGTTGTTAATCAGAGAAACCTACAAGGTCTCCAAAACAAGACAGACATCTGTCAAAGCACTTGATTACCTGTCTGAGGTAAAAAGTAAAACCCTATTGCTGAAAACACCATATGCTGCTGGCACAGGACCCGGAGAAACCTGGCTGCAATCTGGGAGAGAACTAATCCCCAGGCAGTTAGCCCACCTAGTGCTGGAAAACAGTACATGAGCTACTGGGGGAAAATGGCCAACAAGAATGTGAGCAAGCAGGGATCTAAGCTACTCAGAAACAACCAGCCTGACAAGTACACACCAGTGCAACGGTGGCACACAGCCTTGGTGGGTAACCAATGGCTTTTCTGATTGGCTGGGAGATCCACTCAGTGGAAAGGAAACCACATCTGGAACTCGGAACCAGGTCTGAATCCTATGGAGACAAACATTATGCTCTCCAATGTCAAGCTCTCACTAGTCTTTGGCTAAAAGAGGGGCTACATCCATCTAACTCTCCCCAAATTAATTATTTTTTAAAATATTTTATTTACTTATGTATTTACCTGACAGAGAAAGAGGGAGAGAGAGAGAATGGATGTGCCAGGGCTTCCAGCCACTGCAAACAAACTCCAGACGCGTATGCCCCCTCATACATCTGGCTAATGTGAGTCCTGGGGAATTGAACCGGGGTTCTTTGGCTTTGCAGGCAAATGCCTTAATCGCTAAGCCATCCCTCCAGCCCCCCAAATTAATAATTTTTATCCAATTTAACCTATGCTAATTTTACTCTCCGTTGAAGAGTTGCAGAATCTGTTTTTCTTTTCCAGAAGGTAGCAAGACCAGAGGAGATAAACCACCCCTAGCATTTCAGTCAAGCCAGAGGCAAAACCACAAAGGAAGTGGGGAGACTAGCAAGAGTGCTGTTTCCATGGTGACCCTGACAAATAGCACCAGGCTAAATGAGACAGATGCTGAGGATACTCAACATTTACCAAAGCAGAAATCCAGAGTCTCCTAAGAGCTCATCACTAAAGTAGACTTAAAACACACCCAACAAGACTCAGTGAATTTTGTGGAAGAGGAGGCAGAAAGATTGTAAGATTCACAGGTTGGGCTGTGATGTCATGTCCAGAGGCACTGCCTCCCCCCAATAACTACTGATCCCACAACACATAACCCATAACCCCATGGGGAATACCAGCAACCCTGTTGTGGAGGGTTCCCTGCAGAATGGGGACAGGGATGAGGGAAAAGATGGTACCAACACATGATGTATCCGAACAAAATATGTTCTCAATAATAAAAAAATTAAGAAACATTATTTACTATTTGCTAGCTTTCCTGCCATTTTGACATTGAGCTAGTCTACTAAAGAGTAACCTCCAATAGGGGAGGGAGAGGAGTGGCCCACAACAGGCACACAACACATATGTGGTGAATGAGTCAGTGAATGAAGAAAAAGTATATCAAGCTCTGTGCTCAAAATCAGAAGCCATGGGTTATTCCAAGTTTATCTACAAGAAGCTCACCTCTTACAAGTGCCAAGACCTCTCTAGGCCCAAGAGTCCTTTTTGTGATCTCTGATTACACACCAATGCTATTATCCCATGAGACCTTAAGCTACTGAAGTATGGGAATGAAGACCCAGTCTTTCTTACAGTCCTGAAATCTAGTATAGTTCCTGGTAAGTAGCAGGCTCTTGGTAAATGTTTGTTGAAGAAATGAAATAAACATTAGGCTATGTTTCAAATCCTAACAAGGACAATGTGTAATTTGGTTGCCTTTACAAGTACATAAATGTTAAATGAAAACTAAAGAGAAATAATAAATGGAGAATGTCATAATGTCATTTTCACAGTACAGCAACATTTCCTAACTGCCCAAAATTTAAGGAGAATGGTTTTATTGCCAGGGAGTCTGACACGGTGATTTGCTCTAACTCGCCGCCCTGTTATTCTGACTGACAGGCTCTCTGAACTGTCTTTTGGTAGGCAGCTGTTGCCCCTGGTGCACTTAAAAAAAAAAGTACATAGTCCTGTCATCTTTTATAATCCTCAGGATCTGAATATTGTCCTTTACTTAAGTTTTCTGAGCTGAAATTAGGTTTGAATAATAATCAGGATTGTGGATCTTCTGAAGCAAAGGACTTTATGAGAAAATGCTATCTTATGATTCTTCCAGGCAGAGCATTTCAGAGTTGAAAGATTTTTCATTCTAGGATTTTATCTTATTAATATTCTCCTTTGCAATTCAAGTACCAAGTACTGGAAAAATCTCTGATTGTCCTGCAGCAATAGCATTAAAGGCCCCTTCTAACATACAGAACCAGAATTGTTCCATAATTTAGTGAAATTGAGCATTTCCCTGTGACTGCTAATTTTCCATTGAAATGATACTATCTCTAACCAAGGAGAGGTAAAATCTTTACAGAAATTTATAGTTCTTTTCTAATTATTGTGAAAAGTCTCTAATAAAAGAATATATATGCTGTTTACCTTTGTTTTAATATTTACTCTAAGATCTTGCTAAAAATATTTGCTGTTGGAATGTTATAACTGACACTTTCTATTTTAGCCTTCCATTTAGCAAACTGGGTTATAATTGTATAGTGATGGTGTGTTCTGTTTTAAGGGGATGCTGTGTCAGCATATTTATTCTTAACCTTTATTTTCAGTTATTTGCACTTTGGGATTTAGTCTCCAAAGTTAATTTGGGAGAGTTTTTCTCTTTTAATAAAGAAAACTCATTTATTCATTCTGTAAACAAACTCATTTAAAAATATAAACACATGTATATTGTCCTTGAGTTTTGATATATGGTCTTGAAACTTTCTAATGTGTTTATGATCAGTCTAAAGTATCTATTATTTGTCCATATCTATTAATTTTAATGAGATGATGGTGAAAGCTAGGAAACTACTGAATTAATTAGACTTCTTGTTGCTGTCACCAAAATACTTGAAAGAACAATTTAAGGGAGCTTTAAAGGTGATTTGAACTTAATGTTGATTTAAACGCAGAAGCACTCCCCCAGTAATCTTGTGTGCTTGTGATTAAGCCTTGTACTTAGTCCCCAGCTAGTGGAGCCTTTAGAAAGCAGAGTCTTGCTAGATAAATTGTGTCAATGGGAGTGGGCCTTGGGATGTTATAATCAGGCCCCCTTGGCAGTGTTAGCTAGCTTCTTCTCTGCTTCCTGTGGAGGTGTGATCCCCAAGCTGTCAGCTCATGCTGTGCATTCCCCACCACAAGGAAACTTCCCTTTGAAACTGTAAGCTGAAATAGCCCTTTCCTGGCATAAGTTGCTTTTGGTCAGGTGTTTTATCCCAGTAATAAGAAGGTAACAACTACAGGGGGTTAGGACTTATTTTGGTTCACAGTTTCAGATATTCCAGTACCTGGTTTCTTGGATAAAACAGTATGGTGGTGGGATTTTGTGGAGGAAGAGCTTATTCACAGTGAACAGGAAGTGAGGGGGGACAGGAAGGAACCAAGAACAAGACACCATCAAGAACCTGCCCTCAGTGATGACTTTTTCCAGCTATGCCCCATGTTCTCAGAATCTCCTAAGATGGTGCCACCAGCTGAGAACCAAATCCTCAACATAATGAGGCTTTGAGGGAAAACACTCCATATTGACATCATGACAATCGCACTACAGATCTTCTGGCTGAAGTAGCTTATTTGTTTTTTTGTCTTCAGTATTCAGACAGAATAATAATCACATAACTTTTCTAAAGAAAGCACTGGCACCATAAAAGAAAACATATAGTTGTCCACTTTCCAGTATTGGTACTTCATGCTATTTTAACAGGTGTTAAGAAAGCCATGTCTACTGTGCAAGTCTTACCCATGAAATTGTCCTGTTGAGATGGACTAGGTCACCACTGGTGGCATGCAATTTAAGAATCTCCTTCCTCCATCCTGTCTTCCCTACTGCAGAAGATGAAATTTATATATTACTCATATTAATGAGATCTATTTGAAGTATAAACATATTAATTGCAGGTCCTAATGTATTGTGAATAGCATGTGAACACTTTGAGAAGTAGTTTAATAATTTAGTTAATAGGTTAGGATTCAAGGGCATGAGTTATGCATAACAAACTAAAAGGCAAGCATCAAAATAGCCATTAAAATATTACAGATTTTAGCAACTCTCCCCAACAATAATTGCTAATACTATTAGCATTTACTTAATATTTACTGTCATTTATAGGTAACCACTTTTTATAGGATCCCATAGTGATCATAGTCTGAGGCAAAGATTAGTAGCCAAACTTTCACAGAAGGGTAACAAGTGAGAAGAAAAGAAAATGAAGAAGGGAAAGAGCAGGCATAAACAATGTGACTTATTGCTGAACTGGTTGTGTTTCTTAGAAAATAACCACCTTCCAGACTCCATGTGACATTACCATTCTTCAGAATACTCTGTGGTGGACAGGCATGGGTGACTATTCTACCAGAGTCCCCCAATTCTCATTTATCATCGGTCAAAAGTCACCCCATCAAGTGTTGACTCCCTCTCCTACTGCTGAATTCTGATATCCCATCTTTCCTGAAAGCGGATGGAGAAGCCAGATCCACGGGCAGTGACTGCTCCTTAGAGTGTGGGTAAATGAGAGTTCATAAATCCCTCCTGGTGAGTTCATTCAGGTAAGATATGAGCCAAGCCACCCCAAGTCCCTCATTTCAGCAAACAAGGTGGAGCACATGATGATGGATTCAGGCCACACAGTGGCCAGAGTTTCCAGACAGTAAGAGTCCAGGGCAAGTGGGCAGGTGGGATATGCAAAAATAGAAAGGCGTATAAAATACCTGGCACAAGATTATTTCTATTTCTGTTTTTCCAAATAGCCTACATGCTTTTTGACAGCAGAAATCCTATGTTCTCACTCATTTTTGTAGACTCAGGAGATAAGAGTAAATTAAATCATATTCAAACTGAGCTAACCCTTGTTAAGATACATTTGTATTGATGTCCCCCTTCCTCCAGTGTAGCCACCCAGTGCACTAGAATGCTGACTGTACATTCTCTAGTCTGTGCATTCATCTCAAATATTTACCTTGGCACTTCTGTAATAGGATTATTTTGTCACCATTTTTAGAATAAGCAAAATTTTATTTTAAAAATCCCAATATACCTTGAATACTATAGTAGTTAAGAAGACAAACTTTGAGATCTTTTGGATCAAGTGATACATTTGCATAATCTCAAACAAGTTACCTCACTCGTTCTTATTCCTTTCTGAAAATGAGAATAATTGTATGGGTCATGACAACATTAGAAAGTATGCTAGATTACAGTATATTAACTTGGTTAGGTTGGAGCCAGTGTTTTCCAGACATCTGTTTTCTTTCTTTTTTTCTTTCTTTCTTTCTTTCTTTCTTTCTTTCTTTCTTTCTTTCTTTCTTTCTTTTGATATATGGTCTTGAAACTCTCTAATGTGTTTATGATCAGGATAAGTATCTATTATTTTTCCATATCTATTAATTTTAATAAATTAATGGTGAAGTCTAGGAAACTACTGAATTATTTAGACTTCTTGTTGCTGTCACCAAAATACTTGAAAGAACAATTTAAGGGAGCTACAAAGGTGATTTGAACTTAATGTTTTTTTTTAATTTTTACTTATTTATTTATTTATGGCTTTTTTATAATTTATTATTATTTATATTATTCTAATTTTACATTCATAATGGTGATTCCATTATCCTCCTCCCTGTCCTCCCTCTTCCAAAGGGACCCTCATCAATGGGGAATTCACTCTAGTTCAGGCTGACCTGGAACTCACTATGTAGTCTCACGGTGGCCTCAAACTCATGGCGATCTTCGTACCTCTGCCTCCCAAGTGCTGGGATTAAAGGTGTGTGCCACTACTCCCAGCTCAGGCACCATTTTCTTTTCTTTCTTTCTTTATTTATTTATTTTGTTTTTTTGAGGTAAGGTCTCACTCTAGTTCAGGCTGACCTGGAGTTCACTCTGTATTCTCAGGGTGGCCTCGAACTCGCGGCGATCCTCCTATCTCTGCCTCCCGAGTGCTGGGATTAAAGGCGTGCGCCACCACGCCCGGCTCAGACACCATTTTCTATGTGATTCAATATTAGTATTGGCCAAAAGAGAAACTTGTATGAAGTTGGGAAGATGGGCTGGAGAAATGGCTTAGTGATAAAGGCACTTGCCTGCAAAGCCTAAAGATCCATGTTCTACTCTCTGGATCCCACATTAGCCAGACACACAAAGGTGAGACAAGCACAAGGTGGCACATGCCCACGAGGTGGTGCAAGCATGTGAAGTTCAATTTCAGTGGCTGAGGCCCTGGCATACCAATTCTCTATCTGTCCTCTCTGTCTCTTTCTCTCTAAAAAAAATAAATAAATAAAATTGGGAAGGTGAGAATGGGGCAGTACAGAGAAGGATTGAAATTTTTGCTATCAAATCATGGTGATGGAGAGGGAGAGAGCCTGCCTGGTGGTTCTCCTGCTTGAGTTTCTACTGCTCACTCTGCTGACCAACAGCAGCCCCAAGTCACCTCCACCCCCAGATGCCTGGCTGAAAATCCATAGAAGGTGTGGTCGACAGAAGCCACAAGTTCCCATGGGCCTTTCCAAGAGCTTCCCCTTTGCTGTCTGTCTTTGGCAGCTGGACAGCCTTGCCATCTTGGACTTCTTTGTGAGCTCTGAGTTGTCCACATAGGATAAGGCTTCAGAAGAACAGCACATGACACCAGTAACCCTCCAAACCCTAGTCCAGATTTCAAATTCCCTGGCTCCTTCCACAGCCATGCAGTAAGCCTGCTCTCCAGGAAAGCATGCTACGTAGCTTTAGATCTTTGTAGTGCAAATACTCCTATTCTCAAGCTGACCACATTGAAAATGGAGCTGGGAATAGATGCATACAGGTGCCCTCAGGAGCTGTATTAGTTACATTACTCATTACTGTGACCAAACACCTGACAAGAAGCAGTTTTAGGAAGGAAATAGTTTTTTTCAGCTTACAATTTGAGGAGATACTTTCCATCATGGCAGGAAAGGCATGGCAACAAGAGCACTGGACTAGCTGGTTCCATTGAAAAAAGAAAGCAAAGAACAAATAGGAAGTGGGGCCAGGCTGTAAAATCTTAAGGCCAGCCCCCAGTAAGTCACTTCCTTCAGGAAAGCTCCACCTCCTAAAGGTTTCAAAGCATTCCCAACAGCACACCTGCTGGGGACCAAGGGTTCAAACACAGGAGTCTATGGGGGACAGTCACATTCAAGGCACAATGCAAGCCCATGGGAATATGCTCTGCAACATGACTGAATGTTCTCTCAAATCACACCACTCACAATGGCTTTGCTCCCCTGAATGCACTCTTGACTGACTCACACAGGGAGATAAGGAGATGGCTGTCTCCTATGCAATACATGCAGTAAATGCTCAATAAATTGAAGTTGTTTTTTTCATACAACCCAATCCTCCTGTGGTGACTGGATTTAAATCTGCTCAACACATGTATTTACTTGCAACCTTCAAAGAGCAAAAAAGCAGCCCAGAAAGAGAAAAAAATCTTCTAGCTCCTGAAATAATTTCATATAGATTAATACAAAACTGTTGCTTTCTTTAAAAATTAAGTAACCGAATTGCATTTCCCATAAAACAAATACGTATTAAGTAAATTACAGAATCTTTTGTACATGTGGCAGTGGAAGGTTGCAGTCTATGAATATTAAACAGTGATTTTGTAGCTAATGCTAAATGAATATCTCAGAGAAAATTTATAGTTACTGAACCTATCCAGAAAATTCAAGCTCTTTTCCAATAAACTTAATAAGAGACAAAGCCTGTGTAAATTTGAATTTAAATACTGCCCTTCCTCTTCTGACTGTGCTTCTAACGGTGCTCTTTGGGTTCTGTCGCTATGGTCACAGAATGTAAATATCCTTATCTCATCAGTGAAGCACTGTCAAAATTCAAAGCATTTTGACATATAGAATTCCTTTACTTGCTGGGCTTATCAAATAGCATTATGACTTACAGTTACACTTAATTTTAATGAGGGATTTTAGGATTACAATTTTTGTTTTTCCAGATGAGAATGACTAACTCAGTGCTGACTCTGGAATTGATTGTATATGGATTATTAAATCATTAAATTGGGTATTAACTTGAGCATTGAAAACATGCCCTGAAATACTCCTTCCTCCTCACCTCAGAGTTGGTGAGACTTTTAGCCAGCTGTTACAATGAGAAATGTCTCTCCACAGATACTGTGCGGATTCTCTTCTTTCTTTGCCCTGGGGCTACATGATTTGCTGATCCTCTTCTTTGCTTTACAAACTTCTACATCTGACACCACTGTGCTCTGTGAAGGATGCTTCTTTATATCAAGGCTTTCACTCAAACCACAGAGAATTTTCAGTATCTCAGTCAACAATTGTTTGGAGTTTACCTTTAAGTCATCAAGCTTATTTCTGAGGAGATTTAGTTACCTCTAAAGTGCACTTAGTCCACAAATAAAGGCTGCCTCTAATAGTCACTTAGAGGTGACTTTTCTTTCTTTCTTCTAATCTCTCTGACTCTTTGAACTGCACTGTGACAATGGGAAGGATTTCATAAACCCAATGGGAGGGAAAGAGGTATAAACAACATCTAGATTAACTATAACCTGAACAAAATGTCCCTTCTTGTACAGAATTCACTACCTCTACATTATGTCTTCTGTAAACCTATCAAAATTGAAGAAGGGGAAATCATTACAGCCAAAAGAAATAACATGTGCAAAAGCAAGATGGTGAAAGAAAAACATGCTGTAGTTCAGCATCAGGAAATTCATCAAAGACAGAACAGAGGTATAGACTTCACAATTCCACAAAATATACTGTCATTTTTTTTTACTCCTGACTTTGGATCAGTGAAGTCTCTTTTATTAGGCTGAGGTCAAGACCAAAATCAAATTAATCAGGAAGAATGGAGCAAAGCTGGCAAGAAGTGAAGCTGAGGAATGGAATGAAAGGGGACACTTAAACTTTGCCTTTAATCCCACCGCTTGGGAGGCTGGGGTAAGAGGATCATTGTGAGTTCAAGGCCAGCCTGAGACTGTAGTGAATTCCAGATCAGCCTGGGCTAGGGAGTGAGATTCTACCTTGACAAACCAAAAAGAAAAGGCACAAAGATGGCTGCCTTGAACATCTTTAATTCAGCACTTGGGAGGCAGAGGTAGCGAGTTCCAGATTAGCCTGCACTACGGTGAGACTCTATCTCAAAAAAAAAAAAGATGGTTGCCTCACCCCCTGTTGTCTCAGTAATTCTTTACATCAAGCCATAGCTTTGGAGTTTGTCCAATCAAGAAATAGGAATCTAGTGAATGATGTTTAGCATGGGAAATTATGTGAGCAAATTTGAATTTGGCAGCAAGACTGGACTCCAGGAACCACTGGAGATCATTGCCAACACCCATAAGGGGAGTATAGAAGCTTGCCTAAGGCAAGGACTGGAGAGTGGAGTAGGGGTCTTATTAGTAAGCTTGAAGTCACCTATAAGGCTTGTGAGGACACAGCTTTGAGGCCTTGGAGTCGGGCTTGTGAAATGGATGGCTTTCCACTGTATAGGAAAAGCAGGAAAGGAGGCAATATGGTGAGCAGAGGAGGAGCTCAGCAGAGGAGGAGCTCAGCAGAGGAGGAGCTCAGCAGAGGAGGAGCTCAGCAGAGGAGGAGCTCAGCATCTATTCTAGCTTCTTTTTTTCACTATACAAAAAACCTAAGAAACTCACGTAAATGAGGAAAGATTCATTTTGGTTCACAGTTTAAGAGGCTTATGTTTAAGGTAGCTAGCTCGTTTCTTTGCTTTATGCCTGAAATGAGACAGACTCTCATGGGAGAGAGCCTGGTGAAGAGCTACTCACCTCATAGAAGCCAAGAAGCACAGTGTGAGAAAAGGACCTGGGACAAGGTCTATCCTTCAAAGTGATGCCCCAAGTGACCTACTTCCTCCAACTAGACCCCACCTGCTAAATTCCCACTGCCTCCAATAATGCCATTAAATTATGACTCCAACTATCAGAATCCTTAGGATCTATCACTTTCCAAAAGTCCAAGCAGCTGGGAACCAAGCCTTTAGCACATTAGCCTTCAGGGTATAGTTCAGATTCAAACAAACATAGCTTTTGACACTCTGAGTTTGAGGTGCCTATGGGCTCACCTCCAAGACTAGAGGCAAAGGCAGAGGCTGCAACGGCCACCACTGCTTTGTCAGTGTCCCTCTCTCCCTGTGTCCATGGCTCCTGCAGATGCTTGGGGTCTCCTCTGTTTCTGAGCATCCTTACTGTATGTCACCTTCAGTTCCCCATCCCTGTTCTGTTCCTCACATTTCCTACTTTTTTCAAAGAATCTTGATTCCTAAGTCTTTGGTTCAGATTTTTCTCCTAAAGTCCTGACCTTTAAATCTAGCTGCTTGTAAAACATCATCATCCATCCCTCAGGCATCTTGGTTTCACAAAGCCCCATTTTAATGGATCATCTCCCAACCCATGCAGTCACACCTGCTTATATTTCCATACTTTCTCCTTTGATCATGACCCACTGTCTCCTAAGCCAGAGACTTGGGCTGACATCTTTGCCAAGCCTACTCTCTCGTCAACTATTTAATTGGATGCCAAATTGTGTTGACTCGAAGTTCTGTCCCTCTGCCTACTTTATCGATCTCCTTTTACTCTTGACAGTGCTCTTAGTATACTCACTTCCATCCATCCTGCTGCCATCTCTCTCCTGCAATCCTAGAGGGAAGAGGCAGGCTCATATGATTCAGGAATTGAATGAAATTTTTACTCTCAGGAAACTCCTAAAACTTACAGGAGGCTCAAGGCTGCAACAATAGTTGTGCAAAGGAAACTCCCCAACCAGCCAAGTTGCCTGCAAGTCCAGCAGAGAACCTCCAAGATGGCTAGGTTTCTAGAAAGCTTTCTGAAAGAAAACTTGATCATGTTGTCACCCTGCTTAATTCACTCACAGACCCATCCCAGAAAAAAAGCACAAATTTCTAGGTGATGTTATTGACATTGGGGGTTGACTGTCTGTAGCAAACAGCTTTGAGTTCGCTGAGATGAACTTCCAGACCAGACACAGTTATGGAGGAAGGGATATTATTTATTGAAGTTTTCAGATCCAGGCGAAGTTCCATAATGACAGAAAAAGCTGGTCTGCCTTCACAGATCCAAGCAAGAGAGCAAAGCCAACCAGCCACACAGCACAGCACACTTCAGGAACTCCTACTGGGCACACTTTGCATATCTTTACAATGGAATCTCAAACCCACCATCACACTTTAAGATCCACCCAATGACATTGCCTCTAGCAAGGTGGCTGCAGATGCAAACTATAAACTAATAAAACACTGAATATATTGGAGGCCATATATTCAAACTACCACATTCTGCCCCTGGCCCCCAATAGATTTAGCCCCAGGCCCCCAATAGATTTATAACTATCACACATTGTAAATTGTACTCAGTCCAATTTCAAAGGTTCTCATAGTCTTGACCAACTTAAGATTGTGAGTCCTGTAATATCAAACAAGTTAAATACTTTCAACATGTAAAGGCACAGAGTAAACATTTTTAATTGGTATAAGGCATAGCAAGGAGAGACTAGAATAATGCAAACTCAACCACCATCAGCAGTCATCAAACTTCTGCAGTTCAAGGTCATTATAACCTGAGACTGATAGTCTCTAGGTTTTCCAATTCTGCCCCTCCAGCTGGGCAGAGTAGCCAGGGAAAACTTTCATCCCATACCATCACTGCACTCCATGGTAGCCATTTTGCAATGTCCTGATATATCCAAAACATCTTCAGGTCTCCATGCAAACCACGGTCCATCTTCCAAAGGCTCTTCCAGCCTATTCCTGAGGGTCTTCATGCCCTGCCTCATTCCATATCTCAGCAACGGCTCCTGGAACCATGTGCAATTCATGACCACTCCATGCATTTTTCATGCTTCCAGGTGTGCAGGACACAGCCATATTCTTAATCTGGGGATGAAATAAATCATAGCTTTGAAAAGCAGGTTCCTTCTCCAGTCAGCTCTTTCCAAGAGTTTGCCTTTCTAACAGTCTTTCCTCAGGCATCCTCTCCATTGTTTTAATGTAAAGCATTTGGGCCACCTTCCTTCCACCTTCCTTAAGATTGCTAATGTGTTTGACAATAGCAGCTCCAGTAACCTAAAATCAGTCTCAGTGCCTCTAATTTTAACTTGCTTGAGGTTTTCCAACTTAAAATCTTAAATCACTCAGTCCAATATCTTTAGCCAAGCACATCAGTCCATTACAAATTTAACTTTGATCAAACACTCGGCCTGGGTAGCAGAGTGCAGCCATCCCTTATGCCAGTAGCCCAGTTCCAACAAAGTCCTCTGCAGTCTTTCCTTCCCCTTAGAAAGCTCATAAGCCAAGCCTCAAAGTTCAATACTGTCTGCACTTAGTATTCCCAAACTCTCATCAGAATAGTCCATAAAACTTGGCTTACCACTCCAGAAGGCATCTTCAGTTGTAAGCACTAAGTCCACGCCAATTCCTCCAAAACAAAGGTTGCAAAAGATGAACATCCACATGGTCTGGTTCATCTCACCCCACACTCCTTGGTACCACTTTTGTAGCAGACAGCTTCAGGTTTGCTGAGATGAACTTCCAGACCAGGCACAGTTATGGAGGAAGGGATATTATTTATTGAAGCTTACAGATCCAGGGGGAAGTTCCATAATGGCAGAAGAAGCTGGCCTGTCTTCACAGGACCAGGCAA
This sequence comes from Orientallactaga sibirica, assembly GCA_036365145.1. NCBI lineage: Eukaryota > Metazoa > Chordata > Mammalia > Rodentia > Dipodidae > Orientallactaga > Orientallactaga sibirica. The sequence goes on from JAEOAD010000041.1 coordinate 5,599,914, forward strand.
GAGAACAAAAGCCAACCAGCCACACAGCACAGTACACTTTAGGAACTCATACTGGGCACACTTTGCATATCTTTACAATGGAATCTCAAACCCACCATCACACCTTAAAATCCGCCTAATGACATTGCCTCCAGCAAGGTGGCTGTAGATGCAAACTATAAACTAATAAAACACTGAATATATTGGGGGCCATATATTCAAACCACCACACCATCACTTCAGTTTCACACCCCACACATGAAGTGACTCCATGTGTGCCTTGGACCTCTGCCTCTGATTCATTCATTCAGGACTTGTTCTTCATGGATCATCAAAGAGACCTTCTCTGGTGTCTCCAGGAAGAGCTTATTTATCTCCTGAATAACTTAAGCATTCCTATCATTCAGCACTCCTTCCTTCCTTATGGCTACAGCTGCTTGGCTGCCATCTTTCCAGAGTAAGGATCAGGTTCTTCCTCCCCAACATTTGAAGTGGTACTTGGAACACAGTGATCTTTTAACCAATGCTGACTGAACCATTAAATGACTATAAGAGAGAGCAAGGCAGAGCCACTCGTATGCTCCTCTCTGAACTTGCCAACAGTTCTTGGGCTCTATTCATATGATGCATTTACTTACATTTGGAGCTTCCTGGCAATCACCTAACAAAGAGAAACAATAAAGGATATGGTGCCCATTGCCTTTTAAAATGGTAAAACTTCTGCTTCTTCAACAGAGACAAACTTTTTCTTCATAATGATCTTTAAAAAGGAATCCATCATGTGAATTTCTGCACAGGGACATTGAACAACATAATGGGCAGTACCTTGAAGTTTTTACAGAAGTCATGGAAGTAGTCTTTACTTCACTGTCTCTAGGATTAATATTTTTTAAAAGATAAAGACCTAGTACTAAAATATGACTCATAAAAGACATTTCACTGGCACAGGTGAAAGTAATGAGCACCACTGTTAAGAGCTTTCTGGTGGTCATGAATACAACTCTGCACATGCAAGAGAGATGGCACACCTATAAACTCCATTTCTAAAATATCAATTGTCTCAGTCAGGCTTTGACAGAAGCTAAATGACAACCCCAAAATTGCATTCTCTGATAGGAGCCTAGAAAACTCCCCTCATTTAAAGGGAGCTATTTGTCTCATGTAGACGCTTGCCAGATTGGGAAGAATTTGGCTCAGTGAATGAAAATACAGGAAACAAATGCTCAGAAATTGTAAAAGAGGGAGAGGTTCTGGACGGATGGCCAAGCCACACTTTCTGACTTTATTGCACTTTACAGAGGCATCAAAACAAAAAGTTAGAAGCATGTGGGCTTATCGCTGCCCCACAAGCACATCAAGACATACAAAATATCATCTTCCCACATCGTTGTTTCAAAGGGCATTGTGCTCTTCTCTTTCCCCAACCTGCACCTACAAAGATAAATTTGAGTTCATTAGGATTTAAACCCCTAGAACTGGGAGTTGGGGTGATCTGTCAAAGAAAGACTCAGATAGCTAAATAGCTGACAGTTCCTCAGGATGTGAAACACAATAGAAGATTTCATGTTCGTCATTGCACTGATTCCAAGCGAGAAGCAGAACCATAGATAACCATTCACATCAGACAGGCACCAGGCCGAGCCACACAGCTGCAGATTTTGTCGGCTCTGGTTCCAACATTGTTCTCACTAAAAGATCTGAGCATGCAAAGTCGAAAAGCAGCCACAAGAATGATAATTAGAGGCATCATCTGAAACCCAGAAAGACTTTTACAAGGATGAAAAATAGAAGCAAAAATAAAAGTCATTGCAATAATTATCTCCACAGCTAGCACCGCTAAATATTGAGAGCCCTGATATCAAGAAAATGAAAGACTCCAGCTTCTAAAATAAAGTTGCTAGGAAAACATCAGCAAAACAGTTTTCTAGAGCAGTGCAAATGGAAGCTTCTCCAGTGTATTGATCAAGAAAGAAACCAAACATATTGACTTATGTATAATTAGTTTAAAAAAGTTTAATTAATCTGCTGATTGAAATGTTATCAATCTTATTTGAGTGAATTTTCATTCAAAGATATCATTATGAGCATTATGCTCAAGTAATTTAATTTAATTAATCATAAAACTTGTTCTCTCACATATGCCTTTAGTCTTAATAAATCATAAAATAGCTGAAAAATTTCTTTCTAAGGGAAAATTAAAGGTATCAAAAAGCACTTTATTTTATATTATTGCCTGATCTGTTCAGAAGTGAAAATTAAGAGTTACAAAAGATACCTTTTTTTCTTTTCTTTCTGCTCACATAATCACAGAAGATGACAATTCTTATGTGAGCATTCCCATAACCATGAATAAAAATTCTTTCAATTATTTTGAAGGAAGGGTTGTGTTTTCTCAAGCTTGAGGAATATCTGACTTTGTTTTTCTGAAAACTTGGCAGACAAACAAGGACCAACTACTGGATAACCATTGAAATGACAAATCTTCATTAGGTTGAATTACTGAAATGAAACTATTTCAGTAATTGTCATTCTCCTTTCATCCTATATCGCAAATGAAAATGAACAAAATACACTTTGGGTCCAGAAAGCAGATTCCCCCAAAGCCAATTAATGCTCCCAAGCTAGAAGGATACTAATTAGCAATTATTTCTGCCCACTGATACTCAGGCATCCTGGGTTGCTAAATTTTCCCCTTGTCTAGGTAAGTATTTTATTTTCTAAACCATCAGAGTACATTCATTGGATAGCAATAATTCTGTCTAGGTATTTTACAGAATATGGATCTTTAATATATCAAATGTTTCTCATTGCTGAGAAAGACAAATTATGTCCAGATAAGGAAAAAGAAAAGCAGAGGCTTAAAATGGAGACCTTTAATAAATGACACTAAACAATGAGTGAACAGCCTGTAAAGATGAAATGCCATACACAGGGAGGCTCAGGTTGGAAGGGGACATGGTGTTTAGGAAAAGATGTGAGGAAGAAAAAGACTGAGAGAACAAAGCTGAATCGCCCTCTCCCTGCCTTGCTCTTCCCACAGTGCAAGTAAATTTGTCATCATACAGTGAGACCTAATTAAATCAACACTCCCTTTCTGGAAGCACCAGTGGGTCGTCAATCCTAAAGCCTTTAGTAACTGAATAGCCAAGAGCTCATCCATGGTCTGAAGAAGAAATTCCAACACGGACTATTTTCAGGATACTTGGATTGTCACCAGTTGTGGTTGTTTGACAATAATGTACCCCATAGGCTCATGTGTTTGAACACTTGGTGCCCAGCAAAATGAAGATATTTGGTAAAGTTCTGGAACCTTTAGGAGGTAGAAACTTGCTGTAGGAAGTGTGACTAGAAGCAGGCCTTAAGGAGCTACGTTCTGACCCCGTTTGCAGCTCGCTCGCTCTCTCTCTCTCTCTCTCTCCTTCCTGTGATGAAGCGGTACTGGTATCTGACACCTACCCTGCTTCTCCTGTCATGATGGACTCTGTCCTCTGAAACTATTAACCAAAATAAACTTTTTCTTCCCTAAGTTGCTTTTGGTCAGGAGTTTTAGTCCAGCAATGAGAAAGTAACTGATATACCACAACACTTACTTTCTGTGAGTACAATTTTTCTAAAATAAATAAGTAAATCCAATGATTACTTTTTCTCCACCAAAGGAAAAGCTTAAAATATGAGGTGGTATGCAAGACTATCTTTAGCCTTCACACTCTATGAATCCCTTTCAATTAATGCATTAAAGTTCTAGAGCATTCTCTAATAACCAATAGTGCTTGTGTAGGTACATTATATCAGTGAAATAGTATGATTCCTACCTTTATTAAATTGCATTTAATAAATATTTGTTGAACTTTTTTTATTTAGAAGATGGTATAGAAAATTCAGATATAAAAGAGCTAAAACCTGCAAAAATTTAACTGTTGAGAAGAATGGACATTGAGAATTAAGTATGACAAGCAAACACATTAACAAGTGACAGCAACCAAGGCAAAATTATGTAAGGGCATAAAAATACAAGCAAAATGAGAAAGGATATCAAGGAGAGAGGAATGATTCTTGGTTTCTTTGGGGGATTCATTAGTTTACTCAAAAATCATGTCATTCACTTGGTCCATGGAAGAGATCTGAACACAGTGGTGAACAAAACAAGCCAAATGGAAAAATAATGAGTGTCAGCTTAAAGCAATGTTTTTTGTCTTTCAATGGTTTATTACATATCTTTTCCATATGCTAGCTCTGACATGGAAGTGTCAGACATTATTGTTTATGGAGTATTTAGCTTGATAGAGTCAAATTTATGTACCTGTTTCTCAGTGGATTGTGCTTTTTGATCTTTTAGAAGAATTCTTTCCTTATCATTGCAGTTTTTCCTGTGTGTGTGTGTGTGTGTGTGTGTGTGTGTATGACAGGTGTGTAATATGTATGCATGTGTGTTCATGTGTGAGCACAGACACATGCATGTCACAGCACACATGTGGAGATCAGAGAACCACTTCAGCTATCAGACCTCACCTTCACCTTGTTTGAGACAGGGTCTCTTGTTCACCACTGCATTTGTCAGGCTAGCTGGCCCATGAACTTCCAGGGGATTCTCCTGTCTCCACCTCCCTTCTTGCCCTAGGCATGCGGGGATTGTAAATGTTCATGCTTCAGCATACCACTCTCCAAGGATTCTGGGGATCCAAACTCAGCAACTCACACTTGCATAGCAAGTGCTTTATCCACTGAGCCATCTCTTCAGGACTCCCATAATTTTTTCAACATGTTTTCCCTGATAGTTTTAGGGTTTCATTTTTCATATTTTTTCCTGGAATTTGTTTGTGAATGGCATGAATGAATACCCTAACTTCCATTTATATTTCTTGCAGAAAGTAATTTGTCTCAACACCATGTATTTTATAAGATCTCTTTCCCCACTGATTTCAATGTCACTTTAGTAACAAACCAAGTTCCATGTCTAAGTCAGTTTCTGGGGTCACTGTGCTATTCCACTGATTTATTTATAAATTCCTCTACCAACCACATGTTGTTTTCAATACAATAGCTTTGTAGGAAATATGTGGAAAGTGGATAACCCCCCATTGTTCTTCTCTTTCAAAATTATCTTAGCTTATCAAGCATCATGTTATTATTCATAAGAATTTTAAGATCACTTCAGTTTGCAAGATATCAAAAACATCCTATATAGATTTTGAATGAGATTGGCTTTTTTGTATTTATAGATAAATCTGTGGATAATTATAACCTTTAATGGTCAGTCCTTTCATCCACAAGCATGCTGTAGCTCTCATTGATCCTGTCTTCTTTCATATTCATCAGTAGTCTGTTATCATTTCATCCTTAAGACCTTGGTTATTTTATTGTTTTGCCCTCTTATATGTATCAGTTTTTATTACTTTCACAAATAATGCTTTGCTATATGTTATTTTTATTCTATTTTACTTTGTCAGTTTCTCTATATAACCATTGGTTTTTGCTTTAAGTTAGGATTCTGTAGTGAGGACAAGTTCTTCATGAGGTATTCTTTTGTGTGTGGGGGGGGTTGTGAGTGTGATGTGTGTGTGTGTGTGTTGGGGTTAAGGCCGGAGAACATCAAGTGCCTTTTTTCTATTGCTTTTCCATTGTTTTATTTGAGATGAAGTCCCTCACTGAACCTGGATCTGCTATTTTGGGTCAGACTAACTGACCAGCAATCCCCAGTGTCTTTATACCTGTCTTTGCTACCTCAGGGCTAGCATTATAGCATGTGCAGCTATGCCCAACTTTTAATGTGGGTGCTGGGGTTGAACTCAAGTCCTCATGCTCACACAGCAAGTTTTCTTACCTGCTGAGCCATTTCCCCAGCCCTCTGTTGTCCTGGTTTGGGTCTTACATGTCCCCCAACAGCTCAGGTGTTGAAGGCTTACTACCCAATATACAAATGCAGCAGTGTTCAGATTAGATAATGAGGGTCCTGACTTCATGGATCTGTAGCTGAATGAACTATTGGGGGTGGTAGAAACTTTATGCAAGGAGGCATAGGGGGAGGAAGCAGGTCATTTGGTGAATACTCTGAAGAATATAGTTTGCTCTCCTTTTCAGTCTCTCTCTCTTCTTTCCTCCCTCCTTCCCTCCCTGTCCTGGTCACCATGAAGTAAGCAGCATTGCTTTTACATGCTCCCTGCCATGATATTCTGCTTTGCCATCGGGCGACAGCATGAGACCACATGAGTATGGACTAACACCTCTGCAACTCTGAGCCAAAATAATATTTTTCTCCCCCCTCGAGTTGATTTTCTCGGGTGTTATGCTGCAGTCTAACACCTGGCCAACATGTTTATATCTGTATGACACTTTTCTCTATGTATTCTCTAAGATTTTTCACTCTTCGCTCTGTTTTGTCTAATATTGCTGTGCTAGCTTTCTTTTGGGTTACTCATTTCATGGTGTATCCTTGATTTGATTTTGAACATTTGAGAGAGAGAGAGAGAGAGAATGGGCAAACCAGGTCCTCTAGCCACTGCAAATGAACTCCAGACGCATGTGCCACCTTGTGCATCTGGCTTCATGTGAGTACTAGGGAATTAAACCCAGGTCCTTAGGCTTTATAGGCAAGCATCTTAACCACTAAGCCATCACTCCAGCCAGTTACTAAGTTCTTAATGTAACAATTAGAATTTGTTTTGGCTTGAGGTAACAAATCATCTTGCCTGATACCACCTTTAAACATAGGGCATCCATTCTCTTTCATAATTAGAAGTTCAAGGGTAGACAGGTTCCTGTACAATATAATCAGTGGCTCAGCTTGTTTGCAGCTACAAACCCTGTCTTAAGACCTTCTAGGACTTGGGAATTTTCTCATCTCCTCTTTGCCAAGCTCACTTTTCTCCAAGTCTAGTTCCCTTCATGGCTGCAGGAGCCTACCAGAGTATGGAGGAACATTATGCTTCCAGCAGGAATCACAAAGAACCTCTCCTGACCAGGAAGGATAAACAAATCCATTCCATTGGATGGAGCCCATTTAGGACATGCATAGCCTCATCTTCATAGTCATTAGGACACATCAGTCTTCTTCTTGGTCTGCACTCAGCAACTCAGCATGCATGCTATAGCTGAGGTTGGTACAGAGCATCAATCTCAATGTCTCTGCTATTATGACTTGATTCTATTGTGCCTGATGTTGTCTGTTTGCTGTGCCCTCCTTCTACTTTGTTGATTTTCTTGTCTTAGTTTGTTGATCAACCATATTTTCTTTATTTGTTTTATTTTGCCCATTTGGGTAGTCTATGTTAGTTCATTTAGTAATTATAACTAAACTTTTCATTTTTATATATGAAATACCTATATTTGTATATGTGAACTATATATAGAGAGATTTAGATTTTCTATAAGATCCTAAACTTAATATGTAGAAGGATCTTTCTTACTAAGTAAATTCAGATTTCTGTCTATTTTAAGTCCTTCTGGACCCCCTCCAGCTCCTCTGATGCTGTGCTCTTCTGCCATGTTTTGCTTTCATTCTCTTATACCCATATGCACAGTTTAGTCATTAATCTCATTGATTTCACTTAGACTTGCCACCATAATTTACATGCTGACTCTTCTTGCACCCTACTCCTTCCTTCTGAATCCCTTTTTTCTCCAAACTAAAGTCCAACATTTATCACCGTTTTAGTGAATATTATCTATCTATTAGGGGAAATCCTAGCAGGCCTAAAATGCCTTTGTTTCAACCATCTATTTAATTTCTTGAATAGGTACAAACCACATATATGTATTCAAGAAATATGAAATATCCTTTCTTCCACAGTTCACGAATTTCTAGAACTTACTACCTACTGACATTGTTGCTTTAAAGAAGTAAGGTGCCAGTCTTATTATTATGAGATTATAGTTTAGCTTATCATTCCCATCCCCACTGAATTGTTTTTAGAATTTTTCATTAAACTCGATATTCTTCACTTACACTATTTAATGTCTAGGTGTGGAATTCATCAATGAATCTAGCATCTCTACTGTTTCTACTTCTTAACCTCACAGTTGGCCAGTTTTAAAGTTATCTGCCTGGGCATCATGAGCTTGACCATCCCACAGCCATATCTGTTGTTAGAATATGATCATTTCGTTATTACTCCATACAAGTGGCATATCTTTGAGCCCTAGTCTTGCACAAGACACAGTCTTGAAGAGGTGAGATAGCCTTGGGTCATGGCTTGTCTGAGGCAGCAGCTTGTTCAGGCTGCAAACCCAGTCACGTGGGCAGAGGTTCTTTTTTCTCAGTGAAAGGAAGTGAAGTGCATTTGTAGCCCAAGGTCTCACACCAAGTGCCCAATTTCTGGTCCCCACACCCTAACCTAGGAGGTGTGTTCCCACATGGTGTCAGCATATAAATACAAATGCCTCTGTTCCAGGCCACCTTGAGAAAGGTAAATGTGGCTGCTGCTCATGAATTTGCTTTCTGTTTTTGTTTATAGGCTTGGGCAGTCTCTATGTATTCTTTTTAGATATGCTGGAATGGAAACCAGAGCCTCAAACATGCTTGGCAATTGCTCTACCATTTTACTATACTTCTAGCCCAAGAGTCATCTTGGTTTTCAGAGTGGTTTGTTTTAATATTTTAGCATATAGTACTCATCCTTTTTTTCAAATTCATACACACACACACACACACACACACACACACACGGAGAGAGAGAGAGAGATACTAGGGCCTCCTGCCACTCTAAATGAACTCCAGACACATGCACCACTTTATGCATCTGGCTTCACATGGGCACTGGGAAAATCAAACCTTGGCTGTTGGGCTTTGCAAGCAAGCAAGCACCTTTAATCATTGAGCCATCTTCCCAGCCCTCTACTCATCATTTCTTTAGATATACTTTGAGGAGTATATTTTAGTGTATTCAATCCACTCTCTCGTCCAGGAAATGCCTTGGTTTTTAGAGTCACCAAAGTTAGAAACCTGAAAATCACACTGGATCCTATCTTGTCATTTACAAATTCATGCTTACTCTGTGCCTAAAGATCTCTTAACTTTATACCCTCTTCTCCCAGTCATCTTTACTGCAACCAAACCAGCTCCATATTTCAGCCTAGTGAGGGCTACCTGAAAGCCATCTTCTAGCAGCAAGCCTTGGATAGTCTATTGTACATTTTAACATGGACTATTTTAACACAGTAAATGCAGGCTAGCTTCACATCCTGTTCTCTCACAACTAGTTACCTCACATTTGAAGGGAATTTGAAATGTCCTTAGTGTTCCTCCTACCACATGACTAGCTTAGGGATGGCCTCCCATTTAGCCAGAGGAGATACATGGGTAGGAATGCATGCAATGATGCAGAACCATTGCAAGAATACAGGACTGCTGGGCAGCACAGCACTGGAGACTCAGCTGGAAGAGTAGTTTCACTGACAAGCACTGTTACTCAGCATATCAGTTACTTTCTCATTGCAGGGACAAAATACTCCACCAGAAATAGTTTATGAAAGGAAAAGCATTTAATTTGGCTTACAGTTCCAGAGGGTAAAGTTTATAATGCCAGGGAAGGTAAGGCAGAAGCAGGAAGCCAGCATCACATAGTCACATCAACAGAGAGGAAGTAGAAAGAGATGAGTTCTGCATGCTTGGCAACTTTCTCTTTTGTATATATCCAGGAACCCAGCCCAGAGGATGGTGCTGCCCATAGTTAGGGCAGGTCTTCTCACCTCAACTTTTCTAATCTAAGAAATCTCTCACAAACATGACCAGAGATTTGTTTCCTGCCAATTTGACAACCATGGATTAACCATCCCATCCTGTTTCTTTTTTAAATTTTTATTTATTTATTTATATTTTTATTTATTTATTTATTTATTTATGAGAGAGAATGGGCATACCAGGGCCTCCTACCACTACAGATGAATTCCAGACACATGTGCCATTTTGTGCATCTGGCTTTATGTGGTACTGAGAATCAAACCTGGACTGTCTGGCTTTACAAGCAAGTACTTTTAACCCTGACCCATCCCCCAGCCCCAAGTTTCTTTCTTTCTTTCTTTTTTTTTTTTTTTTTTTTTTTTTTGGTTTTTCGAGGTAGGGTCTCACTCTGGCCCAGGCTGACCTGGAATTAACTATGTAGTCTCAGGGTGGCCTTGAACTCATGGCAATCCTCCTACCTCTACCTCCCAAGTGCTGGTATTAAAGGCGTGCGCCACCCCGCCTGGCTCCCAAGTTTCTTTACTTTCTGCTTCAAAAGAGCAAAAAATGGAGAAAAGGGTAAGAGCTCCTGGAGATTGCCAAAGGATGCAATGAATTAGGGAGTCTGAAGTGATGCTGAGCATAGGGTTAAGTGGTTAGTGATGATGGATGAACAAGCTAGAGCCTGAGTGGAAGCCAAGGGCTGGAGTCCAAGAATGGAGATAAAATAAAGTAGAAAGGATGTTTAAAGGTAAAGCATTCCAGAGCATTCTTTTTCAAAGCAAGCACATAGGTATTTATCAGAGAAGGAAAAATTTCAAGTTTTTTGAGAAACATTGTATTAAGCATAAGGATGGTTTTCATTAGTAAGAATTCTTAGAAACTTAAATTTATCAAAGTGCTTTATGAATCTTCCAAAGCAGATGATAGTACCAAGATTTACCATATTTTACACAGTGTGTGGATTAATTAGGGCTGCTATAACAAAGTGCCCAACAAAATAGCATAAATAATTGAAATATATTGTCTTGTGGTTCTGGTAGCTGTAAGGTCAAAGATATAAATAGGTTTGGACTAAGAAGGAGAATCTATTCTGTTTCTTGCCTAACCTCTGGTACCTGACTTTGACTTTCTTTAGCTTGTAGAATTTGCTTGATATCTATCTTGATATTCATATACATTGTCTCTTAAAATATGGCACTTCATATCCCCCCTTTTAGAAGGGCATCAAGCATGTTGGATAATGAGCTTATCATACTCCAGTAATCAGCTAATTATATCTGCAACAACCCTACTTTCAAATGAAATCTCCTTCTGAGATACTGATGGTCAGGACTTCAACATATGAATTTGGGAGGAAATCATCTATAAGAGTAGCCATAACTTATGAAGGAGAACAGGTGCTGGTCCCTTGGAACTAATCTTTGGTGAGATCTGCTTAGGAAATGGGGAGCTAAGGCAGGGGCTACAGTCACTGAGCCCATAGGATGCACCACAATGCAGAAGTGACCTGATACTATTTTACCAATGTGCCCACAGTCTCTGATCATGTAAGGACACTTGCTCAAAGTGACCACAGGATGATTCTAACTAAGGTCTAAATCACTGCAAATCATCTTTCTTTCTCTCCTCTTTCCCTTGCTCTCTTTCTCTTTCTCCATTCCACTTCAACTTGCTGCTTCCCCAAAGAATATGGGTCTCATTAAAATAAAATCTTGGCCGTGGAAATAAAGGGGTTATTTTTCCACCCCTCACTAATGCCTAATCCATACTAGAAAGTGGATGAAGTTTGAAACAAAGTAAAAACAATGAGGCTTCCTTCTCATCACTGAAATAAATCTGTTTAATACATACAAAGCACTCCTGGTTAAATGTTTACCTTTTGAACCCTATACTGAAGAAAATGGTTTCCTGAAGCTTTGGCTAATCTTTTAGCAAACTGTCACACTAAAAACTTGGGTGCTTCTTGATGAGGATTTTAACTGCACTATTGATTATAGTGCAGCTAGAAACCATTTTCCGTCTTATCTTCATATGATTTAATTGACATTGAGAGGTATTTTAATTGAAACGTTAGGCTTCCTCAGTAGAACTACCCTTTGTTTCTAGAAAGGCAATCTAGCTTTTATGCTTTTAATCGCCATCTGTTGTTCAATAAATGTCAAATCGTTCCTAATGGTCTCTCTAAGCATAGGGTTTTTTTTTTTTTTTTTTTTTAATTTGCTTTTGTGCTCAGTGTTCGTTATGGGCAAATGAGTCCTTGCTGTAAAAGAGCACCATTCCTCATGGTGCTTCAGTCCCGTTAGAAGGAAGAAGTGATTAGAAATAAAGAGACAAGAGAAATGCTTCCTTTTAAAAAAAATCCTTCTTGGCTGTGGAGAGATTTAGAAAGTTTATAAAAATGTCTCCTCTTGGCAGTACTGATGATTGTAGTCCCATTCAAAGCATAAGAGGAACAGAGATCTCCCCAAAATTCGTATTCACTTGAATTGTCTGAAATGGTAGAAGCTAATATATCAAACAAGGTAAGTGTAGTGGAGGAATCTACTAGACACAGCCAAACTTACCATATACCTTAGCCAGAGACAAATTTTTAACCTGTAAGCATTTTATGGGCATAAAGAGGAAGCATTACAAGAACTCTAGTCTCCATTTCTCAAGACCCACCATGGACTCTGAGCTGACCAGCCCTCTCCACAGATGGAGGAAGAACATTTCTTAAAATGGGAGGAAAGGGGCCTGGAGAAGATGGCTTACTGACTAAGGCACTTGCCTGCAAAGCTGAAGAACCCTGGTTCAATTCCCCAGGACACATATAAGCCAGATGCACAAGAGGGCACACACATCTGGAGTTTGTTTGCAGTGGCTGGAGGCCCTGGAATGCCCATTTTCTTTCTTTCTCTCTCTCTCTCTCTCTGTCTGTCTCTTTCTGTCTCTCTCTCTCAAATAAATAAATAAAATATATTTATTTTAGAAAATGGGAGGAAAGGAGAGATACTGTCTGATAAGACGCAGAAATTATTGGAAGAGATGTGAGGGTGTTTTTTGTTGTTGTTGTTCATACTTGTTAGCTTCCTGACACTGAATATTCTCTGTGAAAGGACATCTTCCAAGGTTAAGTTAGCAAATGGTATCTGCTCTGTAGAGCTCTGTAGAGCATAAGGATTATGTGGCTGTTGGGGAAGGGGGTAATTCGTTGAAACTTGTGAAACTCGGGTCACAATCAGTTTTCTAACTAAAAAATATGCCATATTGCTTAGATCAGGGTTTAAAATACTCTCCAAGAGCTGAGACATATATTCTAAGAGGTAATTAGAATTGGTTGAAATACAAGGCCATAAATGGGGGACTGGTGCCGTTTTATAAGAAACAGATCATAACTCAAATTCTAATGACTTTTTCTTTGGAGAAGGTCAGCAAAGCTATTAACAAGGGAAGTGGGCATACAGAGTTCTCCATCCCAGCTGATGACTGAACTTTGAACAAAGTCCCTCTGTCAGAATTCTGACTAATTATCTGGGCCAGTTACCTTTTCCCAAGAACAAATGCTGAGGGGGCTAAATGGACAGTTGGGTTTCTGCATGCCTTTCTACTCTTCCCTAGCTCTCTTCCCCTAATGGGACAAGAATAAAGATGCTAACATGTTCACTTTTTCAGGTGTGGTGGCCAAAAATATAGCAAATTATTACAAAGATTTAAATCCCCCAGGCTCAGACAGAATTTCCCAAACTGAAACTAAGACGAAGGATGAGGCTTAATGGCAGCCCTTCTACCAACCTGTCTCCTGTCCTGAGAAATGGGTGAGCATACCAATATGAACTCATCCATTCTGGGGCTAGATAACTAAGATGTGTTCACCATTGCTGCCTTGTGCTATTTGCACACACATCTATAGTATGGATCATGAGGTTACAATAAAAATCAAGAGAACTGTGCTCATTTTTGTGTTTTGAGTCTGAATCCTTCAAAATAATACCATAAACCCCAACAAAAGATTAGAGGTATAGCTCAGTAGTAGAGTGCTTGGTTCACATGCATGAAGCCCTGGGTTTGATTCCTTAGCACTTGTAGTGGTTTGATTCAGGTGTCTCCCATAAACTTAGGTGTTCTGAATGCTAGGTTCCCAGGTGATGGAGATTTGGGAATGAATGCCTGGAGGCAGCATGTTGGGGATTGGATTATGGGTATTATAGCCAGTTTCCCCTTGCCAGTGTTTGCCAGACTCTTCCATTGCTGCTGTCCATCTGATGTTGGCCAGGAGGTGATGTCCAACCTCTGCACATGCAATATTGATTTCCTCTGCCATCATGGAGCTTCCCTTTGAGTCCCTTTTATCCCCACAAACTGCTCTTTGGTCAGGTGTTTTCTGCCAGCAATGTGAAACTGACTGCAATAGTAAATAGCAGTTATTGCTACTAGACACCAGGGTGTGTGGTTTTTAACTTTTTGGAACTGATTTTTGAGGAAGGATGTGGCAGAATTTGAAATCTTGGCCTAAGAGACAACTTACAGCACCATAAGTACAGCTTGATGGACTATTCTGGTCAAAGTTGAAAGACCTGAATGCCATAAGAACTATGGACTATGAGGTTTGGCTTATAAGGGTGAGAAAGAGCTTTGAGTGAACTAGGCTAGAAGCAGTTTGTGTGAGAGGCTTGCTGTTATGCCCATGTTGTAAGAATTTGTGCAGGGTTGCATTACATTGAAGTGGGCTGGTGTGTGTACAGGATATGGCGCAGAAAGAAATCTTTGGGCTGAAACTTCTGCCTGTTCAGTGGCAATTGTATGAGAGAGTACAACCATTGAGACTGGGTCAGCTGACCTGCATTGGGACAACAGGAAGAGTGTAGACTACTTGGAAGGGGCCTGAATGCTGAAGGGGTGTCCTGTTTTCAAAATCTGCTTTATTCTCCCCTGGATCAACAAATTAGCACCCCACCTGGTATTGTGGAGTATAAGAACTGCAGGAAAGAGAGGGTCATGGAATTTGCAACACAGGCTTATGTTTTGGAAATGGCCATGTGCAATGTGAAGCAGGTTTCCTGGATTGCCTGCATGAAGACCCTATGGAGCTGTGAGGATGAACCTTGGGTTGCAGTGGAGACCCAGTAGAGATGCAGGAACCACAAAATGACTGTTAAGGAGAGCTGCCAGCCCCAGATGAAGTTTTCCAGGACTGTGAGTAGCCTAGCTGGAGGGGTGGAATTGAAACTCCAGAGACTTGTTACTGGTTACAATTATCGAACTTGGAGATTTCTCACTGACTAGAGTTGTTGGACATGGAGCTACAGAGTTTGATGTTTGCCCTGTTTAAATCTTGTGTTTGTTAAATATTTCTTTGCTATGCCCAATGCCATCTTTTACAGTGTGATTGTGTATTTTGTGCCATTATGTTTTTTTGTTGTTGTTGTTTGTTTATTTTTGGTATTATGGCTCAGTTAAAAGACTTTGGA